>CM037879.1:103793963-105077228 GCA_021292165.1 Shinisaurus crocodilurus
TTCTCTAGTCACCCTAATTCAAAGTTTAGCTTGGAGAATTTAAATATTTAATAATAATAATAATTAGAATAAGAATAATTATTAATAATTGATTTGGGATAGCTTCTTTTCTTTTTCTTTCTGTCACTTTCCCCCTTTCCTTTTATTTATTTTTTTTGTGGGGGGGGGAGGAAGGGAGAACAACAGCCGCAAAAAAGACTGTCTTGGAGCGTCCTTTCTCAGCGAGCCAAAGGGTTTTTAAGGAGGAATGAGGGTGTTTTTTTGTGTTGTTTTTTTTTTTTTGCAAACTTGGAACGAAGACCATGCCTAGCGGAAATTATGTAAACAATGGCTTTCCATTGCTGCTCTCCTTTGAAGGGTTGTGTCCGAAAGATCAATACCCTACAAAACTGCAGCCGGACAAAGCATGTATATTAAAATAATTAGAAAAATAAAAAATCTCCCCAGTCTTTTCTTCTTAATACGCCGGCATGGATGGAGGGGCGGGGAGGGGATTGGAGACGACAACAATAAGCAAAAATCTTTTCGATGCAAAGGGATGCTTTTCCTCCCTCCCCTCAGAGGCGTACACAAACAAAGCCGAGGCAATTAAAATAATTTAATGCTTCCTGTCTGAGGCATCCCGAGGGACGGGAGCTCAGTCCAAGATTCAAGGGAGGGGAAGAGAGAGAGGGGAAGAGAGAGAGAGAGAGAGAGAGAGAGAGAGAGAGAGAGAGAGAGAGAGTTCCACCACCACTACAATCGCTCACCTGTTTAGCGCCTCACCACCACCACCCCCGACCCCAAACTCTCCACGTCAGCCAGCACTGCAGAGAGAGTGAGTGAGCCAGGCAGGGGCAGAGAGCTGCGAGTGCGAGCGCGCCCCCCCAGATGTTGCGCCCGGTGCGGCCGGCCCCCCCTGCACCCCCCACGCTACGCCTCTGCTCTGTGTGGCTGCTCTGAGTGTGTTTCTGGTTCCAGCAAGTTCATCACCAGTGGAGTGGGTGTTCAGTGAGGGTGGAATTGTGATGAGATCTCACCGTTCCAGAATGGGGGCCAAACATTTAGAAAAAACCATGTTCCTCAAATGCAACACAGATAAGTTTTAGGAAGTACAGCAAGTTAATTTTTTAAAATCATTTTTCTAAAATGCAACCTTTCAGACATTTTGGGTTTGGCTGCCTCTGCCTGCCTGTCTGGGGTTCCCAGCCTCCTCTGCCTGCCTGGTCTCTTCTTGACCAGTTCAACAGTTGAATTGTCCAAGACAAAGGCCTCTGCCTGCCTGCTTTGGGGTTCCCTGCCTCCTCTGCCTGCCTGGTTATTTTGGGTTTTTCTGCCTGGTCTGTTCTTGCCAAAATCAGTGGCAGAGTTTTGAAATAAAAAGGCACACTTGTGCCTAGAATTTATTTAAACCACACATCTGAAGTAGCCTTATTTTGTTGGGAAAAAAACCCATTGATTTTAATAGGGACTCGTGGAGTCAGCTTTGGGAGTGACTCATGAGTCACCATTTTGGACCAAGGACTCGGGCTCGGATTCGAGACTCGGGTCCAAAGACTCGTGACTCGAGACCAAGGACTCTTCAACATCCCTGCAAGGCCCCTGCCTCTCCCTTCTTATGGTGCTTTGACTTCAACCCAGACCTGGACTGGGAAGCCCATCAAATAGAAGATGCCTTCAAATAGAGGACTGTCCTCTGCCAGCTCTCCAAAACAGAGGACTGTCCTCTGTAAAGTAGAACACCTGGACACCCTACTATTTGAGTTAGCTGCAGCCTGGTTTCCTGGACTGGTATGTTTACAAAGAAAGATACTAGGCTATGCCAAGCGCAATCATCAAGGAATGGGGCTGACTAATATGAAAATCACAAAATTAGCCAACGCTAACATCTACAGAGTTGCTACGGTTGTTTCGACCAGTGTCACATAAAACAAATCAGCACAAGTGGTATATTTTGCGTTGTGGAGACATTCTCAAATGAACCAACACCAATGATTTGCTTAAGGGATCCAAATTGTAAATGTGGACTGCAGTCCGGATATGTTTAGATGCAGTTATGAAGTCAATGGAATGCAAAGACCTTCTTTGCAAATGTATATTAAAAAATGGTGTTAAGGAAGGGTTCCCATCGTGTGAAGCTCTGTAACTGCACTGCATTCACCCAAACACAGTTACATTTCTCCTTCCAGACCTCTCTGGACTGGTAAACATGGGGAGGTAACAGGTGCAGGGGGCAGAACCACAGCACATGCCCCCACTCCTCTCCATGGATACAAATTTTTGAACACCTGCATAGGGTTAGAGACAGCTAAGGAATAAGGCATCAAATTCACTTCAAATGCAGAGAGGCAACCCAGTCACAAGATAAAGGAGAGAGCAGTGCCACATGGGCCTCCAGCTCTGATAGTCAGTATAATGGGAAGGAGCAGAAGCCCAGACATCCATTTGCACTCCCTTTCAGGTGCAGCCAGCCAGTGCGGAACTTAACGTCTCCTAGCAACTGCTTGACTATTACCTCACACGTTGAGAATGGGGCTGTAAAGAAAAGTTGTGCTGTTTAATTTGTTTGTTTCTTGGTTGCAATTTAGTTATCCCTGGGTATGTCATCCTGAAGTCAATAGAATTCGTGCATTAAATAAGCGAGCATGCACAAAAGCACAAAATTTTGCCTCCCCTGGTTGTCTATAACAATAACATCATGCCCTTGACTTTATCAGGAGAAAATTGCTCCTAAATGTCATTTTCAACAATACCCTCACTTTCCATAAAAACAAGAATGGTACAGGTGGAATAAAATGCTGCAATCTATTCCTGAATATGTTACCTGTAGTGATGATGTATACAGAGGGATTTGTGCAGAGACCTTACCTTCGGAAAGGCAATTGCTCTTCATGAGCTTCCAGTGTTATTCATTTTCTATCTGAAACATTGCTGGATAGTGACTCCATGAAATTAAATATTTGGATTTGTTTCCTTTCTTTTAGCATCCTCTGCTTCTTGAGCTCTGGCAAGTTTCTGTGGGAACCAGTGGCACTAACTGATTTGTATCCCAGATTTATGAAAACAATGTGACTAATTTTTCATCAGCCACACTGAATCTAGAAGATAAAGTTATGGGCAACCTTATTTGTTTCCCTGTTTTCAGATGTTTGCATACTGCCCAGTGCTAACCAACCACCCTCTTTTCATTACCACGTAGTTATTTTCTTTAGCATACATACCTGATCTCTGGTTTATGGCCACAGTAAAAATCAAATAACTGATGTAGCCCACTGAGTGACATCTATTTGACAGTGAGGACCTGAAAGACATGTAGAAGGCCACATCTAATGCATGACTGGACTGGCATTTATAGAGCAGCCTGACAAATGGTTTTGCTTTTTATCTTCTCTCTCTCTCTCTCCAATTTTTATCATTATTTCATCAACAAACAATACAACATTAAAACACAACTGACACCAAGCATGAAATGACCTATCAACAATGACCTGCATATAACGATACAGATATATAAAACTGTAGGGCTAAACGTCTTGAGGGTCTACCGATCTAGATTTAGCTAAGGGGTATTAATTAGGTCTTTCCAGATGGTTACATGTGATTTCAACCCTCCCCCATCACGCTGGTTGGCTAAAGAAATCCAGGGTTGCCAGCATGTGTAAAAGTCATTGTCAATTGCATTATTGTACATGGCCTTTAGCTCTTTGGTTAATTTTTCTAGTAAGCCAGTGTATCCCGAAGGCTCCTTTTCCAGCTTTCAATTGATGGTCCACTTGTAGATTTCAAGACTGATGCAATTTCCATTCTTGCTGCAGTCCAGAAGAATGTCAGTAAGTGCTTTAGTCTTTTTTTAAAAAATGAGTAGAACTATGGCTTGTATCCAGGGCAGCCCTACTTAGAGTAGACCCATTGAAATGAATGGGACCTAAGTTAGATTAGCATTGGATGTGACCCAATATTGTGACTTTTTCTTAAACAGCCTTCTCTGTTCTTCTTATTTTCAATTCCAGTTAAAGGTAGAGGCATGCAGCCCTGGCCTGATTCCTAATTAATCTGTTTGAATAATCTGTCAGATGTCTATAATTAATCAATTTCTTCCCAGAATAACTATGAGACTCCCTGCACTCTGTGATCCCCTCATCATTCTGTCCAGGTCTTCCCACCCTTTTGTACCACTTACTGAAGAAGGGAGGTAGCAGAAAGGACCCAATCATCTTGAAGAGAAGCCTTGGACCCTTCTACAGGCTAAGGTGATCTTCTGCCTTGATCTTCTCCCTAAGTACTAGTAGCATTCATTGTATGCAGCAGTGGCTAAGAAATAACATGATAAAGAAGAAGAAGAAGAAGAAAACAGCACAACTTTCCCTACTATGTATCTATCTTCCTAAAACACACACAACCTCATGGGTTTGAATGTCTTGTTTAAGAATCACTTTATTCCTTCAAAATGGAAATGGAGTATTTTTAAAGACGAGCTTCTAACTTATGACTGGAAGGTTTTCATACTACATGCTGGAAGGTTTTCATATGACATACAGAAAGTGGAAGCAGGTGGTTGAGTATGCACTGCATTCCGCAATCAGTCACCCTTGTTCTGATTCAGCAGTTCATGTCCTGACAGTATCACTGGAGGCTGGAGCATGGTCAGCCTGCGTGTCACATGGCCCCTGGAGAGCATGGCCACCACGTGAGGCACTACAGTCATTGTGATGAACATCTGTGAATTCACCCCAAGTCTAAATACTGGAGGTGTCATGCCCCCACTGGAGGAGTCCTCCTTGGAAGAAGACCCAGAGCCTCCAGCAGCTGCTGAGGCTCAGGACCTGCCAGTTCCGGAAGGCCTGGAGGAGCCTGGACCCCCAGTAATGCCCACCCAGGACTTACACCCACAGGAGGAGGGGGGATCCACTTCGGAGAGACCCCAAGTCCCTGGGAGTGACATAGACTGAAGGGGCAGGCCAGACTCCTTGAGCCCAGCAAAAGTGCTTGGCTGCAGCAGAGGACTCCTTGGGAGTAAGAGGGTTCCTCAAGAGGAGACTCTTTCCAGAAGCTTCTGACAAGCTGTAGCTGGACCCTGTCCTCCTGTTCTGGATCCAGCTCTCCTTGCTCTAGGATCCCTACCACTCCACTGGACTGAACCCCTTGTGAATACCTCCAGACTGGCTTTGAGTATGCTTCTTGCTTGAACCTTGTCAGCTGTGGTGACTTATCCAACTCCCCCTTGGACGGAACCTATTATGATTACCTTGTGGACCAGTCTCCCTGCCTGAACCCTGTTTACTGTAGTGCCTTGATCCTCTTGCTGGCTGCCTTGTCTCTGATCTGTGTAGAACTCCCAAAGAATCCCTTGTTATTGTTGTCCTTGGTCTGCTAGTCAAGCCCGAGCCCTGGGGAAGCAGGACAGGAGGTAAGGATGGCCATCCCTTTTGAAATGATTAGTGCTCAGCACTACTCATCCTTCAGCAAAAAATGGGAATAAAAGGGCTCTCTGGGGATATGAAAAATAATACCCTAAATAAAACTCATGATAATCTGAGTCATACATGTTTGCATGTCTAATTGATTATACATCATTTGAAGATTTGCTGCTGAAATGATGAAAGGTATTGTGTCTGAAGAGACATGAATGCTTTGGTCAATCTATGATGACTAATGCCACTTGCAAGCCATTGCTTGATGTTGCAGTCATGAAAATCCATCTGTGAGCTCACCCTGGATCTGCCAAATGAAAATGGCTTTGGAATGCAAGGCCATATTTACTTATGCTTTGTGATTTTCCTTTTCCATGCAGTATTGCCAACTCCAAGCACAGTAATGACCACCTACAAGGGAACATGGGGTTGAGTCATCAAAAAATGTTGAGGTGTAAAAATCTCTATGAAGTTATCATCAACAACTGTTTATTGCTATGCCACTTTTCCATGGTAAATCATGCTCAAAGTGGCTCACAACATCTGAAGGTTCTATGTAATAAAGTATAATATTTCAAGGTGATTCACTGACAATTGCAAAGCGACAAAATTAATGGGATTAAGCTCCATTGAACTCCATGAGACATGCCTCTAAAAAGACACACATAGGATTGCACTCTTGGGGCATATCCAATGCCACTGTAACGTAAGCCTTATTCATTTCAATGGATCAACTCTAAGTAGGACTTACATTGGATACAAACCATAGATTAAATAATCCACTAGTCATTCATACTAGGACCCACCAAAAGAAATAGAAAAACATAATCCAAATAGCAGCAAAAAATAACACACTGCATGCAAGACTAAATGTTGCCTGCAGCAACAACCCTTAAACTCCTAAACTCTGATGGCTTCTGAGTCAAGGCATCATCAGTAGCAGGAGCAGCCATTGTGACTGGTCAGGGCACCAGCCTCCCATATCAGGTGGAGAGGAAGTTGATGGAAAGGCCCAAGTCTTGCAGGACTCACAACTAGATGGTCTCTATAAAGTGGCTCCCCCCCTTCAATTTTCTGGTGGTGGTGGTACTGTTTACATGATAAGAATGAACATTTAGCATGTCCCAAAACAGCTTGTTTTCAAACTTTGTGTGTATGTGGAGGGTGGGCAGTATTTGATATCCCATGGCCAAATCACATATTTTCCTGCTTGCAGGCTAGATTACAATTTTTTTTCCTCACAAAAATTGTAGGTAGCCATCTTGGTCCATGAGAAGAAATGGACACAGTAAGTAGGACAATACTTTGATTATGGCCAACCAAAGCTTTTGAGTTATCTAGAACTATTAATCAGGTTAGATGTTAAAACACAGGAGTGAGAGAGTTGTGGAGGACTTGAAAGCTTACTTACAACTTTTTGGTTAGTTCCAATAAAGGCATTACTGTTTTTGTTTGTTTTTTAATTTTCTGATCCTGTACATAAAAGCTGAGTTTCCTTCATAAGGAGACCAACTGTACAAGCCTACTCACATCTACTCAGAAGTAAGTCTCATTGAATTTAATTAGACTTACTCCTAGGTATGTAGTATTGTAGTCTCCACTACATAAAAATCTATAATAAAAATCACTTTGTGGAGCTTTCCCCACCACATTAAAGGAAAGGGAGAGCTGGAGAAAAGTGTTTTTTTTTTTTTAATGAATCTGGAAAAAACGTGACATTTTAACTACAGGATTAGAAAATATAACCTAGCCAGCAAACAGGAGAAGATGGAAGTTGCCATAAGACACCAATACTGCAAACAGTGATAAATAGCACAAAGCATTTTACTAGACTGACTTTGATAACTTATTATTGCTTGACTTCAGAGAAGAGAAGAAGAGACCATGTATAGTCACAATAAATATGAAATTACTGCAAGATAAACTGAAAATACCTTTGCAAGGGTTGTTTTCTTCATACTGCAAGAGCACCACTCTTTGTTATTCCTTGACAAGGCATTAAATAAAATCCTCTGCTACAGTCTAAGTGGCTTTTTAAAATCATCTGTTCTTTTAGATGCTGTTTATTATGAAGGTAACTGATTTATTCTGAGACCATTCAGGAGGGAAGCACACACAAAAAAGCCAATTAGATTGCAGGGTAATGATAAAGGACGTCTCCTGAGAGATAAATCAAAGGCAAAGCTCGTTTTCGATGTCCCACGTTTTCATTAGCTTCTATACACTAATGTACCTCAACAGGGATGCCTTTTATTTATTTTGCCCTAAATGTCTTCCTGCAGGGACAGGTGTAGAGAGATGTGAGGAAATGCTAAATTCAGAAGCTAAATCATCCTCAAAGTCTGAGTCATTTGGCATAAGGCAAAGGTCTCATTACCATTTGGAAATCTATTGCAATAAGACATGTATTAGTTGCTGTATATGATGAGGTGGGGGGAGTGTCTTTCTTTCTGGTGCATCTTCATTGCATGTACTTTTAGTCTGAAACTCACCCCCACCAATATTTTATAGATTTAATTTAGTAATATGGGAGGTATGCATGCAAAAGAGCACTGGGACCTTTAATATTCAAAATGGCTTCAAGCTACGGTATCTTGGGAACACAGCACAGCTATTAATGTATAGATAGGGAATTTCCATTCTGGAAGAAGCAAGTAAACTATGAAGAATTCCCGCTGAAAAATGAAACTATGCCATATGAAATAATGCCTTAATACTCTCCTGCAGGAAAGACTGCACATAAAGGTCTCTGCTGGAATACATTTGAAGTAGCCAATGAAAACGAAGGGTTCCCTCACATGGGGGCACCTGCTAACTGTTAGCAAACAAACAAACAAAAATAGCAAAAATTGTACTAGATGCAGTTGCCTTCAGACCAGAATCAAACTGGATCACTCATTTGATCATCTAGAAATACAGGACAGGAAAGATTATACTTCCTTTGTTTACAGAAGGGGTGGGCAACTTGGGGCCCTCCAGCTATTTTAGCCTTCAACTCTTATCAGCCCTAGACAGTATAACCAACGGTGAGGGATAAAAGGAATTGTAGGCCAAAACATCTAGACTCTAGATTCTAGAGGGCCACAAGTTGCCCATCTTTGGTCAATAGTGTGAGGCACAACTCATTAGATGGGTTCTATTTGAACATTTCTTACTAAACTTGTCCTACCGAAGCCTGTGCAAGGGCATGCTTTGCTCAGCCCATTTACGGTACCCTGCTTATGGAATACTGAAGTTCGGAGCATATGATGGATTATGTTCACTGTTTATCCACATAATTACACAGCTTTGTGCTTCTCTCATAGTACTCTGTGCTGGGGAAAGTCAACGGTTAGAAGTAAATGGCTTGAAAACTTTGTCAAGTTATTCTCTTCTTTGATCATCTTAAATTATTCTCAATTGCAAGTAATTTTACAATTATACAAGAATAGACAGTTCTATACAGAATAGCCTTACAGAAATGGAGTTGTGAAAAGATTAGTATGTAATTTTATGGTGGTACACACCATCCCTATTTATAACCTTCCTTGCCCAAAGTGTTTTTCCATGCACAGCCAGATTATATTTTTCCTGGTTTTGATCTATTTAAAGCTGCAGGGCATTCATTTCAATGAGTTTGCTATAAGAGAACTAACATGGATACATCCCTTAGAGCAGGGCTCGCCAACCTTGGGTCCCCAGATGTTGCTGGCCTACAGCTCCCAGCATACCAAGCCAGCATGGCTAATGGCAAGGGATTCTGGGAGCTGTAGTCCAGCAACATCTGGGGACCCAAGGTTGGAGAGCCCTGCCTTAGAGGGCCTCCTAATAATTGTTTCAGGGTTCTCTCCCCCCTCATAAGCTGTTTCATCATACCCTGCCTATGGAAATAAGCTGGTATTTCCCAGCTGCACATTGATTCCGATTTAAAATGTAATGGAACACTTTTGGAAGACAAGATTTATTAGTGCTCAAGCCCAACTGATCTAACAACAAGGCCAATCCTTCCAACACTTATGTTTTAGAAGGTGCCACAAGAGAGTGATCAGCCAAGATGTCACTGAAGACTTCGCATGAACTACTTGGAGATATACAGCTCCACCTCAGTTGGTAAATATTTTAGTTCACTACAATGAACTTCTTGCTTTGAACAAACAGCTGGAAGTAATTTTCCTGACAAGTCCCAGTAGCCAGCCTATGCTCAAAATGGAGGGATATGATATTAATGATATCTGGAGGCACAAGGTGACTATTAAAGAGAATAGCACTATAACTAAAACATTGCATTGCATAAAACACTTGCAGCTCTGTACAATTTATTACGGCCTTTTATGAGTGCCAGTATATTTCTCAGGGTTTACAATACATTATTGTTCCTCCAAGTGCTTTTTAAGGCCTGATTGAATCGTCCTGGAGATGAGGCAGCTTTGGAAAGCAATTAGACAGCATAAATCAGCAGGGGACCAACATTTAATGAAGGGCATATTACTGAGTTGACCATCTCAAAGATCTTCGAAGATAGAAGGTTAATAGTGAGGCCAAAGACATAAATTGCCTCGTATCATGTACTGTCTTGTGGGAAAGGAGGTGGCTCTTCTTGAGTCCTTGATAGAGAACAGTGACATGTCTAAGTTTTTAACACAGGGGCCATGAGCCAAAGCTCCATGCTGGCATTCTCCAAGACAGGCAGAGTTCCATAAGCACGCAGGTTTCCTGCCCCACCCCTCCATCACCAGCTTCAGGCAGCATCTCATTTCCTGCAGCACCAAAGCGGCAGATTTTCCAAAGGAATCACAAGGTGAATTTTGCTACTCAAAGACTCCACCCAGTTAGAATTAGATGTCCCACAAGCTGGCTCAGTGAGACAATGCAGTACCTGGATGAGCGAGCCAGGGACCCAATGCTAAGGATGTATGGGAATTTTGTTTCAGTTTGTTAAACATCTGAACTTGCCCCATTCGCACCCCTGAATGCGAGCACATTTTGTCGGGCAAAGCTCACATATTCCCAAGCTTGTGATCGCATTCACAAAATGTGTTTGTTAGAAAAATGCACATTTTCAAAATGCACATTTTGAAAAATATATTGCATTTTCACATTTTAGTTAATGTGGGAAAAGTATGCATTTGGGAGCGCACTTTAACAAATGTGCACCTAAACGCACACTTTTTCCGTTCGAACAAAAAAAAAAAGCTCGCATTTGGGAACGAGGCAGACTGAGCTTCAATGTGGAACTTGGAGGACCTCGATGAGTTCAAGCATCACTGATTCTCCCATTCCCAGCCATTACAGCCAATGCCCTATAGAGCCTCAACCTCAGGCCTTCTCTACAGTCTGCACAATTTGTCACTAGGGCCCAAGCAGACATTACAGATCTCTCCAGCAGCTATGTCTTTTGTTCCTTTTTACTCTAGTGTAAGTGCAGGGTCCCTGATCTGGATTAGGACTGTAGTCGGTGTGTGGGGGCGGGGTGACTTTAACTCTTCCCCCCTCCCCCATGGTCCCAATGTGGATCCCGCCCTGCCCACACCTGCAATGTATAGTGCCAAATAGTGACCAGTTTGGTTTAATGGATCACATATTTGCAATATAAATTGCAGCTGGGGTGGTGGGGACGGACCAAATCAGGACCACAGTGGGGGAGGGAAAGTTAAAGCCCCGCCCCAGCACTAGGATCCACCCACTGAATGGCTCGCTGACTCCTGACCTTGGGAGCTCTGGCCTTGCTGCCTCGGGACAGCTGACTGACAGCTAACCCTGACAATGCCCTGATGTGATTCTTCTTAACAGTGTCTGTGCGATGAGTTCGTAGCGCAATGTTCATTCATTCATTACATTTCTATACCACCCAATAGCCGAAGAGCTCTCTGGGCCGTTTACAATGACATTAGACACGGAATAGAGAAACATTCTTCAGTGGTGTCTAACAAATGTTGGACTCCCTGGAATGAAGATAACACCCCTCTTCAACAGCATGCAAAGGGCTTATGCTAGCCCAGTGTAATTTTTTTTTTTTTTTACTTCCCCCACTGGGCTTGGTGCAGCTGATGTCCCGTGCCATATCAAAAAAAGCTGCTGTTGAAAATCCCTTGAGTTTCAGAAGCAGTTTGCTGTGGGGTGGGGTGGGGTGGCCAGGCCAGTTACACGTTGTGAAAAAAGAGAACATGCAATTCTTGTGCAACTCTGAGTCCTCTTTAGTCCTTGTTTGTAACGCATGTGCTAATTACAAATTTAGAAAGAATGACTATAATTTAAATAGGGACACAGTCCATCTCACCATAGTGACCAGGTGACCTGTGTGCCTGTCTGTTCAGCCAGGCGCTAACTGTGGATGGGCAGCCTGAAGGCCCCTGCTCTCTCTTCTGGATGGTTTCTTATGGTTCTTCATCTTTAAACCTGACTTGGACTGGACAGCCCTTCAAACAGAGGACACCTTCAAACAGAGGGCTGGCCTATGACAGACCTTTAAATAGAGGACTGTCCTTTGTAAAGTAGGACACCTGGCCACCCTAGGGTGGAGGCTGCTATCCAAATAAAACCTGTCCAAATGTAAATGTTCACCCTGCTGTATGGCAATGCTGGCCCTGTTATTTCTGCCCTTTGGGGGGGGGGGAATGAAATTGATTTGTGAGACTATGCATATCTGCCAGCGACATATTCTCAGAAATGAATGTGCATTTCTCTCTCTAGCTAGCCTGTGTTTTCATATTTAAACCAGCCCCCAAAACCCCAAGGAAGAGAAAATGTAGACTAATAAGAAATCTCTGGTGACGAGGTAAGTAGGGTCGTCTTGCAGTTCTCTGGGAGAAACAGAGTGCTCGAAAGGGCTTATTGGCATCTGGCCAAATCAGGGTTATTATTTTACAGGCTTCTCCATCCCCCCAGCATTCTTTCAGCACTGCAGCTGCAATTCTCTCCCGCTTTCTTCTCTTAAACTCATTAGCATCAGGCCAATGTTCTCAAAGATGATTTTCTTTCATTCTAAATTCTCTTTCAAATAGTACTTCTCCCTCCCGCCTGGAAGGGGGCTTAAGCTTCAATTCTATACACATTTACCTTGGAGTAAGCCACATCCAACTCAGTGGAACCTACTTCTGAGGAGACAAACATAAGGTAATATTTAATTGTGCAGTCTGCGGACGTTTGATAACTGTGACAGCGTTGAATTGAGGCTTAAGATTTGTTTTTAGTGTGCCATGCTAAATTTTAAAGAATGAATCTGATTAAGAACAAGTCCGAGGGCTTAGGGAATGTACCATGGGGGCGTGGGGGGCTTGTAGAGATATTCAGTCTTTTCCTTTTTAAAAAAAAAAATCTGCAGAGGCCTATTTAAGTAAGTTTCCAATAAACAAAAACCAGTAACACTGACATACTGTGAATATTAATTACCCATTGTGTGTATAACACAAACTAACCATAAATGTGAAATTCCACACTCACACCTGCTTTGTATCTTCGTAATCCAGGGAGGAAATGGCTTTGGTTAAAGAAACTGCCACACTGACAATTACCCACCTGTTCTCAATTTAAATGGTGTTGATTACAAAGTTAACACAATTAAATCTCAGAGGCAAATTACAGTCTCCTGTTTTTTATGTGCACTTAGACGGTGGTTGGCACATGATCTAGGGAAGGGGATGAGGTAATTTTGAAGGGGGTTGCTTCCGTTCCTGTGGGGAGTGTCTTCAGTTCCTGTGGGAGTTGCAGTGGGATGGTAGCATTATATGCATGCAGAAATGGTTGTGTTAGGCTCATATATCCTGTATTATAACTGCCCTGAAATCAGTACTTCAGCACCCTTGGCTAAACGTGCTATTTAATATATATATATATATATATATATATATATATTGTTACAGCTCTGAATGGCTCTTTTCAATCGGAAGGAACCTGAGGTGCCTTGTAATTTTGTAGACGTGGGGCTTGGTTTTCCTGCCAATGAGCTCCTGCCACAGCTTGGGCGGAGATAATGAAATGCCTCAGCATCACAGTTGTATAGAACTACTGCTCACAGGATGCCGAGAACTACGATATATACAGTTCTAAAAATAACCAGGCCATTGTCTACCTAAAATTTACCATATAATTTTATTCAGATTGCAAGTTGGCTTTCCTTTCAGCGCTTTTATAGCATGCTTTGTAAGTGTTTCGCCTACTTCATCAGTCACCTTTACAGTGATGGATGAAGAGCAAGGGGGTTTGCTAGGTTTTTGTGGGATCCTGTGCCATGTGTGATGCTTGGCTGCCTTGCCTCCTTTGCTTGACTCCCTCGTTCTGTGTTTGTTGTTTTTCTTTGGGCTAGTCAAGGCCCAACGAGAGGACAGGGATGTTGAAGAGTCCTTGGTCTTGAGTCACGAGTCTTTGGACCCAAGTCTCGAGTCCGAGTCCTTGGTCCAAAATGGTGACTCACAAGTCACAAGTCACGAGTCACTCCCAAAGCTGAACCCCAAAACAGGCAGGCAGAGGCCTCTGTCTTGGACAATTCAAACTGTGGAACTGGTTAAGAAGAGACCAGGCAGGCAGAGGAGGCAGGGAACCCCAAACAGGCAGGCAGAGGCAGCCAAACCCAAAATGTCTGAAAGGTTGCATTTTAGGAAAATGATTTTAAAAAATAAACTTGCTGTACTTCCTAAAACCTATCCATGTTGCATTTGAGGAACACGAGTCCTTGGTCTCGAGTCCCGAGTCGAGTCTCGAGTCCCATTAAAAATATCGAGTCAGAGGGGGGACTCAGTCCGACTCATGAGTCGAGTCCTCGAGTCCGAGTCCCCATCCCTTGGAGAGGAACTGCTTCATTGCACTCCGTTCCATTTTTGAATGACATTCCACACCATGCAAGGCTCAGGCATTCTGAATAATGACTCTGCCTGCCATTGGTCCCCCATCCTAGCCTTTATCAGCCTTTTGTCTGCATAAGAACGAATGCCACTGACTGCACGCATGATGGTTTTCTATTTCATGTAGACTGAGGTGATTTGCCCCATTTTGGACAAGTGGCCTGAAGCCAGGGTAGCCAGTGCCCTCCAGGTGATTGTGCCCAACCAGGAAATGAAGATTTTTGATTTTCCCCTCCTCTGCAGCAGGTAAATATACTCTGACCTTATTTCTTTTTCTTTCTCCTGATATCGCTCCAAATCTATCCATTCTTCCCCTTGGATGGTCAACTCTGTACCACTGAAACTCAAGTTCCCCGTTAAGCTTAGGCCTCCAAGGACTTCTGTGCTGATTTCCTAGTGCCCTGCCCGCTCCTTATCTGGCAAACTGCAACTCCCCACCTCCATCCCCACTTGTTATATCACTGTTACTAGGAACGGTCTGCTGAACCGGTCTAGGCAGTGTCATGTCATGTTGGCAGTACGTCCATTCTGCAAATGTGTGAGGCAAAATACAAACCTCTCTGCTGCAGGCTAAAGATTTGTTGGTGTACTTAAGCCAGTTTACCCATTTTAGTCTAGTAGCATATACAGTAGTTTGCTGTATGTATGCCACACCTCTCCCCAAGATATTTCTGTATCTGTGGAATACTTATGCTGATGCAAATTTTTTGAGCATGTGTGAGTGAGGATATTCAGTAACAATCGCACATCAGGTGCAGCAGAATAGTTACCTGTTTCTGTTCTTTACTATCACTAGGGACCTTGTGATCTATGCTGTTTGTAATTTTGTAGGCCTTTGACACAATTTACAAATAATACAGGTTTTGTGGTGGTTAATTATTATTCCTCCCACATTTCAGACCCATAACTTTGGAGGTCATCTTCACTTCAACTTGTTTGAGACCCTAGGACAGGGGTCCTCAAACTAAGGCCCGCGGGACACATTTGGCCCGCCGTGCCTTTTCATCCGGCCCGGCAGCCGAGGCTCCTTCTTGCGGGGTAAGAGGAGGAGGGCGCCCGCCCACCCGGAGCCCTGCAGGGCGGGTGGCAGCCCTGTGGCCGGCGTCTCCTGGCCAGCCTCTCCTTCGGGATAAGGGGAGGAGGGGCGCGAGCCGCCCACCCCCCCGGAGCCCTGCAAAGGTGTGCGCGCCTTTGTTTCTGTCTGAGCCGGGAGGGGACTGGGATGCCGAGGCCAAGCACGATACGTTCTTCCATATGCCTTTGGAAGAAGTTTGGCCTCGCCGCCACCCGTAGCTTCCTTAGCAATGGATTGGAAGCTGTGCCCTGACGGGGAGCTCGTGCTGCTTGCCAGCTTCCTTCTGCACCAGAGCAAAAGGGGGGGATTTTGCACGTCCTCGTCTCTTCCTTTGGAGGACTCGGTAAGTGCGGGGAGTTGGAAATGTAACAACAGCGCCATGGTGAGGATGAGTCCCGCTCCTCTAGCCTTAGCTACCAGTCTTGGGGATACCCTTCAATCCAGCTGCACTTTTAAAAAAAGTCTAAATATAATCTGACACATGAACAGCTGTTTTAGTTAGATTCCAACACCAAGCCTTCTTTTTCTCACTTGTTCCTTACTATAGTTTGTTTAAAAAAAAACAACTCAACAACTCCAGAATGGTACAGCTAATATTTGCACAAACTCCTCTACTTCCAAGCAACCTTCTTAATTTTATACCTCTCTTGCTTATTTTCCAGATTCCTGTGTAAATGCTACATCTAGTTCATTCATATGTAGCATCTGTTGATATACCTTCTTTACTTTTATCTTTCCCAGTTTGTAGAAATCTGTGCCAGTTTCCCCTTTTTCTGAATCATAAGGCTGCAATCTTACACATTAGACTGCTTAAATCCCATTAAACATGGGTGAATCTCAGTGTCATTGAGGTTCTCAGTTTTCCACTGCCAGATTCCATCCTGGTTCTGTACAAAGTTTTTCTCCCCTGTACAGAAATCCATACATATTTTTGTGTGCATTTTTTGAATGTATGTATTTTTGTGCATATTTTTCAAATGTTGTGTTTTTGTATGCATGCACCATTGATAAAGTGTGTCTGTGCACATTTTAGAAATACAGTGTTTTTTGAGCATGTTTAAAATCTGTGTTTGTTATTGTTATTATTTTTCCTGTTTTTTTGCACTACAAATAAGATATGTGCAGTGTGCAAATCAAGCCTTTCTATACCTTTTTAAAATTTAATGTATTTCAATTTTAGACAGCAAATTAATTTATAATTAATTTATTATTAATTTATAATAACTTTCCATTTAATCAAGTAAAAAAAAAGGACCCTGGTCCTTTTTTTTTTACTTGATCCATTCGTTCATATTTTTTTCAAACTATAGTCCGTCCCCCCAACAGTCTGAGGGACAATGAACTGGCCCCCTGTTTAAAAGTTTGAGGACCCCTGCCCTAGGACCATATATATCACCTATTTCTCTCTCTCTCTCTCTCTCTCTCTCTCTCTCTCTCTCTCTCTCTCTCTCTCACACACACACACACACACACACACACACACACACACCACTGTCTGCCAGCCAAACTGAATTTATAGAAGTTGAAATGCTTTTCAACATTCTGTAGTTGACTCTTCCCCCTGAGCAATTAGAATGTCTGTGAATATTCTGTGATATCACAGTAGCTCAGTTATGATTGGGGCGGGGTGGTGGTGCTCTCATTTATATGACAACATTTTGATATAACTTCTGAAGTACAGATGCTTTACTTCATCTTCTGATTATTTCATCTTAGTATGACATTAAAACTAGGTGGACTACCCACTTCTTTGCCTTTTGCTTCCAGCTGCCTTTTCAATTAGATATTCATTTTTAATAATTTGATGGTGTGTGCCTTGGCTTCGGTTATATTTTCACCTCTCTGCAGCAGGGGGCAGTCCTTCTCTAATAAATCTCACAATGGAGAATTTGAGAGAATGAGGCACAGGGAGAGGCAAATATTAGAAAATAGGGTTCCTGTTCCTTTAGGATATTTTCTTACCCTTCACTAAAACAGGAGGGCCTGAGAGAGGACATAGTCAAAATGTCTAGCAGAATTTAGAAATAGAATCTAGGTTCACCCACCCAAGACTAGGGCTAAAATGGATGAAACATCATGATTTTTTTTTTCTGAATAATGACTGCACCTTTCCCTGTGCTGGCTGTGCTTCCAATACTGAAGAGTTGGACTGAGAGGATGCTGACTTCTCAGGGACCACATGCAAACCCTGTTGACACAAATAAGTGAAGTAATTTTTTGAAGAATTCCCGGTAGCATTATACTATACAGCTGACATTTCCACACAAAAAGTTCAGCAGACTAAAAGGTCTGTTGTTGCTCTTTCATTTGAAAACCTCCCTGTCTCTCCCACTGAGCTACCCATACTATGATATCTCTGAAAAGCTAGGAGCTCATTTGATGAAGCCTCCTGCTAAAATAGATGAGGCATCTTGAACACCCCACTGCCAGTATTAAATTTTAAAAGTTAAAAAGCCAACCCCACCTCTTGACTTTCATTTAACTTTAAAGTCAAGTTAAGCTCACACTGGTGTCATAATGGGATACAAATAAAATGCACGACAATTCCAGGGAAGCAGTCATTGAGTAGATTGCTTGCCCCCACAATCTGCACGACTAAGGAGGAAGTTGCTGTGGCAGGGAGAAAAGAGGCAACTTTGCACTGTGAAACATTGGGCCTGCTTTATTCCAGGTTTTTTTTGGGGGGGGAAGTATTGCTTGTGCTGCAAGATTTGGTCTTGGGGCCCTGTGAGACTTGTGATGAGAGGCAGGAATGGAGGCTACATAGCAGGGGTGGGGAACATCTTTCAGCCCGAGGACCAAATTCAATTTCTGAGAAGCTCTCAAGGGTTGCATTCCAGTGTTGGGCAGGGCCAAAATTACCAGCATGATGTAGCTTAAAGCTCTTACTGTCACTAACTAAGCCTTAGGGAGATATATTTCAACCTTTTAGGATGGGGGAAACCAGTGTTAAAACCAAAGTATATAAAACCTTAAAAACGACAAATAAGCTAAAGGTGATTCAACTTCTGTCTTCGTCAGTAGCCTACAAGGAACTATGGAATAAAAAGGAGAAATTAAAGACTGCACTGCCAGTATCTCAACAAGAGAGTGACTGGGTTCAGACAAAACGATAATCCACATTCAAGGGCTGAGTGTGGGTTGTTGTCAGGAACGGTGCAGGGCTGTTTGGCGCCCTAGGCCGAATTATATTTAGCGCCCCCCCTCGTGCCGTGGGGGGGGCTCCGGAGCAAAGCAGCCCTGCTCTGCAACCACCCCTGCGCCGCCGCCACCACCACCTACCTTCCCCCTGCCCCCGCTGCTGGCTGCTGCTGCCGCCGCCTCCTCCTCCGACGCGATGGGACCCCCGCGCTTTACGACGGGAAGGTAGGTAGGTGGTTGGCGTGCGGGCACGCGCGCGCAGGGGTGAGGTGCGGTGGCGGTAGCGGCCGGCAAGCGGGCGGGGAGGCGCGGCGGAGGTGGCAGGCAGGGCAGGAGCGCGCCGGAGGCGAGGAAGGGGCACAGAAACTCTGCGCCCTCTTCCGCCACACGCCCTAGGCAGCCGCCTGGGTCTGCCTAGCGGTAGCGCCGGCCCTGGTTGTTGTTGAAACATGGGTAGTTATCACGTTGTCTGAACCCAGCTATGCTAACAAACCATGGCTTGTTAACCACGAGCAACCCATGAAGAGACCCATGGTTTGTTGTTGGGTTGTGAACTGTAGGTTGTTCACCATGGTTTGTTATCTTGGCTGGGTTTAGATAACACAAACCAAAAATTGGGGGAAAGTATGTATATACCCTGACAAGCCAAATATAATAACCAAAAGAGTCAGAGGTATGTTATTTTTATCACACCTTCTAATAAATTTACACAATGAATTACAAATACTGAATTAGACGATTTGTTTAAAATATCGGTGTAATGCCCAAAGATTAAAAGACAGAATTATAAACAATAAAATGCAATATTCAAATCAAACATTCATATCAAATTCAATTAGAGCATAGCACCTACTCCATAGACAAGGCATCATAACAGAGTCATTGTGTATTCCAGAAACATGAAATAATAGTACGATAGTTCAGTAAATTCATGACAGGAAGCTCATGAACTGGATGACAACAACAATGTAAAATGATCTTCTCAAAAAAGCAAGACACGTTTTGGCCTTTGGGCCTTCTTCAGTGGTAGCTTTGATCTAAATATAGTTGAGTCCACTTTTCTAATATAGCAATATAATCAGTGTTCACTGTCTGCTCTGCATCTTTGAAATCCTAGTGTATTGCTATGGGTTCAGATAACACAATAACACGTTTCAACAACTACCCACACTCAGCCCTTGAGTGTGGGTTATCATCATGTTGACTGAACCCAGTCAGTGATTTGAAGAGGCAACCAATACTCACCACTATGGCCTAAACGCCAATTAGAAAATCTTTTATTGGAGGGTCGAATGAATCCATACATGTATCTTGAACAAACATTCATTCTCACTAAGCTGGCAGTTACCAAACATTAATATCATACATTATATCAATTGCCTCACCTCCTAATGATTCCAGAATTTACCAGTTGCTTGATAATATACCGGTAGTTATCAGAATAAGTTAGTGAAAGCTAACTTTGCTTTTGATGGAAAGTGAAAAGATTAATAGATCATAGAGTTGAAAGGGGCCTACAAGGCCATCAAGTCCAACCCCCTGCTCAATGCAGGATATTTCTCCTTCACTAGCCTGAAGCAGTTTCAAGGCCATGTGTGAGTCTGCCTCAAAGTGTTGGTGGATTTATACCGAAAACAAAAACAGCTTCCCTGTCACAGCCATAAGCTACATCAGCTGTGTGGGCAAACCAGTACAATAAACCTTTCCCCCCCCCTGCTGGGTTACAGTGCCAGTGCAATTAAATATATGAAGCCTAACCCATATGCTAAAAAAACAATAAACAACACAATGGCATAGTGTATATATAGAATACATTACAAATGACTCAACAGATGAACATAACTATCAAAAAGTCTAAACCAATATTACAATATAGGAGTCCAATTAAGTTCTTTGTTGAGGCTGGGGGAGCCAGTGTTTGTACGGAGTGAAGCCAAAGTATCTCTTTTTAAATTTTACTTTTAATTGTGTACCAGATCCTATGATTTTTTTTCAAGATTCCAGAATTTCAAGTCTTTCTCACTGTGTCCAGAGTCCACAAAATGTTTGACTATTGGGGCTTGCAGTCTTTTATTTCTAATGCATGCAGCTCTTGTGTTCACATAGTCTTGGTTTGACCATTCTTGTGTTCATCCCAACATTCAAGAGATTGCATGGACATTGTGTAACATAAATAACCCCTTTTGTGTTGCAATTAGATAAATTTCTCAAAACCTATTTTCTATTATCTGCACAGCTAACAAACTCCTTTATCCCAGCACAGTTACTGCACACACCAGTGACTGCATGGAGAATTATTTCTGATTTTATCTAGAGTACCAACAGGTAGAATAAAGTGGCTTTGTTCCTCTAGAGAACTATAGATGAACATGTCCCTCAAGCTTGATGCTTGTTTGAAGGCAAAGAGAGGTTTTTCTTTACATGTTGGTGTTACAGGGTCTGCGCTAGTATTGCTATGCTTTCCACTTTATTTTGTGTACAGAGGAAAGGACCCACAGCTTCAGCTGGGTTTCTTTCCAATTAGTCCTTTAATGAATAGAGCTGTGGTGCCAAGCACAGCATCAAATAACAACCAAGAGTCCATAGCAATGTTTACTGGTTCATGCCTCAAAACAGTTCAACAAAACAATGTAGATAACCCATGGGGTATATCAGCAGTTCTAATGAAAACACTGTCAAACTCACAGTTCTTTGCAACTAAAATATATAGAAGATAGCTCACTTCTTGGGTCCTTTTCAGTCCAGCACCTTGGATCTCTCCACTCACCTAATGGGAGTTTTTGGTACAGTGAAGGAATAGTCTGGTCTTCCCCAAGCTGGGAGTTTCAGGATGGCAGCCATTTCTGGACAACTGTGTTGGGCCCATCCGTCCTTCTCTCAAGATGACCTGACTCAGCTCCTTCCTCTCTTACCGCCTCCACCTCATGCTGTTGGGATACAGTCTTTTTTTCCTTCTGGCACATAGTCATGGGTGGTTCTCTCCTGGTTGGTGTTTGCTGGCAGCTGCAGCTGTTCATTAATGAACTCAGCTGTGTGCCACCTGCCTGAGATCCAGGAGCATCTTACAAGCATTTTCCCCAGTGGACTGGGTAAGTTGCCAGGGCTGGGTTAAAGGGAAAGAAGGAATTGGTGCCCCATCCCCATGGCACTTGGGATGCCAGATAACAGGTGGCAGTGCATCAATGTTATCTGTTGTACACTGTTGTGGCATCATACATCATCGTCATGTGGTAATTATTCTTTCGATCTACTTTAGGTTGCAGTAGGTCCAACCGGTCCATATTCTTAACCCTGTACATGGCTTGTTTCAAAATTCTTTTCAGGTATACCCTGCTCTCAAACTGCCCTATTAATATTTTGGTGCATCAACAGAGATCAGTTCCTTCTTAATCTCACCATTTGAGAAGATGGCATTTTTTTCTTTACATGTCTTGGATGAAAGCCGTCATAAGCTAAAAAGGAATTTGCATCTGTTGATATCCTGAAGATATCAGTGTTAATTGATCTGTCATTTTTCAATATTCTGACACCCAAAAAGTGTATTTCCTGTCTGCCATAACTAGCATCGAATTTGATGCTAAACAGTCTTGTGTTTACTGTTGATGTGATCCCTAAATTCTAAGAGGGCTTCCTCTGATCCTTTCCAAATCAGAAAAATATCCAGATACCTCTTATATACATAAATATATTGGAAAAATGGTTTTCATCATTCAGAATATGTAGTTGTTCAAACCAATCCATGAAAAGATTGACAAACTCAGGCGGAAACTTGCAACCCACAGCCATGACTGATATCTGTCAGAAATACTGGTGTTGGAATTGAACTGTGCTTTCTTTCTTTCTTTCTTTCTTTCTTTCTTTCTTTCTTCAAAGCCAATTCCACTAAAGAACATATAAAGCTAGCTGGTGGCCAAAATGGATTCTCTCTCTTATTTAAGGTAAGTTCTATGATTTCCATGGCCTGCCCCTATGGTGCCTTGGTGTATAGTGTATGGTGCCTTGGTGTATGGTGCCTTGGTGATAGTTAATCACATCCATGGTGATTAACCAAACTTCTTCATCATCTAAGGTCACTGTAATAAAAATATATTTTAAAAGTGAGCTGTATCTTTAATATATGATTGTATCTGGGGAATAAATCATTTTAGAAAATAATCTACATTCTCTGATAATGGTTTTAGTATGGATCCACATCCTGATATAATTGGATGTCCTGGTACTGGTACATTCTTTTTGTGGATCTTAGGTAGAAGATAGAACACTTGTTCTGCCCTCTGATTCTAATAAAAATATATCATGGGTTTTTCTGTCAAGGTAGCCCTCCAGTAATCCTTCATCTAAAATTTTAACTATTTCCTTTTCCACCCTCTCTGATGGATCACCTTTGCATCTGGCATAGTGTGTTGTAATATCTAGTTGTCCGTGTGGTTCTGTAAGATGTGCCTGTATGTCCCAAATGACCACCATGTCCTCTTTGAAATTACATCCTCCTTCCTCCTCAAATTGGTTAACTCTGCGGTCTCTTGTCTATTCAGATTGTGCCAGACCACTGTGTCCTTATCAATCTCCTTTACCTCATCAAGAACTAATTCCTCAAAGGCTAATGCTCTGCTGTTACTAGAGGGAGGCCTGAAAACAGAATTGGATTTGAATTCTCAACTATCCTCCACCTGTGATGCATCTTTAAAGAAATCAGCTAGCCTGATCTTTCTAAATAGTTGCTGTAACTCAATCATGGATTTAAAGGAAATGTGCTTTAGTATGGGGACCAAAGGAAACCCCCTTTTGCAAAGCTCTCAATTCTGTATCACTAAAAGTGCTGGTTGACAAATTGACTACCAGTTGGTCTTCAGTATTTTTTTCCGGTGTGTTTCCCTGCTTTTTCCTGGTCTGTTTCTTTCCCTGTACTCTCTCCTCAGGTTAGTTGCTTAAAAACAAAAACAAAAAAAGACCTTTCAGCTACAGAGGTAGAAGGCTCCGAGGAAGAGCTCTTCATAGAGTGCCAGCCATGACTGTCATTCTCATCTGACTGACACTCCTCTAGATCACTAGTGAAAGAGACAGTTTTCTGATGTTTGAATTCAGGTTTGGATTCTCCCCCCCCCCCCCCAATTAGAGACCCTATTTTGTTGGTAATCCTTAAGGTCCCTCTGAAATTTTTGGAATTGGATGGATTGATTCATCCTTCCAGTGAAAGATTTTCCAGTTAGAGTTTAGGCCATAGTGGTGAGTATTAGTTGCCTCTTTAGATCACTATCTTTATTTATTTATTTTATTTATTTATTACATTTGTGAATCGCCCATCTGGCTGGTCATCTGGCCACCCTTGTAGAGAATCTGGCACTTTGTTTTGTTATGTTTTTACTTTGTAGTTTTTTGTAGGCTTCTGATGAAGATGGAAGTTGAAATGCTTTTGGCCCATTTGTAGTTTTTAAGGTTTTTACTCTGGTTTGAATTTTTTATACATTGTCATATGTGTCCTTTTATATTGTCACAACATTTTAGCATTACAGCATTTAGGTTTTATTCATTCACATTTTCATTTTTATATTGTTACCATGTTTTTACCATTTGCACTTTCTAATATTAAACAATTTTAATTGTGTTTAGTCTTGTTTCAATAAACCATCATTTATACAAACCATGGTTATATCTGAACTGGGCCATATTGTTAGGGTCCACACAGTTGTTGGTAAATCAACTGATTTATTTACAAGATGATCTCCAATTCTTTGGCAGTGCTCTTAAGTCAGGCCTGTAAGAGGGTTTCTTCTAGCCTAAATGAGGAGAAAGATTGCGGCGGTTGGAGACTGTACTGTACTTAAGGGGCAGTGCATAGTCAATCACAATGCCTGAATACAACTATGCTTGAATACAATATACAAATTTTTCATTGTGTGGCGAACGCACACTTGGGAGTACTAAGATTCCTTTAACAGTAGTTACATTGTTTGAGAGAGGATTTTGTTAAATTCGTTCCGTCTGTATTTTGTGGATTGTCAGGCATCTTTTGTTCCATCATCTGCTCGTTGACAGAATCGGGCTCCCCCCCCCTTAGGGATGTATGAGAATTTCGTTCCTGTTTGCAAATGTGCCATTTTGTCTTTTTTCTCCAGCAACAAAAGGCCACAGATATTGTAGAGATGGATGAGCATTTCATTTTAGATTAGTTTTGATAAGACTTTACAAAAATTCACAAAGTTCTCTATATTTGGGACATGAAACTGGCAGATTCATTCAAACAGCCCCAGGGCTTGAATCGCTGTTTATTTAAGCATGCTAGTGCTGAATGAGGGTTGCCACCTTTTTTTCTAACAAGCTGCTCATCTTTAACAGCTATATGACAGGCAGGTACATCTCGGCCCTCTATGCTGGAAACAATTCAATTTGTTGTGTACCAGCCTATTCAATTTGGCTGGTACACACGGATGAGAATTTCAGTTCAGTTCATTTTTGGTGCGAATTCATAAAGTTCTTCATATTCAGGAGAGAAAGATCTTGAGATTTAAAAAAAACTCGAATGTGGGAGAAAGTGGAATGGACAGATTCACTCATCCCTACGTGATGGGGAGGTTTGTTTTCCCAGAGGTGCTCCACCTACAAACTCTATTCGACCACCAGATGCTCTTTATAACCAGATGGTCCTTGGTCTGGTTTTCAACTACATCCTGATCTCTCTATAACCTTAGCAAAACGTGAGCTGAAATTTAATAAATGCATACTCCAGAGGAGATCATTTATAGGAGTAATCATCATAATCATATATACCAATAGCAATCTCAATTCTCCAAGTGCCAGTCCATATGTAGCCAAAATAGCAACATCCACCCGCAAGAGAGCTTCGACGTTTGCATAAGTACAAAAAAATATCTTTAGGAGAAAAAATCCCTAAGGGGGGGACGGAGCCAAAAGAGCCGAATAAAGACTTTGCATGCTCAGCAGCCGGGGGGGCAGAAAACTGCGAAGGAAGGGGAATGGAATATCCCGAACAAGGAGCACTCCACTGCAACATTTTGTTGCAAGTCCCACTTGGAATAACAATACAGTAATACCTTGGATTGCAAGTAACTTGGTCTGAGAGCGTTTTCAAGACAAGCAAAAGTTTTTTAAAAAATTTGACTTGATAAACGAGCAAGGTCTTGCAAGACAAGTAGTGTAGGCAGTGCTTTTTTTCTGGAGAAAAGGGTACCGGAACTCTTGGAATACATTTCCTCGGGAGTAGATGGCGATTAAGTTGTAATGCAATTAATAGAAGAAAAGGTGCTGGAACTGAGTTCCGGTGAGTTCCACCAGAAAAAAAGCCCTGAGTGTAGGGATGTAACTGCTCACCTTGAGCGGGTGTAGCGGGCCAAAATCGGCCCCGCTCATGCCCGCCAGAGACTCGCTTTGATATAAGAGTGTTTTGGATTACAAGCATGTTTCCGGAACGAAATATGCTCTCAATCCAAGGTGCCCATGGTATTGGTTTTGGGTTTCAATTGTCTTCTATTGGCCCTGTCAATGGAAGACCCATGCTTTGGTACATATAGGCAGGTTTTAGCCAGTTCCGTTATTTTGCCTTGTAAGTAGTTTCCAACTATTGCTCTGTTGTAAGTTATCCCTTTTCCCTTTCTGTAAATAAACTTGCAACCATCATAATTGGATGTGTGTGTCCTTCATTCCAATTAAGCCTTGGTACTAAGTCCAGAGCTTTCCTCTTGGTTATTGCTACTGGTTAAGGTTTCAGGCTTAAGGCTTTGAAATAGAGGGTGCTGCTGGATTGGGCCCTTAATTCGTAAGCTTTAAGGGGTGTCCTGTAAGGTCTGAGAGTCCCCTGGCTCAGGCTGAGGTGGATGTAAGGGGTGGTGGCAGCCTATCTTGCTGGGTTGGTGTTCAATCTGAGCAAACTTTTGTCCCCGCCTACTCCTGGGAGTTAGGGCAACCTCTTCCTCCTTTCCCAGTCCCCAATACCGCAGTTAAACTGGGCCAAAACCAATAACATTTTTATAGTGTGGATATACCCTTATTCTTCATTGTAAAAGAGAAACTGCAAAGAAGGCACTAAAAAAGGGATGAGAGAATGCATGGCCCTCCAAATGCTGTTGGACAGCAACTCCCATCAGCCCTCACCATTGGCTATGCAGGCTAGGGCTGATGGGAGTTGCAATCCAACAACATCTCGAGGGCCACCCACTGTGGCTGAAGAAGTCTCCTGCATTTCAGCAGAGCAGGAGGGGAAGCAAACAGAGGACACCGGGAGGGGGGATTAAAGGGGTGGAGATACGATGGGTATGGAGTGGGCAAATAGTGCCACTCAGTCTTTAAAAGGCTGCAATTATTGATTTGGAAATTGAGGTTCTCCATGCACTCATGGTGTTTTATCATTGGGGTGTTATGGACACTTTCCAATATGGGGCCATGGCAGTTGCATGACTACGTTATTCCGCTCAGCACTCTGGCTATCATTTGGGGTAATGACTGAAAAAAGAACTGTATTTTTACCAGTGGTAATAACGAATACTGAAGAGAGAAAACAAAAGGCGACTTCCTTACAGCAGAAATGCTTCCATACTGACAATGTCTTCAACAACAACCTAGCAAAAAATCTGCATTCATCTGGAAGAAAAACCATGCCCTGAAACGCCTGATGGATCATACCACAGAATTGGCCAAAGGTGGTGATTGCAAAGTAGCCTCAGGAAGTGCAGCCTTTTGATGTTGCAGTGAGCCGAATTCAAACAAGATTTTCTTCTGTTCTCAAATGTTCGGAAACAATTTGTGAACTTGCCACATCCATCAGGGAACCCCAATGCCTCTTTTAATTGTCACGATGGTCTCGGGTAGCAAGTACGGAGTGACATTTCCGTTCTGCATTAAGTGCTCTGCTGTGCTGTGGCTTCTGATGTCTCTTTCTTTTTAATGTGCCCTTTTGGGTATTAATAGCGCTTAGCTTTATTTTACATAATTTAGAGGTTGCCTTATAAAATATTAAAAAGCTTATTAATGTTTGGGAAACTGGCAAAGCATCTGATATAAATTACAGTTAGTGGAGTGCTGATCAGCCCCATACTAATTAGCTGCACATCAAAAATAACTGTTGCTCTTATTTGTGTGCGTGCAAAAATACTCCTGCCCCCTTCTAGGGATGTCGGAGGAATCTGCAATGGATTCAAAGGAGTTCAGATTTCTCTGATCCAACCTGTGGATTCCACAGCAGACCAGCCTTTTCTGAGTTGCATATGCATTCCACGAACCTCCAGACCAGGTTTTTGTTACTTGGGAGTGGGGTGGGTGGGTGGACAACATAAAATTTGAGACAAAATCAACAAGCATTTTCCAAGTTCAAGTTGCTCAGCTTTCAGACTACCATGAATTGGCCCTATCATTAGTAGAGTGAGGCAGCTGCCTCAGGCAGCCTATTTGGGATATCATGAGAAGTCAATGAATTTTTAGTTATTTAATTCATTAGTATTGTATTTTTACTGCCAGAGAGAGGAAGAGGTGCTTATGGGATTTTCTGCCTCAAGTGCCAAAATACTATGCATCTTTAACTGAATGGGGCGGGGGCCACAATGATTGGGTGCTAACTAGTTTTTGTTTCTTTGCTAGAGAGTGAACTGGATTGTACCCCAAATTACATGCAATGAACAGAAAGTTAAAGAAGCTATTCATCATGTGTGAATAGGAGGGGACACAGCCAGTCTTCCAGGTTCCTGGTTTCGTTTGTGATCCTTGCAGTTGGGAGAAAACAGTCTGACTTGAGAAATATATTACATTATGAAACCTAATGATTTACAAATCGATTATTTGGCTGCTCCTTCCAGCTGTTTGGCATCTGAAAGGACAGTTTTCTCAGGTCAGAGTGTCTAATTATCTTGTGGAATTTTGATCTCTTGTGTTGCTTGGCTTGCTTGAATGATGCAAGCTGGATTAACCAGCTGATGCTGGCCACTATGTTGCATGCTGATGTATGCGTAAACTAGGGATACGAGAACCAGCAAGCCTCAATCTTGTCGAGGTGCTCCGAGTTCCACCTCGAAGCTTGGTCTGCCTTTCTCCTGTTCTCAAAGGCAAGCTTGCTATTCTTGCTCAGATGGGGAAAGTACGCATTGAGGTGTGCGTTTTTTTAAAAGTGTGCACTCAGATGTGTACTTTCCCCCATTGGCCATAGCAAGAAAATGCATATATCCCACCCCACCCCAAATGCACATTTTTAAAGTACACATTTTTATAATGAATGCATTTTACGAACGTGAGTGTAAGCTCAGGAACATGCAAGGTTTGCCTGAAAAATGCAGTTACGTTGGGGGGTGGGAACAGGGCAAGTTCTGATGTTAAATGTACTGAACTGAAATTCTTCTACATCCCTAGCCCCTTGAGCACAAGAACTGGACTTTTTCCCCATTTATTTTTTATGGTGAATTTCACCAAAACAAAACAAAATCTATATAAGCAAAAAACAAAACAAATAAACGCACACACACACACACACACACAGAAAAACATAACCCCCCTGAAATTAACAGTTGTTGATATGTAAATATCCAAATAACAGCATAAATCCAGATGTACTAATTATGCATAAGTTTCAAGAAAGGCAGACCAAATATCTGTCTATATATGTCCATTCAAGAGTGGCGTCTCTGTACGTCATCTACTCAAATATTGAATACTGAGCACAAGAATTGGACTTGAAGATGCATTACTGTGTTTTGTGTTTCTTTGTGTGTCTATCTTGATGACTCTTATTAATTCTCTTGTCCTTCTTTCTAGTTCCCTGTTGAATTTTCTTATTCCTTTTCACTTCAGATCTCTGACTGACCTCTACCTTCATATCTAACCTTCATTGGTTTTTCTCCTTGTTCCCTTAGGGCACAATTGTATGCACATTTAGACAGTCCTACAACTGCCAGCATGCCCCAGCCAGCTATGCTGGGAATTGTAGGACTTATTTCTGTCTAAACATGCATAGGATTGCATCCTTAATGTTACATAGACACACACAATTTTCTGGAGGCATCCAAGATGATCCCCATAACAGTTCCATAACAGTAATGCATCACTTGCATTAGGAATGCCTGAAACATATGACCTATGGCTCTCTCAAGCCATCATAATTTCCACATCCTCTTTTCTCCAGAGTTGCATCAGCATTTTTATGGTTCAGGGAGATTTGCCAAGTGAAAGCAACCTACTGCTCTTCTATCATAATCTTTCTGACATCCTGCTAGCACATATACTGCCCTTGTTTCACTTTCTCCTGACCATTTGCTTAGCAATCCAGCAAGGGCAAGGCAAGACAAGACAAGTAGCCGTGTGGACCAATGCAGAGCTTGATTCTCCCTGTTGGCAGTTATTTAGGTACAGTTTTTATTTCATCTAGTCAAAACCCTTCTGGCTAGCTCACACTAAAACAGAAGACAAAATTAAAACAAAATTTTAAGATCTATTTAAAACCAAGCAGTAATCATACTATGAAAGCACAAAGAGCACTTTCTTCAGAGCTAGATTAAATGCTTATGCAAAGCCCATCAAGATGGCATAAGGAGGGTCCTCTATAGATACCTTGTTTGTAGGGTGCCCATGCCATGTGTCTTTTTTTTTTTTTAACAGAGGACAGTCCTCTGTTTGAAGGGCTGCCAGAGGACTGTCTTTTATTTTGAAGGCATCCTCTGTTTGAAGGGCTGTCCAGTCCAAGTCCAGTTTAAAGATAAAGAACCAACAGAAGGAAGAGCTGGCCCTTGAAGTTTCCCATCTGTAGCACCTGGACAGAAGACTGAGCAAGGCACACAGGTCACCTGGTCACAGTCTTCCACACTAGGGTGAGATGTACTGTATTTCTATTTAAATTATAATAATTATTTCTAAATTTGCATCTATACATATAAATTAGCACATGCAAATTTTATGTAAATCAGTTTCCTATTTTTTGGTGATTCACAAGTGGCCAACCTGGCATCTACTGGGGGGGGCCCTGCCAACCTCCACAGCCCCTGACCTGGCTGCTCTCATTTTATTTATTTTTTATTTGTTTACAATTATTTTTAATCTACCTTTAAGGGTGGGGACCCTCTTCCTTTTTGCCATCAGTGGCCTGCCGTTGCTAGCGTGCCCTCTCCAAGATACTGAGCAATGACAAGAGCGTGGAAAAAGAGCAGCAGCCTCTGCTCACCTTGCTCTCCCCCAGGGGTGCTGCAGATTAGGCCCAGGGGGGCAGGACAAGTTAATGGACACCAGCAACAGCAATGATGAAGTGGGGCAACGCAGGGAGGAGATCCTTGATAGGCATCTTGTCTAAGGGTCCCCTCAAAATCTGGAACTGGTACTGAACATCCCATTTATATAACACTTTCAAGTGCCAAAAATGCTTCACATATATCTCTGTAGTCCTCACACAAGCTCTATCCCCATATTGCAGATGGAAGGTTGAGGCTGAGAAATAGTGGCTTTCCTAAGGCCAATAATGGCAGAGCAAACTGGGAACTTTCTGGTTTACAACTTCTTCACTGCCTTAACTTTGATGAGTGCTTCCTGCCTTTTTAGTCTGGTGTCCTGGCATACGACCAGAGATGCGGAAATGCAAATACTGGACATATCTGCACAATGAGTACAACAAACCAGCTGTGCGGAGGGCGTGACATTTACAAGGTTGTCCCTGCCACAAGTCTGGGTTGGAAGGGCTCACACGGTGCTTTCAGTGTTCTGAAGCAAGAAGATCTAGAAGATTACCAAGGAAGTCAATGTGTATTTAGCCAGGGCCGGTGCAAGGCAATTTGGTGTCCTAGGCAAGATCAGATATTTAGCCACCCCCCTTCCCACTTGAGCCCTCCCTCCCTCCAGCCCTATGCCCATTAAAAGTCAATTGGCAAAACCTAAAAAAATTATTATCATAAACATTGACAAACATACATAAAATACATGTTGATGTAGTACCAATTGGCTACATTTCTCGAAATCTTCTATCAAGATATCCTCAGTTATCCCGTTGCATAAAGCGAAGATCCATTATACAGATTTTCACTTTCATATGAAGGTACCAAAGGGGACTGGGGGGGGGGACTTCCTCAAACAGTAGGCATTATCAGGGGCTGCGGGAGTGAATTGTCCATGAAAGGAATCACTTTAATATAAGTATGTGTCTTTTGGCAGGATTTTGAAAATGGGGTGTGGGGGGAAGGCTGGCTCGAAACGAGTGTGGAGAAAACACTTTTATACTGGAAGTCTTTAGAGCGCAGGAACGAAGGAAAGCCCAGCTCTGAGCCCCTGAGGAAACTGGAGCCTCGTCTAGGCAGGCGTGTGCGCGCGCGTTGCCTCCTTTGCCCCGCCCCCAGCCTGTCTTTGCAAAGTGTCTCCTCCTCCTCCTCCGCTGCCCTGCCGCTTCCTCCAGCATCCAGGCCGGGGCTCTCCCTCAGCTGGGTTCCCAACTCCGGAGCCTTTTGATTGGCTGAGGTGCTGACAGCAGGAGGAGCTCGAAGTAACCGGTGCAGCCCACCCTCCTCTATAAGCCTCTTTGCAGCTTTCCCTCTCTCTCCCTTTTTTGTTTTGCTGCACGTCCCTGTAAAACTGAACAGTGAAAAGGAAAAAGAAAAAAGGAAAGAAAGAAAGAAAAAATTGCAGTGGGGATCTGTTAAAACTGGCACAGAGAGATGTCATGTGAAAACGCACATGCTCTGCCATCCACACAGTACTCCTTTGTCTTTTCTTTCTGCTGTTGGTTTTTTTTAAAAAAGAAACTCCCCTCCACCCTCCCCTCTTATTTCTTCGTCTTTGTAACTAACAAACCAACGACAAACCCACCGACACCCCCCCCCCGCTCCGTCTCTTCCTGCTGCTGCCGCCGCCGCTGCTCCTCAATTCAGGTGATCACAAAAGAAATCTTTGGGAGAGTCGGTTTGTGTGTTCCTTGGAAGCGAAGGCAGAGCGAGAGAGAGAGAGAGAGAGAGAGAGACGCGCAGGGGGGAGAGGAAGAGGAGGAAGAGGAGGAGAGCAGCCAGCGACGCGCAGTTCAAACAACCCAGAAAGACTCTTTAAAAAAAAAAGCTTTTCTTTCGTAGATATATGTGAATTGTTTTCGGGAGGGAGTTGGAGGGGATCGAAGCAAATTGCGTCTACTACAAGTCAAGATATGATTGGTAAAACAAACTTGGTAAAATATGCATTTTAGCGCTGTATTTTTCCCCCAAGGCGTTTCTGGAGCCCCCTTTAGCCCGGCGCCCTAGGCAGCTGCCTAGTTGGCCTAATGGTAGCACCAGCCCTGTATTTAGCTAGAGGAAAGAGATATACAGCAGATAGCCACACTGTCGATCATGAAACATGTGCCACTCCCAGGCAATGCAAGGAAATCCCTCATACATATATTAGTAAGGGGCACAACAGAGGCTTGTCAGTCCCCCCCCCCCCCCGGGGATACAGCAGTGTCAATAAAGCAGGGCTGGGCAACCTGGTGCCCTTTAGATGTTTTGGACTACAACTCCCATCTGCCCCAGTCAGCATGGCCAATGGCCAGGGATGGTGGGAGTTGTTGTCCAACATCTGGAGGGTACTGGGTTGCCTAGCCCTGCAATAAAGCAACCTGTGAGACACACACGGGGGTTTGTTGAGGCTAGTTTAGAGCTGGGAATAAATTCTGGCCAAGAGTTGTGTAAGGAGGGTTGGCTCATGGCTGTTTGAAGGAATGAGAAATAAATAAGTCCAGGCAGAAGAGTGAAGAAGGGTAGAGATGGGGACAGAGAAGTGGCAATAATGGAGACTCTGTGTGTTGTGCTTCTTAAATATATGAAGAATCAAGGGAGGCCTAACACCTGTGTTTAAGATGGACTCCTGGTATAAGATGGGGGGGATAGGATGGATACTGATAAAATAAAAACATTAGAAGCCCTGTTGCGCATTGGGGTCTTGCTGTGTGAGTCTTAGGACCCCCCCCCCCATGGTCTAGGATTGTGTTCTGTGATTCTGCTCATTGATTTTGCCTTCAGGTGCTGCCTGTTTGAGATCAATCTAAATATGAAGGCATGCATGACATCTGTACTTTAAACAGATGTTCATTTGGTGCACTTTTCTGCCAGAAGTTGCAAATATCAGAAAATGACGATGATATTATCATCACCCAGAAAGCTGTGCTTTGCAGGTTGATCTGAGGACTTGGATTAGATGCTTGGACAGTAATCTGTCTCCAGAGATAGGCTGGTGTTGTATATTCAAAGCAGAGACATCAGATCTTCTAGCCTAAATTTTCCTCTGCCTGATCAGAAAGGAGTCTGTGAATCTTAAATGTGGTAGAGCAGGCCAATCAAACTTGCAGTGTTGTGCACAGCATGCTAATCATGTGCTGGGACCTTGTAAGCAACATTCTGTTTTTCTGTCACCAAGCGGACCTCAAAAAGGGCGAGACTATCAAATAGCTGATGGATCACAATATACAGCTAGCAGGGTGTGCAGAAGCTGTGGATTACTCAGGTTTGTTGAGACAGAGATTCCTGGAATTGAGGTTCTCATTTCACTGACACAAGATGCCAACATTCATGCATAGAGTCTTAACAACTAAAAAGCCTGGACTCAGTGCTCTTTATGAAGAATCTCTTCCCATATGGGCCTACCTCATAGTGTGTGTGTGTGTGTGTGTGTGTGTGCGCACGGGCTGTTGTCAACCTTGCTCAAGGCTCCTCAATTTAAGAAAATACAGTTTTGGGAGCTCAGGACAGAACAATACATAGTGGCCCCAATTTGATCAAACAAGTGGGGTGGCCATTGTGAATCACCAAAAAAGAGGACATGCATCATCCCCAAAAAGGACAAAAAAGGACACCATTTTGCAAAAAAATTGCATGTCCTAATTTATATGTATAGCTGCAAATTTAAAAATTATTATTATTATTATTATTATTATTATTATTATTATTATTATTATTATTATTATTGAAATACAAGACATCTCACCCTAGTGTGGAAGAAGACTGGGACCAGGTGACCAGTGTGCCTTGCTCAGTCTGCTGTCCAGGTGCTCTTGATGGGCAACTTCAAGGCCCAGCTCTTCCTTCTGATAGTTCTTTAACCCGGACTTGGACTGGACAACCCTTCAAACAGAGGATGCCTTCCAAACAGAGGACTGTCCTCTGTAAAAGAAGATACATGGGCACCCTAGCAAATATTGACCCCTGGCTCCAGTCCTGCTAGGTGATGGTATTTGAAAGAGCCTCTATTCTGTAGATGTTCATTCCTTTTATTTTTCTTCACCGCGTATTCACACACACCCATATCCATCCTAGATCAAGTCTGCATTTGCCTGTGTAGACTAAATGCATGCATGCCCTGGCAGCCTTCAGCTGCTAAGCCACATTGCCTATTTTGAGGCCTCATGCTTGGAGATACAGCTCGGACGGTGCACCTGTGCCAATGTCGGGAGGCTCAGTTTCAAGAAACAGTGACGCCCCAGGCTCAAGGACAAAGAGTTAGGCAGCAGCGTGAATACCACACCATCGGGGGCCCTGTGCACCATTCCAGCTAGGATTTAGACTGAAATTCTGTTGGAGGCTAAGCCCCACCACCAAAGCCGAAGATGAAAACATAATCTCTCCTATACGTGCTCTGTGTACAATATGCATCGCTGACCTGGCATGAAGCTCCTTTTCAAATGAGATTTCTCAATTAAGGAAATAGCTTTTCCTGGCGAGCTGAGCTTTAGAGCACTCTGTGGCAGCATCCCTGTCTCAGCATCCACAAAATGATACATTATAATCAAAGCAAATTCGTCATTCATGAACTCTGTACTGGAAAATCCCTTCGTTACACCATCTTTCTCCCCAACCCTACCCCCAAAATGCTGCACAATATTGATCTCCGTGTACAGCCGCCCTGTCATCGCTCACGTAGCAGAGGTGACTTACACGGCAGAGCAGGGAATGCTGTAGGGAAAACCCCCGAGCCTCAGCAGCTACCCAAGCGCCTCTGATAATGAGATCCTCGAAGCTCAGTGGGATGCATTCATTTTCATTCCTGGCTAATATGCCTCTTTTCCCTTTGAAGCAGGTTCTCTCTCTCCCCTGCACCTCCTTGTGAGACTCCAGGAGCACAGATCGTGTTAAGTTGTAGCAGATGCTGAGGAAAGAACCCCTGCAGATATACACATGTTTGATGGCAGGAGGATTCATATCATCTCTTTACTCAAAGGCACTTTTCAGCTTTACTTCCTGTTCCTATTTTATACTTTGCCCTCCCTTTCCCACCTCCCCCCAGTACTCACTGATAAAGCCATCCATATGGTATGAGTATGAGCCGGGTCAGGGCTTGGATGGGTGACTGCCGGGGCTGCCCACATCTGTTCTCCTGCACCGAGCAGGGGGTTGGACTCGATGGCCTTATAGGCCCCTTCCAACTCTACTATTCTATGATTCTATGTCTTGTGAATGTTCAGGCATTTTCTCTCAATTCCTGATGTGCAAACACTGCCCAGGCTATTTTCTTTTTGGATATATATATATATATATATATATTTAAAATTATTTCTTCTAATGAATCTTTCAGCCACAGCTTTTGAGTGATGGTGGCATGGAGTGGTTCAGCGCTGACATTATTTTGACTTCTCAATAACCGAGGTTAACTTAAAATCCTTCATGTTGTCTTACCCCCTCCCTCCCTTTAAAAACAGTCAAACAACAAGTGAAAATGAAGGAGAACTTGGCAGTAGAAGGGAGGGAGGGGGCAGTTCTACAATCAATTGGTTTTGATCAGTGGTGTAGTGATACATTTTGACGTGCAGGTGCTCTTCGTGACAGCCCCCATAGCCACATGAGTCTAAAAATGCAGGTAGCTATGTTGATCTCTCTCTCTCTCTCTCTCTCTCTGTATTATATATGGCTTTAAGCGAATTAGTCTTAATTAATTCAAGACCAGGCCACCCCAAAAACATTTATATCATGACAGGGATAGCTCACAACAATATAGTGTTGCTGGGAAAATCCATTTACCCCACAGCTACTGTAAACAGGAACAGGAAAGTCTAAGGGGTGGCAGCGGCGGCAGACGATGGCTTCACTCCTGCTCATCAAAAAGTCCCAGTGGTTCAACCCTGCAAGCCCTGGTCCTGCTACACCACTGGTTTTGATGGATGTTATCATTTTAAAGCATGGCAGGTGGAATGGTGAGATGATGCCTTTCATGTGTGTGGGGTGGGTGGGGTCATATCATAGATTCTTGGCAATCCTTTTTGGCCCTTGCATCCTTGTTTTTGTTTATGAGTTCGTAGCCTATAACTACTATGAGCTACTAACTTATTTATTTCTTATATTTATTAATCGCCCATCTGGCCGGTCACCCGGCAACTTGGGGAGAGGTGTGATCTGGACTTGGTCCATGACATCAGGGAGAGAGGATGTAACTGTTTTCCCTGCCACAGTCCTGATCTGGATCACACACACACACACACACACACACACACCACCACCACCAAATCCCTGCAGGAGGAAATGTGTGATTGGCACTAATGGCATTTTCCCTCCTGAGGCAAAAAAAAAACAGCCATGTATATGTGTATGTGTGGAGGGGGAGGGAATCTGGATTGGGACCCTTGTGGAAGCAAAGGGTTAAATCCCTTCTCACTCCATGCCACAGTCCCAATCTGTATCATGCACTCTGTGGCTTGTATTTAGTAAGCAAAAACCAAGCCCACGAGGGCAAGTCAAATGCTTAACACCATGTCTACTGTGGGCTTTACTCTGATTCAAGGTTGCTATGATTTGCCTGTTCTCCAAGATCAGGTAGTGTCTTTGAATTACTGAATGACAGGTGTGAACCTGCATTCTGTTTATGTGAATACTTCAACACAGGAACATAGGAGGCTGCCTTATACTGTTGGACCCTTGGGCCATCTAGCCCAGTATTGTTGACACTGACTGGTAGTGGCTGTCTGGGGTTTTAGGCAGGAATGTTCCCTAGCCATATACCTGGAGATGCCGGAGATTAAACCTGGGACCTTCTGCATACAAAGCAGGTGCTCTTCCACTGAGCTGCCTGAGCCCCTCTAACCAGCTCTTGTTTAGAAGTTTGACTTCTGAACTTGCGGCTGAGTCATGATGTAGAAGCATAAAATCAAAGGGTTGGAAGGAACTTCATAAGTCATCATACATATATATATATATGTGAACCTGCCAGTCTATACCCAGCCAATAGCTCATTTCTAAAGTACTAGTCATTGCTGCCCCTTTAGGAAAAGATGGTGCCCTCTGTAAAACCAGCTGACATAAAATAGAAAACTGCTACACATGCAGAATACCACAAGATTTATTTTCATACCTTGGCTGTTTGTTCAAGTGCCAGGGGGAGAGAGGCGGGGAAGAGAAGTAAAGCAATTTCCTTACTTTCCACTATCACTTAAATGTCAGTCTTAACATCTGTCCAAGCAGTTTTCTAACTACCCTAACTCTACTCCCCCCACACTTAATTTGGGGGGGGGGGCGTGAGGAAACTGATTACAAACAGCTGTGATTCAGAATTGACACTCACCTTGAAGAAACATCCAAGATAAGCAGGAATGAAAGCAAGTAACATTTATTTTAGATTTTCACTCACCCTCAATACATATGTATATATCCTTTTCTCTCTTCAATGAAGGTAAGGAGAAATCTTCAGCGCTTCTGAAGAGTTATTTTATTTTTTGTTACATTGATAAATCTTTCAGAAATCCACTAGTAGATTTTCAGGCAGCTTCTGCTGACTTCCCACTCCCCTCCCCCCGCCCTTCATTGCAAGCAACATCTCCAAACTGCTGAGACTGTGTTTATGGTAGAACAATACACAAATGTAAGTCAGGAAGAATAGAGAAGGTGTGCTTTGTGAAAAGAGCAGATAGATTTATGCTGGAACTGGGGAATAGAGAATTGCGCATACACACAAATGATTTCCCCATCTTTCCATTAATGTATGGAGAATCTGCAACAGTTGGCAGTATAAGCACAGAACATTGTGCACTGCTAGGTCAAGGTACGTAACCTCCAGGTGATACTGGAGAATGTAAATTCATCCAAGGGATGTCCTACATTGCCGGGTCAATATGCATAGTCCCAAATTGGAAACAATGCATATGGGCTAGCATCCTGCCTTTGCTCCCATTGACGGGAGTATCCCCTGAGCAGATTCTGCTCCTAAGATGCTCCTGTGTCAGAAGGTGTGTGTGTGTGTGTGTGTGTGTGAGTAATTCCCTCTTTCCCCCTGTAGCCTTTTGTCTCCCCCTCCCATCTACTCCAGAGGGCTGGATTGGTAAAGATTGCCTCTCCCCTTCCTCTGCTGGATCTTGGTCCCATCTGTGAATGGAAGGAAGGAGTCCTTCCATTCGTGGAAGCTTAGTTAGGATCCAATCCGTAGACTGGTAATTACAAAAGTCCCGATCAATGCATGCATATTCCCCTCCATGCCTTTATGTGTGAATACAGAAAATAGAGAGTTTAGAGAATGAAATGATTATTTCAGCCAAGAAAAAGCTCTGGTACTTCTGGATTCCACCCCACCCAAAAATAAAGAATACATGACATTAATATCCATCTACATTTGCCCAACTTCTACTCTGAAATCACCATTAGGTAGGAGACTACCCTGGAGCATTTTAATTGCCTCCTAAAACACAGCTTCAGTGTCTGAACCCTGACTAGTCTAGTGGGAAGCTCAAGTTCAGCATGTGCTTCTCTTCTCTCTCAAATGTCGGATTCTCTAACCCTATGATCTCCTGAGGAAAGGGGATAGCCACAATCAAATAATGCCTCACTGTCATAGCCTGTGTGTCTGGTTTTTAAGCTTGAAATGGGTAGGACGAAAACAAGGACATGGCCTTGTGAGGTGGGGGCCGTTGACACACGGATTGCTTTAATACTATAAAGCTATAATCTTGTTGCTTTGCTAGTAAGAGAGCCCTCAGCGGTTTCTGCTGTGCATATGGCTGGCTTGCCAGATGTTTCAGCTTCTGGTGGTTTCTTCTGCATGTGTACAGCCTCTAGACATGTTAAGAGGATGCTACAAATCCTTCTAGCATTTAGGGCTCATTCTCAACAGTACACAAGGCAGGAGTGTCAGACAAATGACTTCCCATGGCTACAATTCAAGCTACACTTGCACATGCTTAAATCACATTGATTTAAAAATCACATTGATTGCTATGGGGCAGAGGTAGAGATAGCTGAGCTCCCTTTGGCTCCCATCAGATTGGTGTAGAACTGAGACGGGCTATTTATTATATTATTGATTATTAACATCAAGAGTCCGTCTGATTTGCTAAAAAGCCATCAAGGTGGTCCAAAACCATAAAAAACAATAAAACCTTAAAACAATAAAAGGCAAGTACATTAAAAACAGTAAAACCTTAAAACATTAACTACATAATTGAAAATGATGTGTCTTCACACCTTTTCTAAAAGCCAAGGGAGTGGGGCCATTCCACAGAGCGACACAGGAGAAAGCCCTTTATTGCATGCCCAACAAATGGACCTGGGTAATGGTGTCCTAAAGAAAGACTCTTCTGAAGATCTTAATATCTGGGCAGGCTCATAACGAGACAGGCGGTCCCATAGATAGCCAGGGGCTAGGCTGTTTAGGGCTTTAAACACCTTGAATTGAGTTTGATTTGGAGGTAAATAGCTCAGCACTTCAAAGCAGTCGCCAGCAAAGCAACAGAGACATTTCTTCATAGCTTTGTTAGAGGGTTGCTTTGAGGAGCTGGCCCTGGAAAAAATGGCAGCAAAAGCCCTCTTCCTTCATGGACCACACATGGAGTATGGGGCCCCTGTGTGGGTTAGGTTTTTGCTCTCAGCCCCAATCTTCCCAGGGTCAGCACTTCAGCTTGGAAGTCTTCTCCAGTTCAGATTTTAATCTGAGCTGAAGAAGAATTCAAGGGCTATTCATGCTGCCTCTCCTTTGAATCAGTGTTTACTGAGTCCCTGAAGCTTGTTTCCAGATGTGAGTCCAGCAAAGTTTGCCGGCAGCATCTCTAGGCAGAGGAACAGGAAATGGTGAACTGAAATGTAACTTTGGCCTGCTATTTGCCCTCTGTTCTTGGCATCATTTTCTGAGATGAAGGTTCGAAGTTCTGGTTTGGGCCTGTGGCTTTTAACCTTATGGGGAGAGTGCTCTGTGGCTGACTTTCCACCAACTAGGTTAAGCTCCACCATATATGGCTTTTCAAGGTGTGTAGATGGGGGTGAACATAGTTAGAATCTGCTTCTCAAAGTACTGAAGAGCCTTTCCACAGCATCCCGTGAACCACTTCTCAAATACCAGTTGCTTTCCTGATATCCTCCCAAAGAATCATATTTCATCTGAAAACAATTGCCTACCCCCAGGATTGATGGGAGTGATCTGCAAGGTCACTGCAAAATGCATTTTGCTGACTTTGTGTGTCTCGGTAATGATTCCTCACCTATTATCAAAAGTTCTAATTGCAATAGAGGACAAGCCAAATTAAAAACAAAAGAAAAGAAAAGAGCCATAGACAACTAAAACCGCTTAATGTGCAAAATTAGGTGGGAGTACAGTGGTGGAGTACTTTAAAAAAAAACCCACAAAAAGTGACTAAGTTCTTCTGAAATCTGCAGTGATGGGTAACTAATTGTGGTGATTCAGCATTGCCTGCTTCCCTCCCTTTTCATCTCAACATACATACTTTATGCTTGCCTTGGAGATATGAAGGTGGGAAATGTCCCACACTCAAAACAGGAGATGGGTGCTCTTCGCAGCACACACCAGACAAGCTCTCCTGCCTGACCTTGCTAAAAACACACACAATTGCTGAGACCAGAAGTGAAGTCAACAGGTACAATGTCCATGCAATTCCCCTCCCCACTACATGTTCAGTTGCCATGCATAAGTTGTCAGATATAGAGTTGGAAGGAGCCTACAAGGCTATCGAGTCCAACCCCCTGCTCAATGCAGGAAACTAGAGGAGGGGGGTCTCCCATCCAAGTAATAATCAGGCATGACCCTGCTTAGCTTTCTACGCTCAGACAAGCTGAGCCAGCATAAGCCACAGGCCATAGCCTAAACCCAGAAACTAGCTCAACCTCGTGCTTCCAGAATGGGGCAAGTCAGTAGAGCTCCCTTCTGTGAGCTCTGCTCACTTGCCCTGTTCCAAAAATGCCAGTTTGGGCTATTTTTCCGTTGCGCTATCAAGCACCAGCTTCCTGTTGTGCTGGAGGATGTACCACAGATGCAGCATTAGATAGCATTAAAAGCATGAAACATTGGTAGGAGCAATGTATGGAAATATGTATTTTACCTTCATCCCAAAAGTTAAACATTGTGAGCAATATCTTACATTGCCTGTACACCAGTGGGATCAACTACTAGCATAACAAGGAGCTAGAAGTTCTTAAAGTAACCAGAAATTAGCAAAAATGTCCTGATCCAGAAATGAACTTTTCCACTCATTTCTGGGCTTGCTTTAGGCAGTGCTAAGTCCCTGTTGCACTAGAGGTGGGTCCTGCTGGCACAATGGAATGAGTGGAAACACAGAGGCAGTATTGAATACTGCCTTTGCAAAATGGCACCAATTTTACAAAAGTGATTTAAGAAAGAAACAAAGTGGGATGGAAAGTAAATTTGTTCATATCAGAAATTGTTCCATGTTTGGCTTCTCTACATTTAAACATGGCTCAGTCCTTTTGCTCATTGCAAAATATGTCTGAGAATAAAATGTTTACATTGATAATTATCCTAGATTCAAAAGAGGAAGAAGAATGAATCCAGAGAGGCTTTAGATTCTTTAGCTACTCTTATTGGCTCCAGTCCAATGACTACCTGTTAGCCATGACTACCTGTTCCACTGAAACCAATGGAACAATTTAGTTGCAATTAATTCAAACCCATCTGCTTTTAATGGGACATAGCTGATTCTACCCATGTAAGAAGTAAGTCCTATTGAATTCAAGGGCATTTGCTCCCAAATAAGTGTGCCCAAGATTGCACCTTAGCCATGGCTAAGCTTAGCTAGATTGGGGCCACTGTGAGTGCAAGATCTCTTTCATGAATCATAATTATCTATGAGAGCCAGTGTGGCGTAGTGGTTAGAGTGTTGGGCTGGGACTCGGAAGATCCAGGTTCCAGCCCCCACTTGGCAATGAAGCTCACTAGGTGACCTTGGGCCAATCACTGGCTTTCAGCCTAACCTACTTCACAGGGTTGTTGTGAGGATCAAATGGAGAGGAGGAGAACCTTGTAAGCTGCCTTGGGTTCCTTTCAATTGGAAAAATGGTGTAATGTAATGTAATTACATAAATGTAATGCAATAATAATACAAATTATCTATCTCTCTTGATTTTGTGTTGATGATTTTGAAAAGGTGTGTCAAACAGGTGTGGGTAAAATGTTTGCATACTAAAATAATAGAAAATATAAGCTTAGTTTTACACATTTTATTATTAATAACTATTATTGCTGAGTTTGTGTATTTTGCTATTCATGTGGGAGTTCATCAATGTGAAATTGTGATCAATCAGATTGTGACTGGTTAGCAGAGATAGTTGTCTGTTAACAATACAAATCACCCTACACCGGGAGCCATACTGGGATGTGCGGCTTAGGACTGTAAACAAACAACTTTGGATAGATCTTAAGTGGCATAAATTGGATCACTGTGGTTCTCTACTAGCCTATCCCTAATTCCAAAAGAGGTTCAGAGACGCCTTCTCTTGCCCTGCGTCACTCTGTTCTCTGCAGTCACTTGTTCCACTTTCTGTAGTTTTTGTGCCAGTGATGCAGTAGACACTCAAACATGACAGCTTTGACTGTGTCTTTTTATATATAGAGCAACTATTTTCTGTTTTACAAGTTTAAATTATATGGTACCATTTCTTAATAACCAAATGGAGCCATCATTTTAATTCCCATATGGCAAACAAAAACAATCTGCTACTTAGGAAATTCCTAAGGGGGAAACATCATAATAAAGATAAAATATTATCATGATTCAAATGTACTTCATGGTTTTGTTTCCAATACATACAAAAAATGTGCCCTTTCTTTTCAAGTGACTGTCAATTTTCTCCCTCCTGTGGTATATACAAAATGTGTTAATTTGACCATATCAATGATCTGCCATACAAACAATTGATGTATATATCCATTGCATATTTCTCCAATATTTTAGCAGTGATAAGGACAATGAAAATCAGTTCAGTATCAAATTCTTTAGCAAAGCCCTTTTAAAATACTGAGAGTTCCTTGCAGTGTTTGCACCAGATTCAGGGTGGAGTTCTCGCTGGTCAGTGCTCATCTACCTCTGGCTTGGCGCTTTTCCAAGCAAAGCTGTTAATGTTGTTATCTACTTTTGGTTTCATCACTAGGATTGAGATCCTAGCTCTACACAAATAGCTTTTCCCTTCCTGTTTTTCTGATACATAACCTCTAGGTGGCGCTGTGCTATAGCAATCACTCAAGTAGGGAAATACCTTTTCTTTCACTTTCAGAAATAATATTCCATTTCCCCCACTCTAAAAAAAACCTGGGAAAGTGCTCTTAAAAAACAAAAGTAAAACTGGAGAATCACGATATTGTCTAAAAAATCCATAAACAACCGTGAGTAAGGAATCACAAGTGCACAATAAATGTCTTGTGTAGAAAAGCTCTTGATTACCAGGAAAGTAAACTGGTTTGGAATCAATACCAATATTAGGATTTTTAACACAGAATCAGAACAATTATACTGGTCTGATGTTCATCTTCTATAGAATAGGGTTCTGCGCTTGATAATAAATATACAAAAACCAGCTGTTACATACATAAAGAGTCATGAGCAGAAGGAGAAAATGTCTCGGCAGTGTTCTGTGAGTGTTTGAACAAGCACTAGTGGAAGACTTCTTGCAGTGTAGGGTTAAAATTTATCATGGGTTGTGTTAAAGTACAAGAAACATGGTGAATAAGGAAAATAGATCTGAGTTGAAACAACCTATCCAATTCGCTATTTGCATTTTCAGGGGCATTTCAATAACTTTTGGGCAGGGATACAGTTTGCTTCATTTGGAGTGGGTTAAGGAGGTACTTTGGAGAGTTTATGTTAGTGGTGTGGTGGAGGATTTTTTCCCCTTCTTCCTCCCTTCTTTAAAAATACTGTTTCATGTCATTCCTGAGGTATTCTGGAGGAAAATCGGTCTGTCCAATCACCACCACAAGCAGCGCTTTTAAATTGGAGAAGATAAAGCAGAAAAAGAAAAGAGATGCCACTGTCGCCATAGTAAGTCCCCTAAGTGGCCCCTTACCTCATCCTGAAATGAGATTAACTGGTTTACCCCAACCTCCTGACCCCCCCCCCCATTTGAAGTGCAGATGAAACAAGGGAGGAGTTGACCCAGCTCTAGATAATATAGGGCAGGATCCAATTCCCTTCTGCAAGTGGTGGGTCCCGCCGATTCAATTGTGTAAGTGGGAGATTTAGTGCTTCCTAGAGGAAGCCCTGAAATGAGTGGAAATGCTAATTTCTGAAAGGAGACAGGTCAGTGAAGCTCCCTTATGTTAGCTCTGCTAACCTGCCTCCTTCCAGAAATGAGCATTTCCACTTGTTTCGGGTTGCCCCATAAATGCTAAATCAGCATTGCACAAACAGTGGGGGCTGCTTGCATAGTCTCCAACTGCCCCCCAAATGCCGGGGGTTGTCCCCAAAACTCTTAAGCCATCACAGCTTCTCACTTTGTTATGCAGAGTCATGAATTCCCCTGCCTCCCACAAACTACTTTAAGTTGCTCTTAAAGGGCCCATGGGCAAAATTGCAGCTAACCTAAAAGTTTTAGCTTAGCTGCAATTTTGCCCGTGGCCCCTTTAAGATAGCTCTGCTTAGGATCCACAGTAAGCAGGGAGGGAAGAGATGTGAGGATGTGTGCGCATGCGCACACTCTACCTGCTGCCTCTGCTTGGTGAAAAGAAAAGGAGGTGGAGACTGCACTCACTGGCCTGTACTGAGGAAGAGGTGGATGAGGGAATTTATCACATGATTCCTATCTTTATATTGCCAAAGATTTTATTTCCTAACAGAGCTGACTCTGTGCCTCTAACAGGTGAGATACAGTGTCAGAGGAAATGCAAGAAACTTCCCCTTCTCTCTGTTTGGGGGTGTGGGGTGGATGGATAAGCTTCACCCGTTGAATTTGTGCCAATCCTGACAATTTTAAAACAAAAAGAAAGAGATTGCCCTGCAAGCACTGACACCCCCCACCCCCCCATGAAAAACACCAGATATCAACAATTTAAGGGTTTAAGTAAGGTAAAAATTTTTACAAAAGCCGCTTATAAAATATTATAAAATAATATAATTCTGGAAAAGTCATCCTAGCACTGGCACTGTTGCTGCTCTGCTCTCTCTTCTTCTAGCAAGGAACAGCATTTCACAATTATCCCTCAATGACACGATACTTCTTCACACAATGCATAATCAATTTGCTGCCACAAGATGTGATGGTCAATGCTGTAGATTGCTTTAAAATATACACACTTTCCTGTGAGTGTCTCATTGAACATAATAGGACTTACTTCTGAGGACACATGCATAGGATTGCACTGTTACTCTGTTTTCAGAGCAGTGGTAAATTTTACTTGGCTCTACTTGTGTACCCCATATGAGATGGTATGCTAAGCAGTTCTTTCTAATATGAAAAAGACATATGAAAGTCTTTTTCTAACACATGCTGAAGTGCAATGGAGAAAGTGGTCTACAATTAGATGATTAGGATTATTCTGCAGTGATTCTGGATTTTTTTTTTTTTTTAAATGCATTAGAAGGAAGTTAGAAAACACACCCTCCTCAAGAGAAAGAAAGAAAAAATCCCAACTACCTCAATTAGCAGCAACAAACATCATCATTCCATTTTGGCATTATTCTTCAATCACAGTGTTGTTGTTCTTGTTTTTTTTAATAAAGTACAATAGAGCCCACATGTTTTTTTCTGAGTGGAGAAAGAAAATAGGAGCTTGCAGGGTGGGCCTGTGAACCACTTTGCACACTCAGAGATATCTAAATGTTAAATATTATTATTTCTTTGGCAAACTACCGTATTTTTCCGTCTATAAGACGCCCCCATGTATAAGACGCCCCCCACTGGGCAGTTTCGCAACCGCGCGGTTCTCTCCTTGTCTTACTTCCGTGTATAAGACGACCCTCAATTTTTAGTCTAACAATTTTAGGAAAAAGTATAGCCTTATACATGGAAAAATACTGTACTATTGAGAACAAAGCCACCATGGAGGGATCCATTTTCAAAGTGGGAGGAAGATCCTTAAAACAAGGAGTTTCCTGCACAAAGTGGGGAAAGTAGGCTGAAAATTAACTGAAATAATGGCATATTCCTCCCTGGTTTACTCCTTCCTACCATTTGTTGTCACCTCTATATTACATTTTAGATTGTAAGCTCTTTGGGGCAGTGAACTGTTCTCTTATACTCAGTAAAGCACCATGCACATTGATGGTACAATAATAATAATGACAACAACAGCAATCACCATCATCATGGGTCTGGAGATCAGAGTGGTTAGAGCCCTTAAACGGTTAGAGCATCCTGGGGCGGGTGACCATACCCTTGGCCATGCCCTCATGTTGCCTGGCCACGCCCTCTTGACCACACCTTCATGTTGCTTAACCATACCTCTTACAAATCCACATGTGTGTCCCTATTTTCATCTGTGAAATGTTGGAGGGTATGTGTTTGCACAACAGAATTGGCAGGGTGTAAGAGAATCAGTGGGAGTATAAGTGCCCCATTGGATTCTGCCCACAGACTGTAGCAAAGAAACTGTAAGCAGTATGTATGCACAGCTTTCCCTAAAAATGTAGCCTCCTGCTTCATTTAAGACATCTGTGAATTGAGATCATTTGTAAAATTGTTTGAATTCGCATTTACTTGTGTGTAATGTCTGGAAAATCTTTGTGTTTGTTTTCTTTTAATAAAAAGCAGAACAGAATTCTGAAGTAGGCTTAATGTTGCATTAGTAGGACTATGAAAGAACTGCTTAGCTTACCATCTCGGCGAAAGCTCATGCATTGTTATTCTTGGGGATATACACAAGCGGATGATAATATCACCCACCTTGGTCAGCTCAGCTGGGATATCTGAACATGTCCCTCATGTGGGTTCATGCAGATGGGCTCTTTGAATGTTTCCCCTGGTAGCTAAGCCACAGGGAAGGAACTGTGGGCTATGAGCAGTGCTTGAACTGTCCCAGTTTGCATACATTAAAAGTAGCTGATGTTTTAATAGCAGAGACACAAAGTGAATGCAGAACATCTCTTGGTGAATGAACAGGCTCTGTCTCCAGGTAGCGAGCCTCCAGGATGTGCTCTGTCTTTGTTTCATTTTCATTATTTCTGCAATAGCAGCTGACCTTCAAGGTCAACATTTTGTGCGAGTCTTTCCTTTTTGCTTTTATTTATATTTCTCTTGATGCTGTTAACACTACCTTCTCAGAAAATGGATTCAAGCCACAGGCCTACAGGATGGCTTCTTGTTATTTTGAGATGGTAAAGTGGATTCTCCACATTTGGAATTTCAGGTGCTTTCTATCAAGAATCAATTGAAAGGTTGTTTTGTTTTTACATTGTATATGTAACACGAAGTTCCTCTTCACCTTCAAGTTATTATTTCATTCTTTTGCTGGCTGTTTCAACAGCAAAGTGTTCTTCCATCCTACCTTCTCCCAAACCAAAACCTTGCACTAACTTAGTCTGTATGATGTTTTCTGGAGGACACTTACTTGCATTTATATGCCTGGGTTGTTTTCTCCTTTTTGGGGTGTGGGGCAACTTGTCCAACACCAGTAATAATGCCATGTTAGAGATATTGCTAGTAAACATAATTTAATTATGTATAATGGGTTTGATATAGGTGCCCATTAAGAAAATCATGAACGTAGGCACAATGATGGGATTAAATGGCAGTGTGATCCAATGAGGCCTAGAGTTGTGAGGGGAAAGGAGAACATTGTTTTAAATGTGAAGCAGAACCGTGCATCTTAAGCATACTGGTGATACATTAGCCCAAACCTCTGGATGACTTCTACCAGTGGGTTAATGTAGATCAAGGGTGGGCAACTTGGGACCCTCCAGATGTTTTGGTCTACAACTGCCATCAGTCCTAGCCAGCATAGCCAATACTGAGAAATCATGGAAGTTGTAAGCCAAAACATCTGGAGGGTCACCAATTGCCCATGCCTGATGTAGATGTGCATGGGGGACAAAATGGAACCCTGAGGCACCGCATAAACCAAAGGCCATGCAGTGGAACATCAGGAAGGAAAAGAGCGACCATAACACTGTAGTTCCCAGTCCCACCCCAGCCAGGTGACCCCAAATGGTAGCGTGGCTGGTGGTATTGAGGGTCACTGAGAGGTTCAGGAGAACTTACAGGTTGTCAATTCCCCTGCATAAAGTCATCCACCAGAGTGACCACGGAACTTTCTGTCCCAGAACCACGTTGACATGGATCCAATAGGGGAATCTAACAAGAGTATGCACTTGATTAAAATATGAATATGTCTTTGAAATCATGTCATCCATGAACTTAGCATCACTTACCTTCAATGTTGAGGCCATCTACACTAGAGCCTTTTACCACCACATTTCCACAGTGCAATTCAGTTAGCAGCTGGAAGGCAATTATAACTGGGGATCTACACTACACAATGGAGGAAATAGTACTCCCCCCCCCCGCATTTATATCCATTCACAATGTTCTGTCCACACCAATGGGTTGGCCTTGTGTTGTGTGGTTGTTCCTATGCCTTTCTATTTTTTTTAAATTTTAATTATTTTATTTTAAGTCATGAGAAGAAGCACACCTCTGTGGGTATCATCCGTGCATGTTTTCCCCCTTAACTTTCAATGACGGCACTATCACACCTTACTAATGCAATACCAATATACCCATAGTGGGATAACATTATAAATGTATGAAGGTATAGCACAATTCTTTGAACTAGCACATGTGTGAAGCTTAGCATAAATCTTTAAACTATCTTTTAACTATGTATATGTTGTGGTAATGGTGATAGAAAACATGGAGGCAGAAGCAGATGATGCTGGTTATAAGGGGCAGGTGGAGGAGCTGTGGTAGTTGACTCAGACCCAACAAATGTCTCTGGATGCTCCCCCACAGATGATGGAATAGTTGCCCTACAAACTGCCCACATGGGAGGTGACTGCAGTACCATCTTGTCCATAGCTGGCAAAATCGGCACAAACAAGCTCCAGTAAAATAAAAAATAAACAAATGAAATAATCCCAGTACAACAATCTGTGCAACAAGCATGATCTGTGAATGACATATGTGGCGGAGTGACAGGCAGAAGCCCAGGGAGGGGCCAACCTGAACATCCCAGAGACTCTGATTGGTTGAATCAGAGAGCATAGAACCCCAGGGAGTTGACAGTTAAGGGGAGTTGGTTGTCAGTTGGGGAAGAGAGTGGGTTGGAGTGAGAGAGGGAGTGGAAGGTTAGTAGAGTAGGTAGGGAAAGGTGGTACTGAAGAGAAGAGTTCAGACAGGAAATCTAGTACTAAGTTGTGAGAAAGCAAACGTGAAGGTGTTAGTATAGAACAATTCACAGGAGTCTCCACTTAGGGAGTGAAGGACCTTCTGTCTGAGGAAGAAGGAGAAACTCTGGACTAGTGTGAGGGACAGTTAAGTTCCCTAGTCTGATACTGTAACTTTCAAGTAACCAAGCCAAATTGATACAAAGAGCACTGTATAACATCTGCCTGCCTTTAACCTGAATCTAAGCAAAGAACAAGTTTGAATGTAACTGTTGAAAATTCCAAGTTATCTGTTCCTGAGTTGAATATCAGTTTAGAAACTTTGTTAGAACAATAAATCAACCTTTTTATTCAAAGTTCTAATTCTCCAGAGTCTGACTGGTGACAAGAAAGTAAGAAATGAATTAACGGAGGGGCACCCTACTTCAAGTAATCAAATAAAACAAACTGCTTAATAAAGACAAACAAACGTGGGTGAACAGCTACATATAAGACCTAAGACACATAATCGGCTAACACAGCTTTAAAAGACAGCTTAAAGTCTGAAGTGACCAATACAAGGTGGCACTTGGTGAGAGCGAAATACATGTTGAGGGTGTGGGCTTTGGAGTGAGGGGTCCCGTCCGCCACAACATAATCCAGATGTTCCATAAAAAGTGGGTGAATTATGGTGGCAATTCCAGATTAAATGGTCAGTGCAGATGTGTGCCATTGACCAGTAACAAATATGTAGCCTTTTCTATTCTTCTCATTACTACACTCAGGGCAATGATAGACTCTTTCTCCAGGTGAAAGAGGCCACATGGTATACCACCATATGCTCTATGTAGGCAAGGATAGGCCTAATGGCAATGTTACATCGTTAAGATGTGGAAGAAGCCATTCAGCTATCAAGGACACTTCTATTATATGAAAGGCTGCTTCAAGGCAAGGAACTGAAGTAGCACTTTTATTCTGTGAATGAATGCCAGCTTCATCCTTGGGACTGCTTCCAGCTTTATGTTTTCAATGTTATGATATTGCACAGATAGCACAGGAAGCATTTTGATAAGCATTGTACTGCAATCCTCTTTCAACAGTATAATCGATACAAAAGATCTAGCCAGTGAACAGGGAACATCCCCCAACCAAATCTCATTCTGGAACAACATATCTCCCAATTGTTGGGATGCCACCTATTCCTATACCAGGCTCTGTATAATTAATAATTGCATAACAGACAGAAATCAAAAGGTGACAGTTTTCTTCATTAACAGAGCTACAGCAACGGTGGAGTGGCTGAAGGTGGCAACCTTATTTACTTATAATTAGGGATCTTGGAGAAATCCGCAATGGATTCAAATGAGTTTGGATTTCTATGAATCCAGTCTGTGGATTCTGCAGTGGGCCGGCTTTTTCCAAGTCCTGCAGATTCCGCAGATTTGTGGACCACCTTTTTTTTTTAAAAAAAAAAACATTTTGGTGGGATTTACACAATTTTGTTCATTTGCAAATGGCATTTGCGCAAGTTCGCATTAGCACACGAACGGAATTCTCGTACAAAAAAAAAAACTCTGATTCTGTCAATGAATGGATGACAGAACAAAAGACACCTGGCAATCCATGAAACACAGGCAGAACAGATTTAACAAAATCTGTACATCGCTACTTACAATACATGTGCTTATTTTCTAGGTGCCTGTTATTGCTGGAAGGTAAAGCTACTGACTCAGCTTGAGAAGGAGGGTGTGCCTGTGAGTTGTTGTGTCCATCTAAATGTCCAGCTTGTTGGTCTAGTGCAGTGTTCTCCAACCTTGGGTCCTCAGATGTTTTTGGCCTACAACTTCCAGCATACCCCAGCCAGCATAGCTGGCTGGGGCATGCTGGAAATTGTAGGCCAAAAATATCTGGGGACCCAAGGTTGGAGAACACTGGTCTAGTGACATCAGTCTTGCATTACTGGGCAGACCATAGTTCAGGGGTCGAGCACATGCTTTCCATGGAGAAGATCCCAGGTTCAACCACTGGCATCTCCAGTTAAAAAGGGTCAGGTAGCAGCAGATGTGAATACCTCTGTCTCGAGACCCTGGAAATCTATGACCAGTCTGACTAGATCATTTTAGGGATGGAGGAAATTTTGAACTGGAGCACAGTTATCCTTTGGTATTTATATTGTACATCTTTGAATTTTGTGATGCAGTTCCCTGAACCAAAAAAAAAAAATGCATACAAAAATGTGCATATTAGTGTGTGTGTGTGGGGGGAATGCACAAATCTACATTATATTAAGGAAAATGGCTTGCCAAAAATGTGTATATTAGGGAAACATGTATACAGAAATGCATATATTAGGCAAACATACCTACAGATATGTATGTGTATATTATGCAAAGTTTCATACAAAAATGTATAAGGGAAAATACACACAAATGCATAGAAATTTTCATGAAAATGTTTTTTTAAAGTCACGAACTGATGCAGAAATAGGATGGAATGAATGTGAGATGGGATGGAGAGAAAACAGAATTGACAGATTCATCTATCCCTAAACAATTCTTGGCTAGGTGGACAAGTAAAACAGTCTAACCTGCTATTTCTTATACTTAGGAAGGATCAAAGCCACCCATTTTCCTGATACTCTCTGCTCTCTTCTCAGACCTCCAGCCCAGAATTAGAAAGGGAGATGGAGAAGATCGGTTTTTGTTGTTTTTTTCTTGACAATTATTTCCGTGAAAAGGTATAGAACTGTAGTGATGGTTCAGGGTAGGTGACTGAGCTCATGCCCAGATTGCAGATGCTTTCTTCTATCTGTTTGGGACAGAGGGGCCCGGTCCTCCTCCACCCTCCTTCACCACTTCTGTAGCCAGCAGACAGAGCTGGCCCAAGGTAATCTGCTGCCTGAGGCAAAGGACAAAATGGCACCTCCTCCATTCCACTGACTGGACTGGCAGCCGAATCTTACGTCAACACTAGCAACAGGGAAGCGACCATCATCATACCTGTAGGCAGCAGGCAGCAGGCTTTAGGGGATGCAGGACAGATTGTCCTCCAAGACAGGAATGTCTGGGGGGGGGGGCTCAGGAGGAAGGCCTGGGGTTGTCACTGATGCCCTCCCTCAGCATCTGCTGCCTGAGATGGTTGCCTCACTCTGACTATTGGTAGGGCCATCCCTGACAGCAAAATTCTTTCAACAGGTGCAACTGTTCTATCCTCCATAGGAGTAATTCCCCAAATGGCAACCCCATGCTTAGTTCTTTCTCTTCCTCCATAAAATTTAGGAACCTGGCATGACATGATCTGGTGCGAGTGTCCCCACCTCCACTAGTAGTAGCCAAAGGAGAGGTGGGAAAGCTCACACCATGGTGGTGAATGTACCTATATATTCTGGGGTGGGTGGGGGTGAATTTGCCACGGAGTGGCCATCTTTGGTAGCATCCTCATGCGGGACATACATATCTGCTCTTTTGCTTAGATTTGTCCCATAGCAGCTTGTAAGGGCTTCTGGCACGTATAGCTGTTATGGGGTGCTAACATGACTGCATATCCCAGGATGCTTTACAGAAACCTTTCCCACACTGGTCCCCTCCAAATGTTTTGGACTAAAATTCCTGGCCATTGGCCATGCTGGCTGGGGCTGATGGGTGTTGAAATTAAAAACATCTGGAGGGCACCAGGTTGGGGAAGGCTGCTTTACAGTAGGCAGCAGTTGAACATTCACAAAGCAGCCATATTTCTCTCCCCTCACCACCAAAATAACAACTAGACATCTCTGTACATCTTCTGCTGCATAAAAGATGACAGTCTGGTCTGAGGTACTTGAAAAATAACGTTACATAATAAAAAACAAAACAAAAACAAAAGCCTTAGAACTAGTGAACATATGGGGGGGGGGGAATCAGTTGTCAATTACAGAAGCCTGGATCCTTCCATTTGGTCTTGCTCTTGTGTCAGTGGAGAACATGGTTCAACTGTTGATTTTGGGCAATAAAATATCTCAAGGGGGAATTTCAGTCCCTGTCCATTCTGCTGCTCCTTGCAAGCTTCGCATTCTGTTTCACATTCACAACCCCCCCACCTAGATGCCCGATGAAATAATTTGCATGTGATTAGTCTCAACTATATTGCCAGATGTTTGTTTATAGTTATAAAATCACCTCACACAAATAGAAATACAATTTGTTGCAGCGGGGGGGGGCTGACTGTTGCACCAAATTCAGCCTGGGGTTGGATTAATAATACCAAAAAACAAAACAAAACAAAACAACAACTTGAGGAGACTTTCCCAGCCACATAGAATGCACCCCATAAATAAACCAGGGCCACATTATCATTTTCATTAGAAGGGTGATAAAATATTGTCCTAAGGGAAGATACACCAGTGGTGGAGATGAAAAATAAGACATCAGAAATTCCATTCAAGTACAGGTGGCAGAATTATTTACAGCCACTGGGTCATATTACTTCTGGGTTCTTCAAAATCACACTGAGGGAATATATCCTTCCAGCTTTGACTGTTGCAAAGAAAATCACACCAGTGGAGGAGGAAAAAGATGTTCTCATAAATGGCTAAAGGGTTTCGGGTTATCTAGTCTTTTTTTTTTTTTCACCTCCTCCTTGAATGCAATGCAAATTGAAAGGGATAAAACCCGCTGTCCCAAATGGCCCAAGCATCTGTCTTCCCATTTTTATCTCAAACAGCTTGTCATCTGTTTTTCAAAAGCTTGGATCTAGTTAGCAGAGACATTACAGCATGCCCATTCAAAGACTTGCCCTAAGCCGAACACATATAAATCCCACTGAAAGACTACCCCTTCATAGTCCAGGGTCCTAGCAAGGCCTTCCCCTGAAAAAACAAGTGCTTCCGTACAATGACTCCTTGCATCCCTGACTTTGGTGTTATTGAGAGTGTGAATGTCAGGGCATCTTTAGGGAGGTTTCCCTCCCCCCCCCATGACTCGGATCACATGCAATAATTCCTCAGGAACACCTAAATCTCTGGTTATTAGGAGACATAAAAAGCAACCACAATCAATGTATTATTGATTTAATTAATTTAATTAATGTATATCCCACCTTTCCACCCAAAAAACTGGCACCCTCCAAGTGGCTAACAGAAAAATACAGAGTAAAAGCAAAATCGTAATGAAAACCCAACACAAAAACAAATAAATTAAAAACACAACAATAAAAGAAAAAAATACTTTGAAAATATATTGCAGTTTGCAGTTTAAGGTGCAATCCTGTGATCCCTGAGATGGTGTTTCAGGGCCATAGGATAGATTGGAAATCCCCCTCCAAGGCTGGAGACAGAGCTCCAATCTTGGAGGAGAAAAAATCCAGTCTCTCCCCCCCACACACACACACACTGTCACTTGCATGGAGAGCACGCACACTTGTTGTTTTTTTGTTTTTTTTAATGGTGAATTGACAAAGATTCCCCACCTCTACCCCCTCTGCAGCACATCCAGAGAAGCTTAGTGAAAACTACCAAGCTAGTCAGTTTCACCAAGGCTAGTCAGTTTCACTAGTTGCAGAGGCAGGGAGAAATATTTGTTAATGTCACCTATTTTAGCTGGGAGGGAAATATTACTGTGAAGCAAGTCTGAAGAAGCCTGGGGAAACACACCAGGCAGGCACGTCAATTTCAGGGTTGTCGCTTTCAAGTTTCTCCTGATGGTATTCATGAACATTAGTGTGCATTGCAATTTCGATCCACACACACATCCCCCTCCCCACCAGCCCACCTTTGTTTTCTACCTGAGCCCTGCTTCGAAAATATCATTCCGGCTGTGCTAACAAACCACCACCACCCCGCCCGTCACCTCTTGACAATGTTAAATGCAGTGGGGCTGTCTGTGGAGTAGAGCCATTCCAGCTCCCATGAGGCACTCCAAAGTTTTGGAAGACCATAATGAATTCATTCTACACTCTACTAGAAATCAGTGGCCCTTCAATTTTCCAAGGCATATCACAATAGACCATTTTTCTTGGAATTTGATATCCAATTCCTGAGCAAAATTAATGAGCTGATTAAAACCATACTTCAATTGTAGGTCTTAATACTTTTTTTGCCAGTAAAGTTAGGTAAATTAATTTTAATATATTACCAGACCTTTTATGCAAACAGCGTATTACTTATTCTTCCTGTCAATTTACTGTGGGCTTAAAACATATCTCTAGGAAAAGATGAGCCACTTCAAGCACAGCTGCCATTAAATCTTTGTGGAGACACTTTGCCCCGTACTGTTTAAACCATTTTTTTTTTTCTACCGGGAGAAAAATTCTTTGAGACCCCAATCGACTGCTTTGGAAGTGTCGCTTGGACACGGATGTGTGTGCAAGAGAGTCAGATTCAAAAAGGAGTGCACGTGTTGCACTAGGGAGTTCAGAGCCATGTGAAGGGAGCAGCTGACAGAACACAGTTGGGCTTTCTTTGGGGAGTCCTATAAACTTGGCTTAATCTTAATCATAAAAATGCATTCTTTTTTGCAGGTGGTTGCAGAAACATTTAACTACCTGTAACCAATGTTGAATAACTTAGGTCAATGCCATATGACAAGGGTGTGTGCCTTGCCCCGTATGTGTTGATTCATGATTCTGAGACCATTTCAAATTATCTTTAGCAACCAGTTCACTTTTTCTGTTAGTTATAGTTGGGAAGGCTCCAACAAAATTTTCCTGATGAGATGGATTGGATTGTTAATGTCAAAGCTTGACAACATCTGTCTTAAATAAAATAAAAGTCTCAGGAATGGACATCCTAATAGCCAGGGCCTGTAGCACTTGTTCTTAAGGAATTTGTACCAGAAAACCCCCCTGCGGAACTAGATTTTTGGAATGTTGCCCTTCACAGCTTTGGTCTCCTCTCCTTTGATTTTCCTCTGCCGCCGCCGCTGCCTCCGCCGCCGCCTCCTCCTCCTCCTCCTCCTCCTCCTCCTCCTCCTCCTCCTCCTCCTCCTTCTCCTCCTCAGTTAATTTTTTCCACAAATGCAAAAGGGAATAGATTTTTTTTTTTTTTACAAAGTTTACTGGCTTGAGATATGCAAATGCTTGAGGGAGTAACTTAAAAATACATTTGGCAGCTGCCTGGGCCACAATATGGTCTAATTAATTTTAATTAAAAATGAATTAATTAAGAACAACTCATGGTCCTATGGCATAGGAATTGCCTACTGTGCATTATATGTGTGTATCAATTCTATGGCATTGCACTTTTTGCAGTCTGCCAGGGGTAAAGCCAGGGGAGATACTTATTCTTGTTTCACTTATTAGTTGAGGATCTGAGTTTAAAAGAGATAAGCATAAATACAGCTGAGCCTTTACATATCAAGACAATAGATAATATGAAGGAGAGGAAATTATCAGAAGCCTCTGATATTCATTCTTGATTACCTTGATCTTACTTTAAGAAGACATGAACGATTGTTCTAGATATGGCAAATCTAGGTAGCCTATACAAAACCATGTTCATGTTCAGTCTTTCCATGCTGAACACATGTTCAAAATGTAATGTGCAGTCATGTTGCCCTTCCTTAAAAAAATCAATCAATCACTAGCTACCAGGGATTCGTTTGCTATTTTTGGACATCAATATCCAAAGTTACTTTTGTTTGGCCACAAAAGAGAACAGTGTTATGCCTTTTAGGATGCAATATTGAATTATTCAGATTAAGGAAAGTTTTGCCATTGACTTTAATGGGCTTTGAGGGTTCCAGTATGCACAAAATTCCATCCTGAGCTGTGTTCACTTTCATAGCAATTTAGGTGTGTGTGTATGTGTTCCAGATGTGTGTTCTTTCCATTTAAATGGATAAAAGCATCCATGGCTACACAATCCAGCACTGACTAAGTTGTGTGCTCCATCCCAATGACCAAATTGGCTTATTATTAAGCACACCTAGATCCTGTGTGGATTCTGATCTACTTATGCAGGAGCAACATGTACATGTCGTTTGGTGTATTTTGAATTCATAAAGACAAAAGAGTTGCTTTATTGATGGATGGGGGAGAGGAGGACATAATGTGCTGGGCTCTTGCCCACCCTGCCCCATTTACCCCATCCACCCCTATTGTGGTTACTTGGAACTTTTCTACATGAGGCTGTTAATCTACTGTTAATTCACTGTATCTACTTTTGGTTTCATCGCAGAATCGAGATCCAAGCACTACACAAAGAGTCTTTCCTTTCCTGCTTTTCCACTGCATAACCTCTAGGTGGCACTGTGGTATAACAGAATAGTGCAATTACACAAGACAAATTTGTGCTTTGTTTTACTTTCACAATTAAATGCTGCATTTTCTCTGCTCTAAAAAAACTCCCTGAAAGTGCTCTTTAGATACAGAAGCAAAACTGGAGGGTAATGTCATCGTCTAAAGAACCTGTAAGCACAATAAATGCCTTGTACAGAAAAGCCCTTGAAAATATTTTTTCACAGACAAATTATGACTGAATCATAAAGTGGAGATTAAACATAAGCGTGCTTACTTGAATGTTAGCTCAATGAAAATCAGTCGGATTTAACTTCAGTGAAAATAAGTTTAGGATGGCAGTGTTGTGAAATATACTATTATTTGTCCTTCCGAAATCTAACATGTGGGGCAGAACTCAGCATCCCTGAAATCCACTTTGCCCCTTCTGTGCCCCCCCCCATTTTTTTTCTGGTGCTCTTCTCCCCATACCTGTCACTCAGCAGTAATAATAATAATAAAATTTTATTTCTTACCCGCCTCTCCATTCAGATCGAGGTGGGGAACAACCATAAATATAAAATACATAACTAGTTTAAAACATAGTAAACATTATTAAAATATTCTTAAAAACCTTTAAAAGTATCCTAAAAACTCTTAAAATTCCACTGGGTAGGCCTGTCGGAAGAGGTCAGTCTTTATGGCCTTTTTAAAAGCCAAGAGACTATCTAGTTGACGAGTCCCCTCCGACAGGCCATTCCACAGTCTGGGAGCAGCAGAAGAGATACTTGGGTAGTACTCGCCAGCCTAGTCTTGGCTGACTGGAGTAAATTCCTCCCAGAGGACCTAAGTGTGCGGGGCAGATTGTATGGGAGAAGGCGATCCTGCAGGTAACCCAGACCCAAACCATGTAGGACTTTAAAGGTAATAACCAACACTTTAAACTTTGCCCGGAAACTGATTGGCAGCCAGTGTAATGCTTTTAAAGCTGGTGTAATATGGGCACCTCTAGATGTACCGGTGACCAATTTGGCTGCCATGTTTTGCACCAACCAATTGAAGTTTCTGAACTAGGTACAAAGGTAGCCCTATGTACAGCACATTGCAGAAGTCAAGCCTCAAAGTTACCAGCACGTGCACTACCTTCTTTAGGTCTTCCAACTCTAGGAAGGGGCACAGCTGGCAGTAAAAACTGCCATTCTCAGTGGCAAATTAGGGCCACGCAGAGAGCAGGGAGCAGAAGGCCAGCCACCATGCCCCCTACTCCCCTTACTTGCCAAGTTCATAGGTACAATGTTCTTCCTCTGAAAACAAAGAGCAGAATTATACCCCCGGTATTTGTCTCTAGAAGTTTTAAGGAAGCTGGCAATGGTTTCATGTAAGATGGTTTACTGGTTTTTCCTTTGAAGATGGTTTTATATTTTATTCTATCACTTCTCTCTCTCTCTCTCTCTCTCTCTCTCCATCTTCCAAACACTGTAACTGCTGCAAGTTATATTACTGTCAATAACAGCAACCATTTGATAGCTGTCATTTTTATTTCTTATCATTTTGTTTGGACGATGACAAAGATACCAGAGGGCAAAATATGGATGATCAAAATAATCCCTGTGATCATGTATTAGTAGTCCAAAAAGCCAGTGTGGCGAATGAGTAGCAAAGATACACCGTCATTTATAATGACAAAATAACAACTCAAGATAGCACTTCAGTGCTGTAATGATGGGTGTTCGGGGAAAAGTGTAGATTAGAATTGTCTAACACCTGGGCTCCACTACAGGCAACATTGCTAAACAGAAATCTCTGTGCTTGGGGAGACGCTCAACAATCCAGACCAATTCATTTCTAATTCATGCACTGTAATTACTTTGGACACACTTTCAGATCAGCAAAGAGGTGTTTGTATTTCAAAACAGCTATTTATCCCTTCCCTCTTTCTCCTCTTCTTTTTAAATTTTGAAGCAAAGTCACACCTATCCTATGCATTTTATGTTACATTTGAGTCTATTACAATGGACTGATAATCAGGAATATATGAAAAAGTGATAGACGAATACCAAGATAGACACCCCCCCCCCCGCAACTCATGAGGAAAAATTGTACAGCAGTATCTGAACCATTAACAAAGTTGTTCAGAATGATATCATATTTTCACTTGACAAATATACTTTCAAGATTGCTATGCCTGCTGACCCAGACCCAGACCTAGCATGACTCTTCAGATGAAGAGGCTGAGATGGCAGAGCCTGAAGTGGAGCCCCCAATGCTAGTGTTATCCCAGGGTCCTCCAGTATCTGTAGGGAAACTACATCAGAATGTGGGAGGAATGTGCCTCAGCTGTGGTGTCAGAGTGGGAGGCTGGGCAACCACCCAGCCCAAGAGAACACCAGGACCTGAAGGTGCAGGCTAAGACCATGATCCAGTGAAGGAGTGCCCATAGGAGAAAAAGACTCCTCATGAGTAAAGGCCTGCTCCTTACAAGTGGGGCTTTTGCCAGAGGGCCTGTAATGAAGTGTAGCTGAGCTGTTGGTGGGGCTCTGGGAGCTCAGGCTACATAAGCCTTCAGTTTCAGCCAAGCCATTGCTGGCCCACCATCTTTCTACCAGCTTCAATGCCTTGTACACTTGTTCTCTGACCTTGTTCCATGACTGAACCTTCATGCTACTGACCCTTGGACAGGATCCTGCTTGACTCTGCTTCTTGGACTGCATTTTGTATGCATCTACGTGTCTGTGTTTGGACCTTGGCTGCTCCTCAGACCTCTCTCTTGGAGTTGGAACTCTCCCTCTTGCCAGGTAAAACTGTGTCTTTGACCATTGCCTGTTTACTGTCTATTCCTGCCTGGCAATACTCTCTTGCTGGACTGCTATCTCTGTGCTTAACCTTTGCCTGTTTTTTTTTTTTACTTGCCTTTGGATTGCTCCTTAGTCTTCCCTAACACTGAGAATGATCCAGCCATATCATGATAAGGATGTGTGTTTCTCTTGCTCCTCCAATAGTTGCCCTATAGCCAGCAATAATAGGATGATTTTATGAGTGATGTGATAAAGCCTACCATAACTAAGTCATCTCACTAAGAATCTTGGGAGGTTTCCATCGATATGGACCATCTTCCCCACTACACCTAACTCCACAGGCAGCAAAGTTAAACTGTTACGTATGATACAATTTATTTATATGCTGCTTTTGTCTTCCACTTAAATGGCCTCATCTGCTTAAAGGCATGTTTAAGCCCATAAGCCCGTTTCTGTTTGAAGGTATTGGAGTGATTAAATCCAAATCTGCTTGAAACATTCACTTTATGACCCCAGTGTAATTAATTTCCTTTTAAATCACAGAAAGTTGGCATGATCACAATAGACCAAATATGTCAGTAATCTGGTTTTAAAATGTACTCTTTGATTAATAAAGTGGGTTTGACTCAATTGATAGCAGGTGATGGGAATGTACCATTTCAGGCCATGGGTTCTGTCAATGATGTGCACTCTAGCCTGGACTGCAGGTTTTGTTATGGATCCAACTTGAACAGGGATCAGGTTGAGTCAGGTTTCTCGGGGAAGCAAGACAGAAAGAGATCAGCACGACAGAAATCTCCAAGTAGAACTGGAAGCCAGACAGGTCATAGAGGTCATAGATCATAGAGCTGGAAGGTTGTCGTCTATATGTTGCTCCAACAAAGAGCAGAGCAAAAGGTTTAAATAAGAGTTTGGCCGCTTTTAGGCTGTTTGGCCCCACCTCCATACTGACTGAGGCTTTAGCTCTTAAAGGGTCCTGATCTGTTATTGCAATAACAGGCTGCTACAACATGTGAGTGGCTGTGGCACTCTAATTTCCTCATGGCCCAAGCCCTCAGAGTCTAAAGTTGGTAATGCAAGCTCCTCTGGATGCAAGGAAACTGACCCCTGGGTTTTTTTCCTGGAGAACTGGGTCCTGAGAAGGTGGAAGCCTCATGATAACTTCCCATGAGTCCTCTCCCTGAACCATTAACTCTGGAGCCCCTCAGAGGACAAAGGACCAGGATTCTCCGAGAACAAGGGCTTGGGGTCCTGGTCCATGACAGGAAAAGATGTTGGAAAACTGCTGCCAGTCAAAGTAAACAATAGTGGGTTAGATGGACCAATAGTCTGAGTCAGTATAAGGCATATGATGGAGGTGGCTGACATCATGTAGGTGCTTCATAGTAGCCTATTATAGATAGTAGATTAACATCCAAATGCATGCAGCTATTAAGAAAGTGACTTATCTCCCATTTCAATCATCTGACAGCATTTCTATGACAACACGCATATAGGTTTCTAGTCCTTTGAGGACTGCAGCATGACATTGTCTTCCCAGGGGAGTGAATTTCCATTTAACACTTGACCTTGAATTTGCATTTCTTCAAATGCTGGTCTCTTCTGGCTTTGTATGCACTTCCTATTAAAGAAAACAATATGGATCAGTGGGTACTCTGCAAATCCTTGGAGGCGGGGAACCCAGCACAAGAGATTTTATGGAAAGCAAATCTTTAAAGAAAGAAAGAAAGATTTTCATCACCAGGTTTTCCATTTTAACTCTTCTAAATGATTTATTCCCTGTACTTACTTTACACTACCTATTGGATGCCCATGCCACCCTATATGTTGACTTGGCATATTGATCCTTTACTTAGTGCTACACCACAACCTGAGTCTTCTACCTATCCTTCATGTTCAGAACATGCTATGCTGCAGCTTGTCATGCTTCCAAATAAAAATTGCCCCCATGGGAAGATCACAAAGTGATGAGAACTTAGCAGCCTATGCTGGATCTGACCAATGGCCCATCCAGTCCAGCACTCTCTCCCTCACTGGCCAACCAGATGTCCTTGGGAAGCTCAGAAGCAGAACAATAGGTAGGTTGCCATCTCCCGTTGCTTGCCCCCCAGGCAGCACCTCTTAACCAGAAGTAAATTGTCTCTCACAATGGAGATATTATTATTGGGGTTTTTGACTAATAAGGATATACAGTTCTGGGATACTCTTCTAATAAGCCTCTTGGGTGGACCATTGAGGTCAGGAAGCTTCCTTCCCATCTAACATTTTGGATTTCCCATCCTCAATGAGGGACACTTTCATATGTATCTGAAGGCCACATATTTCTCTGCTGGAGAGATACATTCAGTTCATTCATAGATTTCATAGATTTCATAGATCATAGAGGTGGAAGGAGCCTACAAGGCTATGTGGAACTTCAGTATGCTGATGATAATGTGGTCTCCGCACATTCAGAGGATGATCTCCAAACTAACCTAAATGCTTTTGCGGAAGCATACGGAAAACTTGGTCTCTCACTTAACATCAAAAAAACCAAAGTGCTTCATCAGCAAGTGCAAGCTAACCCTTTGGTGATGCCATCTATCCAGCTTGGCGGGACAATACTGGAAAATGTCGATCATTTTCTCTATCTTGGCAGCTTTCTTTCTGTTACAGCTAACATCGACAGTGAAATCCAGCATCGTCTAAAACACTGGTTTATGAAGCCATTATATTACCAACTTTATTGTATGCCTGCGAAACATGGACTATCTATAAACGTCACCTCCAACTCCTTGAAAGATTTCATCAACGTTGCCTCCGGAAAATCCTGCGAATTACTTGGGAAGATAGGCGAACAAATGTCAGTGTACTGGAAGAAGCAAAGACTACTAGCATTGAAAAAATGATCCTTCAACGCCAACTTCAGTGGACTGGTCATGTTGTTTGAATGCCTGACTGCCGTCTCCCAAAGCAGTTACTTTATTCCCAACTCAAGGATGGAAAGCGGAATATCGGTGGTCAATATAAGAGGTTTAAAGATGTTCTTAAGGCTAATCTAAAAAAATGCAATATAAACATCAAAAACTGGGAAGCTCTGGCCCATGAACGATCTAACTGGAGGTTGGCCTTTCACAAAGATTCTATGGACTTTGAAGAAGCTCGAGTGCAAGGTGAACGGGAGAAACATGCTAAGCGAAAAGCACGTCAAATGAATCCTTTACAAGACCATCTTCCATCTGGTAACCTGTGTCTTCACTGTGGGAAGCTGTGTGGATCTAGAATTGGCCTCCACAGTCACTTACGGACCCATCGCTAGAGTCTACACAATTTTCTTTAGAATTTTCCTCCTTTTAAAATCTCCTTTTTGTAAATTTTCTTTTTTTTTTAATCCTGGAAGACAATCTTACTCAGTCATGAGTGATCGCCTGACTGACTGAGTGACAAGGCTATCGAGTCCAACCCCCTGCTCAATGCAGGAAACTAGAGGAGGGGTCTCCCATCCAAGTAACAACCAGGCTTGACCCTGCTTAGCTTTCCACGCTCAGACAAGCTGAGCCAGCGTAAGCCACATGCCTGTATTCATCTAGGGTGCAACCTCGATGATCATAAGGCCCTGAACTTGGAGGCCTACAAGTATCCTATGCAGGGCAGGAGGAGTGGTGGGGGCAATCTTCTCCTCCCTGTCCTCCCGCAGAGCATTTTTAGTTGGATGGGCTTTTTTACCTATCTAGTTGGGGCTCTTTGGAGGGGGAAGGAAGGAGGCTGCAGAAGCCTCAGCATCACTCATATCTTGGCCTCTCCAGTCTCTTCCCCTCCCTGCCCACCGAAACAACCCCTTCCCCAAGGTCGAGTTCTTGACCTCGGAGAGCAGCTGTTATGGTTCTTTTTGCTCCGGCTGCAAATGGTTTGTGTGTCAGAGCTCCAGTTCCGTCCGCTGAGGTCAGAGCGCTGTCTCTGACCTTGGATAGAGGAATCCGAAATATCCTATGTCTAGGACTGTAGGATCCCTCCATTATTTTATCAAAAAAATTATAGGGATGTGCTAATTTAACTCGAAGGCTTTTTTTTACATCGAGATAGCTCTGTTCTGTTCAAGCAGCATACTTAATGATTTTTGCGAGCATAAAAGGGTGCTCTAAGCACATCTGCATTACAAACCCGAGCAAGAGCTGTTGTTCTCAAATTAGCATTTCAATCTTAAACAGGTTTTACCTGTGTTTGACCACCTGCTGAGACTTAGGTTTTGCATTTCAATCACTGTTACTACATTTCTTTGAGTGAGAACTTCTTGCTGAAGGACATGGGGAGCTAGCTAGGGTTTATAATATTCAGAGTTAGAAGGGAGCTATCTCTCGAGACTCAAGCAAAAGATCTTGCTGATTCGCAGCTCAATTGTGTTCGCGTGTCAGGTCTGTGGAAGGGGGAGAAGGAAAATCGACTAGCTCGAAGAATTAGTTAAGCCCATTTGCCACAGATTCTCTGACAGTACAACCCAAAGGCAGAAACACTGAATCAGTAATATTTGCATTTACTCATCTCCCACATCTCCACTGCAGCAGGCATGCCTGGGCAAACAGGCTAGCAATCCAACTCCAATTTTTCATCGCATATTTTTCACATGTTAATAAAATTACAAAAAGAAAATTATAAAAGGAGGACATTCTAAAAAAAAATAAAAAATTGTGTAGACTCTAGCGATGGGTCCGTAAGTGACTGTGGAGGCCAATTCTAGATCCACACAGCTTCCCACAGTGAGGACACAGGTTACCAGATGGAAGATGGTGCTGTAAAGGATTCGTTTGACGTGCTTTTCGCTTAGCACGTTTCTCCCTTTCACCTTGCACTCGGGCTTCTTCAAAGTCCATGGAACCTTTGTGAAAGGCCAACCTCCATTTAGATCATTCATGGGCCAGAGCTTCCCAGTTTTCATGTGAACCCAGTCAATGTCATGTGAACCCAGTCAATGATTACACAAGATTATGTGTGGGCAGCCTGTGAAGGATTGATGTGGGAAGAGTCTGGATTTTGGCTATGGAGTTGGACTCTACAACCTTCTGCTCCCTATGATTCTATGCCATCCATTGTCAACATCTGTGAACCGTTCTGGCCTGCTCACTAAATTAATCTTTAATTTGAACCCTGGAAAATGAGCATTGTATTTGCTCAACTGCCACCCTCTGTTAATCTGTGCTGAAATTTTAAGTTTGGAGCATCTTTATGACAGAGCAAAAGGGATATCTTGTATCCTTGAATAGTTTATGAGAGAGCAAAGCTTATGGCTTGTATAATAGGCAATATTAGTTTTCAGCCATCATATTCATCACCTTATCTATTTACTTGTTTTATTACAACCTTAAGCACAATCAAATACTTGGGGACAACATCAGTTTATCTTATGGCCAAATATATACCACAACGGCTGGTTCCCCCCCCCCCCCGCCGTGCAATTTCCAAGAGCAAGGTGATAAATGTTTCTAACCTTCTAAAAAAATATGTTATGTAGAAGCTATGCTTAATTAGCATAATGCTTTCACACACACACACACACACACACACACACACACACGATCCAGCATTATGTATAAAAGACAGTGACAGTCTATAATAATTAGAACAAAGTCTCTCTCACCTCGGCTTGGATGTAGACTTGGCTCTGTAAATAGTTGATAAAGCCACAGTCATTTGATTTTGATGTGCAGAAATGTACACAAGCTGTAGGAAAGCAATGCAAACAGAAGGAGAAGTTGGAGGCTTTGCTTGGATTGCACACTAACACCTTCCCTTTTCCTCCACTCCCATTGTTCTAAGTAGTGTGAGGCTATGAACATTGTATATATTTTCCACCTATATGAAAATCCAGTGAATTTAGTGAGAAAGTGAATCACCCCAATAAAAATAACTCCCCCACAAAAAAATAGTTACACCCCCCCAAACAAAACAGTAACTATAGCAGCAATAAAACATTAACAATGGTCATATTGAACAATTATGTAAATATGTTTAACATAGGTTTTTGACTGAGGCAGCATGGCTGGGGGTTTTTTTTTGGGTTTTTTTTTATAGACTGCATAAACTTTTGTAAACAAATGATATATCCCATTGCTGAATATCTTGTTTGTCCCCTACCAACGTCCTAGGTAACTATGAATCTGTCTCATACAACTTCAACTGGTTATTTTTTCCTGCAGAATTATTGTGAAGAGTGTCTTCTGCAACCCCCAGAGGACTAGAAGGGGCAATTGGTTAATGGAAGGGAACTAAGCAGCAGGGATGCTGTACATTTCACAGACCTTTTGATATGGTCTCTTAAGGCCAGTGATTGCTTAACGAGCTGCACATTTTGCTGTACATCTTCCTTCTCCAATCCATAACCGGGTTGCTCCAGGGAAGGCTCTTGGCAGTTCATGAATGATCAGGACTGAACTTCCCACTTAGGTCTAAAGATGCACTAAAATTTCAGAATGAGGTAATGCACTGGAGAAGCTCCCATTAAGCTCTATTAACATTTTCATAACACCCAAGGTTATGCCACTGAACTACTCTACTGGCATAGTGCTGCGGTAGGTATTTAAGGACTGATGTATTTAATGCATGGCCCATATGAGGGCTTGGCCATTCTGCTGCTGCATGCCAACTCATGCCCTTTGAGGAAGAAGAGTGTGCAGCGATTGGATGGATCACCACACAGCCGTGGGACCAGTTACACGTGCAAATCCTTGCCCGGCTCAATAGGAATATGGTGAGACGTTTAATTAAATCACGTAAGCAAAGTTCCCAGATCTTTGAAGGCAGATTTGCTATTTATGTCCAAGTCATTATTATTCGTACATACAGCACATTTTAACTGAAGGCAGAACATATTAAATGAATGCGCAGCCATAAAACATAATCTGCCATAAAGAGTTCATTATATGAGCTCCCATGGTAGCATCGGAGGCTGCTGGAGATGACTGTAACCTTGACAGAAAAGAAATAACTTCCTCTTCAGAAACTGTCAGCAGCACTCTCAGCTTGGAGAGGAAAACCACATTCAAAGTCTTCCCTAGGATGTGAGCGACACAGAACACAGTAAAACAGTGTTCTTCTTCCTCTTTTTTAAAAACAATTGACTTCACCTGCTTAAAGAAACGAGGTTGCTCTATCCACAGCAAGCAAAGAAAGGTACGGTCAATTTCTGGCACTGAAGAAACAACACACCCCACTGTGGTGATCTATAGGCAATGTTTATTTTTATCTCTAGGATGCCAAATGATGAAGGGCCAATGTCATTCATGGTGATGGTAGCCACACAGGCATATAGATGTGATCTCTCCCTCGGAAATGCATGAAAACTTGTGAAAAATATGCAGACGTGAAAAATTGGAGTTGGATTGCTAGCCTGCCCAGGCATGCCTGCTGCTGTGGAGATGTGGGAGATGAGTAAATGCAAATAATACTAATTCAGTGTTTCTGCCTTTGGGTTGTACTGTCAGAGAATCTGTGGCAAATGGGCTTCTCCAGGTGATCAGTTCAAAGTGCGCTCTTCCTTTATGTGTTTTTGCTATGGTGGGAAATAGTGTTGTGAGGCCCAGTCCAATATCCAGTCCAGTCTATACGTTATCATTACGGGAGTGCATTTTTGCTGTAGGGGTGCATAGCTTTGCTGTGGGGTGAAGGATGGCTACACTGCATGTTCTGTGAGAAGAGCCATAGCCCCAGGGGGTAACCCCCAAAACCTTGATTATCTCTCCCAGCAGCCTCATGTAGATGTTAAAAAGCAGGGGGGATAAAAGAGAGCCCTAGGGAGCCCCATAGGCCAACAGCCAAGAGGCTGAGCAATTCTCCCCCAGCACCACCTTCTGTGGGAACATTCAGCCAAGTAGGCCCTCAGGTTCCATACTAGCCAAACATCTCAGAAGGATATTGTGGTCAAAGGCAGTGAATGCCACTGAGGGGTCCAACAGAAGCAGCAGGGACACACTCCTCCGGCCTTGTTCATGGTGCAGTTCATCCACGAAGACATCCCAGGCTGTTTCAGACCCACAACCGGGCCTGAACCCAGATCTGAAAAGAATTCAAATCTGTTCTGAATCTACTCTGATCTACTTCGTTGGGTGACTCTGAGTTCTAGTACTGCTGCTGAGGGATTGCATGTTTCAGTGTTTTCCATCTAAAACTTCCCCTCCTCATGGCCTGAAGTGCTATATCATTTATTCAAAGCTTTACCAATTCATCTTGCTGAATGTATGTATGGTAGCCCTGGTGAATGACTCCAACTGGCATTTGACTGGGAGAATTCCTCCCCTCTCTGCAAGACTTTTCAGTGGCTTTAGACACTGTGGACTATAGAAATGGTGCAACGAAGGATGGGAGAGAATTTGGTTCAGTCCACATTTTTAGGCAAGCTAACCTAATTCACACTTCCCAGAACACTATTTGGATCAGAATGCAGTTACCCTTCAGATATTACCCTCCTCTGAATTTTGCAATTCAGTTCTCTCAGTATAAAACTGTGTACAACGATGTGTATATTAAGGGGAAAGGTGTACAAAAATACATGCTTTTGGTGAAACTGCATACAAAAAATGTGCATTTTAGGGGAAATTGAATATGAAAATAAAAGCTGTGTGTGTGTGTGCGTTAATTCACAAAGTTATATAGGAAGAGGATGGAATAGCTTATGACCGAACATATGTGAAGCTAAAACATGCCAGAGATAGATTGAATCGTCCTTTCCTAGCTGTAACATGTAGAACATTTTACCATTTTAAAAAAATTCATCTGACTGTGGTTTCATCCTATAAGTTTTATCTGAGATGGGTCTGTGTAGATGATCTGTTTACATCCAGATTAGAAGTCTGATCTTCTGTGTCAGGCTACAGTGAAAGCTATTTTAGTGCTGCACAGGCTGAATTTATGATAATCTGCAATTTTTGCACATTGGTTCCAATAGCATCTCCTTTGTGAAGAAGAAACAGAAAGAAAGATGCTTTTCACAGAAAACCAATGGCAATTTTATTGCAGCCCAGGGCTTAGTGATCCTGCTCACATACACTTTAACCCTGCCTTCTGCTGCTTCAGTTATTGATTGTTTATTGTTTTGTTGCTTGCTTCATATATATTTATTGATTGCATTTTGTCATTCCAACTTATTGTAAATTGCTCTGAAATCATGGGATCAAATACAGTACATTTATCTTTCAAACAAACAAATGTATTAAACTTTTTTTAAAAACCATCAATCATAACATAAAGCTTCCTGTATCAGACAGTTTAAATAATGAAATTGATAAATCAAAGGGAGAAGCATGGGCACGCACAAACACCACCACATGTAAAACAAAATCAGAGAAAGGTTCTCTATGTTCATTTCACAGAGGAAGAAAGATGAGAGCACAAAGAAATAACACACATAGCAATAGTAGTACTTCCTTTTATCTGTCCTGAATCTCCAACCAATCAGCTTGATGGGAATACCTCAGGTTCTAGTATTATGAGAGGGGGAGAAAAATGTGTCTCCCTATCCACTTTTTCCACAACATGTATAATTTTATACATCTCCATCATGTCTCCTCTTACTCACCTCTTTTTATGCTAAACAATCCCAGGCCAGCTGTTGTAACCTTTTCTGATAGGGAGTTGCTCCAGCCCCTTGATCACTTTAGCTGCCCTTTTTCCAATTCCACAATATACATTTTAGGTGCGGTGATCAGAACTGTACACAGTATTCTAAGTGTGGACACACCATAGATTTGTATAAGGGGAGTATGATCTTGGCACTTTTATTTTCAATTCCTTTCCTAATTATGCCTAACATGGAATCTGCCCTTTTCACAGCATCCACACACTGGATCAACATTTTCATCGAGCTGTCCACCACAACCCCAAGATCTCTTTCTTGGTCAGTCACTGCTAGCTCAGATCCCATCAGCTTATACTTGAAGCTGAGATTTTTTTGCCCCAATGTGCATCACTTTACACTTGCTTACACTGAACTGCATTTGCCATTTTGATGCCATTCTCCCAGTTTGGAGAGATCCTTTTGGAGCTCTTTGCAATCCTTTTTTTGTTTTGTTTTAACCTCCCTAAATAATTTGGTGTAATCAGCAAACTTGGCCATTTCACTGCTGACTCCTAATTCCAGATCATTTATGAATAAGTTGAAAAGCATTGGTCCCAATACAGATCCCTGTGGGACCCCACTGTTTACATCTCTCCATTGGGAGAATTTACCATTTATACCTACTCTCTGCTTTCTGTTCTTTAACCAGTTACTGATCCATAAGAGGACCTATCCCTCTTATTCCATGACTGCTATGTTTGCTCCAGAGTCTTTGGTGGGGGACATTGTCAAAAGCCGTTTAGAAGTCCAAGTAAACAGTGTCTACCAGATCACCCCTGTCCACATGTTTGCACGCGCAAAAGAGGAAATAAGAGTCGAGACACAGAATGATGGTGAAATTATGGGCCACATTTATTGATTCGAGGATCTGGGAAGGGACGAGTGCGGGTGCTAGCTAAACCGGCTCTCGGCCAGTATACCCTTCAATGGGCGAAGCATCCCAATCGGAGGTGTGGCGCTGTAACTCGCCACTCCCCAATTTTACACCGCGCGGTGTCGGAAGGCCTCCTCCATGTCACCGCACGGGGCTATGAAACGCCATTCGGGTGAGAGGAATTGGCCTCAAAGGCGGACCCTATCTCCCTGGCCGTGCCGTGAAACTGGGCTCAGGTGAGGCTAAGGTATCGCCAGTCACCTGAAAGGTGCCGTGGGATGATCACTGAACCTCACCCCACTGCCTAAAACCCACACTTACCGCCAATGTGACCAAATCAGGGAGACTACGCAAAACAAAAAAGCACCCAACCCAAGAACACAGTGTAGAGTAGGCGAAACACGCACACCACCACCAGTCCAATTAGCAATGGTGAGCCAAAATTCCTACTCGGCCCCGACCAGAAATCCCACACTGTGAATTGGGAGGGAGGGGGGGAGCTGCTTTGAGAAAAGAGGCAGAGGGTGGAGCAACGCTGCCTAATAAAGGCCTCCACCGCTCCTCCCCCCGCCTTGAGCCCATAGGTGGTTTCAAAATTAAACAGCCTCACCTCTCATTCCTCTACGCGTGCAAATAGTCCTCCCACCAACAGCTACGCATTGGTGGGGGAAGGGGATTGTTAACACATTACATATTTTTGTTAGAAGGTCAGCAATTTCATATTTGAGTTCTTTAAGAACTCAAGGATGTATACCATCTGGGCCTGGTGATTTCTTAACTTTCAGTTTGTCAATAAGGCTGAGAACTTCATCTTTTGTCACCACTATTTGCCTCAGTTCCTCAGACTCCCTTCCTGAAAACATCAGTTCAGCCACAGGTATCTGTTCTATATCTTCTGCAGTGAAGACAGATGAAAAGAATTCATTCAGCTTATCTGCTATCTCCTTATCCTCAGAATGATGCCCCTCCTTCCCTGAGACCCCCATACTCTGTGACAGCAGAGTAGCTGCCACCCAGGGATTGGGACACCACTATTAGGTCCCCGAGGGTCTCCTCCACCAAACTCTCTTAGCTTCTTGAGGTCAGCAACCTTGGCTTCAAAGGAACAAACTTGTTCCCTGAGAGCCAGGAGCTCATTACACCGAGCACACACCCATGACTTCTGTCTAGCTGGCAGATAGTCATACATTGGCACTCAGTGCAATACACACCCCTTCTGACTTTCTAACTTTGTAACCTTTTTTTAAAATTGCTATTATTGGGTTTCTTTACCTGGAAAACTATGTTATTTACTAGGAGAAGGTGGGGGATTTATTTATAGTTATTTATTTATAGTTACTGTGAGAAGGCAAGGTAGAGTTGATTGCCCTGGCCTCCTCACCCTGTTGCTAAACTCACAGGGGTGTTTAACTTGCTTGTGTGCTGACACTTTGTCATTAGGACCAAAGTGCATGTTATTGGAGTTCTGTCTAGCTTTCCCCGAAATTTTTATATTAATGGAAAGCAGAAGCTGGAAGCTGCAATCAGGAATAGAAGAAGGGTAGCAGGGTAAGGGGCACTTAACCCTTTCCTTGCCATCCATTTCTCTCTCTCTCAAATTTGCCTCCCTCTCCAAGTCCCTTGCAGGAAGAAAAGCATATTGACTTCAGAGAGGAAAAATGGCACAACCTTCCCACCTGCTTTTCCTTTGCTCTTGACTGTGGTCTCCAGTGGCTGAGAGTGGCTACAGTTAAACACTGGCTGCTTTTGGATGATCCTCTCTTGGCTTAATAAGCTGGGTCATGAATGAGCCTCCCCCCCCGCTTTCTCCGTAGTGAAACATGGGAGTCTCCAATTAACCATAGATTCCTGTTCATCTGAACCAGCTAGTGGGGCAGTCTCTCCCCCACCAACATTGACTCTTGAAGGATGCCATCTCATGATGTTGCAGCAACAAAAATTATTTTTCAAAGGGGAGAGGGAATGGATGTCACCCCCTGGAAAGGTTTAATTACTTCCCCCCAAAGTCTTGAAAATGCCTCCCCCTTTTCACAACCCGAGAATAGGGCTGCATAGGTAGGGAGGCATTGTTTGCCCAGTGCTAGTTAACATCTCTGGACTTGCTCTGGGTGTGCCACTACTAAATAGGCTATCAGCAACAACCTTGCGGAGTGCCCACCCAGAGAGGCTTGCCTAGCTGTGTCACTTTGCACTTCTGGGTGCCAGGGCCAAACTTGGCTCTTTCAGAGAGCATTTGAATAATCGGATCCTGATATTTCCAGGTCTCAATCTGTTTCTGACTATAGCATTGCTGTCTATTATGGTTTTTGTGTTTTTGATCTTTAACTTGCACTTTGTAAACTGCTTTGAGTTATCATTGATAAAGAGAAAGCAGGAAATAAACCATGAACATAAATAAGTAAATAAAAATAAATGCTCTGGTCCTCATTCAGCAAATGTTAGCCAAATCTAAGACTGCAGCCCTATGCTCACTTACCCGGGTGTAAATCAATTAAAAACAATTGAATATTCTTCTATTTAAACATGCATAGGATTGCACAGCATGTCCCATTAAAAGCAACATCACTTAAGTTGGCTGTTCTGACTAACTTCTTCCATTGGTTTCAAAAGCACATTCACAACTAACTTTATCTGGAGCTGATTTTTTTCCCTGCCGCCAAGCCACCAAATTTCAGCAGTACAGCAGGCTGCAAATGGGGAGGCTGTCTGGTGGTGGAACATGGACCACAGATCCCACCAAGTTGCCCACCTCTGATCTAGACTGGGGCCTCCAGAAGTAAACCTTTTCAGTGTAAGAGTGAATTATGCTTCAAGTGTTAATTTTTAAGAAAAGGATGCTTGAGCTATCAGAAATTGGGGAACTGCTAGCCCCATCATGTGTTACTCATGTGAAGGGTTCCATGCCTTGAATGGATTAAGGAGCCATGCCATTGGTTCCACCGCTAGATCATGCACATTGACTAGCCCTGTCGCTGATGCCTACACATCTCCAGTGGGGAAGCTTACACATGTAGACCTCTATGTGATTTGGAACATCAATCATGCACGTTTTGGGATGCATGGAAGACTATGCATGTAGTTTTTCCCTCCTGCAGTCTTCCATGTGCAATGCATGAATGTTAGGGGTGGAGCTAGTTGGTGACCTGTGTGCCCTGCTCAGCCTGCTGTCCAGGAGCTGTTGATGGGCACTTCAAGGCCAAGCTCTTCCTTCTGATGGTTCTTTATCTTTAAACTAGACTTGGACTGGACAGTCCTTCAAACAGAGGACACCTTCAAAAAAGAGGGCACTTGAGTAATAGGGTAACACAAAGTAATCGGACATGTATTTTGAGAGCGTTTTTTTTTTTTTAATTCTTCAGTTTCTTATAATGATATCCATTTCAAAGCAAAGTCGTGTACTGCCACTTCTCAAGAAACAGTATAGAGAAGGCTCAGAGTGTGCGGGGAGAAATCCCACCATGTTGACAGACCCTAAGCTCCCTGTTCAAAATTAAGGAGAAGCTGTTGGAATGATATGGGGGAAGCAGCACTACGGGAGATGAGAGGTGACTTCAGAGATGTGCGTCAAGAGTCCTCAAGCTTATTTCCACATTTTGCTGCATCAAAGGAAAAAAACGTATCATGTCCAACTGAGTGGCAACATGAGATAGGAAGCTAATGTACTCTCTGTCTCTGTCTCTGTCTCTCTATATATATATAAACAGCACCTCTCCCCCACCCCAAACACACACAGTCCTGATGCACAGTCCATAAGAAGAAATAGTTCTGCTTTGCATGCTGCCACAGGGAAGAACACAGCCTGGAATTGTATGTATTTAAAAAAATAAATATTTGAATCAATTAGGGGTGCTATTTTCAAACCATTTCCAACACTGACACTGCAATCTATTGTAGAGGACACTTTTAAAGAACACGGAGGGATGAAGCAGAGCAGCAGGCCGAAGGCTTGATTTTTCACCTGATGCAAATCAGTGCAGCTCTACTGACTTCAGTGGAGATTTGCCCAATAGCACCTGAGGACCTGGCGCTGACTCTGACTTTCTGCAATAAACAAACAAGCAAGCAAGCATGAGACAGATGTTTCTAAGCATAATAGTTTCAGACAGTGCACTACTTCTAGCTGTGCATTAGCAACAGAGAAAATAAGCAGCAACTGGAAAAAAAGAGTATATGGAGAGAAACCCTCTGTCAACATGTGGCCACTGCTTATTTGTTTAATACAAGTTGTTGTTTTATACCACCCTTTATTCATATTCCCAGGATAGGTTTCCAAAAAGAATCAAACAATTAAAATATAAATACAAAAACATTTGTAATAAATCACGGGTGGGAACCTGTGGTAGATGTCATTGGACTCCAACTCCCATTAACTCCAGCCTGCATGGTCAGCGGTCAGGAAGGATGAGAGTGGTGGTCCAGCAACATCTGGAGGGGGCACAGGATCCCCATCCCTGTAATAAACTAGAAGCCACAGAATCATCAAAGCAGCAGGATCAAAATTGTATCTCAGAAGCTTGGGAAAATAAGAAGGGCTTTGGCTGGAGTTGAGATGACAGTAATGTAAGGTGTCAGGAGAACCTCTCTGGGGAGACTGTTCCACAACTGGGAGGCCATCACTGAGAAGGTCCTCTCTTTGGAAGTCACCTGCCTCTCCTCAGATGGGAGAGGTACCTGCAAGAGGTCTTCCACGGAGGATCGTAATGTATGGATAGGTACATATGGACCCAAGTAATACTTCATTCTTTCAAAACAAAGCTAGAAAAAGGGTAGTCACACACTAGAACTAATGCATTAACCCCTCCCATGCCTCGGGCGCAACAAGAAGTGGCTGTGCTGCCACGGGAAGTGGCTGCGCAGCTGCATTCCCAGCCATTCTACTAGGAAACAAGGTGCATTGAGGGTGTACACCTTGTTTCCCAGCAGAATTGCACTCCCCCAGCCTGCCAAACAGCTGTTTGGCAGACTGGGGGTGCGGGAGTGCAATTCTGTTGGGAAACAAGTTGTGTGCTCCCCACACACCTTGTTTCCCAGCAGAATAGCTGGGAGGGAGGATGGCAGTGGTGGTGGCTGCGCTGTGGAGGCAAGGGACCAGGTGGCGGCTGTAACACCACCACCACGGGCGTGGGAGTGCATGCAGCCATGTATTGTCCACCCTGATTCATAGGACTGGGCTGCAATGTTGCCATTTGAATGATATTCCAAAGAAAGAAGACGATTTGCGTTGCTAAAATGTTGGCCCCTAAAGTGATCTTCTGAGCTGAAAATAGAATATTTATGGTACAATAATGCATTAAAAAATCAAGGTCTGCATGTAGTGCTGTGTCAAACCCTGCCTCCAATTTCTGTGATATTTTTCTCTCCCTGCAAAAGGGGCATTGTTTTTTCCCCTGCCTCTTTTGCAAATATTTTTCTCATTGGGGGAGGGGGCAGAGTTTCTGCTTACATTTTTAAATGTAGTAGGTGGCTGAGGGGCCTTCTTTCTATTTTTTAACTTTTAAATCGCCCCATGCACTGTTGCAGTGTCCCAGGGATTAAAATTTTTTTTAATTAGTTTTTAAAATGTGAATTACACCAAAACAAAACAAAAACCATTAAAAAATGAAGATGAAAAAAATGAAGAACAAAAAATACAATTTTCTTACATTATTTTAAATATATAACTTACAGTACATATGTATGAAATACATATCCATAAGTATCAAAAAGTATGTAGTAATACAATTATCCATTGTGTTATAGGAGATGAGTGTTTATCTTTCCAGTGTTGCAATACCAGTCTTTTGGCTGTCAATAGGGCATGGAAAATCCACATGCGTTGTCCTTGTGATAAATTCCATACAGCAGGTATATAATTTAAAAGAATGTGTGCATCGGTAAATATTAAAGAGCATTCTAATACTAGATTTATCCGTACTATGACCTCTACCCAAAAAGAAGCAGCCACTGGGCAAAACATATCGGTAAATGACGCATTCACAGTGTTACACCTCCAACAGTTAGCCGACTTAGGCAAACCCTTATTAAAAAGACGTTGTGGTGTCCAATAAACATGAAACAAAAGTTTTTGCTGAATAAGATGTAACCTAAGATCCATAGACCCTTCTGACACAGACACAAAAACAATGTTCCATTGATTAGGCAACACAAGACCATCTAATTCTCTATTCCATTCATCTTTAAGACTCTGTGTATCATACTTATTTACCGATCATAAGTATTTATAAACATGAATCGTAGGTTGATATAACTGCTCAGCCTCAATCAATGCATCCAATAGCAAAGGAGGCTCTGAAGCTGTAAAAGCAGCTGGACCAAACCTAGATTCTAACAAATGTTGCAATTGCAAGTGTTGCCATTCAGCTGAGGCAGGCAAGTTATATTTAGTATGCAAAGCCAAAAAAGACAAAAACTCATCGTCTACACTCACTAATTGATCCAAAGTAAAAATCAACCTGACTGCCCAAGTCCACCACAGGAACGTTTTCTTACCAATTTTTAAATCTGGATTACCCCATGAAGTCAGTTTAGCATGAGAAAATGGGTCAAACTGTAATTGTTGAGATATAATACGCCACATCTCTCTAACTGCTGTGATTGTAGGAGGCACCCTCTCTGTTTTAGTGTAGCGAGACCCTAATGCCATCCATTTGTAGAGAGGATCCAGACATAAGGATTCCAAAACTGACCAAGCTGGATAATCTAATCTAAGTGGAAAAGACCAGAATTTAGAACTAGTCAACAAATAAGCCCGGTGATTTAAGGCAAGATCTGGAAAACCAAACCCACCTTCTTTAGTTGCAAGCTGCATCTTTTTCAAAGAAATTCATGGAGGTGAGAAACCCCAGAAGAATTTGTGAAACAAAGCATTACGTTTTTGAAAATAATTGCCAGGTATAAATAGAGGAATCCCACGTAAAACATATACAATCCTAGGTATGATATTCATCTTAGGTATGATATTCATCTTAAGTTTATTAATCTTACCCCACAAACTCAACTTAAGAAATGCCCATCTGTCTATATCCCGTAAGATCTCATTAATCAACTTACTCAAATTAAGTTTAATCATTTGGGATATGTCTCTTGGGACTAAGTATTCCCAAGTAAGTAATAAAATCTAGGCACCATCGAAATTGCCACTGAGTTAATACACTCTGAGATATATGATCTCCAATCAGCATCAATTCCAACTTTGACCAATTAATTAAATAGCCAGACAGATCACCAAAGTTCTTAATCACCTTCATCAAAGCAGGAACTGATGACTGGAGTTTTGAAATAAACAATAAAAGATCGGCACAGAATAATTTTAAATTCCAAACAATCATGTAAAAATCCATGAATTTTTCTGTCTAATAGTGCACACCAGGGGTTCCAAACATAAGTCAAATATCAATGGAAAAAGTGGACATCCCTGTCTAGTACCTCTCCCAAGTATAAAATAGCCTGAGAAAAGCCCATTGGTCTTAACTCTCACTCTTGGGGTTGAATATAAAAATTTAACCCAATTTAAAAATTCCATGGAAAAGCCAAAATTTCTCAAGACAGCAAAAATAAATTTCCAATGAATTTTGTCAAAGGCCTTTTCAGCATCCAAATAAATTATAGCAGCTGAGTCTATTCTATTTGTATTTAAAGCAATCAGATCAACTACTAATCTTAGATTATCAGCTTCCTGTTGATTTCTAATGAATCCCACCTGATTGGATTGATTTTTTTAAAAAATGTGTTTTATACTGTGTGTGTGTGCTCCCCCACCCTTGTATTTTATTGGACTGTACATCGCTTAGAGTGGCCAGATGGGCAATTCATAAATATAATAAATAAATAAATAAGTGTTGTAATAACTTGTTGCAATCTATCAGCCAAAATTGCTGTTAATATTTTAATGTCAACATTAATTAATGAAATAGGTCAATAGCGCAATATGTATGGTCTTTTCCAGGCTAAGGAATATATATATTCACAGTGATATAAGTGCATTTAATGATGCCAAAAGAGAACCAGATTCAAAAATATAATTATAAAGACGATGAAGCTTTGGGACTAAAAGGCTAGAAAATGTTTTGTACTACTCAATTGGAAACCCATCTGGACCAGGTGTCCCAAGGCTCTTTGCACAAAGGCTTTCAGCCTGGCAGCTCTTCCTGAAGTCCTGCGAGACCATGTGATGTTGCATGCTCTCATAGGCATTCAAGAAGAGCTGTTGTACACTATCTGTACTCATGTATAAGGCAAAGCCCTATTTCTTAACCCAGGCCCATTTTAATGCTTCTAAATCAGCCAAACCAGAAAGACAATCACAAGAGAGCTCCCTACTCATTTTCATTACTTTCCAGATGAACTCCTTGATTCTGTTTCAGATAGCAGATGCATTTGGATTCTCCCAAAAGCTAAAGGCAGTGAACCTGAGCTTCATATTATTGATGCAGCTGGACCTCAAGTCTGAAGGTAATCAAATGCCCAGCAGTGTCACTGAGGTCACTGCTGCTTTAGCAGGTTTGGAGAGGAACATATCACTGGGAATGGATAAGGTCTTTGACAAGCTTGCTAAAATGGCAGTGACCTCAATGGCATACTTTTGCTTGCTTGTTTTTTGTTTGTGATAACAGTTTGTGTTCTAACATGAGACCTTGACCTCCTGTTCAGAAGCAAATTCTAAGATCTGCTCATTCAGTGGACTATTAAAATGGACTAATAAAAATTCAAAACATGCACTGGCAGCTGCTAAGTCAAGCTGGCCAAACACAGTATGACAAACTTAGAGAAAAATCCTAGAAGCATTCAAGAATAAAAGGTACTTCTGACATTATTCTTTTTACTAACCATTATTCAGAGGTGAAACTCTGAGGCTGCCATTTGGGGACAAGTCCATACACTCCAACATTTCACAGATGAAAATAGGGACACACATGTGAATTGGTAAGAGGTATGGTTAAGCAACATGAAGGTGTGATCAAGAGGGTGTGGCCAGGCAACATGAGGGCGTGGCCAAGGGTATGTCCACCCACCCCAGGATGCTCTAACCGTTTAAGGGCTCTGACCACTCTGAAGCCACTTTGATCTCCAGACCCATGATGATGATGATGGTGATTGCTGTTGTTGTCATTATTATTATTGTACCATCAATGTGCATGGTGCTTTACTGAGTATAAGAGAACAGTTCCCTACCCCAAAGAGCTTATAATCTAAAATGTAATATAGAGACGACAACAAATGGTAGGAAGGGGTAAACTGGGGAGGAATATGCCATTATTTCAGTCAAACATAACTTTCAGCCTACTTTCCCCACATTGTGCAGGAAACTCCTTGTTTTAAAGATCTCCCTCCCACTTTGAAAATGGATCCCTCCATGGTGGCTTTGTTCTCATTAGTAGTTTGCCAAAGAAATAATAATATTTAACATTTAGATATCTCTGAGTGTGCAAAGTGGTTCACAGGCCCACCCTGCAACTGCAAGCTCCTATTTTCTTTCTCCACTCAGAAAAAAACATGCGGGCTCTATTGTACTTTATTAAAAAAAAAAAAACAAGAACAACAACACTGTGATTGAAGAATAATGCCAAAATGGAATGATGATGTTTGTTGCTGCTATTTGAGATAGTTGGGATTTTTTCTTTCTTTCTCTTGAGGAGGGTGTGTTTTCTGCTAATGCATTTAAAAAAAAAAACCCAATCCAAAATCCCTGCAGAATAATCCTAATTATTACTCATTACTGTAGAGAGCTTTCTCCATGGCACTTCAGCATGTGTTAGAAAAAGACTTTCACATCGGAGTACACAGGTAGAGCCAAGTAAAATTTACCACTGCTCTGAAAACAGAGTAACAGTGCAATCCTATGCATGTGTACTCAGAAGTAAGTCCTATTATGTTCAATGGGATTTACTCACAAGAAAGTGTGTATACATGGGGCAATCCCCTATTGCAGGGCAATCCCTTTCTTTTTGTTTTAAAATTGTCATGATTGGCACGAATTCAGCAGGTGACGCTTACCCACCCACCCTACACCCCCAAACACAGAGCTTCAGAGAGAAGAGAAACTTTCTTGCATTTCCTTCTGACACTGTAAACTCACCTGTTAGAGGCAAAGAGCCAGCTCTACCTCCTTTTCTTCTTTTTCTTTTTGGGTATGGGCGCGCACGTACACACACACACCCTACGCATCTGTTCCCTCCCTGCTTACTGTTTCTTAAAGGGGCCATAGGAAAAATTGCAGGTAAGCTAAAAGTTTAAAGCAGTTTGCAGGAGGCAGGAGAATTCGGGACTTTGCATAACAAAGGGAGAAGCCGTGGTGGCGTAAGGGTATTCTTGAAGGTCCCAGGATATTTGGGACAGTTGGGGGGTATGCAAGTCCTACCAGAATGAAAGAAAATGCTTTAAAAAAAAAGTTATGGTTTAGGAGGCCCTGCCTGAGTGATCACCTTTACATGCAGTATCTTGGAACTAGAATTCCTTCTCTTTCTCAGATAACTCTGTGAAAGTTACACTCCTTTATTGGAGGCACATCACCAACTATAGATTTTCTATCAAATTTAAGCATTCAGCCAGTACAGATAATTATTCTTTCAGGTCAAGGGTAAAACAGGGGTTTATTATGTGCTTGGTTTTCACTCCATCTAATTAGGATACAATCCTCCTCAATGCATTGAAGTCTTTTTCCAGAGTGACCTCTCTGACCCATATGGTTGTTAAGGGGGCCCCACCAATGGAACTTCAGAAATGTTAGACATATTTCTGTTTCAGTCAGGAAGTCCTGCATTTGGGCAAAACAGCCTAGCTTTGGGTTTTTGTTATTTTGAATATCAGTCTAAGCATGCCTTCACCAACCTGGTACCCTCCGGCCAATATAGTCAATGGCCATGCTGGCTGGGAATGATGGGAATGACGCAGTCCAACACATATGGGGAGTGCCAGGTTGTGGAAGGCTGGCCTCAGCCATCTCATTGTTTATCTACCTGTTCTGGCGTTATGCTAGTGACATATAACAGCGGGGACCCCCTGGGGCAGTGGGAGAGGTGGCACCAGAGGCTGCAAAAGGAGGGAAGAATATTCAGATATCACCTCCCCGCTTTCTGCTGGTGGCATCGTGCTGGGTGGAACTCTGCTCAGGCAAAGCTCCTGCAGGTGGAAAAGGGCCTGGGTCCAAGCCATTGGCTATATGTCAGATGTGTACCTGATTAAAGTGCTGGATAGCAACCACTTATGTCTGTCCCAGGGTCAACACCCCACCCCACTTCACAAGTGGGTTGACCACTGGTAACTCCTAAAGCTCTGCTTCTTCATCTTTGTGAACCTGGATTCCTGCATAAAGACCTTCTTAAGCAATTGTATACAGCTGCAAAGTTATGTATAGTATGTAATTGGAAGTCTCCAAAGCAACCAACTAAAGTGCAGTCGGTTGGTAAAATGTGGGAGACTATGGGCCGGTTCAGACGACCCAGGTGGTGAGTGGGGGAGGCACCATGGGTCCGTCTGCGGGGTCCGGCAGGGCGCCGCAGACGACCTGTGGCCCGTGCGCATGGGTGGACCCCGGTGGAGCCGGCAGTCCCCACACCGCAGTGCAGGCCTCCCGGTGCTGGGGGGGGGGAGCTCGGGAACCAGCCCTATGACTATGTACTGTAAGATCGACTGAGGATCGAAGCTAGTCCAGCAATCGACTCTCAGTACCACAAACGGAAAGAGGAGAGAGCAGTAGTTATAAAGATCAAGGAGTTTATTCATTTGTAGGACCCAATATGTGGGATCAGGGCTGGATTAAGAGCATTATGGGCCTGGTGCTGAGGAGGGCGCGCGGCTGAAGAGGGCGCACGGCTGAAGAGGGCGCAGAAACGCTGCGCTCCTCTTCGCTGCCGCTGCGCCACCCCCGCCAGGCCTCTGCCTCCGCTGCGCCGCCCCCGCCAGGCCTCCGCCTCCCCACCCTCCCTCCCTCCCGCCCCCGCTGCCGCCGCACCCTCCCGTCCCGCTCGCTGCTGCGCCTCCCCCCGCCCTCCCGCTCGCTGCCGCTGCGCCTCCCACCGCCGCCATCACCACCACCCCCGACCCCCCCGCCACCTACCTTCTCCGCGTCGTGTTGCTTCCGAAGCCCCGCCCGCGTTGTTTTGGCGGGAGGAACCAGGGCAACAGGGCTTAAACAGCCCTGTTGCCATGGTTTCCCCGGCAAAAAACAGCGCGGGGGTCCCGTCGCGTCACTTCCTCCTCCTCCTCGGCATTGGCGGCGGTGGCGGCAGCAGCGGCAGCCGCCGCCGCCAGGGCGGGGGGAAGGTAGGTTGGTGGTGGCGGCGCAGGGTTGTTTTTTTTTTGCAGAGCAGGGCTGCTTTGGAGAGGGCCCCCCGCTAAATATTATTTTGCCTGGGGCGCCAAACTGCCCTGCACCGGTCCTGATTGTGGGCCTGTTTTGGGGTAGGGGCCTCGAGCTGCAGCTCCAATAGCCCCTATCTTAATCCGGCCCTGTGTGGGATTAAGGCAAGTTAGCAATGCAGGCTTCTCTTATGCAGAAGAGATTACTCTGTCTCACTACATCATTGCAGAGGCAAAGTTGTCCAGTGAAGAAGATCAGGTCTGCTCCCAAGTCAGGTCTCAAGCCCCAGTCCCAACTACAAGTGTGAATGAAGTGTGTGTGTCCCAAATCAGTCTACCTTTATAGGAAAAAACCTGTACCTATAAATAGGATAGTTGCGCAACACTAGCCAACAATTACTCACCAATTGTGCAACACTTATATAACGTTGTACATAACATGTCTTCAAACTGTCCCATGACTCTGACTCATCATAGACACCTTGAGACTGTCAGGAGACTTTGTGCACTCCATCCTTTTCTGCACACCATACCAAAACCTAACATGTACTGTATAAACTTACTCAGCAAGTGCAGCAAGCAAGTAATCCCAACTTTAACCAAGATAATATGGCACCATGGTTTCCATTTATTTCCTATGCTGAAGCTCTTCAAAATTTTGATCAAATTCCAATCAAGTACAGTTGCCTATATTTTTTTTCCTGACTAATACACACATACAGACAAATAACACACACTCACACATTCTCCTCTTATATGCTGTATAAACTTTCCATTAGGTATTCATCTCCTACTTGGGTCATTTTACTGTAGATGTCCCATAAGCATATCAGTTATAGTCTAAGAATTATAATTAGTTAATTTCTTTGTTTCTTTGGGGATCTTGATCTATTATGCTGCATACTGTTCTTATTCGTGTTGCCCTTATTTTGTTAACTTTATTTCGAAATAAAATAAAATTTCATGGGGAAAAAATACCCCCCAAAATTGGGTTGAGTAAACATAGGACTGCGAAAGCACATGGGTTCAAATATCTTGCTTATGCGTGCCCCTCTTTAAAAAAAAAGTCAGATGCAGGGAATCAAGACTGAGTTTGAACTTGAAAGCTGGAACTTTCTCATAATCATGCACCTCGATATCTCAACCCTCAAGGCAGTTATCACACACAAGGCATTTTTTTTTTCCATTTTCCCTCCCCTCTTTAAAAATGGATGCGGATAGTTGAGCAGATGTTTGAGCTTCAAACACAGAGTTCTGTTGTAAATGCACAGGCTCTGTTTCAGTACAATCTCTCCCAATCTTCAAGTCAGATAATCACATAGATATGTGTTTTCCACCCTTCCTGCCCTCCTTGAAAAGGAGTGCAGGGGTCACTTTGTGCTTATTAAATCATAAGTATTAACATAACAGGAAGGTGGACTCAAAGGGCCAATAGAAGTCTCTCTCTCTCTTTTCCTTTCCAAGTCTGCATGGGGATTTGCCTGATGCACAGAGCTGGGATGCCGAACAATTTAAGGATGACTTGGGAACCGAGCTTGCCGTTAAAACAAAATAATAATAATATCAATTTCTTGTTAGTGAAAATCCAGCCAATTTCCTCCAAAATACCTGGCAGCAGCTGAACTTTGGAGGATTTCATCAAACAGCATCCATGCAATTCCTCACCACCACCACCACCACAGGTTATTCCACAAAATAAATGTTATCTAGCAGCCTTCATGAGACCATTTTGGGGTTTGTAGCGCTGAGCGTATTCAGAATCTCTCCATCAGGCTCTGCGTGATAGGCAAACTGACATTCCTCCCCCTCCTCCACTTGACACCTACATCTGATTTCATAGTGGTGAGTCAGACATGGTGGGTGAACTTGAAGTGTTGAAAATGCCACTTTCATCAATATTCCAATTACTATGTATATTTTTGGGTTGCTAATTCAAAATGATATATGGCTACATCCAGTGGGCACCCATTTTTGAGAATCTGAAAAATAATCATTGTTGTAACAGAGTGGAAAAGGTTGGCAATGCTCAGACAGTAAGGACATCCAGATAGCAAAAATGTAAAGCTTTGAATCAAGTTGGCTTTAAGCAGGTAACTCTGGCCCATGATCCATAGCATTGCTGTAAGCTGCTGTTTGTAACTGGGGACCAGGATTGTCTGGAAAGGCTTCTGTCCCTTTTAGGGTTGGGCAGAAAAGACAAAAAGAAATTCCACTAGGCTTGGCTCCTCCCATTCCTGCAGCTGAGTGATAGGAAAAGTTGCACTTAGTGGAATTCTGCTTTCCAACCAGTTCTTAAAGGCAAAGGAGCCCTGATCTGGCAGTCTTGCCGAATACCTGCATTACTACAGATGAAGCTCAGTCATCTCCCTGGAAAGTGGGATGGAATCAGCTCCCAGAAAATTCTTATTGCCTTCCCCGTCCCTTATTTCAAGAGCCCATAGATGATTGGCTATGCTGGCTAGGACTGATGGGAGTTGTAGTCCAAATCATCTGGAGGGCCACAAGTCACCCACGCCTGATGTACACCTGAAGAGATATCATCTTCAATAAATTGGGTTGGACTCCTGTTCCTTTTAATAGCTGTGCAGATAAGGGAATGTGGTAAGTACAGTTTTTCACATCACAGTGCTGCCGTAATAAGAAACATTGCATGCAGAGAAATCCTGCTCCCCTTCTATACAACTTGCCAAAAACACAGGGGGGTGGGGAGTCCTTTTTCCATTTGTACCTTCCCTGCATAGGCCCTGTGTAAGACCTGGAAGGGGGGGCAACAGCAGAACATCACCAAAGTTGTGGCGAATCAGGGTTGAGTTATATAACAGCTGAAGTTAGACAGCTGTCAGAAATGTGGATTCCTTTTTCAGCTTCTGACAGCTGGGGGGGGGGAAGGTGCAGGATTGCATATGCCACCACATTCCATGTGATGCCCATGTAAACGCAGACACTGCTTCAGTTCTCGAAAGAGGTGCGCCACTGAGCCACACACACAAAGGCCCCGCCCTTCTTTCCCTCTTATGTATCCATATAGAGGGTGGGGCTCTGGTAGCTGTGCAAAGGAGGGAAATTTGGGTGGTGCATCTTTTCAGATCAGTGTTGCAGGCATGAGAAGGGAAAGAAAGAACTCTGTTCTCTGTGGTGAGACTTACTTTTCTAACTGTGTGTGTTCAGGGCACCTTTGGGTTCCTCAGAAGTTCATGAGGGGTTCTATCAGTGGATAACATGTGGCAAACAAGCTTCAATACAGCTTTGTCACCACACGGTACTCGATCTTCCCTGGAATTCTAGGGTGCACTCAAGTCAATGTGGATTAACTGGGGAGAGTCCCTTGCATGGTCTGCAAGTGCACCTTATGACATGCCCAGAATCCTCTGCAATGTACAGGGGTTAGTCAGCAGCAGCCCATGCAGCTTCACGAGGGGTATGTTAATCCACTTCACGTGGAGTGGGTAAAGCTTCACGTGCACTTGGGTTAGTTTGTGACCAGAACTTGCCCCATCCACACCCCTGGATGGAAACATGAGTGCATTTTGTGAGCAAAGCTTGCATGTTACTGAGCTTGCGAAGCTTGTTCAAAAAATGTGCATTTTGGAAAAATGTGCACTTTAAAAAGTGTGTGCTTTGATGCTTTAGTCCAGGGGAGAGCAACTGTGGCTTTACCCAATCTGGCCCACGGAGGGTTGAGCACACTTCGTAGGCCCTTCCCCCTCCCCTCCCCCTCCCTGATCTGCGGAGTGGAATCCCCATGTTTAGGGATGTGTGAGGAATCAATTTGGGAGGTGGAAATCCATTGGATTTCCTCCATTTGGCCCCCTGGATTCCAGTTCACTGCCAACATGCTTGTGCCAACATGCTGGTGCCAACATGCTGGTGCCAACTCACTGCAGCGCGAGTCGAGCCAGCTCATGGACTTCTGTCTGTAAGATGGACTGCGATTTGTGTATTTTTTTCAAACCACCAATAGAATTTTTGCTAACCGATGTTGGGAAAGCATGTGGCTTTAACACAACTAGTGTGACTTGTGCAAATTGCGCCAAGCCATGTGTTTTTTGGGGTGCTGTTTTGCACACAAAAAGGCCTTTTTTGTGCAAAATGGATCCCAACAAACATGTGGCTTGACATGTTTTGCACAAATTGGGTGCCATTTTACAGGGAAAAAAGGCCTTTTTTGGTACAAAACGGCACCAGAAAAGCCACGTTTTTCAGGTGCCATTTTGCGCAAAAAAAGACCTTTTTGCGCAAAATGGCACAGCCGTTTTTGTGCGAGATGGCATGCGAAAAAAACATGTGACTTGGCACAATTTGCACAAATGTAGCCAAAATACATGTTTTTCGGGTGCAGTTTTGCGCAAAAAGGCCTTTTCTGTGCAAAATGGCACCTCAAAAAGCCTTGACTTGGCCCGCTTCCAATAATTAGATTGAAGGTTGGCAGGAAATCTGGTGAACTCAAACGAGCAGGATTTCCTTGTTTCGGTATATCCCTATGTCCTCACATGTGGCACACTGTCCCTAATTGGAGGGGGGAGGTAGAGAGAGTGGTGCAAAAATGGAATTCCTTTGTTATATCTGATAAGAGATGAGAAATAACATGGGGGATACCCCCACTTGGCCAGGGCTTGCAGGACCAGCCGACTTTCTTCCCGCCCCCTCATGTCCTGATTGGGATGTGATTGGGGTGGGAAGGAGGTGCTCTACTCAGCTGGCACTTGACTGAGCCAGCTCATGGATGAACTGGCAGTCCCTTCTCATTCTGCTTGTGCTCCATCCAGGATGAGAGTGGGGTGTGAAGGGACTCAATTGGCGCTTGCAGGACCTGGCTCCTGCAACTGCCAGCTGAGTCAGTTTCTTTCCTGCATGGAGAGAGAGAAAAGGTGAATGGGGTGAGGAGCAATGATGTCACGGGAGAGGGTGGGGCTTTGAGGTGGGAGCCCACCTCTGTGATGTCATCCAGACTGGATGAAAATAGGTTGCCCCCCCCACCCCCCACTTTAGTCAGTGGGCAAAAGGTATGCATTTGGGTGAGTACTTTGAAAAGCCGTGTGCCCAAATGAGCAGTTTCCTGTTCATACAGCAACAACCAGAAGCTCACAATCTGGAACAGAATCAAGGTGGACCAAACTTTCAGGTGGAACTCAGAGAACCTCGATGAGCTTGACCTTCACTGGTCCTCCCATCACTCTCTTGCCTTTTGTTCAACGAGCTCCATGTGTGCATCAGAATCCCTGCTGCAGGAGCCACTTGGCTGGCCGAATGACTAGGAACGCTCAAACAACATCACTTCCTATAGACACAAATGTGTGGGAATCCTGAGCGTTGGCTCTGTGAATAAGACCTAAAGGCATGTGAGGAGGACTTAGGGGTGGGGCCAGCAGGCGTGATCCCCCCCCCTGCTCCACATATTCATGTCTACACAGATGAACATGTGAACTGTCCTACTAGTATTGCAAATTATGCAACTCTGCATTGATCTGTTCCTGTGCAGGCTGCAAGATGTTTCTGCATGCAGATAGCATTGGCAATGAGAAAGTCTGGCTCTGGGTCCTTGGTCACCTCCCTTTCTCAAAAGTAAGAGATACTGCACAGCTATAGTGGTCAACCAGTATATTTTAGGGAACTGTGATCTACCACAAGGGAGAAAACTTTAACACAAATTCCAAATGATGCAGATGTTGTACGCCTTTATGGATTTTTTTTTTTTTTTTACATTTATGGCAGTCATTTTTCCTGACATCATGTTCCAAAAATTCACATGGGAGATTTGGAAGTAGGTCAGATAAATGTTCCTGCCTCTTTTACAGAAGACATCTTGGTATATATTCTCCAGCTTTGCTTTAGCTGTCTTATTGATGGAATAAGAAAGCTAAACAAGGAACAACTACCTTTTATCGATCTGGAATATGTACTTTATGGTGGCAATCAATATTCTGTAGTGTTTCATACGAGAAAAGAGGGCAGGAGCCAGACTAGAAAATCATAGGCATAGAAGAACCAGGAAAAGACAATGAAAATGGTGTGTGTATGTGTGTGTGTGATGTGCATTGGATTTGGACAAAGCCCGAAGTGCAAGAAGAATTGATCCCTTCAGACAATTTCTTGTGCTTTCTGAGGTGAAGCAGGCTTCCCTCCAAAGTCACCAGAACTGAAGCCAGGCCACAGTGAGGCTTCATTACTGATTTGTGCTCAGAGACACAGACATTCTGTCTCCTCTCCAAACGCCATCCTTCGGTTTCATTACTCTAAAATGCTGACAAGCAGGGGAAGGAGTACAGCTGAGTGACTGACAGGTCCATCTTCTAATCCTAGGGAAAGTTTTACTGGGGGCTCCAATCACTGTGCTTTGGGGCAACGATGGGACAGTGAGATATGGACATTCTTCCAACACCACCAGGGTTCATTACGAAAAAAGCGTTAAACTGGTTCTCAATCATCGTAACTCCCTAGTCTTTGCACCTATCCTTCTGAAACTTTGCAGAATTCTTGCCTGGGGACACCTCTAGGAGATGTGGTTTCCCAAACAAACTGCCCCCAAAAACAGGGAGGAAGGGAAAGCAAATCACTTTCCCTCCCACAAAATTTGAGGACTCCCCTTCCACATGAACTATCCTATCAGAACTATATTTCTGACATTGGCAGGTGTGATCTCCTTCTAAGGGGCTGCTATGCCTTCAAAATAAATATCAGCCATATCTGACACTGAGGGGGAAAAAGTTATAGACATTTTTAATTTATTTCCTATGATAGTCTATGGGAGGCACAATGTCTCAGATTTCCAAATCTCAGGTCAAGTTCTGAAGCAAAAGGCTTCCATATTGGTTCAAGATGGATCAGTCCATTTTCTGAAGCACTAGATCAGGGCCTAAGTCAAATTTGGTAGGTGCATACCCCATATATGTCTCAGAAAGGAAGACTAAAAGAAAAAGTGACAAGAGAAGGAATAGCTGAAGAAAACATGTAGCTAGCAATTTAGAAATGGTGACAGGTGTGTGTTTTGGGCAACCAAGACAATAGCTAACACACTGGGCAGTGTCATGACCCCCCTCCAGGAATCCTCCTCTGAGGACGAGGGTGACTCATCCAGGGCCTGGGACACTTCTCAGGAGCGGAGTTCAGACACTGCTGCTGCTCCAGACGGGGTCGACCGGGCAGCTGAAGAGCTGGCAGGCCCCTCTGGCATAACCCGTGGGAGTTCCCCAGCCCGGGAGGAGTCAGAATCAGAGCCGGAGATAGCGCAGGCCCCAAGTCCCAGACAAAGGCGGGCGATGAAAAGGCAGGAACAGATGCAGGCCCCTCGACGCAGCGTCCGGCTGCAAACCAGGACGTCGGCCTTGTGAGGCTTTTATAATCAGCCTGCTGCTGAGGAGCTCCAGCTGTGGGACGGGCGTGCTCGGCAGCAGGCAGTAGAAAAGCACGCACTCACTGGAGCCTGGGTATTGGGAAACAACGTCCTCCTCGACTCTTGTTCCTGATCCCGGACCCTGCTCCTGAACCTTGCCTTGAACCTTGGACTCTTGGACTCTACTTTGGACTCACCCTGACTCACGCCTCTGCTGTACCCTTCGACTTTCGTTTGACACTCTCGGCTTGATTCCTAGGACTGTAAGACCACGATCTTTCTACTCTTCACTCTGCAGCAAAACACAGCTCCCTTATCTCGTCCTCACTGGACTTTTGGCAGCGCTCCCAGAAGCAAGGCCAGCTGCTGGCTGCTGGCCAGCCTTAAGCAGGACAGGTAGTATCCAATGGTGTCATTCCGTGAACTCAAATAGCACTAGCAGAGCTCTGCTGAATCTTTCCATTGCACAAGTGGTTGCCCATTATGCTTGCACAACCGGTTGTGCGAGCAGTTGCGCACAAGTGGAGTGTGCAACTGGTTACACAACGGGTCGCACAATGGATGCAAAACAGTTGTGCAACTGATTGCGCAACTGGTTGCACAAGTGGAACAGACAATGGGTTGCACAAAAAGTGGCACAACAGGTTGCACAAGCATATGCACAACCGCTTGTGCAACCACACTTGTGCAAATGTAACTTTAGTTGGCTTCTTCTCTTGGGCATAGTATATAGAGGCTAGTTTTTGCTAGCGCAATGTCATTTGTGCTAATGGGATGACACAGTTGGATACTGCCCACTGTGATCCAAGAAATAAACAAATACATCTTTTCCAGATGGAAATTGGGAGAACAGATGAATACACCAAAGGGCTTCCATGCATTCAGTCCATCAAAGCCCAGGAAAACAGATCCATGTGCACACACCTTCAATGCCAAATATTAGCTAGCTCTATGTAGGCACTAACTCTAATATACAGTAGTACCTGATGAGGAGTTACTGTATGGATTCTATACCAGCCTTCCACAACCTGGTGCCCTCCATATGTTTTGGACTTCAACTCCTATCAGCCCCCACTAGCATCACCAATGGTGAGGAATGCTGAGGGTTATAGTCCAAAATATCTGGAGGGGACCAGGTTGGGGAAGGCGGGTCAAAACAATCAGTCCTGAAACAAAATGGCTCTCATCATATAGACAGTGTAAGACACAAAATAATAGGACATACAGTACATCACAATGGAATGTGTGGTGTATCATAGTGCTGGGGTGCAAGACCTGAGTTCAGATCCTTGTTTCAGCATAAATAAATCATTCCAGCTGGCTGTAGCAGAGGGAGAGATAGCAAGCAAGGCCCACTCTGATGACTCTGTGTAAAGACTGACTCCTTTTGGTTTCTCCTTTCCCTCAACTGTTTCTATTCAAGCTGGTCATTATAAGATCATCTTAATTTTAGGAACTGGTTCCTGAGTTTGCTTCTTTTCCTCTTCCCTCCTCATTCCTTTTTTGTCATGTCTTTTAGATTGTACACCTATGGACAGGCTCTGTCCTGCTTGTTACTGATCTTATGTATGTTGCTCTGGGGGCCTTTTCAGCTGAAGAGCAGGCTAAAAATGCTTCAGATAAATTTACAAACAAACAAACAATCAATAGAGGTCACTAGGAGGTCTTGGGAAAACCATTTCCCTTCAGTCTCATTTTCCTCACAAACCTGTTGTAGGGATAAAAAGAAATACCCCCTATGCCCTAAGTTCCTTGGAGGAATTCTAGGATACAAATACGGTATGTAAAACAGAGATGCTTGAATTAATAGAGCAGAGCAGGGTTCAAAGTCCTGCTCATCCATGGAGCTTCCTGGAAGACTGTGGTCAGTTCCTGATCCTGTTGCTCATCATTCTAACCTGCCTCACAGAGCTCCTTGGAGGGAGTCCGGCATACCAACACGATCCTTAAAAATCCCAAATTCTGCACCAGGACTATTCTGTACCAAAAATGATGTTAACATGTCACTTTATGCAAATTAAATTATTATTATTTTCCTACTTGTGTGCACTTTGAACATTAGTTAGGACCTTAAAACTAGGCACGGTTAAGAGAATATTGTCACGTAGCTTTGTGGCCTACTTCAGCAGCTCAGCCAGGCCGGTTATTTTCTAGAGAAGACAGTGAGCCAGTTTAGGAAAACGACAGATGCTTCATTTGTCAGCTCCTGGTCACGCAACTCTCTCTGCCTCTCAAATTCTTCTCTCAGGCCTCTTCCTCTGGAAAAATTCCATCCACCCACACAGGCCCTTTTACTTCCAGAATCCAAGTCTGGATTAAAGTCAAAACACCATAAGAAAGGAGAGGCAGTGGCCTTAAAGTGGACCATCAACCATGGGCCCCTGGACAGTAGGCTGAGCAGGCACACAGGTTGTCTGGTCACAGTCTTCTCCCGAATGGTGAAATCTGTTGCATTTCTATTTATAGTTTTTATTTCTATATGTATGCATTTGCATATGCAGATATTATGCACATCTGTGTCCTCTTTTCTGATGATGCTTTCCCTCTTTTTCAGCGATGTGTGAGTGGCCAACCTACTCCCACTAGGGACAGCTTTTAAAAATACACAAGGAATACACTGACTTTATGTTACAAAATGTAAAGCGTGAGCATACGTAAAAACATCTGGTGTTAAAAAGCCCTTTGTTCATTTCACATGCATTAAAATGCAGCTCGTATCCTTGTGAAGAAAGCCCATTCCCCAGCAACGGTGGGTGCATTATTCATGTCAAGCAACAGTAATGTGCTCCACAACTCTGTGAATGACTTGCCACTGCTGCAATCAACAAAACACATTTCGTGGCATTTTCATCAGCTGGAAAACCAGGATTTGAACTGGAAGTATTTGCAGTTCAAACACTGGATGTGTTTGCAATGTTCTTTGCCATTTTTCATCTTGTTCATCCCCACAATATCCAGTGGATCAAGTCACTAGTATTACTCCCACTTATGAGATGTGCAACTGGGGCTGAAAAGCAGTGACCTGACCAAGCCCTATGGAAGAGGCAGGCCTTGAGTCCAGCTCAGTTTGGCCAGCTAAGTCCCAGTTTGGCTGGGTCACACTGGCTTTCTATTAGCCCTTTTAGGGCCCCTTCTGATATCATCTTAGTGCCATGGGATTTTTTTTTTTTTTTTTTGCAGCTGTCTCCTTCTTGTGCCACTCTGGTACACCAGAAACCCCAGATGAGATGGGTGGAGTTCACCAGATGTACCAGAGCACTGCAGGGAAGAGACATGCACTAGAGAGTCCCACACATTTGAACATGACGTTGTTCCCTTAAGCAGTAAAGGGCCAACCTGTTCCACAGCATTGATGCTGCTGAGATTATCCCTACATTATCTTCCAAATGTTTCTCACTTGCCAATCAGCAGCACCTCTAAGAAGCACAGAGAAAGAATAGGAGGACAGAGGGTGAACAAATGAGGATCTGTCCATGGTACTATTGAAGTGAGGAAATGGGATTATCCCATAGGTGACATCAGAGTCAGACTGGAGGGAGGGAACTAGAACTATCCTGGCCAACAACCCTGCCTGCTCTACCCGTGGCCAGGGGACTATCATTCTCTACCCCATAATGTAGAACCTTTGATTACCTCTGAATGATAACAAAATTCAAAATGACCAATTTAAAGATGAATATGTTTTGAATATTTATATATATGTATACACACACACAAAGTATATAGATAATATTTGTTTTTAACTGATGTGTTTTAACTGAAGCAGTTATAATTATGCTACTGTTTGTCTGTATTTTATATTTTGTTCGCTGTATTGAGCACTGTTATTAGTAGAAAGCTGGGATATAAATATCTATCAATCATCAGTCTTTCACATGGCCAGTGGTCAGTGAAAGCTATTATTCAAATGTGAAATGTATATTTGTGTTCCCCAGGGGTTCAGAGTACAAATTAGATTGACAGAGGACAAACAAAGGAGGGAAAACAAAGATAGATTCTCTCATACAAATACATATTTTCAAAACATCAGGGATTCACCTCTTCACTCTCCCCTACCACTGCCCCCTCCAATTCCTTTCCTCAGCCCAGTTTCTTAAGAAGTGGTTGCAGTCATCCAACAACACCATTCTCTCGAGAGCATGTTATCTTCCCCCCTCTTCCTGTTGTTGATGCAGTTTGTGATCATTTCAGTTTCATCTGAAAAGCTTTGCAATTTTGGTGGTGGTGGTGATGGAAACCAAATGCTAGATTTCCCATGGTTGTGCTCCTCAGACACTTGCTTGGCTAGGTCTATGAAAGAAGCTTCAGACAGGACTGTGAGACCAGCTGAAACAATAAAGTGGAGCAGTCACAAGTGATTACTCAACTGTGGCTTCTACAGGACACTGTCCACACATAATACAGTAAATGAAATTCTATCAGCCGAAAGCTATCTCCCATCAGAGTTTTCTAACCCAATTTAAAATGGTCTGAGTAGATTCCTAACACCAAAACAAGACTAGCATAAAATGGAACTTTACGATCTCATTTATTTGTGCTTCAGTCATGGAACATATTTTTGAGGGGAGTTTTGAAGCGACCATAGTTGCTGACAATCTGTTAAGATGACCTCCCTTCATACAGCTAAAAGAGGGGGGGGGGTTCTTTTTCTTTTTCTTTTTAGGGAATACAAAATCAGATTGCCTAAAACTCTGAATAAGGGATATTTACTTACCTACAAATATTCCTGTTACTGAGCATGCATATTTATGCTCAGTAGCCTTTGAAGTAGCCATCCTCCACACAAACCAAGTGGCTTATTACTACTTGCTCCAAGCTATCTGTTTGGAAATCTTTCCAAGTCTCTACTGAGCAACAGGTTTTGTATTGATTTTGAATTGTGTTTACTCTCTTACACTGCATGTTTATGCATATACAATTTGCATGTATCCATATGGATGTTATGGAACATCCATAAGGCTGTTTGTCTTGGAAAAACAGAGTTGTTGCTTCATCATTGTAACAATGATATATGATGCACCATAGCTCCCAACACTGTATAAAAAGTATGATTCACTGTGTTAAATTATATTAGTGATTACTACTTTTGATGCCCAGTTGCTTTGCTTAAATACTTCTACTCTTGAAGTTCTGTATAATACTTGTTGTTCCAGTTTGTTTCTGGGCTCCATTCAAAGTGGTGGTGCTAACCTATGAAGCCCTAAATGGCCTGGACCCAGGTTGTATGAAGGACCACCAACTCCCATAACAATGTTCAAATATATTTAAAGGACCAGCACCCACCCATTGAGATCTTTGCTGAGAGGTCTTGCTCTGCGACCTGCTGCAGTCAGAAGAGCAGATGGTGGGAATGTGGGACAGGGCCTTCTTGGTTGTAGCACCCACATGGTGGAACTCCCTTCCCCTGGGGAAGTTTATCTAGCCCTTTTCTTATTACCCTTCATTGGTTAGTGAAGACCATCCTTTTTTTTGGTGTGCTTTCAGTTCAGTACTGGTTATTCCCCACCCCCCACCCCCTCAGCGGTATGATTTTGAAGCTCCTGTTTGCTCTTCTGGCTGCTCCTGTTAATGTTCTTTCACTTTCAGCTGCTCAAATATTTTCTTGTCAAAGTATGTTGTTTAATTTGGTTGCTTTCTCTTTTCTTCTTCTTTTTTGTATTCTGTGGGGCGGATTCAGCCACCTAACGAAATTTGTGCAAATTAGGAAATGTACACAAATCAAACTGGGAATTGGGAATGAGATGAATGCGATCATGTTTTTGACAATTTGCGAACATTTTCGGTGGGCATGTGCTCGTGGTCACGTTTGGGGCTTTAAACGGGGCATGCTTGCATGTTTTGTGAGCAAAAACTAAATTCTCATACATCCCATAGGAACTTGCATAGTTAATTCTTTCTCATTAGAGTCAATGGAGGGAGGGGACAACGAAAGAAAGAAAAGGCTGCAGCCTCAGCCTCCCACCCCAGACTCAGCAAGCCAGCAGGGCTCTGGATGTGGCGGCTCCTGTGCCATGGAATCCCCACCCCAAATGCAATACAATTGGTCTGCCCACCACCTTGATTGTAGTAGTAGAAAGGTAGTAGAAAGGTTTGTTTGATGTATTTTACAAATATGTTAAATACATCAAACAAAATGTATATTGTGCTTGAATATTTTCCAAGCACACCTTACAACAGCCTTTAAAAGTAGGCCAATATTCTCTCCATACCATAGATGGGAGCTGGTGGTTGCGATATACAGTAATACCTTGGATTGCAAGCATAATTCGTTCCGGAACCGTGCTTGTAATCCAAAACACTCTTATATCAAAGCGAATCTCTGGCGGGTGTGAGCGGGGGCGATTTCGGCCCGCTACGCCCGCTCGAGGCGAGCGGTTACATCCCTTCCATACTTGTATTGCAAGATGTCGCTTGTTTATCAAATCAAAATTTATTTTTAAATTGCAAAAGGCTCTCAGACTAAGTTACTTGCAATCCAAGGTATTACTGTAGTGGCTTATCTAAGGCCAGGTAGTGAGTCCATTGGAGAAGTAAGAGTTGGACCAGAGACCTCCTGGGTCACAGCTGAGGCCTGATCTATACATGCTGAAGAATGAGATGGCAGAATGGACTATAGGACTTCAGACTATAGGATCACATTTTTGAATCTTCTCCTATGGTAAAAATTTCCTGAAAATAGAAAAAACAACATAGCAGAGCTGAGCTAGGACAAACGTACTTCCTGGTAACCTAGACGTTTTGTTGTTGTTGTTGTTGTTGTTTTTTACTTGTGGGGATTTTTTTTTAATGTAGAAAGCTTTTAAATGTGGAACCTCACACCTGCAGACTGAAGTGGTACAGTCTGTTTTACAACCTCAGAAGTCTCCCACCTCAGGGTGGCCATGTGTCCCACTTTACAGAGGACAGTCCTCTATTTGGGGGGTACCTTTGTTCAAAGAGCTTTCCAGTCCAAGCCTGGTTTAAAGATAAAGGACTGTAAAAAGGGAGAGCAGGGACATCATGATGTTGCCCATCCATAGTTAGCACCTGGACAGCAGACTGAGCAGGCAAACTGGCCACCTGGTCTGTCTTCCCCACTAAGGTGAGAAGTATTATACTTCTGTTTCTATTCAAATTATTAGTAATGATTTCTAAATTTGTATCTATAAATAAAAAATCAGCATATGCAGATTTATAGAAATCTGTGTCCTCTTTACCGGCAATGCATAATGGGCCACTATATTTTGGTTGCATATGTGGACCCAGCTTCAATACATATTCTTAATGGTGTTGTGAAGCATTGTTTATATTTATCATCCAATTACATCCATTTTTGAAAAAATCTTTAGAGCAGTCCAAGGAGTTGGCAGTGCTCTGCTACGCATCCTACAAGCTGTCGACGTGAGCATGTCTGCACTTGCTTACCTTCTGAACTCTCCACAGTGGATGTTTTCACACTTTGTGAATGGGATTGCCACATTCTGAAGGAAAACAAAATCTCTCTCATATGACCATGTTCCCGGATCATCATCCCCACAAGAAGGCTTGTAACGACACAATATTATTGCAAATAGAACAAATGGTTTTATTACTATGCTCAGAAGGACCGAGTATCTTATTGGTTGTGCATAAAGCTTGCAAATGTTATTAGGCAACTTTTCACAATCTTCAGAAATACAAAAATACATTTCAGCAAATTTTGAAGGAAAGAAAGAATAGAATAAAACATTGGGCACGATCCAACTAACTGGGTCCTGGTGTGCGCTTCTGTTCCACTTGCACCCCCTTAAAAGAATAGCCCCCTGAGAAGGTTGCAGCCCCTCTGAAGTAGCATCCCACGAGCTGTTCAACCAACATTTAAAAATTTCAATAGGAGAGATTTAAGCATGTGTTTCACTCTTCCACTGAAATCAGTGTGACTTATAGTAGAAAACGAGGCATGTTTAAAAATATGCTCTACCAAATGGGACTCACTAGTAAGTGTGCACAAGATTGCAGCCTTGTAAGTGCTTCACTTTGCTACATCATGGTCATTATTATAATAGCTCATGCTGCCACAGTGGTTTTTAGAGGTATGAGCTTCTCCCCTTATGTATACATGATCTTTTTTGCATGTTGCTTTCTACTTCCTAATTATCATGCTGCTGCCTGCACAGTATCGTGCACTGCAGGACTGGATGGCAGTAGAAACATAAGAAAAGATTCACTTCCTTCTATGAGCATATCCATGTTGAAATGCTAATTTGGGCTGCATTAATAGAAGTATAGCTTCTGTGGAGAAAAGAGCCTTTGGGGGTTCCCACACACACACTCCACACACACACACACCTCATGTGTGAACCGGCTGCAGGCTGGGGTGGGGTGGGGTGTGCATAGTTCCTCTAGAATGGATGGCGCCTGGAAGTCCGGAAAAGCCAGGCTAAAAGCTTTCAAGTGCAAATGTCATGAGTTCCCCTCCTGCCTGGCCAGGTGAAGTGCATCATGATTGGCTGAAGGCAGCAGAGCTACAGGAAGGAGGGGGGAGGGGGAAAAGGTATATTCCCAAAGTGTAGCCTTTGTGTCTTTGGTCATCGCATGGCTGCCGGCTGTTGGAGCAATGGCGGCGCACCAAGGAGAGGCCCAAGCCTTCGGGGGGCCTCAGGATCCAACCCCAGGTAGCTCCTGGTGAAATTAGCTGAATGAGGGCTCTGGTAAAGGCAAGCCTTGTGGGAGGCTACCCATCTCAGACCTTCGGGTAGGTGTGGTAATCTCCATCGGGTAGCAAGTCTGTGCTGGATCTAACCCTGGAAGAGAACTGACTCTCAGGTAACAGAGTTGTGTGCCTGAGAGATATTAAGAATCAGGTTTTGTTATTTTGCAGCTTTACTGTGTACCAAAGTGTCTCTCTCTAATTTTGTGTGCTTCTCTCATTTCCCTATTGGTTGTTGTAAAATGCTACCTGAATAAACCTCCTCTTGGTTTTACTCCACATGGGTTTTGTAGTCGCTCTGTGGCTTCAGTAACTAAATCCAGGTTACAGTCAGAAAGGCAAGTCCCTGAACAGAGATTCAAGTAGGATTGCAGACAGCTGAGGCTGGCACTCTGTTATCTTGAGATCTCTGGGGGTCTTGGTTCCTTTTGGGTAGGAAAGGGTGGGGGTGTGGCGAGTCAGCCAGCCCCCCCCTTCCTCCACAGCTTCCACATCGCGTGAAGTGATAATTCCCCTTTACTTAGCACTGGGTTAGGCCTCTTGTCTTGAGTACTGCATCCAGTTCTGGGCACCACACTTTAAGAAGGATGTAGACAAACTGGAGAGGGTTCAGAGGAGGGCAACAAAGATTATTAAGGGACTGGAAACAAGGCCCTATGAGGGGAGACTGATAGAACTGGGCATGTTTAACCTTCAGAAGAGGAGATTGAGGGAAGATATGATAGCCCTCTTCCAGTACTTGAAGGGTTGTCACACAGAGGAGGGCCAGGATTTCTTCTCGATCATCCCAGTTTGCAGGATATGGAATAATGGGCTCAAGTTACAGGAACCCAGATTCCACCTAAACATCAGGAAAAATTTCCTGACTGTTGAAGCAATACGACAATGGAACCAACTACCTAGGGATGTGGTGGGCTCTCCCACACTGGAGGCATTCAAGGTGCAGCTGGACGGCCATCTGTCAGGGATGCTTTGACCTGGATTCCTGCATTGAGCAGGGGGTTGGACTCGATGGCCTTGTAGGCCCCTTCCAACTCTACTTTTCTATGATTTCTATGGAAGAAAACTAACAACACACCAAAATATTGTACACTGTAAAAACTGTAACACACAGGCATGCAGGCACTTGCATTTTGTAGATGAATTTATTGACACTATAATAAACTTGTGCTTTAAATATTATATCAGACTCCCCCAACCTGGTGCTGTATAGCTTGTTGGGCTGTAACTCCCATCATTCCCAGCCAAAAATGGACTTTTTAGGAATGATGGGAGTTGCCGTCCAATACATCTGTAGGGCACATGGTAGGGGAAAGCTATTTTATATGTTTAATGAAATGTTAGATAATTTTTCTGGTATTGCTTTCATGGCTATGAAGGACTCCATTGCTGTTTAGGGCAGCAAGAAGCAAGAGAAAGCACAGCTCTGCAACTGGTGTATTTTTAAACATCAGATTTCTCCCAGATGTTCGTCTATGATAATGAGCAACATTGTGAATGCAGAAAAGGAAGTGCAGGTTAGAGAGGCAGGTGTTTGAAATAATATCCCTTGGGGTCCAGAAATGAAACGCAAGGAAACATAGATCAGCTATTAGAGAAAAGTTTGCAAACAAAAGGAAAAAGTTCCTTAAAGGAAGATGTGGGTTTTGAAGGCTAAGAATTTACTGGGCTCTACTTGGTTTCATTACCTACTCCACCGTCTTGTTTAGCTTCCATTACTGTCATAGGCCCCACAATTCCTAGTTTGGAAGCTTCACCAGGGTCGGATGAGAGGAATCCGAAGTGTCCTCTCCATCCTGCAAGAACCTTCCCTTGTTTGTAATATCCGAACTAGCCACAGATAATATACAGGCCTGTGGCTCACACTGGCTGTCTGAGCGTGGAAAGCTAAGCAGGGTCAGGCCTGGTTATTACTTGGATGGGAGACCCCTCCTCTGGTTTGCTGCATTGAGCAGGGGGTTGGACTCCATAGCCTTGTAGGCTCCTTCCAACTCTATGATCTATGAAATCTATAATTCCACTGGCTGCTGTGGAAGTCCTCAGTCAAAATAACTCCCACTCACACATTTTTTACAAACAACTTTTCAAATATAATGCATTTTTGAATATTATTTCCTCAAGTATACATATTTTTGTACTGGAAAACTCCATTGCAAAATCCAGAGAAGTGCAAATTTCAAAGAGTTACTGCGTTTTGGTATGTATACTGGTTCAAAAATGTGAAATTAGATAAGTTCACCGTAAAATGTGAACTGAATGAATTTCTTCCCCATTGATTCCTAATCCAAACTTAGCAGCACTACAGCATCACTATCTCTGAATCACTTCTTCATCACTTGTAGGATTTTAAGAACTTCTGCTTGCCATTTTCAACTCATGTACAGCCAGAAGTCCTCTGTGAATCATTACAACTCACAAAGGAAATGAGGCAGAGATCAAGTACTCAAAAATAATGATGAATTCAAGGAAAGGAAAATGGGCTCAGGAAACAACAAAAAAAGTGCCTGGGCCCAGTATGGGTACAGATATCTGTAAGTCTGGCAAAGAAACTCCCCCCCCCTCCATGTTGGCTCTGACCTATTTCCCCTAATACATTTCAGCAATGTAAAGTGTGCTGTGATCAGTATCTTTCAAGCTGTGCTCATGTATTGATCTTGAGGCTGATAAAATTTAAATAGACATAAAGTCTAGCAAGAAGAAGAAGAAGAAGAAGAAGAAGAAGAAGAAGAAGAAGAAGAAGAAGAAGAAGAAGAAGAAGAAGAAGAAGAAGAAGAAGAAGAAGAAGAAGAAGAAAATCACTGGCAAGTCTTTCATGCTAATTTGGGGCAGGAATTTTTTCTTTAAAGAACATATTCCCAAGAGACATGCCATAGACTGCTTCAGACTCCACAAAGCTTCTTATAACAGTAGAATGTTCAAACAGATGAGAACTTGCATTTATACAATATTCTTATATGAGCATGCAGAGGCAGTAGATCTGGAGTTTGGGGGAAGAGGACTGCCTTGCTCCTTTAAGATCTGGCTTCTAACTGCCCACCCCCCGCCTTCCAGTAATCTTCCTTGGCCGCAGCAGAATATCATCAGGGCAGTTGGAAACACCTGGCCCTAGGAATCCAGCAGCCTCCTGGAGCATATAAGTTGGCCCAATGTGGGGTGGTGGGCCGTCCCAGCAGGGGTGACACCAAAGGGGGCAACACCAAAAGGGGGGCACCCCTTTGGGGTGCCACGAGGGTGAGAGCGCACCTCTTTTCTCCCTTCACCTCTCCCTCTTTGTTTTGCATGCCTGTGTGCCTGTTTGTGTTGCTGCCTGATTATTTTCATATTTATTTTGTTATTGTGCTGGGATGATTGTGTATGAGTGGATGATGAATAGCGTATGTGAGGTTTTGAGCGGCTGTGGATCTTTTTGTGTTGTGAATGAGTACTGAGAGTGTGTGATAAGTGTTGGTGTGGTGGGGTGTGCAGCAGGGAGGGCCCTGACACAGGGACCCATGGAGGTGCCCCCGCCATCCCAGTGATTTGGGGTCAAAGGAGATGTGGGAGGAGGAGGGGATTGGGACATCGGAGTAGAATGGGCTACAGATGTTTATGCACTGTTCCCCTTCTACCCCCCTCCTCTAGCTCTCACGTATCTGGTAGCTCATCCACTGAGCCCTCCTGTCTTGTGGTGCTGCTATTTAGCATCAGATCAGTCTGCAATAAGACCGCACTCATTCACGAGTTAATCGTGGATGAGAAGGCCGATCTGGCGTGTATTACTGAGACTTGGGTGGGTGAGCTGGGTGGACCAGACCTGACCCAGCTCTGCCCACCTGGGTACTCAGTGCAGCAGCACCATAGGTTGCCGTGATTCACAAAAGTCCCATCTCTATCGCCAGGAAGCCACTCCACCTTGGAGCGGGCCTTGAGGGGTTGCACTTGGTGTTGGGCCATAGAGACAGATTGGGGATGCTGCTGGTGTATCGCCCACCCTGCTGCCCAGCATCCTCCCTGGCTGAGCTGGCAGAGGTGGTCTCAGGTGTGGTGTTGGAGGAGCCCAGGATGGTGGTCCTGGGTGACTTTAATTTCCATGCTGAGGCTGCTTCTGGAGTTCCAGCTCGGGACTTCATGGCTTCCATGTCATTCATGGGGCTGTCTCAGTTTGTCATTGGCCCAACACATGAAGCGGGGCATACCCTTGACTTGGTCTTTGCTCCAGGCTGTGAGATGGGTAGTCTGGAATTTTTTTGGGGTGTGTGTCCAAGTAACCCCATTGTCATGGTCAGACAATTTCCTGGTGAGGTTTGAACTCACGGCATTACTTCCCTCCTGTAGGGGTGGGGGGGCATTCAGATGGTCCACCCCAGGAGACTGATGGAATCCAAAGGATTTCTGAATGCTCTTGGGGATTTTCCAGTGGATAGAGCTGGTTATCCAGCCGAGGCCCTGGTCTCACTGTGGAACTGTGAGATGCAGAGGGCCATCGACTTGATCGCTCCCGAGTGCCCTCTCCGGCACTGTAGAGCCTGCTCTGCTACTTGGCATACTGGGGAGCTGCGGTCGATGAAACAGGCTAGACATTGGCTAGAGTGCAAATGGTGTAAGACTCGAAGCGAAGATGGCCAAGCACACTCTAGAGTACATAATTGTGCCTATCGTGCAGCAGTGCGGGCAGCAAAGAAGCATTACTTTGCTGCCTCCATTGTGTCCTCAAGTAGCCATCCAGCAGAGCTCTTTCAGGTGGTCTGGAGGCTGTTAACACTCTCCCCAGCGAATGGGGCCCTGGCCCCCTCAAAGTCCCGCTGTGACCATTTTGCATCTTACTTTGAGGACAAAATCACTCATCTCCGCAGCGAACTTGACACTGTCATTAGCACAGCTCCAGTCGAGGTATCTGATGCTGCCATCTGCCCAATTTTGTGGTATCAATTTCAGTTGCTGCAGCCTGATGATGTGGACATGGTGCTTGCAGCAATGTGACCAACGACGTGCCCTCTTGATCCTTGCCCCTCCTGGCTTATAAAAGCTAGTCGAGGGGGTTTGGCTGGGTGGGTCCAGGGAGTGGTAAATGTTGTGATATGAATCACATTCACCAGCTGTGGCACATTGTTTACACATGGAAGGAACAGAATGGCTGGTAAACAAGTTGTGTTTTGTCTTTCTTTTTTCCCATGTTCTTTCTCATGGGAAGCTAGGCCTGGGAGCATTACGAGCTAGTCACATGGTTTGTATGTCCTGGTGACGTACTTGTTTATTCTGTTGGAAGCCATTTTAGAGAAGTGCTGGACTGCTTTCTCTATTCTTTTTCCTTTCCTCTTCTGGCTATTGTTTGCAGGACTTTGCAACAATGTAACGTCTTTGCTTAGGTGGAGTAAAGCTCAACCTACTCCACTGGAACTAATGCTTGCTATGCATTGTACTCTGCACATGGACTGTAACTAGGAATGTATACTCTGTAGAATATTACTTGCTAAAGTAAATAAACAGGTAGAGTAATAGACCTGTGGAGTTACAGAGTGTTTCCTTGCTACATGGATTAATCTGCAACCGGGGGAAGCTGAGCTGGTGTCGGATTACAGGCAAGCTGGCTGGCAGCTGCAAACCAACACGCTGGAACGCTGCGCAGAGAGAGGGGGGTGAGATCTGGAAGATCTGTGTGTAGAAAAATGGGCTTCTGACACACAGACAGGATTTTAATTCTCCCATCCAGCACACGCGTAACTCTGCTTTCACTCACGCACCTTCAGTAAACGCATCTCTACATAAAGGGGTAGTTCCTGCTGTCCTTAAGGAGGCAGTAGTGTGACCACTCCTGAAAAAAACCACTCTGGACCCAACGGTATTTGATAACTATCGCCCAGTTGCTAATACCCCTTTCTTAGGGAAGGTTCTTGAGAGGGTTGTGGCGAAGCAACTGCAGGCACTCTTGGAGGATACTGATTATCTAGACCCATTCCAGTCTGGGTTTCGGCCTGGTTATGGGACTGAATCAGCCTTGGTCGCCCTGATGGATGACCTTTATCGAGTGAAGGATAGTGGTAGTGCGACCCTGTTAATTCTACTCGATCTCTCAGCAGTTTTCGATACCATTGACCATGGTATCCTCCTGGATTGGTTCCGCGGGTTGGGCATTGGAGGCCTGTGTTACAGTGGTTTCCGTCCTACCTGTAGGGTCAATTTCAGAGAGTAAGATTGGGTGACTATTCCTCGGACCATTGGCAACTGTGCTATGGGGTCTGCAGGGTACCGTCTTGTCCCCAATGTGTTGTTTAACATCTATATGAAGCCGCTGGGAGCAGTCATTAGGGGATTTGGAGCCAAGTGCCATCAGTACACTGATGACACATAGCTGTATATGCCTGTGACAACTGAATCAGGAGAGGCTGTGCAAGTCCTGGATCAGTGCCTGAACTCAGTGATGGGCTGGATAAGGGCCAATAAACTGAGGCTGAATCCTGGCAAGACGGAAGCCCTGTGGGTGAGTGGTTCCCGAGTCCAGGAGATAGGCTCATTGCCTGTTCTGGATGGGATTGCACTCCCTTTGAAAGATCAGGTTCATAGTCTGGGGGTTCTCCTAGATCCATCATTGTCACTGGAGTGATTGTGGTGGCTCGGAGGGCCCTTTACCATCTTTGATTGGTTCACCAGCTACAGCCTCTCCTGGACAGGGATAACTTGGCCACAGTGATACAGGCACTAGTAACCTCAAGACTGGGTTACTGCAATGCACTCTATGTGGAGCTGCCCTTAAGGCTGCTCTGGAAGCTGGAGTTAGTGCACAATGCAGCAGCTCGGCTGTTGTCAGGAGCTGCCCCTTTTCAGCATGCAACTCCTTTGCTGAAAGAACTGCACTGCCTACCTATTTGCTACTGGGTCAGATTTAAGGTTCTGGTACTAACTTGTGTACAAAGCCCTAAACAACTTGGGACCAGGTTACCTGAGAGAGCGCCTCCTCCCATGCCAAGCTGCCCAGTTGCTGAGGTCATCAGATGGCATGCTCCTGGTGGTTCCTCATGGGCCTTTGGCCCGATTGGAGTCCACCAGGAGAAGGGCCTTCAGTGTGGCAGCTCTATTTCTGAGGAACTCCTTGCCTCTGGAGGTCAGGCAGGCTCCGACATTGTGCTGCTTTTGGCGCCTGCTGAAGGCCTCTTTGTTCCGGGAAGCCTTCTCTGTTGTCCAACCGCCATTGTAATTTTAGTTTGTTTTCAATGCATTGTTTTTGTTTCTTTTATCTGTTTTTGTCTTTTTAATGTTCACTGCGCCAGAATCTGTTTGATGTGGAGTGGTATACAAATACTGTAAATAAATAATTAAATAAATAGATGATAATAATAAATTTTACCTGGAATAACCTCATGGAATGGTAAAAATGTATGGGGGCAGTATCCAGTTAACCTTTCCTGTTGGTGGAACGGCTTACGTCTGTGGAATAGAAGGGGGCAATTCCTTCCTCCCCCTGCAGCCTCCTATGCACTCTCGGAAACTGCTCTGGAGGGTTGAGGAACCCTCCAGAGCAGAGTTGGGTGGGGGGCTGCAGGGGAAAAGGAGAGAAGGAGTCCCACCATGCAAGAGGAAGTCCACACATGCAGTATTGGATTTCACCCTGAGTGTTTGAAATATATTTCTCTTTAAAGGACGACAACAAACAAACAAAACACCCAACAAAAATAACTACCTAGATTTCTTATGTGTCAAGCACCCAGGGTATATGCAGGTGTTAAAATGCAACAGCAATCACATTTTAGACTTAAAAATAATAATATTATTAGTTTAGCAGCTGCCCTAACTACAACTGTTTATATTCTCTGCAGGCCTGTTGAACTACCCAAATAAATAAATGAAAATAAAATGCTGCCATCAAATACTAATCTCTACATACAGCTGCAATATAACCTTTTGCATAAAAATTGTAACCTTTACATCAAAAGGTCTCCTGGGTAAAATTGCAAACAATTTCTGCGAAAAGGTACCCAGATTATCAAATAAACTATCAAAGAAAACAAGCAAATGTATAGAACCTACACATGTTTATTGGTTAATGCTACCATCTTGTTGGATAAGGAGAAAAATTCATACAAGTTGTGTGAATCCAGAGATAATAAATCATTTAAAAAGTATCAGAAGTGAATACCAATTGTGAGAAAGCCCTTATAATTTAAGCTCCAACTCCACTGACCTTGGTCTTTGATAGCTAAGCTTTACTAAAGTCAATGTAAGAAAATTAGTCCATGGATCGAGGTTGCTAAAATGATGATGAATGTTGCACTTTGAAATTCATTAGCTTTCATCGTACATTAGCAGCTTTCATTGTGGACTTTTCTCTCTCAGGTACAACACCTTTACACAATTAAGGGGCTTTGAAGATAGCACACAAACACTCTCAAAGGTAAAATAATACTACCCCCCCCATTTCTTAAGAATGTGGAATAAGAAGTTAAAGTCACATGGTGGAATGCCTAAAATCCCATCTCAAGTTAAATAAATAAATATTACAACTATAGGGCCGTATCCAATACTGCCACTGAACTCCTGCTCATTCTGTAGTGCCAGTGGGACCCACCACTAGCACAACAGGGAGTTAGAGCTTCATAAAAGAACCCCAGAAAGAAGTGGAAACACTCATTTCTGGATTGGGATGGGTCAGCCACCCGCCCTATGTTTCCACTCATTTCCAGTTGCTTTAAGGGCTGCTCGCTCCCTGTTGTGCTAGTGGTGGGTCCCACTGATGCATGGGTGGCATAAGATACTGTCCAGTATTGTACAATTTTTATCTTGCAAGCCACCTTGAGAGAGCTTTGTAGCCTAAAAGGTGGCTTAAAATATTTCAAATAATAAATCAATCAACCAACAAGGTTCTGTTTCTGTAGATAACCATAAGATGTTTCCAGACCCAATCCAGTATAGGGTTTACACACTTAATTCAATGTGGCATAGGTGGCACACTTGTGTACCTGATCATAGTCTCAGAGTAAAATAGAGTCCTAAAGGCTGTACATGTGAACTAGGATGTGTATCTGGGTACCCAGTTGAGTGGGGGTGGGCAATTTTCTCAAAGAAATATTAGAGACCTATTTTCTGTCATACTGCTCATTATCCCCCACTGTCCCTGATGCTCTAAAGCAGGGCTCTCCAACCTTGGGTCCCCAGATGTTGCTGGCCTACAGCTTCCAGCATACCCAGCCAGCATAGCTAATGGCAAGGGATTCTGGGAGCTGTAGTCCAGCAACATCTGGGGCCCCAAGGTTGGAGAGCCCTGCTCTAAAGACTTGTATTGCCACAGCTCATCACTGCAGAATTTTGGATGTAATGTGAACAGGAGTGCTTGCATGTATGTAGAATGGCCACTACATATAAACAAAGATGATGGCAGCAGATGCAGGAAGTACAAAGTGGTGGCAGTAGGTAGCAGGCAGTGTAGCTTCAGGGCATCATAAAACGCTGGCAGCTCCAGTGACTTGTCCTGTTACAGAAGTGCTACTTTGGGCTAGTTTCTGGCTGTACTATCAAGTGCTAGCTTCCCGTTGCACTAGCAGGTGGAGAGGGTGGGATTGGCACAGTTTAACCCAGGGCTCTCCAACCTTGGGTCCCCAGATGTTGCTGGCCTACAGCTCCCAGCATACCCAGCCAGCATGGCTAATGGCAAGGGATTCTGGGAGCTGTAGTCCAGCAACATCTGGGGACCCAAGGTTGGAGAGCCCTGGTTTATAGTGGTGTAAATAAGACTGGGTGCGCTGCCTGAGCCTTATTTCCCCGCCCCCCTGCCCCGCCTCGATCCCCTTACCTTCTCACCGCTTTCCAGGCCTGGAAATGGACTCTGCGCAGGTGCAGAATGGACCATAGGGGTCCAGCAGCCCCTGCGCAGGGTTCCGTCGTGTCATTTCCAGTACCAGAAGTGACGCGACGGACTGGAAACGAGCGGCACGGGCGGCTCTCCGCGGAGCGCGTGCCAGAACGAGCAGTGGGGGCGGCTCTCTGCGGAGTGCGCGAGCCGCCCCGAAGACAAGGTAAGGTCTCGCCGGGGCATGAGCGGGGCCATGTTCGGCCTCGTTCTGCCCCAGCGAGGCTTCATTACACAACTCTATGAGTGGTTTAACCTATGGATGTATGCTACCTGCAGGCAACTTGCATGAGTACTCTAATGATCTCTGCTAGTATGATTCCTTTACCACTGCTGTAACAATTTAGATACTGTTTCATATTTGTTACTGATATAGTGTCCATAGCGCTGGAGGACTGGGTTTTTCATCTGAATATTATAAGCTTCATGTTTTGATTAACTGCAGAGTAAAGCCAGCATATAAATTTGTTTCAGGTAGAATAAGATGAGAAATGCCCCCAAATGTCCCACTTTTAGAGTGATTTACTACTGAACTAATTAGGCCACAGCAATGAGTTGCATTTTATGTGAGCACTCACTTCAAAAGTCTGCTTAAATATCTAGGACTTTTAATGTCATTGGAGATCTGGTATTAGAAAATTATATCTAAAATGGAATTGAAAAATTTAATTTCTCTAATGCAAGTTTTACTCATCTCTCAATGAGGAAAAAGGAGACTGTATGCAACAGAGGTTAAGGCTACTCTATAAATTTAATTTTGATATGACCTTGGTTTTCTCTTTCAAAGGAGACTCTAGTTTGCTAGACTCTAGTAGCCTGTTCAACATTGGACATTGCCAACCCGCCCCACCCCCACAGGTCAAGCCTTCAAAGCTACCCAGTTAGCTTATGGAAAGATCTGAACTAATAAAGCAAGGTAGAGTTCCTCCCAGCTCTGGGTCTCTGATTTGGGTTTTGACCTGGGTCATTGGTGTTAAGGTAATATAACTGAGGACCAGGATACCTGAAGGTCTGCCTTCTCCCATACAAGCCTGCCTGCTTATTAATATCTTCATTAGAGAACCTCTTCCATTTCCGAGTGATTCCTGTAAAGCATTGAACCCAGTATTTGCATCCACTTTCCTTGAGACAGGCCTCTGAGCCCATCTAGAAGAGGCACACTGCTAGGGCAGGGGCTGGAAAGGCCATGGGATTTTGTGCATCCTGGCCTCTCCTGTCCCCTCCCCTCCGCTCCTCACCCACTGGAATGCCCCCTTTTTTGACCTCTACAAGGTCATCTGAGGCTGCTTTTACAAACTGGAAAAGCAGGTGATTGGAATCATATTCAGAGGAGGAGCCAGAACCTTTAGAGGCCGATGACCCCAGGAAACAGGTTGCCTCAGAAGACCTTGGCACTACCTAAGATGGTTCGAGACCTTCACAGGTGATGCCTTTGGATTTGCCTCCTGAGGAGGCAGAGAGTTCAACTTTTGAGGCAGAAGGGGATGCTGGACTACCACCTAGTCCCCAAGAATGCCAGTGCCTTAAAATTCATGATAGGGCAGTGACCCGATGAAGGAGTGCTCACTTACTGAAGAGGAGGGCTTCAGTAGGGGTTCATGAATAGGATTCTGTTCATGAGGAGGATATCTGGCATATAAGCCTCTAACATGATGCAGCAGAGTCCTGGATGGGGCTCTGCTAGCTCTGGCTATCAGCTCTCCATTGTAACTTGAGAGATGCTGGAAACAATGCCTTATCTTCAGCTTCAGTCTCTGGTATCATGTTTTTCCTGACCTTGCCTTGTGTTTGAACCTTTGTGCTACTGACCTCTGCATAGACCTCCTGCCTGACTCTGCTTTTTGGACTGTGTTTCTACTTGACCGCTTTCCTGTGTTTTGATCTTGGCTGCACCTCAGCTCTCTTCTGGAAAACACCTCCTTGCCTGGTAAAACTGGGCTTTGACCATTGCTTGTATCTTGACCACTCCTGCCTTAGCCTGTTTCCTTTCTGGATGGAAACCTTTGTGCTTGACCATTTGCCTGCTTAACTGATTTCCCTATTTGGATTCACCCCTATATTTGCATAGCCTAGAGCCTGACCCAGCTGGAGCAGGACAGGACCATAAGATTGCACTCTTAATTGATTTGTTGTTGGCTACCATGAAGACTTTTAGAGGAAAAGTGGGATAAAAATATTCACAATAAATAAATAACAGTAAGATTTCACTTCTAAATATATATATATATATATATATATATATTGCTAATTAACTGTTAATATATAATAATATATTCTACATTCTCCATGAACAATGATACAAAAGAAAAATTTAAAAACCTGTGCCATTTCTATTATTACAAGAATATTAAGGAATAATATCTAAAATCTAGGTAAATACTATCATTAGAAGAGAGTCAAGTAATCAGATTGAAAGGCATTCTCCCATCTCCCATTTTTTCTAAGGCTGCAGTTCCATTCACTATTGGGAATAAGTCTTACTGAACTCAGTGAGACTTACTACTGAGTAGGTCTGTATAGGATTGTGCTGTAAATCTATTATCTAAAGATTCATCATGATTTGATATCTGTTTTTATTGGTTTTCATTTATTTTTCTTGGTAATGTTTTCATGGATTATTATTTTTTTTACTGAAAATGTTCTTATTGATTTTTTATTACATCCACTTTGTATGGTTTTTATCTTGCACATGACCTTGAGAGGGTTCCACCACCCATAAAGGCAGCCTTGAAATAATTTTAAATAAATTAATATAATATAATACATTAAATTTAAATGACATTCTATAAAGGTTGGACAGATTAAACAAAAATAAAATGATGACCTGCTATGTTAGCAGTCAAAGACTGTTTCCTTATGAGGCCAACATTCATATTTCAGCAATCCAACACTGAATATCAGGTGAGTTTATAGCTTTCCAGATGAGCCTCTTAGCAACTACCATGTAACCATAATTGCTCCTCATGTGATCAATTCCCAATGTGCAAACCTCATTTAAGTTTGTCATTGCAGGTGATGCTTGGAATGGATTCTTTGCTCTCAGCTTTGTCTGTAAACACCTGCTTTAATGAACTGGTTGATTGCCGCGCTATGAAAGTGTCATTGCTGATACATTAAGAGCTGCCATTTATGACCACGTAAAGTCAAACTAACTATGTATTAATACTGCCCCTGACTTCAACTCTATAAATGTTGTTTACCATGTTATTTATCTCATCCAGCACACAAACTGCAGCTGTAAGCTTTCCGATTGATGGAAAGCATGCCGACAAATTTTGATCAATGGACGTGGTGCCCTCTTTGAATTGCCCACTGGCAACAGAATAGTGGCATTTATTATCTCTTTAAATACTCCTCCAAATAAACTACTGGAAACATTGGAATGAGTTCAGTTGTCAGACTTTATTGAAACAAGTACTTCCTGGAAAAGGGAAGAAGAGGCATAGTTAATAGGGCACAGATGAGCCAGTAATGCCATGATTTAATTCCTCCTTCACTCACCAACCCGGGGGGAAATGATCATCAAATTATATTGCATGTTATATGCAGAAATCCATTCTGAGTCTCAGGCTGTTACATCATTAGAAGCTGTAACAATATCCTCTTGACGCCATCGATTAACAAGCTGGCTTAGATGGGTGATGTATCAATCGATCTCTGGTGCCTATAATTAAAATGGTACCATTGGCACAAGTGGCTCTGGGTAGTCACAACGCTTGTGCGATTAAAACATCTTGAGAACCAAGTGGTAGATAGGTAGGAACAGCATGGATGAAAATAGCACACGCTTCAAGGTGACTTTTTAAAAACATGGGCCTCTTTGTGTCCTTTATGGCTTCTTATCCTCTGTTCTATCTTGTCACTGCCAATACCTCTGTACTCTTCATCCTTTATCTGAAACTCTCTCTTCATTGCTGATAAATAATCCATTCTAATCTGTTTGCTTCGTGCATCAAGTACTTGAGGTATATAAATGAGAAAACCTATTAGGTGCTCAGGTACCATGGTGAAGGGTGCAGTTCAGACACTTGAAGAGTGATTAATGGAAAATATGGTTGGGGAAGCATCATAAAGCATATTCAGAGAGTAACTGTGTTTACATATTAAATAGCAGAGGATGGGTGCCAAGTCTGAACACTTCCATCCAAAATAGTAATTATATTCCTAAAGCCAGTATCTCTTGGTACCAGAGCTTGCAGCAGAATCAAAAAACAGAACAAGGTAAAGGCATCTCTTCCTGTTCAAATCTACTTTCTTACTAAAATTAGGACAACAAAACCTGTTTTTTTTTATTGTTGATTGTCTGAAATTGTTTAGATATATGTGTCTTGTGTGTCTCTGTGTGTGCTGTCTGTTCATATGTTTGTATGTAAATGGTTTTTATACTACGTATAATGCATTTTTAAGGTTTTACTCTTTGTAAACTGCCCAGAGAACTTCAGCTATTGGGTAGTATAGAAATGTAATAAATGAAATGTAATAAAATGTATGTTAAAAGTTGGCCAGTTTGTAAATAGTAGGTTTAAAATTATCCTTTCATATGTGTCAAATATTTCTAGTTCTACAGTGAAATCCTATATGCATGTCTGCTCAGTAATAAGACCCATGTAAGTAAGCATAGGATGACAGCTATGTGTGTATGACAGAGAGATGGGGGAAGGAGGGAGAGATGTGGTGCTACTGCTAACACAAGAGCTTTAGTAGAAAAAGAAAGAGGATGTTGTACAATATATCTCAATCAGGTTCCAGTTTGAAGTACATTTCTCACACTACATATTCCACAAAAGAAAGAGGCTGAGGGTGGAATGACCAGGTCTTAATATTGACCATGGCGCCCCATTGAGCCTCATTGGAGGGTGAGATCACCCCATGCTGGTCTCACTCTTATTCCCCCCATGCTCAAAATTCTCCCCACCCACAGCTATGTGTGGTTTGGGGAAGGTAAACCTGCCTTTCCACCAAGTGTGACATTTTATTTTATAAATTATGTGGAATAACAGACAGGGAAGGTAGTTCAGTGTTTTCATGTTTTCACCATTTTTGATGTTTCTGTTTTTATTGTTTTACCATTTTATTGTTTTAAATGGTTGTACACCACCTTGATGGCTTTTTAACAGACAAGGCAGTATATTAATGTGAATAAATGAATGAATACATATAGATAAATAAATCAGAATAGATACCCTAGGGTACAAACTCCAGACTAATTTTTATTCTGCAGCCCCCTGTGCACCCTGCTCTGGCGGGTTGGGGGCTCTCTGGAACACTGTGGGAGAAGGTTCAAGGCCTGCAAAGGGGGGGATGAGAAAAAGTCACCACTCCATGCCCTTCCTCCATCAGGGGGCCTCCATTGGATCCTGGGTTTCTTCATGAGGAAACCTCCAGTCCTTCCTCCATGAACCCTTCCATTCACTGACCAGCAAGTCTCAATCCAACCCACTTTATATGCAAATTAATGAGAAGGCTATGAGGATTTGATTTACTGATAGAAGTATCACATGGCAGAAATGAATGTTCTAACATACAAAAGAAATGCATATATTAATGAATTCCATAACTGATTACTGGGTTCATCTCATTCCATCTTGAAACAATAATAACCAGCCTGGTGCCCTCCAGATGTTTTGAACTTCAGCTCCCATCAGCCCCAGCCAGCATGAGCAATAGTTAGGAATGCTGGGAGTTATATTCCAAAACATCTGGAAGGCATCAGGTTGGGTAGGCTGATGGATTTGTACCACCAGTGGGAAAAGTGACACCCTCTCCTTGGCAAACTGGTTCTGTTCCACTTGCCATGAAAAAGCCCAGGTCACACAGAAAACACATCAGCATGCTGCCAGGTACTAACGTTCCCCCTCCCCTTCAATGTGCTTGTGCATGATGAGTGAATGAATTATTTGACTCCCTGGAAAAAAACCCACAGGTACCTTCTGGGACACTGCTGTGCCAACAGTGGAAATCCAGCTCTGCTGATGGCACAGTCCATGTCAACAGGGTTGATGCCATAAGTAGGTGTACCCTGCATGGATCAAACAAGCAATGTGAATGCATGTGAATTCAAAATGAACCACCGCATGCACTTTGCTTGTTTTAAGCAATGTCTTTAAGCAAGGCTACAGGGTGGTTAATTGGTCTTTGATCTACAGGGCCACAGGGTCGTAGAAGAACCAGCTGAGACCGCCCTCATTATACTAGTTCCATACAAGCTGAAAATGGGTAGAAAGGTGAAATTCATATGAAAAATGGCAGCCTATTTATATTGTTTGAATTGTCAAAAGTTGGCAAATCATATTCTTTACAAAATATATACGAGGGGTGCTGAAATAAAGAGAGTTATGTACACACGCAACACACACACACGCACAAATAGTTTTTCTTGACTGAAACCCCCCACCCATGTCATTATTGATGTGTAGCTGCAGGGCCGGTGCAAGGCAGTTTGGTGCCCTAGGCAAGATCAGATATTTAGCGCCCCCCCCTTCCCACTTGAGAGCGCTGTATTTTTTTTTCAAGGCATTTCTGGCTCCCCCTTTAGCCCTGCGCCCTAGGCAGCTGCCTAGTTGGCCTAATGGTAGCACCGGCCCTGTGTAGCTGCTGTACCTTATATAAATCTGGGATCTACAACACTCCTGATTTAAAATTCTACATACACATCACAGGAGCTTCTCTGTGTCTCTGTGAATTTTGCATCCTGAGATTATCTGTTACTTCCATTTTTCTGTCCCAGGAAAACAAAAAGGTAAAACTGTCAAAAAGCCTACAGTATAATTGGCAAGGCATATCAGAACAATTCAAAACTCACAGAAAATAGAAAGGGATAGTTTATGGCAAACTATAACCATGTGTGTCTATATTCAAAATAATTCTAGGTGACAATCCTGATCTCTCTGGAATACCTGCATTTACTGGGAGTAAAGGCTTGCCCTCTCTCCCCATTTTTGCTAAAGATGTGTGTGTTCTATAGATAAATACAAATGAAATGTGAACTAGAGATACTGTGTGTGTGTGTGTGTGTGTGTGTGTGTTTGTTAACTCTTTCCTTTCCTAAGCAAAGTTAATGATCATTTTGACTGGTAGAATGGAAAGGTTAAGTGGTGTACAAAAATGTGCTTATTACATGATTAGCTGTTGAGACACCACAAATATTAGAATGCTGTGATTTCAAGTCACCTCAAATCAGCTGTGATTATGCTGGTACAATTCCAAATCCATGGGTTGTTTTGCACATTCAGCTGACGCGTGGAAGAGAGTGGCACCTGCATATCTGAGGCCTGGCAGTTATCTTCATCAAGAATGAAACAAGCACAAGTATGAATTTGCCAAGAGCAAATAGTTGAGCCAAAAGGGCACAATGAAGACTCAGTCTCCAGGTGCGTTAAGCTAAGGAGATGTGATGGCTTCAAAACTGGGGCAAGAAAGACATGGCCAAAGCTTACAGGGTTGTATCCAGTGGTTGTGTATGTAGAAGGCAGCTCACACAATGATCTTGCTCTTCCCCTTCTCCCCCCATAGCCTCCTAAAGTCCCTTGTACCCTGCCAACCCTCTGCAGGGGATTGGGTGCTATGTCATACAGGGCTGCAGTGCAAGGGGGGAATCACCCCAAATTGGGTGGAGCGATCTTGCACCAGTGGGACCCCCACTGATCCCTCCATCTGATATTGGGCAATTCCCTCCTCACACTAAATGCCCATATGACACAGATATGGATATCCTACTCTTGGTCCAAGGGGCTCAGGGCAGCATACATGATGCCCTCCCATATTTTATCCTCACAGAAGCTCTGTAAAACAGGTTAGACTGAGAGATCATGATTGGTCCAAGGCAGGGATGCAAGAAGTACAGCCCTCAGGCCACAGGAGGCTCCCAAGCCCTGTTTTGTAGCCCCTGAGACTCTCAGCATCTGCTGCTGCTGAAAAAAAGAAAGAAAAAATGCTCCAAGAAAGAGCTCTATTGTTCCTGCCGTAGAAGCCTCATTCCTAGAGCATCCCCAGAGCATCCTAGGAAGCAGTGCTCAAAGGTTCCTGCCTGCTTTCTAGGATGCTCTGGGGACTCTCTAGGAATGAGTCTTCTATGGCAGGAGCCATGAACCCCCTTTCTAGAGCACTTTTTCCTCTCTCCTTTTTGCCAATCAGGTGGTGTGAGTGGGGCAGGGAGGGGGTTTCAGCCTCAGATCTTAGCTTTAGTTTACCTGTTCCCAGACCTATTAGAGGGCACCTAAAAAATAGGTAACAATATGCTGTGGTTAACTAATGCTAATCATAGAATCATAGAAAAGTAGAGTTGGAAGGGGCCTACAAGGCCATCGAGTCCAACCCCCTGCTCAATGCAGGAATCCAGGTCAAAGCATCTCTGACAGATGTCTGTCCAGCCGCACCTTGAATGCCTCCAGACTGGGAGAGCCCACCACCTCCCTAGGTAGTTGATTCCATTGTCTTATTGCTCTGACAGTCAGGAAATTTTTCCTGATGTTTAGGTGGAATCTAGGTTCCTGTAACTTGAGCCCATTATTCCGTGTCCTGCAAACTGGGATGAACGAGAAGAGATCTTTGCCCTCCTCTGTGTGACATCCCTTCAAATACTGGAAACAGAAACTCTGTTATGGCATCTATGATTAATGGTTCTGGCAAATTATCAGATGATTTATTGTATTTCTGTTTAGAGGGGTAAACCTGTGTGTGTGTGTGTGTGTGTGTGTGTGTGTGTGTGTAAAAGAGAGAAGGGGGTATACAGTACAGTAATACCTTGGATTGCAAGTAACTTGGTTTGAGAGCGTTTTGCAAGACAAGCAAATTTTAAAATATTTATTTAAATTTTTTTTACTTGATATACAAGCGACGTCTTGCAATACAAGTACTGTAGTACGGCTTAAATCAAAAATCTCTGTACAAATTTTTTTGGGGGGGGATTTCGTTTTGATATAAGAGTGTTTTTTTTTTTTATTACAAGCATGTTTCCGGAACGAATTATGCTCTCCATCCAAGGCATGACTGTATGTCATATGTGAGTTGTATGTGAGTGTGTGTGTGCAAGCATGAGCCTATGTGTGCACATGGGTGGCCTCCTCCACCGCACCAGATACCCAATGTGGCCCTCCGGGCTGAAAAGTTTGTGTACCCATGGTCCAAGGTCACCCAGTGAGAGGGTTGAGTGAAGATTTGAAACTAGGTCTCCCCAGTCCTAATCCAACATTCTAACCACTACACCACACTGGCTATCACAATAACTAGTGCATTATATGATACTCCAGCTATGAAAGGTTTACTGGGATGTTTCTCTTTATGGTGACAATTTTCCTATAAAATGATGGTGCAAACCTACCCTTTCTTTACTGCCTTTACTGTAGATCCTCGGAGATTTCTCCTTACTGGAGATTCACCAAACCCAAACGTAGCTCGGAATCACTGCAAATTCCTAAAGGTGTATTTGTGGGGTTACGAATTGGTCTTTTAAGTCAACATATTTAAGTGGATGTATTACGTTGTTTTAAAATCTATGTTAACATGCCCTGAGACCTGAGAATGGTGCAGGCCATACATTCAGTAAAACAGATAGATAGATATTATTTAGCAGTCAAATAGATATTTTATACTTTCTTTACTGTAAATCAAATATTATCAGCATCAATTTTGCTGTTGGATAAACTAGAATTTCCAATTCAGCTGGGAGAATTGGATCCAATTAGTAAAACACCTTTCAATAAAGAATGTATTGAGAAATTTGGTAAGGGTGCAATCCTATGCATGTTTTGACAGAAAAAGGTCCCACAACTCCCAGGATGCCCTAGCCAGCATGGTTGGCTGGGGAAATGCTGGGAGTTGTAGGACTTTTTTCTGTCTAAACATGCATAGAAATGCACTGTAAGAGTGTGAATGTATATGTGTATTCTTCTCCTACACTGACTGTTTCACTGAAGGCCTTTTAGAGAGGCATAAAATCAACTCTATTTGTTATCCGGCCCCATTGTAATTACTTGCACTCATGAATACATCATTCTCTGTTGTCATATGTTGAGAACTCTTCTTTGCCTGATTCTAGCATTGTTTGAATTGCTGCCTTTTTGTATTTCAGAGTACAGAGAAACTTAAAGTTTATGGCAGTCTGACAGCTTCTCCCCCAAGTGGCAAACGAAAAATGATCTAATGCACATTAGAACTTTTAGGTCTGAATCATGCAGTATTCTGTAGGGATTGCAGCTTGAATAGTTGATATTTATGGGTGGGGGAGTACTGTATTCATAGCAAGATCATTTATGTGAAATCTCTGGTGATTTTTGCTTTATCTCACTGGCTGAATTCTATAGCTTTTTATAGAGGGAGTTCAGAGCACCTATAATGTTGTCAGATCGGTGCCTGGTGAGTACTTTGCTATGTTCACACTGCAATCTGCAAAGTTAAGCTCAAAGACATTAATGGCCCCAGTTTTCATACAAGGCCCATGCTGACAGGAGTATGGAGGTCATGAACTCTTTATCGAGAAGTATGTCTTTTGGCCTGAAGTGGTAACATTTTTTAAAAGCAGCGTTGTTGCAGAACTCACGAGCCAATGTGATGTCATTGCCATTACTTTAGAAATAAATAATAAGGATGTATCTGAGCTTTCACCTCTTTCAAGTGACTCACTTTAAGTGTACAATTCCCCTCTGACATTTAGAAACAACAGGGGCAATTGCACGAAAATCAGTTAGCCACACAATAAGACAGCTGGGAATATTTAATGGCACTTCTGTTGGAGTTTGACAAACGACTGTTTTGCTTTTCCTAACTGGTACCAAGGGGAAATTCAGTCGCTTTTATAGGGTCAGGGCCATTTCACATGTTACAACTTGAGGAGGCTGAGCAAGTAGATTAAGGGCACAATCCTATGTATGTTTAGGCAGAGAAAAGACCTACAACTCCCAGCATGCTCCAGCCAGCCATGGTTGGCTTGGGCATGCTGGGAGTTGTAGGCCTTTTCTCTATCTAAACATGCATAGGATTGTGCCTTAACTGATTTCTACTAGGGCTGCATCAAATATTCTATAACTTTGATCATTGCTTTCAACTTAGAATTGCTTGATGTAACTAGACAAATTACTGAGAAATATCCTGTCTGTCTGTTTTTAAGCAGTTTACAGCTGTGTAGGAGATCAGTGTATTGGACATCTCTCAGTTGACATAATTAATTGACAAAATCATGAGTACTACTTCAGGTAATTGGATTACATGCTAATTAGGGCAAATGAGGCAGGGGGTATGATGGTAAAGACAATGACGAAGAAAAATAGTGGTGAGTAGCAGCACCAGGCAGGGCACCAAAAGGATGCCGAAGTGTATTGATAAGTAAATATGATTACAAGTATTTATTTATTTATTTATTTAAGTATGAAAACCCAGCCAAAATGTGAGTTGCTTGTATGCTGATACTCTTGAAAACAAACAGAACACTTGGGAATTAGTTTTGAATAAGCCCTAATTTTCACCATGAGTTGTAAAATATGGAAAGAGAATGGACAGATCCTTTACTGGAAGATTAATGAAATATTTACTATATCACAGTAGGGATGGATGAATCTGACAACTTCGGTTTCTCTCCATTTCTCATTTTTCCAGTCTCGATTCATCTTGAATTTTGAGAATTTCTCCAGTCTTAAGTTTGCTAGCTCCTGAAGTCTGAGATGATGATTTTAAGTTTGCATAAACATTCATAAGCATTTTGGGGCACATATCTTCTAATACAAGCATTTTTATAAGCATCTTTGTCTAATATACACATTTTTGTAAGCAGTTTTCCTAATGTAATATATATTTGAACATTATTTTCTCTAAGATACATGTTTTTGTACACATCTTTTGACTGGAGAACTACTGCAAAATTCAGAAAAGTCAAAATTTTAAAGGATAACTGAGTTTTAGTTGGCATAGTAGTTTAAAAGTGCAAAATTAGGTGTGTTTTCATTAAAGTGTGAACTGAATGAATTTCATCCTCATCCCCATATCTCAGTAAGCTATAGTGATACCACTGAGTTTTGGAATCAGGGGAGGACAGTTCAGAAAAAAATGAGCTTTGTATGACTGGAGCAGAAATCCCTTTGAATTTCAGTTCAGCTTGTAAGTAAGCCTGGCCATTCCAAGCTCCCCCCCACAAAAAAAAAACGTATCTTGTAGCAGCATGTTTGTGTTTGGGGTAATCCTTCCTTCAGTGCTCCCAATATTTTGGGGTGGTTGTCAATGTCCACTAACCAGTTTGTATTGCACCATCAGGAGATGATTTGTCTGTCTGAATGAGTCATCTCAGATCAAACACCTCATAGAACTTTGCTATCTCCCCAAACTCCCATCATCTCAAGAACACACATTTCTTTTTTTTTGGTAAAAAATTCTATTTGAATTTTAAAATTCATAAAAACAAAATACAAAGAACATAACAAAACAAGAACCAAACAAACATACATTACAAAGACCGAACAACATTAAACTAAAAAGGATTTCCAATTTTTCCACAACCAGGTATAAGTAACATCAAATATTCTATATAATAATTATAAAGAAATTGCTTTCTTTCTTCCCTTAAACAAACAAAAAAAAAGATTCCCCCCTCTCTTATTTATCAACCTCACAAATTCACAAAGCCTCGAAATCTTACAGCACTTTACTCCTAAACATAAATAATAATCCTTCTACTTGAACAATATTTAATATTTCTACTTATATTTAATGAAAATATCTATCTTCTTTCCCTCTATTTATAAAAACAGACAGCCTAGTTTTTATTTCATTTTTTAAAAAATAGTTTCACATTACTTCACATCCCAAATTTTAATCCACATTTAGTTAGTTCCTCCTTTCCATTAATCATTCTCAATGCTAAGTTTCATCCAGACTAAATACATTTTTACCAATAACCAATTACTATTCAGATTCTAATTCAATATTAAACCTTATTCTTATTTTACTCAGCAACTAATCTTTTTTCTAATCCCATCCTTCCCAACTATGCCCCCTCAAGACCAAAGCCACCACATTAATGAAAAATACAAAGAAAAACCACCTCACACTGGAGAAGTTCTCCTTTCTCTCAAAGGGGTTCCTCTCACCCACCCCTTTAGGTTCAGATTTATGAATGTTCTCTTTGGAACACTATCAGCGATCCCTTTAGATTTCTCCCATTTGGATTCCTCCCACCAATCCATTTAGGAAACTGAACCCTCTTACTTCTTCCATAAGAACCTCCCCCTTCCACCAATAGTCAGCAGTTATCATAATATAAGTCAAACCATTTATCCCATCCAATAATCAGCAAACCATTTTCCCCGATCAAACACAGTGTTCACAATATACATCTTTTTCAGGCTCATGTTCCACAAAAAACTTTTTTTTCCCTTGTGAGCCCCCATAGCTGGCTTCCTCCAAATAGCCCGGCAGCAATCACCTTCCCAGTTCTCCGTGAATGACTTCTCAAAAACATCTTCACTGTCCGATTCAATGGCAATCCCCTTCTTTTTCCTTTCTCTCTTTGAAAGTTCAATTGTTATCTCTCGCAGTATATCAATCTTCCAGTTGTTCTCCCTGTTATGTTCAAACTTCACAAACGATCGGTCACCCTCAGTATTGTCCTGGAATTTTTGATTTATTTGTACATTCCGCACTTCTGATTTCACCAACCTCCCCAGCAATTTTTTTTGGAATACTTTAAACATCACCATCAACTCGTCGGCTAACTTCAGCCACAAATCATAAGTAGCCATCCTGTCTGTGATGCAGGATAAATTTAACAGACTGCTACTACTGCTTTAGACTTTTCCAAAATCCAAAGTAAAAGGAGTTACAATACCTCTTTCTTTCTCATTTCAAAGCACATTTGTTGATCTTCCGAATATGAAGTTTTTGAAGCATATTTTCTTTTTAATATTCCAGAGAAAAGGGTATTTAGTCCTGATTGTGGATAAAATTTCTCTTTGTTGCTAATTGACAATAAATCTTTAAGAAATGGAGTTGTCGATCTTCAGGTTCTTGAGACAAGGACTCCAAACGCGGCGGTGAGCGATGATGGATACTCCCACTCTCTACCCCTCCCCGAGAGAAACTGTATTCGCCCATTCCGCTGCAAAATAACTCACAGAGAGAGCATTTAGAGATATGCTGGGAATCACTCTTAGATCATCCTCTTATTCTGAGGAGATTAACCAGCCAGGATAACCTCTTGACTGGATTTCATGCCGTGTCGGTCCCCCCCCCGATCCCGAGGAAGCGTCAGTTCGACATTTTAAACTCCACCAGAAGCCCAAGAGCACGCATTTCTGACAGAGTATGTTCACACATTTATCTGTGAATCATCAAGTATAGGGAAATGATGTGACATGCCTGCATGTGTGAATCAGCCCTGAGAGTGTTGCCATCCTTTCTCCTGTGTTGCAGGTCCAGGCGATATAGAGCCCTGCTAGCAAATATCTTAGTTAACAGACTTGTCCTCTTGGTTGCCTTTTCCCCACTGAAGATCTTTGATGAAGGGCTGTGGCAGAGCACATACAGCTCTGACAAGTATGCTTTTGTGCTGGGGCTTAACTGAATTATTATTTTCCTATCACTGGCATAATGCAAGCATTTATTCAGCAACTATCACTTCACAGTACTTTATTGGGTGAAGCTTTGAAGATGACAGTATATTAGCTGTCAGGCCTTCTATAGCATGGTATTATTTGCCAGCTTCCTCACTTCTTTTTACTGATCTCTTAAAAAAGCAATACTGAGGGGGTGTCATATTAAAATAATTACAGTATCTAATGAACTGTCTTCTCGAAGAATGCTTTTGCAGATGCAATATCCATGTGATCCAGACAGCCTGTAAATGTCTCGATTTGCAAGTAAATGAAAAAATCCCTCCGCCGCCATCCACCCCATTCCAAAATTGACATATCTATAGCCAAACACTGGAGATGTGTTTTTTCTTAATCTTTGAGCTTTATGAAATGCCCTATCTCTAGGGAGGCTAATGTTCAAAATAAAGCATTTGCTGTCATCTTCAGAATGAGACCAGGCAAGTTTCTAGCTGGCAGTGTGTCAAAATGATGTGCAAAAAGTATTTTGCATCTCCATTAGATACATATGTTTGTGAGAATAATTGCTTCTCTAGCTCCCATGGCACTGATACCTGGGGAAAAATTGTGAGCATGGAACAAATATAATGAAGATGCTACATTAAAAAATGAAAAACAAAAATCCCCCACCTGGAATCTTGTCTAACAGTTATCTAACACTTACTTGGTGGCATGTTTCCTATTCCATCTAGATTGAGTTAAACATGTCAACAAATCAGAATGAGGAAAGTATACTAGTTATGACTAGTGATGGGTGAACTCCTCTTGGCTTGGTTCTGGTTTGCATTTTTTTTTTTTAACAAACTTTCCCGAAAAGCATTTGGAAAAAGCTCATCTGTTTTTCAAGAGTTTTCTCTCGCTTCATGATGTTGGTGCCTGTGTACTGATGGTACCAGATGGATGTGCTTTATTGTATCCTCTCATGGTAATTGTAGTTGGATTTCACCTGCCCTGCACCTATTCCACAACAGCAGGCATAGCAGAGAATTGCTTGAAAGTCAATACCCTACTTCCACATTGAACCTGGGCAGCCATCCTAAACACACTTAATAGGAAATAAGCCTCACTGAATACCGTGGGACTGACTTCTGAGTAAACATGCTTAGGATCGCACTGCATGTTTGCATAAGACAGGGATGAGAAATGTGTGGCCCTCCCGACGTTGCTACATCCGGAGGGCCACATGTTTCCCATTCCATCTTAGAATGGGCAGATGTGGGATGCTTCATCATGCTCAGTAACATCTTTTTTATCCCCCTTCCATTTTAATTTGCTTAACATCCAGCCTGAAGAATTGTTCTGGGAAATCAGAAAGCTTGCTGACTAGTTTGTGACATTTTAGTTCGGTCCTAAGAAAGGTGTCTTCCCTCTTCTCACTTTTCTGACCCTTTTTATGAATTGTGCCGATGGACCTTCAAGCAGCATACTTTTGCTGAAAGTCTACTTACCTTTCTCACCATTCCTGCAGAGGTCATGCTTTAGTGGCATTTGGATTTTCTAATTCAGACCATTAAAAAATCTCTTAAGCTCATTTCTGAAAATGAAAATATGTCTACATATCAAATGTTAGCCGATTGGATTTTTAAATTGGTATTACTGTATGATACTGTATTATTATTACTGTATAATAAGTTTACTCATTCCCGCTTGGCTTGAGCCCTTTTCACAAATTTCCTTAGCATTTTTTTTAAATGCACAAATTGTGGTCTGTCTTAGAGACAGAAGTCTGTGAGCTCGTTCGACTTGCACCATAGTGAGTCAGTGCCAGCACAGGGCTGGGGAATTGGAATCGTGGGGGGGAGGTTCATGAAAATCTGTTGGATTTTCACCCCTCGTCAGATTCCTCACACATCCCTACAGGGATAAATACCCTGAGATGAAATGGTAGAGAAAACATTACAGGGAAAAGTAAACATTGTGACTAAAAGATACATATGAACAATAAAAGTGTTTTTTAAATAGCTTTCAGAACTGGCCCTTCAACTCTTATGTGAAGGTGTAGGGAAAGTAAAGCAACAAAATGAATGTGTATTATAGGCAGTGTACTTTTAAATCAAAGAATGAGGGGGTTTTACTTGCTTTTCATCATTTCATAGAATCATAGAATAGTAGAGTTGGAAGGGGCCTATAAGGCCATTGAGTCCGACCCCCTGCTCAATGCAGGAATCCAAGTCAAAGCATCCCTGACAGATGGCTATCCATCCATTCAACACCTTGAATGCCTCCAGAGCAGGAGAGCTCACCACCTCCCTAGGTAGTTGGTTCCAACTTCCATTGTCTTATTGCTCTGACAGTCAGGAATTTTTTCCTGATGTTTAGGTGGAATCTGGGTTCCTGAAACTTGAGCCCATTATTCCGTGTCCTGCAAACTGGGATGATCGAGAAGAGATCCTGGCCCTCCTCTGTGTGACAACCCTTCAAGTACTGGAAGAGTGCTATCATATCTCCCTTCAGTCTCCTCTTCTGAAGGCTAAACATGCCCAGTTCTATCAGTCTCTCCTCATAGGGCCTTGTTTCCAGACCCTTTATAATCTTTGTTGCCCTCCTCTGAACCCTTTCCAGTATCTACATCCTTCTTAAAGTGTGGTGCCCAGAACTGGATGCAGTACCTAGTAATCAGGGGATGAAATGGGGATGCTAGAGCAAAGTGACTTCTGCCATCAAGGGAAGGGAAATCTACAAGACTGGTGGTGTGTGTATATGACCCAGCTGGATTGAATGTAGACGTGTAGACGTGGGTGCCAATCCAGAGCACATTTCTAGCTATGGCTTATGGTACCTGAAGCAGCAAGGCCTAGACAAGATATGGGTACTTTATCTGAAGCCCTACTATAAAGCATAAACCTTGCCAACACCTTGTATATCTCCTAACTGAGCACTAATTCTGGGATGTGGTTGCCATCAGGGCTTGGCTGTTTATCCCTGCCTCGCCCCACCCCCTGGTCATAGGAGCCTTCGTAAGGGAGCTGCTGCCAGAAGGAATGGTTGAGGGGCCCTCCTGGCCACTTGAGTGTGCTTATAAGAGCTTGTGTTAGGTCACTGCTCTCACCCTTAGGACTATGTTTGGTGTGTGTGAAGGTGTTTGCATGAAAACATCTGGCCAGGGAGAGGCTGTTTTCCATCTTGCCTCTGCTGGTGCTCTGCTGCCTAGAGACAGCCAGGAGGGCAGTAGCCACGGGGATGAGGGGGAGCCACCCATTTCTTGTGTCAGGATGTGAGAAGGATGGTCTCTATCTGTTGCTCAAGGGTGGGCTTTCTAAAGCGTCTTGTGATTATTTGATATTTCCCTTTTTGTGTTAAGTTTGGTATGGGCAAGGTATCAGTTCTCGCAATATGAATTGTTTAATGAATTGCTTAATATGAGTACAATGTTGGTGGTGGTGGTATTGGATATTGTTAAGTGACCCGATGGTATGTTTTATGCTCATTTAAACTTTTGTTATGTTTTAAATGATCTGTAATTGACTTAATATAATGTTGCGAGGTACTATAATTACTAATGCATTATAATTATGTTTATTGTGTTTAAATTGTTTTGCAAACTGCTTTGAGCACAATATTTGTGGGAAATGAGGTATATAAACTGACTATGACTAATTATTAACCCCCTTTCACACAATGTACAACAACATGTCAAGGGGGAGTGTGAGCATAGCTCATTTATGTGTAGAATTTGGCTACATTCAAATGTCATGATAAAACATGGTTTATTGTGATGGGAATGGGCTGCAGCAGGCCGCGGGCTCATGCAATCCTCCTCCCCTCTCCTCCTCCAGCACGGCCGCAAGGAGATTGGATCCCTTTCCTTCCATTTTTGATTACAGTTTAGTGTGTGCCATCCAAATCCTAAACTGTGTCTAATTCTAACTATGGTTAGAGGAGGGAGATCAGTTTTTCAAGGCCAGGAGAAGGTGGTGAGCTACAAGCAGGCATTACAACAATGCAGTTCAGGCCAGGCCAAGTGGGTGGGGCCAAGGGAAGGGCATGTGACCGTGCGGGACAAGATTTAGCCCCCAGCCTGAGGTTAGCCATCCCTCCCTGCATTAAAAGTGTATACAAAGAGCTGCAGCGTGGCACATTAAAAACGAGAACGCACGTAAAACCTGTGGGAGAATATCTCAGGATCAGGAAGTATCTTGGGTGGTGTGTTCTTTCTTGAATGAGGCTCCTCTTCCTTAGGCCATTGATGAGGCCAGTGTTCTTTCCCCTTACTACTGCAGCCTTAATGTGCACATAGCTGCTGAAGAATGGAGATAGCAGGGACATTCCTGCTCCCAGACCCCAATTAATTAATTCTAGACTGTTTTAAGACCATGTGGGAAAGGGCTATTGATGCCTGGATCTTCTGAGCATGGTTGTCAGGTCTCTCTCCTTCCTGCTTTGCTACAGATGCAGGCCCTCAATCTCTCATTCTTTCTGCCTTATTGCTCTTTGTATGGGCTACATGGCCTTCTGTCCATCTCTGTCCCCAGCACCAATATGGCCTGAAGGCTTCCTTGACCCATCCTCCCTGATAAGTGGTACCCTTTCATCTCCAGTTTAACACTTGACCTTTTGCTGCAAAATTGCCACCCCCTTGAGTGGCTGAGGCTAGCTACGATGTTTGTATTTCAAGATTGCTATACAGGCACTCATTTTATACAGTGTTGTGGTCTAATATAAGCCAAGGATTCTATGCTGGAGGTTTAAATGTTCAAATTGTTCTCTGTCCTAGGAGAATTGTCATGCTTATATGGCTAATGTTAGTTTTGTTACTTTTGGAAGGCTGAGTGGTATGATTCACTTTTATAATAAGAGACTAATTGCTAAAAGTGGGTCTGCGCTAATTCCTACTAAAATCAATGAAAAGGCTCCCTGTCACTTAAAAGGAAATTGGATCTAGCCCACAGAGACAGAAAATGAATATCCTGACATTTATTTGTGGAAATGAACATTTGGGAGTCTAGATGGTAGAACTCATTTTTAAACTTGGGGAGAGATCTGATTTTCCTTAAGATCATTGAGAAATACTCAAATGGACCAACACATGTAAATGGGGGTTTCAGTTCTATTTCGTAAATAGAAATTTGGTTTGACGCTAAAGCAGGGGTGGGGAACATCTTTCAGCTCGAGGGCCAAATTCAATTTCGGAGAGCCGCATTCCAGTGGTGGGTGGGGCTGAAGGCAAAAGAGGTGGGCCAAAGATACAAAAAAATGCCAGCATATTGTAGCTTAAAGCTCTTACTGCCACTAAGCCTTAGGAGGGGCATTTCAACCTTTCAGAATGGGGGGGGATGCAAAAAAGCCAGGAAACCACTTCACTTGTTGGGGGAAAGGGGGTGGGGCTAAGGGAAGGGCATGTGGCCATATGGGACCAGATTTAGCCCCCATCCTGAGGTTAGCCATCCCTGCATTAAAAGTGTATACAAAGAGCTGCAGCATGGCGCATTAAAAACGAGAACAAACGTAAAACCTGTGGGAGAATATCTCAGGAAGTATCTGCAAAAAAACTACTTTGCTGTACCCCAGGCCTTTATTTATTTATTTATTTTAAGAAAGACCCATTTTGGTGACAGAAGGGGATCTAGATTGGGACTATGCGGTTTGGGGAGGTGGTGGGGGATAATCTGGTTCTCTCCCCCCCCAAAGCATATTTACTTACTTAATTTATATAGCCGAACCATGTCACAAGTTCTCTGGATAGCTCCAAACAAATACATTAAAATACAGTATAACAATTAAACTATAAAAGTTATAGCAGCTAAAACAGTATTAAATTGCCTCCTAGTTCCTATTTGCCACTGAAGCCGCCATTGCAGCAAATAGAAATTTTAGGGGGCAAATAGGAGATGATGTTTGGTGAGTAAATGGTGTGGGCGGGGGAAAGTCATATCCCCCTCCCCATATCCCATGGTCCCCTTGACTCTGGATCACTCCTCACCCATGGCTGCATTTTATTTTTTAAAAGCTTGGGATACACAATCACATGGCAAACGTACTGACTATTTGGGACCAAGTCTTCAATTCAAGTGTGAGTGTATGTATGTGACAGGCCCTTGGAGTAACCTTTTGTGAACACAGAGTCACAACCAAAGATGAAAATCTATTCCACAGTTGGATTGCCCTGGGCAGGTCAGGGCATATGCCTTCCGTTGAAGAATAAACCAAAATCCAGTTTACATTTCTTTACGCTTCCACAGAAGAACCACCACACAACTGATATCACATGAAATGTCTAGGTAAGTATTTCCATCACTGACTCACTTCAGTGAGCACAATAGGAACTTCTTTAACACTTTTCAGTGTATAAAAAGATGTACAATTGTTGTCTCACCTCTCCCTTTGCTTCTTGCTCACACAATGGAGCATTGGTCAAGATGGTACCAATGCACCTAGATATATTCGTTGTAAAGAATCATAGAATTGAAAGAGGCCACTTAGGCCATCAAGGCCAAGCCCCTGCTCAGTGCAGGAATCCAGTTTAAACTAGCATCGCCGACAAATGGCTGTCCAGTCTCCACTTGAATATCTCCAGCAACAGAAAGCTACCACCTCCCTAAACAGTTGGTTCCATTGTCTCTCTGGCCACTAGGAACTTTTTCATGGTGTTCAATCTGCCTTCCTGTAATTTAAGCCTGTTATTTCGTGTACAACAGTCTTGGATGATATTAATTTATTTTTATTTATTTACAACATTTATATACCACTCCACATCTACATAGGTTCCAGAGTGGTGAACAAAAAGAGACAAACAAGATAAAAAGAATAAAACACAATATTAAAAACAATATTAATAAAAACAGAATATCAATTAAAACAGTGGCTGGTCAACCAAGGAAGGCTTCCTGAAATAAATATGTTTTCAGAAAGCACCAGAAACAACACAATGTTGGTGCCTGCCTGACCTGACAGGGAGTTCCACAGAAATGGAGCCGTCACACTAAAGCATCTTCTCTGGGTGGACTCCAATTGGGCCATAGCTCGATGCAGAACCACCAGGCGCATGTCATCTGATGACCCCAGTGACCAGGCAGGTTGCTAAGGATGATAGAGAACAGATTGCAGTCCTCTTCTGTGTGACAACCCTTTAGGTACTTGAAAAGTACTATCATATCCCCCCTCAGTCTTCTTATCTCAAGGCTAAATATACCCAGTTCCTTCAACCTTTCCTTGTTGGACTTAGATTTAGTTCCCTGATCGTTTTTGTTGCCATTCTGTGAACTCATTCCAATTTATCTGAATCCTTCTTAAAGTGTGGTGTCCAGAACTGGACACAGTATTCAAAGTGAGGTCTGACCAGCACTGAGTAGAGTAGAACTATTACTTCCTGTGATTTAGAAACTATATTCTATTGATGCAACCTCATATCTTTCCAGTAGCTTCAACACATTTGCAATAAGTTGCAGGATCACACTTTTCTTACCAACATTCTGTATATGATACCAAAGCTTCTCAATTGTGGCTGGTGGTGAGTCTCTGATGTGATAATTCTTCATTCTTGTAATTTGTTCTGACTATTTTAGGCGCTCACAAATCCCCGAGAAAACTAATTTCACATTATGATAGCCCAGATCATCTGGGATAGTTTTTAAGGTCAAAAATATTAATTACTATAAATCTGGCTTGCCTAGCTCCTGCCTAATGTGAGGATAATATAGCATTTAAAAATGCTATAACTCCTAAAGTTAAAAAAATTAATCCAATTAGACATATGCTTCACTACATCTTCAAAGCCTTTCAATTTGAATATTAAAGCATCTCTTTAAGCCTGCTTATGTTAAAATGGCAATGGGATTATTCTCAGTGGTGAAGAATTCTGTTCCATTCCCAAAGCTTACTGCCCCAGTGTAGAGATGCCGACACAGCTGCAATCATGGTATGGCACATCTGTCAAGCAGACGGAGACTGCTGTGAGCTTTGACTGGTCATTTGTTTGGAGGAGAAACCAGTCCTCTTGCACCTAGTGATGCTGACAAAGCTCAAAAATAACAAGGGACGGGCTGCGGCTCAGTGGTAGAGCACCTGCTTTGCATGCAGAGGATCCCAGTTTCGATTCCCAGCATCTCCAGGTAGGGCTGGGAAAACTCCTGCCTGAAAACCTGGAGAGCCGCTGCCAGTCAGTGTCAACAATACTGGGCAAAATGAACCGATGGTCTGACACCGTATAAGGCAGCTTCCTATGTTTCTAAGACAGATCTTTGTTATTTGTAATGTGCATTTTCATTACAAGTTAGGTGCACGTGCCTTGAAATTTTTGCTCACCGTCAATAATAACAAGAACATTGAGCTGATGTCCTTCCTTTGCACCTGTGCAGTCCATCAGACCAGGCCAAAGAAACCAATAGCTGCTGTTGAACCTAATCACCCACCTGTTTTTGTTGGCTTTCCCATAGTGCCTTGGGATGTTGGTTTTATTGGTAATATTTCTGTTTTTAACTGGAGGGGCCCCCCCCATAATCTCTCTTTTTGTGGATTTGTATTGAACATGTACTTATTGATTTTTATTTTATACACTTTGTAAGCTTTTATCCTGTGTGCTGCCATGAGAGGGTTCCACCCTTAAAAAAACAAAAAACATAAACAAATACCTTTTAAACTACCATTTCTGTGAAGAATTCTAATTTTGCGATTCAGAAGTGGAAATGTTCAAACACCATATTTCAGATACACCACAGACGAGCCCTGGAATGGGAAAACAGAGCACCCATTTTTAAAGGTGGTCTAAAAGTAATTTTAAAGCAATAGAATTTATTTACTGCATTTTTATTCCACTTTTCAGACAGTTCCAAAGTGTCTTACACCAATAAAAGAGAGAGAGAGAGAGAGAGAGAGAGAGAGAAAGGCGGGAGATCAGTTTTTCAAGGCCAGAATGGGAGGGAGCAAAGTTCAGTGGTAGAGCACATGCTTTGCACGCAGAAGAACCCAAGTTCAATCCAGCATCTCCGGGAAGGGCTATGAAGGAATCCTGCCTGAAACGCTGGAGAGTCGCTCCAGTTAGCATTGAAAATGCTGGACTAGGCAAACCAATGGTCTGACTCAATATAAGACAACTTCCTATCTTCCGAACAAGGTAGTGAACTATAAGCGGCCATTTAAATGCATGCCAGGTGAGGCTGATGCTGCCTTGCTGGTGTTCTTGCATGAATAAATAAATTAAACCCATACATCTGTCTCAGGGAGAAAGCTTCCTTCCTTCCCAATGGTAGTGTTTTAGTCCATTTTTAGTATCCCCATTATGGGGTTGGTCGTAGTGGCAGCTTCCCAATCCCATTCTTTGAATCACTAGGTCCCACTGTCTGCCCTGCAATTCCTGCTTCTACTGGGAACCTACACTGTCACTTGCCAGCCTCAGGCTCCACTTTTATATGGGGAGCAAGTCTGGGTGGTTGTTAGGGAGGGGTGAGAAATCAGTTAGGCTCACATTTTTATGTAAGATTGCCCAGTTCACACCTTCTGAAACTGAAAGCAGACCCGAATGCAATTTGTGGGTAGAAATCTGTACATTTCCGAGTTTGCAAATCCTGCATTTGCATTTTGCAAAACCCCCCCTCCAATGCATTTAAAAACCTGTGTGCATTTGAAAAATTTGCACAGAAACATGTGTACATTTGAAAATGTGCAATAGCAGAACTGGGATGGAACAAGCCTGGTGGTGACAAAATGAGAACCTGAGCAAGATAGAGCTTGACAGATTCACCCATCTGTCAAGCTCATTCCATTGATGTGTTGGTGCATCAATGGAAGGATGTCATCAATGGAACAGGTGCCTGCTCTAGGATAGCAGCCACCTGTTATCTAAGGGAGAGGCTGTTGCTGCTGGTGCTGATGCTGTGATGCTCCTCCTCTTCCTCCTCCTCCTCCTCCCTGCCAAGCAGCTATTCAGGGACCAGAGTGTCAGGACTCATGAAGCTCCATGGACAGGAGAATGGTATGATTGCTCATATGACATGCTTCTGCCTGCCAACCCCTGCATTACAGCTCTCAAAAGGCTCTGTGAGAACATGCGCGTGCCAAAACTTCACGAACCAATTTAGAACTTTCAACACTCTCATAGTGACTCCTTCTACCCAGACCAGTGGACAGTACTGACCATCTGATTGGTGGGGTACATGTTGCCCCAATCCAGCAAGCAGTGCCACATGAATCTAGATACATGCTAGATGATGATGATGATGATGATGATGATGATGATGATGATGATGATGATGATTTGTATCCTGCCTTTCTCCCAACACTGGGACCCAAGGCAGCTTACAGCCTTTAAAACTCATACAATTAAAACAAAAATAGAAAAATACAAATGTTAAAAATAGAATTAAATTGTCAATTATATATATATATATATATATATTGTTTAAAACAGTACAAATTAGATATAATGTTTACAAATCAGAATAGGCAACTGGCTCCAGTACTGAATTCAGCTCCCAGGTTCTTCACATCGGTCTCCCAGTATATCCGCTGATCCCAAAGATCCCTCCTCTTTATCCTGCACTTCATCTGGTTTCTCCTGAATGAACCACAGCATTGGTAAAATATTGTTTAATCCCTTGCCCCCTCACCATTCAAACTAACTAACTCCTGTGTGAGAGCCAGATAAAGCAAATGGAAAACCAGCTGAAGAAGGAAAACCTCTGCAAAGGTCTTGGTTGCTATTCACTCTAGGAAGGGGAGCTATCTGTTTCTCAACCCATTCTGCAGTGAGTTAGTAGGTAAATCCAGTGTGGTTGACCTTTTAGTCCTCATTCAGTTCAAACCATGACTCTTGTTAAAAATGAGTTGCTGACAAGGGATTTACAATAAATATAACCTATTTGTGAGGTTGTTATATTTACTGTTTTTAGGAGATATTATTTAGCTTACTTTTACATCAGGGATGCATTCATAGAGCTTTGGCACGCTCAGACCTACTCAGTTTAACAACAAGGATTCTGTAAAGAATGTATGGGCAGAATGTAAAGTGGAAGATTTTGCCAGTAGGAGAGAAAGAAGGAAAAAGAAAACATCTGGCAGACAGACATGTGTTCATCAATAAGTCTAACCTATCTTCATGCCTCAAGAAATAGTGCTGAATTTAATTGCCTTAACCCAATATGGTGTCAGCAGCAGGTCAAGTGAAAAATGTATTATAATACTTACTGAGTCAAGCTGAGAAAGAAACTCAAGTGTCATTAACCTGAGTTTGTCTTGTTAAACACTCCCCAGCTCAGTACATTTCAGTTTATGAAATTTAGAGGAATGCTCCAAATATTTAAAATATTTGTATATATTTTTCTGTACTCTAGGCAGCTCACAACAATAATGCAACAAAATGCAATGCATAAGCTAAAAAAGTAAAACATTAGATGTGTTTCCTCTAAACCATTCCTCTGCACATCAGCTTCCAGAGCTAATCAATTAGATTTTGCAACCTATTCTAAAAACCATCAGAGATGTGCTCTGATGAACTTCCGTACCACCAAAAATTCCGTGCTCCTTGCTGAGCTCATCTTGACCCCTCACAATGATGGCACCCAACACAAGGCACTAGAAGCTGAGCTTAATTGGCGTTTGGACAGATACAGAGAGAGGAGATCTCAATGGTATGCAGGTCTGAAGTAATGAAAGGATTTGAAAGATATAGAAGTTGAAATCCAAGAGGAAAATAAATGGGCTAATATATATTTCAATTAATTATTTTAAGGATACCACTAAGGTGCAGGTGCAGCTGGACAGCCATCTGTCAGGGATGCTTTGACGGATTCCTGCGTTGCACAGGGGGTTGGACTCGATGGCCTTATAGGCCCCTTCCAACTCTACTACTCTATGATTCTATGATTAACAAGTAGAAAATATCTCTATCTACATACCTACCTACCTAAAGCAGCAAGTGTCATCTGTCCCTTCAACATAAACCCACTCTACTAATTTACACCCAAAAGTGTCATTAAAAAGTACAGGCTGTCCAAGTATTGATGATGTAGCTTTTATAATAGAATGTATTCATGGACCTTAGAATTGCAGTTCTAAGGTCACCTGAGCCCCCTTAGCATTCAGTTGATTCGCACTAGACTGCAAAGGCCCTACTGTGACATCGGAACAGATCAGCCAATGTCAGCAGAACTATTCACATGTGCCTCACATGTGCAATGAACACTTGGAAGAGAGTAGGACCATGCCCCACTGGCCCTGCCCTGATATCCCAGCAGTCCCACCCCGACATCTGCACATTGAGAAGAATGTGTGAAAAGGAGCATACAGTAATACCTCGGATTACGAGTAACTCGGTATACGAGCTTCTCGTAAAACGAGCAAAATTTTATCATTTGTTTCGATTTGGAGGATGAGCGTTTCTCGGAACACGAGCCACACGCTGTGCCCCCGACTAGCACTTAAAGTGCCAGCTCCCCGGCTTTGCCTAGCCGGGAGGGAGCCCCATGGAGGCGAGGCGCAGCCGCTCACTCTGCGGGCGCCTCACGCTGCTGCGCCGGCTCCCTGCCTGGGAGCCCCATGGAAGTGAGGCCGCTCGCTGTGCGGGCGCCTTGCGCCCCTGCGGCGGCGCCTTGCACCGCTGCGCTGGCTCCCTGCCCGGGAGCCAGCAAAGCACCCCATGGAGATGAGGCGAGGGAGCCGCGTCGCTCGCTCTGTGTGCGCCTCGCGCTGCCGCTTTACTTGCCAGGAAGCTGTGTGGAACTTTGCCAGGGAGCTGCGTGGAGGCGTTCCCGCTGCTCCCTGCCTCTTCCAGTGGGGGCTCGCCTCTCTGCGAGCCGCCCGCGCTGCTATCGCCGGTCCCGTCGCATCCCTTGCTGCTCCGGAAGTGACGCGATGGGAACTGCAGGGTCCCGTCGCGTCACTTCCGGGGCAGCAAGGGACACGACGGGACCTGCAATAGCAGCGCGGGCAGCTCGCCGAGGAGGCGAACCGCCCCTGGAAGAGGCAGGGAGCAGCGGGAACGCCTCCACGCAGCTCCCTGGCAAAGCTCCACGCAGCTCCCTGGCGAGCAAAGCGGCAGCGCGAGGGTCCCGTCGCGTCACTTCCGGGGCAGCAAGGGACGCGACGGGACCAGCGATGGCAGCGCGGGCGGCTCACCGAGGAGGCGAACCGCCCCTGGAATAGGTAGGGAGCAGCAGGAATGCCTCCATGCAGCTCCCTGGCAGGGAGCTGGCAAAGTGCTTTGCCGGCTCCCTGGCACAGAGGCGCGGCCACTCGCGCTGCGGGCACCTTGCGCGCTGCCGTGGCGCTTCCCTGCCCGGGAGCTGGCATGGCAGCGCGCGAGGCACCTGCAGAGTGAGTGGCTGCGCCATGCCTGCCCTCCATGCACCATTTAATCACTGCTTTGCAGGCTCCCTCCATGGGGCTCCCTGCCAGGGAACCAGCAAAGCAGTGAGTAAATGGTTGTGGAACGAATAATCTGAGTTCCCATTATTTCTAATGGGAAAACTCGCTTTGATATGCGAGTGTTTTGGATTACAAGCATGGTTCTGGAACTGAATTATGCTCGTAATCCAAGGTATTACTGTATACAACTCTGTGCACATAGGCAGATTTCATATGTCCCACAGATGTTGAGAGGTAGGAGTGGTGGGGTGTGGGTCCCTCCCTCCACGCATTTATAACACACGGAGCATGAGTGAACAGTGCTATTAAGAGAAGGGGGAGAAGAAAAGTCAGAAATTTAGGAGGAGATGGCAATAGGATAGCAGCCATAGGACAAGAAAGACATTTTATGGAAGCATGAAAATACAGCCTGTCATAATGATGGGCTCTTGATTAGCATAATGTAATAAGAAACACAGTGGATCATTTTTTTCTTTGGACTTAACATTAGTGTAAATTAATTAGCAAGCTTCAGCTGGTGAGGAAGGAAAATGATGATGATGATGATGATGATGATGATGATGATGATGATGATGATGATACAGCCTGGAGAGTTTTAACTTCTCTGGTGAATATTGACTGAAGTCTTAACTCTAAGAAGAAAAGCCCAGGCCAGGGAGATTGTACCAGCAGCTCCAGAAGAAACCTTCAGTTGGCCTGAGAGAACTGGTGTATGTTTGGTTGGGGGGGGGGGGTAACGTTGGTTTGTTTGAGTATTTAAACATTGTAAACCACTTTGGGTGCCTTAGCAGAAAGGCAGTACAGTGTAATAAATAAATAAATAAATAAATAAGAGATTTTTCATACATGTGACTCCTCTGTGAGCCTCTCATCTGCTATTTACATGCTGAGCATTGTTATTTCAGAAGAGAAGTTGAAAAAAAGGCTTTTGTAATATGAATGAACATTCTGGCCAGTGTAGGTTTCACATTTGCTTTACAAATCAATTCAAGCAAGAACTGACTTTTATGTTTTGTACCTGAAAATGCCCTAAGCGTTCACCCAGCTTGCCCATGTAAATCACAGTAAATCAACAACCAACCATGCTAAGGAATCAGACTTAGGATTTTGCTGTACACTCATGTAAAAACAGGATATTGAAAAATAGATTACAAGACCAGAACAGGTTGGATAAAATTGAATCTCTGAAGGAAGCTATAATCCCCCCAGTTTACTAACAGAAATATGCTTGAGACATGAAAACATTCCCTTGCATGGCTGTAATTCTTGGTTGGGCTGGGAACTACCAATAAGGTAGTGAAAGAAAAAATATATATATGCATGAATAAATAGTCCGCACCACACCTTATAACGTCATGGCTACTGTACCACTGTTGCACTGTGCTTGTGGGCATGCATTGCACCAATATGGGAGTATTTGTAAATAAATGCCATTGTCTTCTAACAGCAGGATGTCCTAGCTCTCACCTTAGAAGAGAGAATAACGTTTCTTTAAAATTTTGCTGGGCAGATTTTACCATTTGTCTAGAATATAAACATTCACATGAGTGGTGGCCTTCAAAAAACAATGACAATCTTTGATTGACGTACAGCCATATTTTCTATGGAATGACACTAGAAAGAGAGAGAATTCAAATGTTTGAAAGGGTCCATAGCACAGTCTAGGAGTGTGCTGTCTTTGAATTCAAGTAGATGTCATGCATTTGAATGTGCCCCACATTATCCTGCACGTGCAGAACTAGCACATCAGAGAGAAAGCTTCTAGCTAACATGACTTTGCTCTCTGACTAAAGTCCAGGGCTGGCTCAAGTTATTTTGGTGCCCTAGGTGAAGAATATTTTTGCTGCTGCTCCTTACATCATCCTGAATGTGGAGAGGGGGCACCCATGTTTCTTCCTCAAAGAGTTTCCCAGTTGTAGCCCCTTTCACTGTAGCACACAACTGAATGAAGCAAAGAGAAGAGGCTGTAATCATGCATGCCTACCCTTCACCCCAAACCCATGGGTTCAAGGATGGAAGAGGAATTGTTTGGCCCAATCAATGTTTTTCACCAACAGCAGTCCTTTTTTCCTGCCCAATGAGCTACTGGAGCGAGAAAAGGAGCTGCAAATGAGGGATGTGACACTGTGACAGCCTGTTCCAGCTCACCCTGAAAATTAGTTGGGCTCTTTAAGTGTTCTAGTTGAACCCTAAAAAAAAAAAAACCCTTCAAAGGAATTTTTCAAGCAATATTATGTATTATTCATTCATTTCTTTGCTTTGTACCCCATGCTGTCAGTTCCAGGGATAATGGAGTCTGTAGTCTTCTATCATATTTTAACTCCTAGTCCAGGGGTGGGCAAATTGTGCCCCCCTAGATGTTTTGGCCTACAACTCCCATCAGCCCTAACCAGCCCTAACCATTGGAGAAGGATTATGGGATTATGGGAGTCCTAGGCCAAAATAGCCGGAGGGCCACAAGTTGCCCACACCCTTTCCCAAAGTAAGACTTCTGGAAGCGAGGACTAATAGGAAATTCAAGAGAGTGGTAAGAGCTCCATTTCAAACAGAACCTAGTCTAGGGGGAGCTGAACCTTACTTGAAATGGAGCCAGCCTATTCCAGCAGGGCACTTTGCATTGTGAGCTCCTCTCTTTTGAAGACTCTTCCCATACCTGCTGCAAATTACATGGTAGCTTGGGTTACCCCACTGAAATTTCACCCCAGTAATCCCAGATCCACTGGGCAGCTGCTTTTGGCTGCCCTAGTCAGCTGCCTATATTGCCTATTATATCGAGCCAGCCCTGCTAAAATCTCAACCTTCTGAACTAAGACTCTGTGGCAGAAAAGGATTGAAAAAATACATCACTATGTGTTTCCATCCACACCCCCATGCCAAAGGCAACAAGCTGGTCCTTTCTGTGACACAGCAATTCGTTTTGCATACCATGAAAGACAGTGAACCAAATAAGCCCAAATCAAAAGCATTACTCAGCAAATCCCATATACTGCAAAGTTATTTATGTGAAAATCAAAGATATTTCCATTTCTCACCAGACCAGAATGACTAAAGATACAGACAGAATTAAGAGACAATAAAATATCACTCTCCAGTGTTTATTTCATATTTTAGTTTTCCAGCTCTTCTAGAGTGTTGGATGGAGCTTCTCTAATTCCACATAACAAATCAGAAAATAAAAATTAAGAATGCATAAACAAATTGTTTGGACTTCATGGAAGACCTTATTAAAGCGTTTGTTTTCCTCACCAGTTACACTTACCAAAATATTAATGGCACTATAAATATTAGATGCTATGAACGGTATTTTCCCAGATGGAGATATCAAAATGTTCTGCACTGCTGCATTACATGATTCCAAACTACAGCTCCCAAGATGCAGTTTGATATTATGCATGTGCAAAAACTTGTATACCCAGAATGAGATCTTGAATTAAAGGAGAACTCTTGTCTGAAATTACACAGATCAATTGGTTACTTTCTGAGTTATATAGGTCAATGAACTATGAGTCTACCAGAGTGTAACTTGTGATTGGATGGGAGTTCTGGCTGGAGGGAATATATGGCCAGGCACTACCCTGTCAGAGTCAGTGAATTAGTTGAAGTCAGGTCAGGAAGAAGATCTAGAGAAGAAGTCAGAAGAAAGAAAGAAGATGCCAGAACTGAACTGAGAGCTGTGAATATCAGAGGGGTCAACAGAGTGGCTGTCCAGAAGAAGAGTAGACAGAAGTGGCTTACGCTGGCTCAGCTTGTCTGAGTGTGGAAAGCTAAGCAGGGTCAGGCCTGGTTATTACTTGGATGGGAGACCCCTCCTCTAGTTTCCTGCATTGAGCAGGGGGTTGGACTCGATGGCCTTGTAGACTCCTTCCAACTCTATGATCTATGAAATCTATGAGAACATCAGAGAGTTGAAATCACAAAGGCCTCAGCTGAGAGGATCTGCAAGCAAAGAAAAACTTCTTAGTAATCCTATGTGAGAGCTGAAGCCAGATGTTTCAGCTATAAGCAGTTGAGCAGTGAGCACAGGAAGCTGTAATTTTTCAGGGAGCAAAACGGAAAGACCTCTTCTGCACTGAACCCGCACCAGTGAGACTCTGAACAGAAGGAATGCTTCAGGCTTAAACCTCTGAACTAATCTGTGAATGCTACCTGGGGAGGCATTAGGATAAGGACAATTGGCTAATAATATTGGTTGGGGAAGTGAGCAGGCTTAGGGAGATAGGTACTTCTGTAAAGATACAGTAGCATTCCAGTAAGCACTGAACAAAGCCTTTTAATATCCAACCTGCCAAGTAATTATCTTCTGCTGTAAATGAGTTTTTAAAAATTACTATTTTAAAGCAAATATTCTGGTCTGTCAGTCTCATGCTTATAGAGAAGATATTCCTGGGTGTCTGAAAACTTTTTATTATGCCCAGTGCATTTTGAAAAGGACTTTCCTTCCTCAGGGGGTTATAACTGAAATATCACTGCAAAACATTATTAGTGGTCTAAAACACCCCTAAACATTGTACACGTATAAAAAGTCACAACAAGTAATATACTCAAATGCATCCACAACTTACAACATTTATAAGCCAGTGTGGCATAGTGGTGAGAGTGTTGGACTGGGACTCGGGAGATCCGGTTTCTAGTCCCCGCTCAGCCATGAAACTCACTGGGTGACTTTGGGCCAGTCACTGACTCTCAGCCTAACCTACCTCACAGGGTTGTTGTGAGGATCAAATGGAGAGGAGGAGGAGGATTATGTAAGCCGCCTTGGGTCCCTTGCAGGAAAAATGGCAGGGTATAAATATAATAAATAAATTAAATAAATAATCTTTAAAGAATATGTTTGCTCCGGGTTATATTTAAGGGATGTCGGAGAAATCTTCAGTGGACTCAAATGAGTTCAGATTTCTAAGAATCTGACCGGTGGATTCCACAGTGGACCAGCTTTTCCCAAGTCACATGGATTCCACGGACTTGTGGACCATTTTTTTAATTTAACATAATTTTATGCAAATTTAGTCATAGAAAAATATGTAAAATAAAAAAACACAAACCAAAAACGTGCATTTCCCCCCATAGGCGAAAGTGTGAAAATATGCATTTGGTGTTTTGTTGTTGTTGCATATTTTGGAGGTATTTGAGCATTTTTGAGAGTGCAAATTTGCACAACTCCAACTTTGTGCACAAAAGTGTCTGAATGCATTTTCACAAAATCAGATTCCATCAATGAATGGATGATGGAACAAATGGCTCCTGACAATCTGTGAAACATAGATGGATGGAATGGATTTTACAGCGTCTGTATATCCCTAGTTATATTAGATAAAAGTTCTAGTTTATTTGCTTTACCTATTAATATATTAAAACGCACCCACATGTTGCAATAAAAAAGCTTCCATTTCATGAGACTGCTTATAACACATATCTGAGGTGAATCTAATCCAGTAGACTCCATCGGCTGATAAAACAAACTGTTCTGTTAACACTAAACCTTTATGGCCTTATTGGCACACTCCTCTACAGAAACGTTTTCTCCATGTATTTCTGTCTTCTTACTCGTACCCGCTTATGTTTCTCCAAATATGTCACAGAAAAATTTCTGATGCTTCCTCTGCTTTAGAATGCTCAAAAAGCATGGAGGACTCACTCTGATTTTAAAGTCCTAAATAGGTTGCAGATGAAATAACAGGCCTGTGGCTCACCCTATCTCAGTTTGTCTGAGCGTGGAAAGCTAAGCAGGGTCAGGCCTGGTTATTACTGGGATGGAAGACCCTTCCTCTAGTTTCCTGCATTGAGCAGGGGGTTGGACTCGATAGCCTTGTAGGCTCCTTCCAACTCTATGATCTATGAAAATAAAGGCAATACCATTTTGTTACAGGGGAGATTTCTTGTTGTTGCATTTACCTCCTCTACTCGTGAGTAAACTAGCAAGATTCTTTCCAAATGTACAGCAATGGTAAGTATTCTAGGTCATCATTCAGACTCTTTGGAACAAGACTGTCCAGCTGCAGAATCCATAACATCTCTCTTCTAAGAAGTTTGGCATTTGCTTTATGTAATTTTTCAGTCACCCAGAAAGCTAATTCTTGAACAGGATGGTTTTGGTGTAAAAAATGGTTTAGTAAAGGAGCACCAGATCTTTTGTTGCATATATTGCTAAAGTGTTATCTCATGTGTTTCTTGAATGGTCTTTGGGTTTGGCCAACATATAGTTTGTTACATGTATATCTGATTGAGTATACTACATGTGCACTGCTACAAGTGGGAAAAATGCTGAATATTACAAATTCTGTTTTCTGCTGTATTGATGAAAGTATGGCATTTTGGGGGGTATATTTACAATATATGCAGTGTCCTCATGGGTGATGCCCTCTGGGTTCTGCCCTCGTAGGATGGGCTGAGCTGTCTTCAATCAATGTATAGTAGTGTTGCTATATACCAACCAGTCTTTTAAAATTTTGGTTCTTTTGAAAGTGATACAAGGGTCTGTTGTTTGAGCCCAAAGAGTCCTCTACTAAATACCAATGTTTCTAAATACTTCTCTGGAGACTGTTAGGAATACCATCATATGTGAGGCTACAAAACAATTTCTCATTGTGCCTTTGCCTTTGACCTTTCATTAGATCTTCCTTATTCTTGTAGGAGACTCATTTTTTGGCCAACTCTGTCACAGCATAAAGATACCCCCTATTGCATAATTGATTCTGCAATATATCTGCCTCCTGTCTAAAGGAATGAACAGAGGAACAATTCCTTCTTATTCTTAGAAATTGCCCATATGGCAGATTGTGTTTTACATATTTGGAGTGAACACTATCATATGTCAAATAAGAGTTTTTATCAGTTGGTTATCTGTATACTGATGTGACCTATTATTGTCCTTCTCCACCATGATGTCTAGAAAAGTTCTATTCCTATTGTCTGCATGCATCTCAAATTCTATATTTGCATCACAGGCATTGAGCCAAGTGAAGTAAAAAATACTTGAAATAAATCAGATGAACCCCTCCAAACAATATAAATGTCATCGGTGTATCTCCACCATTTTAAGATGTCCAAGAATTTGCCACACTAAACACTTATTTATTCTTAAAACCGTTAATATAGATTTGCCACTTCCAGGGCCACAGCACATCCCATTGCCACCCCCTTCTTTTGCCAATAAAAATGGACATTAAACATGAAATATTTTTACACAAGGATCCTTCTGCTAAAGACACTATGAAATGTTTTAGTGACAGTTCTTCCAGGGTCCATTCTATGATATTCATTGTCTGGGCCTGCAGAATGCCTGTATAGAGGGACTTAGATTCATAGATCATAGAGTTGGAAGGGGCCTACAAGGCCATCGAGTCCAATCCCCTGCTCAATGCAGGAAACTAGAGGAGGGGTCTCCCATCCAAGTAATAACCAGGCCTGACCCTGCTTAGCTTTCCACGCTCTGACAAGCTGAGCCAGCATGAGCCACAGGCCACTTCACATCTAAAGTGGCTAATAAATCCTATTCCAGTATCTTAAGCATACTTAGCTTTGATAGGAAATCCATGGAGTCCTGAATATGCCTATGAAAAGTTTCAGAAAAAAGTGCACATATTGTGATACAAACTGAAATTCCAAAACTGAATTATTTCCTGAAACTATGGGATAGCCTGGTGTTGAATATGTGCCCTTGTGGATTTTAGGAAGTGTGTAGAAATGGAATCCTGGCTGGGGTTGTAATTGCACAAAAACTTGCATTCTGATTCAGCAATATAGCCCATTGAAAGACCCGCCTCCAATAGAATGATGCCCATTATTTCTTGCATTGGATCCTTCACACATAATGTGTAACAAGCTGTATCTAATAATTGTATGTTGAATTCTGCCTCATAATCTTCCCAATTTTGTATGACAATGGCCCCTCTTTTAACAGCTTCCTTTATCATGATCAATGTGTCTCTAGACATTTCTTGGAGCACAGAAGATTCCTGTTGTGTCAAATTGACCCATGGCTGATGTGAGGACTTCTCTATTCTTCCTTAATCCTTCATGATTCTTTGTTCAAAGGCCACAATGGAGGGTGCTGTCAGACCTGGAGGCATGAATCTGTAAGTTAGACAGAAAGGTGTATGGGAATCAGTGTACTTGGAACAGGAACCTTGAGAATAATATTTTAGTCTGATGGTCCTGAAGACTTGGAATAGATCCAGATAAGTCTGAAACATGTAATGTCATGGAGTGGGTACAAAAGAGAGACCTTTGTTGGGGACCTGAAGCTCATGGGGGCTGAAAGCTGTCTTCAAGAGGTTCATTACCAATGTTTCCTTTTGGATGATGTTCTGTACAGGCCATTGTCAGGGCCTCTCTTTCTGCCTCTGTTTCTCAAAATTCCTCATGAGGATTTGTTATTGCACCATAACAGAGATGTAGATGGGGCATGTTGTACTTTCCAATTTCTCGCTATCATTAGCCTGGCCGCAGTTAACAAGTTTACAATTAACTCCTTCGTATTTTGATCACAAATAAGCTTCTCAGTTATTGATAACAATGCTAATTTTGGACATTATTGGTACTAATTGGTACTCTAAATTAGTACCAATAATTTTTGATATTTGTGTAAAAACCTCTCGCCAAAACACCAATACATTTTTATAACTCCACCACATATGAGCATATGTCCCTTTTTCCTGACATCCTCTCCAACATAATGCAGAACAATTATTATCTACTATTCTATTTAATCTTACTGGAGTTAAATACCATCTCCAAATTAGTTTATAAAAATTTTCCTTTATCCTAATTGACATCATTTTCACAATCCGTCTATCCCATATATTGTTCCACCCCATCTTCAAGGTCACCTCTTCAAATTCATTATCCCATACTGCCTTAAGCTGATCCTCTTGTTCTTTTGCTTTTTGAATCAATCTATATAAATCCCTTGTTATACCTCTTGTTGATGCATTACCTGGTAGGCCGTCTCTAGACATGACCATCTTTTCAAAATTAGTTAAATCTCTCTCGTACTCAGTTTTCCTTTTCCATTTCTTCGACCACTGTTCTAACTGTAATAAATTTAACCACGATAATCTTCTTCTCCCAACAATTTCCATTATTTGATCTCTAGTCCCCATCTTTTCCACCCAATCGGACAATCTAATAACCCTTTCTTCTCTTAGTTTACCCTCCATCTCTGATCTTAAGTTTTCAGGAAAATCCTTAAGAGCTACCACCGGAGTTAATGGAGATATCCCTGGTATAAATGTGCTCTTCATAGTACCCCAAATCATTAACAAATTTCTTAGAAAAGGGTTGTCTATATTTTTTATCAATTTATTATTATTTTTTTTGAAAAAAAATATTCCCCAAAGTACTACGTAATTCACATGTTTCTAACTCCAACCACATCATTTCTTTAGGGCGTGCTATAATATCCACTATATGTCTTAATTGATTCGCTATATAATACCATTTTAAATTTGGCAAACCCAAACCCCCTACTTTTTGTGCTTTATACCATCTTGTTTTAGTAATCCTAGATTTTTTCCCTCCATTACAATATGTATTAATAATTGATTGCCAATCTTTAAGTTCCTTATCTGATATCACACTTGGTATCATCCGAAATAAAAAAATTATCTTTGGCAAAATCTTCATTTTAATCCAAGCAATTCTACCAAACCAGGAAAGTCCAATTTTTTTATACTCCTCTATTTTATTCTTTACCTCATTCTTTAATTTCCTATAATTCTGGTTTCCCAATTTATCTATATCTTTTGGAATTACAATTCCCAAATATTTAATTACATTATTAATCTTATAATTACTTTTTTTTTTTACACATTTCAATCTCTTCTCTTTTACTATAGTTAAACAACAAAAATTTAGATTTATCCCAATTAATCTGTAGCCCCGTTACTTCCCCGAACTCCTTTAAATGATTCTCCACTCTATCCATATTTTCCATAGGGTTTTCGATTGTCAAAAGAGTATCATCTGCAAAAAGATTTATTTTTATCTTCTCCCTAATCCCTATCCCACCTATATTTCTATCTTCTCTAAATACATTTGCTAAAATCTCCATTACCAATGCAAACAAAATAGGCGAAAGGGGACAGCCTTGTCTAGTTCCTCGACCTAGGTAAATTTGCTCGGTTAAACCATCATTTACTACAACTGATGAAACATTTTTTGAATACAATTGATTAACTACTCCTCTAAATCTTTCTCCAAACCCCATAATTTTAATTAAACTTTTTAATGCTGGCCATTCCACGCAATCAAAGGCTTTGAAAATATCTAACGCTATTACCCCTGCTCTCAATTTATTTTTCTTTATTAAATATATTATATTTAAAACTCTTCTTGTTAAATCTGCCATTTGTCTTCCTTGCATAAAACCATATTGGTCTATCCCAACATATTTAGTAATAAACTTGTTCATCCTTCTCGCTAATATTGCTGTCATCAATTTTGCATCTTGATTTATTAAGGAAATGGGTCTATAGGAACCTGGCTCCGTTAAGTCCTTCTCTGGCTTCGGGATTAGAATAATCTTAGATTGCTTCCATGAAGAGGGGATCTCTCCCCCCTCCAAAAAAATATCATTAAATAACCTTTTTAGTCTTGGAACCAACATTTTCTTTAAAACCTTGTAGTATTCAGCCCCTAAACCATCTAGTCCAGGGGTCTTACCCTCTTTCAGTTTATTTATTGCATATTCTATTTCCAATTCTGAAAAAGGTTGTTCCATAATTTCTCTATCTTCATCCACTAGTCTAATTTTAAAATGCTTTCCTATATACTCATTAATCCTCTCTTCCGTACAGTCTCCAGACTTATACAATTCTGAATAAAATTCATGAAATATTTTTAATTTATCCTGCATTAAATTATGTCCTTTCCCTTTTTTATCTTTAATTGCCCCAACTATACTTTTTTCTTTCTTTTTTTGTGTGGATCTTGCTAACATTTTCGAATTCTTATTACTATTTTCAAAAAACTCTCTTTTCAAATAAATCAAGTTTCTCTGAACTTTTTCCAAATCTTCATTTTCCAGCTCTTTCCTTTTAGCTTGTAATTCAGCAAAGACCTTGTTCTCCCTTTCCTTCAAAAACTTCATTTCCAAATCCCTAATCTCCCCTTCTAACTTTTTAGTAAACTGTTCTTGTTTTTTCCTTAGTATCACACCCTCCCTGATACTTATCCCACTCATCACTGCCTTCATTGTGTCCCAAACAACAGCTTCAGAACAAACTCCCGAATCATTAAGCAACCAAATCTCTCGCATTTCCTTTTCTATCTTTGCTATAATATATTTATGCTGTAAAATCTTACAATTCAATCTCCAACTCCTTGCTTCTCTATAATCCTTCTTTATTTTAATATTCATATTAACTATAGCATGATCCGAAACTTTTATAACACCTATTTCTGAACTCCTCACTCTTGACATCAGGGACTTGGAAACAAAAAAATAATCTATCCTAGAAAAGTTCTTCGTGGCTGGTGAATAATACGTATACCCTCTTTCCAATCCCTTTACCCCTCTCCAAACATCAACTAGTCCTTCCTTATCAATTATTTTATTTAATACCGTTATATTATTTCTCTTCTCTTGTCCTGTCAGATTTGATTTATCAATATTTTTGTCCATCACCATATTAAAATCCCCAGCCATAATTACCAAACCCTTTTGTGGCTCCCCCATTTCCTTAATCACTTTTTGATAAAATTCTTCTTGATTTTCATTTGGTGCATACATATTAACCAATATATATTCTTCACCTCCCAATAATCCAAATATTATAATAAATCTTCCCTTAACATCCTTCTTTACCTTTGTCACCTTAAAACCACATTTCTTTGAAATAATAATTGCCACCCCTCGTGACTTGGATGAACCATAAGCTCTCTCATATGTCATAGACCATCGCAGTTTTAATTCATTTACCCCCTCCTTTGATTGGTGAGTTTCTTGTAAACATATAATATCCGCCTTATCCTTGTTGAGGAGTGCTTCAATCCGTCTTCGTTTCAACATGGAACCCAGGCCCACATGGAATCAATTACTAGATTATGTATTAATAAAGGGGAAGGGTAACATGCCTTGTCAGGATATGTTATATTTTTGGAATTTAGAATTTATTTGATCAAGAGGATAGAAGTATATTAATTGGTCCCTTGGAGGGTGGGGGGGAGCACTTCATGATTTATTGTATGTTGATTATGTTATATTTGTGTGATAATCTTGTATTTTGTTATATATATTTTTTGTTATAATTTGTTTTCAAAAATAAATAATTTAAAAAAAAAAGTAGATGGGGCATGTGCTGCAATGATGTGCATGAAGATTCATTATCACTGTTTGTATCAAGTAAGCTGTCCCAATCCATAGAGTCTAGCATGGAGTTGTTAACTGAATGGTTCCCTTTTAATGAAACGGTATTGCCTTTATTTCATCTGCAGACAATTTAGGACTATAAAATCAGGGTGAGTCCTCCTTGCTTTTTGAGCATTTTAAAAGGGAGGAAGCACCAGAAATTTTTCTGCAACATATTTGGAGAAACATAAGCAGGTGAGTAAGAAGATAGAAATACATGGAGAAAACATTTCCGTAGAGGAATGTGCCAATAGGCCATAAAGGTTTAGTGTTAATGGAACAGTTTGTTTTATCAGCCAAGGGAGTCTACTGGATTAGATTCACCTCAGATGTGTGTGTAGGCAGCCTTGTGAAATGGAAGCTTTTTTATTTCATCATGTGGGTGTGTTTTAATATATCAGTAGGTAAGGCACTAAATTAGTACTTTTATCTAATATAACTGCAAGCAAACATTTTCTTTATGGCTTATAAATGTTGTAAATTGTGGATGCATTTGAGTATATTATGCATCCACATAACTTTTTATACATTCACAGTTTTTAGGAGTGTTTTAACCCATTAATAATGTTTTGCAATGATATTTCAAATACAGCCCTTGAAGAAGGAAAGCACTTTCTGGCATGCACTGGGCATAATAAAAAGATTTTTCAGGCACTGGAGAATGGGACACTTAAGTGCCTTTCCCTCTTGCTGTTTCCCTGTTATGCTTATAGCCTAACCAATGGACAGGTTCTATTGCTGGTCAGAATCTACAGGTTGATCTCTGCATGATTTGCAGTAGATTTCTGACTCCCAAGGGTTTCTGACTCCCAATTGTTTAACAGTAACAACAAAATGGTGGTGTCCTCCCCACTAAATTAGGCTGCTGAAATGGATTAGTGGAAAACCAGAAGTAAACTGTGTGAAAGGATCAGCGACACAATTCTGGTACTAAAACAAATACAGTAGTACCTTGGATTGAGAGCATAATTCGTTCCGGAAACGTGCTTGTAATCCAAAACACTCTTATATCAAAGCGAGTCTCTGGCGGGCGTGAGAGGGCCGATTTTGGCCCACTACGCCCACTTGAGGCGAGCGGTTACATCCCTACACTACTTGTCTTGCAAGACCTTGCTCATTTATCAAGTCAATTTTTTAAAAAATTTTTGCTTGTCTTGCAAAACGCTCTCAGACAAAGTTACTTGCAATCCAATGTATTACTGTACCTGGGCTGAGAATTTGCTTAAAGACACCCTGTTCCTTAACTATAAGTGTATTTTATTTATTATTTTATTACCCAAATTTATATACTGCTGTTCACAGAGTTGTCAAAGTGGTGAACATACAACATCATTGCTAGCAAAGTACAACCAATAAAATACAATGATAAAATTACACAATCATAAATAAATGCTTATCAGCAATAGGGATAGGAGAACCAGAAATGTTCAAGCTCACCAAAATTCTCTGAATTTCACTTCAAAGCTCCATTTGGCTAGCTCTCAATTTTATTTGCAACCTGTTTTTCAGTTCATTTGAATGGGGAAAATGCGCATTTCAGATGGGAAAAATGTTCGTTTCTGTGCACATTTTTCAAAATGTGCATTTTCTGTGCGCATTTTACTTTACCCCCATTGACTAAATTGTGGAAATGCATCATTTTTGGAAAATGCACATTTAAAAATGCACATTTTTTCAAAACAACAATACATTTTTCAAACATGATTGCAAAGTCGGAAAGTGCAAACTTTTTCCCCCCTTTTAAATGCACTCCTGTTCTCATTTATGTTTGGGGCTGCAAACAGGCCAAGTTCTGATGATTTGCAAACTGAAACAAAATTCTTATACATCCCTAAATTTTGCTTTGCACTGCAGACCACAGCTGGCTGGGTCACACCTCAGTCAAAGTCTGTGTGGAGAGATGTGTCTTAAGAAGGTGTCTAAACATCAAAACTGTGGGTGCTGTTACACTAAAACACTCTACTGCAAGTAGGTATGTACGAGAAAACCATGTCTGTTCATTTTTTATCAGGATTTACCCAACTCGCACCTTTTGGATTGACCATGGACTTAAACACAATATGCTGTCAAAATCCAAGCTTGCAATGTGATTCACAGACCAAAACGATGTGTTCGACAATATGCGTACATTTGAAAAATGCGCATAAAACTTTTGAAAACTGCACACAAACATGCTTTAATCAATGGGAGAAGAATGCATACATTCCATTTCAAAGATGTGCACAACTGATGCATACATTTGGAAAAATACGCATGAATTTTCATGCAAAAAGAAAAACAACAATAACAAAGATCGCAATCTGATCCTGACACAAGATGGAATGAGCTTTGAGGTGGAGTTTGGAGAACTTTGTACTTGAGTTTTGCTTGCATGCGCTTCCCTAGTTGCAAGTGCTCCTGAGGTTGAACCTCAGGAGCATGCGGCACCATCAGAAGTGCTCCTTCTGATGATTGTAAAGATCATAAGGAACATGAGGGGTGAGGCAATCCTTAAGGTAACCTGGTCCCAAGTTGTTTAGGGCTTTATATGTTAACAACAACTCCTTCAACCTGGTCTGGTATCACTACAAGCTATCATATTATCAAAATAATTGTCATGCTCTTTAGCCACTATAAAGGCAAAAGCTCTTCAGCTGCTATAAAGGCAGAGGAGCTGACCTTTTTTTGGTTTCTCTTCTGTCTCTATTGAAAGGTAAATAGTCTGTTTTCTCTAGTTGGTTGGACCAATATTAATGCTCTTCAAGTACCCGAGACGAGACAGAAATGAACTGTGTGCTTCCTTGGAGAAGTCAGTATAGCCTTTTCAGCAAAGGTGTAGCATCATGCTGTCAGAAATAGGCCCCTGTTAGTAGCCATCCTACTGCAATTGCACCAGTTACAGCTTCTGCACGTAGCCCCTCAAAAAGTACGTAACAACAATCCAGTCTTGAGGTTACCAAGACTGTATTTCCTTTGCCCCCTCCCCCCTGCCACTGTTTGGCACCTGGTGGACCTCAGGTTTCTAGTAGATCAAGCAAGCCTGAAATCTGCTCATCCCTGGCCTAACCTAGCTACTGTGGTTTAATGTCAGTAAGGGCTTGTACCAGGCATAGTTGGTGGCAATGGAAGATAAGGGGTAAAAGTAAGCAGGTGCATTCACCACACTGGGCTACGTAGTGGTGAGTGCATTTTAGAGTATTCATATTTCCGGGCCAGCTCTACCATTAGGCAGAGTGAGGCAGCCACCTCAGGCAGCACATGCTGGGAAACAGAGTGGCAGCAGGATCTTAGGGGACAGAGCTGTGTGTGACAGTGGCCTGCTGTATTCTCCCAAGCTAGCGTGATGGCGTCAGGTGCACCGGAGGGTGCTGTCCTGTCACCAGCATTGAAGTAAGATTCATTTGCCAGTCTGGTCAGCTTCTGTACAATGGAAGGAGAGTGGGCTGCCAGTGCCACCTTCTCCTTTGCCTCAGGCAGCAAAATATCTTGGGCTGAGTATTTTAGTCTCCTGAGTATCCTGAGTATTTTACAGAGTAGGATTTAAAAGTTCAACCTCCACATATGGTGGCAGTTGGTAGGATTTAAACCCTTCACATTGACAAAACCAACAAATAGTCCTCTGTAACTTTCAGTCGCCCACTGTCTTGACTACTGTGGGATGCTTGTACACTAGATAAAATCTGAGCTGAGTTTCCAGTATGAAGATGAGGAAAAAATGGAGTTGCAGGGTTCAGATATCTCCACCAACTTCAGTTATTGTTGTTTACTGACTGAGCAACAAACTATCCATTCCTTTTACTATTCTAAGCTGTGATGGGCCATTAAGGTGATTTAAACTCAGCAGGCTTTAAAGGGCCATCATATTTAACAATATCCACTCACACTATCCCATTCTTTTTTATTTCTGTTCTTTAGAAAGCAAGGACAAGGTCTGAGGAGTTTTGTGAATGTATTTTCAAATATCACCCCATTAAATATCCCAAACAGAAGTAGAGCTAGGAAGCAATTCCATGAGTTTTGTTCCTCCGCTTCTCCTTCTGTGGTGAATTAATGGTGGGTATAGCACGAAGGACACCATTTCAGGGTTCACAGTGTAGGGATAAATTCCAGTGATATTTGGGTGTGTGTGTGTGTGTGTGTGGAGAGAAGCAAGAGTCCCAGCAAGGTTCAGTGGTGTGCTCTTGGATAAATTCAAATTAAAATTGCTAAAAGGCAGAGAATTTTATTACATGCATGATACCTCATACATAATAGCTAAAAAGTAAACACAGGTGCTCATGAAGAATAATCCTGTAAAGTCTGAAACACAGTGAGGGGGGAGCAGCAGGTCCCCCCAGAATAACCCTCTCTGGATTTCAATGTGTTGGAGAATTTCAGGCCAGTTTCAAAGATCTGTTCTTGGACAAGATGCTTGTGCAGGTGATAGCTAGTCAGCTCCAGAGGTATGAACTAGATTATCTAGACCAGGAACGAGCAACTTGTATGGACCCGGGGGGCCACATGTGGCACTGGGTGGGTGGCTAGGGGTCACACATGCGCATATACACCTTCCCACATACACACACAAACACACACACACACACACACACACACACACACACAGAGACATACACACACACTTCCTTTCCCGATCCAGATTGAGGGGAAATGGGTATGCAAAAAGAATCATCCCCACACACCCTGTTTCTTAGCAGACTTCCCTGATGCAAAACAGGCATGCCAGGATGACTCTCCTCAAGGGTCACTTTTGGCACATGTGTGACACATGTGTCAGCCTCACTACATGATTCCAAACTACAGCCCCCAAGATGCACCTTGATATTGTGCATGTGCAGATACTCATTTACATGGAATGAGGTTTTGTATTAAAAGAGAACTCTCATTAAAGCTCACATGGATGGATTCACTACTTTCCAAGTAAATAATGGATTCACTCAGGGTAAGTTCGCCCATCACTACAAGCTATCATATTATCAAAATAATTGTCATGCTCTTTAGCCACTATAAAGGCAAAAGCTCTTCAGCTGCTATAAAGGCAGAGGAGCTGACCTTTTTTTGGTTTCTCTTCTGTCTCTATTGAAAGGTAAATAGTCTGTTTTCTCTAGTTGGTTGGACCAATATTAATGCTCTTCAAGTACCCGAGACGAGACAGAAATGAACTGTGTGCTTCCTTGGAGAAGTACACTGGGAAACATAACATGGAATGCCCTCTACAATCTTACCACCAATACAATGCACTTTGTTGAAAGGGCTACTCTGCTAATGGCCAACTAAAACTGAAGAAGGCATCTGCTGGAATCTGAGAAGAATGACAAATGGAAACTTGCTCAGTTCTGATCGATACTTTTCACAGCTAATCCACATGACCCTTTGCATACCAAGGACAATACACATAACAAGGTGGAGTCACATACATATTTCTCAATCTATTTTTACATTCTGTTTTTTTTAAATGCAGCTTACATCTGAGAAACTAGTTAAGAGAAAATGCATGTAATTTCATTATTTGAGCTGTTTTCTGATTCCAAGTGAATTGTCTTGAACAATCATTTTACTCATCAAGGCAAATTTTCTGAAGAACTGTCATATGGCGTAGGCATTAGTCTAAACCAATAGCTAAAATAAGCACATGTGAGCTCTCATCTCATATACATAAAATTGAGAGGAGAAGGTGAGAGGGTTTTTTTGTTTTTTTTTACAATTCTAGGTTAGCGATAAGCACATGGTTAAGAGCAAGACCTGTGTGTATTATGTTAGCAGGATCAAAGAGCCAATTATGTCCCTTTGAAAGAAACTCTTACACGGGATTACAGAAGCTATTAATTTAAAATTGCCATGGTGAGGGCATAATTCTTTCTGATACAGTTGATTTTTTTATATGTTTGTGAGACATCTGTTTAAGAGCACTAGACCAGTCTGTCCCAACCTGGTGCTCTCCAGCTATTTTGGACTTCAACTCCCATGAGCCCCAACCACCATGGCCAATGGCTAGGAGTGCTGGGAGTTGTCATCCAAAACATCTGGAGGGCACCGGCTTGGGAAAGACTGTTCTAGACAATGCAACATTGTAGAATGAAATTCACAGTATGTTCGTAGACTGACTTAAATGTTTACATTTGCCCATATTTTATCCTCAGGAATTTCTCAAGGACCAGAGTGAACTGATGTAACCTGAATTTGAATGAAAGAGCACATCTCAAATACTAGATCAAACCTGGTCTGCTAATGGGTTTAAATATCTGCTCTGAAGTTATATCCAGTTGCAGCTGCAGCCAGGTGACGCCTTGTGGAGTACATCTGAGAGGAAAAGAAAAAAATGTTCATGCATGCAGAAATTAAGTAGCATCTTACAGGTGACTACATCTGGTGATGTGGAAGGTTTTGCAAATTCAGTGCCCTAACCCAGTGTTCTCCAACCTTGTGTCCCCAGATGTTTTTGGCCTACAACTCCTAGCATGCCCCAGCCAGCTATGCTGGCTGGGGCATGCTGGGAGTTGTAGGCCAAAAACATCTGGGGACACAAGGTTGGAGAACACTGCCCTAACCCATTCATATAGCATTAAAAAAAGAAGATATAGCCATAGTCCACAGGCATGAGAGCATTTTATACAGCTATTTGAGAGCCTCGTGCATTTTCTAACAAATGCAGTTGATTGCTAAGCCTCACTGAGGTGAATTTAGAGAGCTGTGTGGGAAAGCTTGGTTCAGAGCCTTCCTACACTGTGCATAGATCGACAGCTTTCGGAGAAGCACTAAATTCGCTCACAATTTATAAGAGCTTAAATACATGAATGAAAATGAAAATTGGAAAACCACGTTGAAAGTAAGCTTTTAAATCCCTTTGGTTGGTATCAAGGATAATTTGCATTGGAAATGCATCTTATTTGCAGGGCTAAGTAAGGAATAACGTTTGAAACGGATTCCAAGACAGCTGTTTCCTTTTAATTCTTGTAAATGGATAATCACACAAGCCTGACGTATACCAGACAGGTGGAGAGTATAACTGTTCCACATCTTCACCGAATCCACCCTCACCCCCGGATATGATTGCTGAAACCATTCAACTTTTCTAAAATGAAAACAGAGGGTGAGTAAGTCCATGGAGCGGACATGGCTTCATATTTAATTTCATATCAAATTTTAAGTTTAACTATTTTCCATATCTCTGGAATTTGGATAGGCTCAAGCTACAAAGAGGGTGTGATAACCAACTATAAACTATAACCATTCCTTACCATTGACCATGCTGGCTGGGGCTGATGGGACTAGAAGTCCAAAACATCTGGAAGGCACCAGGCTGGGGAAGGCTGTACTAAGTAGAGAGGGGCAAACTTACCCTAAGTTAATTCAGTATTTACTCAGAACATAACGAACTCACCCATGGTTTGGACAAGCATTGTCCTTCAAAGTGAACTCTCATTCCGTGTAAACGAGCTTTTGCACATGCGTGAAATCAAAGTGCATCTTGGGAGCTATAGTTTGGAATCATATAGTGCCTCCTCGGAACCATAGCTGTGGTGGTGGTGGTGGTGGTGGGCGGCAGCGACAACGTGGGAAGGTGAGAATTACGAACGGATGAGGTTTCACTAATTATGAAATTTGGTGGCATCGCTAGTACTAAAGTATGAATGAATGCCATACAGTCCATGTCTTTTGCATTCAGAGTTAAATAAAATACATAACGCTTATTTCTGTTATTGGGCATGATCCAGCTAATGTTAAACATTTCAGCGCTTCCTCAGTTTTGAAATGTTCCCAGTTTTGTCACATTTCATGCTTTTGTTATTCATTTGCTTGTTTGTTACATAGTAGCTGGGGTGAGGGGGCTTGATCAGAATTACGACTGTGCTGCATGTGGAGGATGGGTTTAACCTTTTCCTGCTGCTTTGCGGTCTTGATGAAAATCCCTCCTGACGCCATTTGCTCTGGGAAGGCAAATATCACCTTTGAAGAGGGTTTTTTTTGGGGGGTGGGTGAGAGCTGGACTGACCCGGGTTCAAAAGCTTCCCTAGCCAGTGACCCTCAGTCCCAGTCACGCAGGCGGAAGGAGGAGATAACAGCAGTTAATAAAGATTAAAGAGTTTATTTGTAAGACCCAATTACATGGGATTAAGGCAAGCAATGCATCTCTTACTCACTACATCATTGCAGATACAAATCCAATACCCCAGTGGTAAGGCGAGATGAAGTGAAGTCCAGAACAAGTTGAGACGAGTGAGAGAGGAGAAGGAGTGAAGCTATCAACAAGTGTGTTAGCTTTATATCACAGACCCTGCATCTATAAATAGGATATTACTCACCCCAGTTGTATAACCTATTCATCAACATGTTGATTCCAAACCTGTCCAAGGTTGCTGAGTCATATCATCTTGAGACTATGTCTCGTGACCAAAGACCTTGTGTACTTGAACTCAAGAGACACCCACCAGGTCAGGTGATAATCCTGATGTCAGGTGGTAATCTCGTTCTGCCTATGCAAAACCTAACAGGGTGTTGGTGGTCGGGACTGCAGTCCGGGAAGAAAGGCTTAAGTCCTTCCCCCTGCATGCCAAGGTCCTAATGAAAATCCCCCTGCAAATATTTGCAACCGGAGGGAAGCTGCTATTGGTGATGCAACTAGATAATTTAGACCCTGGACTTAGTGGTCTTATTGGTGGTGGGGTGGGGGTGGGGCTTTAAACAGCCATGTGTTACTACTTCAGTTGTGAAGCACACAGAGCTAACATTTCTTTTTGCCCCCAACCACCACTGCATGCTTTGCAACTGCCTCTACCTTCCTGATATGTTAGAACAACAACAACAAGAAGAAGAAGAACAAAACTATTTGCTTGCCCTGTTAAAAGAAAATACTTTGAACATGTGCAGTTTTGCATACTCAATTCACTTGAATCATAGCACCATCATGATGACAGGAATAAAATGGAGTTTGCTTCTGTTGCCTTGATGCCCTCATCACCTGCACACTCTCCAGGTTGTCATTTGGGGGTCCCCTGCCCTGAGCAGTGGGGCCCTGGACTTTGCCCCCTAGGTGCAACCCTTCTCCTATAGTAAATGGTGATTTGGGGGAGGCGATTTTTGTTAGGACTGCAGCCAAAGAGTTAACCCTCTCCTCCCTGTACACCACAACCCTGGTCCTGATTGGGTCCCTTGCAGCTGTTATTTAACAAAAACAACAACAAGCCTCAGATACAATCACACTTTTCATGTATGATCTCATTTGTCCCTACAGAGAATTAGATGTGTGGAACTGCATATTTCAGGAACCCCTGGGAGGTGGTGCAGTGTATGTCTGTGCATTCTGCCGTGATTGCTGTGGCTTGTGTAGAAGGAGCCCTTCTTTAGGTACAAGGAGGCTCACACTTTTATTTATTTAGTTAGTTATTTTTATTTTATTTATTTTTAAAATGTATCAACCACCCTTCATCCACAGGATCTCAGGGCAGAGTGCACAACATCAAAAACAAGCAAATCCAATATAAAAACCCTACAACTGCACATTAAAAAGCAAATTAAACACTCTTCAACCAGCTTAATTTTTGTAAATATTACAATTCTAAAATATTAAATGCCCGGGGAAAAGAAACAATTTATCTTGGCACCAAAAAGATAACAAAGTTGGCGCCGATCATATCTCCATTGGTCCCACAGATGTTATTCAGACAAGAAAGATCTTAATGCATGGGCCAGATAGTATGGCAGGAGGTGGTCCTTCAGATATTTGGGCACCAAGACACTTAGGGCTTTAAACATGATAACCAACACCTTGAATTTATTTATTTTATTTATTTATTATATTTATCAATCGCCCATCTGGCCGGTCACCCGGCCACCCTGGGCGATGTACAATTAAAATACAACAAAACAACACAATAAAATATAATAATTAAAACAATATAAAAAATTCTCATTAAAAACCTAACCCACCCCATATTCCCGCCTGAACAGCCATGTTTTTAATGCACGGCGGAAGCTCATCACGGAGGGGGCATGGCGAAGGTCACTAGGGAGGGAGTTCCATAATGTGGGGGCCGCCACAGAGAAGGCCCTCTTCCTAGTCCCCACCAGCCTGGCTGCTCTGGCTGATGGGATAAGGAGAAGGCCGTCCGTGGCAGACCTTGTTGAGCGGCCTACTTGATGTTGCTGGAGGCGCTCCTTGAGATAAGCTGGGCCGGAGCCGTGTAGGGTTTTAAAGGTCAAAACCAACACCTTGAATTCGGCTCGGCAAGCAACTGGTAGCCAGTGCAATTCATTAAGCACTGGCGTGATGTGATCACGCCGGCGGCTGCCCTTAATCAGGCGAGCCGCCGCGTTCTGTACCAGCTGAAGCTTCCGGACCGTCTTCAAGGGTAACCCCACGTAGAGTGCATTACAGTAGTCTAGGCGAGAGGAGACCAAGGCATGAACCACTGATGGGAGCAGGTGATTAGGAAGGTAGGGGCGCAGCTGCCGTATCAGATGGAGTTGATACAGCGCCGCCCGGCTCACAGCTGCCACCTGAGCCTCCATGGACAGCTGGGAGTCTAGAATGACCCCCAAGCTGCGGACCTGGTCCTTCAGGGGTAGATGTACCCCATTCAGCACCAGGTCAACATCCCCTAACCTTCCCTTGTCCCCCACCAGAAGTACCTCGGTCTTGTCGGGGTTCAGTTTCAGCATGTTCCTTCCCATCCAGCCAGCCACTGACTCCAGGCACTTGGACAGGGTCTCAACGGCCAACCTCGGTGAGGACTTAAAACAGAGGTAGAGCTGCGTGTCATCCGCATACTGATGACACTGCACCCCAAACCTCCTGATGATAGCTCCCTGCGGCTTGAGGTAAATGTTGAATAACATCGGGGAGAGGATGGAACCCTGCGGCACTCCACAAGTGAGCAGCCGAGGGTCCGAAGCCTCCTCCCCGAGAACTACCCTCTGATACCTTCCAGAGAGGAAGGACCGGAACCACTGCAATACAGTGCCTCCCAAGCCCAACCCTTCCAGACGGTCCAGGAGGATACCGTGGTCAATGGTATCAAAAGCCGCTGAGAGATCGAGGAGGACTAGAAAGGAGCATTCGCCCCTATCCAAAGCCCTCTTCATATCATCCACCAAGGCGACCAAGGCCGTCTCCGTCCCATGTCCAGTCCTGAAGCCCGACTGGCATGGATCCAAATAATCGGCTTCATCCAAGTGTGCCTTCAACTGAGCACCCACCACCCGCTCGATCACCTTGCCCAGAAATGGTAAATTGGAGACTGGGCGAAAGTTGTTTAAATCCTGGGGATCCAAGGAGGGCTTCTTTAGAAGCGGTCTTATTACTGCCTCCTTGAGGGCTGATGGCATCACTCCCTCTTTGAGGGAGGCATTCACCACCGCCTTGATCCCCTCACCCAGTCTCTCCCTGCAGCTCATGATGAGCCAGGACGGGCAAGGGTCAAGCAAGCAGGTGGTCGGCCTCACAGATGAAAACACCTTGTCCACTTCATCAGAAGGAAGAAGCCGAAACCGATCCCACAAAACCGGTCTGCCATTGGCCTCCTCCCGCTCACTCCCTGTGTCCACGACGTACGATATCCCACTCCTAATCCGATCGATTTTATCTGCGAAGTGCTTCGCTAAAGCCTCACAGGAGGCTTTTGACTGTTCCAGTGGGTCCGGAGCGACTGGACCGACCAGACTCCGGACCACTTGGAACAGCCTCCTGGGGCAGCACTCTGCAGACGCAATGGGCTTGGTAGGGAATAGGGAGCTAATGTAATTTCTTAAGAATTGGTGTGATATGGCTCCATCATGATGAATGGGTCAGAATTCTGACTACTGAATTTTGGACAAGTTGAAGTTTCCAAGAGCGACATCATGTATAATGCATTACAGTAATTCAGCCTGGATGTTATCAGAGCATGAATCACCACCATGGCAAGGTGATCCCTATCCAGGAAAGGCCGCAGCTAGTGAACCAGCCAAAGCTGGTAGAAGGTCCTCTGGGCCACTGAGACCACTTTGTCTCTAGTGACAATGCTGGATCAAGAAGCATCCCCAAGCTGCACACCTGCTCCTTCAGGGGGAGTGCAACCATATCCAGAACAAGTAGCTAACCTTTGTCGTGAAGCCTTTTGAAGAAGAGAGCTGATGTGAATCTTGACAACTGATATTAATGAATATGAATTTATGCACTGCTGTACTGTTGGGTTTTTTTAAAAAAAATATTTCAATTTAAATATGTATTATGTTATATTGCTTGATGTTAAGTTATTTACATTGTTTTGTGCTAATGAGCACAAATCATCTTGAGGTGTCTTTTGGGAAGAAAGTCAAGTACAGGCAACAAATCATCTTCTAGAAGCAGCAGGTTTTGTTAAGACAATAGTTCTGTGGCCAGGATTAGGAGAATGGGCTACTTTCACTCTATATTTCTATGCATTGCACACCTGTTCAAGTTGTGTCACATCCACCCAGGAGAGTGAATTATAAACAGAAATCAAATAAAGGAAATTCTGCATGGTAAGGCAGAGAGGAAGGGGATCACAAAGGCAGAGATAGCCCAGGTTACTCCTTTGCCTGAAGCAGAAACTAGTGGTAACCTTCTATGGTGGTAAAAATAATCAAAATAATTGACAATGCTTTGCCCTTTAATGGTACCTTATATCTGCTGCCTGCGATGGATAACCTCAACCTACCTAATGGCTGGGCCAGTTCTGTATGCACACATGGAAAAAATAATTTTCCAGATACTACAGTGTTTTTCATCACATCATTATGCTCCTCAGGCTAGAGAATATGGTGGGCTACCTTTTAGTATGATACGTATGAACAAGTTATTTTGTCAGCTGAGCACTCTGATTAGTGCATTGTGTTCTGTGAGATTAAGGCTTTAAAAAAGGGTGAGGGAGACAAACAAATACCCCCAAATTACCAAGGCTCCAATACAATGATAAATTATATAATACAGAATGGTAAAGTTTACCAGCAATTGTGACTGTGCCCCAGCTGGGAAACATCCCCTTTATCAGAGCTTGCCACTTAAGGCCTCATTTAAATATCTATGCATAATTTGACATCTGAAAGGTTTTCAGCCAGCTGCTTATGGAGAGACACATTTGTGTGTTCCTTCAAAAATCCAGACAGCTTATTTTCATAGAAGTTGAGAAAAAGTTAGGGAAGATGTTATTTTCCTCTTCTCCTGATACTGTTATAATTATCTCAGGGTGATGTAGCACAGAACCTGCCATTTAAGCCTTCACTCAGCACTTCCTCAGCCACCAGAAAACACAGTTTTTTAAGACTGGTTGAGCTATCACAGATGTGTTATTCTGGGCTGTTTAGCCTCCTAATCACCATGAAATTAGAAGCAGCATCTTTAAATTGTTAAAATTCAAAACTTGGAGTGAAGAGCGATTGACAACATGTGGATTCCACCCTCCCACTTCTGCTTGTTTTTCCTCCCTAAAAATTAAGTATGTATGACATTTTCTTTCAAACATTAAAGAGTAATAAAGCAGATTGTTTCTTCCAAATTAATGATTGTATGACTTGCAAATGTGTGTGTTTTGGTCAGTCACTTCATCCCTCTCTGCCTTTTGTCTCATCGCCTGTCTCAGCAGAAAACAACACTGCCATGCATGAGTTTGTATGTCACTATAAATTATTTGTCTCTAGTATCAAGAGTTAGAGATGCAGCAAAGCCACCATGTTGGTGCTCTTGTGATGATATAGAGCTGTAGATAAGCGCAGTCGATCAACCACTCTCTATCTGGTCCAGAAGTCTTTGTTAATACATATTGTTCCTTCAGAGCTTCACAAGAGCAGCTATACACAATTGTCCAAAGAAATACAGCTAATCTTTCATCTCCTAAAACTAATAGTCATACATCTAACACTTACTTCTCATTTGCAGCCTTGATGATTTCATTTCAATTCCTGTGGAGAAAGGCTCCATTTTTCTTCTTCATGAAGTCATATTTCCTGTCTCCGGGAAGAAATTTTTAAAGATAGATTTAATATTTCTGAATGCAACATATGTTTCTTTTATGCATCTTCGCAGTTGACCATTTCATCAGTACTGTCAAGCATTCACTAGTTTAATTCATGCACTGTCATTTGCTCTTTTCTTTAGCCCATTTTCTTGATTGATCTATTTTAAAAGTATTTCCAGAGACTGTTTGTACAAGCTCATCTGTAATTTCTGGCTACCATCTGTATTTGTCATCCATATTCAGTGCTGCTGCTCCTATAAGTCACTTCATTTCTCTCCAACCAAATCACCTTTCATTCTTCACAGTCTATCTGTTCAATTTATCAACATGCATATTTTCTTGCCATTCAAGCTGATCTTCCCGAAGACAGAACTTTTTGTTTTGTTTTGGTGATAACTAGTTCGCAACTTTGATTTTAAAAATTACTGTTTGTCAAATTTAATCACAGTGCTGTCATTTGATTGAGTGCCCCAGCAACAATTTTTTGTTTGTTTGTTTTACTTGACTGATCTTGCCTCCATCTTCAGTTAAGGCATCAAGGCTGAAGTGAATATTTGACAGACTGATTCAAGTAGTGATCATTAACCAAATTTATTATTTTTATGCCAGTTTGAAAATGTCCTGAGGTATTTCTTTTAAGGCTTAGATTTATATCATCCTATTCTATAATTCCATCACTTGCACTGATGCAATTGATTTTATGTCCTATTTCTGGCAACAAGGGCAGAATAGGATGCTGGGTATGGAAGATGGATGGACTCCATGTGGCATTTAGTAAAAGGGGGCATAGAAACAAAAGAAGGAATCTTCAACAGGGACTAGGAAAACATTTTATTGTGGTACACCCAATGGCAAGAATCCTAAGTGTAAACAAAAACAAAAAGGAGCTGGCTCTGAAGTAAATGAATGAATGCAAAAGCGTACAGGGCACCAGAGCCAAAGTGTGTAAAAATGACTATTCACATGCCATAGAACAAATATGTTGATATAACCATATAATTAAAAAGGAAAGAAGAAATGTAGCGTAAATCATGGGAATGAAAATACACTGATAACAATACAAATAAAGGTACAGATTTACAAGAATGCCGGCTAACAACTTGTTTCATTATCTTATTTATTTATTTATTTATTTTATTATATTTATACCCCGCCTTTTTTCCTGCAAGGAACCCAAGGTGGCTTACATAATCCTCCTCCATCTCTCCATTTTATCCTCACAACAACCCTGTGAGGTAGGTTAGGCTGAGAGTCAGTGACTGGCCCAAAGTCACCCAGTGAGTTTCATGGCTGAATGGGGACTAGAACCCAGATCTCCCTAGTCCCAATCCAACACTCTCACCACTCTTCATCAGAACATTCAAAATTGTTCTCTTCCCAATGTAATTTTGCTGATATTATTCTTCTCATATGTTCATTTGTAGTTCCTCCAGCAGAAGAACAATGAGAAAATAGGGGTGAAGTCTCCAAGAGAAATATTATCAGGTACTCCAAGTCCTCTGTTGTAAGAGTCTCTAGCCCCAGCTGATCTGGAACGTATTCACAGCTGTATCAGGTTTGTTCTATGGCATGTGAATAGTAATTTTTACACACTTTGGCTCTGGTGCCCTGTGCACTTTTGCATTTCATTCAAGAATCCTAAGTGTGCCTTCCATGAATGAAAGGTTTTCAGTCCAGTGGAGGATCCCAGTACAACATGCATGGTCAACTTGTCTTGTGGCTCTCCAGATGATTTGGACTACAACTTCCATCAGCCCTAACCAGCATAGACAATGGTGAGGGATGATGGGAGTTATAGGCCAAAACTTCTGGAGGACCACCAGTTGACCATCTCTGTGCTAGAAGAAGGGCATGACAACCTTACTGATTACTCCTCCCCCTGCAGGCCCCTTACATTATTCCTGAGGGTCTCCCAGCCCCCCAGCAGATTTTCAGGGGGCACAAGGGACAACAGGGGAAGCAGGAATTGGAAAAAGTCATCTCCCACTGTCTGCCAGTGGAAACAAACTCAAGGTCCAAACCAATGTGTTTCAAGTGTGAAGTCTCTCTTAGGAGGTAACTGTACAACATCCATATAAAGAATAATTTGGAAACAAAAGCTTTAAAAGAACATAAGAAGAATATAAGAAGAGCTTTGCTGGATCAGACCAAGGGCCTATCTCGTCCAGCATCCTGTTTATCACAGTGGCCAACCAGATGCCTCTGGGAAGCCCACAGCAGGGCATGAAGGCAATAACCCTTCCCCCCCTTGTGCTCCCCAACTACTGGTACCGAGAGGCATGCTGCCTCTAATCTTGGTTTAGGATATCCAATGATGATAATGATAAATGATATCCAATCCGCAATACTGAAAATGGTAAAAACTCATTGTCTGAACCTATTAACTGATTTAAAGTATAAATTCCACTATCAACCCAATTCCTCCACATAAAAGGACATATCTCTATTTTCAAGATTGGATTCTCCCATAAAGTTAATTTAGCATGGGGATATGGATCAAACTGCAGTTGATGAGGTACTGCAAGCCAAGTCTTTCTTGCTGCTAAAATTGTTAGTGGAGCCATTCCTTTTCTTTTCCTAGATCCTAACACCATCCAGCCAGAAAGAGGTGACAAATAAATTGACTCCAAAAAACAACCCATGGAGGATCATGAAAAGAAAACATTATTTTCCAATCACTGATTCACAAAACACATTCATCAAGAAAATGTGCACTTTTTGAAAGGAATATTTATTTGAAAGATTTATTTATTTATTTATTATATTTCTATATTCCACCTTTTTTCCTCCTGCAAGGAACCCAAGGTGGCTTACATAACCTTCCTTATCCCCTCCATTTTATCCTCACAATAACCCAATAACCCAGTGAGGTAGGTTAGGCTGAGAGAGTCCGTGACTGGCCCAAAGTCACCCAGTGAGCTTCATGGCCGAGCGGAGACTAGAATCCGGATCTTTGGGCCAGTCACTGATTCTCAGCCTCACCTACCTCACAGGGTTGTTGTGAGGATGAAATGGAGGAGGATTATGTAAGCCGGCTTGGGTTCCTTGCAGGAAAAAAGGTGGGATATAAATATAACAAACAAACAAACAAACAATGCCCTTAAACCTTTGGCTGAGAGAATCCATTTTTTGGAAGGCCTTAAACAACCTCTTGCTCAAACTTTGTGTAGGTGCATTGACCCATCTCCATCTCTTTTTCACTTCCATCTCCCTCTTTCCTTTCCCAGGCAAATTTTGTGGGTGCTTGAATGGGGGAAGGGAGAGTTGGTAGAGGTGATTTCCATCTCATCCCTGTAACAGGCCACACTGCAATAAAAGATTTTGTATGACTTTTACTAACATACCTAGATAAGGAATCTATTTTTTATTTATTTTATTTATTATATTTATACCCCGCCTTTTTTCCTGCAAGGAACCCAAGGTGGCTTACATAATCCTCCTCCTCCTCCTCTCCATTTTATCCTCACAACAACCCAGTGAGGTAGGTTAGGCTGAGAGGCAGTGACTGGCCCAAAGTCACCCAGTGAGTTTCATGGCTGAGCGGGGACTAGAACCTGGATCTCCTGAGTCCCAGTCCAACACTTTAACCACTACGCCACACTGGCTAGATAACAAAAAGCCTACCAAACTGTGATTTCTAATTTCAGTTTAATTCTAACCCAAATTAGGCATGCACTTTCAATATTAATGCACTGTTCCCTATGTTTCTTTTGTCACCTCTGCCACTTTCTTCACCTCTGATTCTAATTCAAATATTTGTTCTCAATGCTTCGCAATAGGTTTGACCATTTTTTTGACAGGGTGCATCCTAAATGTGAAATTAAGAGTAACGGGAGAAGGGGGCGGAGATGTGAGCAGAAAGTATTGCAGTATATTAAGAGATGAAATCACAGGGGGAAGCTCAAGATTTTTGTTTTTAAATGTTGCAGTTGGCTCTCGAGAATGTAATGTTTTCTTTCAACCCTTTATTGTCGTAATGGTGGGAAATTACGACAATAAAGGGTTGTCGTAATTCAGCCATTTATGCTGAAGTAACTCGTGTATTAAATGCAATTTGTTGTGGAGTACAAAGAAATGTTTCCACTCAACTGTCTTTCAGGGCATTCTACAGTTCCTTAGAAGCTTTGGAAGGGCTGCTCAATGAAAAGATCCCAGACCAGCTTCAGTTTGTTAGGGTCCTTGGCAAACTGTTATCCAATGGGCCTCCTCCTATGTTGGCTGGCTTATCCGGCAGTGGTAGCAGGCAGGTAGCAGCAGTACTCTGTCACCTCTCAGCCATGAGCCATGGTGAAATTTGCTCAGGCCCTCCCTTCAGGGGAGGAAGAGGCGGGCATAATCAGGCTGGCCCATGTGATGGAGCCTGGCCAATGGGGATGCTGGTGTGGGCCACTATTTAAAGTGGCCGCCTCTCCTCCAAGGCCACTTCTTGCCCTGCGTGGTGCCCTTCCCACCTACCCTGTATCTCAGCAAAATATTAGCCAGTTGGCCAGTTTTGGAGGTTGAGTAGGAACGTTTTGGACAACCCCTGATGGGCTGGGGAAATTGTTCTTTTCCCCCTGCCTACTTCTTATTGCTTCGACATGGGTGGTAGATTTTTATTCAGCTGTTTGGCTTTATTTGGTCCCAAAATGGCAGATAGTGAAGGCACCCAAGCAGCTTAGGAATCTTTACCCTGCTGAGCACCTTGAGGCAAATACAGTTGAAGGATGGCTTGGCCTGCCTACACCTCATTGCCAGCCAGCTGACGGGGATGCGGGAGGTAGTCACCTTGGCCGGGACCCAGACAAGCTTTGCCCTGGTGAATGCTGGCCAGTGTGTGTGGGATGGAGCAGTCATGGACACCTCCCAACCTTCATGGTGGGAAGGCAAGGAAAGGCACAGATCTGGTAGGCATTGGATCTACTGCCTAGAGCCTGGGTGGATTTGCCCTGTATGTGGATGGTAGCATCTGAAGAGTAGCCTTGATTAACTCTAAGGCATTCTACAGCTGTCTGGCACTTGCTTTAGAGCTCCAGAAAAAAAAATGTTTTAAGGGCAGGGCAGGACAGGTGTCAGCAGTGAGTGTGGCTCAGGAGGTGTCCAATGGTACCATGTGCTGATGGTGGGCCTGAGAAGATCAGTAACAGCTTGCCCACTGCTAACCCATTATCCATCATTCCATGCATTGTGCATCTTCAGCTGAATGATGCACATGATCTAAGGCAGTTCACATTGAGTAATGGTGAAACCCAACACATCAGGAGAGTGAGTGGACTGACTGTGCATCCTGGGCTGGAATACTTCCCAGAATCCTCTGCAGTATACAGGGGCCCCATGGCAGATGTGTAGGGATTCCTGGAAGAAAAATCACCATGAAAAACATTTCAGAGTTTGAAACTATGATGTTTGAAGACTACTATCCTAATTAATCAAGAACAACATTTCTCCCCTCTCTCTTTTAGTATTACGTCTCTCAGACCTTTCCTGTAGGATGATTATTTGGCTCTCACTAAAATATTTTTTTCTTAGAAAAAAGTAATTTTTGGTGGCTACCCCCTATAAAATCTGAATCTGGCAAAGAGCAGATTTAATTTTATAAGTCTAGCTTGGATAATTCATGGATAATTCACCACAGGTTAAACTGTCCTAGACAATGTGCTGCTAAGTAATTGCAATTGGATTGTCAAGTGCTTTCACTTATGCCCGTGAGGGGCATTTAATGTACCTACCATTTTCCCCAGACCATAATTCAATTTTGATGAGTTCAACAGGAACATTAATAGGGTTTTTAAAAAAAATACAACTTTGAAAATTAACACCATTGTGCTTTCAAGATTGGGAACGAAGATTCATTGTCAAAGAAACCATTACATTAATATAATGTGGAGAAGAGGTGAATATGTGAAAGACAGAGGAAGATCAAGGAACACGTGGAACAGCTGTGAAAGATGCTATGTGGCCCATATTTGCATTGGTCAGTACTAAGTATGTGGCATCTGGCCCCAGCAGGTATTTGGCAGAGGCCAAGTTCAGGGAAAGGTAGTTATAGGTAGTCAAAGTTCAAGAGTGTAGCAGGTGTTGGGGCCTGTGCCTGATTCTGAAGATTCAGCTTGGGTGAAATGGATAGACGGTGCTGGAATAGCTGAGTATAGGCTTCACACCAAATTCCAGCAGGGTAGCCATTGTAGGAAAAACAAAAACTTGTGGCACCTTCAAGATTAGCACATCCATTACTGCATGAGCTTTCGCGGACTAGTGTCCACTTCAACAGATCTTAGGATTAATGCTTCATGCATCTTATGAAGTGGAGTCAGGTAGTCCATGAAAGCTTATGCCACAATACATTTCTTAATTTTTAAGGTGCCGCAACACTCTTTGTCGTCTTCACTCCAAAGACAAACATCTCAAGTCTAGGGCTGAGCTGAAATGCCTGCCCCAGTTTGCCACACTATATACAGTCAGTGGATTTGGAGGAGCCATTTGGCCAATTTTTCAAGGAGGATAAATCTGTGGGCAAGACACTCAGTCACCACCATGGCGTGGAGCTCCTCCCAGTGGCTGTCAGGTAGCCCATCACTTTCTTTTCCCAAAAGATGTAGAGTCGCCCTGACTGGGACTTCTGGAACAAAATGGCAGCCCCCACTGGGCATCAGCATCAGCAAATGGTGCTGCTGTCCCCAAATGTTCCTAACCTCACTCTGAAATCTGCAAGGAGATTTTGCGGGGTCCTACAGCTACCTGAAATTTGAGCCAAACGTTATCACATGAGAACGTTCAGTTCAACACTAGTTTCAACTAAATTTATTTCGTGAGCAAATGATAAATGTATAAGAACAGACGGAAGAAGAGTGACTTACAACAAAGTAGGCATACATACTGCCCTCTGCTAGGTGCGCACAGACATCCTGTAGGCTAAGAGTGGGCAACTTGTGGCCCACCGGATGTTTTGGCTTACAACTCCCATCAGCCCTAGTCAGCACAGACAATGATCAGGAATGAGGAGAGTTGCAAGGCAAAACATCTGGTGTGCCCACCAGTTGCCCAGCCCTGCTTTAAACCCGACAAAGCAGGAAGTTCTCCCTTCAAGGCATAGCGACACTATTTTACATAACTGTTCCATACACCACAAAAATAATGCAGGAAGGAGAAAAGAGACAAAGGGATGGTTGTCCATGGAACATTGGTTTTATTCTGTTTTAAATGTAAAGATTTTATATTATGTTATTTTATGGTTTTAAGTTTTGTTTGTGAACTGCCCAGAGGGCTTCAGCTATTTGGTGGTATAGAAATGTCAGTAAGTGACAAATAGTGACCTGTTGTTCAGGCAAAGGCCCAGGGCTGACAGGACTCAAGGGCCAAGACATCTGTATTAACCTTAAATTTGCGTGCTCCAGTGTGTATAATCAATGCTGTCGTTTGCATATATTTGGTAAAATAAGCATATTTGCACATATTATCCAAATTATCTTAATTTATTCTGCTCCTGATCGTCTTGGTAAGAGAAAAGAAGGTATGAGGGGGACCAAAACCTACCTCCATCCAATCACTGCTGCTTAATACTGTTCTAGCTCTACTCCATGTTTTCTTTTTCAGCCCATAGACTTTCAAATCTCTTGGCCTGAAGGGCTAGTTGGACACTTCCATTTAAAAAACACACATGGAAAACTGAGATGCTTCAGTCACTGCATTCTGCACTAAATACCAATATCAGAGATCTGGAAGTTATCCGCAAACACTTTATAGGCATCATTATCAGCAGGTAAGGCTCCATAACTCAAGACAATGCTGCTGCTTCTTGGTTTATATCAGATAGGATGCGATGTTTTATGTTTCTCCTTTCTCCCTGCTCCACATCATTGGCTGCCCCTGGCATGGGCTGGAAAAATGCAGACTGTTGTGATGTCAAACCATGGGTAAACATAACTGATGTTTCTATGGGCAAGGGAGGATCTGAACACACAGCTGCTGTTTTTGACAACAGACACAAATTTATCCTTGAAATTGCTAATTTGGTCCTCATACTGATCCTGAAATTCACAGGTCAGGAAGAACAGACTGTTTTAATATAAGGCTATTTAGTTTCCCCCTTGATCTAGGATTCTTCCACCTCTTTACACTGATATATCTATTTACAAGCTCAAAAGGATTCTGCAATGAACTTTTTAATGTGAAATGATGTATTCCAAGAATGCCAGATGATGATGATGATGATGATGATGATGATTTTAAAAGTACCTTTCTCTGAAGCTAAATTCCGATATCTTGTGCAATGTGAAAGTTCAGGTTAAAGCGTAATAGATTTATTCTCGGAAGAGAATAAATTTATTACGCTTTAACCTGCTCTTTGGAAGAACATCATGTATAAATCACACCAGCTATTTACATGCCTGTAAATCCCTTTTTATGCTACCCATATCAAATAAAATGTGTAGTAAACAGTTTTACACTACACCATTCCTAGGGGATAGATCAACAAGTGCAATAGAAGCACCCTGCCCCCAAGTTTATATTGTATCTGCACTGCAGAGACTTGCATGCACTTGTGTTCTTTATCTATTTGAAGGGAGTATGTGTGTCCTTGTGATATTGTACGTTTGCCTCCTTAATGACATTGTTTTCCCAAACTTACCAATTTACAGCTCATAGAAATAAGTGTGATCTTATCTGTTGCTGGTGGTAGAATAATGTACTCTTGAACAAGATATGGAGCCAGTTTCAGTAGACACTGCCTTCAGTAGACACTTCAGTACACACTGATAAGATAAGCATTATGTGGGCTGTTTTAGACACTGATAAGTGTGATGATGTGGGCTTCTTTTCAAGATAACACTGCTGAACTTCATCTTGGCAGCAGATAGCAGCCACTACATGACCACAAGACACTGCTTACAGTTCTTCAGCAATTTAGCAGGTTTTCTGAAATTCAACATTTGCCAACGTTTCTGCCGCTCAGTTTAAGGCCACCCCATCCCCTGCCATGACTCCCTTCGAGCCTCTTTTGAAGTGCCCCTCAGGCTACAATCCTATACATGCTTACTTGGTAGTAGTAAGCCCCACTAGATAATGTGTGCTTGCATAGAAATGTGCTGTTAGTTTCCTTACCTTTAATGCTTTCTAAGATCTTGCATCCCTTCTCTCTCTACCCTCATTACTCAAGATAGTCATGATCATGACCGTCATTTCTCCAGCTTGGCTATCCTCAAGTACCTGAAGCTGGGGGTGGATGGATCAATCTATTTCTGGTCGATGTTAATTTGATTTCACATGTGCTCATTTATAAGTCTATTCTGTCCCATTTTATAATTTTAAAAAATCTGCACAAAAATTCGCTTTTAAATATTGTATTTATATTTCTCACAAAATTCCTATTTCTAAATATATCTAAACATATAAATAATTTTCCCCCTCAAAGCACACCTTTCTAGCATATTAAAAATGGATTTTTATACACATTTTGGTACTTTGGGGGGAGTGAGAACTGCATCACAAAATTCTGAGAAATGTGGAATCCAAAGGATAACTGCATTCTGACTGGCACATTAGTTGCAGAGGTGTGGATCATGTCAATTTGCTTCCAAATGTGGACCGAACAAAATCCTTGAGCATCCCTACCTGATGCTCACCTTCCTCCTCCCTCTTCCTGCCCAGAACTCATTCCAAGAACATGTGCTTGTCAAAGCTTCTCAGGGACAGCTCCACATTTTAGCTGGTTCTCAAGCAGCACCAGAGTATCTATGGGTGCTCTGCCCTTGATGTTGTGATGAACTTCAAGAGCACTCTGGCTTCAGATTGCCTCCAAAGTACAGTACAATGTCAGTGATAAGACCCCACCCATCTCCAAAGCTAGACCTTGGGAGAAAGAGAAGGCCTCATCCATGGCTGACTGTGTGCTAGGCTTCATAATAGCTTGCCCAGGTAATTAAGAAGACAACAGCTGACAAAAAGGTCTGTTATTTTTATGTGGTCGCTCTGATAGAAATATTCCTTTATTGCATATTAATTTTGTAGCCAACTTGGATGTAAAACCTTGAGCCTCCCAAGGCCTGCTGTCCTTTTCTGCTGACACTGTTTTTTCACACGTCCTTTACATTTTCATTCAAATTAAAACTGTGCTATCCTAGCAGAGACATCTAGCCATGGACAATCAGGGCTGGTTTACATTGCATTTTTAACCCTCCATGAAGACCTCCCTCAGCCTCAGCCTCCCACAGGCATGGTTCATGTGGCAAAATATAACATGAATAAGAAGACCCAGATATGGCCAGCAGCAATTCCTAGGACTATTTTCACCCACGCATCACATAAAAAGTTGAATTGGTGCAGGCCCTATTCATGATTGCCAGGTTTACATGTTACATTTACTATTCTGCAATTAAATCAATTGTGAATAAAAGCACAGTGATTCAGAGCTTCACTACACTACTGAGAGCCATACCAAGGCTTTGAAGTGTTATAAAGCCAACTGTGCATAATTATGCACATGCAATTTGAAACAATCATTCATATCCATATTTTTTTTAAAAAAAACTTGTATATCCACTTTTGCGAACATATGATGCCTGAACTATGGATGTGCGCAGAGATTGATTGGGGGGTGGAAGTCTGATGAACTCACTGGGCTCGACCCCCGAGCTCTGCTCGACCTACCTGTTTCCCCAGCTCGACTTGTGTTTTCGAGAGCCAAGCGGGAGAAGCGACTTCTCTGGGTTCCCAGCGCTACATTGTTTATGTAGAAAATGGCATAAGATACGTTAAAAACAGCCACAATTTGCATAAGTTATGCAAATCGCGACCGCTTTTAATGTATCTTACACCATTTTCTACATAAACAACATAGCACCGGGAACCTGGAAGTGCAGCGAGCACCTCAGTTGGCACTTGCTTTCAGTTTGGCTCGGCCCGCGCAGCGGAAGCACTCGCTGAGCACGCCGCAAGTCGAGTGCTGGGTGGATTGCCCACCCCTAACCTGAACATATGGTGCCAGTGGAGGATATCATCAATCATGGTTAATAAGGCTATCAGAGACTACTAGTCCTGATGGCTATATGCTGCCTCCAGTATCAGAGGCACTATGTACACTATGTGCCTATACACATTAGTTGCTGGGGAACATGGGCAGGAGATTGCACTCATGTCCTGCTTGTGGGTTTCCTGTGAGCAGCTGGTTTGCCACTGTGTGAACAGAATGCTGGACTAGATGGACCTTGGTCTGATCCAGCATGACTCTTCTTATGTTCTTACTATGTGTAAGGAGAAAATGTCTGTGGAAATAAAGGCATAGGTTCCTAACAGAGTGATAACTTTTTCTGGATTGTGTCCCATGTTTCTTTGATTGCGATCTCTCATTCTCCCAGTTTTTGAGGGTTCTGCTGATAAGAAGATGCCTTGTACAGAGTGTCAGACCATTGATTCACCAGCTCAGGATTGTCTATACTGGCTTGCAGTAGCTCTCCAGGTAAGGATCTTTCCCAGCCCTAATCTGGAGATGCCGGGCACTGAATGTGGGACCTTTTGCATGCAAAGCAGGTGCTGCTCACCAAATTAAGAGGGTTTCCCTGGAGTCCTGGAATCAGGTGTGGCTCAGAGAAGGTCAGATGCCAAGCAGTTCTTGAAGTGGGATAGGATGGGTGGAGTTGGATGGCATCCCACGTATTTTCTGGTGAACCTATTTCTTTTTAGTTGAGCATTATTAAATCTGGTCTGTCCTAACCATCCTGCTTCCTTTTTTCCCTTCCACTTTGGGCACTGATGCCAAGAATTAAAAACAAAACAAAAACCCAGGTTCTAATTAGAGGCTTCCAAGAATCACATAAGCACAACTTGATACCCTAATTCAAGGGTATCAGTGGAAGAAAAATATTCCTTTCAACACTTGGATAGCCTGTAATTGAGGATACAGTCATGCCTTGGATTGAGAGCATAATTCGTTCCGGAAACGTGCTTGTAATCCAAAACACTCTTATATCAAAGCGAAATTCCCCAAAAAAAATTTGTACAGAGATTTTTAATTTAAGCCGTACTACAGTACTTGTATTGCAAGATGTCGCTTGTATATCAAGTAAAAATAATAATAATAAATATTTAAAAATTTGCTTGTCTTGCAAAACGCTCTCAAACCAAGTTACTTGCAATCCAAGGTATCACTGTAGTTATCAGTTTGGTCAAGAACATGTTTGCAGGAGGGTCAAGATTGCAGAGAAATCCCCCATCACTTTCAATCTAATAGGATACAGATGCAATGGTGAAAAGGGCTTATAATTATGCATTGAGCCTCCCCACTTTTCCCCACCCCAAGCCTTGTGGCTTCTATTTTCTTGTCAAAAAGAGACCAAAGGAAGACCGTTTTGTTGGAAACCTGAGCTGCCGGGGGGGGAAAACAAAGTTAAACAACTTTGTCCCAGCAGCTGCAGAAGTTGCTAGCGGAGAAATTGTGGTGTGAGAAGCGAGTGCTAGGCCAGTAGGTTAAAAAACAAAACACAAGTATGTTTCTTTCAACACAAAGGTTTACTAAACTAAGACTTGCAAAACAGGAACAGAACATATACAGAGTGCTAATTACAAAAGTGAAAGAGAACAGTATGTCAGACAAAACAAGTACAGTCTACATAACAAGTACAAAACAAAAACATAACAAAAACAAGTACATACATAAACTATCTCAATACTTACAGAATGCTCTTACTCAATTACTCTTAATACAATTAACTCCTTATTCCCCCAACAAGAACACATAGACTTTGCACACCTTATATACCTTTTTGTACAGTCACACCCATAGCATGATGTAATCCCAGCTGAAAACAATCTATCATGACCCCTGCTCCAAATTCCCTGAAGACAGAAAAAACTGTACACCCACTACACTGGGCCAAAGGTGACGATGAGCTCATCTATGACCTTGCTCATGCCTGCTGGTTCTTTGGTTCTGTTGCTTCATTGTCCGAAGGCAAAACCAGAATATGCGATGCCATATTCCAACACGTTTGAATTGACAATACAAGATATCTGTCAGTCTGTCTGTCTGTCTGTCTAAAATAATTTCTAAACTGCCTTTAAGGGTGGAACCCTCTCAAGGTGAAATACCAGATAAAAACCACACAAAGGGGATGCAATAAAAATGCATAAAAACATATTCAATAAAGATCCATAAAAACAGAGATTACCATTTAAAAGCTATAAAAACAATACTTTCCAAGAAAAACCAACAGCCCTGATTCACGGGAAGGTCAGTGAAAATAGGTGGGTTCGTAAACCTTTCCTGCAAAGAAGGGGCCTAACGAACCAACAATGGAAACTGATGCCATAGGTGTGGGGCCACCACTGAGAAGGCCCTCTTCCTTGTACTCACCAGTCTAAGTGTTGCAGGGGACAAGTGAGAAAGGCCTCTGTTGATTATGTCAGAGTGCTACGTGACCTCACCATGGAATCCCATGCCAATTTTTATTCAAAGAACTGAGCCAAACAACAAAATAAAGAAAAAAATAAAGTCAAAGAAAAGATTAGGATAAAATTAGGAATTATTCATTTGATTTATATCTCGCCCTCCAACAAATTCCCACACAACTCATGCACGTCAGTGTGCCAGAATTGCAATACTAAGAGCCAAATTACATGCTATGTTAAAACAGTTGGACGGTGTCTGATTTTTTAAATATTTTCCTGTCCAATCATGATTTCACTCATTTTTTTAATACTCTACCCACTGGCTTGGTTACAGGATTTAGGGGGGGGGAGAGTCCCAACTGGCACCAATGAAGACTTCTTTTTAAAAAAAACCTCAACCAGCCCCATAGCCGTGTGTGGAAAGAGGGGGGGCGGTATGCCCCCGGCTGGGATGTGGGCCTCAGCAGGCGCCCAATGATGCCAGCCACTGGTGCCAACCCTGGACTTACATGGAAGTGTTTATAGGATTGCAGCATCAGTTTTCCTAATGTTTCATGTTTTAACATTTAAATTTTAGTATATGCTAAAAACACATAACATTATTTTGTTTTATACTTCAATAGATAAGATAGATGAATATATACCCTTCTTTTCTTTATATAATAGACATACAGCAGCTTACAAAAAAGATCATAAAATATATGTTACAAGTTACAAAAGTGTGTATCAGTTCTTACATTCCATAGTTTATGACATCTACTAATATCATATATATATATATATATATATATATGATTCAAAAGAAGAAACAGAATAATGGCGTGTACATACAAATATGTTTCACTCTCTAAAGAGCATACTCTAATCCAATCTTTATATATATATATACACACACACACACACACACACACACACTTTGGAGCAGTAAGATCAATGAATGCAGCATATAAATAATTTTGAAATTTGCATGTGTTCACCCAATATTTCTCATATAATCTACTCTAACCTTTTCTAATTCAATAGACAGACAGAGAGAGGTACTTTGCTAATAAAATATGAGGGTTCCTTCTGGTAAATTTACTTTCCCTTCCCATTCTGCTTGTACTAATTAAGCACACACTGTGGCAAGTACTGTGCAGCCAGGTAATATGAACTTTAAGCACAGTTTAACATTGACAATTTGAATAAATGGCATTTTATAATTATTGTACAGATATCCTTTAATTAAGTGCTATGCCAAGTGATAGCAATGAATTATTTTGAGAGGAAATCACACCGCTTTTTATTAGCAGCATTTCCCTACAGCATGTATCCCCAAACATATTATGGATTTCTCGGTGCCAAAACCCCTCTGCAGGGGTGAGGTACCTATTAGGATGGTCCGCCCCAGGCGTCTTATGGATCTGGATGGATTCCTGAACGCGCTTGGGGAATTGGAGCATGCAAACGATAGCTCGGTCAAGAACCTGGTGGATGACTGGAATGCTGCAATCACCAGAGCATTAGACCAAGTTGCCCCAAAGCGCCCTCTTCACCTGAACAGAGCTCGCACGGCACCATGGTTTACTCCATTGTTGCAAGCTCTGAAGCGGAAGGTGAGAAGGCTAGAGCGCGAATGGCATAAATCCCCCTCCGAAGACCATCGGGCACAGGTTAGAGCTGCATCTTCAGCCTACCAGGTGGCGGTGAAGGCAGCAAAAAAGAATTTCTCTGCTGCCTCCATCGCGTCTGTGGAGTGCTGCCCCAGGAGTCTGTTCCAGGTAGTCCGGAGCCTGGTTGATCCAGTTGCTCTGGATCCATTGGAACAGTCTAAAGCCTCCTGTGAGGCTTTAGTGAAGCACTTTGCAGATAAAATTGATCGGATTAGGAGTGGAATTTCGTACGTCGTGGACACAGGAAGTGAGCGGGAGAAGGCTAATGGCAGACCAGTTTTCTGGGATCGGTTCCGGCTGCTTCCTTCTGATGAAGTGGACAAGGTACTTTCATCTGTGAGGCCGACCACCTGCTTGCTTGATCGTTGCCCGTCCTCGCTCATCATGAGCTGCAGGGAGAGACTGGGTGAGGGGATCAAGGCGGTGGTGAATGCCTCCCTCAAAGAGGGAGTGATGCCATCAGCCCTCAAGGAGGCAGTAATAAGACCGCTTCTAAAGAAGCCCTCCTTGGATCCCCAAGATCTAAACAACTTTCGCCCAGTCTCGAATTTGCCATTTCTGGGCAAGCTGATCGAGCAGGTGGTGGGTGCTCAGTTGAAGGCACACTTGGATGAAGCCAATTATTTAGATCTGTGCCAGTCGGGCTTCAGGTCTGGACATGGGACGGAAACGGTCTTGGTCGCCTTGGTGGATGATATGAGGAGGGCCTTGGATAGGGGCAAATGCTCCTTTTCCTCCTTGATCTCTCAGTGGCTTTTGATACCGTTGACCACGGTATCCATCTGAAGGGGTTGGGTGTGGGAGGCACTGTATTGCAGTGGTTCCGGACCTTCCTAACTGGAAGGCACCAGAGGGTGGTTCTCGGGGAGGAGGCCTCGGACCCTCGGCTGCTCACTTGTGGGGTGCCGCAGGATTCCATCCTCTCCCCAATGTTATTTAACATCTATCTAAAGCCGCTGGGAGCTATCATCAGGAGGTTTGGGGTGCGCTGTTATCAATATGTGGATGACACGCAGCTCTACCTCTCCTTCAAGTCCTCACCGAGGTTGGCCGTTGAGACCCTGTCCAAGTGCCTGGAGTCAGTGGGTGGCTGGATGGGAAGGAACATGCTGAGGCTGAACCCTGACAAGACCGAGGTACTTCTGGTGGGGGACAAGGGGAGGTTAGGGGATGTTGACCTGGTGCTGAATGGGGTACATCTACCCCTGAAGGACCAGGTCCGCAGTTTGGGGGTCATTCTAGACTCCCAGCTGTCCATGGAGGCTCAGGTGGCAGCTGTGAGCCGGGCGGCACTGTATCAACTCCATCTGATACGGCAGTTGTGCCCCTACCTTCCTAATCACCTGCTCCCATCAGTGGTTCATGCCTTGGTCTCCTTTCGCCTAGACTAGAGTTGTCCCATATCGCCTCGCGATGAACAGCCCTGTTGCCCTGGTTTCCCCACAAAAAATGTAGCGTGAGGGGCCAGCAGGGTCCCATCGCATCACTTCCGGCCTGCCAGAAGTGATGTGATGGGCCCAGCGCGGCCGCGCCGGCAGCTCAAGCGGCACAGAGAACAGCTCCGCACCGCTCAGAAGAATGAGGCGGGGGGGGCGATGTGGAGTCGAGGTGGTGGCGAGGCGACCCCCCCGCACAGGTTCGTGCCCACCACTAGCCTAGACTACTGTAATGCGCTCTACGTGGGGTTACCCTGGAAGACGGTTTGGAAGCTACAGCTGGTACAGAATGCGGCGGCTCGCCTGGTTAAAGGCAGCCGCCGGCGAGATCATATCACACCAGTGCTCAAAGAGCTGCACTGACTACCAGTTGCTTGCTGGGCCGAATTCAAGGTGTTGGTTTTGACCTTTAAAACCCTATACGGCTCCGGTCCATCTTATCTCAAGGAGCGTCTCCAGCAACATCAAGTAGGCTGCTCGACAAGATCTGCCACAGACGGTCTTCTCCTTGTCCCATCAGCCAGAGCTGCCAGGCTGGTGGGGACTAGGAAGAGGGCCTTTTCTGTGGCAGCCCCCAAGTTATGGAACTCCCTCCCCAGTGACCTTCACCATGCCCCCTCTCTGATGAACTTCCGCCGGGCTTTAAAAACTTGGCTTTTCAGGCAGGAATATGGGGTGGGTTATAAATAAATAGAATGTTTGCAACTTTGCATCTATACTGGGATGAATGATTAATCTTAAGGTAGCTACAAAAAGTGGTCTGGTTATTCATAAAGAAGGCAGGTAAAATCTCCCATAGATAATTGGTCTTCATGTAACTAGCTGTGTTGGTAGAACAGCAAGATGATGATGATGATGATGATGATGATGATGATGATGATGATGATGATGATTTTGGCATGGTTCTCAAATGGCTTTGGTACACAGACCAGATGCTTCACTTCACTGGAGCCACTGCAGGCTGGTGAGCCTTTTTGCCCCAACATGTGCACACAAGTATGCACAGCAGCACATGTCCAAACATGGACGTGTGCATGCGTGCGCGTGGCACACACACAAACACATACTGCTAGCAGTGGTGGGGAAAGCGTGATCTGTATGAGGATATCTGAGGGAAAGAGAAATCTGAGGGAGAATCCAGTGCTGATGAGGAAGCAAGGGTACCTGTGGGGGCCACACTTACTGCCATGGGGTGGGGTGGGGTGGGGTTGTGGGTGGGGAAATCCATTGAGATTTCCCTCCAAAACAGGATTCTCATCTCATGCATCTCTAGCTCAGGCATATCTGCAAGAGATTTCTGCAGCTCTGGGACAGCATTTGAGATGCCCCTGCATGGCCTTGCTGCTTTCCAAACTTGGTTAGTCTGCGAAATAGCCAAGTATGTGTCCTGTTTTTCAGGTTGGTATTTATCATTCCACAGTCCCCTCACCTGCCCTGTATTTGAACATGCAAAATATTTCATTCAGCCACCTCCCTCCCTTTTTTGAGTCATATCAGAAGGCTGGATAAAGCATAATTCAATCCTTTTTCTCAGTTTATAGACTTGGTGAGGTTTCTGTGTTGTAGTATCTGCTCTTTTGTAAATAATTCTCTTTACAAATCATTGGGAAATCTCAATGGATTTTTACTGGTTCAGTCCTGGCAGATTTTGTTCCATCTTCCCCCGTCCAGGGCCAACTCAATCTGTAGCAAGTTGATCCAATACGTGGATTTTGGATTTTTTTAAAAATGGTGGTAGCAATTTGCACAAAAGGTTCTCCCCCCGCCCTTGGCTCTTGAAATTTGTTTTATTTATTTTTTTATCAGGGGTCTTGCACAAGTACACACTTGGGCAAGTCTGCTGTCTGCTAGGTAGCCCCATAGAGGCATATTCCGTTTATATTCTGTTTGTATAAAAACAGAAAGCAGGGATAAATCTATTCATCTCAGAAGTCTGGTCACTACATCTGTCGTGTGTGGGGGGGGATGGGCACCGAGCCCGGCGGCACGCACGACTCGTGGCTGCCACACGAGCCGAGCCTCTGGCAAGTGCCTCAGCCGGTGCTCGCCGGACTTCCAGGTCCCGGGCTCTACCCTGTTTATGTAGAAAATGGCGTAGTATACGTTAAACATGCCTGCAATTTGCATAAATTGCAGCCATTTTTAATGAATACGCCATTTTCTATGTAAATGGCATATATTGCACCATTTTCTACGTAGAAAATGTAGCGCCCGGAACCCGGAAGTAGCTTTCCCTGGCTCGGTTTGTGAGAACGCAAGCTGAGCTGGGGAAAGGTAAGTCGAGTCGAGCTTGGGGGGGGGGCAAGCCCGGCGAGTTCACTGAGCTTCCACCTCCCTATTGAGCTCCGCACACAACCCGTGTGTGTGTTTGTGTGTGTGTCTGTATGTGTGCGTGATACAAAATTATAAGTAGTCTGATTCTCCACCCGCACCCCAGGAAAAAGTAACACTTTAAGAGGGTACACAGTGTTTTCATACCAGGTGCATCACCTGCTGTCATCATGTAAAAACAAAAGACAAAAAAACATGAATCCCTGTTTCCTTTACGTATTTGCATATTCATCTACATTAGCACTTACATTCATATGCATTTCATAGTCACCAAGGCACAGTGGAATAATTACTGTGTATTTACTGAATAGCTTGCATGAGCACCAGGCTGCTGCTGGAAAGGATGTGGAAGAAGAGATGCGGAAAACTGGCAGAAATAATATAACTGCAAAGTCAGCCGGTTCCTACACAGTAGCATTTGGGAAGCACACACACAAAAGCATTAGCTTATGGTTGGTAATACTGCCAAATAGGGTGTTTCCCTTTATTTCCTTTATCAGCATGTGGAACATAGCTATGCTTACTTTAAAACCCAAGACGGTCAAGCCAAACAGAATCTTGAGAATGCCATAACACCACCAACAACAACAACAACACTGATACGGCAGCTGCGCCCCTACCTTCCTAATCATCTGCTCCCATCAGTGGTTCATGCCTTGGTCTCCTCTCGCCTAGAGTTGTCCCGTATCGCCTCACGATAAACAGCCCTGTCGCCCTGGTTTCCCCGCAAAAAAATGTAGCATCTGAAGGAGCAGGACTGATGGTGTGAACAGCAAGGTGTTCCCAAAATAATATTGGAGAAAATAAGACTTTTTATGCTCTTAGCTTCATTTCTTTTTTCATGCATAATACATCACCCATGTGCACCTATCTCTTCCCAAACCATATTTTAGGGCAGGGGTGTTGAACCTCAGGCCCGCGGGCCAAATCCAGGCCTCTGGAGTTCCCCTGAAGGCCACGCCCCCTGTTCCTTGCCCCACCCTCTTTCCCCTGATCATTGGGTAGTTTTCCGGCTTTTGCACAGGTTTTTCCCATTCTAAAAGGCTGAATTGCCTCTCCTAAGGCTCAATTATTGGCATTAAGAGGTTTAAGCTAAAATATACTTGCCTTTTTTATTTTGTTTTTGATATTTTGGCCCTCTGCATTTTGCCTTGGGCTCTGCCCACCACTGGAATGCATATCCCAAGAGCTTCTCCAAAACTGAATTCAGTTCTCTGGCTGATAGAGACTCGACACCCCTGTTTTAGGGTCTGTTGTCTACCTTGCCATTCAGTACACTGTACTACATTACCACTAACACCCACACCCACCCACCCACCCACACACACACACACACACACATCACACACATCACACACACACACACACACACACGAGACATATCTTTCAGTCAGGTTTTTAGAGGTTTTCACAAGATTACTTTTAAATGATAGAGATTAAACTTATACCGAGTGCAGAAAATGTGGAACTTGTTTTCCTGAATTAAATGAGAGTTGGCTGACATCAGGGAGACACACAGCTGTGAAAGGTTGCACGGAAACCTTGAACTTCAATATTAATAAAAGCACAGGCCGAATACTCTTTAGAAAATATTTCATCTGTTGATTTTGCATGGCTCTGCACAGCGAAGACTATTGTGCCAGGGAAGTGATGATGTTATGTTGACAGGAGATATCAGAGCCCAGCTGTCAGTCCTAACGGTTCCTGTCAGCTACATGGCATAATGGCCATCGTTCCACCAGAGTTCAGACAGTGACCTACAAGCTTGCAGCCTGAGATTATGATCCCCTATTTGATCGCACAGCAGCATTTCTCAAGCCCGCAAGCAACCAATACACCAGCTGACATCACAGAGGCTTACTTTTGGATTTGTTGCTACAGGCAACAGGTCAAAAATCATCAAATCCATGTTGTTTGCGGGAAAGGGAAAGAGAGAGAGAGAGAGAGAGAGAGAGAGAGAGAGAGAGAGTTGCGTGGATGTTTTCTTTTTAAATGTTCTATCCACCTTCTTTAAGAGCTGTTTGAATTCTTCAACCTCTTCATGCACCATTACTGTGAGAACAACAGAATCTTAAAGGAGCTGAATTTGTTTTAGGAAAGTAAGCACAGTGCCAGAACTTACAAATCTATACTAACCAGCTCCTGCATTCCACATGATTTTCTCACTAAAAACACAAGCACTTTGGCAAAGTTCAGTATATTCATTGTTCAAGGGTTGGCTGGAAACAAGAGGATATTAGTAATTTTGTAGGCTGTACCGCTGAGTACAAGATTACTGAATACATCAACGTTATTGTTATTTCCACCAGGTTAGACAAGCCGGCCATAGTATGCATGCCACTTTCCTCCTGGAGAGTCAAATTATACAGAGCGGGAATCATGCAGAGCAAGAACCCCTGGATTAAATGGAGGCAATTCACATGAAATGACCATTTTGGTTAAACAAGAAACTTTCCACATCTCTTTTGTTGGCCTGTCATTTTGCCCCAGTCAAGGCATTCCTGAATATAATAAAATGTGTGGAACCTCCTATTTCTCTTACCAAACAGAGGACTTGTGGGAAAGAGAAAAGAGTGCCTGAAATTCATTTACTCCTCCAAATGACAGGAGGAGGCATAGTTCAGTGGCAGAGCATGTGTTTTGCATGTAGAAGGTAACAGGTTCAATCCCTGGCAGCATCTCCAGGTAGGGCTAGGAAAGAATCCTGCCTGAGACCCTGGAGAGCCACTGCCAGTTAGTGTCAACAGTACTGGGCTAGATGGGCCAGTGGTCTGACTTGGAAATTGGAATAAGGCAGCTTCCTAGGCTTCTTAATATGGGAAGGGTGGGGGGACTCCACAAATTCAACGGTGGGCATCCAGCCTGTGCTCCACTCCCTGAAAGGGGATTTCACTTTGAATAAACACACACACACACACACACACACACAATGTGCAGGAACCAGTTCCTGTGTACGGATCACCCTAGAATATACAGCCATAGAATATACATGGTTTTCTCATTTCCCCTGTCCTCTTCTGCGACATGAAGATTAAATGACCTACCAGGTTATTTCCTATTTCTTAATGACCAAAGAAAAAACGAGGCAGCAATACCATGCACACTTATCTGGGAGTAAGTCCCGCTGAACACAGTGGGACTTGCTTTGAAATAAACATGTATAGGATTGCACATTGTTCACTGCAAGTGCATATTTTTGTACACTGCCTTGATGGCTTTTTAGCAGACAGGGTGGTATATACGTAAATGTTAATAATAAATATCATCATAATAAATGAATATACGTACGTACCTGAATCCTGTTGAAATCAGTGAGTTGTGTGGTGGTACGGTGTGCACCTGTGAAAACCTATGAGCCTCCTGTTGTCACTTTTCAGGAAGGATGCTGTTGATAATTCTTAAATGATTCTGCCAATGATGAAAGGCCATGTCAGCGTCTTCATTAAATACCTGTGAGTCACAGTTGCCTGCATCTTGTATCTGTGACTGCAAGATGTTGACATCCACATTATAAAATGAACGTGGCCAGCTAGACATAGGAACACTTGAGGAATTGGACCTTTTTCTTTATGAATTCCAGTATAAACGGAAGTGACCCACGCTTCCCAGATTAATGTGCAGATTGGAACTCAATTAGTCACTGGCTTTTGTCCTTCCAGAATGTTTTGAACACATCCTGGTTCAAAACAAGAGAAAAGAAAAAGTTCTTAAAAGTGTATTTTGAGAGAAAATGCATTCAGAAATGCATATTTAAATATGTATTTAAATACAAATTTCATGTGAACTTTACAAAATGCACTTTGATGCCCGGAACGGCATGTGAACATGTGAAAGTGGCATGGACTGGAAACAGACTGATTTGCTGGTCCCTACTAGAAATCACTTAACATTCATCTTACTACATTTTAAAGTGCTGGTTCTTACATTACTTGGTTTGTGTTGTATTCTTCCAGCTGAGATTCCTTTCCAGTTTGGAATTTCTCCTTAGAGAGCCTTGGTAGGAAGAAAAAAGGGTAGGGATCAAGGTGGAAAGAAAGGGAAATGGAGGTAAGAGGGGAAAGAGAAAGAAGACAAAAGCAATAGAAAAGAGTGTTCTCTTAAAGGTGGCTTGTACATATTTTTAAATAAAATAAAAGTTCATGAGAGTAAAGGAACATTGTGCTCAAGCTCTACCTGCTGTGTCCTCCTTATCAGGAACAAGATACAAAAATATGGTGGCTACTTCCAGGTGATTTCTTCTCACACTGCTTCAGTATGTTACCACATGGGAGGAGCCCATGCCATGGCATGGTTATTTCCAATGTTGGCTCCATGGGATGCATGGTGGTATGTGAGGAATAACTAACTGACATGCTCAAGGTGTGGGTACAAGCCATACAAAAGTGGCAACCATGTAACCACTAAGATAAAAATCGTTCTGGGATTTTCTCTGTGCATGGCAACTTCTTTGTTGTGGTTACCTCCATTGGGCTAACCTGTGGGACTGATTTTGGCTGTTTGAAAGTATGTTACTATACCACTTCTCAACAGTAGGTAGCATTAAAGCAGGGATGGGGAACGTGTGGCTCTCCAGATGTTGGACTTCAAGTCCCATCAGCCCTCACCAGCATAGCCAATGGTCAGGGATGAAGGGAGTTGTAGTCCAACAACATCTGGAGGGCCACATGTTTCCCATCCCTGCGTTAAAGATTCACCGTCTCAGGAATACTCTTGCGTGCTCTGGTGATTGCAATACCGTGAACAAGTTTGCTTCCAAAGCATTTGAACTGACCACCACATTTGACCACTTGAAAAGATTTACAAAGCAGTAAACAGAATGTATCCATACACATGTAGTCCAGATTCCTTTGTGGAAAATGCTACCTTTTACTGGATCCTTGGATTGTTTCATTTTCCCCAAAGAATGTGACATTTTCTTTTTCTTTCCGAAAAAAAAAATCCAAATAAGTTGGCAATAGATTTCTCTGTGGATCCAGCAGAATGCTCACACAAATAATATGTTCTGCATGCAAATGATGGCTGCCTTTAAATCCCAGATGAATGGAAGTACACAATCATTAATATGATTTCTTCTCTCAGTTATCCTATATTCCTGTTGCAAAGGTGATATTTAGTAGAAATGGTTTGAATAGCAGATAGATGTAACATTTAAATGTTGCAACTTATTCCCCAATTTTATGGGAAAGTATGCCAGACACCCTTCAGTGAACTGGCCAAATTACTCAATACCACACCAACACAAATATTCAACTCATTCTAGGTGAGATGATTTGCAATTAAATCCCAGTGAATGCCATTTAAAATTTAAAGGGTTCCCTACCTTCTGCTTCGAAAAGATTGACATATGTGCCTAATCGTTTCCAAAGCCTTCGTAATTGGATTCCCACCCCTGCATTTTCCAAGTCACAATCCATTATATGCCAACATTTTAATTTGTGCATTTCATTCATGCTCCGTTGTTTTGAAAAGATGGCACATTAGTAGGAAGCCAAAGACAATGCAGTAGAGCAACCAATTTAGATGTCTTTCAAAGGGGAGTAGACAAATTCATGGAAGATAAAGCTATCAGTGGCTACTAATCATGGTGGCTATATAGAGCATGCAGCATGCCTCTGAATACCTGTTGTTGGGGAACAGCAGCAGGAGTAGGTTATCTTTGTGGGCTTAGCAGGGGTATCTGTCCACTGTGGGCAACAGAATGCTGGACTAGATAGGCCTGTGGGCTGATCCAGCACAGGTCTTCTTATTATGTATCGATGAGGGCTTTTTGTTGTTGTCATTTTTGCTTGGTTTGTACAATCGCTTCTACCTATCACCATGCCTCTCCCTCATCACAAGCATGAGAGGTGTTGGGCTGGGACACGTAAAGAAGCCTCCACTTTAGGTTTCTCCTCCTGCAACTGTTTCCATGCAGCAAGCCAGCTTGCCAAGAGGACTGTGAAAATTACATTTTCATCATGACATAGTAGACCTCCCTCCACCACAGAAAAAATAGGCTTCCAGTAGTGTGAAGAAAATCTTCATTCTGTGTAGTGAACCACTACATGTGAGTGGCTTGCAGCATGGAGACAGCATCTATAGGGGGCAATTTGATGTTACCTCAGTGTCTTGGGACAATGACTCAAATCTGTTCTCTGTCATTTGTTTATATATTCAAGGGGTAAGTTTGCAGTTAAAATAAAGATGGGTCATGGTAAAAATATTTTTCAACATTTACCAGTAGGGCCTTTTTAATCGAAGGGTGCAATCCAATCGAGATGCCTGTAACCCCCAAACTCGGAGTATTACGGGCCTCCAGTGCAGAGCGGGAGGAACAGTGGAGGCGATCTTTGCCTTCCCACTCCTCCTGCTCTGCATTTTTGCATTTTCTTTTGGCCATCTAGCTGGGATGTTTCAGAGGAGGAGGGAAGGAGGCTGGAGCAGCTTCTGGATATATCGTATCCTGGCTGCTCCAGTCTCCTCCCCTCCCCGCCCCCTGAAACGCCATTCTCCCGCTCTCTGAGGTAACGTTCCAGACCTCAGAGAGCAGCCAGCACGGTTCTTTCCACAACAGCTGCAAGGGGGCAGGGGAGGGGGATCAGAGCCCTGATTCCCAGAACCAAGATCAGAGCACGGAGCTGGAAATCCAAACTATCCTGTGCCCCCACCCCCCAGACAATGTCTAGAGGACATAGGATCATTCCCTAAGTGTTCTAATAGTATGTGTGTGTTGTGGGGGAAGTTCTGATCATGCTGGGAAGGGAAGAGATAGGCCTTCCTTCTTTCTCTGCTGCGTTACACATAAGATTTCACCCCCACTCTGGAATTAATTATGAGGGAAAAAGACATGTAGCTGCATGTTAGGTATCAAGGGAATGTTGTTTGGCCATCTAAGATATGGAGAAGAAGACCTCTGCTTGAGCTTCAGGCAGTACAGGCAGAATCCATGAACCATGGATTCCTAGCTGCATTAATAATTCCTTAAATTCATGTCCCACCACTAATAACTAATAAATGCTTGTATTTGTTAAATTTTAATTAATGATAGTGTTAAACAAAATTCAGCCAAATTCATATATATATATATATATATATATATATATATATACATACATATATATATATATATATATATAGAGAGAGAGAGGATGGTGGTGGTGGTGGCGGCGGTGTATCTATCATGTTCATGAATACTGATGCTACTTGTTTTGTTCCCAAAATTAAGCCATCCATTTCAAGAAACAGTTTGGTTATGACTGAGAATTACATTAGGAGGGAAAATGGGACTGACCAAAAAAGTCATCCTTTACCTGTGTCAGCCAATAAAAAATGGCAGCCCAATCTGCTCTGTCTGACTGTATATGAAGTTCCACAATTAGAGCAGGAGGCAGCAGGCTGCTGATAGAAAGAGATCCTGTTTATTAAAGGGAAGCATTATCACTTTATTATTGCTTTCAGAATGAATAGTAGCTATTCATCTTTCTGGGCACAATCTCTATAAATGATGAAGGATGTTCTGTAACAGATATAATAAATGGCTAGTTGTGTTTTACAGCAGAAGGATATGTATCTGGACAGGCCTTGTGGAAATATCGCCACGTAGATGATCAGTAAATATTGGTCTGCATACATTCCCAATTAATTATTCATCTCCCCTAATTGCACAGCAGTTTCATATTGTGGATCTGTATAGATCAGCTCTATGGTTAGGGCATGCCGTGTTCTATTTTTATCCCATGCACAAAAAAGTCTGCTCCTTCTTGTCTGATATCTTCTATCGCCATGCAATTTGTATGGGAGATCTCTCTCGGGTGAGGAGTAAACCTATCTGCACTTCAGAGAATTTAAAGAAAATTATAAAAGCCTGCCCAATGTTTCGTTTGATTCTCACAGGCCAATAGGATACCCTCTCTGTGGACATTGCTGCTATTGTAGATATACCAACAAAATTACAGAATTTGAAAATCCCTCTGATCAACAAAAATATTTTTTTAAATGCTTTACCACCTGTAACAGTTCCTTTGTCATTTATGCTATCCAATGTAAATGCCCCAAAATCTATGTAGGCAAAACCATCAGACCCCTAAAAAAACGCATAGGAGAACACCTTAGTAATATAAAAAACAACAGGCAAGGTGCACCACTAATTCAGCATTTCGTAGAACAACATTCCCACACAGACTTTACGTTTTGGGCTCTGGATAAAATTAGCACCAATAATGGGAAACAACTATTAAGATGGGAAATACAATGGATTATTAAATTAGACACTTTAAAACCAAAGGGTCTTAATGAGGATTTGGAATTGTTCCCATTATTGTGACTTGGCAAATTACTGCAGTTTTACACAGAAGCTATGTCCTGACAAGGTGTCCTTGACATCTAGCCAATAAGATAACACTCACAAGAAAAAACTGTACAAAGATATAATAATGTTCCTTAAGATCTAGCTTTTCAGTCGCCACTAAGAAACAGTGAAAGACATTCTAGTTGTTGAAGAATTCTGCAGACATCTTAGGGATGTACACGTACCTCTTGGGGTGCTCGCTGGGTGCTCGGTGGGCACCCCCACCGCTCGATACCTCTCGCGGTGGCAGCAAGGCTCCCGGTGGACTTTCCAAAGTCCGGAAGTGACGCGATGGGTCCCAGTGCTGTGCCAGGAAGTGATGCGACGGGACCCTGGTGCTGCATTTTTCACTTAAATACCATAGAAAACCACCTTAAAACGGCTGTGATTTGCTATTCGCGGCTGTTTTAAGATGGTTCTCTAGGGTATTTATGTGAAAAATGCAGCACCGGGGTCCCGTCGCATCACTTCCGGGTCCCCAGCGCTGCGTTTTTCATGTAAATACCATAGAAAACCACCTTAAAACGGCCGCGATTTGCTATTCGTGGCCGTTCTTAGGTGGTTTTTTCTATGGTATTTATGTGAAAAATGCAGCACCAGGGACCCAGAAGTACCTCTCTCTGGCTCCTCTCCGGGGAGATGTGCCAAGCCAGGGAAAAGGTAAGTTCCACGGGGCTCGGGGGGCAAGCGGGGTGAGTTCGCCCCGCTTCCACCCCCCAATTGAGTCACACGTACATCCCTAGATATTTTATAAATTTGTGTAAGAAAACAAGTGTGTATGTTTGAAATAGAAAAACTTGTCTCTTATCATTTTTAAGAAAATGTTTTTAAACAATTTCTATATGTATAGAGACAGAGTACAGAGTTACTAGAAGTTTATTGCATAATGAGAATGCATTTTTATTATGTGTTGTCCCCACCATTTTTTACAATATGTATTTACTATATGTTTTTTAAATATTTACAGCCCCTGAGAAAGGCCTTTAAAAAACCCATAGTCCGAAACACCATCTCATAGGGCCTGCAGGTGGTGTTGAGAGCACATAATGCAGGCCGCATGCTGAAGCTAAGCAGGTATGAGGCGGGTCAGTGCTTGGATGGGTGACTGCTTGGCTTGCCCACATCTGTTCTCCTGCACTGAGCAAGGGGTTGGACTTGATGGTCTTATAGGCCCCTTCCAACTCTACTGTTCTATGATACTATGATAAGGAAATATCCCAACCTGCATGTTTGATACAGAACTTAGCTTGGACTCCAGCTTTTGTAGCCTCACAGGCTGCTTCAGCAGAATCCTGACAGTGATTCACCAGGGATGTTGAAGAGTCCTTGGTCTCGAGTCACAAGTCGAGTCACGAGTCTTTGGACCCGAGTCTCGAGTCCTAGTCCTTGGTCCAAAATGGTGACTCACGAGTCACGAGTCACTCCCAAAGCTGACTCCACGAGTTCCTATTAAAATCAATGGGGTTTTTTCAGGCTACTTCAGATGTGTGGTTTAAATAAATTCTAGGCACAAGTGTGCCTTTTTATTTCAAAACTCTGCAACTGATTTTGGCAAGAACAGACCAGGCAGAAAAAACCAAAATAACCAGGCAGGCAGAGGAGGCAGGGAACCCCAAAGCAGGCAGGCAGAGGCCTTTGTCTTGGACAATTCAACTGTTGAACTGGTCAAGAAGAGACCAGGCAGGCAGAGGAGGCTGGGAACCCCAAACAGGCAGGCAGAGGCAGCCAAACCCAAAATGTCTGAAAGGTTGCATTTTAGAAAAATGATTTTAAAAAATAAACTTGCTGTACTTCCTAAAACTTATCCATGTTGCATTTGAGGAACATGATTTTTTCTAAATGTTTGGCCCCCATTCTGGAACGGTGAGATCTCATCACAATTCCACCCTCACTGAGCACCTGCTCCACTGGTGATGAACTTGCTGGAACCAGAAACACACTCAGAGCAGCCACACAGAGTAATCTCAGGTCCTTCTTCTGACTCTCCCAAGTACGCAACACATCAATCAAAATAAATCTTGACACACTGTTGGGGCTGCACTCCTGGTAGCCGCCCGTAGTGGCCAAGCAGCAGCACACCTCGCTTCCATGCGCTCTTCGCCGGCAATCACGCTCCTCTCCACTCCTTCTGGCACAGCCCAGGGATGTTGAAGAGTCCTTGGTCTTGAGTCCCGAGTCGAGTCTCGAGTCCCATTAAAAATATTGGGACTCGAGTCCAAGTCGAGTCAGAGGGGGGACTCAGTCCGACTCACGAGTCGAGTCCTCGAGTCCGAGTCCCCATCCCTGTGATTCACCTGTAATAATCAGAAGTACTGACCCTCTGCATGATTTTATCATGTACTTGCAATATGCATAGAAAGGTATTTCTTATCTAGAATAACAAATATGTAGAAATTATGTTCCCTAATGGCTTACTAATCATCTCCCCCTCCCGCCCGGCAACCTCATGTTCTTCTTCTCTCTCATATCAGCTTACTCACTCGGCCTTCATGGTCACCAGCTCAGCTGCACAGTCACCAGCTCCATTGCTGGATATTTCCTTCTCCTCATTGCCGGCATTTACGTTTTGAACTTAGTGTTCTGAAGAATGGATGACTACATCAGCAGGATTTAGCTTGTTGTAATTAATTGTGGGGAGAGCATCTCGCGTAGGACAACTTCCTTCTAATTTACATTTGCTTTGTAAAAATGTGAGAGCCGTTCAATTGTGCAAGGACAATTTCCTGCGGTGTATGCCTTGCTGCATTTGCACCCCAATGAGAATCTGAAGGGTTCCCTTTTAGAAAAGAGGCACATTTCAGTTGCGCTCTGGCTGGTGCAAGCTGCTGTTCAAACAATCGGCACGGCTTTGTTTTTGTTTTTGAAATCATGAAAAGGAAACTCTCTCCGCAATTTTTACAAGTGTCAGTTTTTCAAATATGCTGGAACACATGGGATGTAAGACCGTTCAGTTGTACTCATAAATAGAACAGTTATTTGGAAGTGGAAACCAGCCAGTCTCTCCTCCCACCCAGAATTCTCTGCCAAATACCTAAACTGAATTGTGCTTGTGTGTGGATAGAGATAGCTATTTTTGCTATCTCTACTCCTGGGCCTTTCCCCTCCTTGTTTACCCTTTGTGTGGGGATAGTCAAGCCAGGTCCATTCCTATGAATAGATTTTTTGTTTCATTACTTGCAACGTTAAGTTAATTGACAAATTATAGTGTCATCTCATTTAGGGATGAACAGATCCATCAGTTTCAGTTTCAGTTTCTCATTTTTCCAGTCTTATGTTTAATTCGTCGCAAACGTTGAGATTTTTCCAATCTTACACGTGGTTTGTCCTGACCTTTGGATTTTTTCCAAGCTTAACTTTGGTTCCAGATATCCCAAACTCTGGGGATTCTTTTTAAAGTTTGCATAAAATTTTGTATGGATTTTTGTGCACATTTCTCCAAAGACATGTGTTTTTGCAAGCAATTTCTCCTAGTATAATGCATTTTAACATTATTTCTACTGATATATGCATTTTTTGTGTGCACCTTCCCATAATATATGCATTTTTGTGTACATTTTTTGATTGGAGGACTCCATTGCAAAATTCAGAGAAGTGTGAATTTCAAAGGATAACTGCCTTTTGGTTTGCGTATTGGTTCAAAAGTGCGGCATTAGTACATTCACATTAAAATCTGAACCAAACAAATTTCTTAGATTCTCATTATGTTGATGGATGACTTAGGTAGGTCATGCTGCCACCCGCAAGGGGATGCTACTATTTAGCAGTTGAAAGTTCCGTGATTTATAGAGAAATAGATAGAAACCAAAGCATTTCTTAGGTAAGAAAACTTTTGCGAATCTGGGGTTGAGAGATGAAAGTCCATGAGAGGGAGGTTTGTTTTTTTTGGTAAGCATTTCCACTGTACTGAGTCAGTATAAAATACCATCTGGAATCTGGTAAGCCTGGCAGGACTCCACAGAAAGGAAAAGCCTATATTAGAGCCACGTTCTATTAATAGCTATAATTAAAACATCAAATCGTGTATTAGGCAGGATTTTAAAAGGACTTTCTTTGTACCTTGTAATTAAACATGCACATTAGTTTCCCCTTAATATGCTATGTGCATCCGACCACATATGTGCCCAGCATTACTATCTCGTAGAGGATTCAAAAGTAAATTGCTTCCTTCCTTCCATTTGACTCATATGGCTAGTGATTTCTTAATAAATCCTGTGCATCACAACTACTATGGGCCAAGGGACAGCCTTAGGCTTTTGGCCACCTTGGTCACTCCCCCTGGCACCTCCACTGGATTTTGTGTCCCATTCATTTTCCTCCAGTGCTACTGCTGCAGCTCAATGGGGGGACCAAACATGGCATCCCCTCCACTTCAAAACTCTCCCTTTCTTGTGCTGTATAGGGAGCAATGCCCTCTCCTCTGCCTTTCAGTGAATCAAAGACTCTGACAGTTTTGGTTCCTAATGGATTCTTCATGTTCCCCCATGCACAGTCAAGCAAAGAGCAAGCGGGACATGTTCACATGATCTGCAAACAGGAATGAAATTCTCATACATCTCTACGGAACTGGGAACACCTTTTTTCACTTACCTGAAGCTGTAGTAATCTTGGGGTTGTTAGAATAATTTGACTGGACCGGCAAATCCATTGATTTGGCATTGCTGGCAGTTCAATACAGGTAGCGGGAAGTTAAGCAGAGGCTACCCTGGTGAGCATCCCTGAGACATCTTTTTGGTGAAGGAACACTTATACAACTGACCTCTCACAGCCAACAGGCATGAGGGGCTATGGAAGTGCAACTAAACTTGGACTCTGGTGGTCTCATCATGTATAAGGCCTGACTGGCCCAGCCATGTTGGCATGGGTTGGTCAGATGTCTCCTCAGCACACCCTTAAAGTGATCAGGACAAGCACAGATCAGTGAACAGACTACTCTGGTACATGGAGCCAGGGTGAAGTTGCCCATGCCAGGTAGGCTGTGGGAGAATGAAGTTCCCAGCTCTCACATGAAGTTCAGGAACCTGTACTGAGGGTTTGTTAGCCTGTTGCTAACTGGGTTTGGCTCATTGCAGATCTTTCTTTGTAAGTTAATACAGCTCTTTCCCGTTGATAATTCCCCTTTACTCAGCACTGGTTAGGCCCCATCTCGAGTACTGCGTCCAGTTCTGGGCACCACACTTTAAGAAGGACGTAGACAAACTGGAGAAGGTTCAGAGGAGGGCAACAAGGATGATAAAGGGACTGGAAACAAGGCCCTATGAGGAGAGACTGAAAGAACTGGGCATGTTTAGCCTTCAGAAGAGGAGACTGAGGGGAGATATGATCGCACTCTTCCAGTACTTGAAGGGTTGTCACACAGAGGAGGCCCAGGATCTCTTCTCGATCATCCCAGTTTGCAGGACACTGAATAATGGGCTCAAGTTACAGGAACCCAGATTCTGCCTGGACATCAGGAAAAATTCCTGACTGTTGAAGCAATACGACAATGGAACCAACTACCTAGGGAGGTGCTGGGCTCTCCCAATCTGGAGGCATTCAAGGTGCAGCTGGACAGCCATCTGTCAGGGATGCTTTGACCTGGATTCCTGCACTGAGCAGGGGGTTGGACTTGATGGCCTGGTAGGCCCCTTCCAACTCTACTTTTCTATGATTCTATGATCCTATACGCTGTCTTCATTCCTGTTGGGGCAAGGGAAAGATATAAGGAATGGCAGTAATGATACACACTATGCTGACAAGGAAACAATGGGCCATACAAACTACATAGGGCAGCCTGCGAATTAGGCAGATGAGGAGCTGGAGCTGGTCCAAAAGTATAGACAGCTAGCTGAGGAAGCTGTACATACTTCAACAACAAATCTGGGGAAGAGATGAGTGACAGTTAGTGACAAAGAGGGGAGCCCTCTGCTGGTGGAGCTGGATGGGTGGTGAGAACATGGTTTGAGGGTGCCCAGCTTTGATGAGGGCATGCTCCCATGAAAACTGATGGGTTCTGAGCTAGGGGTGTGTGCAGATTTCATTCGGGGGATGGAAATCCAGTGAACTGGCTGGGCTCGACCCCCCCAAACTCCATCCCGCTTACTTCCTTCCCTGTCTCGCGTTCTCTCGAGTTGAGCCAGGGAAGCGACTTCCGGGTTCCCGGCAGGCCACTTTTTGCGCCAAAAAATGCCATAAGATAGGCCAAAAGCGGCAACAATTTGCATAAATCTAGCAAATTGCAACTGCTTTTAATGTACCTTAACAGCATTTTCTACATAAAAAGCAGCCTGCCAGGAACCCGGAAGTACGCCGAGCGGCTCGGCATGCATCTGCTTTCTGCCCAGCTCAGCGGGAGCAGCAGTTGTGTCTGGCGAGCCAGAGGCGGGTCAGGTCGCTGGCGGATCGCCCACCACTAGTCTGAGCCCTTATGTGCTTGTAAGTCCCACTGATTTCTGTGAATGATGTTAGTTTCTCTGAACTGGGGCCAAATGCACATGAAGCACGAGAATAAAACCTGAGGATGATCAAAATATAGAAGTAATCACCATTACATTTGGAGTGATTGCTCTTTTCTATGGGTTCAGTGCAATTTGTCAAAGACTGCAACCATATGCATACTTACTTGGAGGTTGCTTTTCTGAATCCTTTTCCTAGGAAACATGCAGAGAATCAGGCTGCAGAGTGAATCATAGAATCATAGAAAGGTAGAGTTGGAAGGGGCCTACAAGGCCATCGAGTCCAACCCCCTGCTCAATGCAGGAATCCAGGTCAAAGCATCCCTGACAGATGGCTGTCCAGCTGCACCTTGAATGCCTCCAGATTGGGAGAGCCCACCACCTCCCTAGGTAGTTGATTCCATTGTCTTATTGCTCTGACAGTCAGGAAATTTTTCCTGATGTTTAGGTGGAATCTGGGTTCCTGTAACTTGAGCCCATTATTCCGTGTCCTGCAAACTGGGATGATCGAGAAGAGATCCTCTGTGTGACATCCCTTCAAGTACTGGAAGAGTGCGATCATATCTCCCCTCAGTCTCCTCTTCTGAAGGCTAAACATGCCCAGTTCTTTCAGTCTCTCCTCATAGGGCCTTGTTTCCAGTCCTTTTATCATCCTTGTTGCCCTCCTCTGAACCCTCTCCAGTTTGTCTACGTCCTTCTTAAAGTGTGGTGCCCAGAACTGGACGCAAGAGGGGTCTCTCCCTGCCCTCCTTTTAGAACATGGACTTCTGAAGGAAACCTAGCTTCTTCTAACTCCAACTGAAACCCCTTACCAAGGTGAGGCTATCTATTTATAGGAGGCTATCTACACTGATACAGAAGAATAGTCTGCTTTAGGATATTGGGCCTAGGTGAAACAAAGGTTGACCATTAGCACAGGAAAGTGGGGCCTGTGTGAAGCAAAGGTCAGAACCAAGCTGTCAGATTATATGCAGATTAAATGAGTGGAGGGACCATAGCACACCGGTAGAGCACATGCTTTGCATCCAGAAGGTCCCAGGTTCAATCCCCGGCATCTCCAGGCAGGTCTGGAATAATCCCTGCCTAAATCCCTGGAGAGCTGCTGACTGTCAGTGTCAACAATACTGGGCTGGATGGACCAATAGGCTGACTTAGTATAAGGCAGCTTCCTATGCAGTTTCGTTTGTTTGTTTGTTTGTTTGTTTGTTAGATTTGTATACGACCCAACATGCAAATGCCCTTGTGGCATTTTGCAATAATAGAAGACTAACCCCCACTCCAAACCAACAATGAAGCTGGTTCAGGGAATGGTCTGAAGGCACATGAGGCAACCACCTTGCTGAAGCTAAGCAGGTCTGGGTCTGGTCAGTGCTTGGAAGGGAGACCACCTGGGAACCGCAGGTAGCCACCTTGAGTTCTATGATGGATGGAAGGTGGAATAAAAATGCAATTAATGAATTAATAATTAATGAAGTAACCAAACTAAAATACAACGATAAAAGTGTCAAAGCAATGCAATATTAACATTAAAAGTATCAAAAATGTTTTTTAAAAAACATTAAAGCCAGCAATAAAATTACTAACCAGAGCAACATATTAAAGGCGAAATGCCTGCTGGAAAAGAAAGGTTTTAACCTGGCATCTAAATCTATACAGTGAGGATACCAGGTGGATCTTCCTGGGAAGGACATCCGCAGATTGGGGGCCAGTACAGAGAAGGTCCTTTCCCTGGTAGCCACCCGTCACACTACTGTGGGCAGTGGCAGCCAGAGAAGAACTTCCAAAGATGATCTTAGCAATCAGGCAGGAACATATAGATAGGAGAAGGTGCTCCTTCAGGTAGACTGGTCCTAAGCCATTTAGCACTTTAAAGTTCAGCATCAGCACTTTGAATCGGGCCCAGAAACTGACTGGCAACCAGTATAGTTGGCACAGAACTGGAGTAATATATTCGAAATGGCCAGGCCCAGTAAGCAGCCTTGCTGCTCTATTCTGCACTAACTGAAGTTTCCGGAACATCTTCAGAGGTAGCCTCATGACATATAATGCTTTGCAATAATCCAGGTGGGAGATTACCAGTGCATGGATAACTGTAGCCAGGCTATCTCTCTTCAGGTAAGGTCACAGCAGGTATATCAGCCAAAGCTGATGAAAAGAACTTGAGGCCACTGAGGCCACCTGGGCCTCAAGTGACAGAGATGGATCTATGAGCACCCCCAGACTACAAAACTGCTCCTTCCGAGTAGTGCAACCCCTTTTAGAGCAGACTGAATGCCACCTAACTGGACAGATGAACCACCTACTAACAGAACCTCCATCTTGTCTGGACTGAGTCTCAGTTTATTGGCCCTCATCTAGCCCATTACCAAGTCCAAGCATCAGTTCAGGATAGCCACTGCGTCACCTGCATTTGATGAAAAGGAGAGGTAGAGATGGCGGTCATCTGCGAATATTGATGACAATTCAATTCATCCTTTCTACAATTTGACCCGTTGCGTCCCTAACTCTCTGCAACAAAAATTAAGGAGATTATCACCATAGAGATAGGAAACAGCAAGAGTGAGCCGTTGCTCAGTTTAAGTACTGACTTGGTATAGTCTTGTGACACTTTGCTGAGGCAAAAGGACAATGAATGTGCTTGTGGCTGCAGGAAGGTCATTGGAAGGCTTCTGTGTGTTATGAAGCACTAAGTCTGGGCTGGAAAGGAGTCTGAGAGGGGACAACTGAACTACATTGACTTTTTGTTGTGACAGAGGCAGTATGCCTCTGTACACCAGTTGCAGGTGGGTGGCACGAGATATTCTACCGCCTGAAGCCAGAGGACATGTGCAGCCCCTCCCCTACCACTGCTCCCCTTCCCACTCCACCATGAGGCCTTCTCTTCCCTTTCTCAGTGCAAAAAGCAGGAAGAGATTAATGGTTGTTTAGGAGGGGAAATGTTTCTAATACCCTGATCCCAGCAATATCTCAATCCAGAGCCTGACTCATATTTCTGATGCATGCAGAGATCCTTTCCATGAAAGTGTGGACTGCCAAATTAATGTGAAGGTATGGAACAGATCAGATCCGCTCATGCTCAGGAATGCGTCCTGAGTGGACTTGCTTACTCATTCGAAATGAGCACCCCTTGCAAGGGTGGGGGGAGAGTCCCTTCCTTCCTTTCTTTCTTTCTTTCTCTCTCTCTCTCTCTCTCTCTTTCTTTCTTTCTTCCTTTCTTTTAAAATATTAATAATTTGCCTACTAATAATTTGAGCTCCTGTGCCAATACAACATTTTTGAGGAGAGGGAGAGAGATGCCCAAAACAAAGTCCATTCCAGCCAACTGGAGGTTATTGCTGAAACAAGTCTATTAAACCGCACTCCAGTTGAGTTTCACTTGACATTGCTGCTGCCAACAGAACTATGAAACCCCTTCTGAGCCACGGCTGATCAGGCCAAAGCTTTTGAAGCCTGACTGCCAAGTACGTTCAAGCAAATAGGTATTTTACTGACAGCATGGGGCCTGGATCAGTGTCTGAGAGGGAGACATGCTGTCAGTGAGTGTAACGTCCGGCATTAGACCGAGGAGGTTGATATTAAGGTGGAAGTCATTGTGATGGCAGCTTTGACAGGGCATGCAGGTCATTTTGATGGAAATATCAAATGGACAGCTCCTGCCCAGGATCTTTTTAATATTTCAGAGCTACAAATGTCACAGTGAACAGTACAGAGAGCAATTTCTTTCTTCTTTTCTAACTTGATGAGAAGTTAAAATGTTAATAGTTCCATTAAATGTGGAGCAATTCTACTCATCTGCTGGTTTTAAAGATTCATACAAAAAATATATGTTATCATGTAATCTACAATCACATTGTTGGATGGCATGTATCTGTCCAATGAAACAAATGGATCCAAATAATACTTTTCCTATGTTTATACTTATTCAGTTTCAGCTAGCTTAGGGTCATGTACAGAAATATCTGCAGAGCTTTGGTTATTTGGTAATAAAGAAATGCAATAAATAAATAAAATGAATTTTTAAAAAAATCTATTAAATGTCCTATCATCACAGGTTCTACTGTGCGATCCATAAAATAAATTAGTTAATACGGAATGTTTGTATATAAAATGGTTGATGCCTCAGTCCTAATCACATGCACACAGCAGTAAGTTCAACTGATCTCTATGGCATGTAATTCCAGGTAAAGGATGTTTAGGATCAAAGTGTTAGTTCAATTAATTCAACTGGCTTAAATCCAAGTGCTAAAAAGTAATTTGGCTGTGGAGAAGGCGGCTAGCAGTCACTAGAGCAGCCACTTATGCATCGCAAAAAAAGAGGAAATGCATCACCAGAAAAAGAGGACAAAAGAGGATACAGATCTGCATACAATTTACGTATGCCCATGTATACAAACTGATGCATATTCAGAAATAATTATTTACAGTAATAAGGAACCATAAGATGGGGAAGTTACCCACCAACCTCTAGCAGCTGGAGACTGAGCAGGCACACAGGTCACATAGTCGCAGTCTTCCCTGCTATGGTGAGATGAACCAGATTTCTGTTTATACATGGGGGGGATTCCATGAGAGGCTCCTTACATGTGGTCCAACCTGCAAGTTAAGGAGATTCTGTTTATATCTATCTATCTCCTTCTAGGCAGAATAAGAGCAGAAAAGTGTGGATATAAAGTGCTTGAAGGGGATGAGATATTGCCCAATTGCAGTACAAAACACATGAGGCTTGCACAAAGAGTGCTTTAATTAAAAACAGGTTTTAGGGCTGAGCTTGAGTTTACGTTAAGCCTTTCCAAATTATTTCCAACAACCAGCATGGGCAACTCAGAGACTACACCTACCCCAGATTTCTATTAGACTGCAATCCTATACCCACTTACCTGGGAGTAAGCTCCATTGAACTCAGTGGGACTTACTACTGAGTAGACGTGTATAGGATTGCTCTGTCATCGTTTTTTTTGGGGGGAATGCCTCCAAATCTTTCCAATTTTTTAAGGTCTCTGCCCTTGTTTTCTAGCATGTGTTTCTTTTTGATTTAGATAAATGTTATAAGGTCCTTTTTGCAAGGTATTAAATACCCCTTCTCCCCCTCACAGGCCTCCTTTTAGCATTTTCTCCCTCCTTTACATCTTTCTTTTAAATTAGGTAGCTCACTTAATCTTAAGCAACTGTGATTGCCCTCAGTGGGGTAAAAGAACCATCACTTGGCAGCATGATGTGTAGGCCAATAAAAAGACTCTTTGTGTTGAAAGCAATCACACACTAAGTTAAGTTTTCAACTTATCACACCATTTCTTTCTTTGCAAACTGCATAAGCTAAAATTATGTTCCCAGAGTGGGGTCTTCATGCGCTTTTTATGATGAATGCCCTGCAGATCCCATTAAGTATGTTCTATTTCAACAAAATGTGTAGGAGGAGTCTTTCATTCCTCTATTTTCATTTTAAAAATCTTCACATATTTATTATATTTTAAAATTAATGCTGTTTTCATAGTCTGATGCACACACGCATGTGCACACACAAAAACTTGACAAGCAGATTGCCCGAATGACAGGCCTTGGAAGTTTGGGAACTGATTAAGATTTATTTAGCGATGTTCAAATCGAAGGTCATGACAGGGCACCTAGCCCTGTGTGTATAATACTTATGCTGACATGCCTCTGCACAATTCATTTTTCAAGGGCAATGCAGTGATGCTTTAAAATAGATGCCTGCAGCCAAATCAATATGTCAGGGAAAAAGTCATCCCAGAATCCCACTGCTTCTTGAACCTAATTGCCCTCTTACAGTTGCCCATTCATAACGCTGCAGTGACACCGGAAGTCTCCATTGGGGAAAAAAAATCCCTGTCAGGGTTTAGCTTATAGATCAGGGTGAGAACCCAGGGCCGTCCAGATATTTTTGGACTCCAACTCCCAGCAACCGAGGCTCAGGGATGCTGGGAGCTGTAGTCCAACAACATCTGGAGGGCCACACATTCCCCATCCCCGTTCTAGACCTAGCAGTCTTGTGCTGCCTTTGCTCCCTGGCCTACAGTCCCAACCTGCTTTGCCTGTCTGCTTCCTTTCTGATAAGTCCTGCCTTGTCCCTATATGTCATTTTACCCCATCCTTTCTCCTTGGCTCCTCTTTTCTTCAACTACATTGTGCCATCACCCATTGTTTCCTCAAATCCTTGCTTTTCAGGCCACTGTCTACTTTGCTCTTTTTGCCTAACTTTTGGCCAGCCTTCCTAACACCCTAATCTTCATGGACTGCAATAGTTTACGACCTCTCCTGATCTTCTTTTTGACTCAGTTCTCTATCTTTTCTAACGACTTTCTCCACTTACCTGTCCCTCCAGTTTTTGCAGTTTCCCATTTCCTATTCTGTACCTTTCTTCAGCCATCTTGCTAGGGTTCCCTGCTGCTTAGCTTCCCTATCCCCTGTGATCTTATCCCATTCCTTCCCCACAAAGATATCCCTATTCCTATAGCCTGTGTGTGCTTCTTATCCCAGCCGACTGACTATTTTTTTCTTTTACAAAATCTGGACTGTCAACGTACTGACAGCTTATTTCCCGAGAAGGTGACATGACAGTGGACATTATGTGTCATCTCCAGCTCAGCGAATCAGTGTCAGAGGCTTCAGTGCCATAATAAGCACAATGCACTATGGATTGCCAGGGATGGGGACTTGGACTCCAGGACTCGACTCGTGAGTCGGACTGAGTCCCCCCTCTGACTCAAGTCAGACTCGAGTCCCAATATTTTTAATGGGACTCGAGACTCGACTCGGGACCAAGGACTCGTGTTCCAAAATGGTGTTCCTCAAATGCAACATGGATAGGTTTTAGGAAATACAGCAAGTTTATTTTTTAAAATCATTTTCCTAAAATGCAACCTTTCAGACATTTTGGGTTTGGCTGCCTCTGCCTGCCTGTTTGGGGTTCCCAGCCTCCTCTGCCTGTCTGGTCTCTTCTTAACCAGTTCCACAGTTTGAATTGTCTAAGACAAAGGCCTCTGCCTGCCTATTTTGGGGTTCCTTGCCTCCTCTGCCTGTCTGGTTATTTTGGGTTTGTCTGCCTGGTCTGTTCTTGCCAAAATCAGTTGCAGAGTTTTGAAATAAAAAGGCACACTTGTGCCTAGAATTTATTTAAGCCACACATCTGAAATAGTCTTATTTTGTTGGGAAAACCCCCCATTGATTTTAATAGGGACTCGTGGAGTCAGCTTTGGGAGTGACTCGTGACTCGTGAGTCACCATTTTGGACCAAGGACTCGGACTCGAGACTCAGGTCCAAAGACTCGTGACTCGACTCATGACTCGAAACCAAGGACTCTTCAACATCCCTGTGGATTGCCCAGAGCACTTCATCTACATGCTTCATTCTCTGGGTTGCCAGTCTCCATAGCTTCTGTATGGACACCGCTCAAAGCAGAATATATAAAAGAACAACTGAAAGAGTTAGGGTGCAATCCTATGCATGTTTAGACAAAACAGTTTCCCACATGCCCAAGCAGAATGCCTGGCTACAGGGATGCTGGGAGTTGTAGGACTTTTTTCTGTCTAAACATGCTTAGGATTGTGCCCTTCAAAGACTACAGTTGTTTAGTGGAGAGTGATATACTTCAAATGCAAATAACTAATTTGCTTCACAGACATTACCATTTAGTGAGTACGTAGCTTATATAGAACAAATACACCATCTGGGCTCAGTCAGTGAATAGACCTTAAAAAGCAATCTGCAGAAGTTTTATATGTATTGATTACCTTCATAGTTTATAACTGTTTCTATTACTGTGTCATTCACCTGTAATTTTTGGTCTGTTGTTTATATTCTACATTATGGCCATTTCTTGCGGTTTCTTTGTGTACTGCCTAGCACAAGAGACCTTGATATAGCATTGAGTCTCAAAAAAGCTGCAGTGGCACTAACAGTGATCTATGTCACTGCAAAGCATAATCCTATGCCTGGGGACTGTTGCCACAACATTGCTAACCCCACCTGTATTACAACTGGGTCTAGACTGGATCCTAACACATTGTGTCTTTGTGATTGCACCAGGGCCTCAGTGCTCTGGATCTGGACTTCGGTCACTGCTAGAAAGACCTCTGCTCTTAGGTTTGAATTTAGCTTAGAATTCAACAGGGTTCTCGCAAAATCAAAGTGTATCCTGAAATTTCTGCTCATCTCCCTATATTTAGAATGTGTCCTTAAGTGGGATTTATAGCCTGTTCTTTCATGCAGCATGATAAATGTACGATGTCATGTGTCTTTATACTGAGTCATGTACGATGTCATGTGTCTTTACACTGCTCCATCTAGCATAGTACTGTCTCCTCTGTCTGCAGCATCTCTCGTGAGTCCTTTTTTAGCTGAAGGTGCCAGAAACTGAACCTGGGCCTTTCTGCATGCAAGTGAGATGCTGTCTTACTGAGCTGTAGTCCCATACCCACCCAACGTCTTCTTCTATTTGGAATCATTGCAAAGGACTGTGTCATTTCCATCAAAACCTCTTGCTATTTTCTTGTGAGAGCAAATTAGGAATGTGTGCGGAGCTCAGCGGGGGGTGGGTGGAAGCTCGACGTCAATGAATTTGCCGGACCCCCCCCCCCCCCCGAGCTCCACTCTACTTACCTTTCCCTGGCTTGGCTCATGTCCTCGTGAGCTGAGCCGGGGAAAGCTACTTCCAGGTTCCGGCCGCTACATTTTCTATGTCAAAAATGGCGTAATATACGCCCTTTACATAGGAAATGACATAGTATTCATTTACACAAATTGCCGCTGTTTTTAATGTATACTGCCATTTTCTACGTAAACAGCGTAGAGCCTGGGACCCAGATGTCCGGCAAGCGCTGGCTGAGGCACTCACCGGAGGTTCAGCTCACATGGTGGGGGCGCTCACTGAGCACCCTGCGAGTCAAGTGCCGGGCTTGGCACCCATCCCTAGCTTAGGCACAGTCGCATCTGTCAGTTTTGCTTTCTCCCACATTCTCATTAAAAAAAAAAAATCTCAAGTTCTTTCCATCCTGAAGATGAAGAAATTTGTAAATGTTGTTAACTTCTTATCAAAAATAAACAAAAATGAAGTTCTCATCCATCTGCAGTGGCCAAATTCAATAGGTCCAGCTATTCCCAGGATGGAGAGGACCATGTTGTACCTGCCTGCCATGTAACTGTTAAAGATGAGGAGAGAAAAAAAGAGGAGGCAATCCTAAATCAGCACTAATATGACTGAATACACAGGGATTCAAATCCAGACTTTTAAGAGCAAAGATCTCAAAGCCGTGGGCCTGAACTGATGAATCTGTCAGGGCCGGTTCACACGACCCAGGCTGCCGGTGGGGGAGGAACCACGGGGACGTCCGCGGGGTCCGGTGGGGCACCGCACACGACCGGTGCCCCGCAGTGCGGGCCTCCCGGCGGTAGGGGGTGAGGCCCGGGATGCCCAGAGGGGCTGTTTGCCCCTACAGGCTGGAGCGGCGGTGGCTCCGGCCGCTCTGGGCTGCCGTCTCTGTGGGGACCCCGCAGGACAGCCGCCCTCTGTTCCGACGGCACGGTGACCACGCGCGGTAGGGGCTTACCCCTCTACCGACCATGGTCACTTTGCGAGCGTCCCACGCGCGGCTCTCCCACGGGGGCACCCCCGGTCGGCGTGCACACGACACGGGAACTGCGGGGGACTTGTGGTTCCCGTGTCGTGCAAACAAGCCCTCAGTTATGGTTTGTCCCACATTAGATTACTTGTTAATCTCTCCACCCTAAAATGAAGAAAATTTGTGAATTCTGCTAAATTCTTATTTAAAAAATCATTTGATCATTTGATCATTCACCTCAGGTGGTGATGAAAAAAAAATGGTGGGACATTTCAGCAGCATCATGTCATGGTAGAGAGCCATCTTAAGAAGTGGTTGTGCTATTTCCCTGTGCTATCTGAGTGACCACACTGAAAAGAGAGAAGGCTAAGCTAAAAATGGGCCATTTGCCTAAATGTATTGACAAAGGAAGAGCAAACCTGTTGCCTTCATAAAACTGTGGGGGACAAGCAGCTCCTTGAAAAGCAACCACCATCAAACATTCCCCTTTTAAACTGGAGCAATTTATCAGATCAGACTAAAATAGATGCACAAAGAATTTCTGCGGTACCTTCTAGCTTTTTTCTTCAGAATCTCTGCTAGGAGGCTAAGGGGAAGAAGTATTTCCAAGTTATTATTCAGCATCATTAAGTTAAGTCAGTTTCCCAGGAGCCATGAAATTAAACCAACTTTCTGAATTTAGCATGTCCCAATTAAATAGGAGTAGATCTTTTTACAAGAAAGAACCTTAGGCAGTGAAATTTATGGTTCCCGACATTGGAGCAACTCTCCTTTCTAAAGTTCAGAGAAGAAAGTATGCAATTAAAAAAAAAAATTTTTTTTTTAACCTTATGGAGTAATAGTCAAAAGTTGAATTAGGCAGAAGATGGAAATGTCAGCATCCTAGATTTCCTTCCCTCAGTTATATTAGAGGATATAATATTTTCCCAGGGTACACAAACCCCAAACTATCCTATACTGGAGGGGACTTCACAGCCCACATTGTCCAGTTAACAGGCTGCTTGCCTTGAACCTGGTTACAAATACCTTTCGCAGAAGTGCCAAGGCATACATTGCATAACTCACTTGTGTCTCGTTCGACCCAGTGGAGCTGCACTGACATCTGCACAAGCTGATCAGTATGCACACAGCAGTACTGTTCAACGCCAAGCTGCCTGTTTAGCTGGGGATCTTTGCATTTACCATTTGTTGTGAGCGCATAGTGGTCTCTAATGAGTTTTAGGGATGCATGAGCATCCCATCGCTCACCCCTGAAAGGAGTCGAACCTTTGCAAACATTCCAATCGAACACTCGCAAAGGCTTGAGTGTTTTGCAAGCATCGGATGCGAACGCGTGCAAACAGCTTGGAAGGTGCTTGCAAAGCAGCCTCACTCAGCCACTTCCACTGGCTCCCCTTAATCTGACTCGAGGCCCAGAAATTTACCTTGGGATAGAGGAAGGGGAGGTAGAAGTGGGTGTTCCTCAGGCCACAGCAGATGCTCTTTTCTCACCGCAAACTGGGACTACCAGCCCCCTAAACCTCGGTCAGGCCCTCTGCCTAGTGGAAATGGGGCAGAGGGTGACAGTCTCCTGCCGGGGATTCTGGCAGGGTGCTAAAAACAAAAGAAGGAATCGTGAAGAGCTCCAAAGAGACTCTCCAAATTGGATGAATGGTCATTAGTCTGGCAAATGTAATTCATTGTATAAAAATGTGCAAAAAATCCTATCGTATACACACACACTGCATACTGATGGGGTCTGTCTGAGCTGGCAGTAACTGCAAGCAACAAGCATGTATTTATCCCATGTTTATCATACAGGTACATGTGCTCAGGAGCAGGACCCAATCGAGATCCTCTCCAAGTGTAGATATGGTGGCATGCATGCATGCATTCATTTATTTTATTTATTATATTTATACCCCGCCTTTTTTCCTGCAAGGAACCCAAGGCGGCTTACATAATCCTCCTTCTCTCCATTTTACCCTCACAACAACCCTGTGAGGTAGGTTAGGCTGAGAGTCAGTGACTGGCCCAAAGTCACCCAGTGAGTTTCATGGCCGAGCGGGGACTAGAACCCGGATCTCCCGAGTCCCAGTCCAACACTCTCACCACGACGCCAGACTGGCATGGAGGCATTCTGGAATATGTGCTGCATCCCTCACTTTGCGTTGCTTATCTGAAAAATGGGAGCAACAGTGACCTGCTTCATAGACAAAATTGATGCAAATTCCTGAAATCTATAGCGCCCCTCACACATATCTGGAGTATTTTAAACATGTGTAAAACTAATAAACTATTACTTGGATGGGCAAATTCCTTAAGGGCACAATCCTATGGGTTGTGTTCCTGAGAGACGGCCCTCTGCCTGCTTATCCTATGCCCTGCTGGCAGGAGATGGTGAGGGAAGGAAAGTCCACAATTGGATCTCCTCCTCTGTCCTCATAGCTCTATCTGCGGGTGTGCAGGAGGAGGAGATTCGCAGCCTGCTATGGCAGCCCAGACACTGTCCAGGGGCCAAAGGATTGCTCTCTAAATGTACAGTGCAAGGTATTTTGCAGGATTTCAAACATGTGTAAAACTGGATAAGCTATTACTGTAACAGGCAGAAAGATTAACGTTTTGTCTCCACACTGAGTCATCTGTAGCTTTTAATTAACACCAAACTTCTTATGAGGCTCTGCCTCTCAAATGTGGTTTTGGTACTTGATGCAGAAAGAATTGGCTGAAATGCGTGGTCTGCCCAAATGTTTCGTCTTGAATAGCTCTTCTGAGTTTAATTAAGCCAGTTATGAAACAGAGATTCTTCATTGATTCACTGAGGCAACGACTACGTAACTGTCTGTCTGGGCAACTGAGGGACCATGCTTAGCCCACCGGAAGTAATAGCAAACACAAAACCTCACCCTAGCAAAAAGGCTCAGGCCTGAGGAGAAAAAAGCAGCATGGACAGCCAGCCAGGCCAGCTCCTCAGACAAACAAAAGAAATTATGGCCTGCTGCTACCCACTGCCCCATGTATTGGCTGAATTAATAATGCCTATGAATAAAGAATAAACCCAAGAATGGTGTCCAGCTCTTTCTGGCCAACATGTGCCTTTCCGCTTGCAAAAAAACCCACCTTTGGTTGGATGCAGCTATTTTTCAAAAGCTGCCTTGTTCGTAATTTTTTTCAGAAGAGTTGGGAGAGTGTTCTCTTCTTACCCTCCCAAGAAATAAAAGGCCACTCTGCAGAATTTTCTCAAAAATTTCTTCACCATTTTTGGGGTGTGTGATAACTGCCTTCCATCTCCCAACAACACACAATGATCCTAAATAACGCTAGGTGTGGGGCATTGTGGAGGATGCAACACGGGGGGCAAGTTGCCAGCACAGTTGATGCTGTTGCCACTTGCAGTGGCAGAGCACCCCCCCCCAAAAAAACACCCCTTAGGATAAAAGAAAGAAGCTGTGCCACAGCCCCTGACAATGGTGAGTTCCGCCTCTGAGAAACTGTTGGAGAATTTCTCCTCCCCCTGGAGAAATTCGGTGAAACTGTCCACCCAGTTTCTCTGCCCCCAAATAGGGTGGAGAATTTCGAGAAGCCGTCGGTGCACAGCTCTGTTAATCATCATTACTTGATCATCATCACACCCGCATCAAGTTAATCATCACAGCAGCCTGATGAAGTCTACAATTATTTCTCCTGTTTTACAGTTGAGGAACTGAAGCTGAGTAACACTGACTTCCTGCCACTTTCATTATCTGAATCCAACTGTCCTCCTCTTCATGAGTACATCTGCTGCTCTTTATGAGGCCAATATCTGCCAGGCAAAGAGGAAAGTAGGTTGCATCCACCTCCAATATTAATTTGTTCATGTGCACATAGAACTATCTCCCTCCCACTATTATATGTTTTACCTTTTATCCTTCTTTGATTAAACTGTTCTAAAAAAAAGAGTGTGGTCAGACATATATCCTCCTTAAAAATATCCTTTTATTTCCTGAAGGAAGAATGCAGGAGCTTCTGATGTTCTAGACCGAAATATTAGGGGCAGATGTAAAGTGTTATTCACACACTGCCTGGAGGGAGGGGGCTATCTTTTATTCCAGCATATTTCCCCCCATAATTTCTGAAAATTATAAAGGAAAACGATCCACTCTGTCAATTAGCTCAATTTGCATGAGCTGCTTAAGTGATATAAGCTGTTATATTGGAAGTGGTGTCAGCAGCTTGTCCAGTTACGCATATCCTTTTCTGCCTGCGGCATTGAGAGCTACTGTTGTCCCGCATTGCAACCAGGTGGTATTTTGCATTTAACAAATGCCCATCAAACAAACACAGAGGCATGGCATTAGCAGTACTGTGCATAATGAGTCCAGCCTACGTAAGCAAGAATGGGAAATAAACCACATTAATGGGACATATAGCAGTGCTAGCAGCCTCCTAAGTAGATACAAAAAATGGTGCAGCGTTGGTAACAGAAGATTCACCCTTCCTAAGTCAGAGCAGACATGCCCACTTATTGCTTCTTCAGCCTACTGACAGAAACAGCACAAGAAAATAGAATCGTTTTAAGTTTGTCAGCAATATCTCCGGAGCACCTTATTTCTACAAGCAGGAGTTAAACAGATAGACACTATGCTCCACCAGCTTTGCAAGCGATTCCCCTCCTTTTCTCTTTTAGATGCAAGAAGAGTATTTTTCTTTAAAAGAGAGAGAGAGAGAGAGAGAGAGCAAAAAAACACGTTACATTTTCTAAAAGAAAGCCATTAAAAGACCCAGACATTTTAAGATGTGGAATGTCAAAAGGAAACTTAGACACCGCGACATCAGTATTAGAGGCACAGATGAGATTTCAGCCCGCTTTGACAGGACATGGATTGGAAAGCCCCTGGAGAAAATAATGAGGCAGGAATGGACTGAAGGAAAATCTTTGGGATGCTGTCCAGAAGTCAGGTCTGGCCCTACCATTGGGTAGAGTGAAGCAACCAGCTCAGGTGGCAGGTGCTGGGGGGCAGCTGTGGCAGCTCCCCAGCCATTCCTCCTAAGCCCCCTGGCCTTCCCCCTCTCCTTGGAGGACAGAGCTGGGTGCACCACAACCTGTTCTGCACCATCCAAGGCGAGGCAGTGGCTGTTCTGAATCAGCGCCTGGGCACAGTAATGGACTGGATGAGGGCTAATAAACTGAGACTCAATCCAGATAATACGGAGGTACTGTTAGTGGATGGTTCGTCTGCCCGGCTAAGTGATATTCAACCAGTTCTGGATGGGGTTGCACTCCCCCTGAAGGATCAGGTTTGTAGTTTGGGGGTGCTCCTGGATCCACAACTGTCACTCGAGGCACAGGTGAACTCAGTGGCACGGAGCACCTTTTTGTGAGAGCTGGACTGACCCGGGTTCAAAAGCTCACCTAGCCAATGACACTCAATCCCAGTCACGCAGACGGAAGGAGGAGATAACAGCAGTTAATAAAGATTAAAGAGTTTATTTGTAAAACCCAATTACATGGGATTAAGGTAAGCAATGCAACTCTTACGCAGAAGAGATTATCCCATCTCGCTACATCTTTGCAGATACAAATCTAAGACCCCAGTGGCAAGGCTGAGATGAAGTGAAGTGACTGACTTGAAGTAGAAGTCCAGAACAAGAGTCAAGAGTGAGGGGATGTGTGTCTTACCCCAACTTATATAGTAAGACCCTATTTATAGTATCTATAAATAGGATATTACTCACCAGTTATATAACCTATTCTTCACAACATGCTGATTCCAACTTGCCCCATGAGTCTGAGTCATAGACCTTGACATTACATCTGGTGACAGTAGACCTTGTGTACTTCACCTCAAGAGACATCCTCCATGTCAGGTGACAATCCTGATGTCAGGTGACAATCCTCGTTCTGCCCACCATGCAAAACCTAACACTTTTATCAGCTTAGGCTGATACACCAACTACGTCCTTATGTGGACAGAGATAGCCTAGCTAGTTATCCATGCTCTGGTAACCTCTCGTTTGGATTACTGCAATGCATTATATGTGGGGCTGCCTTTGAAAATGGTCCGGAAACTTCTGCTGGTCCAAAATAGGGCAGCAAGATTATTAACGGGGACTGGCAGACGTGAACATATTATGCCAGTGCTTTCTCATCTGCACTGGCTGCCAGTCTGTTTCTGGGCCCGATTCAAAGTGCTGGTACTAACATTCAAAGCCCTAAACAGCTTGAGGCCAGGGTATCTGAAGGATTGTCTCCTCCCATATGTACCTGCCTGGACACTAAGATCTTCATCAGCAGTCCTTCTCCGAGAGCCCCTGCCAAAGGAAGTGAGGCAGGTGGCTACCAGGAGGAGGGCCTTTTCTGCTGTGGCACCCCAGTTGTGGAATGAGCTCCCCATAGAGGCTCACCTGGCACCCACATTGTACTCTTTCCGGCGCCAGGTGAAGACCTTTTTATTCTCCCAGGCATTTTAATCATCTTAATCATTTTTATCTAGTAGTTTTTAACTGTTGCTGTAATCTGAACTGCTGCCAGCCTTGCTGTTTGTTTTAATCTATGGTTTTAAATTTTATAGTTATATTATATTGTATTTTATGGTTTTAACTGTTGTAAATTGCCCAGAGAGTTTCGGCTATTGGGAGGTATAAAAATGTATTAAATAAATAAATAAATACATTATTTTAAATAATCTAACAGCCTTTGTGGGCACCTTTGTGCGTGCCCGTAACCCACCGAACTCAGAGGATTACAGGCATCCAATCGAAGGCGGCAGAAGCTTGGCGGGTAGGATTGCCACCCCACAGCCCTCATCACCCTCAAAAGCATTTAGACGGCCAGTTTTTTGGGTGCCTAAATGTTTTTCCTCTCCTTGCAAGGAGGAGAGGGTGAGGCACCACCTGGGTTTGTTGGACAATGGCGGTGCCTTGCTCCTCCCCTCCCCACCCCTGGGAACAACTCCCACACACTGGAACTGAAGACGGTCTTCCGTCCTCGGGTCCCAGCCAGCACAGAAAGAACTGCACCGGCTGCCAGGTAGTGGGGAGGGCACTCCATGGGCAGACTCCCTGCTGTGACCTTGGAAGGGATTTCCGAGGTCGCAGCGGGAGTGGGGAGTCCAAACAGGCAAGGTCGGAGGGCCATAGGATTGCATCCTAAGAGAGACATATGCATGTGCTGCCAAGAAGTATAGGCTGTTCTTTGTAGTTCTGACTAGGGATGGACGCCGGTGCTACGTTTTTTACGTAAAAAACAGCGTTAGCTATGTTAAAATGGCGGCCGCGATTGGCGTAACCGGTGCTACATTTTTTTACATTAAAAACAGTGTAAAATAAAAATACGTTAGAGCAACCGTGATTTGCATGGCGTATGCAAACTATGCAAATCACGGTTGTTCTAACGTATTTTACGCTGTTTTTAATGTAAAAGACATAGCGCTGGTTACGCAAATCACGGCCGTTTTAAGGTAGTTTATGCTGGTTTTTTACGTAAAGAATGTAGTGCCGGAAACCGGAAGTTCCTTTCCCCGGCTCGGCTCACAAGGACACCAGCTGAACCTGGGAAAAGTAAGTCAAGGGGGGGGGTCGAGCCTGGTGAGTTCACCAAGTTTCCACCCCCCTATCGAGCTCTGTGCACAACCCTAGATCTGACTTCAGCCCTTGGTAGGATAAATAGAGAGATGCTTTGGAGGCTTGGGATGGATACAGGGCCGGTGCTACCGCTAGGCAAACTAGGCAGCTGCCTAGGGCATGTGGCTGAAGAGGGCACAGAAACGCTGCGCTCCTTCCAGCCGTCTCTTCTTCGCCGCCGGCGCGCTCCTGCCCCACCCGGCCGCCTCGCCGACAATGGCACCACCAGGTCAGTGCGGGGGGGATTGCGGGCACCAGGCAGGCTCGGGGTCGCGCTCGGCTTTCCTCGGCGCCCGGAGCTAGGCCAGGTCAGGAGCGCGCGTGGCAGCGGTGACCGGTCCGAAGATGCTGCGCAGTGGGCGAGGCCGGCTTGGCAACATGGAAAGCGGCTGCTGGAGGCTGGGGGGGCGCTGGGCAAGCAGGCATTTCCCGGCTGCTTTGCTCCGGAGCCCCCCCCCAGCACGAGAAGGGGGCGCTAAATATAACTTTGCCTAGGGTGCCAAACTGCCCTGCACCGGTCCTGGATGGATAGTTTTTGTTCATTCTGAGTAAGAACTTTTATACATCATAAAGTGTTTGGGGGAAGTATGCACCAAGGAAAAGCTCTATGTGAATTATTCTAAGACCAAAGCTGTGGTTTTGGGAGTCGCTCCCCAAAACAGGAATGGCTATTGGAATGGCACCAACTGGAACAGACTAATACATGTAACTACTTGGGGGTCTGCTTTGCCCAAAATTATTCATGGATTAGTCATTGGTCAGCCATTAAATTAAAAGCTCAAAAATCTATGTATTCCGTTCTAAAATTTTCCAGAGTTAAAAAGCTGGAAATCTAGTTGTACTGGTCTTAAGTGTCTTTGCCACAAAGGTTATTCCTCAGATGACATATGGGGCTGAGAGTGGGGCATCTTAGAGCCAAATCATCTGGAGCAGATACAGAATAAATTCATGCAGATCCTATGGGGCCTACCACCAGGCATTCCTGCAGCTTGCATTTCAGCAGAAGTGGGCTTAAGGGCTTCTGTATAAAAGACATTTATTGTGCGTTCATGATTCCTCACTCACAGAAGTTTGTGGGCCCTTTACATGATGTCGTCACCGTTCAGGGCCTCTCCTGTGTTTTCCAGCCATTTTCACGGTTGTTTTTTTTAAGTGAGGAAAGTCAACTATTCCTATCACGCTAGGAAGCATGGCCATGCATTTTTTGCAATTGTGCTATACCGCAGTGCCACCTTGTGGTTGTGTAATAGAACATATAGGAAGGCTGAGAAAGAAAACCCTCAGGAAAAAAAACACATGTAAAGGACGTGCTCTTCCTCCCACAAAGAAAAGGGAAGAAGCCTCAGTAAAGCGGTGCCTTATGGAGAAAAGCCCTAAGTCCGATATAATACTTTGTTCTGAGGGCTATATTATTTTATTTTATAAAATTGAAATATTCAGTAAATGAACTGGTGAAACAATGCATAGCAGAGCAGATCAGTTTAGCCTCCAAAAACACCCGGATAAATAGCTGTGAATTAATTCTGAGGAAATTTTGCTTCTACCCCTTGGCACTTACAGCTCCTGATATGCAGCCTAGCCAGGAAATCATTAAAGAGCAGCTTCAGACATTATTTGCTAGTCTGGCCTTTGAAGCAACTGGGGCATCTAGATTTTCTAATCACTTTCCTGTTCTAAAAATCCAGCATGGAGAAGAGAAATATTTATCTGAGCTTGCTTCACCCTTCTTCCACAAGGCTTCCATAACCCTGCAAACCAACTTTTTAGAAGGGAGATGCAAGAAAATCCCCAGAGAACAGCACTTCTGTATCTTTGGATGCCAGATGCGTGAGAATACCATACATCGTATGTTATACTGTAAATTATATGATACTTCAAGGGGAAAATACCTGAAGCAAAGTTTAGAGTTGGCAGCCACTCATAGTGATATGGATAAAATCAAATATCTGCTGTCTAGCATGGTTAAGCCTGCCATGTTCAATACTGCCAGATTTGCAGTGAAAATCTATAACTTAGGCAAGCCTATAAGGCTAGCTTTTTGGACTAAGGATGTTGCATCTTGTGCCATGATCTATGTATTGCAAATGTTTGATTTGTTTGGCTGTAAATTTCCTTTTTGGCTATAACTTGTGTAATTGGTTGCCTAATAAACTTGATTTGAATTTTGGTGCTCAAAAATCTTAAGGATGGAGATTGGGATGTGCATGCTGGCCCTGTGCCTGCCACGCCGAACTTCACCGTGTTGACAAGGAAGGTCTGAAGAGAACTATAACCATGGTTGACTGTACATGGTTACAGTGGGCTTCATGATCCAATGCCTGAAAAGAACTTGCAGGAATCAGATCTCACTCTAGGTATATTCACATGATACACTTAAAATTAGGTTTCTAAAATCCCAGGGACAGGGAGAGCTTCTATCAATAGAAGAGGTTCTCCTCTGCAGATGGTTGCCCTCGATGTGTAGAGGGCAACAAGAGTGGTGATGGGGGAGGGCAACTAGCAAAGCCATTCCTGCTCCCCCTCCTTGCAGGTAGAGTTCACACATGATGTGGAGAACAACTGAATAGGGCTAGGTCCTCACAACAATCGGAATGAGCCTCATAATGAGTGTACACAGAATGTGAACACGTGGAGTGAAAGGACTGGCATATTGTGTACTCCCTCCCACCAAGACAGCCCCCCTCACTGGGGCAAGGCAGCACTGCACCAGGTGCTCCAGAGAGCCCCACTGGCCATCCTCCCACTGTGGCATTTGCTGCAGTGGAAGCGTGGGCCCCTCAGAGCAGTCACCCACCTTCTGAGGGTGGGCAGGCTCTCTGAAGAGCCATGTTGGTTGGAAAAAGTGGTCAACACATCTCTTCAGAGAGCTGGCCAGGCCCAAATGTGTGGCTCTGAGCTGGTCCTTCCTCAAGGCCAGGCATTATGGGAGGCATTTTTCCAGGAGATCACCTGTACAGGAGATCCCCGGGTGCCCTAGAAAAATCCTTTCCGGACCATCTGAAGACCCTAGGAAAGGCCTGGGATGTGGGACAGATGCTTGCAGTAGGAGAGGGGATTATTGGGGGAAACTGGCCAGAGGCAGCTCCACTCATGCAGGTTGGCACCATGTAATTTTCTCAGTTCTCCCCTCCTACTGCAGCCCCTGCCCCATATACTAGGCCTTTCATGAGGGGACGGTTTTTGGAGAGACAGGAAAGTCCCCTGTGTGAGCACAACATTGGATGCAAACCTGTATAAATAACAAGATAAACATAATTTATGCTTATTATGAATCACACAGTCTCCAGGTTACTTGAATAAAAAACAATGAATTTATTGGAGAGCCAGTTGGACAGTGTCTGCCGAATCATTAAAAATCAATAAACGGATGCATTATCATTATGTTTTCTAATACATAGAACAAGGAGATGGAGTAAATTTCTTCAAATCCAAGGCAATTTGTGTTCATACTTTGATAACTTAGCACTTATCAACATTCCCACCTCTTTGCGTTTGGCTTTATTCTAGGGAGGTTTCCTTAGCAACTAGGTCATCTGACCCATATAATTCTCTAGCACTGTTATTGTAGGTTCTCAGTGGAAAGCAAAACAAAGCATTTCTTTTCATTGAGGAGCAAATGGAATGGGGGGGGATCCATATTGGGAAAGCTTTAGGCAGAGCAGCACACGTGCCAATCTCACACGTTTTTAAATAGCATACTCATGTGGGTCCCAATCCAACCATATATCTGTGCTGCACTCTTAATAAATGAACAGTGGAGGGAGGGGAACGGGGTGACAAAATACATTCCCTCTCACTTTCCTTCTCAAACAGCTGTTTGGTACTAATATTGCTAATTATCTGAGAGGGATATAGAAGCTCACTCATTTCCATACATGATTCAACTAGGAATATGCATGCAGAAGACTGTTTCTGCAGATATATGGCCTGTAGCTGGAGAGGGCCAACAGGTATACACATCACTCGCTGAGAAGCCATCACCCCACCTTCCTCATGCATGGACACCCAGTAAAACAGATGCTCATGCAATCAGGGCCCAAGCATCATTTTTTGGAGCCCAGTACAAACGCATAACATGGTCCCCCCCTCCCACACCATGATCCCATTCCATAAACAGGTTTGTATCCAATGTTAGTCCTACTTGGTGTAGACCTTGAAATGAATGGGCCTTAAGTGAGACTAACATTGGATATAAGCCATGCATACAAACAATCTCATGAGTCATGAAAGAAAAGTTCTATTTTAATTCTGAAACTACATTTTATGCATTTCTGAAATTACACCTTGGCCCACAGTGGGAGTTGTCTACCATGCCCCAACCCCCTCCCCCTTTTTGTTATTTTTGTTTAACATGCCATCATCCATTCCACCCTGAAGAAGAGTCCTACAAAGCTTGATGAATGAAAATGAAAACAACTATGACAGGTAGCTGAAGATTAAAATTACATACCAGATGATCAGAACCTACTAGATCATGACACATATACTACAACAATGACTGTGATGTCTAGTTCTTAGCATGGTTCCCATACAGCTGATTAGATATATACAGTTCCCATCTTGTCCTCCTTTAAAGTTCATTTTAAAACTTGTTTTTAACATGAAGCCCTTGAATCACAACCTTCTGCCTTCAAGCTATGGTAAGCAATGTACTGTTTCAGAGCCTACTAGGCCATTTGGTGTTTTTTGCATGCTTTACTTCAAATGTTGTATAATTCCAACTTATTGTATGGGCTGATTCACACAACAGAAAATTGAACATATTGCAGCAGTCTGTGAAGATGCTGTTATCTGATTGTTCCATTTGCACCATCCAAAAATGATTTCAATACACAAATCATTCATGTGTGGTAGAAGACATTTGCCTCATAACACTGAAGAAATCTGGCTACGTGACAGCAAACAATCAGATGCTACATGGCCATTATAGGGCAACCAGTTTGCTGCTGAGACAAATATTTAGCAATGCAAGCCTGTGCATGTCTACTCAGAAGTAAGTCCCATTGAGTTCAATAGATTGCAGCCCAAGGATCATACTGTAAATCTGGCAAATTGAAACTCAGCATGATTGCCTTACAGTTCACTAAGAGTTAAGTGTGTAAAAGTATCCATCATTTTGTTTTAGTTTCAAGAGCAAATCATGATCATATTTTCATATTTGTAACTCAAATAGATGAGATGACTTTGAATTTTGAAATTATGTATGTATATATCTATATGTTGGTGTGTGGGTGTGAGTGTGTGTCTGTGTGAGTGTGAGTGTGTGTAGAAATCCTAACCAAAAACTACAGGTCTGCTAGGAAATGAATGGCCAACCCAAAAAAGAAATCACTGTTGAAGAAGGCTTTCTTATTAGCATTGTGTTTATGGACAGATAGTAAATTAACAAAATCAGGTTAATCTAGAACATTTGCTGTGTTGTCCCATTGAATATTTAGGATGCTGAAAGTAATTAGATTGTAGACTGAAACTACAGCATTTTCTTCTTCTTCAGCCCCAGAAAAAAAAAAAATCAAATTATGATTTGAACATCTGACACTGATACCTCCCCCTGCCCCCCCCCCCCAAAGGTTTTAACTGATACTAGCAGTTAGGAATTCTATAGCTTCATCCTTTTCATATATTGTTCCTATTTTAATAGTCTTCTATTTATTAGGGGAAGAATTTTTCCATATATATCTGATTGTGAGCTTTAATTTTCTTAAGAAATGAAATAACAATAGACAATAGTGAAGTTTGAACATGTAAAAGTCCCAGGGATAATGATTAACTGAACAAGCAGACCCTGCAACAAAACATTGCTAAGTGGAGAGCTCCTGTTCAAGATTCCAGCCAGCCATGCATGCTCTCTTCCAAGATACTCCACTCTATTTCCCCTCCCCAACCCCAGTTTTCTGTCCAACAATCGGTCAGTATTGCACACCCATGGAGCACATGTAGTCCTCACTAGCCTGCTCTGGGTTCTCCCTCCCTTAGGATTTCCCCCCTGAAGATTTTTTTGTACTTTGCAAATCCTGGGGTTTCCCCGAGCCGATGGATATCCCCATCTTGTTTGTTGAGGGGTGCTCTTTTGGCTACAGAAGGATCCGCAGTTGGAGAACAAGTTTGCTATTAGTTTATAGGATTAATCTCTATGTCCTCTGTCAATTTAGTATGATCTGTGTGTCACCATTAATCTCATGGCTGCTCAATGCAATGTTGTAGACATGGGGTTGGATCCAGATTCATGCTAGATCAACTGTGCTGGAAGAACTAGACCCATGTTCTCCAACCTTGGGTCCCCAGATGTTTTTGGCCTACAGCTCCCAGCATGCCCCAGCCAGCAGAGCTGGGGCATGCTGGGAGTTGTAGGCCAAAAACATCTGGGGACCCAAGGTTGGAGAACACTGAACTAGACTTTCCCGCCTCCTCCTCCTCCTCCTCCTCCTCCTCCTTCCAGCTCCTGAAGATGTTGCACAAGGAATCAGGAGGCCCTGCTGACTGGGGTGAGCTGTGGTGTGTCAGGGAGTGGGGGATCCCTAGATATTGAGCGGAGGGATCTTCTGTGGTTGGAGACCGTCCTCTTGTGGAAGGCCCCTTCCTCTCACTCAAGATAGACCCATATATATCCAAGCCATGGAAACAACCCTTAGTGTTAATTTATGAAAATAATTCAAACATAATCATATACTCACTCAGGATTAGATTGCAGTCCAAAGAAACCCAAAGAGTGCGGAAAGCTAAGCAGGGCCAGGCCTGATTATTACTTGGATGGGAGACCTCTCCTCTAGTTTCCTGCATTGAACAGCGGGTTGTTGGACTCCATGGCCTTGTAGGCCCCTTCCAACTCTATGATCCATACAGGCCTGTGGCTTACACTGGCTCAGCTTGTCTGAGCGTGGAAAGCTAAGCAGGGTCAGGCCTGGTTATTACTTGGATGGGAGACCCGTCCTCTAGCTTCCTGCATTGAGCAGGGGGTTGGACTTGATGGCCTGGCAGGCCCCTTCCAACTCTATGATCTATGAAACCCAATAATGTTATATTCATTATGACCCATTAATGATGTGGGCTGTCCGCACAAATGTCAGGGGAAGTGACCCTAAACCTAGCAGTGTATTCAGAAAAAGCTCTATATATTATTTACTGCTAAATATGTTGCATTGGGGGGGAAAATCTACCGCAACTGTACATCACCATCATAATACCAGCAATTTACATTGCACTTTACAGAACAACTTCATTTAAAAAAATAAATAAATCTCTGTCTCTTTATTTCAATAAAACTTTTCCAGTCAATTAGATGACAATGTAAGAAGTTATATTCTAGAATGGCTGCTGCTTAAAAACATGTAATTGCTAACCATTTTTCTTATCTTTTGCATACAGGGTTTCTTAATTTAAACCCATTATGTCACATTACCAAATTACTTCCACATTTTAATCAATTTCTTCTTTGGAGAATAAAGGATTGGCATTAGGGTTATGCTATGCATCTGCTTCAGTTAAAGCCTGAAGCTGGCCACTTCAGAGCTAATCAGAGACTGCCTTCAAAATAAAGTGGGTCTATGGGTCTACTCAGGCCAAAACAGACACTACTTTATATCTGTGTCTAGCAGCCATGTCTCCTCCTCCTCCTCCTCCTCCTCCTCCACATTTTTACATTAGCACAGATGCTAAAGAAAAAAGGAAGTATTTTTTCACACAGCACATAGGATCATAGAGTTGGAAGGCGAGTCCAACCCCCTGCTCATTGCAGGAAACTAGAGGAGGGGTCTCCCATCCAAGTAATAACCAGGCCTGACCCTGCTTAGCTTAAACTATGCATAGCATAGTTAAACTATGGGATTTGGTACCACAAGATGTAATGATGGCCATCAATTTGGATTTAAAAGGGGATTCATGGAGGATACGACTACTAGTCCTGATGGTTATATGCTGCCTCCAGTATCAGAGACGATATGCCTATGTATACCAACCAATTGCAGGGGAACATGAGTGGAAGGGTGCTATTGCACTCATGTCCTACTTGTTGGTTTCCCACAGGCAGCTATTTGGACACTGTGTGAATGGAATACTGGTCTAGATGCTCTGATCCAGCATGGCTCTTCTTATCTTCTTAGGTTTTAACTAGAAAACCGTGGCTGGTCCTAAAATGATATTTCTTAATTTGTGATGGCATGTCACCATAAGATGGAAGCAATCTGTATAGTGTCCAGGATGTGTGTTTTCTAATCATTGTCTTCAGTTCATCATCATCACACACACACACACCACCACCACCACCACACAGGGACCTGTGTGTGGTGTATGTGCTCTGCCATCTTTTGTCCAGCTATTTCAGATTTTCCTATAAATAATCAGAGACTGTGTTGTTGAAGTCAGGGGGAGCCTTATGACTGACAATGTGCTGGGAACACTGTCACTTCACAATGCAATTAGCTAGGATACAGCCACATTGATTTCAGTAGCTCATGAGGCATGCCAAGCATTCAGATAATCAGAGGTTTGGATGAATGGAAGTGCCATTTACCTAGTATTGCATTGTTTTGGAGTTTTATAGGAGACTGAAAATAGTTAAATAACAAGGGGTTTGAGGTACTGAGTTGCTAATGGTTCTAATCTTCAGTATTTTTTATTGCTCAAGACAGGCTGATATTGAAGGCCTACTTCTGAACTATTGCTCATGGCTGTGAAGAACAAAGGCTGGGGTTTAAAGAGGTATCTAATTTCTGAGAAACCTAAGTCCTCTGGGTCCCTTTGAAAATACCCACCTGGTACATAATTAACTTTGTTCTCTAGTTCAGACTTAAGAGTCTGTATCGATTCAAGAGAAACAGTAGGGTGATCTGTCAAAAGGTATATTCAATGAAATATCCTTTGCCAGCTCTATATTTGCAGTACAAAGTGTGTTGGATGAACTAATTAATGTTGAGAGTTTAGTATGCATTCAAGCACACACCATTCAGAAGTCAGAAAATATAAGAGAAGGTAGATATTCCCTTTCTCCTGGTATTTTATCAGAAACAGCTTTCCGGAAGAATATCTGTGTTAGTCTGTAGGAGCAAGATGGGTCCTTGGAACCAAGATTAACACATTCATTGTTTTGCATAGGGGTTTTGTGATCTGGAACCTACAATATCAAATCCAGGTTTTCCAAGAGATAACCTTGGAGGAGAAAAGTCATAGAAAGAGATAGGCACCACTACTTTGGGAAGACAAACCATTTTAAAATTGTCTCCCTTGTCAATTCCTCATCTACAAATACATGGCTTAATACAACCTCTTCCAGCCCTTCATATGTTTTGGACTACAGCTCCCAGAATACCTGACCAATGTCCATTCTAGCTGGGGCTGATGGGAGTTGAAGTCCAAAACATCTGGAGGGCACCAGGTTGGAGAAGGCTGGTTAAATATTTCTCCTCAGCTTGGCACATGGGCACATCATTGTGGTCAGCTCATGAAGATGCTGAGGTTCAGTTCAGCCTCTGTTTCGGGTATGGGGATCAGCTGCCACCATCTGCCAAATGAAGACTGATGAGAAGCCTTGGGGGGGGGGAGCCAAGCACACCCTAATACTTGTCAGGTACCCACAAACACTTTAAAATGCTGAAGCTGAACCCCGACAAGACCGAGGTACTTCTGGTGGGGGACAAGGGGAGGCTAGGGGATGTTGACCTGGTGCTGAATGGGGTCCATCTACCCCTGAAGGACCAGCTCCGCAGTTTGGGGGTCATTCTAGACTCCCAGCTGTCCATGGAGGCTCAGGTGGCAGCTGTGAGCCGGGCGGCGCTGTATCAACTCCATCTGATATGGCAGCTGCACCCCTACCTTCCTAATCACCTGCTCCCATCAGTGGTTCATGCCTTGGTCTCCTCTCGCCTAGACTACTGTAATGCGCTCTACATGGGGTTACCCTTGAAGACAGCTCAGAAGCTACAGCTGGTACAGAGCACGGCGGCTCGACTGGTTAAAGGCAGCCGCCGGCGGGATCACATCACGCCAGTGCTCCAAGAGCTGCACTGGCTACCAGTTGCTTGCCGAGTGGAATTCAAGGTGTTAGTTTTGACCTTTAAAACCCTATACGGCTCCGGTCCAGTTTATCTCAAGGAGGGTCTCCAGCAACACCAAGTAGGCCGCTCAACGAGATCTGCCACAGACAGCCTTCTCCTTGTCCCTTTAGCCAGAGCAGCTAGACTGGTGGGGACTAGGAAGAGGGCCTTTTCTGTGGCGGCCCCCATACTGTGGAACTCCCTCCCTAGTGACCTCCGCCATGCCCCCTCTCTGTTGAGCTTCCACCGCTCACTAAAAACATTCAGGCGGGAATATGGGGTGGGTTAAGATTTTAAAAGTTATACTGTTTTAAATATATTTTATATCATGTATTTTAAATGTATTTTATCATGTTGTACATCGCCCAGAGTGACTGGTTCTCCAGCCAGATGGGCGATCCAAAAATACAATAAATAAATAAATAAATAAATGGGAATTCTTTCTATCTAGGGAAGATTCCAAAAAGCATGAGTAGTACTGTAAAACCAAGCAGTGGCTAGGTAGGGCTAGGAATGGAATTAAACCCCATTAGAAACAAGCTTCTGATAAATATTTTTTTTAAAATAGTAAAATTGAATTGCTTAAAAAGAATCAGCATTTACATGCATTTAAAGAAGAGAAAAGACCAAAACATTACTAATTACTTATTACAATTACTAATAAGGCATTAAGAACACAAGTAGAACTTTCCTGGCTCAGACCAAAGTCCTCCCTAGTCCAACATCCAGTTTCCCACAATGGCCAACCAGATGTCAATGGGAAGACCATAAATAGGACATGTGGGCAATTGTCCTCTCCCACTGTTGTTAATATTGCTAGCTTAAATTCTCACAGGCTTCTGTGTGTCTTTGAGCTCCAGTTCTTGTGTTGCACAAAGACACTTCCAAAAGCACTAAGCCACCTTGAAAACCAAGATGGATGCTGTCCCATTTGTTCTTTGGGAACAAAGGGGATACCAGTGGGAGGATAGGGAGGGGTTCATAGAATCATAGAATAGTAGAGTTGGAAGGGGCTGTGGCGTAACCCCACAATTCAGTTCCCTGGTGTATGTCTGCATTAGTATGTTTAGTGTGTATACAGGACCGGTGCAGGGTTGTTTGGCACCCTAGGCCAAATTATATTTAGCGCCCCCCCTCTCGTGCCGTGGGGGGGCTCCGGAGCAAAGCAGCCCTGCTCTGCAACCCCCCCCCGTGCCGCCGCCGCCACCACCTACCTTCCCCCCCCGCTGCTGGCTGCTGGCTGCTGCTGCTGCTGCCGCCGCCACCGCCACCGCCACCGCCACCGCCACCGCCGCCTCCTCCGACGCGACAGGACCCCCGCGCTTTTTTTGTTGTTGTTTAAGCCCTGTTGCCCTGGTTCCTCCTGCCAAAACAACGCCGGCGGGGCTCCAGAAATGACGCGAAGGTAGGTAGGTGGCTGGCGGGCGCGGGCGCGTGGGGGGGAGGTGCAGCGGTGGCGGTGGCAGCAGCAGCAGGCGGGTGGGCAGGGAGGCGCGGCGGAGGCGGCAGGAGAGGAAGGAGCGCAGCGTTTCTGCGCCCTCTTCCACCACGCGCCCTAGGCAGCCACCTGGGTCTGCCTAGCGGTAGCACCGGCCCTGTGTGTATAGAATGTTGAACTGAGTGGATGTGGTTTGTGATGTCTTAGAAAGGGTGGGGGGAGGAGTATATAAGGAGTGTTTGAGTGATGTCTGAGTCAGTTTGGTTTTTATGTCAGTGAGTCGAGTTAGTTAGTTGAGTTATGGGAGTGTGGAGTTGGGTTAGAGAGTTTTAGGTGGTTGGAGTTAGTGTGATATGGGAGAGTGTTTGTAGTGTGTGGGGAGAGTTGGGAGTTTGGGAGTTAGGTTAGTTACAAAGTGTTTGGTGTAGGCAGGTTTATTTGCTGGAACTAAGATGTTGATAATTAAAATAAACTTATTTTTATTTTGTTAACTACCAAAGTCCTACGTGTCAGCTTGGCGTTATTACCTGCTTTACTTTTAAATCTACACGCACACCTTTGTACCCACAGCATCATCAATTTAAGCTAGGTCCTTAATCACCAGCATTAATCTTTTCCCTCATTAGTAGGGGAAAGGTTTCATTTGACCCTCCCCTCAGGTTTTTTAAGTGTTGATGCTTGGCCTGAGAAGGGTTTATGCGCCTGGTCCTAAAGTGAAAAGGGCCATGCCATCGCAGGGGCCAAAGGTGTAAGGGCATTGGTGGGATTCTTCACACTTCTCTATTTAGGCTGACCTAAGACATTTTGCTGCCCGAGGCAAAGGACAAAGTGGAAGGCCCCCCTTGCCCATCCTTTGGAGAAGTTGGCAGTTGAATCTTCCTCCTTCAATGCTAGCGATAGGACAGCATCCTGCACTACGCCTGAGGGCAGCAGATTAGCTCGTGGGGCACAGGACATGCTGCATGGCACACATGAGGCACCACTGCTCCCTGACCCACGGCTCCTGCTGCTGAGGTGCCTGGCTTGCTCTGCCTAATGACAGGGCTGGTCCTGCCTCAGGTATACAGTGCATCAGACCCCAAATAGGCAACACAGGCAGCACCCACTCACAGTATGCCTTGATGCTCTACCTCTTTAAAGAAGAGATTCCTTTCCTCTACCATATCTTCCAAACAATTCATGTCACGGACTCATTGGCATACTACACCGGTTTACCTGGGCCAGAAATCCTGTTCCTGTCGTGGAGCAGTGGGTTTATACCTCCCTTCCACCATGCTCAAAATAGAATGTGTGGTGTGGATAGATATATACCTGTCTCAATCTTCTGCCAATGAATCCCAAAGCCTGTTTCTTACAACCTTCTCAGTTACATTTAAGTATAGTGTAGTACTTTAAATTCACTTAAATACATCTGAAGAAAGTGAAACCAGTACGAATTGTACAGTTGTCAATACTGAGAGCAGAAATTATGATTTCAGATGACAGGAAAAGTGGTCGTTCATAATCCTCTGAAATAGTAGCAATTTGAATAGCAGACATTGTTCAAACAAAAAAAAAAGAAGGAAATATTGTGAAATTGGATATGAAGAGGACATGTGAAGAATACAAAGTTGTTTGCAGGAGCCAGTGAAATATCTTCCGAGGTACCAAAGTAATTAACTAAAGGAACTAAAACCATAGGCCTCGTTCATACACTTCCCCAGGCTCAAGATCCTGTTGGTAGAGGAGGGGCGTGCATCTTCGTCCACACCACACTCATAACATAACGTGTGACACGGGTGCTCCATGCAGACAGCCATAAGCCTGAAGGGTTGAAATATACAATTTTGCCCCTCCCATTTCTTGAAAGGATAAATCACACAATTTAGGCCCCTGCAAAGACATGTTGGTGGGGAGCAGCCACAGCACACAGTTTTATGAGCATGGTGGTGGAAGGAGGCATGAATGGCCACAGTTCCACAATAGGAACAAGACCTTTAGCCCAAGTCAGGACCTTAACTGGACCGATGATGACCCCATGATATCTATTGTTTGGGAGATCTGAAAGAGCAAAGAATTTTTGGAAGACAGAACTTGGATGCCGAGATTTTAAAAACTCTAACCTCTCTACCTTTCTACAGCAGAGTAGGGGCAGATCTCCTTCCATGTTCAGGGCATTATCCAAGGGGCCACTCCACCTCTGCTGGTTCTGCTGCACTCAGAAGACCCACCACTTGTGCAATGGGGCTTTGGCGCTTCTAAAAATAACCCCAGGGAGTGGAAACACTCATTTCTGAATTGGGACAGATAAGATGAGTTCCCTTCCACTAGCACTGCTGACCTGACCTGTTCTGGAAATGAGTGGTTCCTCTAGATTCAGGTTATTTTTAGAAGCACCAAAGCCTTGCTGCATGAGCAGTAGATCCCATGAGCACATGGGTACAATAGGATACTACCCTCAATTTTAAATTTCTTCTTCTCATGTTTAAAAAACAAAATAAAACACCATCCCTAGGCAGACTTCCTTGAATCAGAACACATGCCTTAGCAGTGGTAACATATGAGAATGAATGGATATTCATTCATAAATATTCATTCATATGAGTGTCCTGCATGTATAAGATTTGATAGGCATTATAAGACAGTAGTTCCGGGAGCCCCACTAGCTTCATTTACTGCTGTTACTGGGAATCAATTAAAACAAACTATAGACTCAATCTATAAGCACCTAAGTGAAAAAGAGATGATAGCTCATAGTTCGTTAAGAATCAACCATGTAAATCAAACCAGGTTAGTGTACATAGGATATGAGGTAGACTATGGTAGCCTAGCCATAGTCTAAAGCACTAGAGCCATGTATTCATCAAGCTGGTGCTCCTGTCTACAAGGCTTCAGAAGGTGAGGGACGGGCTCCCATAAGAGTTTTGCCTTACATGTGAACTGCTGTCTGGGGCTCTGGATCACTGACAATGCAGTGCACATCTTTTTAGGCAGGTACATTTAAACACCTTGGGTTGGATCCAGCTTCCTCGTACCTGCAGAATGGATACTGCTGGTTAAATGGGACTTCCACATCTTCTCCTCCTCCTTGCAGCTCCTCAAGTCTGCTGCAGGAGTTTTGGGGGAACCAGAGGAGATTTGGAGTGTGTGCAGAGTGGCCTGTAGCAGGAAGGATAGGATGTAGAAGTCTTGTTCTGCGGGCAGTTATCTGTTCCACTGGTGCAGCAAGGAAACTGGATCCAGAACCTAGAATGAGCAGGTGCTGCTTTTTATTGAACCAACTCCTATAGTAATCAGTGATTGGTTTGGAGAATGTAGCCAAACTGTAATCTTTGTTAGGTCCTGCCTTTATTTATTTATTTATTTATTTATTTTTTAATGTCTATTTATTTATTTATAAATAAAATTATTTATTTCTAAAATGTCCCCAGAGTGTCACAATGAATGAAAAGGCAGTTACTTGATTGAAAGGATTCTTATGGGGTCAAGAAGCTATTCCAAGAATGACTTTGGCACTCAATCCCCACGAAGATTTTTCTTTGATGTTATGAGAAATGAATTTCTCTTTAAGTTCAAGCTTTCCAAGTGCTGACAAGGAAGCCAACAGTGCCAGCTTGAGCCCTGTCCTCTCTTGTAGCTGCAGTGTTGAAACCAGAGCTCTGCTCTGTGCATGGTAGCCTGTGCGTGAACACCAGAAGAAATCTCTTTGTTTATACGGAAATATTTTAGGAACTGTGGGCTTACTCTGCAACAAGGGTGGCCACTTATGCATCGCCAAAAAAGAGGACAAGAGAGGACACAGATTTGCATGAAATTTGCATATGCTAATTTATATACACAGATGCACATTTAAAAGTAATTACTATAATATAATAGAAATAGAAATACAGTACATTTCACCATAGTGGGGAAGACCATGACCAGGTGACCTGCATGGCTGATCAGTCTGCTGTCCAGGTGCTCACTATTGATAGGCAACTTCAAGGCCCAGCTCTGGACTTGGACTGGATAGCCCTGCAAGTAGTGGACAGCCTTCTGTAACGTGAACAATCCCATACATGTTTACTCAGAAGTAAGCCCCAGTGTGTTCTTAGTAATGCTTAATAGCAGTCTGGTAACTTGCAACTGGTACTCCATTCTCCTGGTATCAGAGTGTTCCCTAGTGTGTTAAAGATTGCCACTTTAGAGTTTCAAAAGGTTTACACTCACCAACACACACCATTATGTATATATACAGATTTTTAGAACTGTAGTTGAGGAAAGCTGATAAATAGGAAAAACCGGTCTGAGTCAGCATGTGTTTCCTGTGTGTGATCAAGGACTTTTGATGGAAATAAGAAATACAATGTACAGTGAGATGACAATTCCTTCAAGGCAGCAGCTGGAATGAATAAACTCCCATATTCTAGTTATTTGCCATGAAAGCCAGTCAATTATATGACTAAATGCTGATCTCAAAGATTATTCAATCTCCAGGTGAAACTCATTTATATTTAAGCACCACTTAACTCAATCCTTGTTTATAGGAGCTTACTTTTCCATGGCAGCCTGAAGCTGTTTACAGCCCCATAAATCAAAAAAGTGTGCTGGGGGGGGGGGAAGAGAGAAACACAACAGTATTTCAGCACTAGAATTCACACAGCGTATTCATTGACTTGCAAATTGTGACAGGACCCCTTCAGAGGTATTTAACTCACCATGCAAATTCAGAGGGCAAAGTAAGCAGAAGTGGAGATGGCCGCTACTATTCTGTTGCACTTTACATTTTATGGTTCTGTTACAAGCAATATAACAGTTACCATAGTTACCTTTTAACAGAGTCATTGCATGTTAACTCTTAGAGATGTAGAGGACACAGTACACACACAACCTCATTTTTTGTTTTATGCTATAGATTTTTTACAAAATCTATAGACAACTAATAAGACAGCAGTCCTTCTTATATCTTAAATAGTCTTTGCAAACAAATGGCAAAGAAGCATGACACGGTGTGGCATATTCCTCTTCTTTTAAAAAATTAGGATTGCTTCAGACATTTATAAATTGAACCCCGTGGAGAGGCCAGGGGGTTCCTGGGCATCTGTAGCTTGGGTGGCTTCAAAACAGGATTAGAAAATAATTAGAGGATAGGTTGATCAAGAGCTACAAGTCATGATTGCCATAGGTTGCAAGTTCAAAGGCACTATGCCTCTGAATTACCAGTTACTGGAGTACAACACTGAGAGCAGGTTATTGCATTCATTTCTGGTCTTCCCACAGTGGCATCAGATTGGCCACTGTGGGAAACAGGATGCTGGAATAGATGAGCCTTTGGTGTGATCCAGCAGGCACCACTTCTTATGTTTTTAGTAATGCTTAATATCAGTGTGGTAATGTTGTGGAATTTTCTCCTATTGTCCGGTCTGGAGCTGCACTGGAAAGGAAAACAACTCTACCTTTTAGCAATCAAGTACTTTTATTGTTAGTCTGATCATCAGAGCTAAATTCCTAGTAACAGATACAAGGAAAGTACACTATAGAGACGGTACTCTTGGGGTTTTATAGTGGGAGCATATACTAATGCAAAGAAGAAGTCTGTTCCTGGAAGCAAGCAGGAAATGCAGTAGCAAGCCTTTAACCTTATTTGAGTGTCACACTCACACACTCACAGAAAGACAGCATGGGAACAGCATGCCCCCAGCACGGGAACAATGCATGATTCATCAGTTTTGTTTTACTTTACTCTACAGACATCCTGACTTCTACACTTCTTATCTCAATTTCCACATTCTTTTACTCCACATTCTTTCACTCCACATCTTTCACTCTAGAGGGTGAGAGGTGAGAGGTGGCTACTTTCTCTAAAATTTCCACTACAGTGACTTGAAACTAGTACTGTCATTCTCCTGATATTACCACCAGGAAGCAGTGGCTGTATCCTTGGATGTGTAGAAACAGATGTTACTTCCTTCTCACTGCTGCATCCTGAGGGCTGCTTGGCCTTTCCTCATGGAATGATGTACCTAACATCTGAACAGTCAATAAACTAGATCAGTGGTTTTCAGCCTGTATTACTAGGACCCCAAGAAGATCCTCACGAACCAGAATTTTGTAACTTTCAGTTTGCAAATCATTTGAACTTCACAGTTCGTAACCCCAAACGCAAACATGAATGGGAGTGCTTTTTTTCGAAAAATGTCCACACATTCCCAAACTTGCAACTGCATTCAAAAAATGCTTACTTTTAGAAAAAATAAATATGCACTTCAAAATGCACTTTAAAAGAAATGCATTTTCACATGCTATTCAATGGGGGAAAGTGTGCACTTTTGAAATATTTGCACAGCAAATAGGAGCGAGCTGAACCGAGCTTCGAAGTGAAGTTTGGAGAATTTTGGCAAAACAAACATTCCAGGTTCTTCCATACCTATCTTCCAGTAGAACACTTGTTGTGACTACCTCCTCCAGTTCTCTTAAGGCCAAAGCAGAGATTACAGGAGCCTAGTAGTGGTGGTCAGGCTGGCAGGAGGGCTGTGCGTGGCATGACATCTCCCCTCCACAGCCTTCTTGTGCTGTGCCATATAGATGGCAAAGGCATCTCCCTAACCCTAATTCCCCACCCCACCCACCGGGATACTTACTACAAGCTTTCAGGCTTGAACGGGTCAGTTACCTCCCCTCCTCTGTCCTCCATTTTCCTTTTATTTGTGTGGTGGGATTCAACTGATGCACAAACAGTCCATGACTCAAACTACTCCTATGATCCTATGATCCTACTCTGTCTCAGCCATTAATTGACTGCTAGACTCACACAAGCCCTCTTCAGGCATTATGTTCTGTGCGCAATGAAGGGGACGACAGGAATGAGCATGCTAGCCTAGTTCTGTCCCCTCTAACATGTGTGTCACTGTGCCCAACCCTACCACATCGCTATGGTATGTTGGGAAGGGAAACTTCTGCAGGGTTCTAAATTTTGCAGGGAAGGAGCCTCCTCAAGTAAAGAAGGCTCCCCACTGCATATGTTTACCATCCCAAATTCCCAACATGTGGAAGGTGATGAAACTAGCAACAACAAGGACATGATGGAGGGGGCAGGGCTCACTCCCAGTTTCTCCCTCATTCCTACTGAATATATCCAAGATCACAATGGTATAACTTGCTTCTGCACAAGGAAAATCGCTGGAATTATTAAGATTAGACAAAAACCTTACGGATTCGTTTATTAATCAAAGATATCCATTCCACATTATGCAGTCAAAGAGGCTACTTTGGCATCCGGAAATAATCTGTCAATGTCAGACTTAATGACAAACTAAATGAGTTCCCCTTCTTGTTGATTTTTCTTGCAGCTCTACCAGCTTCCAAATGGCCAGCAAAGAAAGATCCTCATTAGCGGCTAATTCAAAATGACTTCAGAGAGAATTTTCCTATGGCTTCCATCTCCAGCGACCCCATTTCTACAGGGGATTAATAAATATAACTGAGCTATCATTCTGACTCCAATCACTGTAGTTCACTAAATTGTTCCACCATATCATATAGCAAAGCAATGGAATAACAAGCTAGAAAGAGTTAGACACTCTTAAGGGTCTATGTTTGAAGTCAATCCTTCCAACCATCAATATTTTTGAGCTATTTACAGTTTGATTAAAGACATAGGGCTGTATCCAAGTAACGCCTGCTGCTGCTGGACAGCTTCCATCAATGAAACAGGGAGGGGGCAATTTCCCCACCCCCCTGCAATCCTCCATGCATCCTCCAGAATCTGCCCCACATGTTTGGTGGACCCTCCGGAGCAGATTTTGAAGGTGTGCAGTGGGCTGCAGGAGGGAAAGTTCTGTTGTAGAGTGAAAGTCCATTTGCGTCATGTTGGATGTCACCCATAGAATATAGAAGCCATTTCAAGAATCACTACGAAATGGCAAGTTGTTTACCATCTTGCCCGATTAAGAATTCTGGAGAAATACTGAAAACTTGCTCGAAAACCTGACTAAAAATTAAATTAAAAAAGGGGGGGGATTCGTCCTCTCCCCAAAAACTCAGGAATTTTGACAGCAAATATTCTCCAGATATGCAGATATTTAATATTCATTAATGGGATATGTGACATCCACTTATCTTTACTATTAATTTGTCCACTGATCGTACTTAATGGTTAATGTGCAATGTTGGTTTTCTTTTCTTTTTTTGCAGGTGAAGTTAACTTTTGTCAATGTTATCTTCCTGTATTTACAGTCTGTATTTGACAGCTAACCTGCTGTAGTAGGCAGCAGTTGCCAGTATCTTACATGTAGCTATCAACATATGTTAATATCCACCATGCAGCTGTCAACGTTTAACAGAATAGAATCTGACAGATGACATGCAGTAGCAGTCAAAATTTGACAGTGTCCATCATACCATATAGCTGTCACCATTGCACTGCATTTGACAGCTGACATGGAGGAGCAATCAGCATTTACAGTGTCTGACATGCAGCAGTCAAACAAGCAGAAGAGGGAAAGACTTCAACCGGAGATGAGAATTTGTTTATTAAAATGAGCTGCTCAAACACATTTTGGATGTAAAATCCCTTTCAGTGGCAACGTTTCTCTCATTTCTTCTACTAATTGGTACTAGTGCAGCTGATGAGGTTCACAATTTCCTGGTTGAATTATGAACCTCAGCAAGTTGCAATGCTTGCTTTCACTCCTTGGCATTTATTATGACCCAGTAAGTTTTTCTTCTGATTTTGGAATGTAATCCAAGCTAGAGAAGAACTGTTCCCTAACTCCCTAACCTCTTGCCTTCCTACTTATCTTGCATGGTAAGCAGCAGCAGCAGGAGGGTCTCACTGGAAACCTCCTCCCCTCCTTCCTTGGTGCTTTGAACACTGCTCCAGCAGTGTCCCAGGTACAGGGAGTTCCAGGAAATGTAATTTTCCCAGGGCACCTTTGTATGGACATCAGACACCATGGAAACTATCTTCTATTTCCCAGGAACCTTGGAAAGAGGGAGGTGAACCTCCATGCCACTGCCATTGCTCCTATCACTGCTACGTCAGATAACAGTAAGGGGACCAGCAGGTAGGATATAGAGGCTCATGTGTGGGGGTTAAGGAAGATGTCATCAGGAGTTCAACGGGGTCCAAATTGGACTTGGAATCAGACTTGGAATAAAACAAGCTCTTTAATGTTTGAGGGTTTTTGAGTTTGGTTAACTGAGCTCACATCTTAATTGAGCCAGGGGTAGGGAGTTCAACCATCATATATTGGTGCTACCCTATACATTTCCCTCTCTTTCTGGTCTATCACAGTCAACATTTGGTAGTATCAGATAGCTAACGTGGAATAGCATTTAGCCAGTCTTGTATCACTTTCATTTAACCACTCAGTTAACATCCCATCAATTAGATGACAGACCATTCTAACAGTGATGGCAAATGTTGATCCAAAAACCTGTTGAATGTTGGGGTCAAATCTTGACAAACCCTAAATATTGCTGAATTTTGATCTTTTTCACACAGAAAAATGTTTCTGCTCTAGACATGTTGTATATGGATTTGTAAAACACAAAGGCTGTATTTTTATTAATTTATTTAAAATATTTCTTGGCCACCTTTTCAGGCAGAAGACCTCCCAAGGCAGCATACAACAATAAAAACACACAAAAAAAATACAATATAAGAGTGATAAAGACACAATTAATACAATAAAAGCAGCAATAAAAGCAACAATACAAAGCAACAACAGAACCAGCAATAAAAACAGCAACAGCAATCATATCAGGAGAAAGCCAGAGTAAAATAATACATTTTCAGTGTCTTCTTAAAAACCTGCAATCATGGAGCATGGCAGACCCTCGATGGCAACTTATTCTCAAGGTGTGGGGCCACTGCAGAAAAGGCCCTCTCATGTGTGGTTGCACATCTAAATGCTCACAGGTGGGCAAATGAGAAGGGCCTCTCTTGCTGATCTTAACATGAGGGCAGTCTGATATGGGTGAAGGCAGTCCTTCAAGTAATTTGGTCCCAAACTGTTTAAGGATTTAATGGTAAAAAAACCCAGCACTTTAAATTTTGCCCATAAACACACTGGTAATCAGTGCAACTGGCGCATTATAGGCGTATATTGCCTATCCCATCACACTACAATTCTATTCTCTTCAGTAGTACCTGAAAACCATCTTTGAAATATTAACAAACCACTTCCAGTTGTCGCAGCTAGTAAAGTACGGAAACCAATCCATCACCAGAAATGCCTACCAATGATCAAGTAAGCTCAAGTAGCTGTATCCCAAGTTGCAATATATTGTGCTAACCAGTAGAAGCTGGTGACTCCTATTTCGGTGGGGCTCCTAATCCATTGCAGGTTTTATTTGGAACTTTATAGGAGCTATTCATGGTGCTGAACTCCATCCCCAAAATAGGTTCACCACCATAGAGCACCATGGATAGCTCCTACAAAGCTCCAAATAAAAGCTGCAGAGGATTAGGAGCCCCAGAGAAATAGGAGTCACCAACCTCCACTGATGCTAATGCATACACTAACTTTTTTAAACAATGCTGGTGAATGGTAAATTAAGACATGTTCACGTTTCCTCTTTCTACACATACTATACATCATGCATGCTACTAACATTCAGCCATACAGCCCAATCATTGGAATATTACCGAAATTACAAAGAATACTTCAATGATGTATCTTTTTTCGAGGCCACTTACATAAATAATATACTGCAAAAGTGATACAAAATGAACCCTATGCATTCCCGACCTTCATCTGAAGCTTTCAGCATGCTGACTTTAATCATATGCTTCAGAGAGTTAGAGCCACATATTTTGAGTGGGGGACCTGATTTCGTTTTTCATCCTCCATTTCTTTCCAGTGAAAATGTAATTATGCTTACTCCCAATTCACAGCCTTTCACAAATAATAATAATAATAAAACATTAAATTACATTGAAATCTGGTGAAAAAAGATTGAAGAAAATTAAGAGAGGACTCGCTCCTGTTAATCAGACCTGCTTAAGAAGGCAAGGCATGTATGGAGAACAGACTGTGATACGTTCTTCATTTCCTCGAGCAGTGAGAAGTTCCAGTGGTGGTGCTAATCTGGTTTGGCTTTTGTTGGAGGAGAGATCACTGGAAACCGATGGTGTTTTTGTAATATTTGGTTTATTTCCAAATATACAACTAGAGCATAATCAGATGCAAGCAGCATGTGAAGTCCTACCAGGCAGCAAATCCACTACTCCACATCATATTTCCCTGCACATGCACACACACACACACACACACACAGCTCAGAGATGGGTCATTCTGCTCTGTATATCTCCGTTCTTGTCCCCAAAACCACTGTTTCCTCACACACATCTGGCAGCTACAGGTACAGGTTCATTTAAATGGAGATATTTAAATGAATAGCTGTTAACAGCTCCACTGGCCAATGGCCAGTTTAGATAGTATCCACACTTTTCCCTTCACAGATCTTTGAATTATTCAATAAATGTGGCCCTAATTTTACACCATATCTTGTGTCTTGACACATGCAAGCTTTTTTAAAAAACAACAACGATTAGCCATTTTTATATAGTTTGTGTTATATAAAAATAAAAGCAATGAATCAAAACAAGCTTGTCTGGTTTCCGCACCTTCAATCATTAGGGAGATATTCAGCCAGCTCCTCAATAAACTAGGTGGGTGCCCATCACTTCTCTGTCTCTTGGCCCATATTTTTTCAGGCACAAGCAACTCAACTGTCACATTCACAGGCCAGATGCAGCAACTCCTCATGAGTGCAGAAGCAATGCTATAAGCACAGAGATCATCCACCTACAAAAGCTCCCATTCATCTGAATGAGAAAGGCTGTTCCCTATATATAAAAGAATACATGTACAGACCAGGTCCTTCTACTTGAATGAGTGGAGTAGTACATATGCAGAAGAAATTGCACACATCAGATCACATGTCATGAATAGCATATGCGTGTGTGTCAGCAGACACTAATGTATGTAAGTGCACTTAAGAATCTAGCTACAGGGGTGGAAATGAATCTGAAGGTGAGATTTTTGAAATCACAGACAGGAAACCAATGCAGCCCATGCAATTATTTGTCCAGGGCTAGGGATGGATGAATCTGTCAATTTGGGTTTCTTTCTCTCAGTTTCTCATTTTTCCAACCTTAAGTTTGGTTTGTTTGAAACTCTGATAATTTCTCCAGAGACCTAACTTGGATTCATCCTGAACTTTAGGTTTTTAAAAACAGTTTGTATGAACATTTGTAGGAATTTTTGTGTGCATTTCTCCTAATATACACTCTTTTTTTTTCCAAACAATGTTCCTAATATAATTCCCTTCACCCCCCACGCTCCTGTGGGGGGGAGAGTTTTGCGTGGGGGGGAGTGGAGAGTGATGACTGAAATGAGGTGATTTCACCTCCAATCAGGGCACGGGCAAATTGGTTGCCCCATGGGGTGAGGCATATGGGGTGAGGCATATGGGGTGGGGCCCTGAGGCTCTATTTAAGCACAGGAGACCCCACCCCGTGCCTCTTTCTTTGCAGCTCCCTCCCTCCACTCCCGATGAAGCAGTGTGGGCTCCTCTGGTCACCTTTTACAGGGCCAAGTAGGAATTTTGGCTCATTGTCCTTATTGGCTCAGGGCAATGTGCGTGTTTCGCCTACTCCATACTGCAGAATCGGCGGTGGGTTTGTTGTTTTAGGTTACCTGTTAATTCAGTCTTAGGTTGGCCTTAGGTTAGGCGGTAAGTGCGGTGAATAGGCAGTGGGGGTTAGGGTTGCGGTGTGCATCCCATGGCACCTTTTAAGGTGATTGGCGAGAACCCGAGCCTCACAAATGTCGATGCCTTGTGGCTCCATTTGTGAGAGGTAGGGTCACCTTTGGGGTCTACCCATCTCACCCTCCTCAGTTGTCCCGTGGCGCCGGGGGACGGTGACCCTGGGTAGATCCCCCAGCACCCCGAGTGCAGAATTCGAGGGTGGCGAGTCACGGTGCCGCCCTCGAGTTTGGGATGCTTTCGCCCGGAATGCTCCACTGGCCGTTTGGTCGGCCTTAGTTAATCCCGCACTTCTCCCTTCGCAGACCTTCGAATAAATAAATGTGGCCCTGATTTTACACATAACTCTTGTCTCGTCTCTTCATTTCCCACTTTACCTGCGCAATACATTTTGAGTGTTATTTTCCCCAATATACACATTTTTGTATGCATTTCTGATTAGAGAACTCCACTGCAAAATTTGGGAAAATGCGAATGTCAAAGGATAACTGAGTTTTGGGTTCAAAAGTACAAAAGTAGGTAATTTTGCATTAAAATGTGAACCAAACAAATGTCTCTCCCATCCATTCCAAAGCCTGTCTGATCCTAGGAATAGATAGATCTATCCATCTTGATCTTGCCAAGATAGTCCTTTTTTTTCCCCTTTTTTTTTTAGGTCAAACCTATTCCCTCCCATATTTTGAGGTCAAGTGTGTTCTGTCCCACATGAGCTTGTGTGAGGGCATTTTTTAAATTAAAAAAATCCATACAATATTTGTATGCATTTTTCATAATGTATGCATTTTTGTGTGCATTTTTTAAACACACACATTTTTGGATGCATGCACCCATTGACTACAGCGTGTTTGTCATTTTTCTTTGCTCATTTTTCAAATGTGCTCATGTTGCTGAACATGTTTGTTTTGCAGAATGCATCACAATCAGGGCCGGCGCTACCGCTAGGCAAACTAGGCGGTTGCCTAGGGCGCGCGGCTGAAGAGGGTGCGGAAACGCTGCGCTCCTCTTTGCTGCCGCTGCGCCGCCCCCGCCAGGTCTCCGCTGCGCCGCCCCCGCCAAGCCTCCGCCTCTCCGCCCACCACTGCCGCACCTCCCCACCGTCCCGCCCGCCCACCACTGCCGCTGCGCCTCCCCCTGCCTGCCCGCTCGCCGCTGCGCCTCCCCCCGCCCGCCCGCTCACCGCTGCGCCTCCCCCCGCCCTCCCGCTCGCTGCCGCTGCGCCTCCCCCCGCCCTCCCGCTCGCTGCCGCTGCGCCTCCCGCCGCCATCGCCACCCCCGACCCCCCGTCACCTACCTTCTCCGCGTCGCGTCGCTTCCGGAGCCCCGCCCGCGTTGTTTTGGCAGGAGGAACCAGGGCAACAGGGCTTAAACAGCCCTGTTGCCATGGTTTCCCCAGCAAAAAACAGCGCGGGGGTCCCGTTGCGTCACTTCAGGAGGAGGAGGAAGAGGAGGAGGCAGCAGCAGCAGCAGCAGCAGCAGCAGCCGCCGCCAGGGCGGGGGGGGGAAGGTAGGTTGGTGGTGGCGACGCAAGGTTTTTTTTTTTGCAGAGCAGGATTGCTTTGGAGGGGGGGGCGCTAAATATTATTTCGCCTGGGGCGCCAAACTGCCCTGCACCGGTCCTGATCACAATCTCAGAAATGTGAGGATTTCCAAGCACAAATTGTGTTCAGGTCATTTGTGTCCAGGAGGTGCGAAGATGGTAAATCCATAAAACAATGACAACCACAAAAAGCCTCAACCAAGTGAATTTCTCACATATTCCTATCCAATCCTGATTTTCCTTACCTATCAGAGATGCTGATGATACAACTCCATTACCAGGAAAAAGAAATACCACTTCGATAGCCTTGTAGGCTCCTTCCAACTCTATGATCTATGAAATCTATGAAACTGAAGACGGCTCCCAGATGCTGCTGCCGCCAGTCCTAGACAGACTTGTCTAATTGTTCATGTGAGCAAAGCAGAGACCCCAATTCAAGACAAGAAGTCTCTGACAGGATGTGGAGATTCAGAATCAATGTGATGTGTCTTGCAGCCCAATTAATTGTAAATTGAAAACAAGTGTTATTATTGCACAAGCCAGTCTACTTTACTACTACATCTTAAAAGTGTAGCCTGAGTTGTGCAAACACTCAAAACAATTACAGTTTCCACACTGGGATCCTGGATACCAATGGCAGCCCTACAGTTAAATTGTCTTTTACTGATATATAGCACCAATAGCGCCCACTATAGTGGTTTCTTCTTAAAAGTCATTCTGTCAAGATCAATGGCCCTTAAAATTAAGCAATATGATAGAGCAGTCAATGTATTGAGCTGGATATTAGTTAACATGGGGCATCTTCTGGAGAACGAAACGAAACCCTTGAGACTTCAGCACAATGAAGAAGTGTTCATCTCCAGGGCTAAGCAATGAACAGAATGGCTTAAGAATGAATAAACCACTTCCACTGGAACAATAAAATCACAAATTTCAGTGATGGTATGCAATTGTAATGGATTTGTTTAAAGCACTAGTAGAGGCAAATTATACGCAGACTTTAAAATATTTATCAGATCTAAAACAAACATTTTAACATGAAGAAAAGTAATTGAAAGTGGGCAGGAGGGCTAGAAAATCCATTGGTCTAGCTCCTTTATTTCTATCCATCATTTCATTAAAAATCCACTTCCAAAAATTATAATAATGAAACCAAACAAAAGCTATCAACAATTTGCAACTCTTATGAGATCTATATGAGAAGTTTGCTTTCTTGTTCTTCCTTTGCCTTCCTATTTCTCTATTAGATATTTATTGCCAGAATGTATAAACTATGTTTCTGTCCAGCATCTGCTCTGGTGCCCAACAATACGAAATGTACAAAGAGAGATTAATCATCAAACTAAAACAGTATATTAGAAAAGGCGCAAATCATCAGCTCCCAGATGTGTGGCAGAAGAAATAGGTTTTTACAGGATGACTTCCTAAAATTTAAGAAAAGACCTAGAGATTAGGGAAGGTATTTCATAATCATGGTGTCCCCACCGAAAATGCCTTGCTCCGGTCTGCCACATATTGAACTTCCCTAAAACAAGGGGGAGAAACCTCCAGCCTGCCAGCATAATCCAGCCTGTGGAGGTTCCCTATCTGTCTAGGGACCGCGGGATTGTTCCCTAAATGTCCAAATAAAAAAATAACATTATGATATATGAATCAGAGCATGGTTGCTCTGTGAAGTTGAAATGGCACTGTGTCTTATCAGTTCAAGACGTGGAGGAACTCTGATGCTGACAGGCTATATGAGTCATTGGGCAATGACTCTTCTTCATTTGTGATAAGATATCTCCTTGCCCACCCTCCTCTCCAGAGTGATAATGTGCTGGTGCAGCTGTGAAGTTTTCAGTCTTCTGGAGCAGCTGAAATGGAAGAAACAGCTTTTGAAAGGGAGCGAACAGCAAGGGATGCCAAGATTATTTCTTCAACAAAAACAACTAAAGCACTATTAAAACCCATGCCATCATCATCATCATCATCATCATCATCATCATCTACTACTACTACTACTATTACTACAGCAACTACTACCATAACATTTTTATATCCTTCCAATAGCTGAAGCTCTCTGGGCAATTCACAAAATTTAAAACCATAAAATACAACAATATAGGGTTCTGCGAATCAGCAAAACTTGAGCTCACCGAAGTTCTCTGAATCCCATCTTGAAGGTGTTTCCGACTCATGTCCTTATCAGATTGTGAGCTTCCCCCCCTTCTTTTTGCATGAAAATCTGTCCATATTTTTCCAAATGTATGCACTGATTGTGCACATCTTTGAAATGTACACATTATTATTCTATTGTTTAAGTATATTTGTGTGCATTTTTCAAAAGTATGCATTTTTCATGCATATTTTTCAAATGTACACATTCCATCAAACACATTTTTTTGGTCCACAACTAACATTGCCAGCTTGGAAACGTACAGACTTTGACTGCAGATTGCATCTAAGTCTGTGTTCAGTCCGGAAGGTGCAAACTGGGTAAATCCTGATAAAAAAATGAACTAAAACAAATTTCTCACAACTCCCTAAATAAAACACAATATAAATACCTTTAAAAGTTTTAAACAGAATTACATGTGCAGTTTCATTCCCATATAATTATGGACCAGGAAAAGAGAGATATGTTCTCTGAAGATGCTCAGTGAGAGACAAAACTGGTATTGGAATCAGCAAGATACTATGTTGTGCACACATGTACATCCTGTGAGGGTATAAAACAAAGTGAGATGGCTGAAGCCAAAAGTGAGATGGCTGACTGAAGCCAAAACAAAGGGAGCAGGAGGAGGGAACACATTACTACTGATAATAACCAGGATCTCTTGAGGTCTATAAATCTTTCTGTGCGTTACAAAAGGCAGCTGCAACTTTATGCTAAATGTAAAGACTGAGAAACAGAGTTGAAGTTGACCAAGTGGCTTTGGGCAGGTGAAAAAAGATTGAAGAAAATTAAGAGAGGACTCGCTCCTGTTAATCAGACCTGTTTAAAAAGGCAAGGCATGTATGGAGAACAGACTGTGATGCGTTCTTCATTTCCTCTAGCAGTAAGAAGTTCCAGTGGTGGTGCTAATCTGGTTTGGCTTCTGTTGGAGGAGAGATCACTGGAAACTGATGGTGTTTTTTGTAATATTTGGTTTATTTCCAAATATACAACTAGAGCATAATCAGATGCAAGCAGCATGAGAACTCCTACCAGGCAGCAAATCCACTACTCCACATCATATTTCCCTGCACATGCACACACACACACACACACACACACAGCTCAGAGATGGGTCATTCTGCTCTGTATATCTCTGTTCTTGTCCCCAAAACCACTGTTTCCTCACACACATCTGGCAGCTACAGGTACAGGTTCATTTAAATGGAGATATTTAAATGAACAGCCGTTAACAGCTCCACTGGCCAATAGGCCGGTTTAGATAGTATCCACACTTTTCCCTTCGCAGCCCTTTGAATTATTCAATAAATGTGTCCCTAATTTTACACCCTATCTTGTGTCTTGACTCTTTATTTCTCCCTTACACATACAAAATGAATGCACACACTTACCTCACCATATGCACATGTGAAATAAATGAATGCATGCGTGTTCATCCACCCATAACAATGTTCAGGAGCATGAGAGGAAATTATTCATCTTACAGCTCTATGTTACTGCAGCGATGCTGGAAAGAAGGGACTGTAGTAGGGGCGTGTGAGGAAATATGTCTACAGGAGCAGAAATCAGAATGCTGTCACCATAGTTCTTCTAGGGTGAAACTGAAGATGGGAGGAAATTCAGATCCCTTCCCTCACAAATGTCTACAGGGATGAGTCACTCATTCTGCAAGCAAAGGCATAACTCTTGTGTCCCTTATGCCATCAACGCTGGCTCACATTTAGAAACAGAAGGTTTAACAGCTGACTGATTCGAGATGCTGTGAGAGTCCGGGCTGCTGTTGGATCTGTACTAAGCATGGCAGAGAAATGAAAGCAAAAGAATGGAACCTCATGAATGACAGAACTGCTGCCACCACCTCCTGCCTCTTTTCAAATGCTAACCATCTTAGCAAATGACTCTCTGGTTAAACTTGCAAGAACACACTGTTGTGATTCCATCTCTCAAGTTATCCAAGACTCGGTAAAAAATAGAATATATAGAAAGTTATAAAAACAAAGAAACAGTGGTTTCATTTGGTTGGGCATTTGAAGAGGGAAACCAGAAAGTATTGTAGGTAGCTAAGCAATAGACCAAGGATAAAAGTTAAACCTATTATAACATGTAAAGTACTAATCAAAATTTGGGACAAATATTCTCGAATTTTAGCACCATCTCAGTCACTTCCAGCACATGTTCTATATCATCCAAATTTCATGGCACCAAAGAAATGCAGTCATTTTACTTCATGGGAGAGAGCTATGATTCACACATAAATGGCATTTTTAACCTTTAATGAAATAATAGCAAAATTATAAGAGAGTAGATGGTTCCAATATATGCAAATAAGGAGCTTGGTTAATAAAGTGTAGAGAAACTATGGCATGTGTCACTCCCAAGCTTATTTTGAACAGTTGTAGTGAAGTGTAAAAAAACATATGAAGGTGCTCTCTCAAAAATGTATTATATTTTGCTGGGTTTTCTTTGTCACTCACTACAACAGGAACATTTTAAAATTATTAAATCAAGTGTATAGTTATGCTAATGATAGATGTTAATGATGTTAAGCCCCTTAGGTGGGATTCATGCATATATGGTGGTAATGTAGCATTATTCAAGGATTTTGGAAAAATATGTTAATAATAATTGTTGAAAATGGAACCAGAATTGCACTTTCATGCATATTACAACTGAAACTGTTAAATGATCTAAAATGTTGTGATATAAAGCAATAGAAATTGGTGGGTAATTTACTAGCTACCGTAAAGATGTTAATTGCATAACATTCAAAAAGTGATAGAAAGATAAGAATACATTAAAAGCTGTGGAAAGTTTGGAGCATTATAATTATTACCATAATTAAATGGAGTGGATCTGCTTCTTACATGCTACAGAATTATGCTGGTCTGACCTTATAAGGTGATTTAGAAAACAAAAACCTGCCATGCTATTAAAAGCATCTAAAGAAGAAATATTTTTCACTGAATAGACACAGCTTCAGGACTCGTCCCATTCTTCTCCCCATCTATAGTGGAATGGACACTTCCATTCAGGCGGGGGTAGCAACCTTTTTGGGCCATGGGCACAGTTGGCAATTTGAGAAACTGTCCTGGGCACTGCCACAAAATGGCTGTCATGGGGGCGTGGCAATGTAATTTGCCCAAAGGACTGAATATACGTGGTGGCAGAGGTGGGGTCTGAGCCTCAACACACTAAACAACTCCTTTGAACCCACAGTTTTCAGCAGCAACAGAAAACTATTTCACACAGAAATCCCAGCTGCCGGTAGGAAAATGTGTTAATTGGTTTAAAAATTGGGGGGCTGAGGCACCTTTGTAGACACCAAGAAAACTGTCCTGAGACGCACTGGTGCCTGTGGGCACCACATTGCCTACCCCTGCATTAGAGCAGGAAAGGGTGGGTTTTGCATTTATTTATTAATTTATTAATTATATTTATGAATCGCCCATCTGGCCAGACATCCGGCCACTCTGAGTGATGTACAATCCAATAAAATACAAGAGGGGGGGGGAACACACACACACAGTATAAAACACAATACACAATTAAAAACAGTACAAAACTTAAAAATCCTAACCCACCCCATATTCCCGCCTGAAAAGTCACATTTTTAATGCACGGCAGAAGCTAATCAAAGAAGGGGCATGACGGAGGTCACTGGGGAGAGAGTTCCATAAATTGGGGGCTGCCACAGAAAAGGCCCTCCTCCTAGTCCCCACCAGCCTGGTTTCTCTGGCTGATGGGACAGGGAGAAGGCCGTCCGTGGCAGATCTTGTTGAGCGGCCTACTTGATGTTGCTGGAGGCGCTCCTTGAGATAAACTGGACCGGAGCTGTACAGGGTTTTAAAGGTCAACACCAATACCTTGAATTCAGGCTCGGCAAACAACTGGTAGCCAGTGCAACTCTTAGAGCACTGGAGTGATGTGATCACGCTGACGGCAGCCTTTAACCAGGCGAGCTGCTGCATTCTGTACCAGCTGCAACTTCCGAACCATCTTCCGAACCGTCTTCCGCATGTCCATTCATTGCTGGCAGTGGGGACACAGCAGGTGCAGGACAGCGGGCATGGTAGCAGCAGTCAATTATGTACTGCTGGCAACAGCAAGTGAGCAGCCAGAAGCCAGCTCTGATAAAGGGAGCATGGGATTTTGGGGACATCTTGTCACTTAATGCAGCAACTATACTCATGTCAAGACAACCTGGGACCGCAAATATTCTCAGAGCATGGCAGCCCTGAGGGCAATGCATTTCCCTGAGCAGCGGAACCGGAAAACCTGAATTGAGACTGGAAATGGAAGGGGCAGATGCAAGCAAGCACAAAATCTAATGGGATTCTCTGCAGAGCCACCTCAAGAGGACAACAAACAAATGGCAGAAACCTTTACAGCCCAGCCACCACGTCTCCTTTACAAAGCTGGGAGGGCATAATTGCTGGTGGAAAAGTGGTACTTATTTCTTCCCTTGCCGGTCACTTTTTGTGGAGAAAGCCAACCTAAAACCCCTTTCTGACACACACACACTCACCAAGGAGGGGGGAAGGAGACCCAGGGGGGGGAGACAGCCAGTCTCCACAGAGACCAAAGGGGACAAACAACATCTGCATAGAATCACCCCAGGGGGGAAGGCAGGAAGCATCCCCAGGTTCGTCAATGCTCTCGTATATCAGCCCCATCTACATAAGACTTGAATGCCTTGCCAGAGCAGACCCTTCGGCACCCATAAGAAAGGACCATTCAACACCACAAGATGGGACCATTAAGCAAGTGGCTTCAAAGGGACCCCACCCCACAGGGGGAAGGTGGCAACCCACCTGATTGGCCACCCACCTGAGGAGGGTGGCAACCCACCTGATTGGCCGCCCACCTGAGGAGGGTGGCAACCCACCTGATTGGCCACCCACCTGAGGAGGGTGGCAACCCACCTGATTGGCCACCCACCTGAGGAGGGTGGCAACCCACCTGATTGGCCACCCACCTGATTGCAGAGGGAGGGGCTACCTGAAACCCAAGGTATAAAACACCCTGCGCAAGGGAACTGAGTTGTTGGACCTGATCAGCAATCTTGCCCCATGCTTGGGGTAAGGGAATGAAGGGATCGGCAACCCCGGGTAGCAGCACCCGGCGTGCTCCAGCTAGCTGAAATCACTGGCCGCTTGAGTTGACCGGACCCCCGGGAAACCAAGCTGAAATCACTGGCCGCTTGGGCAGGAACGGTGCAGGGCTGTTTGGCGCCCTAGGCCAAATTATATTAGGCGCCCCCCCTCGTGCCATGGGGGGGGCCTCCGGAGCAAAGCAGCCCTGCTCTGCAACACCCCCCGCGCGCGTGCGCGCGTGCGCGACCGCGCGACCGCGCGACCGTCCGCCAACCACCTACCTTCCCACCGCCCACCGCTGCTGGCTGCTGCTGCCGCCGCCTCCTCCTCCGACGCGATGGGACGAAGGTAGGTAGATGGTTGGCGGGCGGGCGCGCGCGCGGGGGGCGGTTGCTGCGGCGGCGGCAGCGGCCGGCAAACGGGCGGGGAGGAGCGGCGGAGGCGGCAGGCAGGGCAGGAGCGCGCCAGAGGCGAGGAAGGGGCGCAGAGTTTGCGCCCTCTTCCGCCACGCGCCCTAGGCAGCCGCCTGGGTCTGCCTAGCGGTAGCGCCGGCCCTGCGCTTGGGTTGACCGGACCCCCGGGAAACCAAGCTGAAATCACTCACAAGCCGCTTGGGTAGACCGGACCTCCGCCGGGAACCCAGCTAGCCGCTTGGGTAGACCGGACCTCCGCCGGGAACCCAGCTAGCAGCATGCGGTTGACCGGGCCTCTGCTGGAGCCCGAGCTGAACTAACTAGCTGAGAGCCCTGAAATCACGGTGTCCTTGAGACCTCTTGCTTGCTACTTTGTACCGTACTGATAAGCTGTATTGCTGGCGTGTGTCTGGGTTGGTGAAGGTAATTTTGTAAATAAACTTGTTTTATAAAAGATACTTTTGTGGCTATAAGTTATCCCTTTGTTCTGGGCTAAGGGTGATAGTCGCTGGGGGACCTCGGAGAAGGCCCGCCCCCAGGACTCGCTACCCCCTTAGCATTGAACCCGCGCAGAAGACCAGGTTGTCGGTCTTCCACTCTTTTCCTTTCTGATTACCCTGCAGCTGATTTCCTCCATCCCAGACTCCAGATATGAATTTGTAATGGAAAAGCAGGTCCTGGGAACCCTGCTGATTGAAAGGCAGCTGTAGGGGCATTGAAAGGGAAAAGCAGTGGGCAAGGGAAAGATTAAATGTTCTCCACCTGTTCTCAGCTGCTCCACTGAAATCATCACACACACACACACACACACACACACATGCACCCCTCAGGCCTGCTTTGCAAAGAAAAAGTAGCAGCCAGGCTTTGAAGAGACAATATGGGGTTGGAATGTGTAACATGTCCCAAAGCCTCAGTTCTTAGGTTCCTTTTTGATGTGTTAAAAAGCACCACGCAGTGATGTCACCACATCCATTTAAGGTATAGTGAACAAATACTGCCTTTGAATGCAGCCCTCATGTAGTGACATCTAGCATTCATCACCACCTCAGGGAAGAAAGAAAGAAAGAAAGAAAGAAAGAAAACTGAGGATTAGTCTTTGCCCTAAGATGCTAAGAGAGCAACCCTATAGGACCCTAGACAGCATCTGGGGCACAATAGGATGCTGCAGATCTCTTCCTCCTTGCCCGTAGACAGAGCTTCGAGCCCAAAGCAGGAGATCCGACTGAGGATCTTCCCTCCCCCAACAGCAACCTGCCCCCCAGCAAAATTCAGGCCTGCTGGAGACACAAAAAAGCAGGTATATTCATACGATAGAGACCCAGACACAAGCACAACAGTGGCCATACAACTACACCACTGTCCCCTCGAAATCACAATGGTCTTCCAGCCTTTTCCACTACAGTTGGAGAGGGAGAGAAAGGGGTGTGTTGGTGAGCAAGGAGGAGAGGGACCAGGATACACAGTATCCTGCGGCCTCCCCAGTCCTCTCCCCGCCCACCGAAAGGTAAGCCAGCTAGATGGGCTCAGATGCCCATCTATCTACTTTTTGCAATTTAAACGGAGAATGGAGGAGAAATCACCTCTGCCCTCCTCCTGCCCTGCCTGGCACTTGCTGGCAGGGCATAGGATAGGCAGAGGGCTATGAACTCAGAGCCCTCTGTCAAATCAAGAGCACAACCCATAGGATTGCGCTCTAAATATCAAACTTCTAATTGGCTACTTTAATGTTAACTCCCAGAGGATATGCCATAAGCACTGGGTGGTTAGGCCTGAAAGAGTCATAAAAGCAACTGTTTGGCTTGCATGGGCTTGTCTGTGATTTAGTGCTGTGGTTTCTTTGGAGGTCAGGAAAGTAACAGTATGAGATTAATCTTCCACAGCTGCGGAAGAGGCTTGTGTCTTCACATCACCTTGTGTCTTGACAGCTACGGGAATTTAAAATAAAGCTAAAAATGAAATAAAGCCTACATATGAACATTCAAAAGGCAGAGATAAGATCCTTCCAGGGGCACCCTTTCAAGTTTCAGTAAGGAGGGGGGCATGATTAACAGCAAGCGTTCTCTTCGTTGTATCTAGAATTAAGTTGCCATCGCTCCAAGCAGTGTATTTAAAGGAATGCTGCAATTACATCATATAGAGAATAACCAGAGATATAGCTGCTTTTGATAAAGAATCGCATGTGGCCTGAAACACTGCAGTGTGTGTGTGTGTGTGAGAGAGAGAGAGAGAGGGAGGGAGGGAGGGAGATAGCTCTCCCTAAATGCTCCCCAGCTCCTAACATGACTGAAAAGTCCCCATTCTAGGCCTACTTTTGTTCCTGCCTCCTTTTATAGTTACCTGCACTGACCAAGGAAGGCTTTCACCGTATGTGTAAAGTAAAGTCATGTCAATTGTTTTAATACTGATAGTGGGAGCCTGGTTCATAGTGGGGACCAGAAACTCTGAGCACAGAACACCGATTCTGGCCTGCTTGCACTGTCTGTACCAATTCAAGGTGCTGTTTTTGACATACAAAATCTTACATGGCTCAGGACCACAATACCTGATGGAGCATGTGGCGAAATCGCCCCATAGATTTATTTTTGCATATAATCTGGGTATCCATAGATAGAAGGTTGTCTGGGGGGAGTGTGAGAATGTATGGAACTTCGTGAGTGGCTGAGTGGCTGGTGCCATGTGATAGGTTAAGGAGAATGCTGTTGTGGGGGTGCTGGAGGGAGAGGGGGTTTGTGAAGAGAGAATTGGGTTTTTTGGGTTGTCAGATAGGAAAAATAAAAAGCATCTCCTGGGGACAGGGAGGAAGGGTTTTATGCCTGAGGTTGGGTTGGATTAAGAAATGAAGCTAAAGTAACACGTAACTAAGAACAAGAACATTACTTTAAAAAAAAATCTTATGAAGTTTACCGTATTTACTGTAAACTTAATAAATTAGTTTTAGTTCTGCTACACTGAGTCTGTACCTGATTCATCACGCTCCTTTTGATTAAAAATAAGGAGGAACTTATCAAGGGTACATCACACACACACACCATTTATACTCCTGACACAAAGGAGTATAATGGTAATTGTTTAAGGCTGATGCCTGAGATAGGTGAGAACAACCTGACTAGGCCAAGCCAAGGCAGACCCACTCCTGAGGGACCGTAGGCTGGGAGAAGGGAGAAGAGGTTAAGCCACAGAGCACCTCTCCTGGTGCGAACCTACCCACAGGCTACAATCAACCTCTGAGGCCCTCCTCCATGTGCCTCCTCTGAGGGAGGTCTGAAGGGTGCCAACAAGGAAAAGGGCTTTCTTGGTGTTCGGGCCCCAATTATGGAATGCTCTTTCCAGTGAGGTCTCCCTGGCGCAAACATTGCCATCTTTTCCGTACCAGGTTAAGATTTTCCTCTACTCCCATGCATTTGATGGCATATGAGGGGGATTCTTAATGTGTTTGGAAGGGGCTTATAAGGCCATCGAGTCCAACCCCCTGCTCAATGCAGGAGAACAGATGTGGGCAGCACAGTTGTTTTTAACTGTTTCAAACTAAAACAAAACAAATGACCAACAATAACGCATCCAGTTTATAACTCTATAGATTTTAAAATATATAGAATCCTAGAATCATAGAAAAGTAGAGTTGGAAGGGGCCTACAAGGCCATCGAGTCCAACCCCCTGCTCAGTGCAGGAATCCAGGTCAAAGTATCCCTGACAGATGATTGTCCAGTTGCACCTTGAATGCCTCCAGACTGGGAGAGCCCACCACCTCCATAGTAGTTGATTCCATTGTCTTATTGCTCTAACAGTCAGGAAATTTTTCCTGATGTTTAGGTAGAATCTAGGTTCCTGTAACTTGAGCCCATTATTCCGTGTCCTGCAAATTGGGATGATCGAGAAGAGATCCTGGCCCTCCTCTGTGTGACATCCCTTCAAGTACTGTGTGACATCCCTTCAAGTACTGGAAGAGTGCGATCATATCTCCCCTCAGTCTCCTCTTCTGTTTATATATATAAACAGATTTTAAAATGTGAAACTTTTCAGCATAAACTACCAGCTTCAGTCAGAAATAAGAGTATTGTACAATACCACTTATAAACTGAGCCAGAACCAATCAGGAACAAGCCAAACCTCAGTGGGGGAAACAAAGATTAACTATCAGTTCCTGTATTCAACAGCCAATCAAGCTGCATTAATAAACATCATAATGTTTATTATTTTCAGCTTATTATGATTTTGAGCTTATTTTAAGGAGGAGGAGAAGCTGAAGTCTTGCGAAGAGCTCTCCTTTAATCTTGGAGCTCAGTTTCTCTTCTTAAGAGCCAAGAACATTTGTTAAGAAAGCTTCACTTGGCTACACTTCACATGAAACTGACTAAAAGAAAAGCAAACATTAATGAAATTGACTAGTAGGAAAGCAAGCAAGATTCAAAAGTGACAAAGAAGGTAAATCAGCCTCCCAGTGGGGTAGACTTGGCCAACCAGAATAACTTTCTTGTTTCTATAAGAAAGTGAATTAGTTATCCTTTTGACTATGATAATTATTGTGGCTTTGGCATTAGTTTACAAATCCCTGACTTCAAAGCAATCTGTCTAGGCTTCCAAAGAATTGCTCCAGAATAGGTGTTTTATAGATTTTAGCTTCTCTAATTTCCTTCGCTGTTACCTTTGCTGTCTACAAGAATGATACTGTGACTAGGCTTCAGTAACTTATCCTGTCTCTGGTACACTAATCCTAAACTTTAAAAAAGACTACAATCTTCTCCAGTATGTTGTAATATCAAAGTTCTTTTTTCAACAGGACAAAATATCTTTTAGCTAATGCCTTTGATCTAATATTTCTCATATTTTCATAGTGGTTCAAATGCTTTGGAACATCAGGGGGAAAACTGAAACTCTTTTAGGTTGTGTAGATAAATATGGATAACTTCTGACAGATCCAAACTCCTTTCATCACAGATATTTGTAAAATACTTTTACGGCACAATCCTTTGCTGGGTGGGGGATGCTGGGAATTGTAGGACTTTTTTCTGTCTAAACACGCATAGGATTGCACCCCTATTGGTTTAAATTGGAAGTGTGTTTGCATGTTACAGCATGCAACATCAATGACTTTTCTATGCCTGAAGTATCACTGGTAACAAAAAGAAGCCATTAAAACCCTCTGATGTTATGTGTTCTCTGCGTTCACATAGAAATGCAGTATGTGATGGAGGACTTGTTTCAAAGTTCATGCATTACACAGATACATTTGCCAGGGGAGTTAGGTTTGGCTTCATCAGCCCACTAGTGGCAAATCTTATTTTTGGAAGCAGACCTATTTTTAACCTCATATACACAGAAGGGAATAAGAATGCCCAAGTATACAATGCATACTTCCTCAAATAGGAAGGGAGTAAGCTTGCAAACTTTGGTATTTAGGCCTCTAAAATACCTGGAAGCAGAGACCCAATTTCTTTTCCGGTTGCCACTTGAGAGTATTTTAAAGGGGCATGCACCCAATTTACATGTGTACTCCCTTCACACTTGGTGGTGGTGGGACCATGTATTTTCTACTCAGATATACATCTTTGTATGTTCACTCAGTGCTTTTACATTAAACATCTTTCTATAGGAGTTCAACATCTACAGAGAATCAGCAAGCCCTTTCCCCCTGTGGTACTATCACTCTCTGGCTAGGTACTCAAAAGGGCCAAAGTAGACAACATCAATTGAAATTCCTATCTAGCAGCTACAACTTGTTTTCATTTTTACGCTAGAGTAGGTGCATGGGGCCCAATCCAGATCTTAAAAGCCCATTTATCTCCCCCTCCACATATTATGGTCCCAATCTAGATCTGGACCCCTGCACCTACTCTAGAGTAAAAATGAGGGGTGGGGAGAGAGACATAACTTCTAGATATGGATTTAAAGTAATGTCCTGGATACACCAGGAAGCTTAAAGAACAGAATGAGGCTATTTTGATGCTTAAAGAATATAATGAGCATTATAGAATGAGACAGATTCATGCACCAACATATATGGTTAAGTTCTGTACATGTAAGGGAGGCAGCAATTTATGCCAACTCCCTGCTCCAACTGCAGCCCCCACACCACACCATATACCACACCATTCCCAAGGGTTCCCCAAAACACAGGAGACAATCTTTGGGGTATGCAGATGCTGCAGAGGGAAGGAAGAAGCAGAAAGACCCTATTCTGTTTGTGGAACAAAAATTAGGATCCAAGTCAGTGTCTGTAACACAATGCTAAAATGTCTGAACACAGAAACAACCTGTGGTGATTGCCAAAGGCTACCATGTGGATGTGGGGGAAGAATGATCTGTCAGACCCAGAGAATATTTCCCCTCATTTACATTTCAGTAGCCAAAGAAGAGAGACAAAGCGACACATTGTACATTTTGATGGAAATTATATCTCTGCCTGATATGACAATCTGAAGCAATTTCTTTCCTCTGCATTATTTGTTTCTGATGCTTGATATATTGGGGGAGCTTGTTACTTTCAGGCCATCTATTAGAAGTTGAGTGGGCTCCTCAGTCATTTTAATTATGAAAATCTAAACACTTGGCCTGCTACAAGCCCATTGTACAACTGCAAATCTAAAAGGACAATTAGGTGCTTTATGGCATACCTGCAGCAGTGTCAAGAGCCTAATAGAGGCTCAAACCAGCACTTGATATGAACTTTCCCCTGTCCAGGTGAGCAGGGAAAAGGGGTGGCAGGGAGGGCTTGATCTGCAGGTTTGACCCACGATGGTCTCACTCTGCAGCTCAGTTATATTAGCTGAACATCTGAAAGATGTTCAGCAACATAGTACAGTTCCATGAATTACTTCCAGTGTGGTGAGGTTTATCCATCACTAGTTTCTACTAATGCAGGGGTAGGGAACCGGTTTATGGTGGAGGGCCGAAGTGCCTCCAATGGCCCCTCTGTGGGCTGGATGATGTCAGTGGGCATGACCACGTCCCACTGGTGTCAACGGCTGTGGCCATGGCCACTGGCATCAGCACCTCATCCATTTTGCCTTTCTCTCTCTGAGCACAGAGAAAGGGACTTGGCTGGTGCTGAGAACAGGGATGGCTCTGTCCCCAGTATGGCATGTTGTGCGCTGTCTCTATGGCAGTGGCATCTGCCATGCTAATGGACCTGGCCAACATCATTGGGATATTTAGCTGGGAGCTTTGCCCACCCTGTGTTATCCCCAGTGGGGATAGTTGTGGGCAAAATGTCAGCTGGAGCTTCTCCAGTTGCCACTTCAGGTGGGGATGATGCGGGGCAGGTGAAGCACTTAACATGCTGCCCCCATCCCAATTGGGAGAGGGACTGGCATGCTAAGTAAGGGGAATCTCCCAAGTGATGGGAATCTGTGATCAGAGTTCACAAGGGGAGTCCCCTGAGCACCACTCGCCCACTCAATTGGGAGGGAGGGCAACACACAATGGAATCCCCATGTTATCTCTGATCACAGATCAGAGATAACAAGGGGGATCTGCTCCCTGCTTCCTCCAGATTAGGCGCATGAGCTGAATTAGACCCACTGCCCGTAGGTTCCTCACAGCTGCTCTAATGAAATGATTCAATGAAGCTTCAACTTAATTATTTTTGATAGAAAATATTAACCCAGACTAGCTGGATCAATGTCCTGGACATCCTTTGGACATATGAAAAATCATTCTGTATTTGGTCTGGAGCAGATCATCATACCCTCTGATCCTGCCATGCTGTAAGGATATTATTACCACATGCCGAAGCCAGGAGTCCTTGGCCTTTACCATGACATCCCATCCTCAATGCCCAGCTGCTTTGTGCAACTTATCAGGCTGCCATGGCTGTGTCCAGGGATGCTGGGGGAAAATGAGATCTGCACTTCCCATGTTTCCCTGCATTCCTGTGTATCATGGCCAGCAGAGAGGGTATCAGGTGGTTGCTCTCCATCAGGGACTGATACTCTGGATGTTGCTGTGTATGCTGGCTATGACATGCAGGAATGCAGGGAATCACGGGGAATGCAGATCTCCCAGTATCCTTTGACACAGCCACAACCACATCTGGGATCAGAGATACCATGGGAAATGTAGTAACTTGTGTAGCTCCTCCGTAAACAGTGAATAGAGATGTCCCAAACTCCCTTAGGACGTTTTTTCTGGTCCGATTGAAATTTGTGGCTTGAACTTCTTCAGAGATTTGGTCTGAGACAGATCTTCCAAATTTACTTTGAAAGTTTGCTTTAGAAGAAATTCAGTGTCAACTCAACCACTGGTGAGCTGTTAGGGCAGCTTCTGCTAACCCAAATGCCAGGATTTGTCAGGGGGTTGATCAGTGGGAGCTGAACCATGCATCTGGACAAGAGGGATTGGCTTGTCCCCAGAGATCAAAACACCAGAGCCATTACTTTGTGCCTTCAGCGTTGTGCTACTGAAAGTAGCATGCTTTTCATCCTTCAAAGTGTAAAGCCCAAAGCTGGGCCAATTCCCTTCCCTTCAAAATAAATAAAAATCTGCCATCCACTTATTCTCTGTACATGTGCAGTTATGCTCTGACTTTAGCTCAGAGACAATAAAAGGAATATATAGCAGCTATTTTTGTCAAGACAACATCAGCAAAACATCAACTCTCGTCATACAGGCTCATCAACAAAGAGACGGTTTTCTGCAACGTCAAAGGATGTACAAATCTTGGTTTTTGAGCTCAGGTGTATCATCCTGAGAAGGAACCCAAGTGTGCAATCCCTAAATGATAACAAGAAATGGTTACGTGTATGAACACCATTGTCTGTTCTCATTACAGTAATTAATATTCATGGAAATAGATTCACCACCCCATCACCACCCCCCAAGCTGGCTGTGGTATTGGTACTATGAAGAATCAGAATTGTTATGCCCAGTGGTGCCTGTTATAGTCAGTCACGATGAATACAGAACTGATTTAACAATTTAAATATCCTATTATTTTGACTAGCTAACCATGCTTCCCAACCTCTTTTCGAGAATGTTAGTGGAGCCACAAGTGGTGAGAGATCAATTAAATCCTACAACTCTCAAAAGGTCAATTTACTGCAGGCTGCAACTGCCTTTCACAACTTGGGCTGAGGGACCCCCTGCCTCCCCCCCCCCAAATAATAATTGAAGAACAATGTGACATGTCATCTTTGAGCATACATGGCTCATTTGTGCTGCAACTGTCATTACACATTTGGGTGCATTCCATGCTCCTGAACTTACACAAGTTGCTGCTTCTGTGTGTCATTACAGTTATCGCAAGATAGCTGGAGTGCATGAAGGGTTTGCCACACAGTGGCTTTTCATCTGATGGCTGTGACAGATCTGAATCTGACCAGACTGATGGCATTTTTAAAAGTATAAAATGTGAAGGCCTGTTAGCTTTCAAGTCAATCACTTGAACTTGTATCCCATTAATTGCTGTGCTGGTTGCACACAAACATTCTTGTATGAGCATCAAATATGAAGGGAGCAAGCTTGCAAACTTTGGTATATAGAACTTTTAAATCCTTGGAAGTGGAGACCCAATTTCATCCCAGTTGATCTCAAATCCCCCAGCTAAGTGTTCCGTTAACACGTTTAGAATTAGTGTTACCAGGCTATCTAGGTGGAAAATTCTAGGTTTAAAAAAAAAAAAAAAGTGAGACAGGTTTTAAGATACCACTGTGTAGGCTAAAGCAGTAATTTGGCATGGGCATCCCAGAAAATATACAGTTGAAGCCATATTGGACTTTTTGAAAAATTATGTAAACATGGACTTTTGGACCAGTTTGTTTATTTACAATACTTCTATACCATTTAATATATTAAAATTCCTTTTAATATATTAAGTGGTATAGATGTATAGAAAACAAATCAGTTTACATTAAATTGCAATATAACAAGATAAAAACAAGATAAAAATAATAAATAATTAAAAACAGTTACAAATATTTAAGAAACATTACATTATCCTAACAATAAAACTGGGTGGTAACAAAGTCTCACTTATCTCTTATTAAACCCTGTTATCTAAGTCAAACAGAAAAAGGTTATGCATTAAGCAATTTGTGTTTTTCTTTTCTTTTTTAAATACTGGGTATTAAGCTTGAACTTACGTTTTTTAGAGATGGCTATCTTGTTACCAAATGCCCTTGTTCACTCATTAATGTAAACTGAGGGCATGTGTACACATGCAGCCAATGGACCTGGAAATATAGGGATCTTTTGTGGAAGTATGGTGCACACTGTAGATCTTACACCGAGTTTCCACAAATTTATTTATTTTATTTATTTATTATATTTATACCCCGCCTTTTTTCCTTCAAGGAACCCAAGGCAGCTTACACAATCCTCCTCCTCTCCATTTTATCCTCACAACAACCCTGTGAGGTAGGTTAGGCTGAGAGTCAGTGACTGGCCCAAAGTCACCCAGTGAGTTTCATGACCGAGCAGGGACTAGAACCTGGATCTCACGAGTCCCAGTCCAACACTCTCACCACTACGCCACACTGGCTCTCAAAATGGGGGAAATCAGCTTGAGGATACTGGCAGCTGAAGCACAAGTTTTATTTTTCCATAAAAGTTTACAGAAACAAATGGATTGATTAGCATACCAACAATCCCCTAGCACTGGACCAGCACACTAGTCCTAGTAGTAGTGACAGAACAAGGATAGACAGAGCAGAGGTGGGGAGTTATAGTTTGCCAAATGAGAAGCAGGGAGGGTGAGGCAGGGCTTGGGAGGGAGGCAAAGTGCAACAAGGGTCCTCCACGTTCCTATGGTGCAGGGTGGGCCCTGTGAGAGGCAGAATGGACAGAGGGGCTTCAGGAGAAAGAGGAAAAGATTAAATGGGTATATTTACCTTGTTTCAGAGGAAAGGGAACTCAAAGGACCATATTTCCTGCTTGATCATAATCGCTTGGAAACCCACTGTGGGCATGGGTTAACCTGGCCTTTACCAGTGTTGCGAAGCCAGTGTTGCTGAAGGCCATAACATGTTATGGCCTTCAGTCCCATTCAGGCCAGACTGATATAGGCAATGAGGGGGAGACTGAATGGCTGGCTAAGCCACTATTAGAGCCCTAGAATACAGTTCAAAAATAGAACTTGGAACAGAGAGACCTGGAGCAGAATTCTCCTTGGATCCTGACTGCTCTGAGGAAACAACAAACATGGAGAGAGACAAGGGAACTTAGGGGAAAGGAGGCAAAGAAGGGAAGCTAGCTAAGTAGATTTCATAGATCATAGAGTTGGAAGGAGCCTACAAGGCTATCAAGTCCAACCCCCTGCTCAGTGCAGGAAACTAGACCTTAGCTGATGCCCTAGGCTCCCAGCTTGTCCACTAGAGGGATACATTGTATGTATGTAGGTATGTATGTATGTATTAAAACTATATCCTTCCCTTCTGCCAAAATGGCACTCAAGGCAGCTAATACTTACAAAATACAGATTAAAAACAAATCCCCTTCAGCAGCAGATCAGCTTCTATGCCAAAGGCCTACCTGAATAAAAATGTATTTGCCTGCCAGTGGAAGAGCAACAGAAAGGGAGCCAAACCAACAACCCTTGGCAGGGAGTTCCAGAGCCTGGGAACAGCTAGTGAGAAGGCCCTCTCTTATATCCCCACCAAATGTGCCTCTGATGGTGGTGGGACCAAGAGAAGGGTCTCCCTGAAGATCTTAGAACCCAGGCAGAGTTGTTTGGGAGAATGAATTCTTTCAAAGAAAGCACTGTGCTTATAGTCAGTCACTCATAACAAAGAAACCACTTTCCCTCCCACTGAGAGGCATAGCTCCCTGAGGTTCTGAGAGGCCTACAAGAAGTCAGCAGCCCCAATATTATGGTCACATACCCAGTACAAGGGTGGGAGGACCTTGGGTGTCCCAGGCAGATCTTATGACCTCATAGTGTGATTGAGTTGACCAGAGAAATGGAAGCTGGGAGAAAAGCTGCAATAGGTATTCCCCAGGGGATGAAGCTCGATCTGGGTATACAAGCAATGAATGTGTCCAGGCATACAAGGCAACAATGTGGTACAAGCAAGTTATGGAAATATAGATGAGGTACCATAGTAGGAGAGTGCTAGGAAGGATCACGAGGAATGGTCTGTAAACCAAGCGAAATGTCGGTGGATCTTGAAGCTTCATGACAGAGCTGGGTCCCATGATCAAGAAGCATATTGCATAGCTGGTCCCAGGGGCAGTTATAGACTTCAGGTTGGAACACAAAAAGGCAATGATTCAGGATTGACTTGAAGTTAAACAAAGGGATCAATAGCTTGATAATGGGGAATGAAAGGGAAGCTACCTTTTAATTCCTGGCTGCCTAACTGAATTAAAGCTAGCCGACTAATCATGAGAAAGGTCATGCTTATGAGAGACAGCTGGGCAGAGATACTCAGAACAAAAAGATGCCCAGGTGGTGCTTTCACTTACCTGGAGGTAAGGATGCTTCAAGACTGGACCATGTTTCCTGCCAAGGCTTTAAACTGCCCAATGTGAAGGTACCCTCCTCGGTTGTTTGACCAGGATGATGATGACTTTGAGGTCAGGAAAGCAATTAAGATAGAGGATATACAGGTCATGAACTTCAATTACAATAAAGGCAAGTGTCCCTAGCATATTACTGTCAGGATTCTCTTGCTCCTAGATGCCATGAGACCCTTCCCCTGCAGCCTGTCCCAGAAAAAAAAAAAGACACATTAGAGAAGGTGCTAAGGTGTTGCCAACACAGATAGAAACTACTAACTACATGAGTATGAGCCATCCTGGCTGAGTTTCCCAGCAACAGCCTAGATGGCTTGCCTTCATGTTTTCTTGAAATTTAATTACCTTCTCCCTCCACATTTATTTATTTATTTATTTTATTATATTATATTTATACCCCGCCTTTTTTCCTGCAAGGAGCCCAAGGCGACATACATGATCCTCCTCCTCCTCCTCCTCCTCCTCCTCTCCATTTTATCCTCACAACAACTCTGTGAGGTAGGTTAGGCTGAGAGTCTGTGACTGGCCCAAAGTCACCCAGTGAGTTTCATGGCTGAGTGGGGACTAGAACCCGGATCTCCCGAGTCCTAGTCCAACACCCTAACCACTATACCACATGGCTCCTCAGGATGGAAGAAAGGAAGAGAAAGAGAAATGTGGCTTTGCCATATTGCCTGCTGCTTGTGCAGGCAGCCAATGGGAGGTGGGTATTGGCTTATTGTTTAAGGCTTTAAGGCCCATCTCCCAGTCACTTCTTAGTTTGGCTCCCACTGACCCTTCCCAGGAATTGCAGTGTGGGATAAACCAGCTGCCTCTTTTGGCCAAGTAGGATCCCCACCCTCCTTTGACTCAAACTGTGCATAGGAAGAAGGTTGTTGTTGTTTTGCCTACTCTATATTGCAAACTTGGAAAGGGGGGGTTGTGTTTTCAGTTTGATTGCATTTTAATCTGGTTGAAATGACCTTTAAATAAAATAGGTGACAGTTTGCTTGGTCAGTGCCTCTTAAATTATGTTGGGTTTTTTCCCTAGACATGCCTCTCAAGGCTATTAGGCTCATGCACTTTAAGAACTGGAACCCCCTTGGGGCTGCCTGCCTGCCTCATCCACCCAAGGATCTTTGACTTGGGGGATAGTGACTCTGTTGGGTCTCCTTTGGGGCATCTTTGATGTGAGGGCTGTAAGGAGACAGGAGTGGAACTGACAACTGCTCCAAGGCTCTGAGCCAGGGTGAACTTGCCCAGATATGGAAATCAGGATGGTGGAGACAGGTTCACCACCCTGAGATTTAGATACCTACACTGGGAATGGAAGCTAAATATACATTAAGTTAAGGTTTCAAGTCTTTGCAGATCCTTTAATATAAATAAAGTTGTCACCCTTGTTTAATCCAAGAACTTGTGTCATCTCTCCATGCATATGTCCATGCAGAATGTAGTGTTAGTATTTATTTATTTATTATATTTATACCCCGCCTTTCTTCCTGCAAGGAACCCAAGGCGGCTTACATAATCCTCCTCCTCCTCTCCATTTTATCCTCACAACAACCCTGTGAGGTAGGTTAGGCTGAGAGTCCGTGACTGGCCCAAAGTCACCCAGTGAGTTTCATGGCTGAGCGGGGATTAGAACCCGGATCTCCCGAGTCCTAGTCCAGCACTCTCACCACTACGCCACGTTGGCTCTCCACTAGGAATCATCTGGCTTCGGTCATCAATGCCAAGACTATTGGCAGATGTTAATAAATACAGTCATGCCTTGGATTGAGAGCATAATTCGTTCCGGAACCGTGCTTGTAATCCAAAACACTCTTATATCAAAGCAAGTCTCTGGTGGGAGTGAGCGGGGCCGATTTCAGCCAGCTATGCCCGCTCGAGGCGAGCAGTTACATCCCTACACTACTTGTATTGCAAGACGTCACTTGTTTATCAAGTCAAAATTTATTTTAAAAATTTGCTTGTCTTGCAAAACGCTCTCAGTCCAAGTTACTTGCAATCCAAGGTATTACTGTATTCCTTCCTAGCAGAGGGTCAGACTAAGTAGGGATGGGAGCATCAGTGAGGTCTGGAGCTTGTCAAGATTCATTTTCAGCGCTGAGCTCAATTCGTCGCACACCCAGGGCCGGCGCTACCGCTAGGCAGACCCAGGCAGCTGCCTAGGGCACGTGGCGGAAGAGGGCGCAGAAACGCTGCACTCCTTCCTCGCCGCCGGCGCGCTCCTGCCCTGCCTGCAGCCTCCTCCGCGCCTCCCCGCCCGCCCGCCCCCGCCGCTGCCACACCTCCCCCCGCGCGCTCGCGCGCGCCGCCCGCCCGCCACCTACCTACCTTCGCGTCGTTTCCGGAGCCCCGCCGGCATTGTTTTGGCAGGAGGAACCAGGGCAACAGGGCTTAAACAGCCCTGTTGCCCTGGTTTCCCCGGCAAAAAAAAAAAGCGCTGGGGTCCCGTCGCGTCGGAGGAGGTGGTGGCGGCGGCGGCGGCAGCAGCAGCAGCAGCAGCAGCAGCAGCAGCCAGCAGCCAGCAGCCAGCATCGGGGGGGGGGGGGAAGGTAGGTAGTGGTGGTGGCGGCGGCGGCGGCGGCGGCGGCGCGGGGGGGTTGCAGAGCAGGGCTGCTTTGCTCCGGAGGCCCCCCCCACGGCACGAGAGGGGGGGGCGCTAAATATAATTTGGCCTAGGGCGCCAAACAGCCCTGCACCGTTCCTGCGCACACCTGTTCCTGAATGCAACATGTGTGTTTTTTTCCTTTTCAAACTGAAAAAGTGCACATTTTGCTGCACATTTTTTAAAGTGTACACCCAAAATGCACACTTCCCTCCCCCTGAAATAAAGTATGAAAGTGTGGATTTTTTAAAAATGGGCACTTCTAAAAGTGCACTTAAAAAAAAAAATGCACACTTTGCACAGTTTGAGAACTTGCAAGCTTTTCCAGAAAATGGTGCTCCTGTTTATGTTTGTGGTTTTGAACAGGGCAAAATTCAGAATAAAAAATGAACCCAGACAAAGTTCTTAGACATCCCTATTTTGCTTACCCAGAACTAGGCCCCACTGAGTTCAATGGGAGGTATTCCCAAGAAAGTAGACATACAGTAGACAGCCAGTGTGGCGTAGTGGTGAGAGTGCTGGACTGGGACTCAGGAGATCTGAGTTCTAGTCCCCGCTCGGCCATGAAACCCACGGGGTGACTTTGGGCCAGTCACTGCCTCTCAGCCTCACCTACCTCAGGGTTGTTGTGAGGATAAAATGGAGAGGAAGGAGGAGGATTATATACGCTGCCTTGGGTTCCTTGCAGGAAAAAAGGCGGGATATAAATATAATAAATAAATAAATAAATAAAATTACAGCCTAAGAGACTGAACAGGCTGGGGTCTCATTTAGATGTAATGGGGAACTATGGTTTCCCAGTCCGTGAACGTGCCTGTGCAACCCTCAGGCTTGTGTACTCCTCCCTCCCCTTCTCTTGTGTGAGTGTGAGAAGGCAATTGGAGACCTCCATCCTGTCTGCTTTAGCCATTAGTCTAGCACCTTTCTGTCACGATTATGTCAATATTCCACCATAATACAAGCTGAAAGAATAGTAGGCAAGCTATCTAAAGTGCACACAGTTCATTCTTCATTTTGTAAAGAGGCTTTTACTTCCAGAAAAATCTCTGGGTGATATGAAGTGGTTCTTCTAATAGCCCTGGATTTCCCCTTTGTCTCTCTGTTCATGACAAAAGCACTCCTTGATTTCAAAACATAACAAATTTTCAGAGCAGCAGCAGCAGCAGCGACAACAACATAGAAGTTACTTAGATAAGAACACTAAGTTGGGGAAAAGATTGATTTAGCATTTGATCCTGAGTGAACAGTAAGGTGAGGAGTTCAGTCTGCTCCCAGTTTCTTGCAAAGAAGCAGTATATATGTATTAAATCGAAACTGGTCTCAGTTCTGGAGCAGTTCCATATTGCAGCAATAACTAGGTATGCTCATGGAAAAACCCAGGCTAGGTGTTACATTTTCCAAGGGGGTGGGCAGTTTTCAACCTCTCAGCTACAACAGACTCACTGTGTAAATAGAGAAAATCACATTGGGTGTGCCCTCTTATCCACTGGCCCACGTAATTGGCTGCCACTGGTGTGGATGGGGAAACTCATGATGTGATGGACCTGATTCACATGGTGAGTGCTGCAAAATGTTATAAATTATACATGCAGGAAATGAGTTACCCAGGGTGGATGTACACCTAGTCAGCTCCTTCATTTTCTCCCTCTACTATGTTAAAGTGGGAACAATTCTCCGCTTTCATGAGAAAGGGCTGAGGTAAATGCCTGGCAGCTCAATGAAGAAGGACCAGAAAAAGATAGGATAAATGTCACACATTAGAGAAAAGGGGCTACCCCCCCCCCCCATAAATTAGGTTTCGGACCACAATTTAATTTTAAAGGATTCTGATTTCTCTGACGCTTTATGATTGGCCTCTCCCTACGTGATTCATGGATATTTTGTTTGTGTGCTTTATTTCCTACATGCCGCCTAGAGCCTCCCATTTGATTTGTGACAAGAGTGTTACAATTACAAGTCAGATTGTTCAGGAAACAGCTTTTCCTTACAAGGAAAAGTCTGCAAATGAGGATTACACCAAACACTTCCTATCTCCCTGCTCCATCTACATACAGGAGCTTCTATTTTTAGCAGGTGATTCCAAATAGAATCTCCTCTTTAACACAGTCTTTTCTTCCACTGCCTCCATAGTCTTTTCTTCCACTGCCTCTTCTGCCTCTCCTTCCAATACACACACACAAATTTCACCTAAATATTGAGGTGGTACTTTATCTAGCTATATTCTCTTTGGAATGGGAACATTATGATTTGCTCATTCTATCAAGTTTCTAGTCTGTCCATTCTATCTAGTTTAAAAAAAAACAACCTGCAAAAACAATAACCATCAAACATTACTTTAACTTTTAAATCAAATACTAAAGCTATTCAAGTTCTGCAAATTGTATATTCCAAGAGGCACATCTTCTGTTCAAAATCACAATAATAGTGGTTATTTCAGGTAAAACAATATCTGTCTAATAGAGGGAACATAAAACAGGAAAACGGAGAAGCTTTTCAGGTAGAGATGAAAGTTGCAAGCATGTGTGTGTGAGTTAAAAACAGATTCATTTATCTCTGTCTTTTTACACCTGCGCTGGATGCTACGAGCCATCTGTCAAAACTGTGTGCAAGGCAATAAAGAGCATTTTGTTTATCTGTGAATAAATGAAAAGCCTCAGACAGGATTTATGGAGAACTGTGGGCAGCTAAATTATACCCTAACAATCCAAACTGGCAGTTACCCTTTTAGGGACTCCTCCAGCAAGTTTTAGTTAGGTATAGTTAGAGGGTGAATTTAAAAGATAATCCAACACTGTTAAATCAACAGCTAGGGGTGGGCAACCCACCCGACACTCGACTCGTGGCACGTGAGCCAAGTGCAAGCACCAGCTGAGGCACTCGCTGGACTTCCGGGTCCCTGACTCTACATTGTTTACATAAAAATAGCGTAAAATACGTTAAAAACGGCAACCATTTGTAGAATACCATAGAATTAGACCACAATTTGCACAAATTACAGAGCCAGTGTGGTGTAGTGGTTAGAGTGTTGGACTGGGACTCGGGAGATCCATGTTCTAGTCCCCGCTCAGCCATGAAACACACTGGGTGACTTTGGGCCAGTCACTGACTCTCAGCCTACCTCACAAGGTTGTTGTGATGATAAAATTGAGAGGAGGAGGAGGAGGAGGATTATGTAAGCCGCCTTGGGTTCCTTGCAGGAAAAAAGGCGGGGTATAAATATAATTAATAAATAATAAATAAATAAATAAATAAATAAATAACACAAATCACTGCCATTTTTAATGTATTTTATGAAATTTTCTACACAGACAACATAGCACCGAAAACCGGAAGTCGCTTCCCTCGGCTCGTGAGAAAAGGTAGGGCGGGCAGAGCTTGGGGGGCCGAGCCCAGCGAATTTGCCGGACTTCCACCCCCCACTCGAGCTCCATGCACATCCCTATGACAATAGCTTCCTCCCCTAATTCCCTGCAACATTAGCAATTAAGGACACAATCTATGCATGTTTAGACAGAAATAAGTCCTACAACTCCAAGCATCCTGGAAGCATTTTCTGTCTAAACGTGCATAGGATTGCACCTTTAGGCTTTCCTTTCAAAACAGGTGCGATGTGTCTCAGCAAAAGTTGTTACAAACCATTACTGATCAATATCTTTGGATGGATAGATAATGAACTCGATGTACTGCTAACAACCACAGATAGTCCTTTTTATAATCTGAATACAGCAGTACTCAAAAGATGCAAAATTATGAATGTGTGGATTCAGATGAATCATTAACAAATCTTTCAAGGAGTTATAAGAAGCCAACATATTGAATAGCTATCTTTGAGAAAGTCAACCTGTGATGGAATTTTCATTTTTTGTGTAGGAATGCCTTTTTATATTTAACAAAACTCCTACTCACTTTATGTGCAGGCTAACACAACAAGCTGTTTAGTGCTGGGATAAATTAGAAAGAAACTGAACAGAACTAGAAAGAAATGGCTAAGACTAAGAGCGGGATCTTGTTGCGGCCTATAATAAATTCTAAATTTAATTCCATAATGGTCAGATTACTACAACAATTACCAATGAAAAGTATGCTAGTTTGAATGCACTCTGTATGATAACATTTATTTATTGTCCCTGGTGTGCTAGTTTGGTGTGTGTTGGGAACATTTTATATGGCTTCTGTAATGGTACAGCCCAACAATAGATACCGCTCAGGGGGGCTTCTGCTTGTTTTCTTTTAACTCTGGGCAGGTTCCAATGCTGCCCATCTGCTAGCAGAGCTGGCTGCCAATTCTGGTCCACGTGTGGCCAACCCCACCAATTCTGTTCTGCAAATGCCTCTACCACTTGCAGAATGACAACTTAGCGCTTCCGGAGGCAAGCCTTTTGAGTTAAACCATGCAGGAATATTTGGTTGAATAGCCAGGGTTTGTATTTCTGATCAGCATTTTATATCTTTTAACAACAACAACAACAACAACTCTGGTGGAATTAGGTTAACATCCAAAGCCTTCTTTTGTCCGTGAGACAACAAAGAACTTTAGAACTGACCCCCATCAAAGGATTACAAGGTACAGGTTTTTTCCCTGGTTCTTCTGGAATGGATCCTTTCTACCTTTAGACACATAATTTCCACTTCACACCTCCTCCTTATTTTACAAATAAAGGTGACTGAATAATAGGTTTAAAACAATGAGCAGTGAGTCTAGGTTAGATGGTTATAGGTTATAAAAAAATAAACTTTCCAAGTGCCATTGTTTATGTAGGCAAACTGCACCACCCACTCACAAGAGGGAGGTATCAGCTGGCTCAGGGGAACTTTTTTTTTTTTGGTAAAAAAATTTTTATTTTAAATTTTAGAATCCATAAAAACAAAATACCAAGAACAAGACAAAACAAAAACCAAAGAAGCATACACTACAAAAACAAAACAACATTAAACTAAAAAGTACTTCCGATTTCTCCACAACCAAGTATAAGTAACATCAGATATTCTATATAATGATTATAAAGGAATTGCTTCCTTTTTCCCCTTAAACAAACAAAAAAATCAAACGAAAGATTTCCCCCCCTCTTATTCATCAACCTCACAAGTTCACAAAACCTTGAAACCTTACAGCAATTTACTCCTAAGCACGTATAATAATCCTTCTAGTTAAACAATATTCAATATTTCTATTTATGTTTAATAAAAATATCTCTATCTTCTTTCCCTCCATTTATAAACAGACAACCTAGCTTTTATTTTATTTTTAAAATAGTTTCACATTTCCACATTACTTCACATCTCCAATTCTATTCCATATTTAGTTGGTTCCTTTCCATTAGTTATTCTTTATGCTATATTTCATCTAGACTCAATACATTTTTACCAATAACAACCACCTCAAACTGGAAGTTCTCCTTTTCTCTCAAAGGGGTTCCTCTCACTAGCCCCTACTGGTTCAGATCTATATATATTTTCTTTGGATCACTATCAGCAATCCATTTTGGTTTATCCCATCTGAATTTCTCTCACCAATCCATTTGGGAAGCTGAACTTACTTCTTTCATAAGAACCTCCCACTTCCCCCGATATTCAACAATTATCATAATAAACCATTTATTCCATCAAATAATCAGCAAACCATTTTTATCTTAACACAGGTCAAACCATTTATCCCATCCAATAATCAGCAAATCATTTTCCCCGATCAAACACAGTATTCATGATGTGCATCTTTTTCAGGCTCATGCTCCAGAAAAGACTTCCCCCCCCCATGTGAGCCTCCCTAGCTATCTTCCTCCAAGTAGCCCAGCAGCGATCAACTTTCCAGTTCTCCCTGGATGGCATCTCTAAAGCGTCTTCACTGTCCGTTTTGCTGGCATCCCTCCCTTTTCTGCTGTCTCTCTTCAAAGGTCCAGTTGTTATCTCTCCCAGTATATCATTCTTCGCCTCGTCCTCCCTGCTCTGCACTTCCGACCTCACCAGTCCCCCCAACAGTTTATTTTGGAAAGTTTGAAACAGTTCCATCAGCTCTCCGGCCAATTGCAGCAGTAAATCATAAGTAGCCATCTTGTCTGTGACGCAGTTAGAATTTACAGCTACTTTAAACTCTTCCAGAATTCAAAGTAAAAGGAATTACAGTACCTCTTTCTTTCTCGTTTCAAAACACATTTGTTGATCTTCCCATTATGACGTTTTAAAGCACATTTTCTTTTTAGTATTCCAGATGAGGGTATTTAATCCTGATTGTGGATAAAATTCCTCTTTATTACCAATTGTCAATAAATCTTTAAGAAATGGAGTTGTCGTTCTTCAGGTTCTTAAAAAAAAAGAACTCCAAACGCGGCGGTGAGCGATGATGGCTTCTCCCACACTCTACCCCTCCCCGAGAGAATCTGCAGAAGCGCAAGCAACTGCAAAAAAAAACTCACAGAGGGCAATTAAGAGCTATACTGGGAATCACTCTTAGATCATCCTCTTGTTCCGAGGAGATTAAGCAGCCAAGATAACCTCTTGACTGGATTTCTCGCCGCTTTGGTCTCCCTCGATTTCAAGAGATTTCAAGGGAGCTTCAGTCCGACATTAAGCTCCACCCGGAAGTCCTCCTGGCTCAGGGGAACTTCAAGGTCTGCAGAAGTACATAACTCATACAAAAAAAACCCCCAAAACCCCTTTGGGGAAAACCAAAAACAGCCAATGAAGACTGAGCATGCTCAATGGATGCAGAATGCTGACAGACCTGAATTATGGGGAAGATTGGAAATTGATGAAGGAAAGAGGAAATTTTGAAAAAGGTCCTGAACTGGAGCACTCCACACTGCTACATTTTGTTGCAGGCCCCATTCCAACCTCTACTATAGCATTTCCAGTGTCTTGCTGGAATCCTCCGCAAGTTGTAGAAGTAAAATTTCTCCAGGCTTTAGTTTAAACAGAAAGGCCTGGAAGTCAGACCTTTTCCTTGACCTTCTGTAGAACAACCCTGAGGGCAAATCACCCATCTATTGATTCGCCTAAGCCTCTTTCCTGCTTATGCTAAAAGTACTGTGAGCCAGTATCACCTTGGGATTATCACTTTGGGAAAGACTACTGATTAGCATGATGGCTGGAAGATGGGCAATACCTGATCTTTTGTTTTTGTTTAAATGTCTCCTTTTGAATTGTCTCTCAGTTTCCTGTACTGACTCAATTGTCACCTGACCTCTACATGATATTATTCAGTATAAATGGAAGTGTCTCCCTTGTGTTCTTGTTGGCATTCCTGACTGTGCTCAGATGCCATCCGTGAATTCACTAATAAACTTTCCTCTCTAAGAACCTCTTAAAAACACAACGCAGTAGATCAATTTTTCCACAACAATCTTGGTGCCGTGACTCGGATCGCTTCAAGGGACTGGACCTGCCTGAAACAGGGAAACACCACTAAACTCCCAGGCGCCAAAACCCAGGTAAGAGACCTTTTGAAATCTCTTTTGGGTTTTTGGTGTGTGTCCTTCTGTTTCTAGCAGACTATCCTTTCCCTCCAACGCGATCTGAACTTTGAGTCCATGAGGTTTTGGAGACGAAAGAAATTTCCTATAGGATTGTATGCATGTCTGTGAAAGTATGATTGCTAGATTTATGAGCTGTTGACCAGGGCTGGGACTAGGCGAAAGCTGAACCTCGTGCCCCAACAGACAGACCCTTTTCCCTTTTCCCAATTTGCCCAGTACCCATGGTTTTACTGTGTGGAAAAGGCACATCTTCCTAAAAATCTCACGGATGAGTATGTATAAGTTGCTGACCAGGTCTGAGACTTAAGCTGAGTCAAGACGCCCTGAACCTGTTCGTGAGGGGAAACCCAATGATCGGCAGTGTTTCAAAAGCAAGTGGGCTCAGTGGAACCTCGTGACCCAGTGACGTGTGACTGTTCATGAATCTGCTGATCAGGACCAGGACTTAAACCACATACTAAACCAGTGTGTGGTGGAACCCTGTGTCACAGTGGAGCAAGTAAATCCCTTTTCCTGTTTCCAAGACTCATGAGTCCCATTTGAAGTCATAAGACTGACTGAGCTGACAAAAAGGGGATTGTGCCGCAGTTGAAAGACTGAGTGAGCCGATCAAGGTGTTGAGCCGCTGTCTGAGACTCAAATGAGGAACATCCCTCAATAAGTTTGCCCTGGATGAGTGTCCTGTATGAGTGTGAAGAATAGGGGGTGCAAGATCAAAGGAGATCCCCCCCAAAGGGAATGCTAGCATGTTATAGGTACACACCTTATGGCCATAGGTAGGTGTGTAAATTTCTCGAGAAATGGAATGTCATGACAAAAGGATGATCCTAGTAAACAGTTCCCACTGGGAGGAACGTTTGACTTGGGACAGGATAGTGCACTTAAGGGGAGCGCTCGAGTCATGAGGAAGTAAGGTACCTCAGACTCAATGGGAAGTGTATTTTAATTGGTATGAAGAAGCTTCAAAATGCATGCATGAATCCAAGCTTAAAAGCTTGAAAGATTCAAATATATATATTAAAAGATCAACTAAAATTTAAGCAGGCCTGCAGCCAACCACCACCATTGGCTCCTATATCCATTGCTAGTGAAGAAAAATGATTTTTTTGGGAAGAAAAAGCAAGATCCTGTAGATGATTATCCTTACCTACATGAGAAGACCCCAAAATGAAGATGAAAGTAGAAGGTTTTCGCATGATGATGCTGAAACTACCCCAGTGGCCACTCCTTCACCCTAACCCACCTCTGCCTAGCCAGAAAGAGCAGTAAACAGAAGGAACTAGATGCTCAGAAAAATTTAGAACCCAGAAGCAACCACTTTGCCTGGCTCTGTTCCTTCTCAAAGCCTGTTAGTCACCCCAAATTATGGGTCAGGCACCCTGGCTCCACTAAGTAAGAGGTACCTGCAAGAGATAAGACTCTAGTGGCTGTCCATGACCCATAGACACCAAGAGATTTAAGAAATATAGTAAAATAATTTCCTAACATATGAGAAGAACCAGTCAAATTCAAGGAAGAATTTGAGACTGTAATTATTTATAACCCTACCTAGATAGACTTAAATCAATTTCCTTAAGGCTTGTTCTGCCAACAGTAGTCTTAAGAAAAGAAAAAAAGAAAAAAGAAAAAAAAGAAATGGCCAGTAACTGATCCAAAGTTTAATGATCCTATTAAATTGATAGAGATGCAAATGAAATTACTTGATGCGCTTCTATGAGAAATCAGAGTCAAAGCAAAGAAGTTAAATGTTCTACAAATAGAAGGCTTCAGCAATGAAATATTCTAGAGATGCCCTTACTACAGTAGTGAAACCTAAAACTGACTAGATCAAGATTAATACCTGTAAATAAAAGAAGTATTTTTGAGATTTTTGAGAATAAGAGATGCCAAGAAAGAATGCCCCTCATACTATCAAGAAAGCATTTGTTGCAAGATTGTTACCTAAAGTAGGAGAGCAGCTGAAGACAGTATATGTAGGATGGCAAACTGCAAACCTGGCAGAATTAACCAATTATGCCAACCACTGCATGGACATCCTAAATAAGAAGGGAAAAAAAAAAGAATGTATAAGTTGATTAGCTTGCAAATCCAACAACTAGATCTAAAGAGAGAGGCAAAAGAAGAAGAAAAAAGTCAGTAAGTGCAGCTGTCCCTTTAAAGTAAAACCCCTGCCTGCTTGCCCAGTTGCCACATTCCTAATAGATTAAAAGCCAAACACAAGATCTAAGAATGCCAAGAAGTACTCAAAGAACCCTGTGTTGTGTTAAAGAAAAACAACAACAATAACAAAAATGTTTGTGAGCTTTTTGTGCTAAGAGTTCCTGAGCATAAGCAAAGTTTTGGTGCCTTTTGGAGTCTCCACCAGTCCTGTGTTTAGTGAAGAGAGAGAGAGAGTGTGCTCCTAACCAAAGCACATACTTCCTCAGATCTGAACTAGAGGCAAAAAGTCCCAAAAAAAAATGAAAAGAAAAATTATTTGTTATAGCTGCTAGCAAAATCAAACAAAATATTATTTTTTTTAAAAAATGGCAGCAACACTCATGAGTGTTTGTGGCTGCATTCAAGTTTTGCCTTTAAGTTTTAGTGCCCAGTTTTGTTAGAGTGGGCTTCCCTGAATTTTACCCCTTCCCTCTTTAACACAATCCATGCTTAGTTGGTTTTTTGCCAAAGGCAAACCAACAAGGCATCGTTGGTTAATTTGGGCAGTTTAATTTCAGAATTTATGCTTGGCTAGTAGCTTTATGGCAAGCTAGCAGAAAACTTTTGTTAAATAGTATTTGGGTGCAACATAGCACAGTAGCACCAAGATACTAAAAGAATTGCAATTCCTGTTTCACTTTATTGTTATTAGGCTGGTTTTCAAGAAAAGTGTTCTAGTTTAAATTACACAAGTGCTCCCTTTGTGGCTCATGCTGGCTCAGCTTGTCTGAGCGTGGGGGGGTTGGACTCGATGGCCTTGTAGGCCCCTTCCAACTCTATATCTATGAATCCCATCACAGTTGCCACTGCATTTTAAAATTGCAGCTTCTAATTGCTAATAGTTTTGGCATCCCAGTATTTTTAAACCTTTGGTTGCATAAGTGCCTTATTTTTTTGGCTTTGTTGTGTTTTAAAAAGTAGCATTTGGTTAGTTTTCTAAAGCTTGGTTTACCTTGCTAAAGATTTTTATTGTTAACCCCTCCCGACTTCTTGGCAAAAGACAGGCAAGCCTAAGTTCAAAAGGTAAATTTTTCCTGCATTTATTTATAGCAATGTCACAAGCACCTGCTAATACACCTGAATTGCAAAATCTTGCTGCTATCCAGAATTTGACCCCAGAAAATGGGGGGGGGGGGAGAGGGACATGGAAATTTGGCAAATTGCTTTCTCTCTAAAGACTCTATGGCATCATTCGGACGGCCGCCTAGTGATGCCCAGAGTTCTTTTCCCTAAATTACTCACATGCTCCATAGACTTGTCGCATGTGAGCAAAGGGGGGATCATTGAATTGTTTAACAAAGATTGGTTTGGATTAAATTTTACATCTGCAGCAACTCAGTCCTGTGCCCAATGTGCGGTATGCCAGGCTCATAACAGTGGTAAGCCTGTAAAAAAAATAAAAATAAAATAAATAAAAATTAAAAAAAACCAAAATGAGCATGCACCCCACACCCTGGGGACCTTTTGTAAATATACAAATTGATTTTATTGAAATGCCCAAGTGTTGTTCCTATCAATATGTTCTTGTAGTTATTTGTATGTATTCTAAATGGTTTGAAGCATATCCTTGCGTGAAGGCTGACACCACAACAGTAAGCAAAAAAATTGCTAAAATAATTGATCCCCAGATTCAGAATACCTTGCTCCATAAACAGTGACAGGAGATCACATTTTACTGGACAGGTGGCAAGAGAAGTGTGCAGGACATTACAAGTCCAGCAACATTTCCATTGCCTGTATCATCCACAATCTCCGGGAGCTATAGAAAGACATAATAGAATACTGAAAAGCAAACTGGCTAGAATATGTGCAGAGACAAGACTAAAATGGCTAGATGGACTGCCCATAGCCCTCATGACTATGAGATCCACAGCAAATCAAGTAACTGGACTTGACCCCTCATGAGATATTAATGAGACACCAATCTAGACCTAGTCAGACATATACACCTGCTTGATGATACAATTCAAAATTACTGCAAGGCCCTAATGAGATGTGTGAAGACTTTTCATTCACAGATAGAGGTGGCTCAGCACCAGCCCAGCACTGAAGGACACTATTGAACCAAGTGACTGGATTCGTATTAAGATACATCAAAGAAGATCATCTGCTGGATCCAAAGTGGAAAAGCACCATACCAGGTACTTTAAAGCTGTGAAGTGCCAAGGACTCCAAACGTGGATCCAAGCCTCCCAACATCTCTACCCACGATGAGAATGAGGACACAATAACGCCTCCACCAATTCAGGGTGAAATGTGCTAGTAACCTCTTCCCCTGAAACAGAAGAATTTGTGCCAGGACATCAATATTATCTCAGACCTCGGACGGGACAACCATCAAAGACAACACCCAGAGGATCGGACGAGAAGAACTGATGTCATCATTTTAGAAGAACACCACCTCAGCCTGAGCCAGGAGCCTTACTTATCAGCCCTTTAGTACATCAAAGTCAGAACAAGAAGAAACACCTGTAGTTGTGCTCTTGTTAGTGACTGGTGGTTCTTTTGCCTTAATTGATATATATATTAATATTTGAAACAATATGGCCAAATGGAGTACGGTATATTCTTAGAGCTCATAGTCCTCATCCAATCTGCCTTCCAGGAAAATACTTACATTCAGCTTTCTTTAAAGTTTGCACAAAGATTTAATGCTACCAACTGCTAGGGGGATGTAGCCACATGCCAGTACATTCCCAGGGAGGAGTTCCCATGTGGCCAGTGCCCATTACACTAGTAAACTTGACCTTCACCAACAGACCCTTGTACTCTAAAGGGTCCAGTTGTTGCAAGTTGTTCCTACATTGGGGGAATGGTGTTTTACATGCAACAAAACACAAAATCAGCCCTCCACATTTGTAGGACAAAGTCAATGTAAGCATTATTTCACCCCTCACGGAGATTGGAGAAATAACCATACTGCCAAACCCATATTCTGCACCAATTATGGAAATTAGTTCTCCCAAAGTAATCAAACTATGGGCAATTCTCTTAAATGTAGTACCTGGAAGAGTTTTAATGATAAACTGTGGGACTGTACCCTTACAGGGAAAGGGCAGTGTTTTCGCAATGCCACAATGCAAAATAGTACTGCCAAAGATGACATTAGACATGGTGTTTGCCTCAAAAGGTGGAATATGCGCCTTGATTGGTCAAGAGTGTTATGTGTTTATTCCTGATAATTACAATCGGAAAAGATACTTAAATTGCTTTTGTTGCCCCTGACAAAAGCCTGGAAATATGGTCTTGGCTAACAAGCTGGATACCAAACCTAGGAAGTTGGGGTAGAGCAATTGTTCATGGATTAATAACCCTATTGCTTGAATTTGTTGGGTTTTATATATTATTGTTGTTAAGCAAGTGTTGTTTTACTACATGCAGCAGAAGCAAAAGCTCTGTATTGACTCAGAAAAAAATTGATGCTTGAAAGGATTGATCAAGAGAGAGAAAAGGTAAAAGAAGCTTTAGATGCTGAATGTAACAGTTACAAGTGTTAGTTGTGCTATAAAAGCACAAAATGGGGGAATGTAGAAGTAAAATTTGTCCAGGCTTTAGTTTAAACAGAAAGGCCTGGAAGTCAGACCTTTTCCTTGACCTTCTGTAGATTATAACCCTGAGGGCAAATCACCCATCTATTGATTTGCCTAACCCTCTCTTTCCTGCTTATGCTAAAAGTACTGTGAGCCAGTATCACCTTGGGATTATCACCTTGGGAAAGACTACTGATTAGCATGATGGCTGGAAGATGGGCAATACCTGATCTTTTGTTTTTGTTTAAATGTCTCCTTTTGAATTGTCTCTCAGTTTCCTGTACTGACTCAATTGTCACCTGACCTCTACATGATATTATTCAGTATAAATGGAAGTGTCTCCCTTGTGTTCTTGTTGGCATTCCTGACTGTGCTCAGATGCCATCTGTGAATTCACTAATAAACTTTCCTCTCTAAGAACCTCTTAAAAACACAACGCAGTAGATCAATTTTTCCACAACAAAGTCTTGCTTTAAATCCGCAGGTTGTGGGGCAAAAATCATAGAATATGACACTTTCAAATTTCATGAAGGAGAATATGATGGAGGATATGAACTTTAAAACTCTGGAATAGTACCATGGCATTTGCTAGAGAGGCAAGGAGAAAAAACCTACCTTCACCCACACCAGTTGTACTGACAATTTCACTAAACCTATTTTTAGCCATTGCCTTCAGGTCAGAGGGTAAATAGTTGTCTGGATCATAGAGTTGGAAGAGTTGGAAAAATAGTTATGTTAAGGATTTCAGCATGTATTATAAACATACCAAGAAATAGTATGCATGCTATGTGTGAGTTTCAGTGGAAGAAAACTGCCTCCATTTTGCTAGCAGTATTTTAAGTGGTCTGTCATGCTGATTTAATTAGGATGACCCTGCCTCAGGTCTCCACACTATATCGCACAAATTAAGGAGAAGAGACTGGGAAGGGAAAGAACAGAACTAGCTGCTGTGGGGTTTTTTTTTACTTGACTTTTACTTTAATGACAGCCTAAGGAGAGAATAGCCCCCTGAAAAAGGAATGAAAATTGACTCCCTATAGAAGCAACACTAGTGCCAACAAAATTTAGGGATGTGTGAGGAATCCACGCCATCGGATCTCTTTTGTAGATTTCCCCAATCTGCACCACCTGGAAATGGACACACTAAAATCTGTACCTTTCAGGATTTGAGAACGTTCTGTGGAACTGGAAAAATGCATCTGATAAAATGTGCACATTTGAAAAGATCACAAAGAAAAATGTGTACATTTAAAAAATGCATATAAAATGGGTGGCTATGTACCAAAAGATGTACAATTTGGAAAATGTACCCCCAAATGCACACATTTTTAAAATACGCCCAAAAATCCATATGAATTTTTTTCTCTGTAAAAAACAAACATCTGCACAGAACCAGCCTGGAATAGACTTGGAGGTGGGGAAAAGAGGAACTCCACAGTACTGGCACCCAGTGGCTCACGCTGGCTCAACTTGTCTGAGCGTGGAAAGCTAAGCAGGGTCAGGCCTGGTTATTACTTGGATGGGAGACCCCTCCTCTAGTTTCCTGCATTGAGCAGGGGGTTGGACTTGATAGCCTTGTAGGCTCCTTCCAACTCTATGATCTATAAAATCTATGATCTATGAAATCTATGAATCAGACTGGATAGATCTGCCCATCCCTGGCCAAGGTAGGGATTTACTGCTGTGAGGTCTGTTAGTAAATAGCATTCATAAAGTCAGGAAACAAATCATTCATCACCCCAAGAAAGCACACACATACATGGAACCATGAGCTCTTACTGGCTTCCACTTCTTTCTTTCTAATAACTAAGGGAGCAGCTGATATCTTTTATTCATATTCACGTGCTGGCCAATGAGATAGCGAAGAGAACAAAAGAGGATGCCACCAAATTACATATCATAAAAGGTAGGTGGGAATCAAAAGCTGAGGTTTAGAGACAGAGACTAAAGCAAAAGAAGTAGATTGCTATGATAACCTCAGTATGGAAAAACCGGAGGATTTCTTGTGGAAGGGCAGATGCCTAGTTATTGAGCCCTGGTGGGTGATTGCATGGGATGAGGTAAAGGCAGCAGTTAGGAAAATGAGAAGAAGCAGATCAAGCAGAGAGTAGGGTTTGGGGTTGAGGGGCAAGTGGGACAAAAATGTATGTTCCGATGGGATGCTGCTGTAGCTGTTCCAGGGCAGGTAGAGACTTGTATTGCAATCGGGGATCTGGCTGTGTATAATTAACAGTCCACACTGAGTAGCATCTTTATGCCTTGGTTGCTTTCAGCATGATCCTTGACCAATTAACTTGAGCCAGTGCACACATTGCAAGTAGCTATTTATTTTCTCTTTCTTTCTTTCCAGCTGAGACATGGCACACGGTCAGTTTCTCACTCACATATTACCATGTTCACAAAAATTGATTACTTTTTTCAAACATTCGCATGAATGTTTGAAAAGCAAATTGCAATGTGGGAATTGATTCTAAAATGAATTTTCAGTCAATTCATTAACTGGTCCTGATTTCCATAGCCAGCATAATTAGCAAGTGAGAATATCAAGATATCAGGAGTATTTGTGAGTGCAAGATCAGCTGTTGTCACAAGTCTCTAGCTTGTGAAAGAAATGGTGAACAACCCACAAACTTCTGCAGAGTTCTGGTGGGCAGGCACACATATTCAAGGGATGTGAATAAGCCATAGAATATTTAAAGAACAGAGCAGTACCTTGTGACTTAAGCTGATGCACATGTGATGAAAATTAATTCAGGCAATGAGAAATAGGGACTGAACATTGCATCATTATGAAATGTATCCTTGTCCGTAAACAGAACAAACACCTCAAAGTATCTTGCTATTAGTTAGCTGTAGGAGGAAGTCATTGTTCACTATAATAATATACATTACAGTCTCCTTTGATTTTATATGTAAATGGCATTTTTCCTGTTGTTCAGGAAAGGACATTCTGCCTTTAATGCATGCCAGGAGCTCTTCGTGAGATGTATTAGACTAGAAAGAAATAACTTGAAACCACTCTTGGTCAGTGTTTGAATAAGAATAGAATTGATGTAGTGAATGAAAGCCATCTAATTACTACGGTAATCTTTTTACCTGCAGCATTTCTGCTGCATGCCAACTAAGAGCACTCCTACATCTTAGGATTTACTTTTATTTTTTTTATGAAACAGGCATTCCCTTTCCAGTAGTGTCACACATTTCAGCAGTACCAAATGAGTTTACTTCTCTCTACCAATAATATTGGGGCTTTAAGGGCACAATCATAGACATGTTTAGACAGAAAAAAGTCCTACAATTGCCAGCATTCCCCAGCCATCATGTCTGGCTGGGGAATGCTGGGAATTGTAGGACTTTTTTCTGTTTAAACATACATAGGATTGCACTCTTAGTGTTTTAGTCATAAAACACTTTCACCTTTTCGATGGAGTTAATTGCAAGCTGGATTTCATATCTGAAATCATTCCAGAAATGCACACAAACACCTAACCCTAATCCAATGGAAGGAATTCTTAGCAAAGCCTTGAAAGTAATAAAAATAGTAATTTCAGATATTGTCTGATCACAACAAAAGAAGGGAAACCAAAGCTCTTAAATGCAATAATGTAATACTAAAATGCCAGATGAACCAAACACAGATAATTGTTTCCTGCTACACAGAGATGCAGTTCTGATGCTTGACTGGCCCCCAAATCAAAAAATTGTCAAGCTGCATAAGGGAACTGTACTTGTGATCTGTGTTCCTCGCTTTACATATTCTAAGATGAATAAACAGTAGTGAAGAATTAAGGGGATAATAGGAGTGAGCTGAATGAATGAAAACCTAAAGCAAAACTAAACCTGAGTTCCTGGTGTCTGTATCTCATTAGGAAATGCTTAGCAACAAATCCAGTGGATCAAAATATGGATTTTGCTACTTTTTGAGTGACAGGACCTAGCTTCTAAATCAGAGGAATAGCTTGAGGATCTATGGTTTGAATCTGTTAACAACGATTCCCTTTAGCAGACCACCTTCCGTTATATATACCCAGCTGACTTTTAAGGTCATCAGGGGTGGCCTTGCTGTTCATTCCAAAATTAATGGAATGTTGCCATGTAATGCCTTGATGACGGGCCTTCTCGGTAGTGGCACCTACCCTTTGGAAAACCGTCCCCTGTGCAGTTCAGGAGGCAGAAAATGTGGCATGCTTCAAATGCCTCTTAAAAACGGACTTGTTCACCTAGTCTTTCCCTGGCTTGTTATTAAATGAATCATGCTACTCCATTTTATTGCTCCTTGCATTGCTCTGTCTTATTATTTTAATTGGAATTGTTTTTAATATTGTATTTTAAATGTGATTTTAATATTTATATGTGAACCACTTAGGGATTTTATTATATTTAACCGGTATATGAGTACCACAATTAAATAAATAAAAATAAATTAAATAAATAAATAATAAATTTAATGGTAAAGTGGGTGGGCTGTGTGAACTAGCAGGGAAGCAAAATGGGACCATCCACAGATGAAGTGGGAAGGTTTTGACATGCCCAGATCAACCCTCAGCTATATAGAAAAATATTGGGTTGTTGTTTTTAGACGAAAGCAAAATTAGAAGAAGAATGAGTTCACTACATCTTAACGGCCCTCGTGCTGTCTTGGAACTCTGCCATAGAAGAAAAGGCAGAGTTCCCCAGCATTACTGCCCCACCATTTCCTTAGTTCAAACTGGGCTGCTAGCACAAAAAAGAACAGGAGATCCTGATCCTGGATGCCCCACACAGTTTGTAGTTTAGCCTTCACACATATGGATGATAAATCACTAAGGACAGTATCCAATGGGGCTGTTGCACAAGCAGCCCCTCCCATCAATTCTGTTGCGCAAGCGGGACCTGTAGCAGTGTTCTCCAACCTTGGGTCCCCAGATGTTTTTGGCCTACAACTCCCAGCATGCTGGGAATTGTAGGCTAAAAACATCTGGGGACCCAAGGTTGGAGAACGTTGTCCTATAGGGAGCCCCAAAATGAGCAGAAACACTAATTTCTGGATCAGGCCAGGTTGGCGGAGCTCCCTTATGTGAGTTCCGCTGACCTGCCCCGTTTCAGAAACAAGCGTCTTTCTGCTCATTGCCAGTTTCTCCCGGAAGTGCTAAATCTCCATTGTTGTGCAAGTGGTGGGTCTCACTTGCAGAATGGAATCGGCGGGGACACAACAGAATAAGTGGGGGCACAACATCGCCCTGTTAGATACTGCCCAATATCCATTCCGGTATTTGAAAGCTCTCTCCCCACCACAACCAGCAATGTCATACAGTAACAGCTGGACTTCAGGATTCCCTAATGTCCGATCTGGTATTATACAATAAACATTTGGCTTGGGTTTATTTACGTATTCATTTTATTTTATTGTGTGATTTGTTTCTGACTTTGTTAAGCTTAGACTCTTGCTAGGGATTAGTTGTCTCCAGCAATTTGGAGGCTACAAGTCCCTCTTGAATTACCGGAATTAAATGGCATTACCATATGCATATCATAAGCTTCCTGATGCCCATCCCCTTAAGAGACGCTCAAAGCTCCTCTCATTTTTTAAAAATGATTATTTCTACATCATTTGTAATCACACTTTCAAGCTTACTTGGTTTTCCTCCCACAGTACTTCTATGTAGATCTTAATAGTTTGGCTGCTTAGGCGTATTACACCCTTTAAAAAAATTCCCAGTGCTCTCGCTCCTCCTCCTCCTCCCATATGAGGCACCATCCATTAGAAATGCCTATCCAAAGAGTTCTTGCAGTTTCTCAAGCTCTTACATAAGGTGAAGTTAATGTAGTTACACATAGAACATGGGCTGGGGTGTCAAGGCGTGTCAAGGGCTTTCTAAAATGATAGCATTTGGATCTTTGCCAATAGCTCATTCATTTGGAAATGCCATCAGGACAGAATAATAGGTATCAAGGTGCTGGTGGCTGGTTGGTTGTGGTTGATGGACAGAAGTTGTGCAGATCTGATATAAAATGATGATTACAATATGAACATGAGGCACAGAATATCTACTATACTGGGGAAGAAGAGAGCAGGGGGGTGGGGAGTTTGTTGTGTGTGCCTATACCTTTATGTGGACAGAGAGAGAGCAGAAAGAATATTTCTGGGAGAGAAATATACCTGCCCTCAGAATATTCCTTGGAATACCAGTCCATACTGTTAACAGTTCAGCAATACTAATACTAATACATTGTTTATTATGCCCTACTCTTCTGCAGTTGCACCCGGAGTGGTGTACAGAAATAGACATAAATATGAAAGTTGAATAATAAAATACAATGAGCTGGATCCAAGATCTGCCTTCAGAGGATAGCTGTGCTTCACTCATGGAAGGTGCCTGGCTGCCTCCACCCATTTTTTGAGAATCCCCCTTCCCCACGACAGAACACCCCATTCAGCAGGCTCCCCTGACCCTCTATTTATTTATTTATTTATTTTATTTATACCCCGCCTTTTTTCCTGCAAGGAACCCAAGGCAGCTTACATAATCCTCCTCTTTCTCTCCATTTTATCCTCACAACAACCCTGTGAGGTAGGTTAGGCTAAGAGTCATGTGGCATTTTCAAAGGGTTGGAGGGGCTGCCATGGGGAGAAGTGGGCAGAGAAGTCTACATTTTCCAGCCCAGTTGCATGAACCTAAATCTGGATCCAATCGAATAAATAATTTACCTTAAAACAGCAATTCAGCACCATATATAATAAAACGGCTTTGAAACAGGGTTGTATCCAATGGCTGCATGAGCAGAAGGCAGCTCATGCAGCTGATCTTTCTGTTCCTCTCCATCTCCCCGCTGCCCCTCTTCCACCGGATTAGGGTGGGCAACCGTGCACCACCTGACTTGCAGTGCGCTCAGCGAGCGCTGGTGCCACAGCTGCCAAACCAGGCTGAAGCAAGCACTAATTGAGGTGCTAGCCGAACTTCCGGGTTTCCGGCGCTACATTGTTTACGTAGAACATGGCGTAAGATACGTTAAAAGCAACCATGATTTGCGTAACTTGTGCAAATCGTGGCCATTTTTAACAGATCTTACGCCATTTCCCATGTAAACAACGTAGCGTCGGAAACCCAGAAGCCTCTTTCCCGGCTTGGCTCGCAAGAATGTGAGTCAGGTCAGGGAAGCAGGTAGGGCAAGCAGAGCTCAGGTGGTCGAGCCTGATAGGGATGTGCGCGGAACTCGATGGGGTGGGGTGTGTGTGTGGAAGCGGGGCAAAGTCGCCCCACTCGCCCCCCCAAGCCCCGCAGAACTTACATTTCCCTGGCTTGGCACATCTCCCTGGAGAGGAGCCGGGGAAAGGTACTTCCGGGTCCCCGGCGCTTCTCTTCCGGGTCCGCGGCGCTGTGTTTTTTCCATAAAAACCAAGGTAAACTACCTTAAAACGGCCGTGAATAGCCTATTTGTGGCAGTTTTAAGGTAGTTTACCTTGGTTTTTATGGAAAAAACACAGCGCCGGGTCCTGGAAATGACGCGACAAGGACCCAGAAGTCCAGCGAGCGCCTCGCCAAGCGCCATGGACTGGATCACGTGGCGGGGGTGCTCGGCAAGCGCCCCGAGAACCAGGTCCCAGTGAGTTCGCCAATCCCTAGCCTGGACTTCCACCCCCCAGTCGAGCTCCGCACACATCCCTCCCCAGATGTGAAAACCCTCCCCAGATGGCTGGGTTGCTCTCCTGTACAGTGAGTGCCATGTTCTATGGGGCTGCTGTGCAACAAGGAAATCACCTGAAATCGGACATTCTTGTGCCAGCAGAAGCTGCCTTCTGTTCATGCAGTTCTTGTATACAGTATTACCTTGGATTGCAAGTAACTTGGTCTGAGAGCGTTTTGCAAGACAAGCAAAAATTTTTAAATTTTTTTGACTTGATAAACGAGCAAGGTCTTGCAAGACAAGTAGTCATAGGGATGTAACCGCTCGCCTCGAGTGGGCGTAGCGGGCCGAAATCAGCCCCGCTCACGCTCGCCAGAGACTCGTTTTGATATAAGAGTGTTTTGGATTACAAGCACGGTTCCGGAACGAATTATGCTTGCAATCCAAGGTATTACTGCTAGGGATGTCACAGAAATCTGCAACAGACTCAAATGGGTTCAAATTTCTAAGAATTCAACTGATGGATTCCATAGCAGACCGGCTTTTTCTGAGTTGCACAGATTCTGTGGACTTGCGGACCAGGTTTTTTGTAATTTTATGCAAATTTAGTCTAAAACAGTGACCAAAAATGTGCATTTCCCCCATAGGCTAAAGTGTGAACATACACATTTTGGGGGAATCTGTGTATGTTGGGGGAATTCACACATTTTTGGGAATTTGAGAATTTGCTTACAAATGGATTTGCGCAAAAATTGATTCTGTCAATGAGTGGATGATGGAATTAAAGCCGCCTGACAATCTACAAAATGTAGACGGAACGGATTGTACAACATCCATACATGCCTATTGGATACAAGCCAGAGGTGACAACATGACCAGTCCATCAACCAAGCTGGCCCAAAATAGGTTTCAACTTCTGTCTAAAAGAGCTTAGAGAGGGGGGCCAACCATAACTCAGTTGAGAAAGCATTTCAGAACAGTGGTGCTGCCATTGAAAAGGCCCTGTCTCTCATGCTACACATGCCCAAGGCCATACAGTGACTGGGTTCAGATGACACGTCACAGCATGTCATGGGTTATTTAACCCAGGATAAGCCACGGCAATGGTGGACACCAAGTGTAACCCCCACTTGGGGGGTTGTTGTGTTGTGCGAACCCAGCGAGCAGACCATGAAAATAGAAAATAGAAAAACTATTTTCTATTTTCATAACATAACCCATGCTAGCCAGGTTTGCACAACACAACAGACTCCAAGCAGGAATTGCATATTCAACATGGTGGGCTGCATACCCTGCACGCACCACAACTGTTGTGTCATGCAAACAACCCCAATGACATTAAGGGCAGGGCCTCCAAAACCAATCTGAGGCAGGTTCGTATGGGAGTAAGTGGTCCTTAAGACAACCCGTCATATAAACAAGTAGTTACATTTTTAGCACAGCCTATCACAAGAGTTCTATGGGGAACGGCTAAAATGAAAATACTGGGGGTGGGGAGTGAAATGCTAATATAAATAGGATATGACACTACTACATTAGTGTACTAGTGTAGCGTTACCACATTAAAAGTTACTCCACACCAATTGCCAAATGTGCTCACATCCTCCTCACCCCCACCCCACCCCACATTTTAGCAAAGGATGATGTCATCAGAATCCAGGCCATGGAGGGAAAAGACAGTGCCAGTGAGCCTTAAATACTTAAATTTGCAAGTATAACTAACTTGCATATTAGGGTGGTGTGGGCAAGAAGTATTCATGCAGGAACTGTTGTGATCTGTATCACATTACCAGCTTCAGCACATTGTTTACACATGGTAGGGACAGAATGGCGAGGTAAACAGGTTTATTATGTCTTACTAGAAACTGTGGTTTCTGGACTGTGAGAACTGTATGAGCTAGTCACATGTTTTGTATGTTCGGATGACGTGCTAACTTGTTTTCTGTCTGAAGCCATCTTAGAGAGAGGCAGGACTGCTTTCTCTCTTCTCCTTTGTTCTTCTTGCTGGGTTTTTGTTACTGCAACAATGTAAGTCAGTCTTTTGGGTGCCTGCCTGGCGGTTGGAGCCATGCCAGGCCAGCGAGGGGCCCGAGCCTTTAGTGGGGGGGCCCCCTCAGGAACCGACCCCAGTCAGCCTCTGGTAAAATTGGCTGGTTTGAAGGACTGGTGAAAGCAAGCCTTGTAGGGGTTTACCCATCTTGGACCTTCGGGTAGGTGTGGTAATTCTCCATCGGGCAGCAAGGCTGTGCTGGATCTAACCCTTTGAAGAAGACACCCTCAGGTAACAGTGTATACATGTGGGAATTATATATCGCCTGTGGAAGCAGTGGAGCTATGGAACCGCTTCCATGTACTTGAGGATGAGAGCAGAGGACAGCCTGCAGAGGACGGATTACCGGGCACCCAACGTGACAGCGAGCAAGAGGCTGAGGGTCAGTCAAGTGGAGGAAATCGAACCAAGGCCTACAGCAAGAGGAAGAGAAGAGTACTCGTAGTGGGAGACTCCCTCCTGCGGGGGATCGAAGCCAAAGTATGTCGCGAAGACCCATGGACTCGCCAGGTGTGCTGTCTCCCTGCGGCACGGATTAAGGATGTGACAGAACAGCTGCCGAGGCTCATGCAGCCCACCGACACATACCCCTTTCTTCTCTTCCACGTGGGTACAAATGATACTGCCAAGCGGAGTTACAAAGAAATCACGGCAGACTTTGAAGAGCTGGGAAGGGAACTCAAGAACTTCGGGGCCCAGATAGTTTTCTCATCCATCCTTCCAGTACTTGGAAGAGGCATAGAAAGGGAAAGAAAAATACTCCGAGTGAATGACTGGCTACGAAGGTGGAGCCGACGTGAGGGATTTGGATTCTGGGACCACGGGCTACACTTCCTGGAAGATGGACTGCTGGCAAAGGATGGGTTGCACCTCACAAGGACTGGGAAGAATGTGTTTGGACACAGCATGAGGAACTTAATCAGGAGGGCTTTAAACTGAATCCAACAGGGGAGGGAGACATAAATTCGGGGGTACCAATGGAAGAAGGCCTCTATGCCACAACGGAGAGAACAGCTCCAGCGATGCCCATTGATAGTCTACCACAAAATGTAGGGGGAAAGTCGGACTATAAAGCACATAGTCTTCAGTGTCTCTATACCAATGCCCAGAGTATGGGCAATAAACAAGACGAACTTGAACTCTTGATACATGAGGGCAGGTACGACTTGATAGGGATAACTGAAACCTGGTGGGATGACTCCCATGACTGGAATACAGCAACTGAAGGGTATAACTTGTTCAAAAGGAACAGAAGCAACAGAAAGGGAGGTGGAGTTGCACTGTATGTTAAAAATACGTATCTCTGCACAGAGATACAGGAAGAGGAGCTTGGCAGCCCCATTGAGAGCATCTGGGTTAAAATAAAGGGGGCAAAGAATAAAACGAACATGGCGGTTGGAGTCTACTACCGACCACCCAATCAAGGAGAAGATGAGGATGGAACTTTTGAAAAGCAAATTGCCATTGTTTCAAGGAGGCACGATGTGGTAGTAATGGGAGACTTCAATTTCCCTGATATCTGTTGGGAGACTTATTCAGCCAAACATGGCCCCTCCAAGAAATTCCTGACCTGTGTTGCTGATAACTTCCTCCTACAGAAAGTGGAGGAAGGAACTAGAGGATCGGCTATCCTTGACCTGATTCTAACCAACAGAGACGAGTTAGTGGATAAAGTGGCAGTTTCGGGAACTCTGGGGGAAAGTGACCATGTTATACTAGAGTTCTTGATTCTAACAGAAGCAAAAGCTGAGTGTAGCCAAACACGTACCCTGGATTTTAGGAAAGCCAATTTTAACAAACTCAGAACAATGATTAGTAAGATCCCATGGCAAGTGACTCTCACGAGAAAGGGAGCCCAGGAGGGGTGGGAGTTTTTAAAGAAGGAAATTTTAAAGGCACAATTGCAAACAATTCCCACAAGGAAAAAAGGCAGAGGGCAACAGAAAAAGCCAATGTGGCTTCACAATAAACTCAAAGATGACCTGAAAACAAAAAAGGACACGTATAGGAAGTGGAAGGAAGGACAGGCTACAAGGGAAGAGTACAGGCAGGTAGCACAGAACTGCAGGAATAGTGTCAGGAAGGCTAAAGCTGAGAATGAGCTAAGGTTAGCGAGGAATGCTAAAAGCAACAAAAAAGCTTTCTTCAGATACATGCACAGTAAAAGACAGAAGAAAGAACTGGTGGTTCAACTACGCGATGAGGATGGCAAATTGATAACAGAAGACAAAGAAAAGGCAGAAGTGTTCAATTCCTACTTCGGCTCGGTCTTCTCCCAAAAGAGGGTCTATGACCCCCCTGGCAAACCTGAAGTGCAGACTGAAGGGGCAGAATTGCAGCTTGAGATTGATAGGCAAATGGTCAAGGAGCACCTGATTACTCTGAACGAGTTTAAATCTCCAGGGCCTGATGAGCTGCATCCTAGAGTAATAAAGGAACTGGCAGAAGAACTCTCAGAACCACTGTCTATTATCTTTGAGAAATCATGGAGGACAGGTGAAGTGCCAGACGACTGGAGGAGGGCAAATGTTGTTCCCATCTTCAAAAAGGGCAAGAAGGAGGAACCTGGGAACTATAGGCCAGTCAGTCTGACATCAATCCCTGGGAAGATTTTTGAGCAGATTATAAAGAAGTCAGTCTGCAAGCACCTTGAAAACAATGCAGTGATTACTAGAAGCCAGCATGGATTTGTCAAGAACAAATCCTGTCAGACTAATCTGATCTCATTTTTTGATCGGGTAACCTCCCTTGTGGACTGTGGGAATGCTGTGGACATTATATATCTGGACTTCAGCAAAGCTTTCGACAAAGTGCCTCATGATATCCTGATTAGTAAGCTAGCTAAGAGTGGGCTAGATGGAACAACTATCAGGTGGATCCACAATTGGCTAAAGAATCGGACTCAAAGAGTGCTTATCAATGGTTCCTTCTCAAACTGGGGAGAGGTAACGAGCGGGGTACCACAGGGCTCGGTCCTGGGCCCGGTGCTCTTCAACATTTTTATTAATGACTTGGATGAGGAGGTACAGGGAATGCTTATCAAATTTGCAGATGACACAAAGTTGGGTGGAACAGCTAATACTCTGGAAGACAGAAACAAAATTCAAAGTGACCTCGATAGGCTGGAGCGCTGGGCCGAAAACAACAGAATGAAATTTAATAGGGATAAATGCCAAGTGCTGCACCTAGGGAGAGGAAACCAAATGCAGAGTTACAGAATGGGGGACACTTGGCTCAACAATACTACAAGTGAGAAGGATCTTGGAATTGTGGTAGATCACAAACTGAATATGAGCCAGCAATGCGATGTGGCTGCAAAGAAGGCAAATGCAATTTTGGGCTGTATTAATAGAAGTATAGCTTCCAAATCGCGGGAAGTGATAATTCCCCTTTACTCGGCACTGGTTAGGCCTCATCTTGAGTACTGCGTCCAGTTCTGGGCACCTCACTTTAAGAAGGACATAGACAAACTGGAGAGGGTTCAGAGGAGGGCAACAAGGATGATAAAGGGACTGGAAACAAGGCCCTATGAGGAGAGACTGAAAGAACTGGGCATGTTTAGCCTTCAGAAGAGGAGACTGAGGGGAGATATGATCGCACTCTTCCAGTATTTGAAGGGATGTCACACAGAGGAGGGCAAAGATCTCTTCTCGTTCATCCCAGTTTGCAGGACACGGAATAATGGGCTCAAGTTACAGGAACCTAGATTCCACCTAAACATCAGGAAAAATTTCCTGACTGTCAGAGCAATAAGACAATGGAATCAACTACCTAGGGAGGTGGTGGGCTCTCCCAGTCTGGAGGCATTCAAGGTGCAGCTGGACAGACATCTGTCAGAGATGCTTTGACCTGGATTCCTGCATTGAGCAGGGGGTTGGACTCGATGGCCTTGTAGGCCCCTTCCAACTCTACTTTTCTATGATTCTATGATTCTATGAACGTCTTTGCTGAGGTGGAGTGAAGCTCAACTTACTCCACTGGATGTAATGCTTGCTATGCATTTATACTCTGCACATGGACTGTAACTAGGAAATGTATACTCTGTAGAACTTTACTTGCTAAGTGAATAAACAGGTAGAATTAGACCTGTGGTGTTACAGAGTGTTTCCTGACTCCATGGATTAATCTGCAAACGGGGAAGCTGGAAGCAAGTTGGATTACAGGCAGGCTGGGCTGGCATCTTCACAACACGCTGCACGCTGCGAAAAGGGGGGAGCTGAGATCTGGAAGATCTGTGTGTAGAATAACAGGCCTCTGCTAGCACACAGACAGTATTCAAAATCTCCCATGCGCACACGCACTCTGCTGCTCACGCACACACGCACCAACAGGAACGGCATGCAGCTGTGCTTTGTGACATGGTGCATGAGCTTTTCAGAGGATAGCTGAAATGAGAAATCACATCCTCAAGCGACTTCCTGCATACATAGTTGAAAAAAAGAAGAAACCAGCCAAAAATTCCCTGGATTGAAATACATCACTATTTTAAGAAGAGACCTGATTGATCTTTAAATGGTTCAGTATGTAAATAAGGATAGGAACTGTCTGGAGGGACATGGATATTTTCTAGGTTGCTATCAAGCACATACTCGAAAAAACCACTGAAGAACATACGTTCAAACCTGTTCTAATGCAGCCTAATACTGCCTAATACATTATACTGATGAATTCTTCATCCAGTTGAGCAAGGGGAAAGGGAAACAAGCCCCTAGGTAGGCACCAGATCAAAATAATAATTATTGATTTCAGCTAACTTCACAGCACTGGTATTTCTCCTGAGGCTTAATTAATTTGGAATAACTACCATTCTCTGCTTCTATAGTCACAATCATTTACATAGATTGGACTTGCCACATCACACATTAGCATGCATCGAAAGGGCAGAAAATCCACCCCTTTACTCCCATTAATAATCATAATTAAATTATATTGAGCAGTAAGTAATCCATATTAACAGACCTTAGCAATAATTGCCCTAAGACATATGGTGATTCTTGGACACAATGCAAAGGAAGAGAAGAGACAAGCATCTAATCTACTTGATAATTCAGATGGAATTGCAGGCTCCAAAACTGTGGCATTCACAATGATGATGATGAAGAAGTGCATTGACCCAGCTTAAACAGAATCAGTTAGCCCATCTCAAAGACTGAAATGCTTGGGTCCTCTTCAAAAAGTGACACATTAGACTATCAAAGCCAACTTTTTAGATTTAAATTTCAAAAGAAAATTATGAGGGTTCTCTGAGATTAGCTAACTTCTCCTTAAATGGTTGCCAGAATCTTTTGAATAATTGAGCACATACATGACCCTAGATGTGTTCCATATCCTTGAACCATGAACACTTTTATGAGCACATCAACCACCAACAGAATAATGGATGTCATAGACAACTCTAGGCAGAAATTTGACACAGCCACATCATAGTACAGAAGGCTTTGTCTATTGGTTGGTATACAATTGTTATTTATTTATTTATTTATTTGTTGTATTTATGAATCACCCATCTGGCCGGCAAACCGGCCACTCTGGGCGATGTACAACATGATAAAATATAAAATACATTTAAAAAGTATAAAATTTTAAAATCTTAACCCACCCCATATTCCCGCCTGAATAGCCATGTTTTTAGTGAGTGGCGGAAGCTCAGCAGAGAAGGGGCATGGCGGAGGTCACTAGGGAGAGAGTTCCACAGTATGGGGGCCACCACAGAAAAGGCCCTCTTCCTCATCCCCACCAGTCTAGCTGCTCTGGCTGAAGGGACAAGGAGAAGGCCATCTGTGGCAGATCTTGTTGAGTGGCCTACTTGGTGTTGCTGGAGACACTCCTTGAGATAAACTGGACCGGAGCCATATAGGGTTTTAAAGGTCAAAACCAACACCTTGAATTCGGCTCGGCAAGCAACTGGTAGCCAGTGCAGCTCCTTCAGCACTGGAGTGATGTGATCCTGCCGGCGGCTGCCTTTAACCAGGCGAGCCGCCACGTTCTGTACCAGCTATAGCTTCCAAACCGTCTTCCAGGGGAACCCCACGTAGAGCGCATTACAGTAGTCTAGGCGAGAGGAGACCAAGGCATGAACCACTGATGGGAGCAGATGATTAGGAACAAAAAACAAATAAAAATAAATAGCCTGATGGACAGTTTTTATTATGTCACAAAAACACCCCCCCAAAGCCACCCCACAACTAAAGGGAATGTCCAAAATGGGTTTGTAAATGTCTTTAATTATAAGATATACCTTTTACATGTCCAATCAACAGACTTTCCCTTAGGGAATTATGATACATAATCATTCCTATTATTCATTATATGATAATGCTTCACATTATATAAAAATACCATATGCAATTCCATGACTTAAAATTCCCACAATATAAAAATACCATATGTAATCACACTACTTAAAATTCCATTCTGAAATACTGCAATCATTTCTCAAAGCATATATCTTGTTAGTTTCAATGGAATAATTTAAAAAAGAGAAACATCCCATCTCTTGTGCTGTGCTGCATGTTCTTATATTTTCAATAACCATGTGTGATAGTTATTTTGTTCTTATCTCTTTTTACCGTTCTTTTAAAAAATTATCTAGCTCTAATTTTTCTGTTTCTAACGACTCCATTGTACAGATGAAAGTGCATATATGTCCTTATTTCAGTTTTTTTAAAAAACTTTTGACCCTATATGTTATTGAAGGGAAGAATGCTTGTTCACAGGGCCGGTGCAAGGCAGTTTGGTGCCCTAGGCAAGATCAGATATTTAGCGCCCCCCCCTTCCCACTTGAGAGCGCTGTATTTTCCCCCCAAGGCGTTTCTGGCGCCCCTTTAGCCCTGCGCCCTAGGCGGCTGCCTAGTTGGCCTAATGGTAGCACCGGCCCTGCTTGTTCAACATGTTAAATCCTCTGTTACACAGCAACAAGACATCTGAGTACTGTCGTGTCGGTACTTTCCATCTGACACACATACACATACACATGGCCACAGAAGTATACAGAAGCAGGGCTAATAATGCCCTCAGAAGTTGATGCTGTAGGTCTTCATAAGGATGGGTGAATCTGTCACTTTCTCCTGCTTTCCAATTTTTAAAATCTTTTAAGTACTTTCTCTCCCGAATATGAAGAAATTTGGAATTCTTGGTAAATTCTTATCAGAACTGAAGTGAAACACAATTCTCACCCATCTGCAACAGCCAAATTCAATAGGAACAGCGATTCCTAGCATGGAGAGGACCATGATGTAACTGTTTGCCATAGGACTGTTAGAGTTGAGCGGCCTGTCAGAAAAAAGAGGTGGCGGCGGCAACCCTAATTAAGCACGAACATGCTTGAGTACAGAGGAATTCAAACCCAGACCTTTAGGAGCACAGCACACAAAGCCCTGAACCTGGATGGATGAATCTGTAAGTTTCTGTTTCTCCAACATTCATTTTTTAAAACTTTGAAAACTCTTATCAAAACTGAAGTGAAACAAAATTATCACCCATCCCTAGGTCTCCATCATCTAATGCCTCCCAAACTCAGCAAACTTCCTCCCTAAAAAACCTTGACTGCTTGGCCCAGGTCTCAGTTCAAAAACTGCAACCTCCAAAGGCACTGGGATTAGTCATAAAGTAAAGCCCTATTCCGGTGTTAAAGCCTTCTCAGGATAAGGGGAGAGTGAGAATACACTTGATGGCCCCACCCCCTCCATCACATCCCTGTTGCCCTGCCCTGCCAACCAACCCCCCCCCCCATGTTGGAGGGTGAAGGGCTGCAGCAGAGAGACGGTTGTATTTTTTTATGGGCTCCCCATGCAAATTAGAACCCTTTGTGGTCAGGGTTCTAGATCATGCAGGGAGGCTACATGAGAACAGCGGGCTCCCCTTGCTGCAGACCTTCTCTTTCTAACAAATGCAGGGTGGCAGGGCCAGGTGATGAGGATGCGAAAGGAGGTGGCCCAGCAAGCACCTCCACGCCATCCCATCATGCAATTCTAATAGCGTGAGGGCTTTAATGCTTCTACAGGGCTAGGGATGTGCGGATCAGCAAAACTCTTGCCAAAGTTCTCCGAATTCCATCTCGAAGCTTGTTCCGACTCAAGTCCATATCAGATTGTGAGCTTTGTGTCGTCCCCCCCTTTTCATATGAAAATCCATGCATCTTTTCATGCGTATTTTTCCAAATGTATGCCTCGATTGTGCTCAACTTTGAAATGTACACATTCTTCTCCCATTGATTGAAGTGTATTCGTGCACATTTTTCAAAAGTAACATATTCCATTCACATTTTTCAGATGCATGCATGCTTTCAAATGCCTTTCTTTTGGTCCACGAATGATATTACAAGCTCAGAAATGTAAGGTCTTTGACTGCAGATTGCATCCAAGCCCATGCTCGATCTGGAAGGTGCAAACTGGGCAAATCTTTATCAAAAATGAACTGAAACAATTTTTTAAACATCCCTATTAGGGCTCATGAAACTCACTGGGTGACTTTGGGCCAGTCACTGACTCTCAGCCTAACCTACCTCACAGGGTTGTTGTGAGGATAAAATGGACAGGAGGAGGAGGAGGATTATGTAAGCCGCCTTGGGTTCCTTGCAGGGAAAAAGGCGGGGTATAAATATAATTAATTAATTAATTAATTGTACAGTGCAGGGTGGAAGCTATTACACTTGAGCAATGCATTTCTGCCTATTACTTTTGTATGAAGCTTTGTAATTAGTCTATCCTGATCCTTCCTTCCCCAAACATTGAAAAATTAACTTTCATGCAGCTATTCTGTAAATTAAAAACACACACTCACATAATTGTGTCTCTAGAATTAATCTAGGGCATAATGAATGTACCTCTGCTATTGCGCCATATTGTAAACATCTCATCTATATTCCGTCACTAGTATAAGCATATATTTTGCAGTAAAGGATTCTTCTCTTAAGATATGTATCTTCACTCAAAATAATCCATAAAGAGATTTGCTGTTTCTAGGGCCACTGAGGACCTCTCCCCCAATAGCTATTAGGTTTTGGGTTTTTTTATTTGCCCAGATAGACTTATCTAGAAAGAAAACGAATTGCCAAAGACAAGAAAAAGTGCAGAAGGTTTTTAAAAAATGTATTATGCTTTCATCTAGAGAAATCACTGCTATCCTCAAAGCTTCCTGATGTGGAGTGCTCATATATAACTATTGGACATCTAAGGTAATGATCCAAGGTAATCTTAATGTCTCCAGTTTGAAGATGATAAAGGAATTAATTTAATTTATACTTTAATTGATAACATCAGATGAATCTCTTATATAAAATGGAATGGAATTGTAAATTACCTTAAATAATTCCACACATATTGCAACAAAGGTTCCCAAATAACATGGTTACCCATTATAAAACTCTCTGGTGGTAAGAAAACATGTTTAATTATCCTGGGAAGCAGCACAGAGAAATCTGGGGCATATTCTTATTTAAAACTGCAGTTCTTGTTTTGTTATATATCTCATTCTTCTCCCCTATTCCAAGATAAAATAATATTTTGGATCCTTTGGACATGGAATATATGCTCTTATGTAGTCTATCATTGTACTTCCACTCTACAGTAATCTCTCTTTTTCCCTGTGCAGAGTTCATGACCTGAGAAGAAAGTGGAGTGGACACACACACACACACACACACTTTGTAAACATTTCAGATTTCAGCAGCATATTTGATCATTCAGAGCCAGTGTGGCGTAGTGGTGAGAGTGTTGGACTGGGACTCGGGAGATCCGGGTTCTAATCCCCGCTCGGCCCTGAAACTCACTGGGTGACTTTGGGCCAGTCACTGATTCTCAGCCTCACCTACCTCACAGGGTTGTTGTGAGGATAAAATAGAGAGGAGGAGGATTATGTAAGCCGCCTTGGGTTCCTTGCAGGAAAAAAGGCGGGGTATAAATATAATAAATAAATAAATAAATAAATAAAATAAAGCTGATCCATGAAGCATTGCCCTCACTCTGAATTGTCTTTGTGACATTGCCTAATTTGATTGGCTAGTACAGAACTGTAAACCTCAGGCCTGTGGGCCAAACCTGGCCTACCCAGGTTCCCAATCTGACCACCTGGGGCTCCGCAGATGGCTATGCCCCTTTCCCCTGGGACCACCCCTTTTCCCTGACCATGAGCATTTGGTGGTTTCCTGGCATTTGCACAAGGTTTGGGCAGGGGGTTGCCATTCTAAAAGGTTGAATGACTGTCCTAATTCGTTACTGGCAGTAAGAGCCAAACTAAAATATGCTTTAAACTAAAATATGCTGGTATTTTGGCCCCATCCCCTTTTGCCTTTAGCCCTGCTCCCTTTTGCGTTTGGCCTCTCCCACCACAGGACTGCAGCCCCTGAGGAGTTCTCTGAAACTGAATTCAGCCCTCAGGCTGAGAGACATTCAACACATGCTAGTACGCAGCGTCGCAACATTATCATGTCATCACACTCACTCCTTGATCCGAATTGGCTCTGCTCTCTACTTCCAGGTACATGACCCAGTTTTTAAAAAGGTATAAAACTTTTGGTGAATGAACAGGAGGAAACAATTGAGGGCGTGTGTGTCAAAGAACATTTCATTCCCTCTGCAAGCTTGCCTTCATACCCTCCAACATTTCACAGATGAAAATAGGGACACACATGTGAATTTGTAAGAGGTATGGTTAAGCAACATGAAGGTGTGACCAAGGGGGCGTGGCCAGGCAACATGAGGGTGTGGCCAAGGGTATGTCCACCCACCCCAGGATGCTCTAACCCTTTAAGGGCTCTGACCACTCTGAAGCCACTTTGATCTCCAGACCCATGATGATGAGGATGGTGATTGCTGTTGTTGTCATTATTATTATTATTGTACCATCAATGTGCATGGTGCTTTACCGAGTATAAGAGAACAGTTCCCTGCCCCAAAGAGCTTACAATCTAAAATGTAATATAGAGGCGACAACAAATGGTAGGAAGGGGAAAACTGGGGAGGAATGTGCCATTATTTCAGTCAAACATAACTTCCAGCCTACTTTCCCCACATTGTGCAGGAAACTCCTTGTTTTAAGGATCTCCCTCCCACTTTGAAAATGGATCCCTCCATGGTGGCTTTGTTCTCATTAGTAGTTTGCCAAAGAAATACTAAATTTAACATTTAGATATCTCTGAGTGTGCAAAGTGGTTCACAGGCCCACCCTACAAGCTCCTATTTTCTCCACTCGGAAAAAAAGCATGTGGGCTCTATTGTACTTTATTTAAAAAACAAGAACAACAACACTGTGATTGAACAATAATAATGGAATGATTATGTTTGTTGCTGCTATTTGAAGTAGTTGGGATCTTTTCTTTCTTTCTCTTGAGGAGGGTGTGTTTTCTGCTAACTCCCTTCTAATGCATTAAAAAAAAAACAATCCAAAATCCCTGCAGAATAATCCTAATCATTACTGTAGAGAGCTTTCTCCATTGCACTTCAGCATGTGTTAGAAAAAGACTACCACATGAAGTACACAGGTAGAGTCAATCATGTAACTTGGTTTGAGAGCGTTTTGCAAGACAAGCAAATTTTTAAATATTTATTTATTTATTTATTACTTGATATACAAGCAACGTCTTGCAATACACGTACTGTAGTATGGCTTAAATTAAAAATCTCTGTACAAATTTTTTTGGGGGATTTCGTTTTGATGTAAGAGTGTTTTGGATTACAAGCATGTTTCCGGAAGGAATTATGCTCTCAATCCAAGGCACAACTGTATGCATGTGTACTCAGAAATAAGTCCTATTACATTCAATGGGACTTACTCATAGGAAAGTGTGTATATTTTAAAGCAATCTACAACACTGGCCATCACATCTTGGGGCAGCAAGTTGATTATGCATTGTGTGAAGTAGTATTGTGTAATTGAGGGATAATTGTGAAATGCTGCTCCTTGCTAGACGAAGAGGTAGCAGCAGCAGTGCCAGCGCTAGGATTACTTTTCCAGAATGATATTATTATATAATATCTTATCTATTACAATTATTACATTATTATAGTATATATTATTTCATAATATTTTATAAGTGGCTTTTGTAATATCTTTTTACCTTACTGAAACACTTAATTGTTGATATCTGGTATGGGGTGGGTGGGTCAGTGCTTGCAGGGCAATCTATTTTTGTTTTTAAATTGTCAGGATTGGCACAAATTCAGCAGGTGAAGCTTACCCACTCACCCCACACCCCCAAACATGGAGCTTCAGAGAGAAGGGGAAGTTTCTTGCATTTCCTTCTGACCCTGTATCTCACCTGTTAGAGACACAGAGTCAGCTCCGTTAGGAAATAAAATCTGTGGCAACATAAAGATAGGAATCATGTGATAAATTCCCTCATTCACCTCTCCCTGGGTCCAGGCCAGCGGGTGTAGCCTCCACCTCCTTTTCTTTTCACCCAGCAGAGGCAGCAGGTAAAGCGCGCGCGCGCATACACACACACACACACACACACACACATCCTTGCGTCTGTTCCCTCCCTGTCTCTCCGTGGTTGGCCGTTCAAGCCTAAGCAGAGCTACTTTTAAAGGAGTGGCCATGGGCAAAATTGCAGCTAAGCTAAAAGTTTTAGCTTAGCTGCAGTTTTGCCCATGGCCCCTTTAAGAGCAACTTAAAGTAGCTTGAGGGAGGTGGGGGAATTCAGGACTCTGAATAACAAAGTGAGAAGCCATGATGGCTTAAGGTTTTTCGTGATGGTCCTGGCATTTTCAGGGCAGTTGGAGACTATGCGACTTTCATTTTCAAAACTGAACTTGGTAAACATTTAGTGCAACCATGAAAACACATATGGAACAAGTGGTGGCTGATCCCGCTGTGACCCAGCCTGCTGCCAGCTCGGCGGATGGTGATGCTGCATCGACCGAGCCAGGCCAAAAGCAAATGCACGCCGAGCCGCTTAGTGGACTTCCGGGTTCCCAATGGGCCACTTTTTACGTAGAAGATGCCATGAGGTGCATTAAAAGTGGCTGCAATTTGTGCAAGATACGCAAATTGTGGCCGCTTTTGGTGTCTCTTATGGCATTTTCTACATAAAAAGCGGCCCACCAGAAACCGGGAAGTCGCTTTCCCGGCTTCACTCGGAAGAATGCGAGTCGAGCTGGGGAAGGAGGTAAGCAGGACGGAGTTTGGGGGGTTGAGCCCGACTAGTTCGACGGATATCCACCTTCCAAATGAACTCCTCACAATCCCTATATGGAACCCACTGGGGAGAAAGGAGCTGGGAAGATTTTGAAATAGGGATGCTAGAGGGTTTTGTTTAGTCCACCTTTTTTAGTGGGCCAATCTAATTTACACTTCCCAGACGTTGAAGTTCAAGATGATTAGCACTTCTCAGTTCAAAATACATACCAGAATGCATATTAGAATGTATGTTTTAGATTAAAATATGTAGAAAAATGCAGATTTTAGGATAAAATGCATACAACAATATGTGCAAAATTACATGTACTTAGTGAAAAAAATGCATGTAAAAATCACGCGAAATTTTATACATTTTTAAAAATGTATTACACATTGACGTGGAACAGGATGGAATGGACCTATGAATGAATACATGCAAAACTGACATGGACTGAAAATAGACTGATACGTCTGTCCCTAGTAGAAAAACAGCTGAGGAGGAAACAGCTAAGCGACTCCATCCTCACTCATTGAGGATGGAGTTGCTTAGCTGTCTCCACAACAGCTGTTTGCACAACATGGCAACCAATCTGTGTATGTCCCAGTCCAAAAATACCCACCCCATTGCCCTGTCAAAAAACCCTTTTAATGTGGACACAGAGTTTTGACAGCTAGCTGTCAAAACTCCTTTTCCCTAGAAAAGGGGGTGGGATACACTTTTGCACTTTCCTGAGCAGCTAGATTCTTGGGGGGAAATGCAAAATGTGCATCACCCTGAGGACTATCAGGGCAAAATAAATAAATAAATAAATGATGAGGATCTCGTCGTGAAGTGGATGTAAAACCACTTTTTGTGAGCAAAGGTCACTAGCACCTTTGCTTTCTCTTGACAGCTAGCTTTTTGACAGCTGTCAAGAGAAAGTAAAAGGAAGAAAAAGTGTATTTGGACCCTCTTTGCAGGTACCAATATCCGGGATTGTCAAGGTCGGGAAGGTACCTCTGACAGCAGGTACCTCCCTGACATTGCCCAACTGAGGGTCCCAATTCCTGCATTCGTACAAATGCACTCCTGTGCAGTTGTGCACGGGCAGCTAACTTAAAAAAATAAAAAAATAAAAATTTTGTGGACATTGTGTGTGCAAAACAATATATAAAAAATGTTTGCCAACCACTGACATCCTCTCCAAGGTGCTGCTCAGGCACTTTGAAAGGGCTGTCAAAATGGAGATTAAGAAAGCTGGCTTTCAAGCCAGACTCGATCTCAAAAAAAAATGTAAATGAACAAAAAGCTGGGGAAAGCCAAAAACAGCTCTTGATTGCAGTGGAGAGGTGGAGACAAGTCAGTCCTACCACAAGGTCCCCTGTGATACCTGTGGGAGGACTGGGGGGGAGGGAGGGGGTGAACAACCCACGGTGAGCCCAATCATCTGTCAGGTGCACCGTGGGTTGTTTGGACACCAACCAACCCACCGTGGCTTATTGCCAGGGTGGATTAGCATAACATGCAAATGCGCCATCTTAGACTTTCAAGACTGCTTTTCATTTACATTACACTATGGACAGTATCCAATGCTGCTGTTGCACCTCCACTATTTATGTTGCACCAGTGGGACTCACCACTAGTGCAACAGGAAGCTAGTGCTTCCTAGAGCAACCCCAAATATGAGCCAACAAGCTAGTTTCCAGAACAAGAGAGGTCAGTGGAGCTCCCTTCTGCTAGCTCTGTCATACCATTTTGGAAACGAGCATTTTGGCTCATTTTCAGTTGCTTTAGGATGCTCTAGCTTCCCATTGTGCCAGAAGCATTGGATACTGCCCTATGAATTATTTTATTTCTAGCACTATTTTGTTGGGGGAGGGGACCTGAAAAAAAGAATATTGGGACTTCGTTCAACTTATTTGTGTCTTCATATGACTTTTGCCTCTATTCTACTACTTCTGTCAACTACCCAATATTTAGGTTGCTTTTTCCTCTCCCTTCTCTTTTTCCACCTGCAGCAATGCAGTCCAGTTTGATGGACAACCTTGTATCTTCAATATTGTGATTTTGAAATAGTCTTTTATCATCCAGTTCCATATCTATTATGCCAGCTCATCTTGCCTAACCTTCAAATATAGCTCCATAAAACTGTAACTCTATGTAAATAGCACTTCCATTTATCTACACCTCTTATTATTGTTTGTTTGTTTGTTTTCTCTCAGGCCATTCTGATAAATGAGGTTTCATGGTACTAAGAATTCTATGTTCCCCAACATCAGAAAAGAAAAAACACACACAAAGAAAAACAAAACCAGACACTGCTGCTTGTGAAGTTCTGAATGATTTATGAATGTTCTCATTCTCTGGTAGTCCAGAATATATCACAACTTCAACTTTTGTGTTTCAAATGACAGAAAAGCCATTTATATTTCCCCATCAGTTTCAAAACTGCATTCATTTCATTCATTCATTTCATTTCTATACCGCCCAATAGCCAAAGCTTTCTCGGAGGTTCACAAAAATTATGATCCAGAAAATACAGTAATACCTTGGATTACGACCATAATTCGTTCCAGAACCATGCTTGTAATCCAAAACACTCGCGAGTTTTCCCATTAGAAATAATGGGAACTCAGATGATTCGTTCCACAACCATTTACTCACTGCTTTGCTGGTTCCCTGGCAGGGAGCCCCATGGACGGAGCCTGCAAAGCAGTGATTAAATGGTGCATGGAGGGCAGGCATGGCGCAGCCACTCGCTCTGCAGGTGCCTCGCGCGCTGCCATGCCAGCTCCCGGGCAGGGAAGCGGCACGGCAGCGTGCAAGGTGCCCGCAGCGCGAGTGGCCGCGCCTCTGTGCCAGGGAGCCGGCAAAGCACTTTGCCAGCTCCCTGCCAGGGAGCTGCATGGAGGCATTCCTGCTGCTCCCTACCTATTCCAGGGGCGGTTCGCCTCCTCGGTGAGCCGCCCGCGCTGCCATCGCTGGTCCCGTCGCGTCCCTTGCTGCCCCGGAAGTGACGCGACGGGACCCTCGCGCTGCCGCTTTGCTCGCCAGGGAGCTGCGTGGAGCTTTGCCAGGGAGCTGCGTGGAGGCGTTCCCGCTGCTCCCTGCCTCTTCCAGTGGGGGCTCGCCTCTCTGCGAGCCGCCCGCGCTGCTATCGCCGGTCCTGTCACATCCCTTGCTGCTCCGGAAGTGACGCGATGGGAACTGCAGGGTCCCGTCGCGTCACTTCCGGGGCAGCAAGGGACATGACGGGACTGGCAATAGCAGCGCGGGCAGCTCGCCGAGGAGGCGAACCGCCCCTGGAAGAGGCAGGGAGCAGCGGGAACGCCTCCACGCAGCTCCCTGGCAAAGTTCCACACAGCTTCCTGGCAAGTAAAGCGGCAGTGCGAGGCGCACACAGAGCGAGCGACGCGGCTCCCTCGCCTCATCTCCATGGGGTGCTTTGCTGGCTCCCGGGCAGGGAGCCAGCGCAGCGGTGCAGGGAGCCAGCGCAGCGGTGCAAGGCGCCGCCACAGGGGCGCAAGGCGCCCGCACAGCGAGCGGCCTCACTTCCATGGGGCTCCCAGGCAGGGAGCTGGCGCAGCAGCGCGAGGCGCCCGCAGAGTGAGCGGCTGCGCCTCGCCTCCATGGGGCTCCCTCCCAGGCTAGGCAAAGCCGGGGAGCTGGTACTTTAAGTGCTAGTCGGGGGCACAGCGTGTGGCTCGTGTTCCGAGACACGCTCGTCCTCCAAATCGAAACAAATGATAAAATTTTGCTCGTTTTACGAGAAGCTCGTATACCGAGTTACTCGTAATCCGAGGTATTACTGTACAACATAACAAAAACATAATCTAAAATCATTAACATACAAAACTTTAAAAACAATTTAAAACAGGTTTTAAAAGTTACTTTAAAATATTGGGACCTGATAAAAACAGCTGACGTTAAAAGCCCCATCATATGCCATCAAATGCTTGAGAGTAGAGGGCAGTCTTAACCTGGCACTGAAAAGATAGCAATGTTGGTACCAGGTGGACCTCAGTGGAGAGCATTCCACAACTGGGGGGCTACCACTGAGAAGACCCTCTCCCTTGTTGCCACCCTCCAAGCTTCCCTTGGAGGAGAGCCTCAGAGGTTGGCCATAGTATACAGGTTGGTTCATACTGGAGAGGTGCTCCATCAGGTATTGTTTGTGGTCCCGAACCATGTAAAGCTGTATACATCAATTATAGGTAAATTATTGTGAACTTCCCAGAGAACTTTGGCTACTGGGTGGTATAGAAATGTAATGAATGAATGAATACCAGCACCTTGAATCGGGCTCAGAAATGTACATGCAGCAAGTGCAAGTGGGCCAGAATCAGTGTTATATTTTCAGACATCCTGGTCCCTTCCATCTACCTGGCTGCTGAATTTTGCACAAGCTGCAGCTTCTGAATCATCTTCAAAGGCAGCCCCATGTATTGCATGTAGCATGTATTGCAGTAATCTAACTTGGAGGTTACCAGAGCATAGACCACAGAAGCCAGGTTTTCCCTGTCCAGATAGGGGCATAGCTGGGTCACCAGCCAAAGCTGGTAGAAGTCATTCTGTGTCACTGAGGCCACCCAAGCCTCAGGTGACAATGATGGCTCCAGGAGACCCCCATGCTATGAACCTGCTCCTTCAGGGGAAGTGCAGCACCATCCAGAACAGTTTGAACGTCCTCCATCCAGTCAGAAGAACTACCAACCAACAGCATCTCAGTCTTGTCTGGATTGAGCTTATCCAGTCCATTGTTGCAGCAAGTCACTGATTTAGCACATGGTTTGGGCTACAGTTTCCATAATTCCTGATCATTGGCTATGGATGGGACCAGTAGTCCAAAACATCTGGATCATGCCAGACAGCTTACCCCTTGGCTATAGGGATGTGATTTTCAGTCATGGGGTGGGTGTTCAGCATTACTCAAGTCTGCATACCTTTCATGCTTTAACCTGTACTCCCTGTTTTGTTGGTGATGGGGCAGACCACCTGTTAAAGACATGGGTCCACCCTATCACATGTCCTTTGCTTTGCTCCTGATTTAGCAATGAATTGTATCAGACACCAAACCAGCTACTTAGGAGGGCCTACAGTTCAGGCACAGAGCATATGTTTTGCATGTATAAGGCCCCAGGTTCAATCTCCAGTTAAAATAGGACTGGGAAGGACCACAGCATTCGACTTTGTAGGTCAAATGCCAGTCAAAAGAGCACAATAAGCCGGATAGATCAGGAATGTGACAATATGAGGCAGCTTCATATGTGTTTAACAAACCTTGAAACCAGCTCTATCCCAGTCTTGGCTCAAGCCTCCTCTCCCTTTCCAGCATACTTATTGAAGCATAGCTGTATATTCAGGATTATTTTGAAAACCAATTAGAAATATGCGGGGGGGGGGGGAATAGAAAGCCAAGATTACAATTGAGAGAGAAGGAAATACATATGGATAGGAAATGTATAATGGGTTGGATCCAAACCTAGTCATGCTTAGAACAGACCCCTTAAACTCATTGGGTTTGGGACAAGTTTGTCATCACTAACTTAAGTCCCATCAATTTCAATGGATCTTCTCTAAACATGACTGAGTCTGAATCCAACTCGTTGTTATTATACAGAAGTACCACGACTTACTGGAGGAAGATTTTAAGATCAGTAATGAAAGGCATCAGTTCAGATCCTACCACATTCAATCAAAAGGAAAGTCCAGTTGATTGCAGTGGTATTTACTACTCCCATGTATGCATGCTGAGGATTGAAGCTGAAGAATGCAGTGGTTTGGAAAGGCAAGGAAAGCAGGAAGAAGGAACAATGAGTAACTGCATATCTATATTAATACGTTTCAAAGAAATTAATATTCTGTCATTACAATACAGAAATACTTTGGTTTTGAAAATTACAAGGATGTGCAAATACTTGTTAAAGAGTTGTCTTCTCTCTGTGTCTGTTGACTCAGCCCTCCTTCTGGTTTTAGAAATTTAGCCAACTGAGAATTTGAGCATGGTCCAAAGCCTCTGAGCACAGGGTAGTTTAATCACCTCTCTAATTATTCTTGAATTGCTGGCGCATTTTGGCATCAAAGTTTCCATTCCATCAAAGAAAAAAAACATTTTGAGGCTTATACACAGTAATCTCACATATAAACTCATTTAACCTGACAGACAATTGACTTTTCATCTGTAACACCTTAGCCTAGTGGATAAGGATATTATCCTCTTACACGCTCTACTTATGCTCACACAATACAGACAGACAAAAGAGACTATTGCTGTTTCAGCAATGTTTGTTTCATTCATTGACTTGAACAGCAACAGGACTACCCCCCAAGATGTCTTTCCTGCTTTTATTACTGTGTTAGACTTCAAATTGCTTGATTTGTGCAGATAACGCTGGCTCAGCTTGTCTGAGTGTGGAAAGCTAAGCAGGGTCAGCCCTGGTTATTCTTTGGATGGGAGACCCCTCCTCTAGTTTCTGCATTGAGCAGGGGGTTGGACTCGATAGCCTTGTAGGCTCCTTCCAACTCTATGATCTATGAAATCTATGAAAGGATTTCTCTCAAGCCCCTTACAGAAGCATTGCCGTGCTCCATGCAATCCATGTATGCTGTAGCAGCATTGCTCCACCCCTTCTCTTATGCATGTTCCGACATGTCTGCGATTTGCCTACGACCACCACTCACATGCATCAGAACGCACATGGGCTGGGGGCGCAACAATGGTGCACTGAGGGCATTTTAGTCTTATGGTGCATGGGAGGGGGAGCTTTCATAGATAGAGTTGGAAGGAGCCTACAAGGCTATCGAGTCCAACCCCCTGCTCAAGGCACGAAACTAGAGGACGGGGTCTCCCATCCAAGTAATAACCAGGCCTGACCCTGCTTAGCTTTCCACACTCAGACAAGCTGAGCCAGCGTGAGCTACAGGCCACCTTTTAGAAGGTGACTTCAAAATAGTCTTACAGGAGCACCCCCCTTTAGAGGGCGATGTGTAATGGCCTTACATACAGGGAGCCCTCTGTTTAGAAGAGGAGTGGGCAATATGCAGGCCTGCCGCCTCTGCTGCACCACTGAATTCTTGTCTTTTAAAAAAGAAAAAAATGGTGGCTTTAGCACTACAGTGCACAAAACAGGAAACATTTAGCTGACCCTTCCCGCACTCCATAGTGCAGTGTTCTCCAACCTTGGATCCGCAGAGGTTTTTGGCCCACAACTCCCAGCATGCCCAGCCAGCGTAGCTAGCTGGGGCATGCTGGGAGTCATAGGCCAAAAACCTCTGGGGCCCCCAAGGTTGGAGAACACTGCCATAGTAACAAATACTAAAAGGGTCAAATTTAGCTTCAGAACAAGCTAAATTGGACCCATTTTACATACGGTAGTGGTTTGTCACCAGTGGAGGCTGGTGAATCCTATTTCGGCGGGGCTCTTAATCCATTGCAGCTTTTATTTGGAGCTTTATAAGAGCTATCCATAGTGCTCCATGGTGGTGAACCTATTTTGGGGATGGAATTCAGAACAATGGATAGCTCTGTATACAGGCCTGTGGCTCACGCTGGCTCAGCTTGTCTGAGCGTGGAAAGCTAAGCAGGGTCAGGCCTGGTTATTACTTGGATGGAAGACCGCTCCTCTAGTTTCCTGCATTGAGCAGGGGGTTGGACTAGATAGCCTTGTAGGCTCCTTCCAACTCTATGATCTATGAAATCTTATAAGCTCAGACTAAAAGCTGCAATGGATTAGGAGCCCCACTGACATAGGAGTCACCAGCCTTCCCTGTTTGCCACTGAAATTTGGCAGCAAAACTGTCAGAGTGAGGACCATGGGGGAGGGGGGATGCTCCCCCAGAAACCCATCCTTGATTAAATGATAATGCACTGTTTTACTCGCTTCAAAATGTGGTGAGCCAGCCCTGTTGCATTGGGGGCCCTCCCTGGTCATTCTGCTGCTGTGTGAGTCCCTGGACTTCCACCCCGAAACCCTGCTCTGATGGTACCACTGGAGGGTAAAGCCTGGTGCTGCAATGCCTCCCCCTACCCTACACATAATCATTGATTGGATGGAGTCCCATTCATACTTCTGAAAGGGGCTTCCGTCAGATATTTTGTTCATGCACTATATTGTTGCAAGTGGTTCTTTTTTCACTGAGTGCCAAATAAATTAGAGTTGCCACCCAAACAATGCATAAAGCAAAATTTGAAATACATTTTGGGGTGTGAGAAATCCTGAGGTTCTGCATATGCCTAGTTTGTAAAAAAAAATATATCAAACTGAATTTAGATGTTTCTCTTCAGGAGAAACACATGAGGGATTTTGAGGGAAGCTGAAAGAGTTTTGACAAGTCTATTGAAATAATGTCCCTAGGGAGGGAAATCTCCTTGAGTACCATTGGTCACTACCTTGAGTGCCATTTTTGGGTGGAAAGGCAGGTTATAAATCAAATAAATTAATAAATGACACTGCATTTGAAACCTGGGTGCATGTTGATGGCTTGAAATTTGAGCATGTGGTTGAGGCAAAGCAATTCATGTGACTGCCTTCTGCACCACCACTTCACCAGATTTACAGCTTCATCCTGACCTGTATCATTGTGTTCAATGGGCCTTACTCCCAGGTGAGTGCCCACAGAATGACAGCCTCAGCTGGGCTTGGATATCACATGAAGACTCCAATTTTTCACTTGGTAGTTACTTTCCACAAATGGTTTGCTGCATATTGGAAACCACTGAATGCTCAAGTTGGAATGGTAAACAAGTTCTATGAATTGTGGCCATTCCCATGCACTGCATTGCATTTGAGCAGAGAGGCCACGTGTGGGGGCTTGTGTGAGTTGCATTTGTCCCCCAACTCCCCTACCAGATAGAGAGCATAATGTGAACCACCCCCTACTGAGCAGGTGCCCTTCTCATTTCCCAGGAGGGGCACCTGTCAGGTAGTGCCTCACTTACCATTTACAAAATCTGGGGTGCAGAGGTGTGGTGCAGGCCAGGAGAATTATGCACCACTTCTTACATTGCAGGCAGCCTTGCTTTGTAAATGAGAGACAGCCCCAAAGGCATCTGTGATCATGCAAAGGCCTTCAGGCCACCAGGGTTACGTTTCAGTTCTCAAGGCATTGAGTGCTTGTCAGATGGAAGGCAACATGTGACTGTCTCTTGCACTGCTTTCAGCTAAGTCTCTGGGAGAAAGAAACCTTAGGGCAGTGTTCTCCAACCTTGGGTTCCCAGATGTTTTTGGCCTACAGATGTTTTTGGCCAGATGTTTTTGGCTGGCTGGGGCATGCTGGGAGTTGTAGGTCAAAAACATCTGGGGACCCAAGGTTGGAGAACACTGCCTTAGGGAATGGCCCTGACTTGGCTGAAAGCTGCACAGGGGAGAGTGGTGTGCTCATATCAGTAGGACAGGTGCTCCTCTCCTTGTGAAGTGAGGGGCAGCCCCGGATGCCTCGCCATCATCACCACAGTGATCTCTGGGGGCAAATCCTCATTTTCCAAGGGAGGAGCACCTGCTAACAACAAGCAGTGTGTGCGATTCTCCCAGGCTTCTTCCATACCCTGTGGGTACTTTTGGAAACTGGGAAAGGGTGGGGAGAACTGTTGGGGACAGAGGTGATGATTTCTCGTGGAGTCAGGTTCCCAAGCAGCCTGGCCAGGGGGGAAAAAAATACAAGCTTCCATGCTCAAGACGTTGGCCATCCCTGAAATAGAGAATAAAAGGAAGGCAGGCAGGCAGGAAGGAGCTAGTACCTTGTTTTAAACATGCCTTACTAAATCTTTTGGTTTCATTTAGTAAAGATAGAGTGCTGCAAGGAGACCTGGATTCCATCTCACTGGGTTTAATCCCTCCAAATCTAACATACAAACTTCACTCTCACTCACTTTCTCACTCTCACTCCAGCGATTCTATTATCCCAGTTAAGAATCTGGATTGCCTCAGAGCTAGTTTGAAGAGCCAGAGACATGAATTACATACAGACTGATCATCCATTAACTGTTTCTACAGTTATCTATTTTCTGCTTGAGAGCTGGTTAAGAGACTAACTCCCTGAGCAGAAGGTTGCCAATTCAAGCAAGATGTGTTGCAGGGGCAAACAAGAAGACTGTACTTTTGGATTTGAATTAGGAGATGCAAGCCTAAGTTGACCCTTAGCCTACCACAACCAATAATGTCTGAGCACTGCACGAGTATTGGCACTCGTAGCATGGAAACCACTGTTCAGTGAGGGCCCATAGCTCAGTGGTGGAGCACCTGCTTTCCATATGTATGGACCCAGGTTCAATCCCTGGCTTACTTGGTAAGTAGCAGGTAGCAGGACTGGAAGAGATCTGTGCTTGAGGCCTTGGAAAGCTGCTCCTAATTAGAGTAGACAGTACTGGAATAGATGAACCGAAGGTCTGACTAAATCTAAAGCCCTGTGCAGGCATTCGGCCTGCTCATATGGGGGCTAAAAGTGGGCAGGAGAAATGGTTGCGCACACAAGCCCCACCCGAATGCTTCCATGCTTCCTCACTCTTCTCATGCTGAGCCAGGAGGTCTAAAGAGGGCTTCTATGCAGATTCTCCTCTTGAACACAAGTAGAGTAGAAGCATCCACATGACTGAGAAGAACCCTGCTTTACCACATGAAGGTGAGTAGAAGTCCCCTTCAGATTTTCCCCTCAACATGGGAAGGGTGGGGACTAAGCAGATGGGGGCATTGGGGGCAGAGCTTGTGTGCACGCCCGCATCCCCTTTTCACTTTTAGCCCTCTGAAAGCCTACATAGGGCTTATCACAGCACACTATGTTAATAAAATCCAGTGTTTCTGCCCTCACTCCTAGAGGATGTAGAAAATGACTGCAGCATACTCCTCTAGTTGGAGCTCTTCTCATTGGCATTCTGATACCAGCATGGCCCATTCGGCTCCCTCCTCTTCTGGAAACCAAATGCCACCGAATTCCATTCCATTTGAAAGTTGAATACTTTCCTGAGGAATTGTTTCTACAGTGATTGCCAATTTTCTGCTTGAGAGCATTATGATCCAGCGTGAGCCTTTTGTTGGGTCCTTCCTACTGCTAGTGTCTCAGGGACATTCGATAAATGAGTGCAGAAATTCCCCCCCCCCCCGCCACCACCCAACTGCCATTCCTGTTGACATTTGCAGAACAAATCTCGGCACCTGCTAGAAGATAAGAAGTATATAAGGATGGAAAGAGGAGATGTGTGATGAGCCATGGAAGGAACTAATAACAAAAGTAACTGGAACCCACCATAGAGGGTACAGATATAATCAAGTAACAAGATGGTAAGCAATTAAGCAAGGTAAACAAGGTAAAGGAAAGGCTCCATTTATTATTATTATTATTATTATTATTATTATTATTATTATTAGCCACACAGTAAACAGGCATACACTAGGTAGGAATGAAATAGTATGCCAAGCACATTGTCCTCATAGGAAGAATTCATTTCAAAACCACTTGTTGTTTTTGTTGTTTTGTGGCGAACAAACAGTGTGCTGAGGTCATTGCTTGACACACTTGAAAACAGCTGCTCTACAGCATATGCTAAACAGAACCGCCTATGCTAAGATACAATCTGTAAGTCAGCGGCAAACCCAGAAGCATGCACAGTTAACTCAAGGCACAGCAGGGATACAATGTGAGTATGCTAGGAGGGACATGATAAAAGAAAGATGCGGGGAACCACACCACACCACACCAGATAATCTGCCATCCACACATGAAGCGATACCGTAGGAATATACAATATTTATTCCACTCCAGTGTGCAGCATGTGGCAGGATGCCGGGTTAAGTGTGATGCAGTTTCATTAACGGACTACAGGGCACAGGGGGAAATAAACATAAGTCTCCTGCAGGCCTGTTTTGTTTTGTTTTTTTTAAAATATTATTTGCATAGACAGAGAGTTCCATTATAATGAACACATTTTCAAACAGCAAAATTGAGATTCAGGTGAGGGACTGGAGATAAGCTAGCGGAGGAGTACTTACCGCTGCTCTCATAAGAGAACTGAAGTTAATGGCAAAGTGGAGCTTCTGTTACAATAGGACGTCCTGGAACCTGATTCTGGTGGTCTTGTAAAAAAAAAAAAAAAAAAAAAAAATCCCTAAAGAAAATTAATTGAATTGAGTGGTTATGAAAGCTGCTATGCTAACAATAGTGGGAAATTAATTCCAAGCTGCTTTTCTGCAAAAGAGACACATCACAGGAATGAACAATGCACTAATAAGCACTGTCCCGTTTAAATAGATTGATAGATGATATAGATATGATTTAAGGTAAGTGTATACGTGCAGGTTTATAGGGAAACAATCGGGGGCAACATTTCCCCTTCAGTCTTCCATGGTGAATGGCCTGATGAATCTACAGTGCCTGGGACCGGAAGTGAAGTTGTCATCTGCCTGCTGTTTGACAAATTGTTCAGATTAATTTAGGGACTGCTAGTTTGAACAATTCAAGATTTCAAGGTCCCAGTTTTGTGCTGTTTATCTAGGACAGTTTCAGTAAGTGTAGCTTATGGATTCAAGGACTGTGGTTGTGGTTATGAGGGCAACCCATAGCAAACTGCATTCACATATGCAATTTGCTGGCTGGCAAAATCCAGCGGGGAGAACCTTATTGTACTTCTAAGGAATATAACATCGACTATGAATCTGTTGAACTCCAGATGATTCTTCAAGTTTGCTATCATCTTCCCCTTGGTGGAAGGATATCATTATTCATTAATTACATTCATATCCTGCCTTTTCTTCAAAGAGGTGGTGTACCTGGTTCATCCCCACCCCACCCCCAGTTGAGCCTTGCAACAACCCTGTGAGATAGGACAGTCTGAGAGATAGTGATTGGCCCAAAGTTACCCAGTGAGCTTAATGGCTGAGCAAAGACGTGAAGCCAGGCCTCCCTGGTCCTAGTCTGACATTCTCACTGCACTGACTCATTCAGTGGGTGCTTGCATCGCAGCCAGTGACTTAGCTAGGCACTACCACCCTTTGGATCCCTGCCATTCTGTGTATGTGTGTTTAAGTCAGGAAACTCACTAAGCTTCACTTGTTATTTTACGTTTTATTACTCTTATTAATCCTCTCTCTTATTAATCTTATTAATAATCCTCTTATTACAGCCTTGGATACCATTGATCATGAGATGTAGTTAAAGGAGCTGCAGGACCTGGAAGCATTTGCCAGAACATTTATATTTGTTCTCCTTCTTCCTGGGGGAAGGTGGATGCATATTTCCTCCCTAAGACAGTTCTTGTTTGATCCCACAGGGTTCCATGCTTCCTGTCTCTTATCTATTATCATTAGTAGGATATAAGAGTGGATTTTTTCCCCTTATCAACACTAGTGCTACTAGTGCAGGAAAGGCCACTCTTATCTCTGCTCACTGAGCAGAGATAAGAGCAGGGTCTCCCTTGTCACACTAGAGAAACCCTTTTCTAGTGCTAACACAGGAAAGGGATCTGATGAGGTCAGGGATGGGGCTTTGGGGGAATGGGGGGCTTCAGGGGAGGGGCCCATACTCTGATATCATCTGGCCCTCAGGGGTGCCCTGGGAGTCAATCCAGGCCCCCACCCCTGAACAAGACCCAGTGTGTTCCTGTTTCATAAAAAAAAAAAACATATTAAGTGAATGGTATAATGTTTTAAAAAACAGCTACAATTCAAAGTACTGGTTTTCAATGGCCTGCACCAACATACCTAAGAAACAACTTTCCCTCTATGTCTCATTGTGATATTTCAATCCACTGGCAACACCTTCTTTACATTATCATGTAACACCCTCATTATGTCAGCTGCAAGTTTAGACATATTAACTTGTGTTAGTTATTTAGCCATTTTAAATTTGGTTTTTAAATTTGGCTTTTAAACTTTTGTAAGGAAATTTTATGATGTTTTTATTGTTATCTGTATTTTATAATGTATTTTATTATTTTTTTATGAATTGTTGCAATCCGCCCAGAGAGCTTCAGCTATGGGGTGATATAGAAAGATGATGATGATGATGATGATGATGATGATGATGATAGCATATGAGCAGCAAGTTACTACATAAGAGGCATTCTCAGTGCCTCCCTTGGTGGTGGAGACTCACTTAATTTCAAGCCTCAGCATTTGGGGAAATTCTGCTGGACTGGCTTTTGGTGGGAGGTGGGCAGGGTTATATTTTTGTATATTATCTATTTCATTTATTTTAATTTGTAGTTAAAATATTGTTACCCTCTGTGGGCTTTGGAGTTGGGCAGGTTTGAAAAATAAGCCAAAAAGAAGAAGTTCAATGAGTGCTTGTATGGGGTGGACTGCACTCATAACATGGTCTGAACTCTGAGCTGCCGCAAAATCTGAATCTATTTTCAAGGGAGCTGGAAGTGCATTGGGAGATCTAATGGTCTAATTAATATATGCTTTCTCCCTCTTCCCTACGTAAATTTAATTGGCATTATCAGAGCATGGACTGGACACCCACACAATAAGCTGGGTGTGAACTTCCCTTCTGCTTTGGCTCACTTAAAGAGGCAGTCACAGTGGCTGCCCCAGAACTGTGGAACTTCCTTCCGTTGGAGACTCACCTAGGTCCAAGCCTCAGCGATGGCAACTTTTGGAAATTATGTGAGATTAAAAAAAAAAAAATGCTGCTATTTTACAAGTGGGTTAAAACTGTTGCCCACTTGTCAATTTTGTTGTTAATGATACTGAGATAGAGCAAAAAAAAAAAAGCTCCCTCAGTCTTGTTCCACTATACAGCTTAAGGCTCTGAACTACAACATAGGAAGTAGAGCAGGAGGGTTGACAGTCTAGCACTGCACCCTTCCCCCTCTTACCTTCTTAACAGGTGACTGGAACTATCGGAGCACTGGGTACAAACAAACCCAGGAGGGAGGGAGGTGTAGATCTTTCCCCTTCCCCAGATTGACTTTTTGGGTAGCCAGTAATGGAAGTTGACATGTGGAAACCTGATTCTGCTCACAGATTGTTGCTGGATTTGGGAGCATCATTCCCAAAATAAGTAGAAACAAGTACACGAAAAGGCACTGCATTTAGAATTCATTTCATGCATGCATAATATTGGTGCTATTTCACAGTAAACACCCATAGGAAATATGGCTGGTTCAATGTCATGCTGGAACTCTGTGGAAGAAAATGAACCTTTTCAGGAGGGCCGTCAGCTGTTAGCGATCTTTGGCTGATTCCCCCCCCCTGCTGTTTTTATAGTTTTATCTTTCTGTTTTTGTTTTGTTTTGTTTGCTGCTCTGTTTCTTCCTTTATGTAATGATGTTTTCCTGTGTTATTGTATTTGATTGGATATTTTTACTGTACTTTCAGTTATATATATTATATTTTGTTTTCTTTGTTAGGTGTCTTGAGGTTTGGGGGAAGGCAGAATATAAATGTTTTAAATAAATACATGCATACATATCAAACCTAGATCTCTGGATTCCCAGTCCAATGCATTTATCACCAAACCATCTATGAGTTAGCAGTTCAAAGCAAATATATAAAATGCATAGTTTTCACAGCTCCACTAATTTCATACTGCTATATCTGGCAATGTAAGAATTACATCAGAAAACCGTAACTCCATACAACTTGAATATTAATACAAGTGCAGTCGGTCCTTTTATTGAATCTTCAGTACTTGGAAGAGGGAAAGGAAGCAGACACCCATTTTCATGGCCACAAAAACCCTATAAATATTTTGCAAGCTAACAATGGAATTGTAATCTGCATATTGCCACAGTGTGGCAAGATACTTTCAACCCCACCACAAATGCTGAACCGACCACTCTTCTATGGCTTTCTCAAGCAGCCAGATTCTGCCCATGATCATGCTATGCCCATGATTCCACAAGGAGAACTGTTGGCTGGGGCCCCTACAACCACACACACACACACACACACACACACACAAGGGATGAGTAAGAAATTCACTCCATCAATGTTTTGTTGTTGTTACTGTTTTACAGATTTACCTGATCTGCACCTCCCAGAATCGATCGAATACAGAAATGGATGCAATTTGAGGTCAGCAATCCATACAGTTCTGGGCTTGCAATGCATTCCAGAAAAGAAAAGAAAAGAAAAATTGTTTGACATCAAGCAAATATTTGAAAAATGCACAAAACTTCTAAAATGCACAAACATGCTATACTCAATGGAGAAATGCATCCATTAATGTGTCAATTTGAAAAATGCACACAAACCTATGTACAGATTATTTATTTTTTTCATAAAAGAAAACAAGCTCAGACAGAACCAGCACAGAATGGACTTGGAAGTGGGAAAAGAAGGAAATCTGCAGAAACAGACTTGACAGATCAGCCGATCCCTAGTGCACACACACTTACACACTGGAACCAACAGAGGAAATCTGGAAGCTTCTTTTTAGGTGGAGGATATAGTAGGGATAAACTTAGTATTAAAATGTTCTTTAATATTTACTGATGCACATGTTCTTTTAAATTATTTATCTGCTGTATGGAACTTATCACAAGGAAAATGTAAGTGGATTTTCTGTGCCCTTCTAACAACTAAAAGACTGATATTACACCACTGTAAAGATAAACACCCACCTCCTATAACATAATGGATTGAGGACCTAACACAACATTTTCAGTATTCGAATGGATGGTATTTTTAGGCACCACCTGCGGATGGATAAATATATGGATATATGGTCCACCTTTTCTGAAGCTTATGCATAACTGTTTCTGTAGATAGCTGTATTATCATATACTTATATATACGTATGGACATACATTTCATACACACCTATTATAAGTGATTTATTTTATTTTATGTAAGAAAATTGTATTTTTTTTCTTTTAGATGGTTTTGTTTGTTTTGGTGAAATTCACATTAAATTCACGTTAATAAAAAACACTTACACACTTGGACCAACAGAGGAAATCTGGAAGCTACTGAGGGGGAGGGAATTCAGAGGGAAAATGACAAGATGTGTGCCTTCAAAAGGGGCAAAATGAAAATGCCCCATCTTTTGTTATGTGGTGACAACCACCAACACGCACTAGAAGAGAAGAATTAAGAGTTTAGGTCCGGTCTGCTGTGTCTGATCTGTATGAAGCAACAACAAAAAGTGTGTCATCTGGTGGCATAGAGAGCGTCCCAGGGAGGCAAGGGTGGGCATGTGCCTAAAACTCTGTGCTGGCAGAGCACCATGGATGACACTTGTGGGTGCTGCTAAAATGCACAGTCTGTGTTTCCCCCCCTAACAGATCATGCAGAGACAGAACCTACTTTACCCTTTCTTCAAAGGCCTATTCATGTGACTTATGCACAGATAAGTATGGAGGGAGACCAGGATTGTACCTGGTGGCCTCACTCCCTGCCTTCCACATGATTATGGTTTATACTAGAGTCTCTGTACTCATATGTGCTCATAGACTAGATTGGTCATACATCACCAAAAATGAGATGCATCACCAAAATTTTAAAAAATGAGGACAAAAGAGAATACAGAGTTGCATAAAATTTGCATATGCTAATTTTTATGCATAGATACAAATCTAAAAACGATTGCTATAATTAAAATGGAAAGCCAATGCATCTTACCATAGAGCGGGAGACTGTGACCAGTGTGTCTGCTCAGTCTGTTGTCCAGTATCTGCTAACTATTGACAGGGATGTTGAAGAGTCCTTGGTCTCGAGTCACGAGTCGAGTCACGAATCTTTGGACCCGAGTCTCGAGTCCGAGTCCTTGGTCCAAAATGGTGACACAAATCACGAGTCACTCCCAAAGCTGACTCCACGAGTCCCTATTAAAATCAATGGGGCTTTTCCCCCAACAAAATAAGGCTACTTCAGATGTGTGGTTTAAATAAATTCTAGGCACAAGTGTGTCTTTTTATTTCAAAACTCTGCAACTGATTTTGGCAAGAACAGACCAGGCAGACAAACCCAAAATAACCAGGCAGGCAGAGGAGGCAGGGAACCCCAAAGCAGGCAGGCAGAGGCCTTTGTCTTGGACAATTCAACTGTTGAACTGGTCAAGAAGAGACCAGGCAGGCAGAGGAGGCTGGGAACCCCAGACAGGCAGGCAGAGGTAGCCAAACCCCAAATGTCTGAAAGGTTGCATTTTAGGGAAATGATTTTAAAAAATAAACTTGCTGTACTTCCTAAAACTTATCCATGTTGCATTTGAGGAACATGATTTTTTCTAAATGTTTGGCCCCCATTCTGGAATGGTGAGATCTCATCACAATTCCACCCTCACTGAACACCCGCTCCACTGGTGATGAACTTGCTGGAACCAGAAACACACTCAGCAGCCACACAGAGTAATCTCAGGTCCTTCTTCTGCCTCTCCCAAGTACGCAACACATCAATCAAAATAAATCTTGGTCCATAGTAGCCGAGCAGCGGCACACCTCACTTCCATGCGCTCTTCACCGGCAATCACGCTCCTCTCCATTCCTTCTGGCACAGCCCAGGGATGTTGAAGAGTCCTTGGTCTCGAGTCCCGAGTCGAGTCTCGAGTCCCATTAAAAATATTGGGACTCGAGTCCGAGTCGAGTCCGAGGGGGGACTCAGTCCGACTCACGAATCGAGTCCTCGAGTCAGGGAGTCAATAGTCAGGGAGTCCCCATCCCTGACTATTGATGGACTAATTCAAGACCCTTCCTTGCTCTCCCATCTTCTGGTTCTTTGTCTTTAAACTGGACTTCAGCAGAGGACTGTCCTTTGCAAAGCAGGACAGATGGTGGGCAACCTCCAAGGGGTGGGGAGCCACATTGTCCCACCCAGACCCCACTGGGGGCTGCCCCCTGCCCCAGCTGCTGCTGTGCCACTAAATACGCCACCAAAATTCAGTGGGGGCAGGGGGGAAGCTGCAACGACACAGTCCTTTCACACTAGGACCAGGCTCATAAACCCTTCTCAGGCTAAGCACCAACACTTAAAAACCTGAGGGGAGGGTCAAATGAAACCTTTCCCTTACCAATGAGGGAAAAGATTAATACGGGTTATTAAGGATCTATTTTAAATCTATGATACTGTGGGTACAAAGGTGTGTGTGTGTAGATTTAACAGTAATGCAGGTTAATAACACCAAGCTGACACATAGGATTTGGGTAGCAAACAAAATAAAAATAAGTTTATTTTAATTCTCAAAATCTTAGTTCCAGAAAATAACTTTAAACCTGCCTACACCAAACACTTTGTAATTAACCCAAGTCCCTATAATTCTAAATACTTTCACTCTTCAGACAAGCACTGATTTCTCTCAAAACTCCTGACAGACAAGACACAGATAACTCAACTCAACTCAACTCAACTCAACTCAACTCAACTCAACTCAACTCAACTCAACTCAACTCAACTCAACTCAACTCAACTCAACTCAACTCAACTCAACTCAACTCCCAACACACACTCTCAACACCCACAATCAACTAACTACTACTCTGACCTCACTCAAACACTCCTTATATACTCCTCCCCCCACCCTTTCCAAGACATCACAAACCACACCCACTCAGTTCAACATTCTATACTCACTAAACATACTAATGCAGACATACACCAGGGAACTGAATTGTGGGGTTACACCACAGAAGCCCCCCTTTAAAAGCATAAATTCACAGTTTGCTGCTAAAATTCAGTGGCACAGTGGTGGGGAAAAGGGACTCTTTGGCTTTAAAATAGCCCCTTTTTGCTACCCATCACATTGCCAAATTTCAGCAGCAAACCACAGATTTGTGCTTTTAAAAGGAGGCTTCCCTTCCTGCACCACCAAATTTTGGTAGGTGTGGGAGCAGTGGCGGGCTGCAGAAAAGGCCAGGGCAGGGTCACATGATGAGCATGTGGAGGGGGGAGCGGGTACAGCAGGTGTAACTTTACTTTGGTTTCTCCTCTACCTGTTTGTATCCACACAAATGTCATTCAAATAGAGCTCTGTTGCTATCACTTTCCTGTGTTTGGTAGGGGGAACATACCAGTTCTGATTTTCCAGACATATCCATATGGAATTGCATTATGTTCAGCCGCAGTGTTACATGCCCCAAACTGTGCTATTACACCTCCCAAATACATAACAGTTTGGACTCTTCCCCAGCCCTGTCTCAAATCTAATTGCCATCCCAAGGGATGATAATACACCAAACATTAAAAAATTATGACTGAGTCATTTCTTCACATGGCCAGGGAACCATTTTTACCATGTAGCAATGCAAAGTTCTTTTCAATCCATATGAGTATGACTGCCAATAAGAGAGTAACATGGTTTACCTCCGTATTGTTATTCCCAGCATGCATTGCAATGTTTGTCCAGTCTCTTTGCAAAGGTCCTTTGAAGTTACTTTCTCTTACCTGTTTAGGAAATTACTGCAAATAGATTTCATTATGGGGAATGCTCTCTTCTTCTGACAACAGAATTTCATCCCTTTATTCTCAGTGAAATTTGCCTGTACTAAGCTAAATTATTTATATCACCCTCTATTGTTTATGTTCTTGAAATGTCTTTACAGTACATTTTCTGCCCTACTCTCCTTTTCGGCAATCCAAGCCTAAAGGAATGCTGAAGAAAATAATTAACTAGGATAATTCCAACACATCTCTCTTATTTCCCCCTGCAAATCTAAACCAGAAGGACTAACTGCTGCTGGGGGTGGGCAGGGTGGGGGGAGCATAAGCAACCACAGGACACAGACAGCAAGGCAAAAATGCTGAATGTTTCCAAAACGGAGGTAGGCGTTAACTTCAAAGTAAAAAAACAGAAGTAAATATTCAGTTAATTCTTCCTAAGTGTGATAAACCCCTGAAATACAAGCCAAACATGAAAGTCTAATGTCCCAGGAGACGATACCATTAGATTCAGTAACCTTCTCAACAAAGCTATCAAGGCTAATGGTAACATTAATAGGAGAATGCAAATCAAACGGGTTCCCTGAAGCAATTTACATCAAGTCAGCATAAGGGAGCACAAGCTATATTCTGAAAATTAACACCTAGTCAGGAGGGAATGAGGACAAGAAAGGCACCGTGCCAGAAGAACTTCATGCATAAAAATATTGTGAAGAAAAGAGCCTTTGGGGGTTCCTACATGTACACACACACACACGCCTCCTCATGTGTAAACCAAGTAAGGCCAGTTGGGGGGGCTGGGAGGAGGCGAAATGTGCATAAAGTATGGATGGGACATGGTGCCTGGAAGTCCGGAAAGGCCGGTCTAGTCAGTGACACGGCTTTTCAGATGCAAATGTAGTTCAGGCCCAGTAAGTCAAAAGTCATGAGTCCCCTTCCCCCTGCCTGGCCAGGTGAAGTGCATTACGATTGGCTAAGAAGCAGAAAAGCTACAGGAAGGAGGAGGGGAGGGGGAAAGAGCTTTTTCCCAACGTGTGGGTTTTTGTCTTTGTCTGTCTTTGATCGCGTGGCTGCCAGTTGTAGGAGCAATGGCAGCAAGCCAAGGAGAGGCCCAAGCCTTCGGGAGGCCTCTGGATACGACCCCAGGTAGCTCCTGGTGAAATTAGCTGAATGAGGGCTCTGGTAAAGGCAAGCCTTGTGGGAGTTTACCCATCTCGGACCTTCGGGTAGGTGTGGTAAATCTCCATCGGGCAGCAAGGCTGTGCTGGATCTAACCCTAGAAGAGAACTGACCCTCAGGTAACAGAGTGTTTGCCTGAGAGATATTAAGAATCAGGTTTTGTTATTTTGCAGCTTTACTGTGTACCAAAGTGTCTCTCTCTAATTTTGTGTCATTCCCTCATTTACCACATTTTCTTGTAAAATGCTACCAGAATAAACCTCCTTTTGGTTTTACCTCACATGGGTTTTGTAGTCACTCTGCTTGGTTCAGTAACTAAATCCAGGTTATAGACAAAGGCAAGTCCCTGAACAGAGATTCAAGTAGGATTGCAGACAGCTGAGGCTGGCAATCTGGTATCTTGAGATCTCAGGGGGTCTTGGTTCCTTTGGGGTAGGAAAGGGTGGGGTGGTGGCGGGTCAGCCAGCCCCCCCTTCCTCCACAAATATGTATCAGAAAGTTCTTCCTTCCTGTGACACCGGATGCCGAATATAAGCTATCAAGTAAATCAAAAGGTCAGAGGTCATGACACCAACATATTTTCAGATTTATACACTCACATGATCTTGAGCTGGGAGTCTATTTGTGTATCGACAGTGTCAGGGGGATAATGGTTTCTAATACAGCATGATGGTAAGACTTCATGCTGGTGCACAAATTGGGAATGACCACAACTCAGTGGTGGAGCACATTCTTTGCATGGACAAGTTCCCCCAGTTCAGTCCCTGGCATCTCTAGTTCAATGGTCAAAGAGCAGGTGATGAAGAAAATCTCTGCCGGACAGCATTGTGATAGATGGATGAATGTTCTGAATCAGCGTAAGGCAGCTTATATGGGAACTAGTTATGCGGCCCCCGAGCATGTATTTTATATTTTATCATGTTGTACATCACCCAGAGTGGCTGGTTTGCTGGCCAGATGGGCGATTCATAAATACAACAAACAAACAAACAAATCTTCTGTGGATGCAGAGGCAAGAGATGGAAAAAGACTCATAGCCTAATTCCCCACAATTACATCAGGGAGGTGGTGGGACTGCTGTACATGAACATTCTCGTCATGTGGTATTGTGACCATCACTACCTAACTCTAAGATTATTTCAGCTTCTCGAACGTCCTCTCTAAGATTAGTCAGAAGGGATGGAATAGTAGGGACCAGCCTGCTCTTCACTAGAATCCCATTTGGTCCCCAGTTTCAAGTGAACCGGCTTAATTTGCACTCTCCTGACTAATATGTGGTTTGGAACATAGATTCATAGATCATAGAGTTGGAAGGGGCCTAACAAGGCCATCGAGTCCAACCCCCTGCTCAATGCAGGAAACTAGAAGAGGGGTCTCCCATCCAAGTGATAACCAGGCCTGACCCTGCTTAGCTTTCCACACTCAGACAAGCTGAGTCAGCGTGAGCCACAGGCCTGTATCTTCAGACTGCACACTCCTCCGAATTTTGTGATGCAGTTCTTAGGCTCAGGCATTCCATATATTATGGGAAATTGTATACAAAATGTGCATTTTAGGGGAAATTGCACACAAAAATAAATGCAGATTGCTGTGCATTTAAAGGCACAATCCTATGCATGTTTAGACAGAGCAAAGGTCTACAACTTCCAGCATGCCCCAGCCAGCATGGCTGGCTGGGGCATGCTGGGACCTGTAGGCTTTTTCTCTGCCTAAATATGCATAGGATTGCACCCTAAACAATTTATGTTTTTTGCAGACCGATGTAGAAATTGGATGGAATGGACTTATGATTGGATACATGCAAAATGGATGCAGACCAGAAGTAGACTGATTGGTCCATCCCTATGTAACAGCCATCCCTCCTAGTAGCAATCTGAAATGGCAATACTTTCAGCATCAATCTGCCTCATGCACTCACACTGAGAGCATGTCTGCGTTTGCACCAGATTTTTTTTTTATTTTTTACATCCTATATCAACGGAACACACTGTGAATATCTGTTGCAGTCTGTATATATCATTCAGGGTTCCAGTCTCTGAAGGCCGATTCTCTGTATTTGAGGTAAAAATGAGAAGCTGTATCTCTTTGTGAGGGGGAGATATGAGATAGCACAGGTTTAGAACACAAGGACATCGCAGAGGACAATGGGGCCCCGAGGCCCATGTGGCAATCATTAAATTCAGGAAGATCAGGAAGTACATTGAACTTTTTATCTTTTCTCTCTATGGCTCCCATTATGAGCAAGACATTTTAGGCCCACCCTGGAGAGTTACACAGTGTGGAGGAACTGGAAGATTAAGAAGGTATGAAGTTCAAGTATCATAATGTTGAAAGAGCAGTTAGGCAGGGGGGGATGCTTGGAAAGCAGAGAAAACAAAGGGTTAAAAAGAATTTAGGAAAACAATCACAAGAGAGATGGTTCAGTCCTGAATCTTGCAATAAGTACCTGTATAAGTATTCCTTGCCATGGATTTCTTTTATAGCAGTAATAGGCTTTTAAATGGGCTATTAAATTTCAAGTTGTGTGATCACAGATCAACCAGTGCTGTAGTAGAAGGAGAACATGGGGAGTGTAGCTCCAGGACCATTTTCAGAGTATGTATGAGCTGTGACAGCATCTTCCAGAGTGCCAGGGTAATGGATGGTACCCTCCTTGCTCTGCCAAGTGAATGAGGTAATAACAAGGCTTTCAAGTTTTACGATTGTCTGTGGCAGATTAGCATAGAGGAAGTCAGAGATTGATGGAAAAAATGTAGCAGAGGCTGCATCCTTCTTTCCTTTCCTTTGATGGGGTTCCTACTTGATGCTAGCAGCTTAAATGGTCATACTGCCCGACATGATAGTTTGCATCTCTCATTAATAGCTAAAGGTTGCACTTCAGCTGTCTGAAGACCTTTTGTTAAAGTTCCATGTGTTTTACAAGTTGAACCTATGAAGTCAGACACAAGCACCACTGAGTTCCATGCTGGTAGCACCAACCAGTCCCATCCGTCCCGTGAGTCTCCTCCAAATGCAACTGGAGCAAAGGGAGCTCGCACGTCCCTTGCCCTGATTCCTGTGCTAGAAGCACTCCATACCAATCAGGAAAGCCACAACCTCTGTGGCAAGAGAGATGGTTCAGTCCTGAATCTTGCAATAAGTACCTGTAGGCATCGTGCCTTCTCATTGGCCGGCAGCCTGCATGCCCCCATTTATTCATTTATGGAACTTATCACCTTTCTATCCAAGGGCAGCCAAAGTGATGTGCGGTGTTTAATTTCCATAAAATTGTCACCATTTGAATAGTACAATAACATAAGGGGCGTTACAAGCACATGTAGGTTATCCTCAGGTCCGTGAGCCACATCTGGCCTGCCTGGGGCCCCAATCCAGCCTTCTGGGTTCTCTAGATGGTCACAGCCCTTTCCCCCAACTGCCAATCATTTTGTGGTGGTTTCCCGGCCATTTTCGCAGTTTTCCCCCCATTCCAAAAGGCTGCAGTGCCTCTCTCAAAGCTTAATTACTGGCAGTAAGAGCTTTAAACTACAATAGGCTGGCATTTTTTTGGTATTTCTGGGTATTTTGGCCCCACCCCTTTGCCTTTGGCCCCACCCACCACTCGACCGTTGCCCCTGAGAGCGTCTCTACAATTGAATTTGGCCCATAGGCTGAAAGAGGTCCAATGCCCCTGCCATATACATTTTTATTTATTTATTTATTTATTTATTATATTTATACCCCACCTTTTTTCCTGCAAGGAACCCAAGGCGGCTTACATAATCCTCCTCCTCCTCTCCATTTTATCCTCACAACAACCCTGTGAGGTAGGTTAGGCTGAGAGTCAGAGACTGGCCCAAAGTCACCCAGTGAGTTTCATGGCCGAGCGGGGACTAGAACCCGGATCTCCCGAGTCCCAGTCCAACACTCTCACCGCTATGCCACACTGGCTCTCTGTACTTATTGCTATCACAACTGTTGTAAAAATTCAGTAACTAATGGGTTAAACTAACAAAATGCTTTTTCTGCTGTTTAGACTGACCATGAGACAGAGAAGTGAAACTCAGGAATGTTGCTTCCTCGCTTATCTGTCTCTGCTCCACTAGCCAAGGACGGGGAGGGTAGAAAGCTGGCCTAGCCAACCTCTGTTCCAGTAATGTAGCCTAGTGTGCATGTCTAAGGATTTTGTTTCTCTCTGTACTTTTCCATTTCACAGCTAGAATGTTCTGTTTTGCAAGACACATGCATGGGAATGCATCAGAAGATACTGTATAAATTGATAAGATCTCAGTATCCATTTTGAGACACGGTTTTGCAGTGTTGAACGCCCGTGTCTCCATATTCTATAGAATAAAGCTGTTGGACCACTTCTAGACTTTCTCTCCTTCCTGATGTGCATGATTCGAATTGGGTACATTGGGATTTCGCATATTTGCAACACTACTGGTGCTACTACTACATTCAAGCAACAAGCAGCAGAAATAAATCCTTAATACAGTCAGTCCTCATAAAAGAGCCCTTCCAATAAGCTGCACCAAGAGGTAGCCAAGAAATGCTTTCCAGTACAAGAAAGGCCTCCCCAGATATAATATGTCAGAACGTTCAGGCTTTTACTGCTGTTCAGTAAAGAGCAGAACAGGCAGAAGGACAGAAAGAGAAAGGGAGAAATGCAGAGAGAGGCAGCTGAGAATCACGAGAAGAAACATGTCCTGACAGGCTACCACAAAAGTCCATTAAAAAGAAAGCACCCAGATCAGCTTCTTCAACATGCTCATGCATGCCTTCGCTTAGTCTGCCAGACACAGTCATTTGCTTTGAAAAATAATGTTACTGTTGGAAGCTTTCATCTACCCTATACTCTATGCGCTAAAATGCTAATCTCTTTTTTAAACACACACACACACACTTGGAAAGGGATTACTTGTAAAGGAGTTCCTTTTTTAAAAAAAATACTCATCTTAAACACAGAAGAAATCCTGGATTTTTTGAAAAAGGAATTTTAAAATAAACCATACATACCTGCTTCTCATAAAAAAAAATCTGATGATTCCTGGTAGGAAGGAAGAGACAGTAAGATCAAGGTTTGGTGTTCTGCAGCTGTTTTTGCAATAGTTGCATCATCTACTCTGCCAAGATAACTCTTGAAGTCGAAAATCCTAGGCAGCTTTTCACAACCGCTTTGCTGAATGTGTCACAAACCTGTCACAGCACTGTTGAACAAACACAATACAAAAAGGCAAGCATTTCCCAACTATGTGGAGAGTTATCACACACACGTCTGCCTTTTTTCCTAGATTGCAATCTGTAGTTTTTCCACGCTGTGACCTTTCTGGAAGTATCCATTCCCAACTTTCTGGAGCACTTTCTGGACTTTTTTGGAGCTGCATCAGGGCTCTTCATTAATTTCTGCAGCTCTGCTCTACAGCTTCAGAATGTCCCACTCAGTCACGGCTAAATTTTCCAGCTGCTGCTTCCACTTGAGCACACGACTAACACTCTGTAAATGTTAAATTTCAATGATTCAAGGAAAGAATTATGCACAGGGTGGGGAAACAAGAGCTACTCTCTCTCTCTTTTTGTTTTACTTCCGAGTAGAATGGTGTGTTTTATAGTTCGGATGGGGGGCTGTTAACTTTTATTTTTGGGTGGTACCTGATAGTCAAATGGGGCTTACTTTAGAGTCGTACTTCTGTGTGACAGTGGGGCTTACTTCTGAATATAGATACACATAGACTGGTGTGCTTTTCTGAGTTGCAAGTCTGAGTACTGGATATATATATATTTTTAATGTGCATATGCATAGCCTGAATGGTGGGTTACTTCTGTATGTGGGGAGGGGTTGTGCTTTTCTGAGTGGCAATGCAGATTACTTCTGGGTAGACATGAGAGGTCTGTCCTGTACTTTTCTGACAGAGCTGCAGTAATAACATATTTTTGGCCCTGCCCACTTTGCCTTTGGTCCTGCCCACCACTGGAATGTGGCCCCCGAGACCTTTCCCAGATTGGAATTTGGCCTTGGGCTGAAAGAGGTTCCCCACCCTTGCTATATGCATTTACCTGGTAGTAAACACCACTGAATTCAATAGGACTTACTTCTAAGTAGACATATGTAGGATTGTGCTCTTGATGGATGAGAACCCCTCCCACTGATGTCAGCAGAATGGGGATTGGGGCAGTTTCCCTTCCCCCTGAAGCCCCCTCTGTGCTCCCAAAGTCTGGTTGCAAGCCTCTCTGGAATAGAAGTGGGGCATGGGAAGATTCAGGGGGAGGAGAAGAGGGGAAATTCTCATTGCGTGAATGGAAGTCCACTCACATGACGTTGGATTTCACCAATTACCTCTACACTGCAAGTACACTGTATTAGAGTTATGACAAATATTTTCCTGTTTCAGCTTTTGAATGGAAACAAGCCATTTTGTTGGGATAATCCCCCACCCCCAAAGAAACACATCTGTGCAAACATTCACATTTTTCTATTCTGTACAATACCATTTCCTTCTTAGTTGCTTTTTATCCCTCATTCCTCAATTAGTTACATAGTTGATCACAAAACAACAACAACAACAAAACAGAGATCAAACTATGAATGAGCAATATTACAAAGATACATTAAGGCAGGGGGGGATGCAGGACAGCACAAAAAAGCAAGGGGGAAACAAAAAAAGAATGGGTAGATGAACAGGTGCTGGGAAGCAGTTTATCGAATGCTTATTTTGGAAATAAAAACACTTTCTTAGGATTTAGGAAAAAGGACAAGAGGACTTTGCTAATGATTTGGAGCAGGGGTGAGCAACTGCAGGGGCCTCCCTCCCCCGCCCGAGCAACAGGGTGCTCTCTCTCTCTCTCTCTCTCTCTCTCTCTCTCTATATATATATATATATATATATGATTTTTAAATGGCATCCGTAGCTCTATGGAGCACCAAAAGGGTCAAATTTAGCTCGTGGCATAGTGGAGGCCACATGCAGCCTATGGGCCACGTTTTGCCCATCCCTGATTTAGAGGTAGACAGAGAGCCACCTTATCTTAGGTCATTATATTTGTCCATCTAGCTAGCCCAGTATTTTCTACTTTGATTGCAGCAGTTCTCCTGGCTCTTAGGAAGAGAGAGAGAGGTCTTTCACATCACTTGCTACCTGATCTTTTCAACTGGTGATGCTAAGGAACACACTTGGAACCTTCCACATGTAAAGCATGTTCTCTTCCACTGAGCTGTCTCCCTCCTCAAAGAGAGTTGACTCAGACAAAATGTTTTATGTCTAAAAGCATTTGTTGAGGTCCCTTCCTCTCTGCCTTCCCCCCCTTACAGTGGTACATGCCCAATCAGGTTTGGCTACATGCTAACTCACTGAGAGCAAGTGAGTGCAGTTGATAGTGAGGGCAAGTGAGGGCAATGTAAATGAACATGTTTTGAAAGAAGTGCTGGGAAAAAAGACAAAAAGAGGAGGCATTTTCCCAGCTCAGTATTTATTATGTTTTGGTCAAGCATGATGTCAAAAGGTTAACTGCTGTATAGCCTAATGGATGACTGCAGAACCAACAATCATGGGGATAATGCATAGGTAATGTTAAAAAAATAAAATAAAATAAGCATAAGATGGAACATATATATCAGAGAAAGATGGATTTTTAAAATAAAATTTAAAAGTATTGTGGTTATTTTAAAAATCAAGTTTTGTGCCAACAGACAAACTTTGTGTCACTCCCTTGATCTTATTATTTATATCCATTCACAGAATGATTGCCAAGTGATTGAATACTAAATATGTTACCCTGTTATTCCCTTCCGGGAGATGTGTGTTTTTTTATGGCAAGAAGGTCAACATGCACACACCTGTGAGTCACAAACACCTTTTACAGTACTCCTATTGGGGTGGGTGGGTTGCATTTCCAGTAGAAAGAATACAGAGATCATTCATGGTAGCATTTGGAGGATTAATTAGTTAATGTTTGTACAGGCCTTGAAGATGAAAAGCACTACATAAGTGCTATGTCTTCATGTAATGTGCAACAAGAATCTGGAAATGAGAATCCTCTATCTCATCAAAGGCAGGCTTTTGGCACTTGTTAGTTATTAAGTGTTCTTCCCCATTTGTCTAGCCTTTCATTCAGAGAACCTATCGTTTATTATTCTCTATGTTGCCAGAAGATACATCTGAATGGCTCTGAACTGGAATTAACAACAATGAGCTTTCAGGGAATCAGACAGCAGGAAGGAATACGAACACTATTCTACTGTAACTCTTGCATCTTTGAAAGATTTTACGTACAGTAAGGGAAGTATGTTCTAAGCAATAAATGTTCTATGCATTATAAATCCAGCACCAGCATAAGCAAACCTGGAAACTGTAGCAAAACTGATGAGATAAAAATTGAAATAGCTACAGGATAGGAAGATAATATATTAGGAAGTACAAAATGGGAAATTTGTCGATATAAATCGAAACTGTTTCTAAACAGAGTGTATGTGTTATTGCAAAGTTATCAGGTGTGACAGGCTTCACTTAAAACATCTCTACTTAGTAAACTATTCAAGCACACACTGAAAAGTAATTTGAGCTAGGGTGAGTTTCTCAATTTTAGGGCTATACAAAGCCCATTTTTGACATAACTCTAAACCACCAGTGGGCAACTTATGGCCCTCCAGATGTTTTGGCCTACAGCTCCCATCAGCCCTAGCCATCATAGCCAATGGTAAGGGATGGTGGGAGTTGTATGCCAAAGCAGTTGGAGGGCCACAAGTTGCCCACCTCTGCTTTAAGTAAGTCATGGTTTAGCACAGAGGTGGAGAACTGCCAGCCCACATCACGTTCATGTCCAGCTTGTGGCCTCTCTTCCCTGTCACCCCCATCTTCCTGTCCCCCTTCTGTTTCCTGCTAGAGCACAAGCAAGCTGCCAAAGTAGGGAAAGGGAGATCACACTGTCTGTGTTCAGCATGCTGGTTGAGGAACATAAGAAGAACCATACTGGATCAGACCAAAGACCTATCCAGTCCAGCATTCTGTTTCCATTATGGCCAAACAGCTGTCTATTGGAAGCCCACAAGCAGGACATGAGTACAACAGCACCCTCCTGCTCATGTCCCCCCAGCAACTGATATTCGGAGATAGGCATGTAGGAAATTTCGATCAGTTCACATTTTGATATGCACATACCAGATTTGAACTTCCTAAACCAATATGTGAAACAGAACACAGTTGTCTTTCAGTATTCACACTTCTCCAAACAAAAAAATGCAGTCCTCCAAATAAAAAATGGATACAAAAAATGCATATATATCATGGTTAGGGATGGACAGATCTGTCAGTTTCATTTTCTCTGGTGTGGTTTGTTGAAACAAGTCAAGATCAAACTGTGGTTTATGACCCTAACTTGTAAACAAATCAGAGTTTAAACTAACCAGAGTTCTTCCAGTTCAGATGTAACAATAGACTCTACTTAAAATGGGAATCAGATGCTTTTGATGCAGAAGAGGCATGCTGGAGAATGAGAGGTGATGGAGGAATGCACGTGCCCAAAATTTTGCCTCTGCTCATCATTCATGCAACCGAATAAGGACTCAATGGGCATATAAGAGGCATAAACATTCTCTGCAATGTTGAACTTGGAATTTGTGTACATTTGTTTGCTCACATGTGGGACGGGGAGTCCCACAAAATTCAACAGAGCCCTTTTGCCCCTGTCCCACATGTACCCAATGTGCAAGTTACCATTGTAGGGAATGGGAGGTCTGTGCATGCCTCTTATATGCCCATTGGGTCTGTGTACTATGCAAGTTACTCATGCTCTGGAGTACAGGTAACATCCATGGTACACAGAAGAAGGACTCAAAATGGACATGAAAAAGGCATGCACAGGCCTCCCATTCCCTATTACAGTAATACCTTGGATTACGAGCATAATTCGTTCCGGAGCCATGCTCGTAATCCAAAATACTCGTACATCAAAGCAAGTTTCCCCATTAGAAATAATGGGAACTCTGCTGATTCGTTCCACAACCATGTAATCACTGCTTTGCCGGCTCCCTGGCAGGGAGCCCCATGGAGGGAGCCGGCAAAGCAGTGATTAAATGGTTGTGGAATGAATCAGCGGAGTTCCCATTATTTCTAATGGGGAAACTTGCTTTGACGTGCTGGCTCCCGGGCTCCTGGCTGCACCTCCACTCGCTCTCCAAGGAGTGGCCAGGAGGTGGGGGCTTCCATCGAGGCGAGGCATCGAGGGTTGGAATTTCAGGACAAAAACGGGAGAGGGGAAGCTTAATTCCCCCCTCCCAAATCACCACAGCCCCACTCTGAATGGGGACTGCTGCGCCGGCCGGCCGAGCGAGTGGCCAGGAGGCGGGGGCTTCCATCGAGGCAAAGCGCCTCGCTGGCTGCCATGCCGCTCCCACCGCTCCCTACCTCTGTAAACGGCGGCTCGCCTCTCCGTGGCAAGCCGCCCGTGCCGCCGGCGGTCCCGTCCCGTCACATCTGGTCCCATCGCGTCACATCTGGCAAAGGGGCAGCGCGAGGCGCCTCCATTTGGCTCCCTGACAGGGAGCCTTCAAAGCTTTGCAGGCTCCTTGTCAGGGAGCCAAATGGAGGTGTGGTGCGGCCTATCGCTCTGCGTGTGCCTCGCGCTGCCACTTTGCCGACTCCCAGGCAGGAAGCCGGCAAAGCGGCAGCGCGAGGCGCAGGCAGAGCGAGCGACGTGGCTCCGTCGCCTCACCTCTATAGGGTGCTTTGCTGGCTCCCAGGCAGGGAGCCGGCGCAAGGCGCCGCCACAGGGGTGCAAGGCGCCCGCACAGCAAGCGGCCTCGCCTCTCCTTCATGGGGTTCTCAGGCAGGGAGCCAGCGCAGCAGCGCGAGGCGCCCGCACAGTGAGCGGCTGCGCCTCACCTCCATGGGGCTCCCTCCCGGCTAGGCAAAGCCGGGGAGCTGGCACGTCGCGGGCACAACGTGTGGCTCGTGTTGCGAGACACGCTCGTCTTCCAAATCTAAATAAATGATAAATTTTTGCTCGTTTTACGACAAGCTCGTATACTGAGTTACTTGTAATCTGAGATATTACTGTATATCCCTTCATGCCGCCTTCATGCACACTTGCATGCTCACACACATAAGTAAGGGTGCCAGACTGGAAAATCAGGCCTAATTCAATATGACTCTTCTATGTGCAAGTTCTGTGCCCTTGGTCAGACTGGTCTAAACCTTCGGTATATTTTGTGATAAAACCAAATAATAGCTGACGTGGTACTATGGTAAACCAGTGCAGGATGTCATAAAGGATGTTTAGTATAATATTTCCAGAAGAATTAAACATTTTCAGAGCAAGTTGATACTCCATAGTTATTCTACAAATGCCTCTGGAACAGCCATCATAACTGTATCGAATTCCCTTTAATTCTCCAGAGGTTTAACATAAGATTCAGGATACATTTTGGGAAGTATTGTTTGATGGACTTCCTGCCTGTGCATAAGTTCTCTTAGGGCAACTTTCTGTGAGACAAACATTATCACTAATTGCTCCTTAAACATTAACTGTTAATCAGTCTTTCTGAGAGAGAGGGAGGGAGAGCAGCAAATATTCCTGTTTTCTCTCTCTTCTCTCAGCACCAGCAACTTTCTCTCAGCAATAGCAACTCTTTGAAGCTTTTGCTTCAAAACTCTGTTTTCTCTCACCAACAGCAACTCTTCGAAGCTTTTGCTGTTCATTAATCTAAATCAGTATTTATTGATTTATAATATTTATATACCACCCAATAATTAAATTTCTCTTGTTGACTTACAGTAAACATTAAAACCATGCAAGCAATAAGATGCAAACCTGGCAACAGCACAAAACCAGTCTTTAGATCTTTTAAAACAGCTAGTTTTAAAAGATCTAAAAAGCACTAAAGTTGCACTCTGTATACCCACTTACCTGGTAGTAAGCCCTATTGAAAGTAAACACATATAGGATTGCACTGTAAGAGTTTACTAATGAGTAGACATGTATAGGATTGCTCTGTAAGATATTTTAAGATGTAAAGGCCTGCGGGAAAGAAAGGTCTTTATTTGGTGCCAAAAAGACCACAAGACTCTCTGGGGAGTGCATTCCATAAACAGGGGCAGGGGACCACTGCTGAAAAGACCCTTTGCCTAGTAGTAGCCAGCCACTGTACATTATTTGGCAGGGGCAGATGTTGAAGGGGGTCAGAAGATTATCAACAGCAGCTGACAGCAACTATGAGGCTTTAAAAAAAAAAAAAAAACAGAATTGCACTGTCAGGGAATCTTCATTAGAGTGTGACCAAGTCATGAATATGTCTGTAAGTAGTTCATTAAGGCAGAAACTGCTGACCTTAAAGGATTGTTCATCAAACTCACAGGTTACTCTAAAGCTAAAAGTATTTCCCGCATACTTGTCTCCTGAAAGCACCTGGATCTAAAGTCTTATGCGACAATGAGGCACCTGTTGGAAGTAATGAGGCTCTTTTGGAGTTGAAGTGAAGTGTCTATGCTTCTCTTCTTTGCCCCCTCAGAAAATTAAGCCAAATCCACCAATTTATCACAGATAACCCTCTCACAAAATGGCAGGGATGTGCCACACTCTCTTTCCCCTCTTACTCACTTCCTCTTCTGCAAGTGAGGTCTCTCACTTCCTCTTCTGCAAGGAGAAAGTGCATTTTGAAGGTTTAATGGCTTTTAAGGAGCTAGTATGTGGAGAGCTGTAATCTGCATTTAAATAGAAGAATCTCCAAGAATACATTTCCCCTTGTCTCACTGCTAGAGGCAAAGCATGGAGTATGTAAAATGATAAAAGGAAACCTCTGCTGTTAGTTTCTGTGATGGGAAGCCAGGCAGGTATAACTTTAAAAAGCTTGCTGGCTGTTTATTCACTAACGACTAAGGGCACTTCGAAATAAGGGGGCTTGTTGACAGTTAGGCCCACTGAATCGGCATTCCAGGCACATTCCCGGTAGCTCCTAATAACCAAGGTAGCTTGGGTTGTACCTCTTTCTTGAGGTTTCTTCTCCACCAATCCACTTCTCACTCTTCTGGTTGATCGTTATATCAGGAACAGTTGATGTCTAGCCAGCAGCAAATACAGTTGCAAGCCATATCAGTCCTTGGGAAGCTCCCTCAGTTGTTTTCCACTCTTACTTACTTACTTATTATATTTATTTATTATATTTATACCCCGCCTTTTTTCCTGCAAGGAACCCAAGGTGCCTTACATAATCCTCCTCTTCATTTTATCCTCACAACAACCCTGTGAGGTAGGTTAGGCTGAGATGCAGTGACTGGCCCAAAGTCACCCAGTGAGTTTCATGGCTGAGCGGGGACTAGAACCCGGATCTCCCATTACTTTAACATTGCACCCTGTTGCTAAAAATGGTTCAGTATCACTCTGGGTTTTAACTTTCAGGTCTTTTGTATTTATTATGATATTATTGTGATTTTATCATAAATGTTTTTAATTTATATTGTAAGCCACCTTTGGGGCTTTTGTTGCCAAAAGGTGCTGTGTATAGGTGTAAGGCACACATGGTTCTTTCCCCTCTTATCTTCAAAACAACCTTGTGAGGTAGGTTAGGCTGAGAGAGAGAGCGATTGTCCCAAGTTCATCTAGTGAGCTCCAGAGCCAAGTGGGGATTTGAACCTGGGACTCCCCAGTCCTAGTCTGACACTCAAGTAACCACTGCATCACACTGGCTCTCAAGATTGTATTTTACTTACCCTGTTCCTTCTAAATCAGGAGTGATTTCGAACCAAACTAGATGTGACATAAAAGATATATGGAGTTTTCCCTGGCAGTTTTTGTTTTTTCTTTACTGCAGCTGTGGGGGATTCCAAATTTGATAACAGAAGTGGTCATTTCCTGATAACCCTTTGTCCTGATCAAAATTGTTCCTCCAGGGCGTAACATGTTCCCCAGAGGCCCATTGGCTATTGCCTCAATGAAAAATACTCCCTCAAACTACTTTTCTTCCACAGCAGAAAATATATTTTGCCATGGGATCATGCCGCAGGGGGGGAGGGTTGGCCTATGGGCTGACTTTGGTGAGTAGCGCCACCACGTATCTCAGCTACGCGGAGTATTGGGCGGTGGTAAATAACCCAACTCCTGGAAAAGCCAATGGTTTAGGGTGGGGGAGCTTGACCAGGAGGCTTGTGGAGCCTTGAGGAATTAAATCACCTCTAAATTCCACCTGACCTTGGGCAGCAGCTGTGTCAGTACCGTTCAGAGACCAAGGCAAGGGATGCCGATAGGACTCCGATATGGAAAACTGCAGGCAAGGTGGTAGTAGCCATCGTAATCGGCCGTAGCACTGTGATGTAGAAGGCAATGGAAAACCACCACTTTATATTTTCCAAGTATACTAGTCATGGCTAGACACAGATCTAAAGGTAGTCTAGCCATGATGATGTCCAAACTCTGGTAGGAGAAGAACAACATGGTATCATTTTCCTTTTAGGGAGAAAACCATGCAGGGGGTGGGGATGGTTTTGATCTGGAAATATCCCATGGGGTTGTGACAGATTTCTCCCAGGGTGAAGGTTAAGTGCCCCTGCCCCGCACCATTACTCAGATCAAATCTGAAGACCACAGAAGCTGCAGTAAAGTTTTTTTAAAAATCTGTAAGTAGATATACTCCACATGGCTCTCATGTCACATCTAGTTTGGTTCTTAACCAGTTCAAAACTCCCAACTGTAATTATATTCCTTGTCTTTCAATTTCCAAAGAATCCGGTTTTAACATGGGTATTTTTAATTAACCCAATCTTGAAATCTGTAACCTTTTTTCAGGATTATTGGCTTACAGCCAACTGAAATTCATGGAGCATGAAATGTAGTCCACACAATTCAGAATGGTGGAACTCTTGCTTGAAAGCACACCTACATCGGAACTGCCCCAGTTGGAATGATGTAAAGACTTCCATCCACATGATTCTTCCCTATGGAATCAATAGGTAATATCCAATGGGGTGCTTGTGCCCCTGCCAATTCCTTTCCACCCCACTGATTCCCTTCTGCAAACAGTGGGTCCTGCCAATTCCATTGCGCAAATGGGACCCACCACTTATGCAAGGGAGATTCAGTGCTTCCTAGGGGAAGACCTGAAACGATCAGAAACACTCATTTCTGGAAGGAGTCAGCTCAGTGGAGCTCCCTTAGGTGAGCTCTGCTGACCTGCCTCCTTCTAGAAATGAGCATTTCTGCTCATTTTGGGTTGCCCCGGAAGCGCTAAATTAGTAAATTGTCATTGTGCAAGCGGTGGGGGCCACTTATGCAATGGAATTGGTGGGATGGAAGAGAATCAGCAGGGGAGGAAGCACCCCATTGGATTCTGCCCAAAGTGTATATAACATTGTTTATATAACATTATATAACATCCCACTGGGGAGTGATGGGAGTTCTAGTCCAACACTTCTGGAAGGCACCAGGCTGGGGAAGGCAACAGTAGAGCCTGGAAGTTCTGGTGTAGCCACTGAGTATTGAGAAAGCTGGTCTGTGGGGTGAAAGCATATAAAAAGCTTAACATCACTTAACATCAAAAAAACCAAAGTGCTTCATCAGCAAGTGCAAGCTAACCCTTTGGTGATGCCATCTATCCAGCTTGGCGGGACAACACTGGAAAATGTCGATCATTTTCTCTATCTTGGCAGCTATCTTTCTGTTACAGCTAACATCGACAGTGAAATCCAGCATCGTCTGAGCTCCGCAAGTGCCGCATTTTCTCGAATGAAACATAGAGTGTTCGAGGATCAGGATATTTGTAAGAAGACCAAAACACTGGTTTATGAAGCCATTGTATTACGAACTTTATTGTATGCCTGCGAAACATGGACTATCTATAAACGTCACCTCCAACTCCTTGAAAGATTTAATCAACGTTGCCTCCGGAAAATCTTGCGAATTACTTGGGAAGATAGGCGGACAAATGTCAGTGTACTGGAAGAAGCAAAGACTACTAGCATTGAAAAAATTATCCTTCAATGCCAACTTCAGTGGACCGGTCATGTTGTTCGAATGCCTGACTGCCGTCTCCCAAAGCAGTTACTTTATTCCCAACTCAAGGATGGAAAGCGGAATATCGGTGGTCAATATAAGAGGTTTAAAGATGTTCTTAAGGCTAATCTAAAAAAAAATGCAATATAAACATCAAAAACTGGGAAGCTCTGGCCCATGAACGATCTAACTGGAGGTTGGCCTTTCACAAAGGTTCTATGGACTTTGAAGAAGCCCGAGTGCAAGGTGAAAGGGAGAAACGTGCTAAGCAGAAAGCACGTCAAATGAATCCTTTAGAGGACCATCTTCCATCTGGTAACCTGTGTCCTCACTGTGGGAAGCTGTGTGGATGTAGAATTGGCCTCCACAGTCACTTACGGACCCATCGCTAGAGTCTACACAATTTTCTTTAGAATTTTCCTCCTTTTAAAATCACCTTTTTGTAAAATTTTATCCTGGAAGACAATCTTACTCGGTCACGAGCGATCGCCTGACTGACTGACTGAGTCCAACACTTCTGGAAGGCACCAGGCTGGGGAAGGCAACAGTACAGCCTGGAAGTTCTGGTGTAGCCACTGAGTACTGAGAAAGCTGGTCTGTGGGGTGAAAGCATATAAAAAGCTAGACTGGGGGGAGAGGCAGAAGGAAAGACAGAACCCAGTGTGGAGAGGGAAAGGGAGCCATAATGAAGTTGAAGACACTCTTCAAAAGACAACCAGAGCAGCCTCCAAAGCTGGAAATCAGTAAAGCGGTGAGCTAGTGGGCACTGGCTGGGTCTTCCCTGCATCATCATCATGGGGTCAGATTATGGTGTTGTTTTTTAGTGTGAGAGTGAACAGTTAAAAGGGATGCTTTTAATCCTATCAGATACCTTATTTACATAGTCACCTTTCAGTCCACAGTTACTATGACAAAACTAATTAGGACTTTCACTGAGGAAATGGGTTTGGAAAACCAAAGACACCAGAGGATCCCACAACCAGAATATGCCAAGGGACCATACTCAAGTGAGCTTAAGAAAAAGCCCACTATGCCTCTGTCACAGGACTCATTCAGGACTCTAGAAAGAGGCCCATACAATATTCTGCACATGCATAACATAGGGTGTTAACATCCATAATAATAAAGAGTGCTGATTTTAATTTGTGCTGTGATGAACAATACATGTGCCGTTTTTAGTGATCATTGGATAAGATATGTAATTAAAATAGATTCACCTTAATATATTAAACTTGTAATCTCTCTGTGGCACATTGCCAGGCTGCAAAGCAGGGATGGACCAGCCAGGCATCTTTGAAACTCTAGGCCATGAATTTTAGGACTACTCTTTATGTGACCTCTATAAACTAATCGTAAAAGACCTCCTTTTGGATGCCACAATTATAGCTGCTTGTAAAATAAGGGAAGTGGGGGTAGGGGGATTTCAGAATGATGTGCACATTGTCTAGCACCTGTCCTGGATAACATAAGCTTTTAAAGAGCCCTGAGTAATAGATCTGACTTGTGCAATGTTGCTGTCAGAAACTCTTTGCCCTACTTGTGCCTATAAAGGCAGTGTGTCCAATGGATTATAGCACACTGGTAAAGTGGGAGGCAGATGTAGTATAGCAACACTAAACATTGCAAGGAGCATAGGAACATCAGAAGCTCCCATAGATCAGACCATTGATCCACCTCGCTCAGAATTGTCTACACTGGCTTCCAGTGGCTCTCCAGGGTTTCAGGCGGGGCGGGGGTCTTTCTGAGCCCTACCTGGAGATGCCAGGGATTCAACCTGGTACTGTTTGCATGCCACACATGGCCTTTTCTCAAGGAAAGAGGGGCAGACCATGCAAGCACAGTTTCTCTCTGCTCTGAGAGTCTTAAGTTCAAGCAACACATGTAGGCAATCATACATATACAGAAGGCAAAATGTACTTCATTCAGCTCTGTCAGATTGCTCCAGTCCAGATTCAAATGCCTATAGATAAAATCTGCTTGATTTTTCACAGAGTCTGTTAATATGTCTACCAATATGTTTTCCAGTAGATTACCTAGTAGATTTTCCATGTATATAGATATATCAGGCCGTTAACTGATTAAAGAATGTTTAGTTGATTACACAACTGTCTTTTAACTGTTAAATCAATTAATTTGATCCAAATAGTACACATTTGGATATAACCAAACCCTCAGTATTTGGTGAATTTTTGAGATGCTTCAGGAAGTGGGGGATAACTTACATGCTGCCACTCACTGTCAGAAGGAAATGACATCTTTCATCTTTTCATTCTGCTTCACTGTTACACAGAATCACCAGAATCAAAACACCCTCAAAAGATAAAAGATGAAATGTCCTTAGCCTTCAGCATCCTTGGATCAAAAAAATGTCATCACTAATTAAATGTGGCTCCCACCCATTAATCAGCTAAAACTTTAGTTTATTAATCTACCAATTAAACTAACTAAGGATGCAATCCTATACATGTTTAGACAGAAGAAAGTCCCACAACTCCCAGCATTCCCCAGCCAGCATGGCTAGCAGGGAATCCTGTGAGATGTAAGACTTTTTTCTGTCTAAACATGCATAGGATTGTGTCCTAAGACTGTAATCCAATGCACCTTTATGCACGAATAAGCTCCACTGAACACAGTGGGACGTTAGTCTGAGGAAACAGGCATAGGATTGCTCTGCAAAACATGTATCTTAGTATGTAGCTTAATTATAAACAGTAACATAAACACATTTACATAACCATTTTTTAAGAAGTATGTTAGAGATTTGGATTAGTATGAGGAAAATATTTATACCAGGGATATCCCCGTTAACTCCAGTGGTGGCTATGGATGATTTTCCCGAAAATTTAAGACAGACTTTGGAGGGTATATTAAGAAAAGAAAAGGTTATTAAATTAATGGATTGGGTGGAAAAGATGGAGACTAGAGAACAAATAATTGCAGCGGTTGGAAGAAGTATTTCATGGTTAAATTTAATGCAGTTAGAGCAGTGGTCGAAGAAATGGAAGAGGAGAACTGAGTATAAAAGGGATTTAACTACATTTGAAATGATTGCTATGTCTAGAGAAGGTATCGAAGGGGATGCGTCAACAAGAGGTATAACAAAGGATCTATATATAATGATTCAAAAAGCGGAAGAGCAAAAGGATCATCTTAAAACAGTTTGGGATACTGAATTTGAGGAGGAGATTTCGAAGGAGGGTTGGAAGAGTATTTGGGATAGATGTATTCTGAGAGTTATGTCAATAAAGATAAAGGAAAACTTTTATAAATTGATTTGGAGATGGTATTTAACTCCAGTAAGATTAAACCGAATAGACAAGAATTGCAAATCGTAGCTGTTTTAAGCTAGGTTGCCCTGTTTTTTGTGCTAAAAACGTAGCGCAGGGTCCCATCGTGTCACTTCCTGGCAGCCGGAAATGACGCGACGGGACCCCATGCTGCCGGCACGGCGTGGAGCGGTGGGATGAGTGGCGGGAAGGTAAGGTGCGTGAGTCTCGGGGGGGGCCGAGCAGGGCCGATTTCGGCCTCACTTCAGCCCCCCGAGACTCACGAATATTCGTGGATACATCCCTAAAATTGACTTGTAGTATTAAATGTAAAAAGGGACAGCTAAAGATAAATAATTTTAAGGATATTTGGGGTCAGTTTCTAGATTATGTGTTAATAAAGGGGAAAGGGAGTATGCCTTGATAGGATATGTTATGTTTTTGGAATACAGAATAGTAATTGTTTAATGGGATGGAAGCATATCAAACAAATATTTATTACGGTCCAAGACCAGCATAAACAGTAAGTCAACAGACAATACACACACAAAATTTGTACAATACCAAGATTTAGGCTGTCCTTCAGTAAACCATATCATGATGGCATACAATAAAAACAAGACATCAGTATAAAATCACAATTAAATATGAGGAAGACAGAACAGATTTTGGTAGTGGTGGACCCGAGCCTGGAGTCGGATAAAGGCTCGCTCCGGGCTCAGCCCCCCGTGAGTGGTGGCGGCCTGATCTCGCTCTTCAGAGCGGCGTGGAGCATTCTCCACACCATTTGCGCCGCTTGAGCCGCCGCCAGAGAAACCCCCCGCGCACGGCCCAACCACCACCACCGCTGCCGGACCCCCCCGCCCCCACCACTGCCGCCAGGACCCCCCCCCCGCCGCCTACCTGGTCCTGCGCACCGCCGGAGCCACCGGAGCCACTGCTCCGTCACGCTGAACCCCCGCCCGCGCTCTGTTTTGGTGGGAGGAACCAGGGCAACAGGGCTTAAACAGCCCTGTTGCCCTGGTTTCCCACACCAAAAACAGAGCGCGGGGTTCCAGCGCGACGGAGCAGGGTCCCGTTGCGTCACTTCCTCCGCGCCGGAAATGACGCGATGGGACCAGCGGACGGGGAGGCAGGCTCTCCGCAGAGCCGGAAAGCCTGCAGGTAAGCCCATGTGGGTGGCCGAGTAGCCCGGCGAACATGAGCAGGCCCAATTCGGGCCTTGCTCCTGTCTGCCGGGCTACTCGGGTACATCCCTAGGTTTTGGCCCTTTTTCACTGTTTCAGACAAGGCCTAAGAAGTTATTATAAGTGTATGGTGTGTTCTTGTAGCCAGAAAGCAAAATTTGGCAACTTTATAGGTTATAGAAGGGTCTCTGTCCGCAAGTAAATGCATGGTGTAAAATTCATCAGTGTTACCTGGAAAATCATGTAACAAGGGATGGATCTTGACCGGGCATCTATGTAGAACGAGCAGTATAAAAGGACATGTGTAATTGTCTCTGTCTCCCTTGAGTCACATGGGCACAGCCTCTGAGCGACTGGTATATTTTGATATCTGCCTTCTAGAAACTTTGAGGGGAGAGCATTATAGCAAGCCCTAGTGAATGCCCATCTATATTTATAATAGTTGAGAGAACTTAAATAAGCCGCAGGCCCTCTATTCTGTATATCTCGAGGGGAGCGGTAAATATATATGCTTTGACTTAAGTCATTTTGAAGTTCTATATCCCAGATCCGTTCTTTAATAATATCTTTTGCTTTCTCCAATCCTAAATTTAGCAAATATTCAGGAGAGAGACCATATCTATGGCGTTATCTATGGTGTTATCTATAGATAACACTTGTTATCTATGGTGTTCCACTATTTTGTTTGGTAATTATCTTGTAAAATTAGGGGGAGATGGAAGCATATCAATTGGTCCCTAGGAGGGTGTGGGGGGGTGCACTTTAGGATTTATTGTATGTAGTTTTAGTTCAAATTCTATGTTATGGTTGTATTTTGTTATATTTTGTTTGGGAAAAATTAAATATTTTTTTAAAAAACCCAAACATTTACAAATGGCAGATGGAGGAGGACACTCGTTATATTGCACTTAACGTCTTAGGCACTTCATACTTCAGAAAGTACATCCTGCTTGCATTGGTCCTGCTTTCAGATCATAACCATTACTATTCCTATACACATACCAATATGGTGGTATACAGAGGGACAGAACAATTGGTTTTCTCTCCCTAGCCCTGTGCCCTTGCCAAACCCACTCTCTGTTTACCATAATGTAATTTCAGTCAGTTGTCAGATCACTGGTTTTTCACTTACAGTGATCAGATTGCAGCTGCAAAAGTTTCCATTTTGAGAGACGGTTCACATCTCCCTCTAACATGTATTCTAGACAGCATTTGTTTAAAAATTGGCTCAGCTCAGAACCTATTTCAAGGCAAAGGAATGATGAAGAAAGATGCCAGCTTTGAGGCACATTGTGTATTAGATGACCTCTGATGCTCAGGCAGCAACTTCGTGAATTTTAAAACAAGGCCTTCTCTGTGGAGAATTATTTATCAGCTGCTGCTTGTGCACTGTGGTGTTTAACAGGAGGTGATTGTTATCAGAAAACATGCATCCTGCAGTGTTTCCGCGCAGAAATTACCAGTTTACAAATGCAAGAGAAGATGCTTTGACTGTAGCTAGCAATCCTTGCTGACTTCTGAATTGTTTGAGGTTGCTGTAAGGCATGTAAATATTTAAAATAATGATCAATGGACGTCAAAGCCATTTGTGTGAATACGCAGCCACTGCTTAATGTGTTACTGATGTGCTGTCTGAATCAATGTTTGGACAGATAGGGCTGCACTCCCTTTGAAAGATCAGGTTTGTAATCTGGGGGTACTCCTAGATCCATCATTGTCACTGGAGGCCCAAGTGGCCATGGAGGACTTGGAGTGCCTTTTACCAGCTTTTACTAGTATGCCAGCTCCTGGAGAGGGATAGCTTGGCCACAGTGGTACAGGCATTAGTAACCGAGACTGGATTACTGCATTGCGCTCTATGTGGGGCTGCCCTTAAGGGTGGTCTGGAAGCTGGAGCTAGTAGTGCAGAATGCAGCAGCTTGGCTGTTTTCAGGAGCTGCCCCTTTTCAGTATGTTACTTATTTGCTGAGGAAATTGGCTGCCTATTCACAACCAAGCCAGGTTTAAGGTTTTGTTACTAATATATAAAGCCCTAAACACGATCAGGATACTTGAGAGAGAGAGCGCTTTCTCCCTTATCAATCTGCCCAGTCACTGAGGTCATCAGATGAGGCACTCCTGGTGGTTCTGCATGGCCCTATGAGCCGGTTGGAATCCACCTGCAGTAGAGCCTTCAGTGTGATGGCTCACTCTCTGTGGAACTCTCTGCCTCTGGATGTCAGGCAGGCACCAACATTGTTTTGCTTCTGGCGCCTGCTGAGACATTTTTATTTCTGTTCCCTTTATCTTTTATTGTTCACCACTCTCAAATCTGTTTAGATGTGGAGCAATATATAAATGTTGTAAATAAATAAAAATAAAATGAATTATCAATCTGGTAGGTGTGAGTACCATAGCCAAAATCCCGAGGAAGATCTAACAAAATAATTGATTCAAGAGCTGGAGAAATCTAGCGAAGCCTTCCCTCCTTCCCCTGGCTGCCCCACTTCCTTTTTCCCGTCCATTCATCCTCTTCTCTGGACATTTTTATTTCAGTATGGAAAGTAGAAGACTGCAATCACCCATGTGTATGCTGAGATGGTACAGTTATGCAAAAGAAGCTTATCGGTATGTTTGGATGAATTAGCTTGTAGGGGAGAGTGAAGACTGAGGAATAATAACATGGTTGTAACTGCTAGGCATGAATTTAAAGTGATTGGTCTATCAGGGTTATGGTTGCCTAGCAACAGCAACTACAGTTCTAGCCTCAGCAAAAATGTTAGCCTGGACATGGACTGCAGCTACAAGAGGAGCCTTATGTATAAAGATCATGGCAGCATAGAATAGCCATACCTACTACGGGGCAGCGGGGAGCTTTAGAGCAGGGGTGAGCAGAAAGTAGATCTCCAGATGTTTTTAGACAGTGCTTGGGGGAGCCTGACTCAGGCTAGTGGGGAGGGAGGTGATTTCCACAAATTCCCCCTTTCTTCTGTAGCCCTCCCCCCCTGCTGTTTCAAATGGTCCCGCAACCACCTAGAGCAGATCCGGGGAGGTACAAGAGGCTGCAGAAGGAAGGGTGAATCAGTGATTGTTACTTGCCCCCCTTACATTCATGGAAGACACTTGCGGACCAAAGAGCTTTCTGTGATACGAGGGACACAACTCCAGACCTATGATGAGGGAGATCCCAGTCTTGCTGAAGTGATTCACTGGGGTATGGGATAGTCCTCTGACACCAACCTTCACACCCTTAATAGCCTAGTACCAGGATACCTTAAGAACTGCCTTCTCCCATGTGAACCTGCCCAATCATTAAGCATCAGAGGTCCTGCTCTATGTCCCATTACCAAGAGAGTTATGGCAGGTGGGCACAAAAGGCTGGACCTTTTCTGTGGTGGGGCCTAGACTGTGGAACACCCTCCCGGGAGAGATCAACCAAGCTTCATCTTTGCTTGTTTTTTGATGGGCAGTTAAGACGTACTTACTTAAGCAAGCTTTTTACCTATGATGGTTTGCTACATATGACTCACAATATATTGAAACTGTTGTTTGTTTTTGTCATGAGGTTTCAATATATTGTTTATTTTAATGTTTTTTATTAATTGATTTATTTAAATGAGATTTTTGCCGCTTTTAAGTATTCCATATAGAAAACAGGATATAAACAAACAAACAAACAAATAAATAAATAAATCATCCAGTTTCCCCTCTGTGGACAACATAAGTTCAGGTTGGCAGAAGGAGATGAATGTGTTCTGTGTGTACTACCAAGTTACTGTAGTCCTGTAACCCGGAAACACTGCTTTTCTCAGGGCCTCAGGGTGTGGTGTTCTCTTTATATTTCCTTCCCATCTTTGTCAGTCACAATGGTTAACATATTAATATAAAGGGGGTGGCTCTCCTTAGAATGTCTTTGGCGTGTGTCTTGAAATTAGGCATGCAGAATAACTGCACTTCCACTATTTGTTTAGAGAGGAAAACAAAGCCTAAGATTACTTTAATCCATTTTCCTATTAATGCCACACTGAGTAAGGAAACCCTGGATCACTTTGAAATATTTCTACATAAAAGCACATTAGACCTTAAGGACTACATAGTGCATGATGGAAGGTAGTTAACTTCACCTCCCCCAAAAAGAGAATTTTTTAATGATCTCATTCATTCATTTCTTTAAAAACTATAAAATAGTCATATAGTAATCTACCAAAGATACTCCCAGGTGTTCTGTTGAGATGTAATTTCGGAACACCAAGGGATCTTGCCCCGTAATGTAACTTGTTGTGCCTTACAGCTTAATAATAAAAAAGGCATTTAGGAATCATTCATCCTGGCTGCTAAAATGTGTCTTGCAATAATACCATTATAGGAACTTATACTTTTAATAGTGATGTTTATTTCATAGGCAACCTCATCAAAGCCCTCCACAAAACATTTTCAGTACATTGCAGCGGTGGGACCACAAAATAGAGCTGGTCCTACGTGCACAAGCAGCATACTTTACTTAATAAAAGTAAATCACATTTTCATTAGGAGTCACTGTTATAAAACCTACATGAGTTTTTAAAGTGGTATAAAAATGACTTTTCCAAGCTATCTCATCCCATCAAAGCCAGAACTTTGAGAGTAGTTGTGAACAGAGATGCTGGAGAATTTCATTTGGTTCGCATTTTTAAGAGAACCAACCAAATTTGCATTAGCTGGCACACCAATAGCATTAGCTGGCATGCCAATTTTCCCAGGTGAACTGCCAATTGGCATGCCAATTTTCCCAGCTCAAACTAATGCTATTGGCATTGCACTAGAGTAGCTGGATACTGCCCTTTGAATTTAACTGGTTTAAATTGTAACATTTTGATACTGATGTGGGGGTGGTGGGTGGGGCTTGCTACTGATACCTTAGTGCAGTGTTCTCCAACCTTGGGTCCCAGATGTTTTTGGCCTACAACTCCCAGCATGCCCCAGCCAGCGTAGCCTAGCTCCAATTTTGTATCTCCCACAATGCAGGTATGAGTGTTGTGTCTCGTTCCAGGAAACAGTGCTGTGCCAAAATCTGTCCTCCAGTTTCCTGGAAGTTTTCTTCCTCCATGAAAGAGGCTTCCATTTTTCTGCCTCATTCTAGAGTGATTTATTAATTATTTTGACCTTATTTTGCTGGTGTTTTTGAGTGTACCGTACTTAATCACTGCAAGGTGGCCAAGGGTGGTGTGTGTGTGTGTGTGTATCTTTCTTTTATTCATCTCTCAAGCTGCCTACGTTTCCTGGTCTGAAAAAAATAGCCCATGAAAATATTGGACCCAGCTCCAGCGCTGTAGCGGGCCTTATAGTTTATAGCCAGAATCTGATCAGAAGTGGTCCGGAAGGGTTGGGGCCTGTTCAGTCTGTGGTAGAGATGTGTGATGCTGGAAATCCATTTCATTTGAGCCCAACGGGCTTCCGCAGTGTTTCCAATCCAGCGATCAGAAACGGACCATGCCAGATTTTGTTTTTCGAGTTCCAGAAATGTGCGCAAAGAAGAAGGAGTGGTTTTTGGAGGTGTCATACAGGTTGAAGTGTCTCCCCTGAAGGGCAGAATGGAGATGCCCTGTTAGGGTAGGGGACCTCATTGATGGGCTACAATCCCTTGTCAGTTAGTTGTTAAGGAGGAGGGCTTTCACAGCCACACCTTTGCCTTTAAGCCGGTGCCCAGGCTGGGAGCCTTTGCTAGGAACATGCTAGTCTTCACTGTCTGAAATCCTCTCTGTTTGGACTTACTACCAACTGAGCCTCTTGAGAGGCACCCTTCACATGGACTCTCCTTACAGTTTGGACTCTTGTCTCTTTAACTTTGCACTGTTAAGAACTTTGCATTGTTAAGTACTGCTATACTTTTCATAGAACTTGAATTCTTGTTTGTGATGGATTGTGGATCTTCATTGTTGTGGATCTTCTGGCCAGAGTTGCCAGATGGCTTGGACTGATCCTGACTCTTGGACTTTTCTGTGCCTGGACCCATGTAGCGTAGAGATGCCAAAGTAGAAGCCATGGTTGTTGAAGTCTCTCTCTGTGTAGGATTTCTCTGTACTAACTCTTGAACCTGTTTTGACTCTTGGATGTGATAGCCTTGACCCATGTAATGCGAAGGTTCCAACAAAGATTTTGAGGTTTGTTTAAACCTTTGCACGCACGTGTGGATTTGTTCTTCTAGAACCCTTGTCTTTGATTACCTGGGAAGGTTGATCTCAAGAATCATTCAGATCCCTAACCCTGTAATTAGAAACCCTTATGTTTAATTGCCTGGTATGGTTGACCTCAGGAATCATTCAAGCCTATCCTGAGCCACAGAGAATACAACAGAAAAATCAGTTGTCTGGATCTCTGACCCAGCTATAGTTATTAGCTTTGGGTTGTTGTGGAATTACAGAGCCTACAGCTATTTGCCACCAGCTATATGTTTTCTGAAGACTGTAACCATTAAGATTTTACCAGGGGATTTGTTACAATAATTTGTGTGTTCCGTGTCAGAATGCCAGTGTGTGTGTCTGAAGAACCAGGCCCATGACAGAGAATTTCTCCAAATGTTCTTCTCCTTTGAATTTCTTTTTGAAAGCCATTGATTTTCTATCTAGTTCAATGAGAATGGTCAAAAAATATGGGAGAAATTTTCAGCATAGCACTAATTTAAATATTACATATATTATGAATTGTATTATACACACTATGGCTGTTTTTGTTGTGCGTAGATTCTTGTTTACTGTTCTTCTGAGCGATTTTGAAAATAATTTGGAAAAGTAGCATATAAATAAACTGATGATGATGAGCAAATGGTACAAGTAATCAGGCATTCCCTACTGCAACCTCTGCTGTCATGACCACTAGCCGTTCCACCTGCTGTCCATCCATTTTTCCATGTCTGGGACTGGGAGAGGTTGGTTGGGCTTCAGCATTCTGCAGCTGCTAATCATCCTCAGAATGCTCTCTTTAGCCATCTCCAGGTCCACCCAGAGTGAATGGGCCATCTTCTTGACTGGTTGAGGAGGTGAAGTACAGATTCATCCCAATTAAAGCTATGTGGGTAGCTTGAGTTGACTGATGTTTCGATTGAATGGGGTTTTGCCTTTGATGGCTTTCTTCTTCCACTTGCTTATTTGTGAGGGGGCTTCTTGCAATATGAACCTGCTCTCTGCTTCTTTCTTTTTTACTTTACATTCTCTGGCCTAAGCCCTGAGACAAGAATGAGAGTGACCAACTAAACCACCTACCTAACTCCAACTTTCAATTAGCCTTTGGGAGGCATAAGCTGATTTTTTTCTGACTTAGGGGGGATCACCAGTGCAAAAATGGGAAAAACTTTTTGCAGTGTAAAAGCTATTGCCATTGTTCTATTATTTTGCAGGCAGCCTTTTCATGGTATTATACACACTTCATAGGTTATGGTAATAGCAAACATGTAGTTTTGAGTGCCTAGTGCTGCCTTGGCATGATACAGATGAAGATAAACTGTTCCCACTTTACCCCTGAACTGCTGTCAAACTGCAGCTCACATACAGTGGAAAGTTTGACATTACCTCACAAATAACAACCCAAAATTTATATTCATCCAAACTAATGATGTAATATCTCCTTCTTTGTGATTTTTCTACAAGGACTGTAAGACTTTCACCATCTTTCTAGCTTTACATGCATGAATCTATACGCTTGCAAATATTTGAGAAGTTGACAACCTAGCAAGTAACACATTAATTTTTTTTTTACTGCAGACCTATATTCACTTGCAAAGTTCAGGATGCTCATCTCATTAAAGTTCAATGAAGAAGTAGTGCAGGGGTCAGGGGAGGGAGTGATCTTATCCTCATTCTAAAATATCTTCTAATAGAAAGTTGCTACTGGAAAACTGGTTTCTAAAAAACTGAACATACTCTCTTGTGCATACTTTATTTTATACACTTTGATGAACAGCCTATTTTCTTTTCATCCAGGAATTGATTGAATTATTTATGTTTCAAAGGAAAAAAGGAGAATATATAAAAAATCCTTTTAGGGGAAATGGATTTCCTTCACATTTGATCACATACATGTGAACCACAACTGACAACATTTCATAAAGCCCATCTGTATCTGAAATGTAACAAAAGGATTCAATTTTTCATTTAGTTATACAATGAGATAAAAAGCTAACTGTGCTATCATAGCATTCCAGAAGTTTGAAATGTGGGACCAGGTGTGGAGGTAATATTGTCATATGATGAGGGCTGTTGTTCAGGATGGCTTCTTGGGGTCCCTTCCAGCCTAGTGACTCCGTAAAAGTTCCATAAGTAATTAATCTTTTCTTCCCCTCCTAAGTAAGGCTTATGAGAAAACTAGTTTGGCAGGGCATACCCCTGTGTTAATTGATTATCAGCTGCTATCTTTGTGAATGGGTCAGGAAGGTGAAGAGATGACTCATGTCTTTGTCTTCTGACTGTCCCTGGGAAGGGGGTTGAGACAGATCTGTAAAAGAAAAACAACAACAAGCAGCCTGTAGTTTCAAGATGGGAGGTAGAGACTGAGGGTCAAAGAACTGAGCTGGTGCTCTGTAAGATTTCAGAGTGTTTGATGGAGTGTTAAACAATGAACCTCCATCTTGGCTCAGCCTGTATATTTGTAAATAATCACAAATATTACAAAATGCCAGTAACTCTTCAGTGACTTCATTCCAACAAGGACACTGAACCCAGGAAAGGACTGCACCCCTAGAAATTCTCCTTGCCTGGTTGAGATGCATGTAACAATATGTCGATTAATCTCCTTTGCCAGTAACAGATGTTTTCCTCTGCATATTCCTGAACACTTTATTCAGATTCAATAAATTCATTAGGATTGCCTCCATCAGCAGTTATTTCAGTTTACTGAATTCTACTTCCTAATATCCTCTCTAGATTTATTTGCCTCATCTGATAACATTGTTGTGACTGTTGTGAAGCAATGCTTTGAAGGATCATTTCCCAAAACCAAAGAGCCTGCCTTAGCTACATCTTAGAGTAAAGACTAAAGAGACACTCACCCACCATCACTGCCATCACATCAGTACTGGTTGTGCTTTCCCCCTTCTTTCTTGGTCAAATCAAAGATCGCCATGGCTGAACCTGTTCTGCTAGGTGGAGCAGCTGTGTGCCAGGCTGCCAAGCAAATTTTGTCTTGATGATGCTTGCTCTAAGATTACAAGAATTCTAATCCTTCCCCAATAGTTTTGTCACCATGCCAAAGAGATGTACCTTAAATCTCATACTTCTCACACACTCACACACACCAACTGAAATTGACCACTAACTAAAATGCCAGCTTTGAGGCATAAAAGTAATCAACACAGCCGTTATTCAAATAAGTAGTTTCAAGGAATCATAGGCAGCAAGTTGAACTACTTTATGTAGCTTTTTGGTGTGACTTTGTAGGGACTTCATAGATTCATAGATCATAGAGTTGGAAGGAGCCTACAAGGCTATCGAGTCCAACCCCCTGCTCAATGCAGGAAACTAGAGGAGGGGTCTCCCATCCAAGTAACAACCAGGCCTGACCCTGCTTAGCTTTCCACACTCAGACAAGCTGAGCCAGCGTGATATATATCAACTATAGCCTTGTTCAGAGGACAAGCAGGGTACAAGGAGCATGGTGGCAGGAACCACTCCCCAAGCTCTATACCTTTGAACAGAGTTTACATGCATGCAATGCATAGGATTACTCCTATGCAATTGGAGGACTCTGCCTTCTGCCGGATTTCCAGTAGAGATGTGCACCAACCACAAGATTCAACTTGGACCTCTATTGAGCACTTTGGAAAATGGCCTGATTCTGTTTGGACCAATTCAGCAGTCACATGTTTCATCTTAGGTACTGAACCCAAGTCCACATTCAGAAATCTGAGGCCTCCGACTATCATGGGAAAACAAAATAACTCCCCCCCCCTTTGTCATATGTACATGGAATTTGCAAGCATAGAAACCCCTTAGAAGGGAATTCCTGCAAAATATCAGAAAAACAGATGCAATGGTATTTGTGGTACACACCTTTATATTTTCATTTTTTTAAAGGTAACTGCTGATAACTTCTTTATTTCTCAGCAGAATCAGATGGAATTTGCTGGGATAGTTAACCCTTCTGGGGAGATCAGAAATGCCAAGATTCAGATGAATAGTTGCAGGGATTTTTGTGCAAGAGCAGCCCTTACATTTTGAAGGTATCCAAAAAGGGACACGCTTATCTCCCTATGTTCCCTGTGGATGATTCTTCTGGGCACTTTGGAGGGAAGCCCACTTCATACCCAAAGGGCCCAATTTATCTCAGGCTTCAGCTGAATCCAATGCACATCCCTAGTCCAGTCATGCATGCAGAGCCTATGCATATAAGCTGTAGACACGTAAGCCCTCTTCATGCATTCCAAAGAATATGTGAGGGGTAAAAGTGGGTACAGGGATGGGACCACACATGCTGGCCCCATTCCTGTCCCCATGTTTAGCCCTCATGCATTCTTTGGAATGCCTGAAGAGAGCTGTAGGCTCTGCTCAAACTTCCCCTGAATTAATGGAGGTGTCATTGACCAGGACCCTGAACCTTCCCCCTCAGAGGATTCTGACCTCTTGTCCTTAGAAGAAGAGGCTCCAGAGTTAATGGTTCAGGGAGAGGACTCAGCTATAGAAAGGCATCATGAGGCTTCCACCTCTCTGGGACCCATTTCTCCAGAAAGATCCCAGGGACCAGCTCCCCTATGTCCAGAGGAGGTCGATTTACCATCCTCAGACTCTGAGGACTGGGTCCATGGGGAAACTAGCATGCCACAGCCACTTCCACATCATTGCAGCTTTAAGAAACGAAGCTTCAGCCAGTATGGAGGTGAGGACAACCAACCAGCCTAAATGCAGCCAAGTTCTTATTTAAGGCTCAGTCTTACTCTGCTCCTTGTTGGATCAACATACACAGAACCAGGCCTGACTCCCAGCTGCAGTACCACTTAAAGCTTTCCACCTATTCCTGTCCAGCTTGCTTGTGAAACCTGATTACTTGATTAGACCTCTGTTGAAGATTGGACCATAGCAGAACCCTGCAATCCAGGCTACAGTTCAAAGCATCAACAGAACCTGTGGCCTGAAACAGTACAGGAAGTTGTGCTTGGGGCTTACCATCCAATATAATAGATATCCACTACCAAACACTGGAATGATGATGATTTAAATTGTCACTTATTTAACATTGTCCTTTATTAGAAAGGTATTTAGATGGTCTGAATTCCTGTTATTGTGGGATATCTGACCTATGCTCATACTTGAGACTGGGAAGAATCCCCCCCCCCACACACACACACACACAATTCAGACTAGGTAGCATGCCTAAGTGGTTCTTTCCCTTTGGCAAGTGGCTTGGCTAACTTATTTGAGCTTTCTGTGTGGGATTCTTAAATGATTCCTTGCATTGTGCAGGTACATCTAATGTTGGGCTTGTTGTTCATCCCTTCTTCCCTGCTTGTTTCATGTGAAGATGTAGATCAGTTGGGTTGATCTGTAAGGGGTTCACAGTCCAATCCTTGGCATGGATCCTTAGGGCTTGTTCGCACGACACGGGAACCGCAAGTCCCCCGTGGTTCCCGTGTCGTGTGCACGCCGACCGGGGGTGCCCCCGCGGGAGAGCCGCGCGTGGGACGCTCGCAAAGTGACCATGGTCGGTAGAGGGGTAAGCCCCTACCGCGCGTGGTCACCGTGCCATCGGAACAGCGGGTGGCCGTCCCGCGGGGTCCCCACAGAGACGGCAGCCCAGAGCGGCCGGAGCCGCCGCCGCTCCAGCCTGTAGGGGCAAACGGCCCCTCTGGGCATCCCGGGCCTCACCCCCTACCGCCGGGAGGCCCGCACTGCGGTGCGGGGACTACGGGGTCTGCCCACGTGTGCGGTGCGCCGGTCGTGTGCGGTGCCCCGCCGGACCCCGCGGACGTCCCCGTGGTTTCTCCCCTGCCGGCAGCCTGGGTCGTGTGAACCGGCCCTTAGAGATAAGAAACCACACTGATACCAATGGTATTTACTTTCAAGTGTGTCTAGGATTGTAGCCATGCAGCCTAATCCTATACCTCTTTACTCACTGCCATGTGTGTTTTTTTCCAATTTATTTTTTATTGTGATTTATTTATTTATTTATTTTACACCAAAACAAGACAAAATCTAAATAAAAAAAGAAAAGAATAATTATATATATGTAACTATCCATATAACTGCATACATTTAAATGTATCAGTGATTCAGCAAAGGTAGGCCAAATATATATATATATATATATATATATATATATATATCGGTATATCCATTTGAGAGCAGCACCTGTATGTCATCTGCTCAAATATTGAAAGTGTTGTTAGGTCTTCAATCCATTGCATTACAGCACAAGGTGAGCTTTTATCTTTCCAGTGTTGTATTATTTTTATTTATTTATTTATTGTATTTTTTAATCGCCCATCTAGCCGGTACCCGGCCACTCTTTTATTATCAGTCTTTTAGCTCATGGGTATGTGTGCTTAGGATTGCAGCCTTAACCTGTAGGGCAGGGCTGGGCAACTTTTGGCTATCCAGATGTTTTGGCCTACAACTCACATCATCTCTCACCATTGGCTATGCTGCCTAGGTTTGATGGGAGTTGTAGGCCAAAACATCTGAAGGGCCACGAGCTGTCCACTCCTAGCATAAGGTGACTGTATCTTGGTGCTTGGAGAATCCTTCCCTTGGACAGGGGTTGGTTGGGTGGAGGGGTTAGACAAGAAGCCAATTTTCCACTTCCTTCCAGCCATATTACACCATAAAATGAGGTCACTGAATGATTTTTTTAGTGGCTTGGCTTATGCAGAAAAATAGCATCTTGTGATTATGAAAGCATGGCCTGGCTTGCATTAACTTCAAGCCACTGTGATTATGTTTCATAGATTTGCCTGTACAATGAGCTCCATCTAAACCCCCTAATTAAGCTTTGCTACTGTGGGGAAGTAAATGTTTTGGTGATATTATCATATGTGACATGCTGTCATTAAGGATGTTTAATAATGTCAGTCATACACGATGATGTCACATAGAAATAGTGCAACCGAGACGATTCTGCTTCTCATCTTAGGAAAAATGCACGGCTATTTTGCAAGTGTGTCTCTTATAAAACTGCAAACTGAATTTCCACAGCAAGAGAGTCAGCTCCCAGACTCATATTTATTAAACCACACAGAAGCTGCATGCATGGAAAGAAGCTGACAGAGCACAGTGAGGCATGAATTTCAAGTATATTCCATCTGCAAAGGTCACAAGCACAAAATATCCTATTTGTGTGGTAATTATAAGTAGGCATCAGAGGTGAAAGAAGAAGTAAAAAAAAACCTAGAGTTTAAACATCACATTATTTATTTGATGCAATTCCTATTATTCCTCAACTTCTCAAGGAAAATATTACACACAATTACTATAAAGAGTTTTAGATCATTGGTTTCCTCAGAGATCATTCTTGCTATCCCACAGTTTTTTGCCCCAGTTATGGATGACCTGGGGGGGCGGTGTCAGAGAAAAAAATAAATTTCACTTCCTGGCAATGAATCAATGTGAACTGGAGCACTCTCAGCCTGCAATCTTATGCACCCTTACCTGGGAGTAAGTCCCATTGAACACAGTCAGCCTACCTTCTGAGTAAACATGCTGATGAGGATTATGCCAAAAACTAAAATCTGTTTCAAGATGAGGAATTTTAGAGCTCCCATAGCCTGGAGCAGCCTTCCCCAACCTGGTCCCCTCCTCCAGATGTGTTGGACTGCAGCTCCCATCATTCTCAGCCAGTATGACCACTGTACTGGCTGAGAATGATGGGAGTTGCAGTTCAACCCCTCTGGACGGCACCCGGTTGGGGGAAGGCTGGCCTAGTGGCTAAGGGTAGTGTGAGTTGTATATGCAAAGCATGTTGGATGTTTGAAATGCACGACGTATTATTATGAAGCTCCACTGGATCAAATGGCTCCTGCTGACAGAAGGAGCCCTTCATCCATGGGAGGCCCTTGCTGGATCCAACTGAACAGTTCAGAATAGAGGAGCCCACATTTTACCAAGTCAGGCCACATTGGTCTGTCCAGCTCAGCCGTGGAGGCATGTGGCTCCAATGTCAGTGGGGCAGCATATCCATTCCGGGCTTTAGTCTGAGCAGTAAAGGAGCTATCCATGGTGCTGAACCCCATCCCCAGAATAGGTTCAGTGCCATGGATAACTCCTTTAAGGTTCAGACGAAAACCCAGAGTGGACATACCACCCCACTGACGTTGGAGCCACCAGCCTCCATAGCAGCTCAGTATTGCCTACACCACCAGCCAGGGCCGGCGCTACCGCTAGGCAGACCCAGGCGGCTGCCTAGGGCGCGTGGCGGAAGAGGGCGCAGAAACGCTGCGCTCCTTCCTCGCCGCCAGCGCGCTCCTGCCCCGCCTGGCCGCCTCGCCGACAAAGGCACCGGTCCGCAACCACCAGGTCTGTGCGGGGGGGGATTGCGGGCGCTGGGCGGGCTCGCCGTCGCGCTCGGCTTTCCTCTGCGTCCGGAGCTAGGCCGGGTCAGGAGCGCACGCGCGGCGGCGGCAGCAGCCGGTTGGCAGCGGGGAAAGCGGCTGCTGGAGGAGGCGGGCGGCGGGAGGGCGGGGGGGGCGCTGGGCAAGCAGGCATTTCCTGGCTGCTTTGCTCCGGAGCCCCCCCCCCCGGCACGAGAGGGGGGGCGCTAAATATAAGCCAGCCTAGGGCGCCAAACTGCCCTGCACCGGTCCTGCCACCAGCCTTCCCCAGGTGCTTTCCAGATGTCTTGCACTTCAAATCTCACCAGCTCCAGCCAGCATGGCCACTGGTCGAGAATGTTGGGATATATAGACCAAAACATCTGTAAAGTACCAGTTGGGGCAGGCTAGTCACTCACTGGCAGCAGCTATCCGAGTTTTTTTTAGGCAGGATTCTTTTCCAGCCCTACTTGAAGATGCTAGGGGTTGAAGCTGGGACCTTCTGCATAGAAAACATGCTCTACCACTACAACCCTTTTTCTTCTGTGAAAGAGCTCTCATTTGTCTCTGTTTTGACACAAATGTCAGGATGACATGTGCTTTGGGGAGGTATGTCTGCCTTCCTTGCTGTGCCATTGCCCTTAGCAAGCTTCACATAGCCCTATAGCAGCATTCCCCAACCTGGCACCATCCCAATGTGTTGGCCTTCAACCCCCATGCTGGTTGGGAATGATGGGAGTTTTAATCTAACACATCTTGAAGGTATCAGGTTGGGGAAGGCTGTCCTATAGGAAACTTGCTTCTCTGTAGCTCAGTCAGAATCTAGACTACAAGGATAATTGGTCTCAAGCCAGTTAGACAATGCTAATGGGAACTTACAAAACAGTTGCATGAATTTGGCTACATCAAGATGTTGATGTATGTGGTCCCATATCCCCACCCACCCACCTTCAGCCATGTCTGTTAAACATCTAGTTTCTCTGATGCAACTTGCCAACCGTAGTTCAACCCATTTATTGGCTAGAATATCTACTGTGTCGCTGCTTGCTGTAGTGTTTGTGTCAGCCAGTGTCGTAAATAAGAAGAAAAGGTTCAGCCTAAGAGTTAACTGATAAACTCTGCAAATGCAGATCTAAATGGAGCAATGTGTGTGTGGGGGGGGGGAGATGAAAGAAGAGATACTGGTACTTGTGTTGTTACATATCTGCTGATATTGGTGTTTTTTTAAAAAAAAATCTTCACAGGAAAGCCCAAGGCAGATTTTTTATAACTTTCCAGTGGCAACAAAATATCACTGAAGATTATCATCTTCCAGCTGCCGTTGCAGTTTACAGCCTTTCTTTGCTACCAACCTGCACTTCAGTTCACATTAGGGTTTTTACCAAATCTAATGCTACTAGCAGTTGTTCGGGCAATAGCTTTCATTTATCAGAAATAAAAATGTTACTTCTGTCTTTAGGTGGCATCACTCTTCTGGCAAACTAACCTTATTTCAAAGAAGCTTCAGTTATTTTCAAAGCGTAGTCTCATCCATCTTTAGAAACTCTAAAACTGTGGAATACCTATGATGTGTGGCACACTTACCTCCAAATTTTAGTGAGTAGCATAGAACTATGGGTAAATCTGTCCGTTTCACCATGTCCTGCATTTCATTTTTTTAAATCTCAAATTCTTTCTCTCCTGAATATGAAGAATTTTGCTAATCTTGGTAAATTCTTTTTTTTTGTTAATGAACTGAAAGAAAGTTTTCACCCATCTGCACTAGCTGAATTCAGTAGGTACAGCTATTCCCAGCCTGGAGGGGACCATGATGTAGCTGCCTGCCACATAACTGTTAAAGATGCGGAGCCTGTCAGAAAAAAATATGTGACCACCCTAATTAAGCACTGACATGGTTGAATACACAGCAAAGCACTCAAAGCACTCAAATTTGTCAGTTTCAGTTTCTCCCACATTTGGATTTTCTAAATCTCCAGTTCTTTTTGTCCTGAATATGGAGAACTTTGCAAATTTTGGTAAATTCTCATCAGAACTGAACTGAAATGAAATTATTACCCCTCCATAGCCGGATACTCCAGCTTGATTCTAAATAGCAAAACTATGGATAAGTGGAAATGAGAAGTAAACATATTGCCAGGTCTTCATTTTCAAACTTTTTTTTTCTTTTTGCACACCTTTTTGAATTTACAATTTTGTTTTCTTTTTAATTTGCTCTCATCTTCAGTCCACAGCACCAGGCTTCATCCTGTCAAGGAGGGGTTTCCAAAGAAGGATGTCTGATAATCTACAGCTGGTATTAAAGAAAGGAGGCGAAGGGTCCCATTCAAAGCCACAATTGTGGGTGCTCAGTTTGCCATTACCTATCCTAAGTGCTTTTGCTGATCCCCCACACCCACAACTGCAGCTCCGAATCATGGGCTTTATTTTCATTTTTCAAGTTTATTTTATTAATTTCTTTTACTTAATTTTCACAACATTCATCATGGAATAGAAGGCTTGAAAATAAACATCAAACCAATCTTATATACCATTATAATACAGTCGTGCCTTGGATTGAGAGCATAATTTGTTCCAGAAACATGCTTGTAATCCAAAGCACTCTTATATCAAAACAAAATTCCCCCAAAAAAATTTGTACAGAGATTTTTAATTTAAGCTGTACTACAGTACTTGTATTGCAAGACGTACTACAGTACTTGTATTACTTGTATATCAAGTAAAAAAAAAAAATTAAAAATTTGCTTGTCTTGCAAAATGCTCTCAAACCAAGTTACTTGCAATCCAAGGTATTTACTGTACTGTTTTACTCAATCTTTTATCCAAGCTAACTCAATAAAATATAGTCAAATAAAATAATATAGTTAATAAGTACAACTAAAAAAAGTTAAAACCAATTTGAGATTGCAGGAGGTAGCATTTCTCTTGACAAAATTCTGTAAAGGAAGACCAACTTTTGCAGAATGTATTCCTATAACTGCCTGATACCCTTGCTCTTAAAGAAGATATTAGGTTTGCCATTATAGCAAAATCCCATACTTCATTAAAACACTCTTTACAGTGAGGGACTACTTACCATGACTTTCCATTTGGGGGCAAATAACATTCATCCAGCTGTTAACCAAACAAGCTGTTTGTGTTCCTTCTTTATAGGATGTGATATATAATTCAGAAATATCAATAGAGGATCTAGTGGAACATCATATTTCAGGATTCTAGTTAATATTTTAATTATCTTACTCCAATATCTTTGCACATAACTACATGTCCTCCACCACATAAGAAAATGTGTTCTGTGTTCGCTTTTGCAACTCCAACAGATTTTAGAATATGTCTTGTTTATTGCACCAATGATTACAGGAGTTAAATAACTTTTTGACATCACATTAAAGAGTTCTCCCTTATATTCACAGTTAAAGAAAATATATGATCTTTTCTCCATATCTCCATAGATATATTACTTCCAATATCTTGTGCCTACTTTATCAAGTCTTCTTTCTCCTGTTCTTGTTCACAATTCGGTTTTAACGAAAGGTGGTATATCTTAAATAGCTGATGTTTACCTTTCTATATTATTATATTTTCAAATTCTGTTAGCTCTCGGGCAGCGCAACCCAATGAGGCTGCCCATAACCCTCTGAACTCAGTGGATTATGGGCATCTTATGGCGGGCGGGAGGAGTACGGAGGCAAAGGTCACCTCCACGCTTCTCCCGCCTGCAAAACAGATGGCTGATTTTGGAGATCTAACTGTTTTGCCCTGGAGCACGAGGAGGGGAGGCTGAGGTGCCGCCAGGATACTACAAATGCCGGACGAGCCTGTCTCTTCTCCTCCCTGCCCACAAAACTCCAGCTCGGAGGTCGCTCTTCCAACCTTGGGACTGCAGCCAGCGTGGTTCTTTCCATGCCAACTGCAAAGGCGGAGGGAGGGCACTCCAAGTTCGGAGGCCGAGCTCCAGCCTCGGAGCACATTTCTGAGGTTGCAGCTGGGACTCTGGGGTATGCTATGGTCATCTTGACTCTGTCTGGCAGCCACGGGATCGCACCCTTAGTGTTTCATTCTCCCTTACAAATGTTAGAATTATGTTTCTAACTTGAAAATATTCACACCATTTCAGTCTTTCAGAGCTTTATTCATTTTTTAAAAGGCCAAAAACTGAATCATACTTCACTCTTCTATCAAATTCTTATATCTAAACAAATTATTTGCTTTCCAAGTGTTACATCCATAGTCTAGCTGCATTTCATCTAATACCATTTGCAGGGGAGAGATAGCTGGGCTTAGACAGTTGTACTGGTCCCATATGTTTAACCAGATACATACTAGAAAGTTTATTTATTTATTATATTTCTACCTCGCCTTTTTTCCTGCAAGGGACCCAAGGAGGCTTACACAATCCTCCTCCTCTCCATTTTATCCTCACAACAACCTGTGAGGTAGGTTAGGCTGAGAGTCAGTGACTGGCCCAAAGTCACCCAGTGGGTTTCATAGGCTGAGCGGGGACTAGAACCCGGATCTTCCTAGTCCCAGTCCAACCCTCTCACCACTACGCCACACTGGCATAGTTATTTTTTAAATTTCTTCATTCAATTATTCAATTGTCTCTATATCTCCACAAAATTGTATGAAGTGGTTTCTTCAGAATTTCTTTTCATATTTTATTTTTTTTAGTTTAGAGTTCTAATATCCAGTCAACCAAAGAATTAATACAACTAACTATATAATATAATTTTACATTTGGCACTGACAAAACTCTGTTGCTTTTCTCATCTTATAGGACCTTAATTTTGATTCTTGGTTTTTATTATCTACTATATAAATGTGAAAGTTTGTCCATCCATCCGTTTGTACATACGTACGTGTGTCTGCGCGGGGGTTTGCGTGCATCACATTGGCTCCTACGCGGTACTGATCCGCCCCAAACTTGGCACGCATACCCAAGGACAAAGACTGGCGGGTTCAAATCTCCAAAAAACCCTCGCCGCAGGAATTTCATTGTGTAGTCCTGGGGGAGCTGGGATGTCATTGTGCAGTCCCGGGGAGCTGGTAGTCCCAGGGGAGCTGGAATTCCAAGGGATTCCAAACAGCAGACAGCTACCTTAAGGAATTTCGAACAAATAGTGCTTATAGGAAAATGACAACCCATGCAACGCCGGGTAAAAAATTCTAGTTCCAAATAATTTTAACAGAAGATTGTGCCACTTTTTAAGTTGTATATTTGTTATTTTAATTGGGATTTGAAATAAAAATAATAATTTTGGTAATATATCCAATTTCATTGCAGCTGTTCTCCCAAAATAGGATATGTTGAATGTTTCCATTGTTTTATAAGATCTACACATTCTCTATATAATAGTATGAAATTGTTTTTATTCTCCTAATTGATTCATTATCCTTATACCTAGATATTTGACAGGTTTTTGTTTCCAATGTTTCATATTAGTGACTGAATTGGTTTTGTCACTATCAAAACAAAATCATCTGCCTATAACTCTTATTTAATTTATCTCTGTGTATTTTCTGATTTTCTCAAAATTTTATAACTAAGGGTTCTAACAATAAAATAAAAAAGCACTGCTGAAAGAGGACATGCTTATCTTTTAGTTAATGCTTATGTCCAATTTCTATATTTAGGTCCTAAATTAAATGCTTTAAGCATTTCAAAAAGATAATTCCACTCAAGATTATCAAATGCTTTCTCAACATTAAGAAATAACATTATAGTTTCTTAATATTTACATAATCAATTATATTCATGAACCTTCAGATATTTTCTTTCTTTTGCCATTCCTTTAGCAATCAAGTTTGATCATAGTTTATATATTAATATATACTATTATTTAAACATTTTGCTAGAATGTTAGTGAAGACCTTATGATCAGGCTTATGTGCATCCAATGCAAGGCATGGGGCACGGCAGCAGCAATTTCCACCACCCCACACGTCACGCCCTGTATTTCATCTAGACATCTGTTTTCAGCCATCTAGATGAAGCACTGCAAAGGGGGAAGGAAGGAGGCTGGGACGCTGTTTGGATAAGCCATCAGCCCCAATCTCCCCCCTCCCCCCCAGCAGGCCACTTTAGCCCTCTCCGATGTCAATTTCTGACCTTGGAGATGCAGCCAGTGTGGTTCTTTCCATGCGAGCTGCAAGGGGGTGGGGCAGGGGCTCTGCATTTGGAGTCCCAGCTCCACAGTTGGAGGACCTCAGAGCTGGGACTCCGCATAATCCTATGGCCCCTCAGACAACGTTGGGAGGCCATAGGATTGTACCCTTAGTCAGTATATCAGAATATCCCTTACAATATTTTGCTGCTAAACCATCCAGGCCTGGAGCTGTATTTTCTTTTAGCTTATTAATAGCTTCTGCAACTTCACTTTCAGTATCCTCCGCTTCCAAAACCTGCTGATCTATATCAGTTCATTTTGGTACTTTGATTTTCAACAAGAACTCCTTAATCTTTTTTTTCCTGGATGATTTGTTTTATATAGCTGCTTATATAATTTTAAGAACTGTTTTGCTATCTCCTTTGTAGTTTTTGCTAATCCATCTGTTATTTTAATGAGAGGAATTTTATTTTGTTGTTTCTTCTTCAGTAAATGTGCTAATAATCTTCCCGACTTGTAACCCCATTAAAAAAAAATTGTTTAGTATATTTTATAGATTGATAAATTTTTTAAGTCTCAAGTAACTCCAATTGTGTGTGTGTGTATATAATCTGTTATATATTTCATATTTTGGGGAAACCTGATGCCTACTTTCTAAATCTTTAGTCTCTAATACTCATCAGTTTCTTTGCTGTTCTCTTATTCTCTTAAAATGAGAAACAATTGATATTAAATGGCCTCTTATAAAGGCCTTACTAGTATCCCATGTTATCCCAGCCACCATATTGGGAGTATCATTTGTATAGCAAAATATCCTCAGTTTCTCATTACACTATTGTCTCTGAATTTAAAACCAACATTTTATCTAGTTTCCAACATTTTGTGTGCCCCGCCCATTTTACTTTCCTTTGCATTTCCAGAGTACCGGTGGATTGTGATCAGCATAAGCAGCTGTTTGTATTGCTGCATTTTCTAATTTGCATAATTTCTGAAGTTGACCAAATCATATCTATCCTTGTATGTGTTCCATGGGGGACTGAGTAAAAGGTATAGTCTTGTATCCCTGTATTCTGTTCCCTCCACGTATCCTTTAATGATAACTTCTCCATATGAGATCTTGCTATTTTAGGCTTTTTCTGATCCTAGACCTATCCCAATCTTTAAAAACTTGTTATAAAATTCTGTTTGCTTTTCATTTGGAGCATATATATTTCTGATTGTTATCTGTCCTAGATGGCTGTCAACATTAAGTAATATAAAGTATCCCTCTGAATCCCCAATTTGATTTTTGATTACCCAATGGGTTTACCCTTTCCATTTAAATAAATGGCCACCTCTTTATTTGGAGCACATGCATGCTACATATACATTACCTAGATATTTTATTTAAAACAACAACAACACAGGCTCAGTATCTTTCTTAATATGTGACTTTTGGAAACATAATATATCAACTTTTTCATTCTTTAATTTTGAAATCATTCTTTTCCTTTTTATCACAAAATGTATTCCTTGTACATTCACAGGAAAAATTCTAGGATTTCCATTTTTACCTGAATATATATTTACAGCTACAAGAATAGTCCTATTTCTCATTTTTCTTGCTTATATAATGTACTTCTATCTTAATATTGCTTCTGGTCCTTTTCTCCCAATGGGCCAATCATTATTTCAAGTAGTTGCTTTCCTTCTTCCATGTTCCACCCACTCCTTATCCATACGCACATTGAATTCCTCCTCTGCACTGAATATCTTTCTCCTGTAATTGCTGTATTAGGAATTGCAATTCTCTCCTTCTCCTCAAAATTTCTTGGTTTACGTCCACCAACACATCTATTTCTTTTCCAACTATCTTTACTTTACTTCCTGCTTTTTTTGTATAATTATGTCTTTAATTCTTAAACTTATAAATTTAATGTACACACATATACCTATATCAAGCTTATGTTTCGCTGCAAATCTAGAATTAATCCTATGTGCCCATTCTATTATGTGCTAATTCCATTCCTCTCCCACATTCTTGGTCCATCCCCCAAAATTCTCTTAAAATGTCTTCTAAGTAGTCTACCAAACTATCTCCTTTTTTTCCTGGAACCCCACTTACTTTGATGTTATATTATCTCACCTCTGCATCCATAATCCTATTTGTCCTTGTAATTTTCCTACATCATCTCTACTTAAGTGCTGCTCCACTGTTATTTCTTTTGTCATTGTTACACATTTATCCACCACTTCTTTAATCTTATTAGTTATTTCCTCTTGTTTTTGAATTTTGCTTTTAATCTCTAGCAAACCTGTTTCATATTTTGTAATAGTTTCAGCTAAAGCTTTCACTTGCTCAACCATTTTTACCCCTCTTTCATGCATTTTTTAAAAACTCCCCTCACATCCTCTCATTCCTTTTTCAATTAATCTTTCTGTTGTTTCCTCTCTGGATTTTCCCCTTATCTTTAACCTTTCTTCATATTTCTTTAACTCTGTAACAAACATTTCCTTTATATCCCCTACTACTACTTGAGAAGCCTCTTCCTCTTCTTTTTCTGCTTTTTTCCTAGGTGCCATTTTGTAATAGTTCTCAATTTTTCCTTATGATATTCACTTTTCCATCAATATTAGGATACATTATATATGAGTATAATAATATTACCGGTAATCATATTCATAATATAATGCATTAATCATTAACCAATATAATGACACGGCAATTCATTAAACTATTCACATTTATCCAGAATTACCTAGCTAATAATTCAATTAAACAAATACACACACATGAAACATTCAAGCTTTCAACTAAATTTCTTATTAACTACTCAATCTCAGCTCTATTAAAAAGAAAACAACAATTAATCAGTCCATAATAAGAAGGTCTGCTCACAATGCACAAAATTCAGTAAGGATACCGGTGTAGCTTATCCATTAAAGGGATAAAGTACAGTCAGGTGGTTATCATCCACTTATATACCATTCAGGGATCTTCCAAACCTTGTGTTTCTCATCCAATATATCTCAGTTTAATCAGTGACTGCGCAGTGCGCATATCAACTTTTTACAATTTGATTATGTTGACCAGGTTAAAAAAAAACATCTATAAGACTGTGCTCCTCATTAAATGCTTAGTGAAGATTTATGTATTTCACTATTAATCTGGTCACTCTGTTGTCTTTGTTATAGGAGTCCCAGTAGTTGAAGGTTCCTTTAATCCAAACAAAAATTGAGATTAAATATAAACAGCCTGCACCCTCACCAATCATACTCCATGAGATCACTAAGGTGCTGCCTTTGGCTGCTTCCAGAAGATTTATCAGAGAAAGCCCAGACATGCCTCCTGCCTTGTTCCTTTCCCTCGTCTCAGTCCAGCTGCTCCTTAAAGGAGCCAGGGACTTTCCCAGCTCTGCAGAGGGTAGCTAGATGCTTGCAGAGTAAGCAGTGGAGCTGCAAAGCCCCCTCACTCATCGTGTTCTACCTGGCTCCACCTGGCCTTTATTTTTGTATACATTCAGTTTATTTCAGTGGGACTAATGTTTCACATTACACACATGATTTCTATTTCTTATCGATGGTTTTAAAGGGGGATTAGAGAAATTCATGGAGGATAGGTCTATCAACAGCGGTTGGCCATGACAGCTAAATGGAACTTCCATGCTCAGAAGCAGCAAATACCAGCTTCTGGGGATACCTGCTTCCTCCAAACCTTGTTTGTGGTCATCCAAGAGGCATCTGGTTGGCTACCTCAGGACACAGGATGCTGGAGTATGTACCCTTCCCACTAAGGAGCAGCAGCAACCTCCCTGGCCCTGCCCAAGAAGGGAGAGAAGAGCCTTTGCAAGGGCAGGGCATATGGCATGTGGAGTGTAAGAGGCAGAAAATACACACACAAACCTCTGGGCCAGCTTGTAACAGTAGCATAAGTATTGATCGAAGCCCCACACACCAAGAATTTCTCTCCAAAAATTCCCACACCTTTCCAACAGTTTTTGTATGTGATTTATTTTTGATCCTCCCACTCTTGAATGGCTGGGGATGGGGGAGGAAATAGATCAAAAAATATCAGCACAACACTAGAACAGAGTCCATAAATAAAATTGCCCATCTGCACCTAGCCAGGTTTTGGACATGGGTCAATGATTGGCATCCATATTGTCTTGTATATTGTTGAGTATTTCATCAGATAGATTTTGGAAACATTCAAAGGAAGATCTAGAAAGCTGTCCTTCCTTATTGATCAGAACCAGATGAAAGGACGTGTTTTTTTAAACCAAAATACTTACGTGTGATGAAATTCTGCAGAACATAATACTTTCCCATATCTAGTTAATGAGCCCATTTAGCAAGAGCTCTCACCGTTCTTTCTACTGAAAATGCAAGATGTATTTGATGAACAATTTCCCCTCCCAGCAGTTTCTGTGCTTGATCCAAAGCCAATGTTAACAGTCACTCTTTGTGCTGACCTATCTTTTGTTGCAGTCACATCAGACATCACTCTCCAACAAAGAGCACGAGGACAGCTGCAGTAATTAAGGGACATCATTATTTTAACTGTGCCTCCTCTAAGTTCATTACTTCTTGCTAGTTCCCCAGGAGTCTTTAGATCTCTTAATTATTATCTGAGGATTAGGAGAAAGGTAAAAAGGTGCAATGGAGCTTTGAGAAGGTTCAGTTGTGACTGTTCCGTAAAGAGAGAGGTGAGATTCAGGTACTGGGTAAAACGAGCCATGTTTCTTGGATTACACAACATATCTGAAAACAAAGTTCAGGCCAGATCCTGCACTTTGGCTGTGCAGGATCTTGCAAAGGCAAGAGCCATTTCCGGGCCTCTCCCTCCAATAAGACTTTACCTGGGTTAGCCTGCTCTGCACTGACCTGCAGCCAGTGTATTACCTGGCTCCAGGCCTGCTGGCCATACTTTTAGGTGTTGATGAGTTACAAGCCCCTCAGCTTAAGGTATGTGAACTGGTTTAGGCCTCAAACCCCCCGCCCCCCGATTCCCAAAACAGTAGGGGCAGTCTAGTGATTCCCCCATCACCATAAAGGATGATAACTAAGAACTGGTGCCTGAGTTTTGCGTTCTTCTTCCTCCTCCCTCCCAATCCCTTTTTCTTTTGTGTCTTGTCTTTTAGATTGTGAGCCTGAGGGCAGGGACCGTCTTATTATTAATCTTTGTAAGCCACTCTGAGAGCCTTTTCTGGCTGAAGAGCGGGGTATAAATGCAATAAATAAATAAATAAATAAATAAATAAATGGGCCTCGGGGTGCTGTTCCCCATTGACTTACCTCTTAATTTCCCTTCACATTTTGCCCAGATTTGCAGCAGTACCCTCCTTAGGGGGTAAAAGCACACACCCAACAACCCTAAAATGGGGGAGGGTTAGTGAGAACTGAGCATGCAGTCCTGAGCTTACTGCCTATAAAGGGGAGGGGAAATAGAAAATTGGGTCGGGTGGGGGAGAATGGAATGGAGTATCTTGGAGAAGGGCAAGGCTGACTGGCTGAAACACTGAAAAGGAGCACTCCATATTTTGCACATTTTGTTGCAGGTTCCACTTGTAGAATGTAGTTAGCATTCAAATATCTGGGGGTGGGGGACTAGGAAGATACAAGCAAAAAGTGAAAGTAAAAAAATCAGATAATATTTAAAATGATATATTTTTAAAAAAATTAAAGTGAGCTCATGTAAGGAATCCTTATTCAACCACATATGTTTAATGCAGTTCTTTTAGTCTTTAGATAGTCTTGCCTTTTGAACATCAGTTTCTTGTTTATAATGTGCCCTTAGTGTACATGGCACTTCATAAACTGACTTTTTCCACAGTAGATGATGATGACATGTCCTTCCTCTCCGCAGCCCCTTTTTGTCATCTGCTAATGTCGCTCTGTAAACAATAATGAAGGACAAAAAAGACTGCAGAGAGAAAGGTTATGCCAATACCTCCTGTGGAAGACTCACCTCACTCAGAAGGTCGGCTGAGAACTCTGGAATTAAACAAATACTCATAATCCATTCCAGACTTTAAAACACATGCCTGCCAGCAGCAGTTCTTCTGCATCTGAACAAAGGCTAACATGGGAGTTCCAGGAATGGGCCATTTTGGATAATAGTTTGATACGATCGGACCCACTGCAAGAGCAGTGCAAGCGCAGGCATATCCTTTCCCTCCCATCACCAAGCATGCCAGCTCTGCCTCTGCTGGCCCTGCATATCCACACATGATGGTGGAGAAGGGCCTTAGTTCAGTGGTAAAGTACATGCTTTGCATGCAGAACAGCCCAGGTTCAATCTCTGGCATCTACAGATAGGGCTTGGAAAGACCCCCTAACAGAACCTTGGAGTACAAATGCCAGCCAGTGTTGTAAACAGTGCTGAGCTAGATGGACCAATGGTCTGTCTGTCTAGGTACAAGGCAGCTTCCCGTGTTGCTATGGTCTGCCTACAAAGACAATATGCAATGCACGTAGGACACGGCAATTATGATGGACAATTCCCAGATGTTTTGAACTGATCATTATCTGTCTGTCTGTCTATCGATCATCTATCTTCCCAGATATGGGTACTCGAAGCTGCCTTATACCAAGTCAGACCATTGGTCCATCTAGCTCAGTAATCAGTATTGACTTCATAGATTGGCAGCAGCTCTCCAGAATTTCAGGCAAGGGTCTTTCCCAGCCCTTCCCAGGGAGCATGTGTTCTACTACTGAGGTATGGCCCTTTCCCACTAATTCCACTCTCATCATCATCATCAGGCGATCACTCGTGACCGAGCAAGATTGTCTTCCGGGATAAAAGGAGGAAATTCTAAAGAAGATTGTGTAGACTCTAGTGATGGGTCCGTAAGTGACTGTGGAGGCCAATTCTAGATCCACACAGCTTCCCACAGTGAGGACACAGGTTACCAGATAGAAGATGGTTCTGTAAAGGATTCATTTGACGTGCTTTTCGCTTAGCACATTTCTCCCTTTCACCTTGCACTCGGGCTTCTTCAAAGTCCATGGAACCTTTGTGAAAGGCCAACCTCCATTTAGATCGTTCATGGGCCAGAGCTTCCCAGTGAATGTCAACTGAACAGGCCCAATGTGAGCTGCTGCATTCAGGCATGAACTGAGGCTGTCACTTCATTGTTCCACACCATTCAATGCTTCTTCTACTTTTTCCCCCTTTTAAAAAAATATCTAGTGTGTGTGTGTATGGGATGGGGGTTAATATTCTACCATGCCACTAAGAATGTTTCCAAAGCTTATAGTAGTAAAATGGCAAACCACACTGGGGGGGGGGGAATGGGATATGGGCACACACACACACACACACACACACACACACACACACATCCCATGCATGACCCCATTATGCTACATCCAGGTTGGGGTGCTACCTTTTTCTCCAGACATGCATGGTTTTAGCAGCCACTTGACAAATATCTGCACCTATTGAACAATAACAATATTTATTGTTCAATAGGTGCAGCTATAGGTGCAGACAATATAATATAGGTGCAGACAAAAAATATCTGTCTGTGTGTGTATGGGATGGGGGTTAATATTCTACCATGCCACTAAGAATGTTTCCAAAGCTTATAGTAGTAAAATGGCAAACCACACTGGGGGAAAAATGGGATATGGGCACACACACACACACACTTCCCATGCATGACCCCATTATGCTACATTCAGGTTGGGGTGCTACCTTTTTCCCCAGACATGCATGGTTTTAGCAGCCACTTGACAAATATCTGCACCTATTGAACAATAACAATATTTATTGTTCAATAGGTGCAGCTCTCCACGTCTACTCTGTTGCCATGTTTGGGGGGGGGGATCCCCTGCTGAATTTCTGCTACTGTGCAGACATTATCGATACAGGGGCACTGTTAGGGAAAAGGTGGTGACAACCAAATGCTCCAGTACAGCTTACAGTCCCACAGTTAGGGTTGCTGCTATCTTCTTTCCTGGCAGGGTTCTTGTACAGCATGGCACTGCATGTCAGGAGTGGCTGGTTCTGTGTTTGGCCCCCCTCTGTGGTTAGCCACTGAACTGCAGGTGGCAGCTAGTGAAGTACCTTCAGGCCCTGGACAGGGCTGACACTACCCACCTAGGAGGGTCATTTGATCTTCCTCGGCTTCCTGTTCTACTACTTGAGTCTTGCTTGACCTCTGGCATGTTCTGGTACCCATAGTTATTCTTTAGTCCTGGCTTGTTTCTCACCCATGCCTCCTGCTGGTTTGCCCTGCAATTCTGACTTGCTCTTAAGTCCTGACTACTGTCTGGTCCCACAGCTCCTGGCTCACCTCAAGCTGTCACCCACAGGTGTCATGGTCCAGGACCCCAACCCCTCATCCTCAGAGGATGAGGCTCCTGAGTCAACAGATCAGGGAGAGGGCGTGGTTACAGCACAGCATCATGAGGTTTCCACTTCCTTAGGACCTGGCTCTCCAGGAAGGCCCCAGGGACACACTCTCCTGTGTTTAGAGGAGGTTGCATTGCTGTTCTTGGATTCTGAGGACAGTATCCATGAGGATGCCACCATGCCACAGCCACTTCTATGTCATTACAGCCCAAGGCTGCTGAAACAGACCAGGCTCCTTTAAGGGGATTTTCAGTGGGAGAATGGTGGAGAGAAAGGGTTAAACCTCCTCCCTCCTATGCCACAGTCCTGATCCAAATTGGGTCCTCCCTCTTGCAGCTACTGTTAGTTTTTTTTAAAAAAACCTGAGGATCCAAATCATGGGATTCAAAGACACCTTTAGCATCACATATAGTTTAATCTTTAGGGTCAGATATGATACACATATCCGTGTATCATATCTTAAGTAGTTCTCCTAGGCAAAGGGATATTTATTTATTCAAATGATGTACCGTTATACCCCATCTTTCAGTCGAATGACTCTTGAGATGGCTAATAATCATAATAATAATAATAATAATAATAATAATAATAATAATAGATTTATTTCTTACCCACCTCTCCGTTTGGATCGAGGCGGGGAACAACAGCAAACATAAAAACATAAAATATAGAAGCTGATTAAAAAGCATATAACATACATTATTAAAACATCTTTAAAACATCTTAAAAGCATCCTAAAATTCCACTGGATAGGCCTGCTGGAAAAGAACAGTCTTTATGGCTTTCTTGAATTCCACAAAGCTACTAAATTGATGAATCTCCTCTGGCAGGCCATTCTACAATCCGGGGGCAGCAAAAGAGAAGGTCCTCTGGGTAATACCTGTCAGCCTGGTTTTGGCTGACTGAAGTAGATTCTTCCCAGAGGACCTGAGTGTGCGGGGCAGATTGTAGGGGAGAAGCGTAGGGATGTAACCAGTGGCTTGTGCGGGCGCGATTGGGACTGAACTCGGCCCCGCTCGCACCCGCACCTGCAGGCATCCCGGCGGCTCCTCGGCGCAGCTCTGCATGGAGAGCCGGCCGCGCCGCCTGCGCTGGTCCCGTGTCACTTCCGGCGCAACAGAAGTGACGCGACGGGACCCTGCTCCGGCACGCTGGACCCCCGTGCTATGTTTTTGGTGGGGGAAACCAGGGCAACAGGGCTGTTTAAGCCTTGTTGCCCTGGTTCCCCCCACCAAAAACATAGCGCAGGGGTCCAGCGCACCAGAGCAGCCGGAAGAGACGCGACGGGGGACAGAGGCTTGATGGCGGGTCGAGCAGTGCGGAGAATGCTCTGCACCGCTCAGAAGACCGAGATCGGGCCGGCGGCAGCGCGGAGGGGCGAGCCGCAGAGAACCTCGAGCAGCAAAAAGGTTTGTGTGACACCCATAGGAGAAGGCGATCCCGTAGGTAGCCTGGACCCAAACCATGTAGGGCTTTAAAGGTAATAACCAACACTTCATACTTCACCTGGAAACTGATTGGTAGCCAGTGGAGCGCTTTTAAAACTGGTGTAATATGAGCACTCCTAGGTGTACCAGTGACCAATCTGGCTGCCACATTTTGCACTAGTTGAAGTTTCCAGACTTGGTACAAAGGTAGCCCTATGTACAGTGCATTGCAGAAGTCGAGCCTTGAAATTACCAGCGCATGCACTACCATCTTTAGGTCTTCCGACTCTAGGAAGCTGGCGTATCAGCCGAAGCTGATAATAGGCACTCCTAGCCATCACATCTATCTGGGCTGTCATTTGGAGTGACAGATCCAGGAGCACCCCCAAGCTGCGAACACAGTCTTTCAGGGGGAGTGTAAGCCCATCCAGAACTGGCTGACACACCGCCAGACCCAGGTTATGACCTTTGACAGCAAGCACCTCCGTCTTGTCTGGATTCAGTTTCAGTTTATTTTTCCTCATCCAGCCCATTACCACCACCACCACCACCACCAATAGATAGTAGACACACACACACACACACACACCTCTACATGCACACAACCAGCAACCGTTAGCCCCCTGGCTGATGGATTTATTTATTATTATTTTATTATTTTATTATATTTATACCCCGCCTTTTTTCCTGCAAGGAACCCAAGGCGGCTTACAGAATCCTCCTCCTCCTCCTCTCCACTTTATCCTCACAACAACCCTGTGAGGTAGGTTAGGCTGAGAGTCAGTGACTGGCCCAAAGTCACCCAGTGAGTTTCATGGCCGAGCAGGGACTAGAACCCGGATCTCCCGAGTCCCAGTCCGACACTCTCACCACTATGCCACACTGGTGGATGAGGCCAGGATGGGCTTCTCTTCAGCTCTGAAATCTCAGGGCAACTGGCAGGCAACAACTGACATTTTTGTGATCTAAGCCTGATGCATGTTAAATACTCTCCAAGGGAGAAGGAAGAGAGATAGCGTACCTCATAGGCTTACAATGTTTCTCATTCTCTGCCCCTAGGAAACTCTGAGAACTGTAGTTCTGTGACAGGCATCTGGGATATCTAAACATAAAATTTTCAGCATGCTCACTAAACTACAATTCCCAGAATTCAGTGGATTGTGGAGCAAGCTAAGCCAGTGTGAGACAATGTTTGCAGTATAGATGTGCTCAGAGGAGGCAGTCATTTTCTCTGCCTCCATAGATTTCATAGATCATAGAGTTGGAAGGAGCCTACAAGGCCATCGAGTCCAACCCCCTGCTCAATGCAGGAAACTAGAGGAGGGGTCTCCCATCCAAGTAATAACCAGGCCTGACCCTGCTTAGCTTTCCACACTCAGACAAGCTGAGCCAGCATGAGCCACAGACCTCTTACGAGTCCTAAAGGTTTCCCAAGTATTACCGCCTTACATATGTAGGTATTTGAGTCCCCACACCCCCAATACCAAAGGAAACATATTCCAGCATTTCTCAAGTTATTTCCCTTCAAGTTTTGCCACAACTCAGTAAACAAATCTGGCTACAGTCTTCAAATTACTTAATCAAGGGTAGGTTACTCCAACTCCTGATGTTAATAAAACCCTACACTGGTTCTGTATATACTCATTTCAGCAATTTGAAAAGTCTTCCTTTGAATGGCTGCTGAAGTTCTGCAGAATTGCTCCATTAAACTAATTGTAACCTGTTGAAAAACTGATATGAAATTGTCTTGCTATCAGATACTCGAGAGGAAGATGAAGACATTTCAGAGACAGCAAACAAGGTAGTTTCAATTTAAACTTCATCTGCTCCTCACTAATGGATACTCTGATATATGCTCACATAAATGCTAGATGCCCTGATATGTACACAGGGTCCCATGCCCACAGGAGCTGCTATATTCATTCTAATGGATGGAGTCAATTCACACAAGCAAAGGAACATGCCCACAAATTGGAGCTCTCCTATGTGAAGGAACTCTGTGTGCTTTCAGACCGCACACAGAATTCTGGATTTTGATTCTAGTCTTGTGATAATTACTTTGTCAGCTCAGTTTATTCAGGCTTTATATCATAGGATTGTAGTCCTAATGTATAAATTGTGGTGAGCTCTGAGATCAATATATTTTAGCAGTGCATTCTACAACTTGTTAATTAGACATCAATTTTCCTTTTGCTCTTGTTTGGACCATTTGACACATTATGCAGGGAAAACCCAGGTTTGCTGCTAAGGGTGCACTCAGCAGGTAGCTGCAGCCACTCCCTAATGAGTGTACCTGTAAGATACCCATGTTTGCAAACCATGGGCTATAGTCCGTCAAAAGAGAAGACATGGTGGCCATGCATCCACTGCAATGTCCAATCCTTTCTGAGATTATTGGGATAGCTTGCCAGGAACAATGCATTTTTTCCTTACTTTTTTATTTTATGGATTTATACCGCCACCCTTCACTAAAGGACAGCTCACAAAATTTTCAAAACACAACAAGACAAATTAAAAACATACAAATTAAAATATACCAAAATATACTAAGTAACAAAATCACTAGGAGCAGCAAACTTAGCCAAGATGGAACAGTTCAAATTAAATTAAAAGGCTTGAGGAAATAAAAAGGCCTGGTGCAAAAATGACCTCAAGCTAGGCATCAGGTGAGGGTCCCTGAAGAGAGCCTTCCACACTACCACTGAGATGCCCCTGTCCAAGTAGCCATCTACTGTTACCTTAGATGGCGGGAGAACTTGGAGAAGCAGTGATGTTAACAATGCTTGATATCTCATGACTACAGAATGAAGTTGGTATACAAATAACAGAGGGTCATGACCGGTGGGTGTCCTGTGATGAGGAAGAGAAGATGGATTAAGCACCAAAGAAATGTGTTTCAGAAGCTTAGGGTTGCCATCTTTAGGCCACCTTAAAGGCAGAGTTCTACCCTTAAAGGCAGCCTAAAAATTATTTTAAAATAAAATAAATAAATAACTATTTTTACTATCACTGGCCCTGTATCTTTAACAACAGCCTGACATACAGAAATTGAACAGGCTCTGCTATGTGATGATGATGTTTCAGAGGCCAGACTGCACTTGACTACTATTATTTATTTATTTATTTATTATAATTATGCCCCACCTTTTTTCCTGCAAGGAACCCAAGGCGGCTTACATAATCCTCCTCTGCATTTGCCACAATTGGACCAGCCAACCTGATCGTTGAGACTTGGAGCTTTTCTATATGAGGCATTTATTGTGCGCTTGTCATTCCAAATTCCATGCTTATGGGTTCTTTAGATGATGTCATGCCCCTCCAGTTTCACTTCTGTTTTTAAAGAGCAGTTTCACAGGTTTTTCTTTAGAATGGGGGGAAATGGAGTATTATATGTGAAAGCGAAAAAAAATGTTTTTCCTACTTGTGTAATTGCATTATTCCGCTATAGCACAGCGCCACCTAGAGATTATCTAGCAGAAAAGCAGGAAAAGAAAAGCTCTTTGTGTACAGCTCAGATCTGAATTCTGCAAGGAAACTGAAAATAGATACAGCTGATTAACAGCCTCATATAGAAAAGCTCTTGGTAATGGGATAACCAAAACATATGAGTAGATCTGTCCTATGCAGATTTCCATCAGGATTCAAAAACAACTGTCAACAATAGCCTCACTGTGAGAAAAAACAGGCATGTAAGTGAGCTCTAAGCTGAAGGGCTGTACCTACAGTTGTCCAGCAAACATTCACCTTCTTACATTTTTTTTTTATTGGCCCTATTTGGAGCAAATATGCTATGCAATTTTTTTAAAAAGCTTCAACTCCATTGTACATAACAAAGTACCTGAAGAAGGTCTTTAAGGTTTAGATTTCATAGCTGACCAAGTTTTCACTTTGTTGAACTTCAGACAATGTTTTGAGATCTTCCGCATCTTAGCACTGCTCTAGTCTTTGGCAAAACTCACTAAGCACTGCCCAAAAACATTTCCTACCCTACTCGCCAATTGATCTTACTGGCACTTGTTCAAGAGAGAGCGGCACTCTGTAGGTCGAGCTCCTTGACATAACCAATTATTACAGATAGCATATCAAATCAAGATAACTTGGGGCAGATTCACACAAGTGCTGATGTGCCTAACCTGCTACTTTGCTCTCTTCCCTGGAGGGCAACCTCTTGTACTACCCCCAACACAAGACACAAGCAATTTTGCTGGCCCAAGCAACTCTATCACACAGCCCAAGATACATACCCAAATCCCATGAAATAAAAGTTTTCATTTAGCACATTTATATCCCAGCTCACCTCCAAGATACTCAAGACAGCATACATGACCCCACCCCCATTTTATCCTCACAACGATCATATGAAGTCGGTAAGGCTGAGAGATGGTGACGGGTCAACCTGTGAACTTCCTGGCTGGGTTTCCCAGGCAGATACGCAATTCCACTTGCCAGTTCACCAGGGGTGAGAGCACACATCTATTTTGTGGGTAGGACACCTGGCACCACACAGACCCCTCTCATGGAGGTCTCATTTCCACTGCAATTTTCAAGAAATACAGCAACAGCGGGAGTACCACCCAAGCAACAGAAGAGGCTTTGACTGTTCCTTATAATTTCCATAATTTGCACAGAGGAAATATGACCTTGCCTCTCTGCCAAGCCCTCTGCATGTGCCAGAAGCCTCATATGAAGACAGTGGATTGGTGATGAAGACCAGAAATAATCACTGGCTGGCTACTAAGCTGAGCTCAGCCAGCATCTGTGGACTCCTGTCCTGCTCCCATGTTCTAGTCTGATACGAATCACACTGGCTCTCAAGGATGCCAAGGCACAGCACTTGGAGCAAGCATGTGTGATCTGAGAGTTTCCCCTGGCATCTGCTGGGAATATTGCAAGACATTGTAGGATGCCCCTCTGAGATTTCAATGGATTCTGGGGTGTGCTGTTTCATTGATGCCCCTAAAAACATTGCTGTCCCAACATATTCTGGGCATATTTCCCACCATGTATACCTGCTCGATCAATGTATAAATTATGTGGCAAACAATGCAAAATACATTTTTAGAAAAACAGAATGAAAAGTATTTCTTTGCTCGTTTCTAAAAAATATATGTCGCCAGCGACGCCAGTTTGTGAAATAAGAATAGCATGTCAGAGAAGCTACACATTGTAAAACAGAACAAAGGATCTCAAGCACTTGCTTGAATGACTCCAGTGAAAATGAAAATAAATGGAAAGCATGACATTTTATTTTTCTCTTTAACAGAAGCCTAGGAAATGTATAATACAGGAAAGAAAATTAAGGGCATTTTCCATCTGCACTACTAAAATGCACTGACCTTCGCTATAAAAGAATAGAGTGTTTCTCTAGTTCTACAGCATGGTTCCCTTATTTTGTTTGGTGTATGTATGTGAAATGAGCATACATTAGGTTGTCTGCAAAATGAGCTGGAATGAAAATGTCCAGAAGAAAGATAAGATCCAACCAATACTTTTATGTTTATGCATTTCATTTGATCTCTTTTGAAAATTCTTATGCCAACACTAGTAGGTTCTCAACTGTTCATAAAAAAAATCCATCCTGGCCTGCCATTGTCCCTTTAACAGTAACTTGCTGTGCAGAAATTAGCAAGTGATTTCTCCACACACACAAATGCACAAGCATGGAGGTAATTATTATAATGTGGTAATGCCTTCACCTCAAGCTGAGCTTAAAGTCACATCCACAGTGGCCCACTGAAATATTTGTTTCAAGCCTCTTTCCCCAATGAGGTACCTTCTAGAACAGTGTTCTCCAACCTTGGGTCCCCAGATGTTTTTGGCCTACAATTCCCAGCATGCCCCAGCCAGCATAGCTGGGAGTTGTAGGCCATGTTCTAGAAGTTCTGGGCTATAACTCCCATCAGCCCCAGGCAGCATAGCCAATGGTCAGGGATTATGAAAGTTGTCGTCCAAAAAATGCGGCATCACATTGGGGAAGGCTAATTTAGGGCATTTGTAAGCTCGGAGCAGTTTACAAAAGAGTAAAAACCTAATAAACAGATAAATAAAAAAAATAAGGGCAGTAGGGCAGCAGCATGTTCAGTGCTAAAAATAGAGTTTCAGAATAATAGATCAGTAGATCTAAATAGTCTGAGCAAATAAAAAGGTCTTCAACTGGCACCAAAAAATATCAGAATTGAATGGGTCCTCCATGGGGAAAGCATTCCAGAGTCACAGCACCATAACCATATCTCTGGTCACCACCTGGGAAACCTCTGAAGGTGGAGGGGAGGAACCCAGGTGGGGGGGTGCATAAATTTTGTTTAAACTATTCCGTATGTGTTGCACAGATTATAAGGCATTGTCCGCTCCATCATGCACTCACTGACGATTTCAGATTTTCACACACACAACCCCCCCACCCCCCAAAAAAAAGTATGCAAAAAAGTCCACCACCATTTACGGAACTTTCTCTAGCACGTAACAATTTGTATTTTTTTCTTAGCTCGATACACAATCAGTGAACAGAGCACATTAAAAAAAAAAGATTGCTACACGGCAGAGGCAGAAGAGAGTTCAGAGATGTATAAACATTGTGTGTGTGTATGTGTTTTTTTAAAAAAAATAGTGTCTGTATCAGGGTGTTTTCCAGCAGCTTTCATACTTTTGTGTGACTACATTTGCATACAATTCCAGAAAGTTAAAAAAAAACAAAAAAACAATCTGCAAGGCCACATAATCTGCATAGTTCAGATTCAGAAGAAGCCAGTCCACTGCTGAATCTGCAGGTTGTATTCATAGACATTTGAGTCCATTGCAGATTTCTATGATATCCCTAATCCCAGGGAAGGGCCTGAAAGTCTTAATACTTGGGCAGGTTTATTTATTTATTACATTATATTTTTAAATCGCCCATCTGGCCGACCACCCTGGGCGATGTACAATCAGGATAAAATACAATAAAACACAATTAACACACAATTAAAACACAATTAAAACAATATAAGGTTTTTTTTAAAAAAAATCCTAACCCACCCCATATTCCCACCTGAAAAGCCATGTTTTAAAAGCCCAGCGGAAGTTCATCAGGGAGGGGGCGTGGCGAAGGTCACTGGGGAGGGAGTTCCATAACTTGGGGGCCGCCACAGAGAAGGCTGCTGCTGACTGATGCCTGGCTGCTCTGGCTGATGGGACAAGGAGAAGGCCGTCCATGGCAGACCTTGTTGAGCGGCCTACTTGGTGTTGCTGGAGGTGCTCCTTGAGATAAGCTGGACCGGAGCCGTATAGGGTTTTAAAAGTCAAAACCAACACCTTGAATTCGGCCCGGCAAGCAACTGGTAGCCAGTGCAACTCCTTGAGCACCGGAGTGATGTGATCTCGCTGGCGGCTGCCTTTAACCAGGCGAGCCGCCGCATTCTGTACCAGCTGTAGCTTCTGAACCATCTTCCAGGGTAACCCCACATAGAGTGCATTACAGGTTCATGTGGGAGAAGGCAAACCTTCAGGTACCCTTCGGGGCTTTAAAGATTAAGACCTTGAACTTTGATTGGAAACAGGCTGGGAGGCAACTTAGTTGTTCTGGCACATGCATAGGCCCAGACAGTAATCTAGATACTGAATTTTAAACCAACAAACATTTCCAGGCAGTCTTCAAGGGCAGCCCCACACCTGATGCATTGCATTAATGATCCAAATGGGATGTTTCCAGGGCATTGGATAAACATGGCCAGGCTATCTCTGCCCAGGAGAGGCAACAACTTGTGTATCAGTCCGGGTAAGAGTGCAAAGCCTCCCGCAGAGATTCTCATGCAGAAAGCTGTTTCCCCGCTGTTTCTAGCAGTAAGGAATAAGCAATCTGTATCAGGATGGCTGGGATATGTGTGTGCGTGTGCACATGCATGTGCATTTGTGTATGTATATATGCATGTGTGTGTACATGTGTTTGCATTATGTTTGCATGTGTGGCCCCCAATCCCCAACCTGGCATCATATGCAACCTTCAGGACTGAAAAGTTTGTGCAACCCTGCTTTAGGGTAAGTGCGACACCATCCCAAATGGGCTGAACCTCTTCTCTCCAGCAACCCTACATAGATACCTTTTATGTAACCTTTGATGAACAGACTCCTAATAATTTTAGCATGGATTTCTTGTTTCAATGAATATGTAAGAACACCTGAAATCTAAGTTATTGGGGATGTAATTTTATTCACTCTTACCCCTTGAAATCAGTGGGACTTACTTCTGCATAAACAAGGGTAGATTTGAGCTGCACATCTTTTTATCCAAGTTTCAGTAATTAGGCAAAAATTGACATTTGTTATAAGCAGAAACACATTTTCCTGGTAAGAGCCCCAGCACCAAGTAATATATAGCTTTGAAATAACAGGAGACAGCAGGGATGGGCAAAAAATATATTAAGAAATTAAAGGGGGGAAACGCAGCTTGCATAATGAAGGTATATGTGTAGAACTGATTTACGACGCTAGAGAAAATTAAAGTGGCATCTATTTTACCCCAAGGAATATTTTGGTATCCCAGTTTTATGTATGATTTGTTTATTCATAACTTTCCATACTTTTTTTTTTAATTGTGCATTGTAATCTCTCCCTTTTGTGCTTTGACAAACAACTATCAGCATAATAGTTTTTGGTGCTGAGAGAATGCCAAGGAACAGATGCTTGAAATGAAGTTTCAATGCTGAGAGCAGCATGTGCTATAACATTAAGCATTTAACGTTTTCCTTTCCTCAACCCACCCCCAAAAAGTCACTTTAACATATAAATGGTACATAGGTGATATGGCAAAAACTGATGGTGGAAGAATCATAGAATCATAGAAAAGTAGAGTTGGAAGGGGCCTGCAATTCCAGCTCAGTTCACACTCATACTGGTATATTTTCCCTTATATTTTACAGGGATGGGGACTCGGACTCGAGGACTCGACTCGTGAGTCGGACTGAGTCCCCCCTCTGACTTGACTCGAGTCCCAATATTTTTAATGGGACTCGAGACTCGACTCGGGACTCGAGACCAAGGACTCTTCAACATCCCTGGGCTGTGCCAGAAGGAGTGGAGAGGAGCGTGATTGCCGGCGAAGAGCGCATGGAAGCGAGGTGTGCCGTTGCTCGGCCACTATGGACGGCTACCAGGAGTGCAGCCCCAACAGTGTGTCAAGATTTATTTTGATTGATGTGTTGCGTACTTGGGAGAGGCAGAAGAAGGACCTGAGATTACTCTGTGTGGCTGCTCTGAGTGTTTTTTTTTTGTTCCAGCAAGTTCATCACCAGTGGAGCGGGTGTTCAGTGAGGGTGGAATTGTGATGAGATCTCACCGTTCCAGAATGGGGGCCAAACATTTAGAAAAAATCATGTTCCTCAAATGCAACATGGATAAGTTTTAGGAAGTACAGCAAGTTTATTTTTTAAAATCATTTTCCTAAAATGCAACCTTTCAGACATTTTGGGTTTGGCTGCCTCTGCCTGCCTGTCTGGGGTTCCCTGCCTCCTCTGCCTGCCTGGTTATTTTGGGTTTTTCTGCCTGGTCTGTTCTTGCCAAAATCAGTTGCAGAGTTTTGAAATAAAAAGGCACACTTGTGCCTAGAATTTATTTAAGCCACACATCTGAAGTAGCCTTATTTTGTTGGGAAAAAACCCCATTATTTTCATAGGGACTCGTGACTTGTGACTCGTGACTTGTGAGTCACCATTTTGGACCAAGGACTCGGACTCGAGACTCGGGTCCTAAGACTCGTGACTCGACTCGTGACTCGAGACCAAGGACTCTTCAACATCCCTGATTATTTTATTTATGTGTAGCCATAAAAACTTCTAGAGCAGCTTATATAAGATCAATAAAAATGGAACAGTCCCTGCCCACTGGTTTACAATCTAAAGCACAGAACACTAAAGGAAAAAGGGATAAGGAGGGAAGTGGAAAGCAAGCAAATTCGGGCACTAATTTAAAAAGTTACCATCTTCATTATGAAAACTTCAAGCATCAGAGACACATGCATGGATTTCTCATACATGCACTAGTGCCTTCAATTCATGATCACTGGTGACTTGCCTTACAAAAGGATTATAGTTGAAATGTGACAATATTTAACACACGATATATGATTTAAAGTTTACATTTTTGAAGTTCAAGGCTATATAACCCAAGACAAATTGTCCCGGTGGTCACTTTGGGTTTTGTTTTGATGCAGTATTGTGGATGAAGAAGGCAGTTTATGACCAATGATTAGAGAACAGCCTTGCCTTTCCTGCACTAAGAGAAAATTACAGAAAATAAACCTACAAATTCAATGGCAACATTTCAGTCCTAAACACATTATTTCCCCCATTGAAACTTATTTGTAAGTAATAGATTAGTATGATTTAGCCAACACATTACCATTTCAGGGTGATGAATATAATAAACAGTTATATCAATACAATCTAACAGAACAAGATGTTTCGGGCAGGAGCAGAACAGACAACAAGCATGCAAAATATGCAAGTGCTTTTGACGTAACGTCTGAATGTCAGGAACTGCGTAAATATTTTTTCCCCCTCAGTCAGACATCTCACGTATCAATTCAAAGCACCAGCCAAAGATGTAAGCTGCTCTCGTTTCTTATATATGCCAGGAGATTATTCATCATTCCAGAATAGCTTCCACTCAGCTCTTGCAATGTGCCTTCACGTCTTACAACCCATTAAGCTGAATACAGCCCACCTGGCTTATATCTGAGGCAGGGTTGCCAAGACTCCAGCATCTCAAAGCCTCACTAGGCAGGGCCAGGAGATGTCACATGGCCAACTCTTGAAAAACAAGAGTCTGATGCAGGAGAACGCTTTTTCCTCTTTCTTCCTCTTTCTCTTACTTGATTTTATTTTGTTGTTGTTGTTGTTAAAAACAGACTGAGCAGGTAGATGGGAGCAGGGGCGGCGGTGTGTGTGGAAGGGTATGATAAACTCTGCGCTCCCCCATGACTGTTCTCGGATCTAAATAAATTGCCATTCTGTCCCTTGAAGCTGCTATTTTGCCCACTGGAGCAGTGGGGCAAGTAGAGATGGGGTGTATTAGAGAAGGCGGGATAAACGTCTTCACATTTTAATGCAGTACTTACCAAATTTCACATGTTTGAACCACCCTGCAAACCAACACTCAGTTATCCTTCAAAATTTGCCTTCTTCCAAATTTTGCAGTGGGGTTCTCCAATCAAGGAATGTATACAAGAATGCATTTATTGGAGAAAATGATGTTCAAAGATGCGTTCTATAAGGAAAACCACTTGCAAAAAAAGAAAAAGTGTATATTAGGCAAAAAATGCATACAAAATTGCATGTGTGAGGAGAAATGTGCATGAAAATACCAAGGGATTTTCATGCAAAAGTTAAATTTTTTAAAATCTCAAAGTTTGGGGTGAACCAAGACTGGAAAAATGAGAAACTGAAACCAAAATTGAGAGATTTGCCCATCTGATTCAGTCTGGTGCATTGAGGGAAAGCGCAAGAGTTAAGCACCCCCAGCTCTGTCGCTCTGCTGGATCTCATTCCCCCAGCAGCTTTTAACTTTTTAAAAAGGCTCACGTTGGGTGTTGTGATCATTAGAGATCCCTCATGTATCCTCCGTTTGGGCCCTGAGACACCAGTGTCCTGGTCCCCTTGCCTCTCCCACTGTGATTCAGTGATTGTAGCTCAAGTTGCCTCATCCTCTCAGCTCAGCACCGCTGGCTAGGAGCTTCGGGGAGGTTCATTAGGCCATTGGCTACGCAGTGTCCGACTGGTCAGGCTGCTGCTGGACTCCGCCTCCCTCACACAGGCAGCTCCGTCAGCTACCTAGGTCAAGCCAGGCTAAGCTCTTTCGAGGAGGTCTTTCTTTCGGTCCCACCACCATTGAAGATGCATTTGGCGGGGACACAAGGGAGGTCCTGCTCAGTGTTCTGAGAGGTTCTGAGGTTCTGAGGCTATGAAACCTCCCTGCCAAGGGAAGCTAGGCTTACTTCCTCTTTGTTGGCCTTCCACGGGCAGGCAAAGACATTTTTATTCAGGTTGCCCTTTGGCATGTAAGCTGTTCTGCTGCTGAGGGAGGCTTTAACTGGTTGGGTTCTGTCTATTCCTTTTATAATTGGGTTTTTAATTTAAATGTTAGTTTAAAATGATTTTTAGGCTGCCCTTAAGGGTAGAACCCTCTTTGATTTGTTACGCTACATTTTAATTAAGATTCTGTTTTTAATCTGTATTTTATTATGGTTATCTGCCTTGAGCACCATTTTGGGTAGAAAGGCAGGGTATAAATTTAATTAATAAATCATAAATGGTTGTTCTTCTCTAGAAGTGTAGCTTTCTCAACTTCTCTCAGACTTTCCTGTTTCCAGGGGGACGTCAGTGGGCCGCCTTATGCCTCCTGTTTCCCCTAGGCTGTGAGCATCCAAAACTACTCCTATTACAAGCACTCCTAAATGGAAAATTTCATGTATAAAATAAACTCTGCAGTGCATATGTTAATGAATATGACCATATTACCAAGTCGTAATTAATACAGCTCCCCAAGCATTTGACACATAGATTAATAGGTATCAGACATATTACCATTTTAGTGCGGTGCCGTAGCAAGACCTTCAGGACCGCAGGTTTCTCTTATTACTTCTGGTACTGGCTCATCTTATCACCTTCACTGTTCACCAGAGCAATTCATTAAGTTCTACTAAACCTTGTATTATACTGTTTGAAAAAAAGAGAGAAATCTTATTCCTGACATGTAAGTCTGTTCTTCATGGCCTTTTTTAGTGGCACACTAGTGTATCTTTCTTTAAAATAATAATAAAAAACCCCACCTTCCTTATAACCCATTCTTCTTTTACTAAGCTGGGTAAATTGATTTAAATTATGTTTTCCATACTGTAATTTATACATTTCCTGAGCATGTGAAGTTACTAATTGACTGCTATAACAACATATTGTCTTGCAACTAAATATTAGGATTGATTTGCAAGTAAGCAGAGCCTTTATACTACCTAGGCCCTAAGCCTGAAGTAGGCAACCTGGGGCCCTCCAGGGGTTGAGCCTAGACTTCGTAATAATTAGAATAGGCCTGCTGAAATAAATGGGTTAATCATGACTAACAGGTCCCATTGACTTCAATGGGTCTATTCTAAGTATGTCTATGTCTGGGTCCAACCGCAGATGTTTTGGGTCACAACTCCCATAAGCTACAGTCAGCATGGCCAATAGATGGGAATTATGGGAGTTGTAGTCCAATACATTCTGGAAGACACCAGATGTATTGCCCCTGCTCTAAGCTAACTTGAAATGACCCCCTCCCCATTTTCACTGTCCCATTCACAGGTATGAAAATGGGAGGCATCTTGATAATTTTCAAGGGAGGGAGGCAAAAGGTTTGGGGACAGGATTTATTGATATTGGCAGTGGCAAGAACTCCTCTTGGCTGACAGTTCTTTAGGGAAGCGCTTCTGCCACCACTGCCTGCTGGAGAACCCAAGCCAGTGGCAAAGAAACCAGCAAGTGATGAACACTTTTTGTACCTAGAGATCCATAAAGCCCTCTGGTGCATGGGTGGCACTAAATCTATGTTGAATAAGCAGTAGGGTGGGTGCCAGGATATTTCTATGTTTCACTCATTCTCCCAAGAATGCCGTGAAGTAGCTCACCAATATTTCTATTCTAAAGATGATAGGCAGTGGATAGATAAGCGGATAGAAAGTAATTTGCCCAAGTTTACCTAAATATTCCATGGATGTGATATTTTCAAGCCTATCAGAGCCCAATGAATTCAAATACTCCTCCTGAACTATAATAAAATAGTTCATGAAAGTCTTCCTAACACACTTCCAAAATGTTAACAAGTTATCTTATCTGCATTTGTTAGCTCTGCTATTTGCTCATTATTTACTGCCTTTCCTTTATGTTTTCATGTTTCTTTTCAGATGTACTTACTCCTCTCTAGAATTCCTTTAAAAAATTGTCTTCATTTATTTACCTTTTGCCATCAACAACAAGTTTAAATGAAAAATGGCAGAAGCAGAAATAGAATATAAACAAATTAATGGATTGGATGGGAAAAATTGAGTCTAGACAACAAATAATGGAAATGTTTGGGTCAGGTAGAATTTCGTGGTTAAAATTAATGCAATTAGATCAGTGGACTAAGAAATGGAAGCAGAGAAATGAGCATGAGAGGGAACTCACTGGATTTGAAAAGAGAGTGTTGTCTAGAGAACTTATAGAAAGGAATGTTTCTTCCAGAGGGTTAACAAAGGAGATATATAAAATGTTACAAAAAATTGAAGCGCAAAAAGATAATCTTAAAACAATATGGGAAATGGAATTTGAGGAGGAGATATCGAATGTGGGGTGGAAAAATATTTGGGGCAGACGTATATTAAGAAATATGTCAGTAAGGATAAAAGAGAATTTTTAAAAAACTATTTGGAGATGGTATCTGACTCCAGTAAGATTAAATAAAATAGACAGTAATTGTGCTCCATTGTGTTGGAGAGGTTGTCAGGAACTTGGTACCTTATGCTCATATGTGGTGGAGTTGTAAAAGCGTATTGGATTTTTGGAATAAAATTTTTGTAGAAATTTCAGAAATTATTGGCATTAATTTGGAGGTCTGTCCAAAATTAGCATTGTTATCAATAACGGAGAAACTTATGTGCTCACAAGAGAAAAAGGAATTAATTGTAAGTTTAATGGCAGGGAGATTACTGATAGCAAGGAATTGGAAAGTTCAACATCAGTACTTAATTATAGATTGGTATAAAGAGGTGTGGGATATCATTTTAAATGATAAACTAACATGTAGCATTAAATGTAAAAAGGGACAATTAAAGAAAAATAATTTTAAGGATATATGGGGACCATTTTTAGATTATGTTTTAGTAAAGGGAAAAGGGAATAAGCCATGTCATGATATTATGTATTTTTGGAATATAGATTAATAATGGATTATGTGGATAGAATTTGTTTTGGCCCCGGGGTGATGGGTACACTTGGAGTTTATGATTTGTAGGTTTATGATTTTTTTGTATGTGTGTTCATTTAAAAATATAAATAAAAATATTTAGGGAAAAAAAGAATATAAACTTCCCATTGCACAGGACAATTCCCTAATTGCAACAGAAGACAGACACATGAAAGAATGTCATCACATGACCAACACACCCCTCTCTAGGGATATGCAAATCAGCAAAACCTGAGCTTGCCGTAGTTTTCCAAATTCCATCGCGAAGCTCGTTCTGACTTGAGTCTGTATCAGATTGCGAACTTTGTTTTTTCTCTTTTTGCATAAAAATCTGTGTGCATTTTCCCACATGTACATATCAATTGTGCACATCTTTGAATTGTACACATTCTCCTCCCTTTGATTAAAGCGTATTTGTGCACATTTATCAAAAGTACACATTTTTCATGCATATTTTTCAAATGTATGCATGCTGTCAAATGCATTTTTTCAGGCTGCGAATCACATTGTAAGCTCAGAAATGTATGGACTTCAATTGCATATTGCTTCTAAGTCCGTGTTCAGTCCAAAAGGTGCAAACTGGGCAAATCATTATCTAAAATGAATTGAAACAAATTTCTCATACATCTGTTTCCCTCCAATCCCACACATGGCACCCAAAGGGAAGACTCAGATCTAAAGGGGTCCCACCCCACATGGGTATACAACCGAGTAGAACAACAGAACAGATACCGGAGACTTGACTCAATCCTTGACCATGTTTCCCAGGGAAAATGGCTGAGGAGACACACACACACACGCACACACGAGGCACTGCAGTGATATAGCCAATCATAAGAAATGGTAAAAGGACCAATGGGCTCATTCGGGTAATTGTCTGAGCCAGTCATCATACACCAGGATGTTTTTCACTGGGAAGACAGATGAAGCAACACAAGGCAGGACCTCTCTAAGCATCAGAAGAATAGATCTGCAACTGAAACAGTCACAATGTTTGTTGAACAAGATCAGTAGTAGACTGAGTTCAGCAAGTGACACATAGAAAAGTTGGCAACTCCTGTTCTGTCCTTGCAGAGCCCCTGTGCCTGTGGCAGCTGCATAACCGAAAGCAGGGTAACCGGTGCAGTTTCTCTCCTGCTGTCTCTCCATGCTGGGTACTGGTCCACCTGTTACAGGTGCATCTGCCATGCATCCTGGGAAGGCACAGAAGCCCAGGGAGGACAACAATGGCAACTCTACAAAGGAACAACCAGCTTCCCTTGCATCACAGCTGCGGTTGTTGTAGGCTTTGCTATAGTCTGAATGGCAGGCATTGTGGAACATCCTTGCCTCTGTGGGTATTGGATGGCTACTTGGTTGTCTGTGGAGAGAGAAGAAAGACACAGAGAGTGTAAAGGGTAGCAACTGGAATGGTCAGTACCTTTGACCGGGTGCTCAATGACTGAATGATTGAGAAAGTGTGTCCTTTTCTCTCTAGCTGCTCTACTATTTGATATGCTGTGGCACCCTGGTTGTGGAATGAGCTCCCCATAGAGGCTCGCCTGGCACCCTCATTGTACTCTTTCCGGCGCCAGGTGAAGACCTTTTTATTCTCCCAGGCATTTTAATCCTTTGAATCATCTTAATCATTTTTATCTGGTAGTTTTTAACTGTTGCTGTAATTTGAACTGCTGCTAGCCTTGCTGTTTGTTTTAATCTATGGTTTTAAAATTTATAGTTATATTATATTGTATTTTATGGTTTTAACTGTTGTAAACCGCCTAGAGAGCTTCAGCTATTGGGCGGTATAAAAATGTATTAAATAAATAAATACCCCAGCTCCCCACACTCTCAATGGTAAGCTCACCAGTTGGAAAAGGTCATTAGGAGAATACTCACAATCCCATGTAGGGAGATGCAGTGGAACACCCCATTCACTCTTTGTTCTCATCTATATGTCTTGGCTCTGAACCTCCAGTGAAGACAGAATCATGAGAATGTGGCAAGCAGCATCAAAGGGAGCAATCAGTGCTCACCAACAAAGATGGCTGTGCTTTCAGTTGCCTTTGCTGGTGCATGATACGTGTCTGTGGTGAGGAGGCTCTCCCCTCTTTCTGCAACCTGCCATTTACTCCCTGTCCTGCATGTAGGAGACACTGGCACCACCTGTGGAAAAAAGGGAAGTTGTTTCACTGGTACACATTTCCACATATCTCAGGGGAAAGGGGGAGAGATTACGTGGCCTTGGGAGAATGAACTTTGGGGGACAGAGGGCATTTGGGAGACCCACTTTCTCTTGCATACTGATGTGGGGTGCCTTGCAGCTCCCATTGCAGCAGGAGAGTTGGGATTCTGGGTGGATGTTTGAATCTGGAATTCTGAGAGCCAGATTACACATTATGGTAATCACGTTGCGTGTAGCTCAGGCTTGTCTTCTTCTTTTCGATTCTAGTGTAACCTTCTAAGCTGGGAGGGATAAACCATCAGGGAAAAAATAAAAAAATGGTGAGTTGGGGGGCACAGTGGTTCGGATCCAAATCAGGGCCACACATGATCATACTACTACTACTAAAATAATAATAATAATAATAATAATAATAATAATAATAATAATAATAATACCTCACAGGGTTGTTGTGATGATAAAATGGAGAGGAGGAGGAGGATTATGTAAGCCGCCTTGGGTTCCTTGCAGGAAAAAAGGCGGGGTATAAATATAATAATAATAATAATAATAATAATAATAATAATAATAATAGACAAGCCTCCGCTACACCAATGCAATCACCAAAGTGTATACAATAATACCTCAGATTACGAGTAACCCGGTTTGCAAGTTTCTCGTAAGACGAGGAAAAATTTGGCATAAATTTACATTTGAAAGACGAGCAAGTCTCGCAACACGAGCCGCTGCTGCCACATGTGGCTCCTGTTGCGAGATGTCTTTCAAATTTAAATTTAAGCTAGCAACGCGAGGTGCTGGCTGAGCGAGCGGCCGCCACCTCGCGCTGCTGCGCCGGCCAGCCAAGCGAGTGGCCAGGAGGCAGGGGCATCCCTGGAGGTGAGGCGCGGCTTGGCTCGGCCGCTGCCTCGTGCTGCTGCTCCGGCCGGCCGAGTAGCCAGGAGGTGGGGGCTTCCGTGGAGGCGCGGCCGGGCTTCTTTCTCCCCAAAAGGCAGCAGCATCGGCAGCACTTAATCCTTTCTAAAAAGCACACAAATCCTTACAAATTCTCACAGTATGAACCATAATCTCTTCAAGCATTTTCTGTCAGCAGCTTGCCTCTCCACCACCCCCGCCGCCGTCCCGTCGCGTCACATCTGGCCGTCACTGACGGAGCCGGATGTGATGCGACGGGACCGGCGGTGGCGCGGGCAGCTTGCTTTCAAAGGTACGAAGCGGCAGGAGAAGTTTTTTTTTCAACTTGCAAATGCCGGCTGCATCTGGGCTCCCTCTCTCGCTTCTTTTTCTGACCCTGGCAAAGGAAATGTAATGTAATTAAACAGCTGTGTAGGAAGCAACTAGTTTGGCGTAATCTTTTCTTTTCCTGCCTTTATTTCTGCATGCAGAGTGGTGGAAAGAGGAGGGTATAAAGGTGGTGGAGTTGGGTGGAAGGGAGCGTTTCCCGACAGAAAATGCTTGAAGAGATTATGGTTCATACTATGAGAATTTGTAAGGATTTGTGTGCTTTTTAGAAAGGATTAAGTGCTGCCGATGCTGCTGCCTTTTGGGGAGAAAGAAGCCCAGCCACGCCTCCACGGAAGCCCCCACCTCCTGGCTACTCAGCCGGCCGGAGCAGCAGCGCGAGGAGGCGGCCGAGCCAAGCCGCGCCTCGCCTCCAGGGATGCCCCTGCCTCCTGGCCACTCAGCCAGCTGGAGCAGCAGCGCGAGGTGGCGGCCGAGCCCGGCCGCGTGCCTCCAGGGATGCCCCCGCCTCCTGGCCACTCCTGGCAGAGCGAGTGGAGGTGCGGCGTGGCCGGGAGCCGGCACATCAGCGAGTTTCCCCATTAGAAATAATGGGAACTCCGCTGATTCGTTCCACAACCATTTAATCACTGCTTTGCCGGCTCCCTCCATGGGGCTCCATGGGGCAAAGCAGTGATTAAATGGTTGTGGAACGAATCAGCGGAGTTCCCATTATTTCTAATGGGGAAACTTGCTTTGATGTACGAGTATTTTGGATTACGAGCATGGTTCCGGAACGAATTATGCTCGTAATCCAAGGTATTACTGTAGTTTGGCTCTGAGATGAGTGGCTGGAAGGGTTCTAAGAAGATACTCCACCCAGCCTTTTGCCCCTTGTGGTGCACGCGGTCCACCAGTTTTAAGTGTTGTGCTGGTGATAACCTCTTGCTGGCTCGAGCGCTGCCCCAACCTAATCTCTTCTAGTTGGAATCATTTCTATTAGAGCAGCATTGTTGCCTGCTAATATGATCAGGTTTAAGAGGAATCCTCTCCTATCCAGCAGCAATAAATCAGGGATAAGTTTGCATCGTTATATTTATATTTCAATGTAAAATAGCTTCTATTTTATAATTCAAGGATAGGTTTGCTCAGTTAGATCTATACTTCAATTTAAAGTAACTTCCATGTTGTGTCTTCTTGTGTCAACGTTTGACTAAACAGATTATTCTAAAGCCCTTGTTGCTTCTCGTTTCCTTGCCTACTGCATTTCACTTTTAAGCCTTCTATGGCAGATATTATTTTTTTTCCTTTTGGCATTGGCTGCATTGTTGGCATTTCAATAATGATACAAAATAGCATGCTGAAATGAAACAAAACACTATGCCAGAAGAGGATGCCTCTCACATCTTTATGTGAAAACCTCAAACATGCCACATGAATCATTTTTGTGCTGCCAACCATATAAGGGACCAGACTAAACAATCTTCAAATCACACATAGCAGAGCTATGTATGATTGGATTATTTACTTCCGTGTAAGCGCATGTGCCCCCAATTCAGATTGGCAACATGGCTCTCCAGGAGATGGGAATTAAAGCTTTCCCCCTCCCCTTTTGTCCCAAGATTCCAGCCCCTCTGCAGGGGGGGTTAAAAGGAGGGGAAATGTCCCCATTGGAAACAATGAAGGTCCCCCCCTTTTTAAACCCCCCTGGGTGTCTCTGTGTACGGAATTTTGGGACAAAAATGGGGAAAGGAAAGCTTAAATCCCCCTCATTTCATTGAGTGCCATGGTCCCAATTCAAATTGGGGGTGCATGCACCTACACAGAAGTAAATAATCCAATCATGCATATATCTGCTAAGTTTGATTTGAAGAAAATTTAGTTTGGCCCTCTTTCAATTGAACCATTCCAGTTGTGGTGAGCAAGGAGGGTGGGGTGTGTGAGGGAGGGTGAGAGGAAAGGTTTGGCTTCTGTCATGTGATCATCACACACGATAGCCCACCGTGTGAATATTTTTTTCTGCATATCCAACTTCAGTACGAACTGAACTTAAAATCAGGATGAGAATTTTGTTTAGTGCCTCAGACTCGAACTCGTTAGAAGGATTAGCTCTAAAATCCTTGTTGACAGAACCCAGTAACATGTGTACTAAGGTAAGAAGGGGGGGGACACACACACATTTTTAATGCTTCCATTAAGTAGGCTCCACTTTCTAATTAAATTTCACACAGTTTCTGGCAGGGAAAAATATATATGCATCTATCATTGTTAATATATTTGTGCACAATTTGGGCAGCTTTGATCAGCTATGTCATGTCAGGCATCCAGTGGCTTTCATATTGATTTGCGCATTAATCAGAGCACTTCCCCTCCCCATCTTACAATTAGCATACCAAAACTGTTCTGTGAGTTATCATGCTAATATGTTCTATCAAAGACTAAATTAACATTTTATTGCTGTTAACCAGAGGCAATGTTTCACATAAATTCAGCGGATGGTGCCAAGCCTTCCACATTACCAGCTGCTTATATTTAAGGGTGCTTGATCTCTAGGAGACCAAATCAACATTCCTATGAAATAAAATGGTAATAATAACACACTGCTGATGTACAGACAACGAATGAACCCTAACGCTCATGAATTTTATTCAGATTTAAGCCGTGAGGCTAACTATACCAAGAATATCAAAAGCAAACACATTTATTACATACCCATGGCTGTGAAAGACCATAAAGATAATACAATTGATTATTCTGCCTACTCCCACTGTTATCTTTCCACACCTCTACTAATATCTGAGATAAAATAGACGAAAGGGGCAAGACCAACAAAATGCCATTGATCCTGTCATATCTAAACAACTTGAGAAATCAATGATACTATTTGGTTCTCTTGCCAGCTCTTGAGATATAATCTGGAAATCCTTTTATAAAATCACCTAGCTGTGCCAGTTGTTAGGATGGTGAATCTAACGCATAGCTTGACTGCCAAACAAGAGGTGGCAAATGCTACACTCTCAGCTTCCAGTTAATCTCATTAATCAAACTGCCTAGTGAATGCTGCTAGAATCTGCATACAAAATTCATTTCTGCTGAACCTCACTGATGCAGCAACTGTTGGAACACGGAATTCCATATTGTGGAAATGCAGTACTCAATAAGGAATAAGTTTGTTTTCAGGTTAGCCCTTTTCAGTCATTCCCAAAATGACACTAGAACCCCACTTGGGATGCATTTCTGATCAAATCCACTGAGATGCTAATAATATTTTTAGTGAATATTTCAAAACTGTGCTGCTGTAGGCAACCTTTTGGGGCTATGGGCACATTTGGCAATTTGAGGATCTGTTGTGGGCACCACCACCACAAGGCTGGCATGGGAGGCGTGGTAAAGGAAAATTAACCTGCCCCAAAGACTGAGTATAAGGTAGAGGTGGGGTCTGTGCCCCAACACACTAAACAACTCCTTTGACTGCCACAGTTTTCATCACTAGCAGAAACAGCAATCTCTCAACTGCCAGTATGAAATTAGGTTAATTTAATAAAATAAAATAAAAGTGGGATGGATAATGCACCTTGGCAGATGCCAAAAAAAGGTGTCCAGGAGAGGGGTACATTGATGCCAGCAGGCACCACATTGCCCAACCCTGTTATAAGCCAATGCCATGTGCTGAAGATTTCTTTGGTATATTTGGAATTGGTAATAAGGTTGCAGCCTGGGCTGCAATATCCTCCCTGATAAAGCCCTGATAAAGTGCACCCTCCTGCTCCCCCATGCTTGGTCCCTGTGCATTTGGGGATATTTGCCTCAGATAATTTTCTTCTTGACTTATTGTAATCTTTCTTTTTCATGATGTTTGGATATACACTGCTTTGGCTTATATTGTAAGACATGCAGGATAGAAAATTCTAAAGTAAAGATAAATAAACGTAATTTTTCCCTATCCATTTAAATGAATGGGAAGATGCAGAGCTCAAATAATGCATCAGTGCATCAACACACTATAAGAAATGATAAGAAGTAATTGGGTTCAGGTATCTATAAATTAAGGTGATTACAGTTTGCTCACCTGAAAAAAAAAGAGAGATGTTTAAAGGAACTGACATTTTGATCATTAAAGGTTATGAAGTGCAGTAAGATTCTCAAATGGGAAATGCTAAGGACTGTATTATTTATTGACTGTTTAAAGACAGAACTTAATTAAGCTAAGCCAAAGGTCTCTTTTAAAGTCTTGGATCAAAACACAGCCATAAACTTGTCATACTCATTTATCCCTAGACATTGTACTCTTTTTCTTGCCTCTCCACTACTTCCCCTCTCATGAAGAATATATTCATTCCAGATGGATCCACAACCTGAAATTTCTGCTAAAAATACTGAATCAGCACAGTTTTTGATCTTGTTTTATGGATGTTTTTCAGCCTGTGCACCCTGCATGTGGACAGGATGTGGACATGCATGTCCTCTGGAGTCCCTAGGGGTGGTTAATAATGTCAGGTTTGCTCTTGCTCAGCTTGTCAGATTTCCAGTTAGGCATACATTTTTCATGTGCATTTCTCCTAATATATGCATTTTTGTGCACACTTTTAAGATGTATATGCATTTCCCGCATACGACAAGAATTTTGTTTCAGTTTGCAAATCATCAGAACTTGCCCAGTTCAAAACCCTGAACATAAACATGAATGGGGGAGCATTTGGGGGGGGGGGAGTTTGCAGATTCCCATCTTACAATCACTATATATATATATATATATATATATTGCTCTTAAAAATGTACATTTTTAAAAATACATTTTTAACACTTTAAAGGGGAGAAATGCACACTCCTGAAAAATGGAAACACACACTTTTCCTGTTTGCAGACTTTCCCTATTTGAATGAAAAGAAGAACAGGTTGCAAATGAAAATGGGAGCAAGGTGAATTGAGCTTTGAAGTAAAGTTTGGAGAATCTCGACAAGCTTGAGCATATTAGGGGAAATAGGGATGGAAGAACCAGGGATGCTCAACCTGGGGTGACAGACAATGGCTCCTTGGATAATGCCTCCTCCACCTCAGAGTCCTCCTCCAAGCCAGAGGGGAGATCAAGGCCAGAGAACATGACAAGCTGGTGCAGAATTTTTGGGCCAGATGCTCAGAATGTAGTACATGGATTCTGTACCAGTTGCACTGGTCACTGGTGCATTTCCAGGCCCAATTCAAATTGCTGGTTTTGGCCTTTAAATCCCTAAATGGTTTGGGGCCAGGTTATTTGAAGGACCACCTGGCTGTGATCAACAAACCTGCCTGTGCTTTGAGATCAGTGTCAAGAGGCCCTTCTCACTGGCCCACCCTTAAGATTAGATAGATTGATGGGCACTAAGGACAGGGCCTTCTCAGTAGTGGCCCCTACCTTACAAATGCACACTTTAAAAGGCTTTGGAAACCCACCTATTTCGAATGGCTTTTAATTGATATGCTTCATTTGTCATGCTGTGGTCTTTACCGATGATTTCTTGCTGGGGCTCTGGAAATGTTTTTGATACCCACAGTATTATATTTTAATATATTATTAGCCGTATGTGCTTTTTTAAAATTTTTAAAGTTTTAGTGTAATATTATATCGCTGTACAGTAATACCTTGGATTGCAAGCATAATTTGTTCCGGAAATGTGCTTGTAATCCAAAGCACTTGTATATCAAAGCGAAATTCCCCATAAGAAATTTGTACACATATTTTTCATTTAAGCTGCAATAAAGAATGATAGTGTAAAGTCTTCATTTTTCTTGATCGTACTACAGTACTAGTATTGCAAGACATCGCTTGTTTATCAAGTTAAAATTTATTTAAAAATTTGTTTGTCTTGCAAAACACTTGCAGACCAAGTTACTTGCAATCCAAGGTTTTACTGTACTTTTATTTTTATCCTTATATTTTGTTTGCCACGTTGGGGTGGACTCGGTCTAGAAAGGTAGCTTACAAGAAATATTTAAATAAATAAAGCAAAACAAATGCCATTTCTTTTAACCTCCATCCACTGCACAGAGCACTAGTCACCTGATCATTTGGGTTTTCTCTGTAGAAAATCTAAGTATGTAAAAAAGAAAAGAAGGATTGCCTGCAAGAGCCATGAAAACTTGTAGAGTGCAATGTACCCAAAGCAACTATTAATGGACCTGTCAATATAACACAATCTGTCATCTATTAACAGTCTAGTCTTAGTACTTAATGTACATATTATCTCACCTTCTAGCGTGGGAGGACATCAGATACAGCATTTATTATTTGACAACTCCAATTTCTGCAACATGTCTGTATTATTCTTAGTGCCAATCTCTTGATACCAAAGATTTGCAAACTCAATAACAAATATTGCCAGACCGCCTAAAGTAACAGCACAGGACTACAAAGACATATCTGGACACAGGGCTTTAAAATAGGCAGGTTGTGATTGCCCTGAAAATGATACTGTAATAAGGAGGAAAGGTTAAGAGGAGCGTGCAAACTTTCACAAGGTCATTTAACCCCACTTTCATACATTTCCAGTCTGGGATCACCCCTTGGCAGTTATTCTTCATCCTCTGACTGTAACATTCATAGTTTTAAGAATGCTCAGTTTCCTTGACCATTCTGAGGATTTCCCCAAGGCCCTGGGAGCAAATTACACTTTGCACTGGAGCACAGGGTTAATTTTTCCTTGCAAAATGCCCCAAGGAGGAGATGAGGAAGAAGGGTTGAGAAGAGAGTGCTTAGCCCTTCTCCTGTTAGCCACTCTGCCCCTAAAACTCTTCCCCTCCCCAAAAAAACAATGCTTCTCCCCCACCTGAGGGTTCCACACCCATCTTTGTGAGGTAAACACGGGTCTGGAGAACTAGTGATGATGACTAAGCAGCTGGGAGACATTTTCAGGAGAAAAGTAACTACCAAGAGAAGGTTTGGTACTCCCTTCCCTCTCATTCCTTCTCATGTACAAATTGGTCACTTCCCAAGAGAATTTGCAAGGGAGAAGGGATATCAGGCATTCATCTTACATGAGTGGGGAAGTGAAGCATACTGAGCTGTGGCCACAAGGAGAGCTTCTTCAGATATCAGCTCAGTCCAGAGCTGATTTTGTCCATTCGTCCCCATCTCTGATTGGGGAAAGTGAGGCATGCGGGTGAAGCCCTCTGAGCCAGTGCCTCAAGGGGCAGGCCCCCAATTTGAGCCAATGCTTTGAGGAGCAGTTTCCCCAATGGCCAACCAGGGAAGGTGAGCAGCGGGTGAAGCCTATGGAGCCAGTGCCTTAGGGACCAACTCATTCTGGAGCCTGCTTTGTTTCCCACTAGGGATGTATATGTATGAGAAATTTGTTCCAGTTCTTTTAAGATCAGGATTTACCCAGTTCACACCTTCCAGTCTGAACATTTTTATTTATTTATTTATTTTATTACATTTATACCCCGTCTTTTTTCCTGCAAGGAATGTGATTTTGCGGACCCCCCAAAATGTGTCCGTCAGCATGCGTACATTTGAAAAATACGTACTTTTGAAAAATGCACACAAACACACTTTAATCCATGGAAGAAGAATGCATACATTTCAAAGATGTGCACAATTCATATGTACACTTGGGGAAAATACACACACAGTTTCAGGCGAAAAGAAAAAAACAAAGCTCACAATCTGATACAGACTCAAGATGGAATTTGGAGAATTTCAGCGAGCTTGAATTTTGCTGATTTGCACATGCCTAGGAGGAGGGCTCCTCGGGACTGCAGCTCAGTTGGAAGCCACTCTTCTACCCCCTCCCTTCTTTGTGGGGTGGGGCTTCAGTAGGGGTGGGTCTGCATCTGAGGATTTGCAGCCCAGGTGGGGATGCTCCATACATGTTATAACCTTTGATCTACAGGGTCCATCACCAACTTTTCACATCAGCCCATCAATGACCATATCACTAGTGGCAAAGCTTAAGTTCCTTCCATCTCTGAAAATGTGTACCTGGTCTGTCTAGTAACATAATGTTGGCAACTTTTTTTTTTAAGTTAGGCTGTTTGATATTTTTGCTAAGCCTGACCTACAAAATGAGATCTAATCTGTAGCCCACACTGAAGAAATAAAGCAGCAGTAGTCTTCAGAGAGCTTTAAGACAGTGCAATGTTCCGGTTCCAAGCTTCTCCTAATACGTTTCCCTGTGCCCTTTTAAGTGTATCTGCAAAGCATTCCGTGAACCCATTTGATGCTAGCTGATAAGATAAGAATGAGATTTAGCTCTCAGTTCTTCTCTTCTTGAATTCAATGGCAAATCCCTGATTGATTTCAGTCAGAATGGGACCAAAGTCTTTGTGTGCATAAATAAACTGTATCAAAGAAAATTAAGGACCATTATATGATACAATCTCTTCCAATAATCCATATGCAGCAACCTTTTCACTATGCCTTGATGGGCTTAGCAGAGGGAATGTTCATTATGTATAGTACTTCTATTCACATGGAAAGAACATCAACCATATCTAAGGTCATACTCTTCTGCATCATCATCATCATTATTTTTTTGCTTGTGTTTCTGAAGCACTATAGCCCACTTTCCTCAGTGCCACTTTGAACTAAAAAATGGTGCGTATACTGTAGACCACCCTCCCCCAACCTGAAGGTGTCTCAGACGACAACTCCCAGCATTCTCGACAATTGACCATGCTGGCTAAGGCTGATGGGAGCTGAAATTCAAAAGATCCGGGGAGCAAAGGCTGTTGTAGATGCTTTGCAGAGTATCACTCAAATACAAATGATTCCCTTGCCCTCCTTTTGTTGTCTTTTTTTCACTGTCAAAAATTTGATTGTAAGCCCCTTGGAAGTGCAAGGAGCTCTCTGTAAAGCAAAAGTGTAATGGACGTTACATTGATGATGCTGTATAAGCAATTAATAGGAGTAAAGTATGGTAATAATTCCACCAATTCATTCAGAACATGCCCCGGATGCAGGACCGGTGCAGGGCAGTTTGGTGCCCTAGGCTAAATTATATTTAATGCCCCCCCTCTCGTGCCGTGGGGGGGGCTCCGGAAAGCAGCCCTGCTCTGCAACCTCCCGCCGCCGCCGCCACCGGACCCCCCCCCGCACGCTGCCGCTGCCGCTCCCCACCTACCTTCCCACGCCTCCTCCGAAAAGGGACCCCCGCGCTCTGCTTTTGCCCTGTTGCCCTGGTTCCTCCCGCCAAAACAGAGCGTGGGCGGGGCTCCGGAAACAGCGCGGAGAAGGTAGGTGTCGGGGGGGAGGCGGCGCGGAGGCGAAGCGAGGCGAGGTGGGAGGGGAGGCGGCACGGGGGGGAGGCGGCGCAGAGGCGAGGCGAGGCGAGGCGAGGTGGGGGGGAGGCGCCCAGGCTCGGCCCCACCACTACTCCGGGCACAATCCCCCGCACTGACCTGGCTTTCTCGGTGAGGCGGGTGGGCGGGCAGGGCAGGAGCGCGCCGGCAGCGAAGAGGAGCGCAGCGTTTCTGCGCCCTCTTCCGCTACGCGCCCTAGGCAACAGCCTAGTTGGCCTAGCGGTAGCGCCGGCCCTGCCCGGATGTTCAGGAAAGTTGAGCTGGGAGAAAGCCAAATTGTTCCCAGATTCTCTGCTTATCTGTGAGCCAACTCATACATTACCCAAAACGGTGTTGGAACAATTTCCCGTGGCTTCCTCCCCTGCTGCTCTACTTACATTTGAACCAAGGACACCATGCAGGCAGGGCTAACAGCATGATCCTTATTTCCTAAACATCACTCTTCCTCCATAGTTATAATTTCAGATATTTTTGTGTACATTTTTCAAGTGTATACATTTTTGTATATACTTCTTTGTATTTTCAAATGTATACTTTTTTTTTGCATTGACTAAAGCATGTCTGTGCACATTTAGAAATGTACACCGTTTTCTTTGCACATTTGTCAACAGATGATTCTTTTTCTTTTCTTTTTTGCAGAAAGCATCACAAGCTCAGAAATGTATGAATTCCTGACCACAAATTGCTGTCAAGTCTGCTTTCAATTCCGGGAGCTTCAAACTGGGTGAATCTGGGGTAAAAATTCAATGAAGCAAATGAACCTGGGTCTCCCCAAGCCTAGTCTGACACTGACCACTATACAGCACTATCTCTAACTAATGATCACATACATTATCATTTTAGTCCTTACTACAACCCTGAAGGTAGGTCCATATTACTATCCCAGTATTGCAGATAGTGGCTGTTTTCCTAGACTGAAGCTTCAGCAGTAGCTTGTACCCATTTGTGGAAGGAAGGACAGTAACAATTCAGACAGTCTAAGTCAAGCATCATCTGACATATCTAGATGTTTAGAGGCAGAGAATACCTCTAAAGTGGTATTTTTTTAAAAAGCCTCATTAGTTATATACAAGCATTTGCAGACTTGCAGTGGGTCTTTTACTCTTCCCATCTCAAATAATAAAGGACAAAGCAGTTCTTTATTCTGTTTTGTGCTGGGCTGCTAATTAATTTTTTTTAATGTTCGTTTTCCCAAAACAAACAAAACCATATAAAAGAAAAAAACCTACACAATTTTCTTACAGAAAATAAAATAAATCACTTATAATAGGGTTTATAACTTAAATCAAGTTACAGGAACCCAGATTTCACCTAAACATCAGGAAAAATTTCCTGACTGTCAGAGCAATAAGACAATGGAACCAACTACCTAGGGAGGTGGTGGGCTCTCCCACTCTGGAGGCATTCAAGGTGCAGCTGGACGGCCATCTGTCAGGGATGCCCTGACCTGGATTCCTGCATTGAGCAGGGGGTTGGATAGCCTCGTAGGCCCCTTCCAACTCTACTTTTCTATGATTCTATGATAATAGGTGTGTATGAAATGTATGTCCATAAGAATACATATGTATGTGATAATACAGCTATAAATAGAAACAGTTATGATACGCTTCAGAAAAGGCAGACCAAATATCCATATATTTATCCATCTAAATACCACCCGTTCGAATATTGAAAGAGTCTTTAGGTCCTCAACCCATTGTGTTATAGGAGGTGAGTGTTTATCTTTCCAGTGTTCTAATATCAGTCTTTTGGCAGTCAAAAGGGTGTGGAAAATCCACTTACATTGTCCTTGTGATAAGTTCCATACAGCAGGTAAATGATTTAAAAGAACATGTGCATCAGTAAATATTAAAGAGCATTCTAATACTAATTTTTTCCATACTATAACCACCATCCAAAAAGAAGCAACCACTGGGCATTACCAAAACATATGGGTAAACGAAGCATTAGTACTATTACACCTCCAATAGTTAGCCAGTTTAGACAAACCCTCGTTGTGACTTCCAATAGACACAAAACAGAAGTTTTTTTTGCTGAATAAGCTGTAACCTAAGATCCACAGACCCATCTGAAACAAACACAATGTTCCATTGATTAGGCAAAATAGGACAATCTAATTGCCTATTCCATTCACATTTAAGACTCTGTGTATCACCAATAATAAGTATTTATCAACATGAATCGTAGGTTGATATAACTACTCAGCCTCAATCAATGCATCCAATAGCAAAGGAGGCTCTGAAGCTGTAAAAGCAGCTGGACCAAACCTAGATTCTAACAAATGTTGAAATTGCAAGTGTTGCCATTCAGCTGAGGCAGGCAAGTTATATTTAGTACACAAAGCCGAAAATGACAAAAACTCATCATCTATAATCACTAATTGATCCAAAGTAAAAATCAACCTGTCTGCCCAAGTCCACCACAGGAACGTTTTCTTACCAATTTTTAAATCCGAATTACCCCATAAAGTCAGTTTAGCATGAGAAAATGGGCCAAACTGTAATTGATGAGATATAATATGCCACACCTCTCTAACTGCTGTGATTGTAGGAGGCACCCTCTCTGTTTTAGTGTAGCGAGACCCTAATGCCATCCATTTGGAGAGAGGATCCAGACATAAGGATTCCAGAACTGACCAAGGTGGATAATCTAATCTAAGTGGAAAAGACCAGAATTTTGAACTAGTCAACAAATAAGCTCTATGATATAAGGCAAGATCTGGAAAGCCAAATCCACCTTCCTTAACTGAAAGTTGCATCCTTTTCAAAGAAATTTGTGCAGTGGGGGGGGGGAGAACCCCATAAAAAGTTGCAAAACAAAGCATTACATTTTTGAAAATAGTTGCCAGGTATAAATAGAGGAATCCCACCCCACGTAAAACATAAACAATCCTAGGTATAATATTCATCTTAAGTGTATTAACCTTACCCCACAAACTCAGCTTAAGAGATTCCCATCTGTCTATATCCCATGAGATCGCATTAATCAACTTACTCAAATTTAGCTTGATCATTTGAGGTATGTCTCTGGGAATAAGTGTTCCCAAATAGGTAATAAAATCTGGGCTCCAATGCAATTTCCAATGAGCTAATACACTATGAAATATAGTATCTCCAATTGGCATCAGTTCAGACTCTGACCAATTAATTAAACAGCCAGACAAATTGCCAAAAGTATTAATCACCTGCATCAAAGCTGGAACCGATGATTGGAGTTTCGAGATAAACAGTAAACTATACTGCTGGTATATATAAAAAAGAGAGAGTGAAAATCAAAGTTCCCATTGCACATGCAAAACTAACAGACCTCTGGAAGCCTTTGTCTGCAATTATAAGTACATTTAATTGGAAGTACATTCCAGAGAACCCAGTGACACTTGGGGATAGCGCACAGATTATGCTCATCACATACTTTTTCTGTGGCTGCAGTGAGCCGTTCAAGTATAGCAGTTCACCACAGAGATCATGCAGTTTCATGACACCAGCTGAAACCTGTGGGTGGTGTGCATGTTTTCAATGACATGGTGAATCAGCAGAACTTGAGCTCATCAAAGTTCTCTAAATTGCACCTTGAAGCTCATTCCATCACGTGTCCTTATTAGATTGCCAGCTTTCTTTTTTCTATTTGCACAAAAAATTGTGCATATCTTCAAGCATTTTTTTCCAGCTGTGCACATCAATTGTGCTGTTGTGCACATCTTTGAAATGAACGCCTTCTTCTGCCATTGATTAAAGCCTGTTTGTGCACAGTTTTCGAACGTATGCATTGTTCATGCACATTTTCCAAATGTACGCATGCCGAATGCACTTTTTGGGGTCTGCAAATCACATTGCAAGCTCAGAAATGTACAGACGTGAACTGAAGATTGTGTTCAAGTCCATTTTGTTTGGGAGCTGTGAACTGGGTAAGTTCACACCTCCCAGTGCAAACTTACCTAGAGCCAGTGCAGCGTAGTGGTTAGAGTGCTGGACTGGGACTCGGGAGATCTGGGTTCTAGTCCCTACTCAGCCATGAAGCTCACTGGGTGACTTTGGGCCAGTCATGGAGTCTGAGCCTAACCTACCTCACACTCCTCACTGGGTTGTTGTGAGAATAAAATGGAGAGCAGGAGGATTATGTAAGCCACCTTGAGTTCCTTGCAGGAAAAAAGGCAGGGTATAAATAGAATAAATAAATAAATAAATAACTGGATAAACCCTGATAAAAAAAGAACTGAAACTATTTTCTCATGCATCCCTAACCATGACGAGTAACTACATAATCAGGCTGCAACAAGCCATCTCAGCTGCCATGTGGAGTGATTTAAAGTGGCTTCCACTTGGTGGAAATAAGATGTAAACTGTTCTGTTGAAAACCGGGGTATTCAATGTATTATATTTTTGGCTATGTGGCAAGATAATGGAGAGAGTCTACTGGGAGGGCAGAAGAAAGCATTTCTTGTAAGCAAAATGTTATTAAAAGACCAAAGTGTAGACACACTCCCAGCCTAGCTTTCATACAGTCTCATTTTTTTTCTGATCTGGGCAAATACTTCAATACTTTTAAATCAACAGATGTTAATTTAGCATTTCAGCCTTTGCCACTGAGAGTTCCACTAGATGGCAAGACACCTGCTGAGTTTCTTTCTTCCCCACGTTATAGTTCTGGATCACCTTTACTAGCTTCGATTGCATGATCTAGCAAAAGCAGATTAAATTAACACCATCTTCTCCTAAGGTTTGATTCAGTACAGATTTGTTGCCATATAGTTCATTGGATAAAAAGCCATTTTAAAAGGGGCATTTTAAAAGGGGAGAGATGAATAAATAATGCATCCATCAACGCACCAGAAATCTGCACAGCTAATGAGCTGCAGCTTCTATAAACTGCAGCACCTTCATCAAAGGATCCATAATCTGCATGAGTTTATATATATATATATATATATATATATATATTCACTCAGCAAACACTCCAGATGAATTGCTACAGCCATTTTAAAAGGTCAGCTGGCTTTTATAAACTGTTATGTTTTGTGGATTGGTGGGCATTATTTTAAAGCTTGTGTGTCTACATTTTTAAATTGCCCCATCATTTTTGCTAAAATGGTACCGTTGCAAAAGGAAAAAGAGTTTCCCCTGCCCTCAAAGTGGCTCACAAACCTGTTCCTGTTACCTCCTTGTTCTCAGCCACAGATACTGCTGACACCTCTGGAGATGGAGGGCTCATTCCATAAACCACATGGATTTATAATTTTCCATAGTTCTTTGTCTTCCTATATATTCCACCCATCCCACATTTCTACATCTAATGAATATGCATTAATAAAACTATGCAACAAAGCAATCAAGATTATCTTGGTGTGGTTTTTCACAACATGCAGAGGCAAAGGAGTGATGGATTGCGCACCCTTCCGATCCACTGCTGGGTTGCCTGCAGGCTCACCAGCCTGCCCACACTCCCTACTGTCCACCCCGCGCCCTGTTCAAGAGAGAAAAGGCTGGGGGCAGGCTCTGGCTGTACCTGAAGCTGCTGGTGGCTGCTACCTAGGAGGTGACTCACTGCCACTTTTTTCTTGTAGTGACAGAAATACTATTTAAGTTAAATGTTAAGCAGTATTTTTGCTGCTGCAGCAAAGTGGCAGGCAGTGTTCCTAGGGATCTCCAGGGTTATCTCACAGCATTGCCTCAATGCCTCCCTTTGAGGAAGAAATGTACCTAGCTCCTGAGGTAGGGTCTTTTCTTGGAGCAAGGCATTGTGGGATGAGAAGGCCCCAGACACCTTGGAGGTCAGTGCATTAGGAGGTGGAGGAGGGTGGTGGTGGTGGGATTTGCTAGTCTGTTTCAGGCAGTGGAACATCTTGGGCCAGCCCTGATCCCCAGTGTAAATGAAGCAAATAGCATCATTTTCCTCCCAGCGACAAGTTGCTCCACCAGGACTCTGAGAATGCCTACCGCTGCTGGCACCTACCCATACCCAAGGTAGGTTACTTGGCCTTAGGACAGAAGAAGGAAGAGGCTGTAAAAGAGGTTTTATCGGTTTTATTCATCAGAGGGATTTTACAAATGTAAAGTATTGCCACTACTAGCTGTACAGAAATATACTGTAATCCCCTTCATGCTACAGAATAAGAATTAGAAGAAGGGCATAATAATCAAAGTGGACAGCAGGAGACCCTAATTAAGAAGGAAGAAGAGTTAATCTGTAACAACTAAATGAAAGACTTCCCTAAAATACTTCATGACTAGTTCTGTCAGACCACATTTATCCAAACCAAATGGAGGACAGGGACATAACTGGAAAGAATAGATGCTTGGGGGGGTGGGGGGAGTGTTCAGTGTGTTAATGCTTGAAGGTGCTACTATAAGATTACTTTGTATGGAATTATTAGGTAACAGCAAAGGGCCAAACAGCAAAAGGCCAACCCAATTTGAGATTGATTTTATACACATTTCATGGAATTATAATAAATGCTCATTGTGTTGTGGATATGGCTTCTTTGATCCTAGATTTTGTAAAAGCTGCAGAATTAGGATACGTATGTTAAACATTTCTCTACTTTCTTGTGCTTTGAATAAAGGTTTTGCATGGCTCACCATGAAAAACTAATAATTATTTCCCTTTAGGTTATGCAACAGCAGTTGCTTAGAATTCATGCATTGATGCTCCAGAAAATATTTAGATTATGTTTTGTATTTCATAGTCCATATCCCAGCTATGATAATTGGGTTATTTTTCATATGGATTATCTTTTGTTCTCATCTTGTTAATTTGGTTTATCTTAATGTTTGTCTGGATGCATAGGATTGCTCCGTAAAACACTACATTGCAAATACAATGGTTAAAAGAATCATCAGTGATAACAAATTGTGATTCAAGTATTCTGAGGGCCAAAGCAGATATTACTTTAATAATGTAACAAGTTTTTCATGTTTACTGGTGCAGTGGCCTGATCCAGATCCATACTTAGCATGGGGGTAGGGGAGCTTTAACCGTTCTCCCTGCTATGGTCCCTGTCTGGATCATAGTCCCTATCTGGACCATGTCTGAATTTTTTTTGCAAAATAGTGATCCACTGTGTCACATTAGAAATTGCAGATGCAGGGTTCCCAATCCAGATTGGGTCCATAGCGGTGTGGGAGGGTTAAAGCCCCCTACCTCCCATGCTAGGGGCCCTGCGCTTACTCTACGATAAACATGAAGAAGTAATGTCAGCTTTGGCCCACAGACTGTGTTAACTCAAACAAGACAGCCCAATTCAGTTAGGCATGCCCATGTTCTTGATTTCAAGGGGCGCAGATGTGTGCCTAGCTGTACAGGTTCAGGTTGAGAGTATTTTCATATGTCACAAAGTTTGTTGAACCTTGCATGAAAGGAGGGATGTGGTCGCCTTATCGAAATGTATCAAGTGCCTCTCTTGAGGCGCAATCTCCAAAATGTGTTTCACATTTCGCTTTAGGCAAAATCTGGTAACAACCTAGAGATAACAAAGTCTTCTGAGCAATTTAGCAAGTGCCTTTTACCATCTTCAATTGGTTTCCCAGCTACGGCCTGTCTTGGACAGGGATAGCTTGGCAATAGTGGTACAGGTAGTGATGAACGAACAGCGGGCCGATCTGCTCACACGCGTCACTGGATCCCCCTGCCTTAACCTTAGCTGTAAATATACAGGATCACACCAGGCAGAGAAATCTTACTTAAAGCTAGATTGTACAATTTTCCATCTGGATTTCAGGAATGGTATAAATGTACTCATTTGTTACATTGATATCCTAGTTTTCTTCAACATGGCATACAAGGTTCCAAAGTAGCCTCCCAGCCAGATACTTACTAGACCCAGGCTCTCTTAGCTTCAGTGAGTTGCTGTAGCATGTGCATTCTGACTATAGTCCTGACTAGATCTCCGGAAGTTTTGGATCTCAACTCCCAGCATTCCTGACCATTAGCCATGCTGGGAGGGGTTTCTGGAAGTTGAAGTCCAAAACATCTGGAGATCTACTTTCTGCCCAGCCCTGTCTTGGAGCCCACACTGCTGCTCTTGCCCTTCCCAGTAGTCTTTCCCAGCTCCAGGAGCCTTGTGGACTGATTGCACAAGCCAGCCACAGCAAGGGTAGAGATTTCAGAGAAATCAGAGTGTGAAGTAGATGCCAACTGAGATGTGAATTTCAGGGCTACCTTGGGACAAGAAATCCTGCTTGGGCAGCTGATGGTATTTCTCTTGTGACCAGCATTACTTTGTTTCAGGCTGCCTGTCATCTATTCAAGTGACACTTTCTACATACTTAATTGCTTCTAGTATATGCAGTGCAAGAGGAGCCTAGGTTACCCCTCTGTTAGTCCAAACTGGAAAGTACCCTTTGTTTAGTGGTCAGGGCTGGATTAAGATAGGGGCTATTGGAGCTGCAGCTCCAGGCCCCTACCACAAAATAGGCCCACAATGCCTGGACCCGCGGCGCGGAGAGCCGCAGAGAAAGCCACACGCGCGGGAGGAGAGTGGTGGCGGTGTGGCAGCCGCCGCGGCATCCCACAGGCTCTGCGCATGCACAGAGCCAGGAGAGTGGGCGGCGTAGGGCCCCGGCGGCGGTGGCAGCGGCGGCGCGGCAGGCCGGGCAGGACAATGGCGGCGGCAGCATCAGCGGCTGCCGTGCCCGGAGGCGGCGGCTCTAGTCCCGGGGCCCCTGTGGCAGGAGGCGGCTCGGCGGGTGCGGCGGCGGCAGCAGCTGGAGCCTCCGCCACCCCCTTGTCCGTGTCGTGGTGCAAGGACGGAGGCCCCGCTGGCAAGTTCTGGGAGAGCCCGGAGACCGTCTCGCAGCTGGACGCCAGCGCGGGTCTGGCTCGGCAAGCACAAGCACTGCAAGAAGGTGAGGCCGCACCATGAAGGCCAGCCGGGTGGGGGGCGGCTGCCCCTCCCCCTCTCCTGCTGCCCCCTCGCGGCCCTTTATCCTGAGGGGGAGCGCAGGCGCAGTCCTCGGCATCTGCACGTCCGGGTGGGTGGTAGCTTACATTTTAATATAATACAGCAATGAAACACTCATCATTCTAGATCAGGGCTCTCCAGCCTTGGGTCCCCAGATGTTGCTGGCCTACAGCTCCCAGCATACCCAGCTAGCATGGCTAATGGCAAGGGATTCTGGGAGCTGTAGTCTGGCAACATCTGGGGACCCGAGGTTGGAGAGCCCTGTTCTAGATTAACCATTAAGATCCACAGAGAGCTGGTGAAACCAGACTTCTCATTATGACCAACTGAAAATCACAAAGTAGTGTGCAAACTTCAGCAGAATTCTTTTTCAGTATGAATGTTAAGCAAAAACAAAAACAAAATGAAGGGCATATAGGGGGGGACGAGAAAAAATATATATTATTGAGTGTGATGGAAAATCCTGTCTGCAATTTGTAATGGCCTTAAAATGAAAGAGGCATTTTGTGGATATATAGTGCACCCATTTGCATGCTTTACTTTGAAATAAAAGGTGAGGCAGTGGCTGTTCTGAATCACTGCCTGGGCACGGTAATGGACTGGATGAGGGCTAATAAACTGAGACTCAATGGAGGTACTGTTAGTGGGTGGTTTGTCTGCCCAGCTAAGTGATATTCAACCAGTTCTGGATGGGGTTGGACTCCCCCTGAAGGATCAGGTTTGTAGTTTGGGGGTGCTCTTGGATCCACAACTGTCACTCGAGGCACAGGTGAACTTGGTGACACGGAGCACCTTTTATCAGCTTAGGCTGATATACCAACTTCGTCCTTATCTGGACAGAGATAGCCTAGCTACAGTTATCCATGCTCTGGTAACCTCTCGTTTGGATTACTGCAATGTGTTATACGTGGGGCTGCCTTTGAAAATGGTCCGGAAACTTCAGCTGGTCCAGAATAGGGCAGCGAGATTGTTAACGGGGACTGGCCAACGAGAACATATTATGCCAGTGCTTTCTCATCTGCACTGGCTGCCAGTCTGTTTCCAGGCCCGATTCAAAGTGCTGGTACTAACATTCAAAGCCCTAAACGGCTTGGGGCCAGGGTATCTGAAGGATTGTCTCCTCCCATATGTACTTGCCCGGACACTAAGATCTGCATCAGCAGTCCTTCTCCGAGAGCCCCTGCCAAAGGAAATGAGGCAGGTCGCTACCAGGAGGAGGGCCTTTTCTGCTGTGGCACCCCGGTTATGGAATGAGCTCCCCAAAGAGGTTCGCCTGGCGCCTACTTTGTATTATTTCCAGCGCCAGGTGAAGACCTTTCTATTCTCCCAGGCATTTAAATCATTTTAATCATCTTAATCATTTTAATTTTGTAGTTGTTTTTAACTCTGTTATTGTAACTGTTGCTGCTAGCTTTGTTGTTTGTTTTAATCTGTGGTTTTAAATTTTATATTTATTTTATATTGTATTTTATGGTTTTAACTGTTGTAAACTGCCCAGAGAGCTTCGGCTATTGGGTGGTATAAAAATGTATTAAATAAATAAATATAAATAAATAAGCCCAACTGTATCCATTGGGGCTTATTCCGAAATAAGTGTTCATAGGATTGCAACCTTTATTAGGTTAGACTACAGCCCTATTCAGAAGTCCCTCACCCATGCATTGCACTGGCCCTGCCCCCAACATCCCATTCCCTACGTGGTTTTGCCTCTCCTGACCTGTGTGTATTTGGTGAAGGTCTGGAGCATTCTGCTGAATGTGTGTAGGGTCCTGTTTAAACCTTCACAGCATGTGTTAAAGTTAAAGGGGCAGAGCTTGCTGGGGGCAGAGACATTAAAGGCAGGTCTGGCTCATAGATTCATAGATCATAGAGTTGGAAGGAGCCTACAAGGCTATTGAGTCCAACCCCCTGCTCAATGCAGGAAACTAGAGGAGGGGTCTCCCATCCAAGTAATAACCAGGCCTGACCTGGTTATTACCTGTTTATATGGTTTATGTTTATTTAAAAATGGTTGTTGTGAATGTTCTATTTATAACGGTTTTATTGAGTTAACAAGCTTATTGTTTACAAAAAAAGAAATATTTTCAATATGTTTCTGTTTTGGCACTTTAATAGTAATTAAAATATTTAATTTGTTTTAATATAAAATTGCGTCTTCATTTTATTTATTTCCATAAAAAGGCCCACCAAAATCCTCAGCACCAGGCCCATAATGCTCTTAATCCGGCCCTGTTAGTGGTGACCCCCCCCCATATGTTTTCTTATGAGACTGCTCCTCCAGCATTGTCTTTCCACTCTTAGCAACATTTTCACTCCAAGTGAGAGCATTTCTCTGAGCATTGGTACAAAGGAAGCCAAATTATAAGCAAATTACTGTGAGCAATTCTATTGCTTTGCCTAAATTCATTTAGAGATAAGAAACAGACCTGCCGCAAGCCATATTCTAATTACAGTCTAAAGATTTACTAATACAATATGAGATGATTACTGAAAGGCTGCCTTGGAGTCGGCATGCATCATGTCAGGCTGGTCAGGAAGGCTGACAGGAGTTGTACGATGTCCGACTATGCTGTGATAACATTTATCTTACCAGAGATTTCATTACTTCCTCTTTTTTTAAAAAAATGTGGTGGATTTGCTGAATGGGGCCAGGGGATTCATAATTTTTAAACACAATTGTTTCTAAATTAATTATCCATCTCATGTGTTAAGGAAATGGGACATGAAAATAGTTCCTAATTTTAGTGGGGGCACATCATTTATTTTTATTTTTATTTCTGATATTTGTATACCACTTAAATATAATAAGCGGTTCAAATACAAACATTAAAATCACATTTAAATTACAATTAAAATACAATATTAAAAACAATTTCAGTTACACAAACAAATACAGAAAAATGCATGAGCAGTAAAAATGCAGCAGCATGATTAATTTAATTACAAGTCAGAGAAAGCTTGGGTGAACAAGCGCATTTTCAGGAGACATTTGAAACATGCCACATTTTCTGCCCCCTGAACTGCGCGGAGGAGGGTTTTCCAAAGCGTGGGTGCTCCTACTGAGAAAGCCTGCCACTGAGGTATTACGTGGTGACATTCTGTTAATTTTGGAATGACCAGCAAGGCCTCTTCTGCAATGCACTCCTCTGGGTGCATGCCTGAATGAAGAGCATGTACCCAGGGTTGGCTTAATGAATAGAAATTGAATGGGGTTGCATGAATATGGGTTCCCCACTCCCACCATCGCAGACAAGTTCAGTCATATATAAAATGATGGCTTTAACTTTTCTATAGAAAAGCAGGTATTTAATGCGGAGAAAGTGAATTGGACATTTGTGAGGCCTGGTCGGAAAACACTGTTAGTTACATATTATGAGGAAGTCAAAACTTACATTGCAAATTCTTGCTACCTTGAATGAAGAGATTTAAAGAATTGTAAACCTTCTTCTATAATCTTAGGTGTGACCCCTTTGAGGTCATAAGAACATAGGATGCTGACTCATGCTGAGTCAGTCCATTGGTTCATCCAGCCAGTATTATTGAAACTGTCTGGCAGTGGTACTCCAAGTTTTCAGGCAGGGGTTTTTCCAGCCCTGCCTGGAGATGTCAGGGATTGAACCTGGGACCTTCTGCATGCAAAGCACATGCTCTACCACTGAGCTCATAGAGGTCACCCTACTATCAGGACCGGTGCAAGGCAGTTTGGTGCCCTAGGCAAGATCAGATATTTAGCGCCCCCCCTCCCACTTGAGAGCGCTGTATTTTTTTTCAAGGCGTTTCTGGCGCCCTCTTTAGCCCTGCGCCCTAGGCAGCTGCCTAGTTGGCCTAATGGTAGCACCGGCCCTGCCTACTATATCCATATGGCTGCATTTCTGCACTGTAGGTTGCTTGAATCCCATTGAACACAATGGGGTTTAAGCTGACTTTTCTGTGTGTGGGATTGAAGCCCATTCTTGTGTTCTGCACAGCTAAGAATATAAGGAGAGCCATGGTGGATCAGGCCAAAGTTTCAACTAGTCCAGAAACTTTGTGTTCACACAGCGGCCAACCAGATGCCTGTGAGAAACCCACAGCTCTTGCATCAATCTTCAGTATAAAATCTGCATGCTTGGCCTGGGCTCCAATCTTTAAATAATTATTTACTAGGGAGTAAGTTCCACTGAAATCAGAGGGACTTACTTTTGAGTAAATATTAATTAGCTTATGTAGTTGCTTACTTTTTAACTTATGTGCATGAGAGAATAAAGTAAGTGTGTCCTTACATCGCTTTTATTTAAATCAATGGGACTTGATAGAGCTTAACTTTGGCTGCATCGTGTAGTAAATTTGGAGGAATACTTCAATGTAGATGAGCAAAGGTACAATCCAGTTAGCATTAGGGTTATTAAAGTTGCATCGATTTCAATGGGTGACATTTCAAAGCATGTGTTTAACATTTCCACTGAAATCAATGGAATAAAATAAATGTAGAGATTGTGAATCAGAAAAGCTCAAGCTTGCTGAAGTTCTTTGAATTCCATCTTGAAGTTCATTCTGACTCAAGTCCATACCAGATTGCAAGCTTTGTTTTGTTTTTTCACATGAACATCCATGTTTATTTCAGTGCATAATTTTTCCAAATGTACGCCTCAGTTGTGCACATTTTTGAAATGTATGCATTCTTCTCCCATGATTAAAACATATTTGTGCACATGTTTTGAAATTTACTAATTTTGAAATGTATGCATTTTTGAAATGTATGCATGCTGTTGAATGCATTTTTTAAAAAAATCCACGAATCACATTGGAAGCTTGGAAATGTATGGACTTTGACTGCAATTTGCATCCGCATCCTGGTTTGGTTCAGAAGGTGCAAACTGAGTAAAATCTTGATCAAAACCGATTGGAATAAATTTCTCATATATCCCTAGATAAATGCAGTACTGCACCAAATGTATGAGGTGTTTAGTCTGCCATGCTGCAGGGTTCAAAACATTCGGTGCAGCATCCCTATAAATGCCCCAGTTTTGCACATTTATTCCCATCCACTCACAATCATTATCCTCCTCAATTTGCTCAGTGCCATTTTTAATTTTAACAGATGTTGCCTCCACTCCTTTTTTCAGCCCTGTTGCTGTGACCTGAAGGGCATGCTATGGGCATATTAAAGGCTTCTTTAAAACACCTTGCTGTGCTCTGGTGCATATAAATGTCTGCCTTTGAAAACAATTGTGGAACTAAAAGACGCTTTAAACCTGTCGCTGTGTGCAATGCACATACAAATGTACATGAAAAGACTCTTTTTAAAATCATGTTGCTGTGCACGCTAAGATGTGCTCAGAGACTTTTAAAGTCCTATTGCTGTGTGGTATGTGTAAAACACTCCTGGGCCTCCTTTTAAAAACACACACTATAAATGCCTCCTGCAAACTTCTTTTTAATACAAAAATAAGAAATAAGACAGTCCCTACCTACAAGCTTACAAGCTAAAAGATGCGGCTACCTTTCAAGAACTCCTGAAAAAATGGTGGAAATTGAGCTGTTTTTCAATCTATGTGAAAATGTTTAAAATGCTGCATCCCTCCCACTCCCCTCCACCCCAGTTCTGCTGAGCACTGCTTAAATGCACAAAGAAGTTACAATGGCATTTCAGGCATAAGACGCACGAAGCAGATATATTAAGATATGTCACATCATCATATATGTCAGGGGTGGGCCTATAACTCCCATCACCATTGGCTATGCTAGCTGGGGCTGATGGGAGTTGTAGGCTAAAACATATGGAGGGCCACAAGTTGCCCACCCCTGTGAAGTAATGTCACCTCTACTGTTAAAAAAATGTAAAATACACTGGAGATGAGAAGGGCCATCAAAATGACAGAAGGGCACAACAAAATGACCATTCTTTCTTTTAGCATCTCACAGACAGGCAGGCTGTTCACATGTAAGACAAAGGCGCTGTGGGTTAATTTCCCCACGGGGCTCAGTGGAGCGCATCGGCCCACCATTTTGAATATGCAAGTGACAGCGGCAGCACGATGGTAGCTTGCAATGTCATGTGAACCCAGTGTCGTGGGTTGTTTGAGGGGGTAGACAACCCTCGCGTAACCCATCGCTTCATTTCAGGGTTGTCTACCCCCTCAAACAACCCACAATGCCGGGTCTGCATGACATAGGAAACCACAGCAAGCAGGGGCACCTGCGGGGGCCATGCAGAAAGGCCACCTGTGTGGGGGCCTGGCACAACACGAAAGCTCCCGGCGCGGCTATATTAAGCCACAGTGGGCTGTCGTGTCACGTGAACTGGGTCAGAGAGTGGCAATTGTTTATAACAGGTGAAGTCCACCAAATCTGGAGAAAATCCCTGTGAGGTATCTGGATCCTCAATGTTTTCCATCTTCCAGGGGTCACACAGTGTAGACCTGCAGGTGGCCATGCTTTGCACGCAAACAACCCCAGGTCCAATCCCTGACGATTCCATTTGAAGGATCTTCCTAGGGTTGGAGGCAGGTTTTAAAGCTACTCTTTTGTTTGGATACAGTTGCTGGCCCAGGCCAATTGTATTTATTATTACACCACTAGCAAAATATCTGTCTATGATGACAGTTGGTGTGGAGAAAGTTCCTGTAACAGAGGGGCAATTTCAGATACTGGATAATGACATTGGTGATAATAATTGTAGGTCTTCAGCATGATGTAGAATGGTGTGTTTTAGAGTATCTGAATGCTTCCTTATGTTAACCAGGAGTGGTGAAATTACCACTCCCCTGTGAATACTTTTGAATGTAAGTTAAATACCTGTATATTTACAAAAGCATTCAACTCTTGACTCATTGATTTTGGTATTTTTAGGATAGATTATTATAAAATACAAACTGCAATGTTAGGATTGTACTGTTGCTTCACACATACTTGTTTAAATCAATATTGTAAGCCTCTCTGTGCTTCTTTTGAAGGAAAGGTGGGCTGTAAGAACTTTAAATCAATAAGCTAAGATATCACACAATCTTTTCTCCATCCCTGGCTATGATCAGACAACCTCACAACATTTTCACCATACTTGGTTATGATCACAGAATGTCCAAATGCTTTAAAATATTTATATAAATTGGAAGAACTCTGATGTGACTTAGTTTCCCCCCCCCTTTTAAACCAATCAAGTTTTGTACATTGCCAATTTCATCAGAGTGTGTCAAAAGGATGAGTGTAAAGCAATTATATTTCAATTAAGGAATTCACTTTACTTTTTAAAAACTTTTTAAAATAGCAAATTATAGCTTTCCACCTCTTTTGTTAACTGTGCATTACAACTTATTAGAAATTAATGCATGCCATTTAGCCTTGATATGTAATTAAGTCACTTCCTTTAACTTTTTCATTTTTCCAGTAGGGAGCCTTTTCCTTGTTAGTTCAGGGATCTTAATCAAGTCGAGGAGCCACAAAAGCATTTTTCCTCCCTTTGACAAGCAGCAATCTATATTGTTTTAGTTTGACAGGCAGTGCTTTATACTACATAATTTAAAACCAATTATTTATCCTGCCTTTTCTACTATAAAAGCACACATTTAGTTATATAATCTCCCCCAGAAGAAATATTCCATCACAGTAAATTACAGGATAGAAATGGGAGCCTGGGGCTTGCGGGGGCCAGGGTGGGGGTGTAGACGTATGTTTTAAAACAAATAACAAGAAATGTTCCTTATCAAATAATAGGCCTAAACTGAGCAGCATTTCTTAAATTATTCGATGGAATTTCTTGGCCTTTTCTTTGGCAATTACTTCTGATGTGTTGTGTGTGTGTGTGGGGGGGGGAGACCCAAAGTCCATTTCACTGTGTGTAAATGTCCACATTCAATTACTTTCTGCACATTTATCTTTGAAGTTTTGTGAAACCTCTCTTTTGAGAGCAATAGTGTTACTCCATGTGTGCTGGCATGGACAAGAACATCAGTTTTTCAACTTTCTCCTCATGCCTGGAGTCAACTCTCTCTCTCCAGCCACCAGCTGCCACTGTGGAGGACATCAGAGGAAAAGGAAACAGCATCTCTTCCACTATGTTTAGATCCAAGTCCGTGACCTGCTGAACTTTTCAACTGAGGGTGCAATCCTGTGGATTGTGCCCCCATTAGAAGGAAGCCTCCAAACTCAACGGCTTCCGAGTATCCAGTGCCCTGCCGGGCTGCTGCCAGCAGGGTGGGAGGAGTGATGCCGGCAATTTTCACCTCTCCATCCTCCGGTTGTTTCATTTTCCTCTAGACGGGCCTCTGAGCCCATCTAGAGGAGGTGTGCTGCCAAGGAAGAGCCAGGGCTGGAGAGATCATAGGATTTTTCATATCCTGGCCTCTCCACTCCCCTTCCCACCCACTGGAACACTCCTTCTTCACAGTCCTCCAAGAGGCTGCTTTTACAACCTCGGAAAGCAGGTGCCACGGTTCTTTCTGTGCTGGCAGTGAGGGGATGGGGGAGTGGGTGGTGGGAAGGATTGGAGCCTCTCTTCTCAAATTCATAGCAATGTCTATGGCTTCAAGAGTGGGAATCTGAAAAGTCCAATGGTCCTGGGGATGTTCTCCAGGGACCATAGGGTTGCTCTCTAAGAATCTAGTCTCTGAGTTTGCTTTTTTGTCCCCTTCCCCCTTTCCCAATCCCCTTTCCTTTTGTGCCGCATCTTTTAGCTTGTAAGCTTGTAGGTAGGGACTGTCTTATTTCTTATTTTTGTAAGCTGCTCTGGGAGCCTTTTGGCTGAAGGGCGGGATAAAAAAAATTGCTTTGAATAAATATATAATATTAATTAATAAAAATAGGCCTTGTGTTGATTCTATGGATAGACTCCAGATCTTGTAAGAGGCTTTCGGAGGTATAACCTATTGGGCACGGAACTATCTGCTTTAGGATATTTAGCTGTGGTGACAGATTAATTCAATATATGTTTGCTTTTTAAAAAGAAAGAAAGAAAGTGGACAAGAAATTTTATATTTGAGGACTCTTTTTGTCCCTGCAGCAATGTGAGTCTTTCGTATCTTCAAAGGCTATACACACTGATGACTGTGAGATAGAATTTAAAAATGAGATGAAAATGAAGAGGCTTATGTGGCTTTGAATTGGAGTAAGGAAGGAGAACGTTGCAGAATAGGGTTCCACGCAGGCTAGCTCCAGCTGTAGTTTAGAAGGAGTAGCTGCCTCCCCCTAACTGCAATCTTCTGTGAAACCAAGCAGAGATGAATTCCCAGCACTCTGAGCATCCATACCTTGACTAGGCCCTACATTCTTCTATCTCTGAATCAGATTCTTCCTCTTGAGAGTATGGTGTCAGGCATCAGGGGAAGGCATGACCATTCAGATTACCCACCCATTCAACCCCCAACCCAAGCCACTCCCTCCCATCCACCAGCCCTCCCAATCCCCAACTTCCTCCCTCCTTCCCTTTAAACAACACCCAACCTGTGCAATGGTGGTGGCCGCCCTCCAGCTGTTAGAAGAAGAAAGAATAGAGATATGTTTCCTCCTTCCTTCCCATCTATGACATGCTGGTAGGGCTCCAGGAAGAAAGGTCACTGTGGTCCTCAAAAATGCTAGTTTTCCCAAGGTCTGATTCCATAATCAGTCTAGCCATTTCCAATTTTGCAGAAAGTATTTTAGCAATATTTCCAGGCCAAACTGACATAAGCCAGGCGTGGATCATTCATCACTATAACTAACCATTACCCACTGATGAAAGTTATTAATTTAAAGCAGGGGTGGGAAACTGTTTTGGTCCCATGGGATGGATTCCCTCCTGGGACATACCCAGAGGCCAGATGATATCAGGGGAGGACCCCTCCCTCCTGAATCCCTGCCTTCTATGTCACTAGTTTGCAGCTCAGTGCTACAGAAAGGTAGCCCTTTCTGGACATATGAGCTGGAGGAAACCAAGCAGTGGGCAGGGCCTAGCAATACAGCTATCCAGCCAGGTGGGGATACTCCACAGGTCATATTTGGCCTGCAGGCTGGAGATTCCACATCCCTGCTATAAAGCAATATGATTGAGGTTATTTAAGAAAGTTGTACAAGGGTTCATATCTTTGAGATCTAGGGCTTCTCAGATTTACTATCTTTACCCCTGACTGCTGGTGGATATGGTAAGGTAAATGGTTTCATAATCTGAACTAGGTTGGTAAATAATATGGTGGGTGCCCATAATTCAGTAACTTAGCATCTGAGTGGGTTCTCCTGCTATGCAGGATCTCATCTCTTTCCCTTGCACCACAGAATCATGGGACTTAGACAGAGTTGTAGAGAATAGGGGGAAGATGATTTACTCCCAGCTCAGCTGCAAGGAGGGAACCATACACTTACTGGTTCTTTATTCCTGCATCCCATTCATAATTGGCTTGGATCCAACAAACTGACTCAGAGAATGGAGTTTTCTTGACTCCTTGTTCTGGCTGCAATCCCCTGAGCAATCCACCCAAGTAGTCCCTGAGGTAAGTTGTCCCCTGGAATGGTGCAGCATGTGAAATGGGGGCTGCAGCAGAGAAACTAGAGTAAATCAGGGGCTGTCCCATTACATGAGTAAGAGAGTCTTCCACTCATGCAATCGCTCCATTGGTTCCAGATCAATGTGCACATCTATGTACAGATCCAGCTTCTGCAGCTCTACAGTATCCTAACTCTCAAAATGTTGATCTGCTAGGGATGTGAGAATCAGCAAAAGTTGAGCTCACTGAAGTTCTCCAAATTCTATCTTGAAGCTTGTTCCATCTCGAGTCCATATCAGATTATGAGCCTTGTTTTCTTTTATTTTTTCATGAAAATCCATGCATATTTTCATGCATATTTTTCCAAATGTACGCATCAATTTTGTGCCTCTTTAAAATGTATGCATTTTTCTCCCTTTGATTAAAGCATATTTGTGTGCCTTTTTCAAAAGTATGCATTTTTTTTCCATACACATTTTTCAATGTACACATGCTGTTGAATCCATTTTATGGGTCCGTGAATCACACTGCAAGGTAGGAAATGTACACAGACTTCAAGCACAGATTGAGTCTGAGTCTGGGTTTGGACCAGAAGGTGTGAACTGGGTAAATCCTGATCAAAAATGAACTGAACTGAATTTCTCATACATTCCTACTGTTACCATAAATAAGCCTGTATTTTTGGATCCAGGGATTTTCTCATCAAAATTCCCTTGCCTCTGTCTTTCTTCTCTTAGCCTCCTTCCTTTGTCTTCCACCACGTGCCTTCTACTTTGCCAATATTCTCTTGCTTTAAAAGTCCTCGGTTGATTTTTCAACTGAGCCCCATCAACCTTTTCTTCCCCACTCCACCCATCCCTTTCTTCCTTCCCTCCCCATTTTTTTGGAAGGCCTTCCTCCAGCCATATGAACATTGTCCGTTGTCCCCCCATTACTCTATCTTTAATCAGTGGCTAAAGATGTCTCTCTTCTCCTGAGCATCTGCACTGTGAACATATTCCCTTCCATTTTTTCTTCCCTCTTTCTTTTATGGTCCACATAATCCCTTATCCACTCCTCTGTCTTTTTAGATGATAAGACTGTAAGGAGGATCTCTTCTTCTTCTTCTTCTTCTTCTTCTTCTTCTTCTTCTTCTTCTTCTTCTTCTTCTTCTTCTTCTTCTTCTTCTTCTTCTTCTTCTTTTTTACATTTGAGATATAGCAGTTAGTTTGGGGTCCTAAGAAGAAGAATTTTAGAATTATACTTCAGTCTACTAGTATTCTTTCTTTCTTTCTTTCTTTCTTTCTTTCTACCCACTTTCTATATCCATTCAAGATCTTGATGTGATTTTGCCTCTGCTTCCAAGCTATTATTTTTTCCTAGTGTTTTTCTTAGGTAGCTAAAGACAGGCATCTTTAAGAGTGGCAGCACAAAAGAGTCTTAGTAAATCAGAGTAAATGAAACCATTTCTTCTTTTGATGCCTCAGTCTGTCATGCCAAACTCAAATGATTCTCTCATCAGTGCTACAGGAAGCATAAGCGACTGACTCGGCAAGAGAAGAATGGGGAGAATATGAAATATGACAGATTAGACAGGGGGCTAAGTGTCTGCACTCAGAATGCAAGAAAGAGAAAAATTACACCTTCAGAGCATTCAAGTATGGGGGGCCTTCAGCGTGGTCTCTAGTGCTCCAGTGATCTGTATTAGCTCTCTGTAAAGTCATTGGGGCCTGACAGGTGATCATCGTCAAAAGAATCTGGAAAAATGCTGGCATGTATCAAACCCCAGATATTGCTTCATAAAGATAGCACACTTCACCATTTTACTTTTTATATTTCCCTTCCTTCTTTTTTTTTTTTTTTAATCTTTCCTGTCATATACAAAGGATCTTTGAAGGCCTCTGTAATCCAGCATTGTTCATCCTTGACATCCTAAATTCTAGTGGTTAAGCCACTTTGGCAGTTTGCTAAAAAGTGAGGCAGTACTTATAATTTCTCGACTTTCTTCATTTTACAAAATTCTTATGCACAGCAGCCTACAATCAGAGGTACTTAAGAAGTCACCATACGACATCTGACAGATTTGTGTGTCAAGCATGCAATAATAAAACTGTCAGTCCTGTTTGTTGTATGGGTCTTTAATAACACCAGAAGAAAAGGATTTCTCATGTAACTCAATGCATAAACGTTTTTGAAGGAAGAATGGTAATCTTCACGTAAGCCCACTTTCCCTGCCAGCAGTCATTTGTGGTGGAAGGAAACACTGGGACCTGGGTTCAATCAGTCATGAGATGGGTGAGGGGGAAGAATGCCAGTGCCCTGAAATAGTATATGGGGCATCCAACACACCAGCCCCATGTTTCCTGAAAAGGGATAGGAGAAACATCTTGGAATGGGGGGAGGAACATTTTAGAAAAGGAAAATACAAGAATTGGGTTATCTTTAACAGGGAGGAGAAAAGAGGGGAGCAAAGAATGGAAACAACTCAGACAGGTATAGAATGCTAAAGTCAGTCTCTAAACAACACAATAAGATGGGGAGTAATCCAGGAATGGAGACACAGATGAGTGTTCAAAGTCTCTCAGACCTGTCTCCCTCTTTGGTGTAGGAATCAGGCCTGCTTTGTGATCGCATAAAGCAGCAGTAGTTCATTCTTAATCACTCCCTCTCTGTACTCTCTGAAGTCTCTGGACTGGTTCTCCTCCAGTCTTCTACTCTCCTCTGAATTGCCTCCATCTCTGTTTCCTCAGAACCTTCCCCATTTCTCCATGGCAGTTCCTCAAGGCCAAACAGGGGCAGTGTTCCAACCATCCCTTAGAGGACTACAGCACACAGGGTTACATTTACTACTTAGAGCCAGTGTGGCGTAGTGGTGAGAGTGTTGGACTGGGACTCAGGAGATCCGGGTTCTAGTCCCTGCTTGGCCATGAAACTCACTGGATGACTTTGGGCCAGTCACACTGACTCTCAGCCTAACCTACCTCACAGGGTTGTTGTGAGGATAAAGTGGAGAGGAGGAGAATGATGTAAGCCACCTTGGGTTCTTTGCAGGAAAAAAGGCAGGGTATAAATATAATAAATAAATAAATAAAACTTACATTTGTTTGTAAGATTTCTGCCCCACCTTTCACCATAAAATGGCCTTGAGGCAACTTACAATACCAAGGCTACAATCCTGTACCCACCTACTTGGGAATAAGCCCCATTGAACTCAGTGGGATGTACTTCTGAGTAGACATGCATCGGATTACACTGTAAAATACCATAAAATGAAATAACATAAACACAATTCCAAGAAGCAAGACAGCTAAAAAGATAAACATATAAAACAGCAGATAAAATATTGTATATACCATTAAAAGGCAGACAAAACAGAATGGATCTTGCCTGATACCTAAAGAATATCAGAGACGTTGTGTATAAGACAGACACATATCGCTTACCATATTAGTCAATTGTCTAAAATGTGAAAAAGGAAAAGGAAAGAATACATGTCCTACTTTTGTTGACTTTAAGCACTGGATTTACATATCTGTCTTAAACACACCTACTTAGAAGTAAGGGAATTTTATTTTCAGTGTAGCATTCCCAGTTCAGCTGTATGAATTGCATCTTTAGTACAGTATTTTTCCATGTATAAGACTATACTTTTTCCTAAAATTGTTAGACTAAAAATTGACGGTCGTCTTATACACGGAAGTAAGCCGAGGAGAGAACCGCATGGTTGCGAAACTGCCAAGTGAGGGGCGTCTTATACATGGGGGCGTCTTATACATGGAAAAATACGGTAATTATTGTCAGTGGAAAACTGACAATATTGGCATACAATAAATAGTAGTAATGAAATAATAAAAATCAAATCACAGTCTCAGAAAAAAGACACCAAAAAACTCCATCTCAGTTATATGGATGTCTCGACTGCCCCCACCCCACAGGCATACTTACTATGCCCCTGAAATGTGCATGACTTCGACCTGTTTTGTTTTATAAACCTCCCAGGGAGCCTTTTGGCTGATGGACGGTGAATAAATATAATAAATAAATACATACATACATACATTTTAATATTGTTTTAAATATTCTGTAGGTTTTTTCCTGAGAATTTTGGATTTTAACTAATTTAGATCACTAGCATTTATTGTGGGAGAGTGGTGTATTGCATTTTGGCACTTGCCAAAATGCCAAAGCAGGCTGGTTACACAGCTTCTATTTAATCAGAGGCGTTCAGCACAATGGACAGCACATTCTCCTACTCTTCACTTCAGACAGTAATGGTGCTAGCAGCCAGACACAGTTGTATTCTTCCCATTGAGTGTAAGGATAGTGAACACTCTATGGCAGTAAACTCATTCATGTACAAATAAGAGCATGAAAGCAAAACCCCATCTTTGTTTTTGTCAGATGTCAGTTGAAATCATGATCATGTACTTTGCCTTCAACAATCTCAGTTCCTATATGTCATCATGCCCCCACTGGAGGAATCCTCTTCACAGCCAGGAAGAGCTAGAGCTCCCAGAGACAAACAGCATCAAAGAGCAGCCCATGCCAGAAGACCAGCAGGAACCTGGGCCCTTGAGGGAGACTAGCCCTGGCCCCTGGGTCCATCCCCACAAGAGGGAGAGAACTCCACCTCTGAGACAAAGGCGGAGGTCTGACCACCTAGCTCACAAGACTGCTGGCATCTCAAGAGGCAGGCCAGAACAACGCCTGCGAGAGGGAGTGTCCATTTGCAAAGGAATGTCCCTCATGAGTAAAGGAGCCCTCATAAGTAGGGACCTTCTCATGAGGAGGGCTTCTTCCAGAAGCTTCTGATGTGCTGCAGCTGAGTCCTGGGTGGGGCTCTGGAAGCTCCTTCTTATAAGCCTCATTCCTAGGCAGGGAGAGCTGCTGGAACAACACCTTATTTCAGCTCCTAGTATCTTGGAGCTCTGCTTCTCCTTGGACTGATCTCTCCTGCTGATGATGCCTAATAAGAACCTGCTTCTTGGATTGTACTTGTATTGGATTGTTTGTCTGTGCACTTCTGCCTGCCTTTTGATCTTTGTGCAGGATTTGCCCCATAGTCTGCCTCAGGACTGAGCCTCAACCAGCCACAGCAGGTCACTATAATAATGTGCATACATGTAATTCAGAATTAGTTTCCCAGGATACCCTGAATGATCAAAGTTGATTGTATATACCTTGCCAGACTAATAGATTTCTCTTCTTGGCCTCTCATGGCACAACTACTCTGAGTTAGCAGCTGGCAAACAAATAAGCTTCCAAAATGTACTCCTGCCACAAATGCTTAGATTGTGCTTGTATACTATACTATACATGGGCTTGGGAGATGACCAAGCATTCAAAATATATAGCAGGACATCATTTTGCATTCTGTTAAAGATCCATAGCTGGCTGGGGCATACTGGGAGTTGTAGGCCAAAAACATTGGGTGCCCAAGGTTGGAGAACACTGACCTAAAGCAACTGGAAATGAGCTGAAATGTTTATTTCTGGAATGGGGCTGGTCAGCAGAGCTTGAAGAAGCTCTGCTGTCCAGTTCCAGAAACGAGCATTTCAGCTTGTTTCCAGGGTTCTTTTAGGAAGTACAAGCTTCCTATTGCACTAGTGGTGGGTCCTGCAGATGCAATGGAATGAGCAGAAGCACATGGGCAGCATTGGAGCCTGACCAAAGTCTCATTGAAATGACTTCTGAGTAAACTGCTTAGGACCTGGGAGCTTTTTTTTTTTTTTTTTTAAAGACATAATCTGATTTCTTTGGTGGAGTTGGATTTCTCGGTGCCACAACCCCTCTGCAGGGGTGAGGGACCTATTAGAATGGTCCGCCCCAGGCGTCTTATGGATCCGGATGGATTCCTGAACGCGCTTGGGGAATTGGAGCACACAAACGGTAGCTCGGCCGAGACCCTGGTGAATGACTGGAATGCTGCAATCACCAGGGCATTAGACCGAGTTGCCCCGAAACGCCCTCTTCGCCTAAACAGAGCTCGCGCGGTGCCATGGTTCACTCCGTCGCTGCGAGCTCTGAAACAAGAGGTGAGAAGGCTAGAGCGCCGATGGCGAAATTCCCGCTCCGAAGACGATCGAACACGGGTTAGAGCTGCATCTTCAGCCTACCGGGTGGCGGTGAAGGCAGCAAAAAAGAATTTCTATGCTGCCTCCATTGCGTCTGCAGAGTGCTGCCCCAGGAGGCTGTTCCAAGTGGTCTGGAGTCTGGTCGGTCCAGTCGCTCCGGACCCACTGGAACAGTCAAAAGCCTCCTGTGAGGCTTTAGCGAAGCACTTCGCAGATAAAATCGATCGGATTAGGAGTGGGATATCGTACGTCGTGGACACAGGGAGTGAGCGGGAGGAGGCCAATGGCAGACCGGTTTTGTGGGATCGGTTTCGGCTTCTTCCTTCTGATGAAGTGGACAAGGTGCTTTCATCTGTGAGGCCGACCACCTGCTTGCTTGACCCTTGCCCGTCCTGGCTCATCATGAGCTGCAGGGAGAGACTGGGTGAGGGGATCAAGGCGGTGGTGAATGCCTCCTTCGAGGAGGGAGTGATGCCATCAGCCCTCAAGGAGGCAATAATAAGACCGCTTCTAAAGAAGCCCTCCTTGGATCCCCAGGATTTAAACAACTTTCGCCCAGTCTCCAATTTACCATTTCTGGGCAAGGTGATCGAGCGGGTGGTGGGTGCTCAGTTGAAGGCACACTTGGATGAAGCCGATTATTTGGATCCGTGCCAGTCGGGCTTCAGGACTGGACATGGGACGGAGACGGCCTTGGTCGCCTTGGTGGATGATATGAGGAGGGCTTTGGATAGGGGCGAATGCTCCTTTCTAGTCCTCCTCGATCTCTCAGCGGCTTTTGATACCGTTGACCACGGTATCCTCCTGGATCGTCTGGAGGGCTTGGGCTTGGGAGGCACTGTATTGCAGTGGTTCCGGTCCTTCCTCTCTGGAAGGTATCAGAGGGTAGTTCTCGGGGAGGAGGCTTCGGACCCTCGGCTGCTCACTTGTGGAGTGCCGCAGGGTTCCATCCTCTCCCCGATGTTATTCAACATCTACCTCAAGTCGCTGGGAGCTATCATCAGGAGGTTTGGGGTGCAGTGTCATCAGTATGCGGATGACACGCAGCTCTACCTCTGTTTTAAGTCCTCACCGATGTTGGCCGTTGAGACCCTGTCCAAGTGCCTGGAGTCAGTGGCTGGCTGGATGGGAAGGAACATGCTGAAACTGAACCCCGACAAGACCGAGGTACCATTTCTGGTGGGGGACAAGGGAAGGTTAGGGGATGTTGACCTGGTGCTGAATGGGGTACATCTACCCCTGAAGGACCAGGTCCGCAGCTTGGGGGTCATTCTAGACTCCCAGCTGTCCATGGAGGCTCAGGTGGCAGCTGTGAGCCGGGCGGCGCTGTATCAACTCCATCTGATACGGCAGCTGCGCCCCTACCTTCCTAATCAGCTGCTCCCATCAGTGGTTCATGCCTTGGTCTCCTCTCGCCTAGACTACTGTAATGCGCTCTACGTGGGGTTACCCTTGAAGACGGTCCGGAAGCTTCAGCTGGTACAGAACGCGGCGGCTCGCCTGATTAAGGGCAGCCGCCGGCGTGGTCACATCACGCCAGTACTTAATGAGTTGCACTGGCTACCAGTTGCTTGCCGAGCCGAATTCAAGGTGTTGGTTTTGACCTTTAAAACCCTACATGGCTCCGGCCCAGCTTATCTCAAGGAGCGCCTCCAGCAACATCAAGTAGGCTGCTCAACAAGGTCTGCCACGGACGGCCTTCTCCTTATCCCATCAGCCAGAGCAGCCAGGCTGGTGGGGACTAGGAAGAGGGCCTTCTCTGTGGCGGCCCCCACATTATGGAACTCCCTCCCTTAGTGACCTTCGCCATGCCCCCTCCGTGATGAGCTTCCGCCGTGCATTAAAAACATGGCTGTTCAGGCGGGAATATGGGGTGGGTTAGGTTTTTAAAAGAACTTTTTATATTGTTTTAATTATTATTATATTTATTGTATTGCTTTATTGTATTTTAATTGTACATCGCCCAGGGTGGCCGGGTGACCGGCCAGATGGGCGATTAATAAATATAAGAAATAATAAATAAATAAATAAATCACACCTACGTAGAAGAAGCCATTTGTCTAAAATACTCTTTTGTGTTCACCAGTGACATCATAATACATAGACCGGTTCACATGCATGCACATGACTGGGTGTCTCCTCACTTCATTTCTCAACACTTGATGACTTGTGTAGCCCAATGTTATGCATGTTTTCTCAGAAGTAAGCCCTTCAGTCAGGCTTACTCCCAGATAAGTTCAGTCAGGCTTACTCCTAGATAAGTAGGCATAGGATTGCAGCCTCAGACAGCTATGTGATCTGGCCTCACTGAAAATTAGTGGGCTTTAAATCCAATCACATTTTACCTTTTTCATGTCTATACCTAAGTTGTTTCAAGCATACATTTAGAAATGCAAAATGTGAATGCCACAGACTTCTATTCATAGATTTCATAGATCATAGAGTTGGAAGGAGCCTACAAGGCTATTGAGTCCAACCGCCTGCTCAATGCAGGAAACTAGAGGAGGGGTCTCCCATCCAAGTAATAACCAGGCTTGGCCCTGCTTAGCTTTCCACGCTCAGACAAGCTGAGCCAGTGTAAGCCACATGTCCATACATGTCCATATAGATATGCAAACATGTACACTCATTCTGTAGCAGTCACCCATCCATAATTCGTGTACCTCCCCTGTCAACCTGCCTGGCCAATGCCCTGCTCCAACTACCAGCTCTGTCAGAGGTGAGGTATGCTGTAACAAAAGAGAGGACTTTTTTCATCCATAGCACCCAAGTTGCGGAATGCCTTTCATAGGGAGGTTCACCTCACACTGATTTTGCTATCTTTTAGGTGCCAGGTGGAGATGTTTTATTCAACCAGGTATGTTAAACACCTTGATTATTTTAAACTTTGACTTATAACTTTGTTTTTATCTGCCTCCTTTCTGAGTGTCTGTTTTACTTTGTTTTGTTTTGAACATTGTAAACCACCTATAATTGTAAAAATATACAGCAGCATAGACATATCTATATATATAAAAGAAGAAGTCCTGATTGACTGACTGACTGATTGACTGACTCATCAAGGCCCAGCTCAAACCGTTTAATCTAGGAACGTGAAATTTTTGGAAATTCCGTCCCTAAGGGGGTGAAAAAGGGGGGCAAAATTGCCCCACTCTCATATCCTATGGGCAAAACAACAGGGGAGCAGTTATGCAAGTCGGCCTCACCTCATAATTGTTGAGGAGCCAATAGGAGCAGTTATGCAAATAGCCCATACAACACTTAGAATGTTCATATGAATTCCTGCAGGGGCCAATAGGCGTGGGTATGCAAATCTTCCCTAGGACATTTAGAATGTTCTCTGAGGGGGAGAAAAGGGAGGGAAACTTTTTAAATGACGGAATGACTGTTGTGGGGGGGGGGGGGTCACATAGGCTCCATCACGTTTTGACGAATCTACCCCAAACTTGGCACGGTCACTCTTCATCACCTGTAGACTCTCAGGATTAACCTGATTTTTCTTTAAGATCAGATATTTCTGTCAGAAAAGTTTTCTGCTGCCAGCACCCAGCCTAAACGTTACACTTTCAGTCAGAGAATGACTGTTGTGTGTGGGGCGTCCCAAATCCTGTGTGTCCGTGTGTTCATGTGTCTGTGTGTACGGGCATTTGCGTGCATCACATAGGCTCCTACACGGTTGGATGGATCCGCCCCAAACCTGGCACGCATACTCTCCATCACCCAAGGACAAAGACTGGTGGGTTCAAATCTCCGAAAAACCCTTGCTGTGCCTGTATGGCCCAAAATAGGTGATAGCCAATGGTGTTACTTGGAATGTTTGCAGGGGCCATTCAGGAGCGGTTATGCAAATCACTCCACCGACATATAGAATGTTGGTTTGAACTGCCACCACGGGGGCCCAATCAGGAGCGGATATGCAAATCTCTCCTACGTCAAAACAGAATGTTTGCACTGCAGCCGGGGCCTACACAGGGGAGGGGGATTTCATTGTTGAGTAGTCACGGGGGGGGGGAAGCTGGGATTTCATTGTTGCGTAGTCCTGGGGGGGGAGCAGGGATCTAATTGTGTAGTCTTGGGGGGGGAGCAGGGATTTCACTGTTGTGTAGTCCCGGGGTGGAGCAGGAGATTACATTGTGTGGTCCTGGGGGGGAGCAGGGATTTCATTGTGTAGTCCCGGGGGGAGCAGGGATTTCATTGTGCAGTCCCAGTGGGTAGACAGAGATTTCATTGTGTAGTCCCGGGGGGGGGGGGGGAAGCAGGGATTTCATTGTACAGTCCTGGAGGGGGAAGCAGGGATTTCATTGTTGTGTAGTCCCAGGGGGGTGCAGGGATTTCACTGTGCAGTCCCAGGGGAACAGGGATTTCATTGTGTAGTCCCGGGGGAGCTGGGATTTCATTGTGCCATCCTGGGGGAAAGGGAACAGGGATTTCATTATGTAGTCCTGGGGGGGTGGGAGCAGGGATTTTATTGTGTAGTCCTGGGGGGGGAGCAGGTAGTCCTGGGGGGGGAGCAGGTAGTCCCGGGGGGGGAGCTAGGATTTCATTGTGCAGTCCCGGGGAAGCTGGTAGTCCCGTGGGAGCTGGGATTCCATCATGTTTCTTTTAAAAACAATTGTACCAAATCCTAAAATCCACATGAGCGAAGCCACGGGCAACAGCTAGTACTAAATAAATGCAAGAGCCTTGATTAATGTGGTAATCAGGTACTAACTTGGGATGATCACTTTGCAGTGGCTCATTCACACATTCAGTTCAATGGGTCTTGAATCATCCTTCAGAAATATCCTACCATAGTTTAAAAAAGAAAAAGACTGCCTTGCACATTGAGAACCATGGCGCTTGGTCAGTTTCTAACTTCTTCTAATAACCCATATTAGTCATATCAGAGATCAATATGATCCTTTCCATCCTTGTAGCCCCTGTCCTCCTTCATTTCCTTCCACAGTTTCTCTTCCACCAACAGACTGGAATTCAACATCTCATGTCATAAGTCAGAAAGGAAAGGAGGAAGGCTCATACATCAGCAAAGAAATGACTGAGAAATCAGCTCAAAAGTAACCATGAAAATGGCAATGTGACTTTGAATAGGGCACTGTCTACAAACCCTTTACAAATGCCTAAGAAGTAGGGAAGATACACAAACCTTGGGGGGGCTCGCAGCTCTCCGCGGCTCGCCTCTCCACGGAGGCAGCCCCCACCTCGATCTTCTGAGCGGTGCGGAGCAGTTCTCTGTGCCGCTCGAGCCGCCGGCGACGTTCCCGTCGCATCACATCCGGCCCCGGAAGTGACACGACGGGGACCCTGCGCAGGCACAATACGGCGCACGGGGGTCCAGCAGTAATACCTTGGATTGCAAGTAACTTGGTCTGAGAGCGTTTTGCAAGACAAGCAAATTTATTTTATAAATTTTGACTTGATAAACAAGCGATGTCTTGCAATACAAGCGTAGGGATGTAACCACTCGCCTCGAGCGGGCGGAGCGGGCCGAAATCGGCCCCGCTCACGCCCACCAGAGACTCGCTTTGATATAAGAGTGTTTTGGATTACAAGCACGGTTCCAGAACAAATTATGCTCTCAATCCAAGGTATTACTGTAGTCTAATACATCTGGAGAGCACCAGATTGGGGAAGGCTGCTATGCTCACATAAATTCCATTGAAGTGTGCTTCAGTCATTCAATCTCAATCTCAATCTCTCTCTCTCTCTCTCCTTCTCTCTCTCTCTCTCTCTCTCTCTCTACACACACACACCACACAGTCTTGAAAGGATCAGTAATAACTATCCATTTTTTAAAAGGATAAACTCTATGTAATTAAAACCAGTGTTATAAAACCAGTGTTATAAATTATTGCAAAGTGCCCAGTCTTATAATATTCAACTTTATGGCACACATGAGAGTTTCTTGTTAAGACTATCTCACATGTAATGAAACCTCAGTGAACTAACGTTCTAATTACCTAAGTAATATTTCATTGGAAGCAGATTGTTACAAACCTTAGTGCTCAAGTTCTACTAGTTCCCAGTGTATTAGTAGTCATTCTTGGAATAAGATACAGTGGTAACTACATGTCATTGCAATTCTAGATCGTTCAGATTTTAGAAGTCCAATGATTTGCTGAGACCATTTACTCTATCATAAAACTTTCCCAATACAAGGGAAAGTTGATCAACTTCTGAGAGTTATTTTTCTTCTCCCATATTCTTCAATAGGACAAAAGCTGTGTATTTTCTAGGTCCACAAGGCATTTTGCATTTAGGTGTACATCTGAGATGTTTTGAGTGCAAGTCTAAATGATACAAAGTCTGAATGTGCCAATCATCTGCTTGCAAACACCAGGGATGTCTCTCCCTACAGCTCATGATGAGCCAGGACGGGCAAGGATCAAACAAGCAGGTGGTCGGCCTCACAGATGAAAGCACCTTGTCCACTTCATCAGAAGGAAGAAGCCGGAACCGATCCCACAAAACCGGTCTGCCATTGGCCTCCTCCCGCTCACTCCCAGTGTCCACGACGTACGATATCCCACTCCTAATCCGATCGATTTTATCTGCGAAGTGCTTCGCTAAAGCCTCACAGGGATGTATAAACATGGAAAGTTTCTGCCTTTGGGGGAAGTTTTATAATGATTTTTGAACCATACTACTGCTTTGGAACAGCAAGAAAAGATTTCAGATGGTTGGAGTTATTATACTTTCACAGAAGGGGGATGCTGCTTTCAGGGAAGGAAATTTCAGAAGAACAGACAGATTAGATCAGAAAAATGGAGGTGAGTAAAGGTGAAGTTAATTCCAAATCCATCCAGATAAGGGTGGCTCCTGCAAAGAGAGAGTTATTCCTTAAAAGCCATGTTTTCTATGACCAGGATTTTCCCTAGCGTGTGCAGATTAGAAGGACAATATGACCATAGGAACAAATTGAATCTAATGAGAGAAACACAGGAAATAACTCTTAGAAAACTTCCCTCCTCAAGAAAACATGATTGAAGATACAACTTGTAATGGAGTCAGATATTTCCCCATACAAAGCCTGCAGCTTCCCCATGACTCAAGAGGAAGGGTTCAATGCATAATTGTCATGCTGACAAAACAGTCCTTCAGTTAGCTAGCAATGGTGCTCCTGTCATGTGGGGGGGAGCTGTGGAAAAGCCGAGGCTAATTAATGAGGGCAAGGTCAAACATAAGGTCTTGTTCCTCCTACAGGAAGACATTCAGGAGAGACTGAAGCTCTGATGGAGGTGAGAAAGAGGCTAACAGGAGCTCTAGTTTTCAGAAGGCTAATACAGGTGGCTGCACCCAGTGCTCCTGGTTCCCATTCTGGGATTGTGCTGGGACTCCAGCAGGGTTGGATGCTGAGCAGACAGGTAATCTGCATAAATCATGGCTGTTTTTAACATATCATATGCCATTTTCTACGTAAAAAACATGGCGCCGGGAACCCAGAAGTCACTTCCCTGGCTCGGCTCATGAGAATGCGAGTCAAGCCGGGGAAGCAGGTAGGCCGAGCGGAACTGGACTTCCACCCCCCCAATCGAGCTCAGCGCACATCCCTAGCTACAGAACACTTCCGTGGTGGAGGGTTGGATTGGTTAAATTTCTGAGGGGTGATTGTGGATACATCTGGTTTCTGATGCAGGTGCAAAAAGATGATTGGCAAGGAAAGACAGGACACCCGTACACACTCCTCAGCCACCACATAAGTAAGAGAAGCACAAGAAACCTGAACCCAACCAATGCGAATTTCTCCAAAATGTTCTTCTCCTTTGAATTTCTTTTCAAAAGCAATTTCTTTTCTATCAGATTGAATGAGAATGGTCAAAAAAATTGTGGGAGAACTTTTTGTTGTGATATGTATCACTTTACCAGCTGCAGCACATTGTTTACACATGAAAGGACAGAATGGCTGTAAACAGGTTTTGTTATGTCTTACTAGAATCCTTGATTCTAGACTGTGAGAACAACATGAGCTGGTCACATGGTTTGTATGTTCTGATGACGTGCTAACTTGTTTTCTGTCTGAAGCCATCTTAGGGAGAAGCTGGACTGCTTTCTCTCTTCTTCTGGTTCTTCTTGCTAGACTTTCTTCCTGCAACAATGTAACGTCTTTGCTGAGGTGGAGTTAAGCTCAACTTACTCCACTGGATGTAATGCTTGCTATGCATTTATACTCTGCACATGGACTGTAACTAGGAAATGTATACTCTGTAGAACTTTACTTGCTAAGTAAATAAACAGGTAGAATTAGACCTGTGGTGTTACAGAGTGTTTCCTGACTCCATGGATTAATCTGCAACGGGGAAGCTGGAAGCAAGTCTGATTACAAGGGCAGACTGGGCTGGTCAAAATTGGCACCGACACAACACGCTGCATGCTGCGTAGGGAGGTGAGATCTGGAAGATCTGTGTGTGGAATTTCAGGCGTCTGTTAGCACACAGATAGGATAATAAATCTCCCAACTCTGCTCACACGCCAACACTTTTTGGCACAACATTATTAATAACAAATGCCTACTTTACTACTTCAAATTTATCACTGGAAAGCCAGTGTGGCATAGTGGTTAGAGTGTCAGATTAGGACTAGGGAGACCCAGGTTCAAGCCCCCGCTCGGCCATGAAGCTCACTGGGTGACTTTGGGCCAGTCACTGACTCTCAGCCTAATCCAACTTCACAGGGTTGTTGAGAGGATAAAATGGAGAGGAGGAGGAGGATTATGTAAGTCGCCTTGGGTTCCTTGCAAGAGGAAAAAAGGTGGGATGTAAATGTAATAAATAAATAATATAATTATTCATTCAAAGTAACCTGAACTGAATGGTTTTCCCCCCCAGTTGGCATCCCCATTCACAGCTGTTGAATTGTAGGCAACCATTTCAGTGATTTTTCAGGGGCTGGATGCACAAAACCAGGTCATCTGGTTCAGGTAGGGGTGTGCTTGTTCACCTCAGCCATGGAGTGAGGGAGGCTTTCCAGCTTTCCCACTTTTCTTTAATTGTTAAAATCATGGGGGCAGTGTGGGGGATCCTCACCCTCGGCCTGCCCCCCCCACACACACACACCAGAGCAAGAGCACCAGCTGCCATGTTGCCCTGCTCCCACCATTCCTTTGGGGTATGTGTGAACAGAATAGGGCAGGCAAAGAGACAGGTTGCTTAGGTCAGCTACACTTCTTTCCCCAGTTGTGCTCACAGAAATAGAGCAAGACTGTCCTCTTTTATGAGCAGCTCTACTCAGTGGTGCAGCTAGGGCTGGAACTTGGGGCCAAAGGCCAGGGCCCCACAGCCTCAAAGGGGCCCAAATGTCCACCTAGAGCAGGTGTAGGCAACCTTTTTGGGCCATGGGCAAAACCCTCAGCCCCCACCTCTACCTTGTACTCAGTATTTTGGGCAGCTTATTTGTCCTTTGCCATGCCTCCTATGGTTGCCATTTTGTGGTGGTGCCCAGGACAGTTTCCCAAATTGCCAAATGTGCCCATGGCCCCAAAAGGTTGCCTACCCCTGGTATAGACAGTTCCTATACAAGCTGAGGCAGACATGGTGGTGGGAGATGGGCAACATATCCTCTGTGTGAGGTCTTATGCTTTTCCAAAATGAAGGAAAGAATTCACAGCAGCATAACTAGACCACAGTGTAGCTCAAGCTCTGCTTGCAATGGAGTAGTGTGGATGAATGTGAGTTGAGAACTAGGAAATCTCTGGTTTAAATATTCCCTCAGCCATGAATGTATTAGGTGACCCTAAGTAAGCTACTTCCATCTCAACCCCACATCTACAATGTGGGGATAAAAGGCTCAGAAGGCGGCAACAAGGGGGAGGCCCTTTTCTGTGGTAGCCTCACAACTGTGGAACAGGCTCCCCACTGATGCCCGCCTGGCGCCAACTTTACTATCTTTTCGGCGCCAGGTTAAGACTGCCCTCTATGCTGAAGCATTTAACAGCTCCAAATAGTACACAGGGTGGTGGTGATGTCACCATTTTTATCCACTCTACTTTTTATAATCTTGTCATAGCTATTTAAGTAATTTTAAAAATTGTTTTAAAATGTCTAGTACAAATTTTTCAATGTTTTTATTGTTTGTATTTTTATATCATATTTTATTGTAAAATTGTATTTTTTTGTAAAATTTTATAATTGTTGTAAACTGCCCAGAGAGCTTCGGCTATTGGGTAGTATAGAAATGAATAATGATGATGATGATGATGATGATGATGATGATGATGATGATGATGATGGGCTACCTTAAAACTGTTGTAAAGATTATTGAGACAATATGTTTATTATGAATGAAGTGCTCCAAACAACTAAAACGGGCTGTATAAATGCCAGGTATCCCTGTCTGTTGTCCAGTTCATATATAGCTTTTTTGCTGAATTATGAAACTAAACTGGTTCCCATTAAGCTCCTTTCTGTGAGAGAGAAGCCGGTTTGCAGCACATCTCCCGAAAGCAGTTCAAGGTCAGTGCTTTATCCCATCCACTCCCATGCATTCATATTCTTTTCACATTGCTTGTCTTGTATCAGCAAGAAGTCACTAGCCAGTCATTTTTCACACAGCACTTGGATCTTTGCAATGTGCTTTGCGGCTTGCATTTGCATAGAAAAGAGCATAAAGAACAATCCTCAGTGGAAGTCACCGCCTGCACTTGTTTGTGCTGGTTCAGTAAAGCTGAGCAATGGAATAGCAGTTGCTTACAAAAAAGAAGTTTTTGCTTCTTATTTTTGTGTTCTTACCATTTTTGCACTTCTGAAGCTTACATGCTGATTTTTTAAAAAAAAACTTCTTTTCCCACACCCTCACATACACACAGGTAGAGTTGAGGGATCCACAATAAATCATTAAGTCCTAGGAGCATAGGAAGTCCAGCGCCTAGAAAGTGAATGGTGAAATTAATGGGGACCTGGGGCCAGCCACATCGAAATGCTTCTTTTGTATGCCATATTCACAGGGAATCCTGGAACAAACTTCAGGATTACCCCATCAGGAAACCTCATTTGAACAGAAACTTTCATGAGCACACTTAAGATTATAGTTATATCTCCGGCTCCAAAGCTAATAAAAAAGATGTTTTGACTCAGAAGCATTGAAGCAGCATGGGGTAAAGTCCTCATGAGCTAAAACACACACACAGGACTGCAATGCTGTTCCATTATGGAGGTATACAAAAGGAAGGAGGGATTAAAGAGTATTTCCTTATTTAGGAAAATACAGCACATGAGATACAAGAGAAAATTACTTCACACCTTGGGCAAAACGTACACTGAATAAATGGAGTACTGTACGTCCTCTCAGAAATAGTCCACCTTACCCACCCTTTCCTGTGCTCAAGCCTGAAAATGTTCCCAGAGCTATCTTGACAACCCTGCACACAACCAGAATGGGTACCTTGCCAGATCTGCTTCGATCCTTTCTGCAGCAGAACGAAGATGAAATGAATGTAAACAGCCTAGCCCCCAATTGCCCTTTTCCCAGCACAACCGAGTTGAAATTAGTGTAAATGGATGATCCCTTAGTTCTCCAAGGGGAGAGATTTGGTGAAACCTTTTGACCCTTAGCCCTTTTCATACCTTGTTTCCATGCATATGCTAAACGCATGGGGTGGGGGTGGGGTGACTGGAATCATGCTGCCCTGACCCGTCATGCATCCTGATTGCATGCAAAACCTGACACATGTACAGCTGTCTGTGATTAAGGTCCCTTTCACAGTTCTACTGAATGGACATGTTCGCACATCACACTAAGCCATGCTGAGAATAAGTCACTGTGGGTTGTTTGTTTGCTGAGCAACCCATGGTAAGCCCAACAGATGATTGGGCTTACTGTGGGTTGTTATCCCCCTGCTTCCCCCTCAATCCTCCAGCCAGCTCCAGCACATATCCAAGTGTCCTTTGAGGCAGAACCCGTCTTGTCTCCCCCTCCCCGCTCCATTCACTGCACCCTTTTATTTGCTACTGGATTGTTTCTTTTCAGAGCCTCAAAAAAACAAAAAAAACATAGTGCAGTTGGGGTCATTCTTTTTCCTGCCCCTGAAAATTGTGCAACTGTGTTGTTGTTGTTGTTGTTGTTGTTGTTGTTGTTATTGTCAGTCTTTCGCAAGTGCACAAATGCACTCTATGGCTGTCTGATATGTGTAGTCTTGCCTGGTCAATGTCCTTCCTTGCCTGTTTCAGCTGTCAACGGGAGCAGCAAAGTGGAGTAGGTGACAGATTGGCAAGGTGAGACTTCATATAGGCTCATTTGCACACAGTTGCCAGGGACCAATTGCCATGTTGTCAATTAAACAGCAGCAGTAACTGCTCTGAAAAGGAGCCTTGAAAAGCAAGGGGGGGTTCATATCTTCCCTTTCTGGAGTAGCTGGAGAGCTGGGGAAGCGTAGAAAAGGTGGAGGGCATGGAGAAATGTCAGTTCAACACTTAAAACCAAGAGGATCACATCCCCAAGGGGGAGATATTGTCCACCTCCCTTTTGGTGCACTTACTCCTTTGGCTCCTCCCCCCTTTTTTTGCTGCTTCCGGTTTGCACTACCGGGTTCCTCCTTTCTCTTTACTGTTACTTCTCCTCCCCCGGTCCTTCACAACTGTGCACAAATTACCTGATAGGTAACCTCTTCTTGTCAATACTCATATCGGATAGCCATAAGTGTGCACTTACAAAAGAAAATAATGATTAAAAAAAATTACAATTACAATTGTATATATCTGAGGCACTGAAAAATAAATTTTAAAAATCCAGGGACCAAATGATGGTCCTTCCAAAGGGCCATTTCAGCATTGGCAAGTCATTGGCAAGACTGCAAAAAGTGAGCAGCATGGGCTTTTTTGCTGCTCTGGCCAGGCAACTCTCTAGCCATTCCCAGGCAACCCACAATAAAATCGCCCTGCCGGGTTCAGGTGACACAACAAACCACTATGGGTATTATTAACAACCCTAAAACAAGCCCTGAATTCTCAGTGTAGCATGTTTGTGAAAAATATGCCACCCTGCAGAAATGATGCTGGGTTCACATGACAGAACAAACAACCCATCATGACTGATCACCTATGGCGGGTTGTCCTGCTGTGCAAACCAGGTCAATGTGTGGATTGGAAGTTGGGTATGGGAGTCAGTGAGCATAATGTATGGAAAGAATGTATGGAAAGTGCTCCTGTGAAAAGGTGCACACATTTCCCCCCATTGTGTAGGGTGAGGGAAGAGGGATGATCCATGTGCTGAAGGGACAACCAGATGATGCTCCTTGTCTTTCTTGTGCTGAACTGAGAAGATGGTTTCATTGCCTCTTGAAGTGCAGGAAGACATGGAATATTACCCAGATGCCTTAGCAACTCAGGGCCCTGTTTCCTGTGTTGCTGCACTGTGCTGTGAGAGTAAATGAAACTGCTTTTGCTGGGCAGTGTGAGATGACAGGAAGTGTCTCCTGGTTACCTGGGCATGCAGGAACCTTTCCCACCCTACAGTGAGGGCAATCCTTCATTTGGCTTCAGTGATGATGCTATTGAGCCAAATCTAATTGGTTATATAGCACTGTGACACCATCTTATACACCATGTGGTCCCACAGCTGATTGGCTGGGATTACACATTAAGAGAGAAGTAAATTTTGTGGAGAAGCAATAGGAAGGAGAACATAGTGGCTCTGAAGAGCCACAGATATGCTAATTCAGTGCACAGCACAACTGGAGAACCATATAAGTATAGCCAAGTGGTTTTCAAAGTGTAATGTGAGCCATCCTGTGGCTTTGGAAGCTTATCAGGGATTCCTCAAGGAGACAATCAGAATCAGAGTGGTGTAATGGTTAGAGTGTTGGACTGAGACTCAGGAAACCTAGGTTCAAGTCATCACTCAGCCACGAAGCTCACTGGGTTATTTTGGGCCAGTCACTGACTCAGCCTAACCTACCTCACAGGGTTGTTTTGAGGATAAAATGAAGAGGAGACAGACCATGTAAGCCACCTCGGGTTGCTTTGAGGAAAAAAAGAGGGATATAAATCTAATCATAAAAATAAATAAATAAATAACAGACAAGCTGCCAACACTCTGAAGACACAGTACTGTGTTGGGGCATTCTATGAACTCTCAGTTCATGCAGGGTGAGGCCAGGACTGGCCAGTGCCTCAAACTGAACTGAGTGAGTACCCTACAACATGCCCTGGAACCTTTTGAAACATGGAAGGATTCTGTAGTGCAGGGCTCTCCAACCTTGGGTCCCCAGATGTTGCTGGACTACAGCTCCCAGAATCCCTTGCCATTAGCCATGCTGGCTGGGCATTCCGGGAGCTGCAGGCCAGCAACATCTGGGGACCCAAGGTTGGAGAGCCCTGCTGTAGTGGATGTGCATGAGTTCCCCAGACCCCAGCAGACAAACTACTGTGAAAACCACTATTACAGAGTGATATTTCCTGCTGGGGCAACATCTGGAGGAGCACAGGATCCCTCCACAAGGCATAGATGTGGAGGGATGATGTGGGAAGATATTTTATTTCTACAGCTGTGTGAAAACAAGTCTCTGCTGATACACTGAGTGATGCAGATGACTTAGGGCCAAAAAATACATCACACGTGTGTCTAGCAGCTACATTTTTTTTTTCATTTTTACTCTAGAATAGGCACCAGGCCTCTGAACTGGATTGGGACCTTAGCATGGTGATTGGGGGGCTGCACTTACTCTAGAGTAAAAATGAAAAGAATAGCTGCTAGACACACACTTAAAGTAATGTCTGTTTGGGCCCTTAATTCATTTTCACATCAAAGTGGAACATCTCTCAGAAAGCAAAGTACATATCGTATCAGGACGGCCACTAGACAACGTTTCAACAGATGACACATGGTGTGTCAGTCTCAACTGATCTATAGGAAGATTACCTATATAGCTGTCAGTACCATTAAAGGGAAGAGGCAAGTGGTAGCAGCAACAACGATAATACTAAAGAGGACAGAACTAAAACAAAATAAAAAAGGAGAAATGGGCTAAAACAGGACTGGGCAACTTGTGTCCCTCCAGATGTTGTTGGACTGCAACTCCCATCAGCCCTGCCACTGCCATGGTGAGAGATTATGGGAGTTGCAGTCCAACAACATCTGCAGCAGGGCTCTCCAACCTTGGGTCCCCAGATGTTGCTGGCCTAGCATGGCTAATGGCAAGGGATTCTGGGAGCTGCAGTCCAGCAACATCTGAGGACCCAAGGTTGGAGAGCCCTGATCTGGAGGAACACAAGTTGCCTGCCCCTGGCCTAAATAAAACACTCTTGGATTGGTACTTTGTTCTACATTCTAGAATTCATTTTGGTATAAAAAAGAAGAAGAAGCCACAAACAAAATATCAAGCTGTCAATATAATGTATATACATAGCTACTTAGTATCATACACACAGCATCCCCATAAATGTAATGTATCATTGTTCTTCCTAGGAAGTACATCTGTGGCTTTTCAACACCCTGATGTATTGTTAGTGCTCAATGGAAAGCTTGACAATGGGATGATCTGCTCTGCTCCCTCATTTCCAAAGCTGTGAACAAGAGCTTCTCCCAGCAAGGGAAGATGATTAACTGATTTCCCCCCTCTTTGTACCACAGTTAGCAGGCTGAAAATTGACTCCTCTCCTGTTGATTTTGGTCCTTTTACCACTCAACTGGGATTCGCTCAAGAAGATTGAGAGCGAAGGCAGAGTGCAAGAGTAGCCACGCAATTCCATGTTCCTTCTGATAACATATTCCTTGTACACCACAGGGCTCTATAAAACATTTATGTAGACAAACCAATTGGTGTCTCTTAGAAGAGGGCTCAGATTTAATGTTCTCAGAGGAGGAATGCAGATATTTCAGGGGGAAAGTCTGTAAACTAGTAGGAGGCATGCTCTTGCATCCCCAATGTTGGGAGGCATGCCCGCCCATCACACCTAACCTCTTAGCCCGCAATCCTATCCTTGTCTACTGAGAACCAAGTCTCATTGAGCTCAATGGGACTTTACTCCCAGGTAAGTGGGTATAGGACTGCACTCTCAAAGCACTTCTTTCTAGAACTCTGCAGCCTATTGTTTTCTGGGCTCAATTCAAGGTGTTGGTTTTAATCTCTAAAGCCCTAAACTAGCGCTGTGCTGAAATCCTACCTTCCCTTTCACAACCTCTTCATTTCCCTGTGGAACAGACAGGTTTTTGTTTTGTTTTGTTTTTTGCCTCTGGTTGGGATGTTGAGAATTTTGGAGAAATTTCTCTGGGTGCAGAGCTTCCGTGCTTGCCTTACTGTAAGGAGGTGGCTGAGGGGTTCGTGTGCACTTTTTTTTTTTTTACAATTCCTCCCCCCTTCTGCCCTTGTAGCCTCTCTGGCTGCTTGCGCTTCTTGGAAAGCCCCCCCCCCCCCGGTCTTAGCCAGGACTTCCTCCCTTGGGGCTCTCCTGTGCTGCTGCCTGCCAAATGCCTGAAAGCTGAGAGAGGCATTTTGGGTTTTGCTTTCTTGTTAAAAGCCCTTTTAACAACAACAACAACAACTCCTCTCTCAGCTTTTGGGCATTCAGCAGGCAGCAGCACTGGAAACTTTGGAAAGCCCCAAGGGAGGAAGTCCTGGCTAAAAAGCTCAAGCAGCCGGAGAGGCTGCAAGGACAGAACGAGGGGAAATGGTAAAAGATCACACACACACCCCTCAGCCACCTCCTTACAGTGAGGTAAGCACCGAAGCCCTGCACCCTGAGAAATTTCTCCGAAATTCCTATCCCTGCCCACAATTTTCAGGTGCAGTTTCCTTTTTGCCCTCCCCGCAACTAATGGTCGAAAATAAATAGATTGAAGAATTTGGCACAGTGCTACCGTAAATGGCTTAGGGCCTGGCTTTCTAAGGGACTGCCTATCTCATTATGAACATGTACAGTTATTAAGATCTACAGGAGAGGCCTTCCTGAGGACAGCACTGCCTGCAGAGGCCTGTTTGCTGTGCATGCAGGAAAGGGCTTTCTCCTGGGTTGCTCCCACAAGCATACGTCCATCTCTTCATCTAACTGCGGGAATGGCTCAATGGCTCAAGACAATTTTGCCGCCTCAGGAGAAGGACAAGATGGCAGTGCCCTACTGCTCATTCCACACACAGAAGCCAATTGGACAGGCTGTTGAATCTCACTCCAGCTCTAGCCCTGTTCAGGCATTCTTGTTCCTGGCTTCAGTGAATGCAAGAGGAGAGGAGTGCTCCACAGCTCCAGCTCCAGCAACCCTGCTTGCATGTTTCCATAGCCCTGTATGTGCTGAAGGTGACAGTCTGAACAGAAGAGTCACTTGTACCCAGGGAAATACCTGATGTTCCAGGGGCCTGGATCATACGGAGAGCCTCCACAGGTACAGGATGCTCTCCTATTCAGACCATCGCCCTCCAAGTTTACAGGGATGTGATGATGGAGGGGGCAGGGTTGGAGCGCTCCTCTCCTCATGTACTCATTGAACACAGAAGGAAAAACACCTGAACGGGGCTACTGGCAACAGGACAGCATCTTCTACAGCGCCTGAGGGCCACAGGCTAACTTAGGGGACACAGGGCAGTCTGTGTGGCACACGGAGCTCTGTCCTCCAACAACTGGCCACCACTCTGGAATCCCCAGAATCTGCCACCGGAAGTGATTGCCTCACTCTACCTAATGTCAGGGCTGGCCCTGTTTCTCTGCATGTCTGTTCACTTCTTATTCTTGAACTGCTTCATCAGCACCAGCAGGCCTGCTACTCGTGGTAAGCTGAGAGGAAGGGAAGGTAGTAAGACTACATTTAGATAACATGTGACTTGATTTTATTTTATTTAAAAATATATATATTTCACAACAAAACAAATGTCTTTATCTAAATCAGACACATAAACTTATACCAATATATCTATGGAGCCAGCATACATTTGCACATTATTAACAAAGAGAAGGGAAAAAAGACACACACCCCAATCACATTTACCATACTGTAGACATATTACAGTTCTTTTTTAAGGAAAAAGTAAGAATAAATAAATATCAGACTTCAAACCTACTTCAGTGTCCTCCCCTCCACCTTTGTTAAATTAAATCATCTGCCCAATTGCTTTGTCTTCTATTTATCTGATTAGGTTATTGAAAAACATTGCTGTATATTTGGATAAATCATAATATGCTAAATTTACCTTTGTAGCAAAATCCCACATCTTATCTTACCATTCTATTATTTGTAGTCTCCAATTTTAAGCATATAGTATTTGGGTTGCAGTGATTATATAAAACAACTAATCTGTTATGATTATGATAAGTAACACTGTCTATATATTGAAGGATAAAAACCAGCCCGGGGGTGGGTGGGGTGGCGGCGGTATTTTCAGCACTGGGAATTTCTCCTATTGTCTTATTTATTCATTTCCATTATTTTTTTTTGCAAAGGTCATTCCCACCAAATATGATTGTAATCTCCACAGTTTTTGACATTTCAAGCAGTTAAATGAATAATTCACCTTCTTCATCTTAACTGGAGTTATATACCACCTAGTCATAACTTTAAAACAATTTTCTCTAATTGATGTAATTAAAGAAACTTTGAGTCCCTTATTTTATAGATTTCTCCATATCTGCTTAAGAAGGTCCCCTAAACCTCCAGAGTAACTTGAGGGAAGGGCAATCTGTCTGCTAGCGATGTCTTTTCCACTGGTGAATGGACACAACTGGATACAACTCAAAATGTTTTGTATTTTATATACAGGGCTTTTTTTCTGGCGGAACGCACCGGAACGGCGTTCCGCCACCTATTTTCGTCCAAGGTGGGGGAGGCCATGAGGAGCGTCCCGTCGTCACCCCGCTGAGGCTGCCTCCGCCCCTGGCTGCCCCCAGCAGCTGGCCTCGCCCTTGATGCTTGCCTCGTGCGCCCCTGGCCTGCCCACCTCGCCACGCCCCACCCAGCCACCCGCCGTCCAGGCATCATGCGCCCATCCCCATGGCGCCGGGCCTGGGCGCGGAAGGGATGCGCCCGCGGGCGGAGGGCAGGAGGGGCGCCGTCCGGGCAAGGGCATTTGAAGGAAACGCGCCCGCCTAACCCCGAGCGGAGCCGCCACCATGGCCGCCGCCGCCGCCGAGACCCAGGAGGGGGCGCGCCGGCCGCTCCAGCCGCCCCCCCAAGAGCCTCGCCCCAAGGCGCCCCCTGCTCCTCCCGCGCCCGTGCTGGACGGCGAGGCCACCGGGAGGCCCTTGGGAGGCGCCCGGCCGGGCTGCCAGCCCCCCGATGGCAGCTCGGGACCCCCCACCCGGAAAGGCTCCTCCGCCCCGCCGACGGGCAAAACGGAGATGGCGCCGGCCACCGTGGCAGAACAGATCGTGGCCGCCGACTTAGCAGGGGGTGAGTTTGTTTCTTGTTTTGTTTGTTTTAGGACTGCCTTTCCCCCCACGGACTACAACTCCCATCATCCCCGCGGCATGGGGTGATAGGAGTTGTGGGCAAACGCATCTGGGGAGCCCGGGCGCATCGGGAAAGTCATAAGAGAAGCGTTTGCCACCCTCCTTTCTCTCCCACCCCACTCCACTCCACCCCAGGTCCGTGGTGTTGTTTGCTTGTTTGCTGCTTTGAACTGTCCTCGGGGCAGGGACCTTGTCCTGCTCTCTAAAACGCTGCTGCACGTTAATGGCGTCGGCCTCATCATGGGGTAACACGGTGGTAATTAGAGGTGCCCCTAGGGCAGGACTTTAGGGCAGGTGGCTAGCTGCCCCCCCGCCCGCCCCCCCCGCTCAGCGGAATGAGCAGGAGGGAGGCTCGAAGCACAGCAGCAGGGCTGCCTCACCCCATTTTGAGCGAAGTGTGAAGTAATATACCTCTAAAGAGGGCCTCCACCTCCACCAGAATCACCATAAAACCGTTATGTCCAGAATCTAAAATAACCTAAGTGCATCATCTTCTCCATCACCACTCTCTGGAAGGCAGGAAAAGAAGATTCCCAAAGCAACGAGGCCTCTCACCATTCAGGGGAAGTGGATGCCGGTGGCTCCAATGTCAGGGTGTGTGTGTATCCACTCCGAGTTTCAGCCTGAACTTTTAAGGAGCTATCCATGGTTCTGAATCCTGGCCTCAAAATAGGTTCGACACCACAGGTTGTGTCTAAACTGTGATTAATATGTGTAACTGCAAAACTTATAAATAAACACCTTTCAAAAAGGAAATGTCTCTGAGCTTACTTTTGGTAAGTATTCCAATTTTTTTGCACATTTTACTGCATTGCTTTTTATTTAATTCCATACATTTACTTTTATAGCCCCCCCAAATTTTACTTGCATCCCTGTTATCTAAAGGGGCGGTTTTAGGGGGCGGTCCTAGGGGTGGGTAGGGGCGTGGCCAGGGGAGGGGGGTGAGTTCCACCACCTTTTCTCTGAGAAAAAAAGCCCTGTTTATATATATATATATATATATATATATATATATATATATATAACTTTTCTTATTCTGTCCAACCCCTTGGGGCGCAATCCAATGAAACTTGGATGCTCACGTTCATCCAGTGCAGAGCGGGAGGAGCGTCAGAGGCAATCTTTGCCTCCCCACTGCTCCCGTTCTGCATTTCACAGTACTTTACACCAGTGGTTCTTAACCTTTTTGGTGTCACACCTCCCTTGTGAAAAATCTTTTGACCCACGCCTCCCATGTATTATTTTAACGGCCCAAAATTTAGGCTTAGGCAGGACGAGTTTGCATTTTTTAGTTTATGCTCTGTCTCTGGACTAAAAAAAATGCATATTCAATTAAATGAATGGCATAGCTCCCAAGATTAGTAGAAAGAAATAAGGTTGGGCCAACCGCCAAGCTGCGCTGCTATGTACTTGTAAAATAAACAATTTATAGTTGAAGGGCTACTCACAGCTCACCTGGAGTCAGTCCAAACCTCCCCTGGGGAGGCGTACCCCACAGGTTAAGAACCCCTGCTTTACACCCTCTCTGAGGTTGCTTTCCCGACCTCAGAGAGCAGCTGGTGAAGTTCTTTCCATGTCAGCTGAGAGGGGGCGGGAGAGGGGGATCGGAGTTCTGAGTAGTCTTTGAATCCCCAACAGTCAGCAACCCATACCACAGAAAGAGAAAACTGAGGCACAAAACATGCAAGGGGGGGATCACATAGCCTCACAAAACTACTCCTTTGGACCCACATTCTCCTTTTCCAGCAACAGCTCCCATTCCACAGAGAATCAGGTGACTCTAAGATGATGAGTGGGAGGGGAGAATCCACATAGCCATAATAACAATGATCATGATCATAGTTAAAATAATATGTGATATTCTCAGAGAAAAGCATAAAAAAGCAGCCTTTGGAACACAGGAACAAGTTCTGAAAGCATCCAAAAAAATCCATGCCTTGGTATATCTATCACAAAGCAACCAGCAGAACAGGCCTAGTCAGAACCAGCACAGTACAAAATTCCAGATTATGCATATCTCGTAAAAAGTAAGTATTGGATTGCTCAGAGGAAAGTATGGGCATTCTTTGCATGTGATGATGGATGGTGATATCCCTCAGGAAGCGAGCAGGAACCCTTTGCAAAACACACATACTCTCCTCCCTTTCACACACACATGAGCACCCCCCTAATACACACACACACACCAATGCATATACACACAGAAACTTCAATGCACAAACCCCAAAGCATACACACAAACAAACCCCCAAAGCATACACACACACACACACACACACACACCAAAGCATACATACACACACAAACACAGACACACACACAAATCCCAAAGCATGCACACACAAACCCCAAAGCATACACACACACAAACCTCAAAGCATGTATACACACACACCAAAGCATATATACACATGCACACAAACCCCAAAGCATACACACACAGAGCCACACAGAAAAGCAGTCTTTGGAACCCAGGAGCAACCTATTGCAAAAGGGGACACCAAGATCATCATCATCATCATCATCATCATCATCATCATCATCATCATCATCCCCAGAGCCACATGGAAAAGCATCCAAAATGCTGGTGAGCATGGCCACCAAGTTCTGAGCATCCAAAAATACCTATCTTTACATGGGCACCCCCCCACACAACGCCCTCTCCATGCCTCTGAGAAATCAATCATATGCATGGATTAAGTAAGGTCTGAGCATCCAAAATCCACCCCTTTCCACATCTACAGAGCATCCCAAAAGGGAAACAAAAATGTCTGATGACCCACATCTAAAAAATGGGGGGAAAGCTAGAAAGGAGATCAAGGCTGCAACTCTATACCTGGGAGCAAGTCCCATGGAACTCATTTGGGCTTACTTCTGAGTAGACATGCATAGACTTGCACTGTAAGATTGTTGCAAAAATATGCTCAGAGTCCTTTCCCGGAGGGCCAATACTCAAGGAAAGAGAAGCAGCACACCAGAAATGAGTTTTCAAAGTTTTATTTTTGCACAAAAAGGCTCAGCTCTGTGGCTCACACCAGGATTAGAAGCTGAACAAAGGGAAAAGGGGACATGCAGGGCTTTTTATGCCCTTACACTCATTGGTTCATTCATTCTTAGCAAAACAAATGTGTTCGCTTAAACAAGCTAACCAATCAGAGACATTTCTTTGAACATGGTAACATATCAGTTTTCAGTTACACAGAAAGCAATTCATCTCCTCCTCCCCTTGGCTAGGTTGATGTCTCCCATGACCCCTAGGGCACACGTGATATCGGGCGTCCCATGAATCTGCTACTCTTGGTACCCCTTATCAATCAAAGAGACTCCCTTTTCATTAGTACATCTGGAGTTGGCACCTGAGAGTACACATCAGGGATGAGATATCGGCCAAGGAGAAGATATGACGGCGCCAGGCATACAATTAAACAAAGAAGCAACACAGCTCTTCAAGGTTCCCTGGATAAAATAGCAAAGGCAGATGGGCAAGGTCAGTTAGCTAGGCTAGGAGGGGGGAGAGCAGAGAGATTAGTCCATCTAACAATGTGTACTATATACAGCCTTGTTGATTGCATGTGTATAATGGAACTTTATTCTTACATTTTGTTAATACACTATGTCTACTACTATTCTAACAAGATGGACAAAAAAGAAAGGGAAAATGGCCCAAAGCAAGACGGAACCATTGCCTACCTTTTAGATCTAGAATTCTGGTGAGCTACGGATGCTGCTGCGGCAGAGGTGGCACCTCTCCCTCCCCCCCCCTTGACTTTTTTTTTTTTTTTTGCTTTAAATACACACACTACTCGCTCACTCAGATCCTCCTGCCTCTTAGTCCACACATACTCCGAAATAATAAAAGGAACAGCTCTCGCTCATGTTCTCCTTCCTCCTCTTCCCAAGAAAAAAAATATCAACATTTGTTGTTTTAAAAATGGATGAAGCTCCTGCTCTCTGCCCCTCCCACACTCAGGCTGCCCTGTGCAGCCATGTGGTTCATGGTTGGAACAATGATTTGCTCGGGGCACGCCCTTCCTTGCGAAGTAATCCTGCTGACTGGGACTGCCTCCACCGGGTGACGAGCCTTTGGGTTATTCAGAAAGTGCCAATATTGGAATGTATGGGGATCATTCCCCAGGATGCCCTTCCAGCCTGAGCTCCATGATGCACCTATGCTGGGGATTCTACTGGAAACTCCTGCTCAGTGTTAGTCCTGGAAGCCATGGAGCTTTCAGGGCAGGTAGAGAAAGCAGGACATCACAATCAGCCAAATGCAGCAGCCAGAGCTGGGCAGGCTCACTGTGCTTGCCTTTTTCTTCTTTTTCTTTTAAAGGTTGATGAATGGTGGTAGAGTAGGGACAGACAGAGGCAGAAAGGAGGGGAGGGGAAAGGGAGTCTTCACTGCAGGGGATCACTACCCTCCTGTGCCCTGTATTAGGGGTCACAGCTGGATATTTACCATTTGTGCAGATCTTTGCTTTGGGGTTTAAATGGGGGGGGGCTTTGGGAGCCTAGGGGCCACTTTCAACCCCCACTCCAACCCCAGATCACCCTACAGGCTGCACTCCTGCCACTGCAACAGAAAAATCAGCAGTTTTCTTCTAAAATTTTCAGTGGCAAATTGCTACAGAGGGATGAAACAGATGAATGTAGCTTGTTTTCCAGCTAAATTTGTCCATTTTAACCTTCTGTAGCAGTTTGCTGCCACAATTTGGTGACTCAGGAGTGTTGCTTTTTTGCTGCCACTGTGAATTTTGGTGGAGTGCATCAGGGGCTACATGAGGCCCATGGGCTGCATGTTGCCCACCCCTGACATAAATAAAAGGCATGCACCCCTTTAAAATATTTTTTTAAAAAAACAAAAACCAAAGGATAACAATTAAAAGCATTTAAAACTTAAAGTTGAAAAGGCCACTCAATATTATCAAAAGCTTGCTCAGCATCTAAAATAGCATTACCATTCCTTATGTAAAATCATTCTGGCATTATCTGTCATTCTTCTGGTCCATAAAAAGCAGTTTGGTCCTGATAGATATACTTGGATAAACTCTTGTTCAAACGCTTTGTTAGGATGCTTGTAAAATTTTATAATCATTATTCAAAAGTAAAATTGGTCTATATGATGTTACCAGTGTAACATCATACCTTTTCCTTCTTTAGGTATTAGGACAATCAAAGCCATGTTTCCAGCCATGTTTCCAGCAATTTATTTCTAGGCACTGACTGGGTTCACAAGACATGACAACCCACTATAGCTTATAAGACATGATGGGCTGTCATGTCATGCGAACCTGGGACAGGTTTCTCAGGTTGGCTTATTTTTGGCTTATACTCCACCCTAACAACAATGGTTTGTAGTTGGGGTTGTTTGACCCTGTCCTGGGAATTGCGGAAGAGAATCGAGGAGTACAGGAGTGTTGTACAGAGTTCTTCCTCTATGCTCTGGGCTTGATTTAAAAAACTAAAATGTAGAAAGATTGCTGCACTGTGTTATCAGCGAATGGCCTTGGCTAAGTTACTAGTATGTGACCTGGCTGCTTGCCAGCCTGATGCAATGGTCAGCAACTTACTGGCATGTGACTTGGCTGCCACCCAGGATGATGAAACTGTACACAGCACAGGTGTTATCATTTAAACACGAGGTCTGCAGCCCATGGAGTTTGATGCTAGAATGTATATAAGACTAGCAAATGCAGCCTGGGGTGGTGGTGTGGTGTGTGTGGTTGAAGTGTGCTGAGAAGGAAGAGAGAGATCCAGGAGCTGTTTGGCTGCCAGCCTGAAGAAGAACAAAGAACCAGCAAGAGCCCTGACGCGGACAGAGGAGAGAGACCGCAAGGCTGAGTGACTGCAGCAAGGACACAACTGATACTGGAGGCAGAGCTTCTTGACTGGTCGGTTGGTGATATTGTGGTTGCTGCCTGTCCAACGGGTGGGGCTCTTACTAGGGGACTTGGGATTGTTGTACTCTGTATAATAAGGATCTTCACTCACAATAAAAGATGTTTGGCTTGATCCTCCTGGATTTATTATGGCATGAGAATTCATTAAAGAACCCCTTCCAAGCCCTTTGGGAAAACATTTGGCAGAACAGACCCATGATGAGTTGTCATGTAGTTCAAACCGAGATGACATTGACCTATCACGGGTCAAGCCCAACTGCAAGTGAGCCGCTTGGCAAGAGCAGCAAAATCCCCTTGCCGCTCTTGCCAAGCAGATTGCTGGTGAGCGCTTCTGACAGCCTCCCCCAAAGTGCCCAAGTGGCACTTGAGGGCAGCTGTCAGAGGCTTCCCCTGCTCACGCCGCTGCCAGCCGTTTTGGGCCAGCAGAGCCAGCGGGGAGAGATCCCCACTTCCCCTCTGCCTGCTGCTGTGCTGAGCCACTTTCAGAGCTTGGCATGGCAGCGGGCAGTGCAGATCTCCACTCCGCTGCTGCCTGCCACCACCACCAGCCCCCAAAGGGGCTCATCACAGCAGTGGGTGGTACAGATTGTTGCAGCCGACTTGCGAGTCAACTGCAGCAGTCTGCTTCCCCATTCCCCATGGCCACTGCCGGAATGAAAGGGCTGGTGGTGCCAGCAGGGGAAAGGAGATTACTTGAGCCAGCTGGCTAGCCAGCCCGCCCGCCCAAGCGATCTCAGCTCCTTTGCTCTGCAGTGCCACCAGCAGCAATGTGTTACAGGCTGATGGGGGCAGCAGCAGAGAGAATGCATAGCTGGCTGAAGCGGCCTCTGTTTTCTTCCTGCCCTTCCCATCTGTTTCCAGCAACTGTGCTGGCAGGGAAGACAAGGCCACGTCAGGCTTCAGCTGGCTATGCATAGCCGGCTGAAGCAGCCTCCACTTCTCCACTGCCCCTGCCAGCCCAAAATGGCTGGTAGTGAGGAAGCAGCAGTCGCTCTCCCTGCTCCCTGTCACCACTGCAAGCTTTTTGGGGGGCAGAGATTGCTTTAGTCGGCTTGACAGCTGGCCCAAGCAATCTCCAATCTTGACACCAGCAAGGGGGGCACCTTGGTGCTCCTGCAGGGTCCCCTTGGATACCCATGGGGGGACCGAGGGGGGAGGAGGTGGGCAATCATCCATCAGGCACATAGCGGGCCCTCGGGCAGACAACCCACACTGTGTGGCTTGTGCCACAGCATGGGTTGTAGTTTCATGCAAACCCACCATTTCTTTAACAGTGCAATGTCTGCTCAGAAGTAAGTCCCACTGATTTCAATGGGACTTACTCCCAGGTGTGTATAGGATTGCAGACTAATTGTGCTTTGTAATGGCTTTACCAACACTTCAATAAGGATTGTATGATAAACTGGCATCAACTTTTCATGTGCTCCTTTTCCAAAGTACACATTCCTATAATCTCTTGTCTCTTCTTTGTTCATGTTCATTCTATACATAATGAACTCAATATCACTTACATCTGAGTAGACATGCATAGGATTGTGCTATTAATATACTCAATACATTGATCCATTCCAGTCTGGGTTCAGGTCTGGTTTTGGGAGCTGAATATATTTGAGACTGAGACAAATATTATATTTATAGTGGATTACTAAAATGAATTTATTAGAGGACAAATAATAGTTTTAGGAACTCATTATAGAAAAAAAAGGGAAAGAAGGGACAAGAAAATAAATAAATAAATTTGTTATCATTTTTTATAATGAGTTCCTAAAGCTATTATTTGTCCTGTAATAAGTTCAGTTTAGTAATCCACTATAAATATAATATTTATCTCAGTCTCAAATACAGGGCCGGATTAAGAGCATTATGGGCCTGGTGCTGAGGATTTTGGTGGGCCTTTTTATGGAAATAAATAAAATGGAGACGCAATTTTATATTAAAACAAATTAAATATTTTAATTACCATTAAAGTGCCAAAACAGAAACATATTGAAAATATTTCTTTTTTTGTAAACAATAAGCTTGTTAACTCAATAAAACCGTTATAAATAGAACATTCACAACAACCATTTTTAAATAAACATAAACCATATAAACAATTTAAATATAAGTGTATGATGTTTGGCTCATAAAAATTTGTTCCTTAAAGTATTATTATTATTATTATTATTATTATTATTATTATTATAGCATCATAATCAATACAGCCTGCGTTATGATTATGGTGCAGAGAGTAACTCTTGAAATAAATAGCAACCACTAGTTTTAAACACACAAACAGGTTATTCACTGAACTCTAACCTGCATTTAAACTAAATGAATCAAGCTGGTAGATTAAAATAAAATTACACATTAACTTTTCTTGCTTTTTTACTTGCAAATTCCTCAGTTGTAGAATCAAGATTAAGCTCGTTCAGCAAACCATTTTCAATGCACAACAGAGAGAGCGCATTTAAACGCTCCTGACCCATGGAAGACCTTAGTTCATTTTTCACACGTTTTAATGCTGAAAATGAACGCTCACCACTGCAGTTGCTGACCATTAAACACAAATACATGCGGAGGGTCACAAATGTATTTGGAAATGCACCAACTAGAGATTGTGCAATCATAAACTTGTACATTTGTGTTTCTTGACTCCCATGAATGTCTTGATTTGCAGTGGAAGATTGGTACATTTTGAAAATAGATGAAAACTGTACAATTTCGTCTGCAAACAGGGGTTCAAGATCTTCAGGATATTTTGACACTAGTGTAGTGGCTCTGGAACGTAGACTATCAGCTGCTAGAGTGCTATATTTCTGATAGAAATCCAAATCTTTCTTGAATTATATTGTATGCTGCTTGCCTGTGCCTCAGTGATTCTGTCAATTGGTCAATTATAGGATAAAAGGTATGCACTTTAAACCTCTCAGAGGGTGTCATATCAGCATTAGCATCTTCTGCATCACCATAGTCCCACCTCCTATTTCTTTTCACTTTCCTTCCACGTTGTAGCTGGTACTCCTCGCAGCCGGAAATATTTTTACCCTGCTGTTCAAATTCAGAGAATCTAGAACGGAGAGACTGCACAAAATCCTTTAGAGAGTTCAGCATGTCTGTTGCTGTATGCAGATCTAATTTTGCATCTTGGAGACACTGACTGGTTCTGTGAAACCTTGGTAAAATGACAGACCATACTTCAACAATCATTATTCCAGTTTCCAATTGATCCATGACATTATTTAGGCCCTTTGCTTGTAAACAGACCTCTCCCTTTGTGGATTCATCATTCATAATATTTGAAAGGACATCTCTGACATCTCTGACATCTCTGTGAATGCCTTTTTGTAAGGCATTCACAGCATCATGGTGAGCAGACCAACGTGTATCAGATAACCTTTTTAATGTCGGTATACCACATAGTTTGAAACTATCTGTTAACAGATTCCATCGATGGGTTGAAGCAGAAAAAAAACAATACAACTGCTGCACAAAATTAAAGAACGAAACTGCAACTGGACAGCTGTTTACGGCATTTTGTCCAACAAGATTAAGTGAATGTGCACAACAAGGAATGTATTCAGCAAGTGGGGTTTTTCCCCCAAATTAAGGCCTGCATACCATTATATTTGCCACTCATATTAGATCCGTTATCATAAGACTGACCCCTGCAGTCTTTGATGGAAATTCCATTTTCATCCATGAACTGCAAAATAATGTTTGCTAGCTCCATACCAGTGTGTCCGTGCATTGGAATGAATTTCGTAAAACGCTCCACTGGACCACTAGGTAGTACATAGCGAAATATAATTGTTAGTTGATCACAATGTGCTATGTCAGGGGTGGAGTCAACAGAAATTGAATAATATTTGGCTTCTTTTATCTCGTTTATGATTTGCTGCAGCACTTGCTGACCAATCAGTTCAATAAACTCATCACATATCGTTGATGATAAGTACCTCCACGTTTTTTAACCTCTAGGGCAGTCTTCCCCAACCGGGGCCCTTCCAAATGTTTGGGGCCCCAGCTCCCATCTTCCCCAGCCACTGGCCATGCTGCCTGAGGCAAATGAGAACTGTAGTCCAAAATATCCAAGAGGGATATTTGGTGAACTCTGTTCTCTGGGGTTTTTCAAAATAAAACTTAAAAACAATTCCCCATGAAAGCGCACGTGCACACACACACACACACACACACACACACAGTATTAGCCAAGCAGGTGACATTTTGCAGGCGGCAGGAGGATCAACACCCCCAAAAGGCAGACACCCACACCCACAAACACACAGCCCTCTCTTACGTTCAGTTTGGCTCACAAAAGAGGGAAAGCCCTTTTACAGAAAAAAAGGAGAAGGAGAAGGAGAACTTGCAGATCAAAAGAGTCAAACTTTTGAACCTTACCTGTGCAGAGGAGGGCCATCAGGACCAGCGGCAGGTAAAGACCATTCCAGAGGTTTGTCCCATAGCAAGCAGAAGTAATGGTGGAGATTTTGGAGGCGGGTGGGCAGAGAGGGGTCGCTTGACGGAGCAAAAACTCAAAAACTCCTGCAGCTCATCAGTAAGGGTCTTCCCAATTTCCCCCAAATTATTTATTTAAAAAAAAAAAAAGCAGCCACAACAAAAAGTCAGGAAGCTTTGCTTGACCAAGAATAATTGTGTTGTTCTTGTTGCTTTGTTTCGTTTTTGTTCTTTTGTTAAACTAGCATTTGAACAATTGAGCTGCGAATCAGAAAGATCTTTTGCTCGAGGCTGGAGAGAGAGGTCCCTTCTAAATCTGAATATTACAGACCCTAGCAAGCCCCCCATGTGCTAGAAGTTCTCACAAAGAAATGTAGTAACAGTGATTGAAATGCAAAGCTACTGAAATGCTAATTTGAGAACAACAGTTCTTGCTAGGTCTTGCCTCAAGCCTGTAATGCAGATGTGCTTAGAACACCTTTCTAATCTTGAAAAAATCATTAATTATGCTGAATGATAACGATCAGAGCTAACTCCGAAGGGGGGGGGGAAATCGCCGCGTGTCCCTATAATTGTGGGCCTATTTTCTGTTAAGGGCCTGGAGCTGCCGCTCCAACAGCCCCTAGCTTAATCCGGCCCTGCTCAAATATATTCAATCATATTAATCACTTTTGAGTACCTTATTATTCTAATCTCTAGACAAAAACACTTACAGAGCAATCCTATGGTCCCTGGGAGGGCATCCCAGAGATCATAGGATAAGGTGAAAACCCCACCTTCCACCCACAGTTGAACTATGGGGTGCCACAGGGCACTGTTTTGTCCCCAGTGTTGTTCAACATCTACATGAGGCTGTTGAGAGCAGTCATTAGGAGTTTTGGGGCACATTGTCATAAGAATACTGATGACACCCAGCTCGAGTTCTCTGTAATGTCTGAGTTAGGAGAGACCATGCACATTCTGAACCAGTACCTGGATGCAGTTATCGGCTGGATGAGGGCCATACATTGAAGCTGAATCCTGATAAGACAGAGACTGTATGGGTGAGTGGTTCCCAGATCCAGAAATTGGGTTGTTTATCTGTTATGGATGGGGTTGCATTCCCAATGAAGGAACTGGTCCTAGATCCATTTTTGTCACTAGAGGCACAGGTGACCTCAGTGGCTCAGAGCGCCCATTACCAACTGCGGTTGGTGCACCAACTAAGGATAGGGATAGGCTGTGCTCCATGCAGTGGTGATATCAGAACTAGATTACTGCAATGCACTCTATGTGGGGCTGCCCTTGCACCTGGTTCAGAAGCTGTAGCTAGTGCAGAATGCAGCAGCCAGGGTGCTCAGTGGGACACCCAGCTATGCTCACATAGTCTATTTATTATATTTATTTATTTATTTATTTATTTATTATATTTATACCCCGCCTTTTTCCCTGCAAGGAACTCAAGGCGGCTTACATAATCCTCATCCTCCTCTCCATTTTATCCTCACAACAACCCTGTGAGGTAGGTTAGGCTGAGAATCAGTGACTGGCCCAAAGTCACCCAGTGAGTTTCATGGCTGAGTGGGGACTAGAACCCGGATCTCCTGCTAGGGATGTACACATACCTCTTGGGGTGCTCAGCCGGCTGTTCAACGAGCACCCCCGCCACTTGATACTTCTCACGGCAGCAGCGAGGCTCCCAGCGGACTTTCCGGAGCCCGGAAGTGACGCAACACATCCGGCGCTGTGCCAGGAAGTGACGTGATGGGACCCCGGCACTGCGTTTTTCACTTATATACCATGGAAAACCACCTTAAAACGGCTGCGATTTACTATTCGTGGCCATTTTAAGTTGGTTTTCTATGGTATTTACGTGAAAAACGCAGCGCCAGGGACCCGGAAGTACCTCTCCCTGGCTCCTCTCCGGGGAGATGTGCCGAGCTGGGGAAAAGGTAAGTTCCGCGGGGCTGGGGAGGGCGAGCGGGGTGAGTTTGCCCCGCTTCAACACCTGTGTTAAACAAACTGCGCTGGCTGCCTATTAGCTACTGAGCCATGTTCAAGGTTATTTTATGGACATACAAAGCCCTAAAGAACTTGGGACCAGGATACCTAACAGACCACTGTTCCCTATATATATGCAGCCATCCTTTAAAATCTTCTGAGGAGGCCTTGCTAGTTGTTCCCTGACCAACAGAATATTGCCATGTAATGTCTCAAAGGTGGGCCTTCTCTGTGGCAGCACCTACCCTCTGGAACACCGTTGCAGTTCAGGAGGCAAAAAATGTGGTATGTTTTAAATGCCTCCTGAAAACGCATTTGTTTACCCAGGCTTTCTCTGGCTTGTAATGCTGCTCCATCTTATTGTTCCTTGTATTGCTTTATATAATTATTGTAGTTGCAATTGTTTTTAATAGTGAATTTAAATGTGATTTTTAATATTTATATGTGCACTACTTAGAGATCTGATTATATTAAAATAAAATAATAATAATAATAATAATAATAATAATAATAATAATAATAATAATAATTTAATTCATGCAAAAAGGAATTATTATCCAAATAGGGGAGTGCATTAAAGAAATTATCCATTTGTTAGTAATGAGATGAGTTCTATCAAGAAATTAATTCATTACAGGTATTTAGGTTAGTTCATTAGTAAAGAATGCACACAGCATATTCCAAATGACATTTGGAAGTAAACATAATTAGTAGAGTTAGGGCATTGATTCATTCATTAGTTCATGAAGGTTTAAAAAGTTGCTCGCAAGTAGAGCTGATTTGTAGCTATGAAGCTTTAAAGCATAGAGTTTAAATGAATAATTTCAGAAAAAGTACATGAGGTAGACTTTTATAAGTAAACTTGTCTATAAAGAGGTTTTTGTCACTGATGTCTTTAGTTTTCATATCGTTGTCTGTAATATCCACTGTGAAGTATCTCCAGTAATCGGAGGTTCTCAGTTCCTTGTGATTCAGTTCTGCTTCTCAATTCATTAGCAATTGCAGTTTAAATGTGATGTTTTCAAAGGTCTCCCATAATGACTTTTTGACATATGCAGCTAATTCACTCCTTGCAGGTGATCAGATATTAATAATATCTGATCAGCCAGATGGGCGAATCATACATGTAATAATAAATAATAAATGTAATAATAATATATATTTTATCTCCACCATAATGTATAGAGCAGCCTCCCCCAGCCTGTTGCCCTCCAGATGTTTCAGATTCCAACTCCCATCAGTGCCAGCCAGCCAGCATGATCAGGATTGCTGGGCCTTGTAGTCCAAAACATCTGGAGGAGACCAGGTTGGGGGAGGCTGCTATAGAGTCTGTGTAGGTTTCGTTGATACAAATTTATTCCTCGGCTAGCTCTTAGTGTGTTGCTGAGTACACACCCACCAACATGCTCCACATGATCACCAAGGCATGCATCATGGTGCTGCCTCAGCTAGCAAGAGAAATAAATTCCTCCTTCTCCTGGCCTGTGCTCACTGCAATGGATTTCTTCAAATATAAAATGCATAGAAAAATGTTTGTATTACACAGAAGTGCACACAAAAATGTACACTAGCAATAATATTGTATATAATATAGGAATGATATAGTAATAATATAGTAGTAATAATGTTCAAAAATGTATTATATTAAGGAAAATTGCTTGAAACAATGCATGTATTTGTTGTGCCTCCAGTGGGTCAGACAGAGACCAGCCGTGCCGGAGTGTTTGGGCTGGGGCCAGGCTAAGTGCAGCCTGACCCAGCTGGGCAGCCTTACCGATCAGCGCCTGCTCAAAAGGCAGGTCCCAAACACACTCAGATGCTGGAAGCAATTGTTTGCTACCATGCTACAGCCAGATGCTCCTGTTCCCAACCTCAGACTTGTACCTTGGAACCTTGGAACGACCCTGACCACGACTTTGCCTGATCCCAAACTGGTTTACGGTTGCTCTGTTTTGGACTGATATATTTTGGCTTCGACACTCGGACTGTGATAACGACTATGGCTTACCTCGGAACTGGATGAATTTATGACAGTATTAGGCAAAAATGCATGTAAGGGGAAATGCACCAAAAAATGCATACAAACTTCATGCAAACATTTTTTTAAAATCTCAAATTGATGTGGAAATGAGATGAACCAAATTTAAGATTGGAAAAATGAGAAACTAGGAGAAGCTAAAATTGACAGATTCATCCATCCCTACTTCTGAGTAGGCAGGATTCACTCTACACATCAGCTGTGTGGCAAGCAACACCTAATTTGCCCATAAATTATTTCTGTCCTGCTCTTCATCCTAGTCATATTCTTCCCAATGAATAGTTGTCTCGACAGGGAGGCTACAGTTTTCCTTTTAGCAGACTTCTGGAGTGCTCGGTCCCATTAGTTTCAATAATGGGCAAGTTTTGTACAGCTGAGAAGAACACAGTAATACTGCAACCCGGCCAGGAAAAAAAGACACTTTTGCAACAGTACATTTCTGCTTTTGTCATCACCATTACTATTATCCTCCAGGGTACCAACTAAAAAGCTTAAATGGGCATAACCATGCTAAGTGATTAGCTACATTTAAGTGGCTATCCTTAAATATCTGTACAGTCTGTTATGGTTTATTAAAATCAGATTATGAAATCTCATAGTTGGAGTTATGGAGAATAATATACAGAGCCCATTATGATGGGCATTATGATGCAACCACATTTATAATACTAACAAATCAAATATTTACAAAAGGAAGTCTTCTTTATACAATTCTTATGGAATTATTTAACATAAGATGTACTGAATGGATACTTAGTTTTTGGGGCTGGGGGTGGTTAAGTGGTGGTTACAGAAATTAATGATAAATGGCATGTCCAGGCCCAAAGACAGCACCAATGGGGTCAAACACAGAAGACAGCTATCACCATCATACTCTCCTTCTGTTCTGAGCTTGCCGGGATATAGCTGCCAATGCTAGAAACTGGGAAGTAGATCTCCACTTTTCACTCCATTCATGGAAAGAGCATCTGTTCATGGTCCATAAGAAGAAGAAGAAACACTCCAAAATTCACAGTTGGGCAATACCTTATTATGACCAACCAAAATGTCACAAAATAGTGAGCAAGCTTTCAAATTCTCCAGAACTCTTAATCCAGCTGGGTTGTGCATAAAGCAGGGAGTGGGAGAGCCTCTGGATTAAAATAAATGTGGCAAAGAATAAAGGGAACATGGTGGTCGGAGTCTACTACTGACCACCCAATCAAGTAGAAGACGAGGATAAAACTTTTGAAAAGCAAATTGCCAATGTTTCAAGGAGGCATGATGTAGTAGTAATGGGGGGCTTCAATTACCCCGATATCTGCTGGGAAACAAATTCTGCCAAACATGGCCCCTCCAAGAAATTCCTGACTTGTGTTGCTGATAACTTCCTCCTACAGAAAGTGGAGGAAGGAACTAGATGATTGGCTATCCTTGACCTGATTCTAACCAACAGAGATGACTTAGTGGCAGTTACAAGAACTCTGGGGGAAAGTGACCATGTTATACTTGAGTTCTTGATTCTAAAGGAAGTAAAAGCTGAGTGTAGCCAAACGTGTACCCTGGATTTTAGGAAAGCCAATTTTAATAAACTCAGAGCAATGATAAGTAAGGTCCCATGGCAAGCAACTCTAATGAGAAAAGGAGTCCAATGGCTGGGAGTTTTTAAAAAAGGAAATTCTAAAGGCACAATTACAAACAATTCCAACAAGGAAAAAAGGTAGAAGTCAACAGAAGAAGCCAATGTGGCTGCACGAAAAGCTTAGAGATGGCCTGAAAATAATAATATAGAAAGGACACATATAGGAAGTGGAAGGAAGGCAAAGCTACAAAGGAAGAATACAGGCAGGTAGCACAGAAATGCAGGGATGGTGTTAGGAAGGCTAAAGCTGAGAATGAGATGAGGTTATCAAGGGATGCTAAAAGCAACAAAAAAGCTTTCTTCAGATTCGTGCATAGTAAAAGACAGAGGAAAGAAATGTTGGTTCAGATACTCAATGAGGATGGCAAAATGATAACAGATGAGGGGGGAAAGGGAATAAGTGTTCAATTCCTACTTTGGCTCAGTCTTCTCCTGAAAAGGGGCCTATGACCCCCCTGACAAACCTGAAGTACAAGCTGAAGGGGCAGGATTGTAGCCTGAGATTGATAGGCAAATGGTCAAGGAACACCTGATTACTTTGAACGAGTCAAATCTCCAAGGTCCAACGAACTGCATCCTAGAGTAATAACTGGCAGAAGAACTCTCAGAACCACTGTCTATTATATTTGAGAAATCATGGAGGACAAGTGCTGTGCCAGATGACTGGAGGAGGGCAAATGTTGTTCCTATCTTCAAAAAGGGCAAGAAGGAGGAACCTGGGATTGGGAACTACAGACCAGTCAGTCTGACATCAATCACTGGGAAAATTCTGGAGCAGCTTATAAAGCAGTCAATCTGCAAGCACCTTGAAAACAATGCAGTGATTACTAGAAACCAACATGGATTTGTCAAGAACAATCCTGCCAACCTAATCCGATCTTTTTTTGATCGGGTAACCTCCCTTGTGCACGGTGGGAATGCTGTGGACATAATATATCTTGACTTCAGCAAAGCTTTCGACAAAGTGCCCCATGATATCTTGATTAGCAAACTAGCTAAAAGTGGGCTAGATGGAACAACTATATCAGGTGGATCCACAGTTGGCTACAGAATCAGACTCAAAGAGTGCTTATCAATGGTACCTTCTCAAACTGGGGAGAGGTAATGCTCAGTGCTCAGTCCTGGGCCCAGTGCTCTTCAACATTTTTATTAATGACTTGTATGAGGAGGTTCAGGGAATGCTTATCAAATTTGCAGATGACACAAAATTGGGTGGAATAGCTAATAACCTGGAAGACAGAAACAAAATTCAAAGTGATCTCGACAGGCTGGAGCGCTGGGCTGAAAAACAACAGAATGAAATTTAATAGGGATAAATGCCAAGTGCTGCACCCAGGGAAAGGAAACCAAATGCACAGTTACAGAATGGGGGACACTTGGCTCAACAATACTACAAGTGAGAAGGATCTTGGAATTGTGGTAGATCACAAACTGAATATGAGCCAGCAATGCGATGTGGCTGCAAAGAAGGCAAATGCTATTTTGGGCTGCATTAATAGAAGTATAGCTTCTAAATCGCATGAAGTACTAGTTTCCCTCCACTCAGCACTGATTAGGCCTCATGTTGAGTACTGTATCCAGTTCTGGGCACCACACTTTAAAAAGGATGCAGACAAACTGGAAAAATTTCAGGCGAGAGCAACAAAGATGATCAGGGGACTGGAAACAAAGCCCTATGAGGAGAGACTGAAGGAACTGAGCATGTTTAGCCTTCAGAAGAGAAGATTGAGGGGAGATATGATAGCACTCTTCAGGTACTTGAAAGGTTGTCACACAGAGGAGGGCCAGGATCTCTTCTTGACCATTCCAGAGTGCAGGACATGGAATAATGGGCTCAAGTTACAGGGAGCCAGATTGCAGCTGAACATCAGGAAAAAATTCCTGACTGTTAGAGCAATACACCAATGGAACCAATTACCTAGGGAGGTGGTGGGCTCTCCCACTCTGGAGGCATTCAAGGTGCAGCTGGACAGCCATCTGTCGGGGATGCTTTGACCTGGATTCCTGAATTGAGCAGGGGGTTGGACTCAATGGCCTTATAGACCCCTTCCAACTCTACTGTTCTATGATTCTGTGTATATATTCTGAAAAATATACATTGGGCTAAAATCATTTAAAATGAGTTCCAAGGTTTCAGCATTCTTCCTAATGACTTTTGAAACATCCCCCCCCCCCAGTAGCTATACTTACAGTTCTTTGACCATCTCCTTGGGGAGTGTATTCCCCTGACTACTAGCTGTTAACTATTAAAAGGTTTTCTTTGTCTAACCTACATATTCCTTCCATAGCTTCAGGCTATGGTCCTTTCTACAACTAACTTCTGAAATTGTGAATAATTCCCTTCTTTCTTTTATCTTGTTACCTGGGAGCTATTTCTAAATTTTCAGCCTGTCCCTTTAGAGACATATCCTCCTTCTTTTAGAGTATAGAAAGTTCATTCCCTTGATCTCTGCTCATGTGTCTTCTTATATACTGCTCTTTTTATCACGTTCACTTCTTTGTCTAGTTGTGGTGCCTGCCCCCTCCCTTGCTGCCCCTCAATGCAGAAATATATTGAATGTTTTGAGAGAGATTATATAAGGACACTGCTCATTGGCATAATAAATATTGTAAAATACCAAGGAGCTCTGCTCTCTCTCTCCTTGGCATGCTTGACTACCCTGCTTTTACCCTTCATAAAGTTTACAGATGGGTTAATCTCTGAGTTTCACTTTCACCTGCATTCAGGTTTGTTTGTTTTGTTTGTTTTAGATCTGAAGTTGTTTCTGACTCAAATATGAAGAAATTTGCGAGTGTTGGCAAATCCTTATCAAAAACAATCTTGAAATGAAATTATCACCCATCTACACCAGCCAAATTCCATAGGTACAGCTATTCCCAGCATGGAGAGGACCATGGCAACCATACAGTTATTAAAGATGAGAATCTGTCAGAAAAAAAAGAAGAGATGGCAACCCTAATTTATGGCACCGCAAACATGGGGCTGCTCTACATGAGGCTTTTAAGCCACCACCTTACTGAAGCTTCTGCTTCTGGACTCTTTGTGGGATTAAGATCAGCTCCTTTACACGTGATTTGGGTTGTGTGTGTGTGTGTCTTTCTCTGCCTTTTTATATGTTCCATTACACAACCACAAGGTGGTGCTGTGGTATAGCGGGATTGCAAAATACATGAGCCTCTAATTCTGCTTTGTTCTGCATTGGAAATTTAATACCCTATTTTCCTCATTCTAAAAAAAAAAAGCTGTGGAAATGCTTGTTAAATAGGGAATCAAACCCAAACATTTAAGAGCTAAGTACTCAAAGCCCTGGGCCTGGATGGACACATCTATCAGGTTTGCTTACTCCCACATTCAGTTTTCTAAATCTGTCCTGAATATTAAGAGATTTGTGATTTATTTATTTTTTTGTGAATTCTTTTCAGCATTATTATTCTTACCCATCCCTAAAAATGTGGGCCTTGATAATCTACATGTGAAACAGAGATACCAGCTGGAATCACGGCATCATCTACCATCCAATATTGCTTTAAAAGCTAACCCCCTTGTGGGCTCTGCTCACATGGTGCCCTGCCGGTCATTTTTCATCTCTCCTGCCATTAAGTGAGCTGAGTATTACCTTGTTTCAGTAATTTATTGGAAATTTGGAAGTGCGCATAGGGCATGATAAAAAGTTGGTTCATCATATTTCTGGAGGCTACAAATGACCGGCTCCGTATGAAGTTATTACTGCCATGGATTTAGTATTTAATAGAGATGCGTAAAGCCCAACCTGTTATTTCTGTGAATATTCGTTCCTTCCTAAAAAAGTGACATTGCCAGTCTGGGACATATATCCACAAAAAGGAGATATTGTTTTCACAATCACAGGATTTTTTGCAAATGGTTTGTCCACACGTTCATAATGTGCATCATTCCTAATGCTTCACAATTCTGATGGCCACTTTCACCATGGTAGGTTCCATGGATCCCTGGTGAGGATGATGAGAGAATCCTCATCTTCCTCTCTAGCTTGGACCTGAAGATGGGGTAGGTATCATCCCTTGTATTTATGTTGAGTTTGGAGGATGCAACAGCTACAGGGAAGATCCCTACTCCACCTTTCCAGCTCCAAGCTGGAAAGGAAGGCTGGAGTTTGCCACTGCTGGCACTCAGTGGCATTTCCTCTGTCATAGACCAACAAAATGAATTCCAGTCTTTCCTTGTCTGAGCGTGGAAAGCTAAGCAGGGTCAGGCCTGGTTGTTACTTGGATGGGAGACCCCTCCTCTAGTTTCCTGCATTGTGCAGGGGGTTGGACTCGATAGCCTTGTAGGCTCCTTCCAACTCTATGATCTATGAAATCTATGAAATCTCTGGGTTCAAAGGGGAAGGTTGGAGGTGGCCATTTGGATAATGGGTGGCATAGGTGCTCAGAGAGCCCAACACCAAATTGAGCTGTAGTTTCCCTCTCCAGCTCCAAATTTGGGGTGGGAAGCATACCCACAATTGCACTGGACTTCCAAGGCTCTCCAAAACCCAGGACAATTGTGGGGACTACTTCTTTCCCCTTCCCAAGCTACAAACTTGAAGAAGAGAGGACAAGAGAATTGTCCCTACCTTATGGGGCGGCACAGTATGAAGACCAACAACCTAGCAGCATACACCAGGGGTGCAAAACATAGCCACGCCCCCAAGGAGATTCCAAACATTCAGGCAACTGTGTTGATCCATATTAAAAAAAACACAGTTCTAACAGTTTTCATCCCCACCAGCCAGGAGCAGGTCTTTTGTAAAGGTAATGGATCTTAATTGCCATTCAAGACCAAACCACTTCAAAATACTTTGCATTACAACAGGGAACAATATATTGTTGCTGGGAAAATTCAATCCTGCCCCCAGCTACTGTGAGGATTGCAGCTAAACTGGGGCGGCGGGGGGGGGATAGGGCAGTCTGAGGGGAGGCGGATGGCAAAGGACACCAGCTAATCAAAAAATGCCAGTGCTGCATCCCTGCGAGCCCTGGCTCCACTACATCACTGCTGTTAGGGATGGAACTGGTGCGTATGGGAACACTGGAGGTGAGTTAGCATGTGCAGCCCCACTCCTTCCTCCATGGGTTCAGGCAATAATTCCTGAATAGGGGTTTGTTCTATCATCTATCTATCTATCTATCTATCTATCTATCTTATCTGTCACTATTTTTATACATTTTTGTGCACAATCCAGCATAGAGAGCCAGGTTTAACTCTATGCTCAAACGTTGCTCTTGCATTTATCAGTTTATGCAAATTGAACTCAGTCTCAGTAAGCAAAAGTGATTGAAGACCAAGGACAAACAACAAATCCTATATTAGCATTCATATAATGGAGTGCTATTTGCCAAACCTCTTCCTTTATCTGGTGAGCTATTCTTAAAGTTATATCAATAGGTTTTGCACTTCCCAGAATCACTTTAGTACCAACATCTGTGTGTAGACAAAAAATAATAACCATAATTCAATTTGATCCATTTGCTTTCTCTGGCTACTCACACAAATGAGATGTTTCCCACAGGAAGATTACTGGACTTGCATAGAGCCAGAAACTTCAATGCAAACCTGTTTTCAAATTGCAGCATCAATAGGCCCCTACTGAATGAATGGGTAATGTTACAAGAGAGTCAAGGCTGCCTACCAGCTCTTCTTGGAACATGAGTGGCATGCATTTTTATTTTTATTTTACATTCCATACCCACTAACAATGAGCTTTGTATTGTTAGTCCCACACACATGCACTGAAAGCATTTAGGCAAATCTAATCTCATTTAAGAGGAGATCATGAATATTTACAGCACACCGCCTTAAACTCCCACATTAGGAATGTGTGCAGAGCTCAATTGGGGGGTGGAAGCTCAGCGAACTTGCCGGGCTTGACCCCCGCCGAGCTCTGCTCGACCTACCTTTCCCGCCAGCCAAGCTGGGGAAAGTGACTTCCGGGTTCCGGTGCTACATTTTTTTACGTAGTTTGGGCAGACGAGGAGACAGAATCTGGGTGGCCAAGCTGAGGAAGGTCGTCAAGCTTTTTCACCCCCCTAACAAATTCCTTGCACATCCCTACTTTCATGCCCCTGGACATGCACAGAGACCCAGCTTTTATTACCCCATCCCTAAAACTTGAAACTTAACCCTAAACCTTTGTCAAGGTTCCTCTACTGCAAGGACCCCTTGATCTGCCCTTTGGGAGATCTCTGCCTCTTCCCAAAGACCCAGTCCTTTGCCTGCTTCCTCCAGTAACGTGGGTGAAGGCTTTAGGCGTGGTGAATAAGTCACTCCAAACTCCAGGGTACACAACAAACTTTACTTATAGTAGTAGGGAAATTACTTAATAGAGTGGTTTTAAATCAAAAGCATGTATGATAAAATAAAACAAACAAACAAACAAACAATGTTCTCTAGTTTCACTTCAATCTACCTAATTCCTATGCAATCAGCCAGCCAGCCAGCCAGTTTCTCTCTCTCTCTCTCTGCTTCTCTCTCTCTCTGCTTCTCTCTGCTGCTCAGCACACACTCTCTGACTGCTAGCTGACCACACCCCACATATATAGTCTTCCCAGGACTGGAAGATTATAACCATGTGACCTTGCACTGGAGAACTGATTCTAAACTTCTATTGGGTAACTTAAAACTCTCAAACTCCCCCTCCCATCGTGGAGTGTTTGGGCCTTCAGGCTTCAACAAACTGAAGCCTGTGTAGGCCTCAACAAACCCAATCCTGTGTAGGCCTCAAACCCTCACAACCTCATGCTCAGGTATAATCCCCATACATTTAGAGAGCATGCACTAAGGCATCATTGAGGGTGTTGTTGTGGACCGCTCACTCTTTCTTGCCAATCGAGATTCATTCTATATATGCATTCAGACAGCATGCCCAAAAGCATCACTGAGGGTGCCCTGTTGACCGCCCATTCTTTCAGCCCAATAGGGTCCACCTCCAGGCCCTGGACATGCACATGGACTCAAGATTTCAGAACCCTAACCCTAACCCTTACCTGAACCTTAACCCAAACGCTAACACACAAGTATACTCCCTATACCAGGGGTCTTCAAACTACAGCCCGCGGGCCATCCGGCCCGGCTCCGTAGGCCCGAACTGGGCCCGCCCATGCTGGTGGCGGGGTGAGTCTGGCGGTGGCGGCAGGGGTCCTGGGGGGGCAGGGGAGCTTTGGCGGCAGGGGGCGATGGCGCGGCCGGGCTTCGGCGGCGGGTGCGGGTGCAGGTATGGAGGCGGCAGGGGGGGTGGCAGGGTGGGTCCGGCGGCGATGGGGGGGATCCTGGGGGGGCAGGGGGGCTTTGGCGGTTGGGGGCTATAGTCCGGCCCCGTTTAAAAAGTTTGAAGACCCTTGCCCTATACATTCAGACAGCATGCCCAAAGGAATCACTGCGGGTGTTCATGCCAAGCGCTCACTCTGTCTGTCCAATCAAGGATAGTACCAGGCCCCTGGAGATGCACACAGACCCAGGTTTTCCTAATCCTAACCCTAACCTGAAGCTTAACCCTAACCGTAACATACAGGTATAAATCCTATATATTCAGGGAGCACACCCAAAGGCATCACCAAGGGTGTTCTTGTTGACCCCTATACATTTAGACAGCAGGCCCAACAGAATCACTGTGGGTGTTCTTGTTGACCGCATACTCTTTCTGCTCCATCGGGCCTACGTACTTCCAGGCCCCTGAACATGCACCCGGACAAAGGTTTTCCTAACCCTAACCCTAACCCTAACCTGAAGCTTAACCCTAACCCTAACATTCAATACATACATTCAGGACAGCATGGCCCAAAGCATCACTGAGGGTCTTCCTGTTGACTGCCCCCTCTTTCTGCCCAATTGGGTCTACCTCCAGGCCCCTGGACATGTACACGGACCCAGGATTTCAGAACCCTAACCGTTACCTGAACCTTAACCTGAACTCTTATGTGCAGGTATAATCCCTATACACTGAGACAGCAAGCCCAAAGGAGTCACTGCAGGTATTATTATTTACCACTCATGCTTTCTGCCCAATCATGGGAGTTCCAGGCCCCTGAACATGTTCACGGTCCCAGGTTTTCCTAACTCTAACCCTAAACTGATGCTTAACCCTCACCCTAACGCACAGGAATAATCCCTATACATTCAGACAGTATGCCCAAAGACATCACTTTGGGTGTTCTTGTTTAACGCTCACTCTTTCTGCCCAGTTGAGGCTAGTTCCAGGCCTCTGGACATACACATGGGCCCAGGTTTTCCTAATCCCAACCCTAAGAAACCTGAACCAAAACATGCAGGTATAATTTGTATAGATTCAGACAGAATGCCCAAAGGCATCACTGAGAGTGTCGTTGACCACTCACTCTTTCTGCCCAATCTAGCCTAATTCCAAGAACCCAGACATGCACATGAATCCAGGCTTTTCCTAACTCTAACCCTAACTTGAAGCTCAACCCTGACCCTAACACGCTGTTATAATACCTATAAATTTCTACGGCATGCCCAAAGACATCACTGTGGGTGTTCTTGTTGACCACTCACTCTTTCTGCCCAATCGAGGTTAGTTCCTGGCCGCTGGACACAAACCAAGCAGTAGTAATGATGAGAAAGAGAATGAGGAGCAATAGCAGCTGGTGACAATGGTATTAAGAAGGCCTCACTGAGGGGGTGGGCCCATTGAGGGTGTTTTGCCCAGGGGCCCTCAAAAATCTGGAGCTAGCACTACTTGAGACCCATTTGATCCGAGTCAGATTATTGAATGGGCTAACAAAGCCCTGGACCAGGGTTCATGATTTTAATAGAATCATAGAATCATAGAAAAGTAGAGTTGGAAGGGGCCTACAAGGCCATCGAGTCCAACCCCCTGCTCAATGCAGGAATCCAGGTCAAAGCATCTCTGACAGATGTCTGTCCAGCTGCACCTTGAATGCCTCCAGAGTGGGAGAGCCCACCACCTCCCTAGGTAGTTGATTCCATTGTCTTATTGCTCTGACAGTCAGGAAATTTTTCCTGATGTTTAGGTGGAATCTGGCTTCCTGTAACTTGAGGCCCATTATTCCGTGTCCTGCAAACTGGGATGATCGAGAAGAGATCCTGGCCCTCCTCTGTGTGACATCCCTTCAAATACTGGAAGAGTGCGATCATATCTCCCCTCAGTCTCCTCTTCTGAAGGCTAAACATGCCCAGTTCTTTCAGTCTCTCCTCATAGGGCCTTGTTTCTAGTCCCTTTATCATCCTTGTTGCCCTCCTCTGAACCCTCTCCAGTTTGTCTATGACCTTCTTAAAGTGAGGTGCCCAGAACTGGACGCAGTACTCAAGATGAGGCCTAACCAGTGCCGAGTAAAGGGGAATTATCACTTCTCACGATTTGGAAGCTATACTTCTATTAATACAGCCCAAATTGCATTTGCCTTCTTTGCAGCCACATCGCATTGCTGGCTCATATTCAGTTTGTGATCTACCACAATTCCAAGATCCTTTTCACTTGTAGTATTGTTGAGCCAAGTGTCCCCCATTCTGTAACTCTGCATTTGGTTTCCTCTCCCTAGGTGCAGCACTTGGCATTTATCCCTATTAAATTTCATTCTGTTGTTTTCGGCCCAGCATCATAATAGGATGCTGGTGCAGTCTAATATTCTTTCCCTTAAAATTTTCCAGTTCAAGAGGCTTTTTTCAAGAGGCCTCTTTTTTCAATTTTTCCAGTTCAAGAGGCCTGGCCTAGGGCCTGTGATTTTCATAATATGGCCCTGGTTTTGATGATGATGCTGGCACTGAAGGAAAAAGGTGTTATTAAAATGTGAGTTACTTACGTACTCTGATTTGTAGAACAAAAAGGGTTTTAAGTGGCCTGCCAAGGCCCCCAGCAATTTTGAAGTGGTCTTTGGTGGTGGTGGTGAGAGTTTGAGTACCACTGACTTAGTGTATTTCAGATGTTCAAAATCCTTTCCATGTATTTTGGAAATATGGAATATGGAAAATCCTTTCCATATTATCTCCATATTTTAGATGAGGGTTAAGTAAAGCCAAGAGATAGTGCCTTGCCTTAGGCACCACATGAGATTGTGAGATGAGATTCTTGTAACCGGAGACTTCCTGACTTATAGCTCATAATACTCTGAGCTACTAGACTACAGAAGCTCCAAAATTCCACATCCTGAAATAAATAGAAACAGCCAGTGTAATCCTAAACATGTTTACTGAGATGTTTGGCAGACTATATTCAATGGAACATACTCCCAGCCTGAGAGTGACTTTTAAAAGTTTCAGTTCATGCTGACTCACTGCTAGTGGGGGCAGCCATCCTCCCCCCTCCCCTCCCGCCCCAGCATGCCCCTGGGAACAACACCCTGGGAACATGATGTAGTGCTTTTCCCATGGGGTATTTCTTTCCCAAATACAAAGGAAATGCTGCCAGGCTTATGAGGACAGTCAAGCTGTTGCTTGAAGCAGTGACAAAGTTTCTTATTCATAAAAATAATACCGCTTTAAATCAAGCGGTATTTGATTAAATCACATTCAGATCAATTTTATTTTTTAAATCAAACTCAGTCACCTCATCTTTAAGATACACCCGCCTTCAGCGTGAAAGTTCTTTGAATTTGCCTGCCACCCCAAATCTACCGATCTCTTCCTCATTTTTGTGAGGGGCAAATGGTCCCACAGCAAGGGGTGGGATATTTGGCCGAGCCTTAAACCATTTAATCTATCACTTAAAAAACCCAACACCTAGCAGCTTTAGGAGTTTCCTAAATAATAAATACATGGGAAAAAATGTTTATTTCCATGCCATCTGATTTCTGCAGATTTAACTACTCTTTAAGACAAACGGTCAGGCTAGGGCCATTATTTTTTTCTGGTCAGCTGGCAACTCTGCAAGAGATACATACTTGGAATTCAGCTCCCAAGAAGGCTGTCTATACAATTAACCTTCAGGTAGGCCCACAAAGACTTTACAGAAATAATTAGTCTTCATGACTGGCAACAGGAATATCAACAACGTATGTGATTGGATCAAAAAGCAGAAAGTGATTTCGGTAGAATAGGTGCTAGGGAGTTTCAATATCCTGTTAAAGATCCAATCAGTAGGTTCAGGCCCTCAATCCCAGATGTAGCTACAGTTATTCATTGGTGAGGAGACTCTAAACATGCTCAGAGCTATTCATTTCATTTGTCAATGCACATATTGACCCTGACTCAAATGAACCTCTTATTCAAACACAGCGCAGTAAAAGGGCCACAACTTTCCTAAACAAATTTGGTTTATGTGGCTTCGTAGCAGTTCAGGTCTATCAGATTATTTTTGTTTTTAAAATGTACAGCTGTAGCCATAAAGTTTCTGATATGTTATGTGTTTCTTCTCCATAGCAGGTCTTGAGGCTGCTAAGGTGGATTGATTAGGACAAGGTGCTAATATTTGTCTCAAATAGATTAAAAATCTCTTAGAACCACCTGAGGTATGCAACAACGCCAAATATGATTAAACCATCTATTCACCAGTTATGAACTCTCTATAAATAAACCATCTGGAGATAGAAAAGCAATAAATGTGTGCAAATGTGTAAATTTTGGCTACTGGTCTCAAAGTCCCAAACTTGTGCAAGAACTCGGGGCTTTCTGCATAGTCATAAAACCATAGGGCCATGTTAGATCTGCCCCCTTCCTCACAAGTACAGAACACTAGGGAGATAAGCGCTATTCAGACATTCATAAAAAACTAAGGGTGGAGGGGAGACAGGGACGTACACTCTACAAGTGTTGCAGTGGTAAATTTTGAAGTGCAGGTACTCATCATGACAGTCCCCATAGTCAGGCTCCCAAGGAAAGCCAAAAATGGAGGCAGCCATGTTGATCCATATCAACAAACCAGTTCTAGCACCTTTATCTCCACCAAGAGCAGGCCTTTTGTAAAGCTAATGGGTCTTAATTGCCCATTCAAGGCCAAGCCACCCCCAAAATACTTTGAATTACAACAGGGATATATATATATATATATATATATATATGGTGAAGGTATCTTTATTGCTCAAAGCCATAGACCACCACAATTCCAAACAAGCAAGAAATAAAAACAATACACTAACTAAAATGTAATTAAAATGTTATAAAATGTTATAAAATATATATGATATATATATACACACACAACATATATGTATAATATTATATATTTAGAAAAGGGGGGAATACACAAACAGTAGCTAAAAGAACTCATTAAAATCACACTTCCCCTCAAAGCAACAGGAGTAGTACAGACCTTCCCCATGAATCAATATAAGGGTACAGAATGATGCCTAGCCCTTAATTTCCTAGCAGCTAGGGGCAAATTTTGCCACCTGGGTTGTAATATATACATCAGTCACCTGCAAGTACTGTAATGTACAAATCTGATCCAAACAGGGTCTATTTGACAAAGAATCGAGAATATAATAGAGGAATTTATACCTTGGGGACTCATGCAGGGGGCAGCGGAGTAAATAGTGTTCAATATCTTCAGCTTCACCAGACTCACAAATGCAGAGTCCTTGATGAGTTGGGATATTGTTAATTTTCCCATCCAAGTAAGGAGAGGGCATGCACTGAGATTGTAGAGCTGTGAATGATTTCCTTAACGGAGCAACAGTAAGATTTGTAAAGTATTGCTCCAAATCAAATATCGTTTTATATACTGGATATCAATTTGAATACAACATTTGTGTGATAAATATACTAAGTCCCACCACTGAGAGTACAGAAATATCCTTTAGCTGTCTAACTCTGTTGGAAGAAAGGGTAGATAAAACTTCTGTGCTAAACCCCTAAGTATGTAGGATATGTCTTACAGAATTTACCCAAGAACCTGGGGCTGGGCTTGCTTCGCAGTTGTTCTAAAAAACATTTTTTGGGCAGGCGCAAATCATTATGCAAGACAGCTTCAGCCAGTGCAAGTGCAGCATGGGCATATCCCTGTTTCCGCCCGTAAAAGGGGAGCAGGTGTGGTTTGAGGGACAGTGAGCAGGAATCTCATGAAAGAGTTCTGCACCACCTTTAAAATAGAAGCATTAGTATACCCCCATATCTCTGCTCCATACAACAGTTGTGGGAGTATCTTCTTCAAGAATACCTCAACTGCTGGTACAACCAAATTCCCCCCTTGGTTTTTTTTAAAAAAAAACAGCATCAGGGAGTGTATGGAATGGGAGGATTTCAATTTAACTGCCTCCAAATGAGGCTTCCATGAAAGCTGGGCATTAAACCCGAGTCCCAAGTATCTGAAGTTATGCTGCTGTTCAATGGGTTTATTTTCCATATATATGTGGAAGGGGCCTTTTTCTGCTGTGGCATCTTGCTTTAGAATTCTGTTCACAGGGATGCTCACCTGGTGTCTATACTGATGTCTTTTGGTGCCAGGCAACAACAACCGTGTAATTTTCCCAGGTGTATTTTCCCCAATTTTCCCTTTGATGTATTCCCCCCCCCCCGCACACCACCGCCGTAATTGTTTTGCCTTTTAATGTGTCTGTTATGCTTCTATTTGTTATTATAAACTGCCTGGAAATTTTGGAATATAATATTATATATATATATATATATATATATATTACACACAAAGACACACACACACACACACACATATATGTGCATATATATATATATATATACATATATATGTATATGCACAAAAATATGCATACAAATAAAATAGATATGTAAATAAATAGACAAACATTGCAGAAGGGTGCTTGAAAAGCTAATGGCACCAGATGATATGGGTGAGACAGATGGGCAAACCACATGAATAGGTGGACAGATGAGATGGAGGGTCTCTCTCTAGCTGATTTTACCTGGAGGGAAGTTTCTTCTTGCCCCTAAATATAATGATATCAAACACAGACCATGATCAAAAACTCGTGCTCAGAAGGGGGCCGTGGCTCAGTTGTGAGTGGAGCGCCTGCTTTCTACGCAGAAGGTCCCGGATTTGATCCCCAGCATCTCCGGGTAAGGTAGGAAAAGCTCCTGCCTGAAACCCCGAAGAGCTGCTGACAGATAGTGTCAATATTACTGGGCTAGATGGATCAAGGGTCTGACTCAGTGACTGGGTTCACACAACATGTGAAGCCACAATGGCTTAGTGTGTTGTCTTGTCTGAACCCAGTGCCCCCCCCTGCAGGGTGGCTATGAAACCACGCCACGAAGCCATGGCTTGTTGTAGGGTTTCCTTAGCCCTCTGTGGCTTAGTTTATTGTCCCCTGGAGGAGGCCCAGGAGAACACATCCCCCTGCCCGCTGGCATGGTTGTGGGACAATCGCGCTGGCGGGTGGTGGGGGAGAGGAGGCGTGTTCTCCTGGGCCTCCTCCAGGGGAGACTCAGGAGAACACACTCTCTTCACTCGGTGCACTGGCCACTGAAGTGGCCACCGTGCCAAGCAAATGTGGGGGATAAGCTGCATTGCGCTTGGCTTCCTCGAGAGGTGGCCAAGCACAATGTGGCTCATCCCAGCCGCTGCCTCTGACAGCTGCCCAAAGTGCCGCTTGGGCAATTTTTGGCAGCTGTCATCCCCTCTCTGCTCCCCTCAGGACTCCTACGGTGTCCCCTGGGGTACCAGTGTGAGGGGGGAAGAGGGGGGAGCAGGTGCCTCAGGACCCGCACTGTGCCCGATCGTTTGTCAGGCTCAGTTGGCGGCCCAGGCTAACTTTAAGCTCAGAGTGGCTACATAGCCATCCTGGACTTAAAGTGTCAGGCAAACCCGCCCACTATAAGGCAGCTTCCTATGTTCCTATTCATTGAGATTTTCAAATAGAAACAGGAGGGGAACAGCTCCATGCCAACTTAATATCCAATTCCTAACTGAGGAAATCCTTGAAGTTCCAGAGGAAGTAAAAAACTTAGGATATTATAGGGATGTGCACGTATGTCAATGGGCGTGGTGTAAGCGGGGTGAACTCGCCCCGCTTGCCCCCCTGAGCTCCATGCGACTTACCTTTCCCTGGCTCGGCACAAGTCCCCACAAGAAGAGCCAGGGGAAAGGTACTTCCGGGTCCCCTGTGCTGCATTTTTTACGTAAAAACCAAAGTAACCCACCTTAAAATGGCCGCAGTTTGCTATTCGCAGCCATTTTAAGGTAGTTTGCCTTGGTTTTTACATTAAAAACGCAGCGACGGGGACCCTGGAAGTGACGCACGCGACGGGGACCCGGAAGTCTGCCGAGCGCTGCCGCCGCTGCCATGGAACAGATCACATGGCAGGAGCGGTCCCCGAGTTCCCAACAAGAGGAGGTAAGGGGGATTCGTACATCCCAGCACACATGCGTGCATGCGCGCACACACACACACTGATTTTCTATGGCTGGATTCCATGTCCTATGCTGCTTGATTCACAAGTCCAAGTGGTTGTAAGAAAGTAAAATAAAGATAATTACAATAGAAATGACTTGCTGGGCTGCCCCCCCCCCCATAACACACAAATGAGCATGGGCTTGCAATTTCAAAAAAATATGTTTCCTGTGGGGAGAGAGAAACCTCGCCGGAGCTCTGTCACGCATGTAACCAAATTGCGAAATGAGTTTGAGTAAGAAGAAGGTGCGAGTCTGAATCTCCTCCTCCCCTCCTCCTCCTCTAGCGTCTCTTGCGAAAGACTATTGTGCAAGAAAGGCCCGCAGGGCGGAGAGCACTGTAAATCATGCTTGGCTCCCGATGCAACGAGTTGGGAGGGGGGAGGCAGCCTCGACAAAGGACTTGGGAGGTCGGGCAGAGCTGATTCGAGTCGCTATAAAGCCCATTCAGGATTTCGAACACAACCCTAAATTCTGAATAGCACCAGATTTAACATGCAGACATAAGATATTTGGTGAATCTTTGGCAAATATTCATATATTCAGAGAATATTCAGCATCACATTTCAGTCTTTTGGGAGAGCGAATTTGTTTCAGCTGTTACTGGAGCCATATGCCTCTATTTCGATTGATAATTTGTGGCTTTCGTTCTATCCCTTACAACAATGGCCATTATAGCCTCACAATGGTGTCCAGAAGGAACTGCTCTTTTTTCTTCCCTAAGCTGCACTAATTGAAGCATCCAGTTGCATCCAGTGGCGTTGGCAGAGAACAGCTGCTCATTACTGTGCAGAACAGCGGCACGGTTGTCCTTTCATGGCTCTCCTCCTTTGATAAATCTCTTTTTAAAAAAAAAGCGGGGGGAGCAGATATTCCTACACACCCACATTGACTGTGCCCAGGATAAGGTAGCTTGAGATGCCTGAGGAAATGTCAAATGGTGTAGGAACTGAGAACCCTTTTAATACCAAGAATTTTGTAGCACTAGGATAAAAGATAGCTAACTGCAGCCTATGAGGGATGTGTGATTTTGCCACTTCACCAGATAAATGATGCTGGTCTTATCCAACTTATCCATAGGCTTCTCTTAAAATTGCTTGGATGTTTTGGCCAAAGAAGGAACCTCCAAATTAGTTTCAAAATGTTGTTTTCAAGTGTCATTTGAGGTGAAAATCAAGTGACAGACAGCAGCTTAGGCATGTTCAAAATCCCCCTGAGAAACATCATTGGTCGTATTAGAATGCTTTAGGCTTCTTCCAAAACCTGCTAGAGAAACCATAAAAGGGGAGATGCCTCTCTTGCATACAAGACTCAAGGGTGCTTGCAGGAGCCCTTTCCAAATCTGACTTTGGCAATCCCAATATCATCAGAGACCTAAAGTTCTGGAGAGTTCTATTCCATCCCTCAAAGTAGCTTGTTGATAGAACTATGGGGGAGTGTCTCTAGCATCTCTTAGTTGGCACTCTGAAATAAAAGGTTTTAGAGATATTGGGGCACACAGGCTCCAGGCTACATTAAGACCTAGGATTGTTGCCTTTTCTTCTTCTTTTCTTTTTGTCAGGGAGACAGCTTCCCCTGCAGGATAGAGAGAAATTAAATGTGTGTGGCTTTTTGCAGAATAGATGAGCAGAGATGGAATTAGCTGTATCTCAGCCTTCCCCAGCCTGGTGCATTTCAGATGTCATGAACTGCAACTCTCATCACTCCCATCACTCAGTGCAGCCATGCTGGTTGAGGATGATGGATGTGTTGCAGTCCAAGACATCCTGAATGTGCCAGGTTGGGGAAAGACTGTTTTTGCCTGTCATACAGCTGTTAAAAGTACAAGACCCCTGCCAAAATGCCTTCCGTTTTCAGGGGATATTTGAAGGGAGGGAGGGCTATAACCAGCATTGCCAAGCAGCCAGGAGAGTGACAACTGGCAAAGGAAGGATCTATATCGTTCAGCTGATCCATGTTTCCTCATTTTTGGTACTGATGGTGGAGAAGGAGTGTTGAACCTCTTTCGGCCCAAAGGTCAAATTCCATTTTGGAAAAGCTCTCGGGGGGGGGGGGCTGCATTCCAGTGGTGGGTGGGGATGAGGACAAAAGGGTCAGGGGCCAAAATACCAGCATATTGTAGCTTAAAGCTCTTACTGCTAGTAACTAAGTAACTTAGAAAAGGCATTTCTACCCTTTGGAATGGGGGGAAAAAACTGTGCAAAAGCTGGGAAACCACCAAACGATTGGTGGCCAAGGGAAAGGGGGCAGGGAACCCTAGAGGGCCAGACTGGAAATCCAGGTAGGACAGATTTGGCCCCTGGGCCTGAGGTGCTGCACCTCTGTGACAGAGAGTGGGACCAGATCATGTGGAAGATGCTCCCACACCGCAATAGTGACATATTAATTAAGCCAGAGACACATTGTTTGGAGTGCTTGTTCATACTGAACACTGTCCAATCTAGAAGCAACAAAGTGTTGTTCACACACACAAATATATTCCACTAAAAAATAAAAAAAAAACAACCCAACCAACCCTACACATCTGTGATAACACAGCTTTTTGCATCAAAGACTAGTCGCTTTTCAGTATATGCTTCTGAAACAAAATTTAGATTGGACCACCTAAAGAGGATGCCACAACCTAATTAATGAAAGGAGTGCCCGCATCACAGAAGAGCAGGAATCCTGCATCCTGGCTACTAACACAAAATACGCTCGCCCCCTGAGCTGTCTCGAACGACCTTTGCTGGTGTGATTCCCAAGAAAATGATTATGCACTCAACTTGACAAGAGAAGGGAGGTGGAAGTTGCACCTGCCTGTGCAAACACATGTACTCCCAGCAGGTGAAATGGGCAGCCATAGATTTCATTCATTGAAACAGGTAGCTCCGCCAGACCCATTTGCATGCAGCAGCATATAGCAGTGCATCATCACTATTATGCTGCCTCTCCTGTGATGTCCACCAATCTGCCCCATTTCAGATACTTGTTGGGCAGTGTTGGCTCCATTACCACTGATGCATAGACTCAGCTATAACTGCTGAAATTACAGCCTGCATGCTAAAAACATCTGGTCACAACCCAGGAGGGATGTATCCCTACTAACCATGAACAAGTTAATCTTAAATAAAGCATAAGTTAATTGCCTGCAGTAATGTGGCATTATTGTGATCATTTGTGCTCAAGCGTATATGAGATGATATTCATTAAGTTTTCTTTTTCAGGCATTTGGGAAGCTTATTTAACATCTACATTACCAGGCTGGTTCTGCTACGGCGCTTACAGCAGGGCAGAGTGATCAATTGTTCTTAAAGAAGCATTATGGAAGTCATTGTGCAAATTACAGACATTAGTATAATATGCAAGGATGTTTCGTTGTGCACAATATGTGCATTCTAACACTCAAAAGGGCCCATTTCACACATCACATACACTATGGCTGAGGTGAGCCAGGAACCAGGATCTGGGAGATATGCTTTGAGCCAGGGAGTCTAAGCCTAGGAACAAAGAGAAACATCAGAGCAGGGATGCAGAATCTCTTTCAGCCTGAGGGCCAAATTCCACTTTGGAGAAGCTCTTTGGGGCCATGTTCCAGTGGTGGGGGGGCACAAATGCAAAAGGAGCAGGGCCAAAATACCAGCATATTCTAGCTTAACTAAAAATTTCAACTTTTGGAATGGGGAAAAGGGTGCACAAAGGCCAGGAGACCACCAAATGATTGCTGATCGGGGAAAGGAGGTGGAGCCAGGGGGAGTCCGATTGGCTCCATTCCTCTGCAGTGAAATATAATTTAAATGCTTGTTCCTATCGCTTATAATTTTCAGACAAATTGCCTTGCAAGGCTAATGGAGGAGGAGGCCGGAACGAATTGATATCTTCAACTAAAACAAACAAACTCTCAACTGCAAAGGAAAAAACAAACACAAACCAAGTCCACACCAACTTCTGATACCATGTAATATCCCATCCTTTCAGGGTTCCGTGAGCTTGGCTTGGACATAATCACGACTCCCACACAGCAGACTGAGAAAGATTTATCCTTTAATCTATACATAAGGCAAATACCAGCATACGCACTACAACATAAAGAGAGAGAAGAAAGAGAGGAGAGAAGAGTAGCTAACCCCAAACATTTGGTTAGTTAAATACCCCCTTCAGGTGTGCTAAGAGACAATTCATCTTCAAGAGAGATTACACCACACCATGCTTCCCTCTCTTCTCCCCAACCCCATCTGTGTTGCAGCTGATGAGCAGCTACAAGCAGCTCGTTCTTCTAAAGTCCAGCTTTGTGCTCCCCACCGGGCTCCAGCCATGCACAGCGCAGTGAATGAGACTAAAAATGAGGTCAGTCAGCTGCCTGCCTAGGCTAGCCAGCCCCCAAGAGACCTGGGACCATGGATGTGCCTCTAATTCTAATTGGGGGTGGGATATGTTCTGCTTATTAGACCTTTTGAGGGACATTCCTGTAAACATTGTACACATTTAATCTATGTACCCAACCGTAGAGTCTCAAACGTGTGTGTGTGTGTGTGTGTGTGTGTGTGTGTGTGTTTTGTCTCAAGATCACAGCTGTTCTTGGACCTGTAAGTGTCTCTTCTGCTCCAGTGCCTCATAAAGCTGTACTGAGATTGTATGTGCCTGAGGACAGCTACCCAAGTGAAGCATTATCCAATTGCAGGATGGGCACTAAGAGAAGACAGAGCTTTTTCTGAGCACAGTCCAAATGACTTTTTCATTGACGGCCTGTGAAAGCTGTTAGCCGTGTTGCATGAAGCAGTAAAAAGTCCTGTAGCTTCCCCCCTCTGCTGCTCTCCCCTCCCTACAAATCGATATAGAATATTTAAGGTTTTTAGATCTTGTAGAGGGACACAGATGAACTCTTGGAAAGCTGTATGCACCTGCTTTGTGAAGAAACTCCTTAGACACCGTTGCTGAAAATCCAAAATGTTCTAGCCGAATCAATGGCTCGGTTATCCGTGTGATTGAAAGGTAACACGCTGGGAAGATGTGGAACATGAAAAATAAGCTTAATTATAGCATTTAGGTGAAGCACCGAGAAAGGGAGGCATTCAAAGCAAAGTTAGAGACTTTCACTTCTTGTTCTGGAAGAACCAACATGCTTGCAGTCATACAGAGAATTGCAGAAAATACTGCCAAACAGATAACAAAGTAAAATATAGCCTATTGCCAGCTAACAAAAAACACCTAGTGTGAGGGAATTGTGTTAACTTCTAGCAGTGCTCATTATACTGCTAAGCTTTGTTCCAGAATGATAAAAAGATACATTATGCTATAGCTTGGGGTTAGCAGAAGAGAATGTGCCCAAAGAGGTTGGTCATTTGCCAAATGAAATGAAGTTTTTCCCGCTTTAATGTGATTCATAATCAAGCTTTCTCCCTGCAAGAAATGAGATAGAGAGAGAAAATAAATACAGTGGCTTCCTTGCTCAGCGCTCTTAATGCACAAACCTAATATTTATTTTCATTATCACCATCAACCAGAATATTGAGTGGCTCAGGTTTTTCTCTAAGACCACATAGGGAAGCAGCCTGGAGACCTTATGCTGGAGCTACCATCAGAGGCATTCAGCATAATGAAGAATGCTCCTGGAATAGCCCTTATCCAAATTTATGTCTATGTTGTTCATCTAACTGTATAAGGCTCCACATACATAGAGAGTATCGGTGCCCAAAGGGGGAGAACAAAGGAAGTGGGGTGGTTCTGAATTAAGTGGGATGGCGGGGTGGGGTGGGGGCGAAGAAGAAATACTATGGTTAGGCCAGACTGAATTTTGGAAGGAATTATGACCACCTGAACAGAAATGGAATAGCATCCCACCCCACTTTGACCACTGGATAGTATAGCATAAATTCAACAAACAAAAAAATGTTCACTTAAATGCCAGAAAATTACAGCTATTACAGCTCGTGCCCTTAACAGATGCATTATTTAGTCAATATGCATATGGTATGGTATACTATGCTGTGGCTAGTTGCTGCTTCAATGCTGAGGCCTAGCAGTTTTGAGGTAAAAATGAAAACATATGAAAGAGGAGGGCACTCTCGGACCAGGGAAATAACTCCTGTCTCCTTGGTAACCACACTCCAATCTATTCCCCCTCCCATCCTGCACATTTGAGTTTATGAACACCATGGGCTATAATGAGGAGGAAAAAATGCACAAAATCTCTCCAAATGTAATAATGTGATGCAATTAACTCTTGACTCTCTTAAAACTATTTTATGACAAACACCTTTCTTGGGATCTGTTTTGGAGACGGGTTTTGAAGTTGCCACTTCTGATGTAAACCAGGTCAGGTCTAGAAAGGCTCCCTAGCTATCATTTGGATGGGATATGTAAGTACAGTATGTTCTTCAGAAAGCTGTGGAAGACTCTGGAACTTATGAACTCTTAAGCCAGGAAGACCATTCTCTCTGGTAGTAGATGCCTATCTGTGGAAGCTAGAATTGGGGGAGGGAGGACACTCATCTCTCCTACCAACACCCAAACTGGCTTCACTTCAATGGAGTTACATCTTGACTCTAGCATTGTTTGATGAGGCCCCACCAGGCTCCAGCATCTCTGAAGTGGTATCAGCAGACCTCCACAGTCTATCTGAGGTGTTATAGGGATATTTTATCACCTGTTGGGAGTAGGATAGGAATAGCCAAATCTGTCATTTTCACTTTCTTCATCATCATCATCATCATCGCCGCCGCCGCCGCCACCACCACCATTTAAATTCAAGTTCTTTGTGCTCCATTTGTTAAGAAATCTGTAAATTTTGGTAAGTTCTTATCACAAACAAACTGAAAAAAATCCTCACAGATTTGCACCAGCCAAATTTGATAGGTACAACTCTTCCCACGTTCAAAAAATGTAAATCTCAAGTTCCTTTTTATGAAGATGTTTGTGAACTTTAGTAAGTTCTTATATAAAAACAACAACAACGAACAAAATTCTCATGTATCCATAATTGGGAGACACTAAACATGAAAAGAAGGTGATGGTGAATTCTCTCTTGTGAGCCAGGAGATTTGAAGCTGCTGAATGAATCCCAGGAACATGGGGAAATGATGTAAGGAAACCACTACTCCCACTGAGATCTCTTTCTTCCTTGTTCTTTCTCCTTTGTTCTTCTCAATTAGCTCTTTGACAGGTACCCAGGACCCTAATACAGCTGTATGGATTTAACTTCTCCTTGAGGGGAGAATTCAACCTGGAACTCTATAAAAGAATAGATTTCATGTAAACTATCAACTTTAAATGTCATAGATACTTTCATTTGCTAGCTGTGCATGGTACTCAAGCCAAATAAGATAATAGGGGAGGTACCATAGTGCAGTGATAGAGTACATGCTTTGCATAGCAAAGGTACCATGGTCAATCTTTGGTATCTTCATTTAAAATGATCAGAGTGATGGGGAAGTTGTGGCCCTTCAGATGTTGGTGGGCTACAACTGCCATCATCCCTCACCATTGGCTATGCTGGCTAGGGCTGATCGGAGTTGCAGTTCAACAACATCTGGAGGTTTTTGTTGGAGCTCAGTAACGTTTGGTTGGAGTTCATGATGACTCTTGTGTGAAGCTTGACTATAATACATTTCTACAGTAGTGCTGTCAAATTCCCAGGATTTTCTGCTACTCTTTGTAGGCTTCAAAACATCATGAAAATGTGATGCTATGCAACAAAGCATTTGTAGTCACACAAGGAAAGTGTGCAGATGTGTTGCAGCAGCATGTTCTATGCTCACACATTACAATCACATACCACTATGCAGAGAACAGGTCTGTGGCTCATGCTGGCTCAGCTTGTCTGAGTGTGGAAGAGCTAAGCAGGGTCAGGCCTGGTTATTACTTGGATGGGAGACCCCTCCTTTAGTTTCCTGCATTGAGCAGGGGGTTGGACTCGATGGCCTTGTAGGCCCCTTCTAATTCTATGATCCTATCCTATAAGCTTTGCTCTCCTCCCCCTGGAAAAATTCCTGCAGGCGCCATGGTTCCTGGCCCTTATGTAATAGAACAAATACAAATTGAGTATTGAAACTGGATATAGGAAACAGGGAGGAGAAAAGACAGTTCAGGATTGCTTTTAGGATTGATACACTTTAAAAAAATGTCAAGACACAAGTGAAGGCCAAGACAGAAGAATTAGAAAGTATTTAAAAATTATCATTTCCAAGGCTTGAACAATGGTTAAAGGTGGTCTTCTCTCTATTAATAAATAAATACATAAATAAATAAATTGTTACATATTTCGTTGTTATTATATTCATGATACATCCAGCAATCAGGGCATGCTCTGTATTCTCATTAGCTTTAGTTCCCATTTTTGTTAACATGCCCTATTCTCTAATGTATCTCATTCTCAACCCATGCGTATGCAAGCCAAATTACGTTCTCTTCATGCATCTGATGAGACATTTGATGCTGCCTACTAAAGCTTATGCTGCAAGAAACCAGTTAGGGCACAGCCCAAGCAAAGCCACTTCCAGCCAGGGACACATTTCTGAGTTCTGGTGGTGGGGTTGGGGAAGACAAGATTCTGCAAAGGCTGCTTTGGGGTTTATTCAATATCAAATTGCAACAAAACAAAACCATTTATTTTAAGAGAATTTGTTGCAGTTGCTTTTTTGTGCCCACCAGTGGTGTAGTGGTAAATTCTGAAATGCAGCCACTCATCATGAAAGTCCCCATATTAGCCATGCTCCCAAGGAGAGTTCAAAAAGTCAGGTCACTGTGCCGATCCAGATTTAAAAACAGTTCTAGCAGTTCTCCTATCTATCAAGTGCATGTCTTTTGTAAAGCTAATGGGTCCTAATCAATTGCCTATTCAAGACCAAGCCAGCCCAAAATACTTTGCATCACAACAGGGAAAGCTCACACAGTAATATACTGTTGCTGGAAAAACCCATCCCCTTCCCCTTCTGCTTTGAGGATTGCATCTATGCTCAGAGAGAAGTGGGAATACTGAGAGGGGTGGCAGATGGCGTCATTGTCCCTGCTAATCAAAAAGCGCATGAGCTGCATCCATGTGAGTTCCGGCTCCATTGCATCACTGGTGCCCAGCAGGGCTGGCGCTACCGCTAGGCAGACCCAGGTGGCAGCCTAGGGCGCGTGGCGGAAAAGGGCGCAGCGTTTCTGCGCCCCTTCCTCGCCTCCAGCGCGCCTCCCCGCCCGCCTGCCAGCTGCTGCCGCCACCGCCGCACCTCCCCCCCTGCGCACGCGCCCGTCTGCCCGCCACCTACCTACCTTCCCGTCATTTCTGGAGCCCCGCCAGCGTTGTTTTGGCGGGAGGAGGAACCAGGGCAACAGGGCTTAAACAGCCCTGTTGCCCTGGTTTCCCCGGGAAAAAAAAAAAAGCGTGGGGGGGTCCCGTCGCGTCGGAGGAGGAGGAGGTGGCAGCGGCGGCAGCAGCGGGGGCGGGGGGAAGGTAGGTGGTGGTGGTGCAGCGGCGGCGCGGGGGGGGTTGCAGAGCAGGGCTGCTTTGCTCCGGAGCCCCCTCCACGGCACGAGAGGGGGGCGCTAAATATAATTTGGCCTAGGGCGGGGCGCCAAACAGCCCTGCACCGTTCCTGGTGCCCAGCCAGGTACAGAAGAAAGAGGCAAGGCACTGAGTGATATTAGGTAAACTGTGGCAGCAACGGACCTTAACATATGAGGTCTGCAAGAGAATTCTGGCTGTGTGAGAACTGGCTGAAGCAGGATTATCATAGGCTTGTGACCATTTCTTCACATGCCTAAGTAAAGGTGGGAAGACTGGCCCTGTTCCGGACTGGAAGTGTGGCCCAGCTGAGCTGACCATGCGACTTGGTACTGAGGAAGGCCCTCCCAGATAACCACTTCCCCCAGCCCAGAATGTTGGTGTGTTCGCCAGGCAAGCCTCAAAGGGGTTTCTTCCCCCACCCAACAGGTCCCAAAGGCCCAAGGGGCAAGTCTAGGGAATCCCCCATCACTTAGAGTGGCCATGTGTACTCTTACAGAGGACAGTCTTCTATTTGGCAGGCTGCCAGAAGACTGCCCTCTGTTTTAAGAGTTGTCTTGTCTAATTCTGGTTTAAAGATAAGAACTGTTGCCCATCAACAGTGAGCAGACTGAACAGGCAGGTACACAGTCTTCCACACTGTGGTGTGACGTACTGTGTTTGTTTAAAGTGCATACCCTCCAAATGCCCAGAATATCCCCGGGACCTTCACGATTACCCTTAAGCCAACACGGCTTTTCCCTTTGTTATGCAATGTCCCGAATTCACCCTTGCTTAGCTGCAATTTTGCCGATGGCCCCTTTAAGAAACAGTAAGCAGGGAGGGATGCTAGGGTGTGTGTGTGTGTGTGCGCGCGCGCACTGGAAAGAAAATGGAGGCGACACCAGCAGCCCTGGACATTATTCCTATCTTTATATTGACACAGATTTTGCCTCTAACAGGTGAGTTTACAGTGTCAGAAGGTGAGTTTACAGTGTCAGAAGGAAAAGCAAGAAAGTTTCCCTTCTCTCTGAACCTCCGTGTTTGGGGGTGTGGGGTGGGTGGGTAAGCGTCACCTGTTGAATTTGTGCCAATCCTGACAATTTTAAAACAAAAAGAAAGGTATTGCCCTGCAAGCACTGACCCCCCCCCCATATACACACTTTCCTGTGAGTAAGTCCCACTGAACGTAATAGGACTTACTTCTGAGTACACATGCATAGGATTGCACTGTTACTCTGTTTTCAGAGCAGCGGTAAATTTTACTTGGCTCTACCTGTGTACCCCATGTAGAAAGCTCTCTACAGTAATGATTAGGGTTATTCTGCAGGGATTTTGGATGGTTTTTTAAAAAATGCATTAGAAATTTTTAAAAAATAATTTTTTAGCAGAAAACACACCCTCCTCAAGAGAAAGAAAGAAAAAAATCCCAACTACCTCAAATAGCAGCAACAAACATCATCATTCCATTTTGGCATTATTGTTCAATCACAGTGTTGTACTTTATTTTAAAAAAAACAAGAATAGAGCCCATATGTTTTTTTTTCTGAGTGGAGAAAATAGGAGCTTGCAGGGTGGACTGTGAACCACTTTGCACACTCAGATATCTAAATGTTAAATATTATTATCTCTTTGGCAAACTACTAATGAGAACAAATCCACCATGGAGGGATCCATTTTTAAAGTGGGAGGGAGATCTTCAAAACAAGGAGTTTCCTGCACAATGTGGGGAAAGTAGGCTGGAAGTTATGTTTGACTGAAATAATGGAACATTCCTCCCCGGTTTACCCCTTCCTTCCATTTGTTGCCACCTCTATATTACATTTTAGATTGTAAGCTCTTTGGGGCAGGGAACTGTTCTCTTATACTCGGTAAAGCACCATGCACATTGATGGTACAAAAATAATAATGACAACAATAGCAATCACCATCATCATCATCATGGGTCCGGAGATCAAAGTGGCTTCAGAGTGGTCAGAGCCCTTAAAGGGTTAGAGCATCCTGGGGTGGGTGGCCATACCCTTGGCCACGCCCGCATGTTGCCTGGCCATACCCCCTTGATCACACCCTTCATGTTGCTTAACCATACCTCTTACAAATTCACATATGTGTCCCTATTTTCATCTGTGAAATGTTGGAGGGTATGAAATTATAATAATTATTTCTCAGTTTACATCTATGCATATAAATTAGCACATGCAAGTCTTTTGACCTCTTTTTTTGGTGATGCATTTCCTCTTTTTTGGCGATTCATAAATGGCCACCTTATAAAGGTGCCTTGGAGTGCTCCCCTCCTGTGAGTCTCTTACTAATCTCCTTTTCTGCACTGCACTGCCCCACATTGTGACCAACCAATGTCATGTTCCAATGCTCCCATTGCCAATTTTCCTATTTCCTCTAGGTGCAGCATAGAGTAGGCAAAAGAAGACTGCTTCACACAACCACTCAGGTCTACTACAGGCAAAACATTCCTACTCATTTATTTATTTATTTGTACTATTTATATGCCGCTAGATTTAAAAACAACAACCTCTAAGCAGATTCCATATAAATATAGAAATCACAATTAAAAGCAGATTTAAAAGCAGATTTAAAATTCAATTTTAAAAACAGTATAATTACCAGGGATGTTGAAGAGTCCTTGGTCTCGAGTCACGAGGCGAATCACGAGTCTTTGGACCCGAGTCTCAAGTCCGAGTCCAAGTCCTTGGTCCAAAATGGCTGACTCGTGAGTCACGAGTCACTCCCAAAGCTGACTCCACGAGTCCCTATTAAAATCAATGGGGGTTTTTCCCAACAAAATAAGGCTACTTCAGATGTGTGGTTTAAATAAATTCTAGGCACAAGTGTACCTTTTTATTCCAAAACTCTGCAACTGATTTTGGCAAGAACAGACCAGGCAGACAAACCCAAAATAACCAGGCAGGCAGAGGAGGCAGGGAACCCCAAAGCAGGCAGGCAGAGGCCTTTGCTTGGACAATTCAACTGTTGAACTGGTCAAGAAGAGACCAGGCAGGCAGAGGAGGCTGGGAACCCCAGACAGGCAGGCAGAGGCAGCCAAACCCAAAATGTCTGAAAGGTTGCATTTTAGAAAAATGATTTTAAAAAATAAACTTGTGTACTTCCTAAAACTTATCTATGTTACATTTGAGGAACACGATTTTTTCTAAATGTTTGGCCCCCATTCTGGAACGGTGAGATCTCATCACAATTCCACCCTCACTGTGTCAGCAGGAGGAGGAAATAAATTACCTCCAACGCAGCAGGTCCAGAAAGCAAGAGGGTAGCAATGAGTGATTATATATATACAGTTTATTGTAGAGTAACAGAGTATTATAATTGCAGTCTCCCTGTACAAAAGGGAGCTTACCATACAGTAGTAGTAGCAGTTGTTTCTTATCCAAGGCACAGCAACACGCAGTAAGAGGCTTGCAGCAACAGAGTAGCTACTGCAGCCACCCAGAGCACAGCTCAGCTGTCTTAAGTAGCAGCTAATAGGTGCCTCACCCTGTTCACAGGTGCAGGCAGTTACATGCCTTCGCTGCGAGTCAAAACTTACCACGTGTGATGTTACACGAAATACCAACATCCCCCTGCTTTTCGTGTACACATCACACCGGCAAAGTTTTTCAATACAACAGGCATCAGCTTTGTCAATTTCTGATGCTGCTCTTTTGCGATAGGTTTTGAAAGAAGATCTGCAGGAAGAATTTCATTCCCTGCCAAATATAGGACTTCTATCAAACCATCCCTGATGCATTCCTTTGCATGGTTTGTTTTAATTTGTAAATATTTTGTCCTTTGCTTATTGCTTTCTGTTCTTAGAATTGCAATGCTGGCCTGATTGTCCTGATATACTTTCACAGGTTTACTAACATCAACTTTGGCATCTTTAAACAATTGTAACAGCCACTCAATATTTACAATCGAATCGCATAGCTCATGTGCATTAAGTTCGGCTTCGGTCGAACTTAAGCTTACAGTTAGTTGCTTTTTACAAGACCAATCAAATAAAGCATTGTTAAAAAAATAACAAACACCAGACGTGCTCTTGCTATCTTTGCTATCGCTACCAAAGCTTGCATCTGCGTGGATTTGTAGACCTCCTGTACGCTGATTTGTGAAACGTAACCTGAAATGTAATGTTCCTTTCAGGTAGCGTACAACCCTTTTCAGTGCTTTCCACGACTGCTCTGTGGGGTTTATGGTTTGTCTGCTTAGCAGATTTATACTAGCCGCAATATCTGGTCTTGTGGCCTTTGCTATAAAGCTCAACTGTCCTAGCACACTTCTATACAATGTGACATCCTCAAATTGCTTGATGTCATCCAGTGATTGGAAATCTACAGTCATTGGTGTTTCTACTGTGTTGGCATTGCCTACTTTTTCTATTACATCTTAATTTTCTTAGTTTGATGCACTAAAACACTGCCTTCTTGGTCGTCTCCACTTCTAAAGAAAGATAATTAGTTACATCACCAAGACATTTTAATTCAAATGGGTTTGGAAAGGTCTTGCACCAACTTATCATATTGTTTTTTTCTCAGACCAGAAAATCAAAAGGTCATCAACATAACACAGGATATACATTCTATGTTTATGCTCTTCCTTAATAAATAAACACTGGTCTGCTATACCTTGCACAAAACCCAAATTAATTAAAGTTTAGTCAAAACTGTGTTCCAACACCTGGCAGATTGTTTTAAGCCATACAAAGATTTTCTCAGCTTGCAAACAAAATCCTTTTTCACCTTAATACCATCTGGTGGCAACATGTAAATGTCTTCTGACAATTCACCATACAAGAAAGCCGTCGTTACATCTAGATGTGACATGTGCATATGGTTTTCAGCAGCAACTTTAAACATCATTCGGATAGTTTCAAAGCGAATAGTTGGTGCAAACACCTCATGATAATCCTGCCCTGCGATTTGAGCAAACCCACGAACGACCAACCTTGCTTGGTGCCGTACAACCTTCCCTGACTGATCAGTTTTTACTTTAAAGATCCACCTACTATCAATCAGTTTCATGGAAGGATGTTTTTTACTAGCTTCCATGTTTTGTTCTTTTCTAACGAGTTTAGTTCTGCTTGCATAGCAGTCAACCATGGTTTTGCATCCTCAGTAGACAGCTTTTCAATCTCTTTATAATTCTGAGGCTCAAAAATTGCCTTGCCTGCGAATTCGTCTTGATATCTAACAGGACGTTTTTTTACTCGTTTTGTTCTACGTACCCCCCCTCCGTTCCTCATCAGAGTTCTCGGGGTCCTTTTTAAGTGAAACAGTACCTATTGTGAATAAAGGTTTCTGTTCATCTTCATCACCTGAATTTCTTGGGGTTTCAGTATCAGATTCTTCTGACTGTTATGGGGTATTCTTAACACTTTCATACTCTGAATCTGAATCTGTGTCTGAATCTGAATCTGCCTTTTAATTATCAGAGGCAGTACTTCCAATTGGATATGGTTGAAAAATTCCAACACCCTCCCAATTAACGTTGCACTCAACACTCCTGGTTAGTCTTATAGTTTGAGTGTCAGTCATAAGAACACGGTATGATCCTCTCTCATAACCAAGAAATGTCCCATGTAACCCTCTTTTGTCTAACTTTTGACCTTGAGGTGTGTGTACCCACATGTCAGAACCAAAAATTCTGAAATGTTTAACTGAAGGCTTCCTGTTAAACATTTTCTCATATGGCGTACACTTCAAAACAGAACTGAAGCTTCTATTATGAACATAATTGAAACAATTAAGAGCTTCTGCCCAAAATACATCAGTTAGTTTCGCATCATGCAATAGAGTTTTCAAACCTTGCAAAAGAGTTTGATTGGCCCTTTCACACAATCCATTCTGCCATGGAGAACGAGGACTTGCAACCATATGCTCAATTCCTTGCTCACTGAGAAAAGCATTAAATTGTGCTGAACAAAATTCTCCCCCCACATCTGTGAAGAAACAGGTAACATGGGAACTATGCCTGTTCTTTACCCAGGCACAGAATGCTTTGAACTTGTCCAGATCTTCTGCTTTCCTTTGTAACATGTACACAAAAGTGTATCTTGTATACTGATCAATGAGCACCATAAAATAACGTGCCCCACCTCTGGAAGTTGACAGAGGTCCTACGAGATTACCGTGTACATATTGAAATGCCTTTTCAGCTTTTCTCCCAGTTTGAATCCCCTTTCGAGCTTGCTTTACTTTGTTTTGAGCACCGGATATACATTTCATGTGACAATCACATTTCCTTAAATGCATCCCTTCAACTATCTTTTCCATTTGTTTTACAGCTTGGAAATTTAAATGCCCAAACTTTCTATGATAACTATGAATGCAATTATCATGCAATGGTGCATTTGATTTTAAATTCATGGTTGTTGCTTCACAACCTTCATTTTCTTTATCATTGTTACTAACACAATATGATATAAGAAACAAACCATCTTTCAGTTTACCATACAAAAACACTTTACCATTTTTCAGTATTTCACATTTAGTTGCATTAAACCTTACAACAAAACCTTGCTCTGTGAGCTGAGAAATACTTAGCAAGTTTTCAGATAAATCAGGAGCATATAAACAATGTCTTATGGTTGTATTCAAACCTTTCAGAAACACAGTCCCATGCCCTTCACTGTTGAACACTTGCTTGTGGGCCAGATGAATAATGCCCTTTTGCCTTGTAATAGGCTGGAACAACCACTCATCTTTACAAATATGTCGAGTAGCTCCACTGTCTATTACAAAATGGTCCCATTTCTTCGTTGCAGTGGACCTGGTAAACAGTGCTTTTGTTGCAGAAGAAGAAGAAGGCTTTGAAGACTGTGGTGACCCCTGCTGTTTCTTCTTACTTTTGCAATCCTTGCGGAAGTGACCGGGTTTTCCACACGCAAAACACCGCCGCACCTTTAAGGCTGTTGCTTGCTCCTCACCCCTGCTGTTTGCTACAGGCTTCTGAGCAACCTCAGAGTTCCTTTTACAGTTTGTTGCAGCCCTTCTGTCAACCTCAGCCATGAGCCTTGCCTGAACCAGCTCTACAGTCAATTGTGCTGCAGGCAAAGTAGCCAATTGAGCAGCTACAGACTCAAAACTGTAGTCCAGGCTGGTTAACACTATGTAGCAAAATTGCAGGTCAGGGATTTCTATGTCGCGGGACAGCAGTTCAGTTCTTAATGAACGCAAGTGTCTTAAATGAGCAGACACGTCACCACCTGGTGATAATTCAGCCCGATAAAGTTTCTTAAAGAAAATAATAGCTGACCCAGTTTCTCTGCGAAGGTGGATGGTCTGCAAGGCTTGCCACATCCGTTTCGCTGTTGTCTTCCCACGTATATTCACCAACTGTTGGTCAGACACCGCCAGAGTGATTAAAGCCTTTGCTTTAACGTCAGCCGCAGTCCAAGCCGCCGAAACAGCCGCAGGAGGGTCATCAGTTACTGCATGCCAAACATTCTCCAGCCTGAGATAAGCCTCCATCCGATGACTCCACATTGTGAAATTTGAGTCATCCAGCTGAGGGAAGGTGAAACCCTTTTCCCGACGTTCAGCCATACTGCTAGCAGCAATTCAGCCAAATAATTTATAGGCTGCTCTGTACTCAAAACAATATACAGAAATATAAATCAAACTGCTTCTTCTCTGGATCCTAGGACCTTTAAACTGGGCCCATAACCAATGTCAGCAGCAGGAGGAAATAAATTGCCTCCAACGCAGCAGGTCCAGAAAGCAGAGGGTAGCAATGAGTGATTATATATATACGGTTTATTGTAGAGTAATGGAGTATTATAATTGCAGTCTCCCTGTACAAAAGGGAGCTTACCATACAGTAGTAGTAGCAGTTGTTTCTTATCCAAGGCACAGCAATACGCAGTAAGAGGCTTGCAGCAACAGAGTAGCTACTGCAGCCACCCAGAGCACAGCTCAGCTGTCTTAAGTAGCAGCTAATAGGTGCCTCACCCTGTTCACAGGTGCAGGCAGTTACATGCATTCGCTGTGAGTCAAAACTTACCACGTGTGATGTTACACGAAATACCAACACACTGAACACCCGCTCCACTGGTGATGAACTTGCTGGAACCAGAAACACACTCAGAGCAGCCACACAGAGTAATCTCAGGTCCTTCTTCTGCCTCTCCCAAGTACGCAACACATCAATCAAAATAAATCTTGACACACTGTTGGGGCTGCACCTGGTAGCCGTCCATAGTGGGCGAGCAGAGGCACACCTCACTTCCATGCGCTCTTCGCCGGCAATCACGCTCCTCTCCACTCCTTCTGGCACAGCCCAGGGATGTTGAAGAGTCCTTGGTCTCGAGTCCCGAGTCAAGTCTCGAGTCCCATTAAAAATATTGGGACTCGAGTCCGAGTCGAGTCAGAGGGGGGACTCAGTCCTCGAGTCCGAGTCCCCATCCCTGATAATTACAATAATAATAAATAATCTAGGGATGTACGTGAAGTTCGAGGAGGGGGAACGCGCCGCGAAATCGGTATCTACGTTAAAAGCACAGCACCAGGGACCCGGAAGTGACGCAACGGGATCCCTGTCACGTCACTTCCGGGCCCTGGAAAATCGCAGGGAGCACAGACGAGCAGGCGGGGTGATCGTGGACACCCTGCAACAACAACAAAAAAAGGTAAATGGACGCGCGAACACGGTCGCGCACTGAAAATTAGTTTTCCGACATCCCTATAAATTCTGCAGCAGTACAGGAGCAGTAAAAATGGGACAGCATAGTTAATCTAATTACAAGACAGGGAAAGCCTGGGTGAACAGGTGCATTGTCAGGAGGCATTTAAAAGGTGCCAAATTTTCTGCCTTCCAAGCCACAGGATGGAGTTTATCTACAGGGTGGGTGCCGCTACTGAGAAGGCCCAGCATCGAGATATTGCATGGCAACATTCCGATGATTTTGGAATGATCAGCAAGGCCTCCTCTGATGATCTTAATGGTCACTTGGGCACACATAAGGGAAGGCGATCTGCTAGGTATTCTGGTCCTAAGTTGTTTAGGGCTTTGTAAGTGTGGCAATACCATAACCTTGGACATGGCTCAGCAACTAATAGGCAGCCAGTGCAGTTCTTTTAGCACAGATGTTATGTGAGCATAGCTGGGTGTCCCAGCGAGCAGCCTGGCTACTGCATTCTGCACTAGCTGCAGCTTCCGAACCAGGCCCAAGGGCAGCCCCACATAGAGCGCATTGCAGTAATCTAACCTCAAGGTTACCAGTGCATGGATCATGGTGGCTAGATTATCCCTATCCAGGAATGGGCATAGTTGGCATACCAACCAAAGCTGGTAATGGGCACTCCAGGCCACCAAGGACACCTGGGCCTCCAGTGGCAGAGATGGATCTAGGATCACCCCCAAACTACATACCTGCTCCTTCAAAGGGAGTGCAACCCCATCCAGAACAGGTAACCCAATTCCCAGACCTGGAGACTGTCAACCCATAGAGTCTCTGTCTTATTGGGATTCAGCTTCAGTTTATTAGCCCTTATCCAAGCCATAACTGCATCCAGGCACCAGTTCAGAACGTGGACGGCCTCTCCCAATTCAGATCTTGCAGAGAAATAGAGCTGGGTGTCATCAGCTTACTGGTGACACCTTGCCCCAAATCTGATGACCTCTCCCAAAGGCTTCATATAGATATTAAATAACATTGGGGACAAGATGGTACCCTGCGGCACCCCACAGTTCAACTGCCATGGGGCCAAGATGCAGTCACCCAATGCTATTCTCTGGAACCAACCCCGCAAGTATGAGTTGAACCACTGTAAAACAGTGCCTCCAACTCCCAATTCATGGAGGCAGTCCAGGAAGATACTGTAGTCAACAGTTTCAAAAGTCGCTGAGAGATGCAGAAGAAGTAACAGGGTCGCACTTCCCCTGTCCCTCGCCCGAAGGAGGTCATCCATCAGGGCGACCAAGACCAATTCTGTCCCAAAACTGGGCCTGAATCCAGACTGGAATGGATCCAGATAATCAGTTTCATTCAAGAGTGCCTGCAGCTGAGATGCCACCTCTCTCTCAAGCACCTACCTTACTCTGGAAGGGGGTATTTGTGACCAGACGATAGTTGGCATAGATCTCTAGATCCAGGGAGGGTTTTTTCAGGAGTGGTCACACCACTGCCTCTTTCAAGGCAGTAGGGACCACTCCATCATGCAGTGATACATTCACCACTCTCCTGATCCATCTGGTCAGTTCCCCATGGCTAGCTAGAATAAGCCATGAAGGGCAGTGGTCGAGAGAGCATGTGGTGGGTTGTACAGATGCCAGCGCCTTGTCTACATCCTCAGGCTCCAAAAACTGAAACTGATCCCACAAAATGGGATAAGACGATGCACTGGACACTTCAGCAGGTACTCAGCAGGTGCTCAAGTCAGCATGGAGGTGGGCAATTTTATCCTCGAAGTGTCTCACAAACTCATCACAGCGAGCATCCAGGGGTTCCAAGTATTGGCTTCATCTGGTTAGAAGAAAGTAACCCCCAAACCACTTAGAAAAGCTCAGCTGGACAGTTACTTGAGGACACAATGGAGGCAGCAAAATAAGCCTTCTTTGCTGCCTTCACCGCACACAGTAGGCATGATTATATGCTCTTACGTGTGTTCAATCACCTTCATGATGAGTCTTACACCACTTATGCTCCAGCTGTCTTCTGACCTGCTTCGTTGTCTGGAGCGCCCCAGTAAACCAGGGAGCCTTCCAGGCTCCACAATGACAAAGAGGGCACTCAGAAGCGATTGTGTCAGTGGCCTGTCACACCTCGCCATTCCGTAGTATGACAAGGGCCTCAACAGAATCACTGGCTCTGGCTACTGAGAAATCCCCCAGAGCATTCAAGAATCCCTTGGATCTCATAAGTCTCTGGGGGCGGACCATCTTAATGGGTCCCCCACCCCTGCAGGGAGGAACTGGCACCATGAGACCAAATTTCACCAGGAAGTGATCTGACCATGACAATGGGGTAATTTCTACCCCGCCCCCAATATCCAGACTACCCCCTTCACACGCAGAGGTGAAGACCAGATCAAGGGTATGCCCTGCCCTATGAGTTGGGCCACTGACAAACTGAGACAGTCCCATGGTTTTCATGGAGGCTATGAAGTCCCGAGCTGGTCCTGTTAAGGCAGCCTCAGGCCCTCAGCTGCTCAGCATAGATGTTGAAGTCTCCCAGGACCAAGGTCCTAGGTTTCTCCAACACCACATCCAAGACCACCTCAGCCAGCTCAGTCAGGGTAGGCAGTACATCAATAGCATCCACAATCTGTCTCTTTGGCCCAGCACAAGGTATTTATTTATTTATTTATTATTTGCATTTATTTATCGCCCATCTGGCCGGCAAACCGGCCACCCTGGGTGATGTACAGAAGATAAAATAGAATAAAATACATTAAAACAGTATAAAATTTTAAAATCTTAGCCCATGCCATATTCCCGCCTGAATAGCCAAGTTTTTAGTGAGCGGCGGAAGCTCAGCAGAGAAGGGGCATGGCGGAGGTCACTTGGGAGAGAGTTCCATAGTACGGGGGCCGCCACAGAGAAGGCCCTCTTCCTCGTCCCGACCAGTCTAGCTGCTCTGGCTGAAGGGACAAGGAGAAGGCCGTCTGTGGCAGATCTTGTTGAGAGGCCCACTTGGTGTTGCTGGAGACGCTCCTTGAGATAAACTGGACCGGAGCCGTATAGGGTTCATAGCCTGCCTCAGTGTGGAGGGGTTTCCTGGTGAGTGAAATTGTTGAACTTTTATGGATCATACCGTGGATGACTGAGATCTTGTTGCAAATTGACCTGGTATTCACCAACACCACAACCAGGTCAGAGGGTGCGAGTCAGTCCACCAGGAACCTGTGGGTTGGGGAGGGGAGCAGAGAGGGAAATGACTGGCAGCCATCTAGATCCTCCGCCACTCCGATGACATTTCCTCCCCATCATACCATACTGTCCCTTACCCAAGGCGACTGTTATATGGGGCACTTTCTACCTCCATATCACCCTCCCTCGCACCCTGACACATCCTGGCTTGCAGCCCCAACTTCCCCAGAAATTAATAGAAAGAAAAGGAAGCGAAGAAAGGTGTGTGTGTTGGAAATTGTAATATTGCCTGCTTGAATCAATGAGGTAATATAATCACTAGTTACAGTGGGAGGAAAGGGTTAATTGAACAATCCCCAGGGTGTATGTTTTCTAACCCCTCCTCCCTATTTCCTGCCTCTCTGTGGCCAGTTCTCTCTCGTCTCCAACATGATGGACACAGGCATATGAATAAACGGACTGTAAGTAAAACTAATAAATGTCTTTATTAGTTTTAAACCTTTTTGGACCATCTGTTTCCTTTTAAGAGCCTTTTTAGCAGGGTTTCGCAACCGACGTGGTGATAACCAGTTTCAATAACCAGGCTGTGCATAAGGGGGAAAACTCTGCTTCGGCCTAACCAGTATAGGACCGACTCCTTCCCATATCCTCCAACAGGCAGAAGGGAGAAGAAAAGGAAATAATGAAGGAAAAGAAAAGGGGAATGTTCAAGGGCAGACACTAAAATTCAGCTGACCAATACATATGAACCAACTGACTAGAATACAATAATAGAGGCCAGTGATGATGATCAGTTAGGGCAGTTAAATACATAAGACCAGCATGGGTGATTACATCTTACAATCATCTGGAAGATGTTCTCATCTATCTTTCTCCTCCCAGCTCCCACTCAGGAGGGGAATCCCACATACCACAACTTCCCCTGCCCAGGCTCTCACCCTGGGTCAGGGTCACAGGCCTGTCGGCTCACACAGAAACCTGGTAACTTTCCTGTTCCCAGCCAACGGGGGGGGGGGGGCGCCCATGCAACTCCCTGAAGCGGCAACCCGCCCCACCGCCCACGGCAGGGCTGGTCTTCATAAACCTCTTCCCAGCAGAGACCAGTCCCAGGTGAGGCTCTCTAGCCCAGCCCAGCCACAGCACAGTCCCCAGCTGCAAACACTCAGCAGCAAGCTGCAACAACCAAACACTCAACACAGCAAGGTAAGGCAGGCTGAAGAAAAAGAAGAAACCAAAAGCACTCTTGCCTTGCTGGCAGGTAGTAGGCAGATGAGGCAGGGGCTGTTTTCCATCAGCCAGTCAGTCCCCACTCTGGTCTGTTGTTCCTCTGTACTGCTCTCCTACTCAGCCCAGAAGTGAACAGTTTTACCTATACTGCCACCTCAAGGTGAGGTCACATCAGTGAAAGAGGGCCAGCAAGGGGAAGAGACAGCTTCTGTATCTTCTTGCCCTGCCCTGCCCTGGCCACCCACATGCAGGAGCAATGTGCATCCACCCGAGTGCTCACATGGTCCTGCCCCACTCTATCGCAGATGCAGTGCTGCCTGCGCTCCACATGTTCACTTCAGGCTGCAGGTGAGAGGGAGCGCATTTTCCACCACATCACGACCAGAGATGCAGGCGCACCTAAAGAATCACATATGGTCTGAAATGCAGGGGGGGTGGCAACTGCCACAGCAGCTTGCAGGTACCTATCTAACCTAACCTACCTCACAGGGTTGTTGTGAGGATAAAGTGGAGAGGAGGGGAGGATTATTTAAGCCGCCTTGGGTTCCTTGCAGGAAAAAAGGCGGGGTATAAATATAATAATAATAAATAAATAAATAAATAAAATCTGCTGCCTTTTGCTTGTAAAAAGCAAAGTCTTCAATCCTCTACACACTTAAGTCCTACTGAATTCAATGGGGTTTACTTCTGAGTAAACATGCATAGGCTTGCTCTGTAAATTTCATAAACATGCCAAATAGTACAATTTTATATGCTAAGTGAAATGCAAAAAAATGATGCATGTTATGTGGTAAAAGCAGTAAAATAAATTTAATTTGGTAAGAAAGTAAGTATTGCATATATTTCCATTTCCCGCCAATCTTCTGCCTATTTACTAAAAAACAAATCCTACTCAGTTCAGAGGGGCTTACTTACTTCTGAATAATTGTGTTTAGGATTTGCAGCCTTAGTTGTCACACTAGTGCAGTGACAACTACAGACCGACAGAGCTTCCACAGCTGCTCAGCATAATATCCTACTTTGATATAATCAAAGCAAAGCGAAGTCCCAGCTCTCAAAAGTTTCCAGGGGCCTATTGAAAACCCACAAGCCATAAACCTTCTGTTTCTTGAACATGTGTATCTCTTTATTAGCCTGCATGCTGTTCTCGAGGCTACTTCCTGTCTCTCCTTACCCCTCCCACCCACAAAATAATGTGCCAAATCCTTGCAATCACAAAAGCTACCAGCCTTTCAATCTGCCTTTTTTTTTTTTTTTACTCCTCTGGAGGAAAAGCAAACAAACGAAGGCTCAAAATGCACAACTTTAGATCTTATGCAGCATATCATTACAAATGTGACTATGGTGAGGGCATTTCTGTACTGAGAGCAATACGCCTGAAGTAACCTGGGATTGAACTGCTGGTGGAACATCACTCTTTCATCTCTAATTTTTGCATGTGTGTTCTTCTTGTTGCATAATTAATCATTATACACATGCACTTTAGCTGACACTGTCAGAATTACATTGCTTTCTGTATTTTCAAACAAATACTAATGTTTGCTTAAAGTTTTACATTGGGGTGGGATGGGGAAAATGTGATTCTTGAGCATCTTGATCTGATCTGATCTTGATTATAATTCATTATACTTACGCAGTAATCTCTTTCATCCACCAGAAATAGTAACAGCCAAGACTTGCATGGTATTTTATTACAAATTTATGTAAGGGAAACCATACCATCAGGTTATTAGCCAGTGCCACTATGGTCAGTACACAAAATCATCTCTAAAGTTCTGTAATATCTGTTTATTACATCTGTGATGTAAAAAGCTTTGTCAACTCATCAGAGACACCATGAAAATATGCAACAGCATATTTTAATTTAAAATATTTAAGCACATACAACAAAAAGAAATAAACTGTGTATTATGAAAGTGCAGAGAGAACCACAGACAATGGAATCATAGTCATAGAGATGGAGGGGGCCTTGTAGGTCATCCTGTCCAACCCACTACTCAGTGCAGGAAATCCAGAGCTAGAACATCCCCATCAGTTGTTTGAAGACCTCCAGTGCTTGAAGACCTCCAGTGAGAGAAAGGCCACCACCCCTCTAGGTAATTGGTTCCATTATTGAACTGCTCTTACTAATAAGATGTTTCTCCTAGCATTCAAGTGAAATCTACCCTCTTGTAATTTAAGCCCATTAGAGCTAGTCATGCTCTCTGGGGCAGCAGACAGCAAGTCCTGGTCCTTTTCTATGTGACAGCCCTTTGGTATTTGAAGAGTGCAATTATGTCTTCTCCTGCATTCAGTCCCAAAACATCAGCACTTGAAAATCCCCCAAACTGCTTCTGCTAGCCGGAAACCTCTAACGAACCGCCTCTGGCCAGCCCTAAAGCATCCTTTAAGCTCTCTTTCTGTATGCATCCTGCACTTGGGGCTAAAATGGACAGTAAAATAGGGATGTATGAGAAATTTGTTTCAGTTCATTTTTGATCAGTTCACACACCATCCAGACTGAACACAAACTTGGACACAATCTGTGGTCAAAATCTGTACATTTCCAAACCTGCAATGTGATTCATGGACCCCCATAAATGCATTTGACAGCATATGTGTATTTGAAAAATGCACATGAAAAAAATGCGTACTTTTGAAAAATGTGCACACATATGCTTTAATCAACAGGAGAAGGGTGCATACGTTTCAAAGATGCATACAACTGATGCATATATTTGGAAAAAATACACATGAAAATATGCATGGATTTTCATGAAAAAAGGTGGTGGGAAGACCAAAGGTCACAATCCGATGTGGATTCCAGCCAGGACCAGCTTGAGTTTCTGAGAACTTCAGCGAGCTTGAGTTTTGCTGATTCACACATCCCTAGCAAATCTTGAATGTGTAAGCACTCTACAGGCTGGAGATAGCATGCCAACGGTGCACCTACCAATGCCACCAATTGCTGGGTCAAATCACAGAGTCAATGTGTTTACATATGTTGGGCTGGCATGTGTAGAATGCTTATATGGGCAAGGTCTTTGGCTGCTGCTCTATCTCTTTCAGACCCCAGGCTGGAAAACCAGTTTCAGGGCATTCTCCCACCTGCAAGTGGTAAAAGCCTCCACTGCATTGGTTGCCCATCATTCATCAGGATATATTGTTAGTAGCTAAGCCATGCCAAAACTAAAGAGAGATTTGATTTGATTAACAGATCAACATGACTAATAACGGTATTATTGCTTTTCCCTTAAAGAAACAAACAATATATTTTTTAAAGAAAGATGAATAAATACATAAATAAGAAAACTGTTAGTAGATGTTACTTCTGATAGCAGCAGATGCAAACATTCAAGAAGTGGTCTATACTGTTTCAACATGCACATAGAGAATTGGATATCTGAATGCACTCCCATATCATAATATATCTAAACATGTGCACATCAGGAAGAAAACTAGGGGTGGATTTAGGAGATACAACATCTGCATTAATTCCAATAGAGATGTTTGGTTTTTTTTAAGGACTTTTCAAGATGAAAATGGGAGGTGGGAAAGCTTAAATCCCCCCTCCCAAATCACCATAGTCCTGATCCAAATCAGGGTTGTGCACACTTTCACTCAAATGAGTGAGCCAATCATGCATAACTCCATTATGCGTGATTACCAGAACACTTAGTTTGTCCCTCACAGAGAGCATTTCCAGACAATGAACAAAATGTGGAGGTCCTTGCCTCCGTGGGTCTCCTTGTGTGCATCATCAGACCCCCTCCTTTAGATGTGTGTTTACCGGTGTGGTGGCTTCTTGTGTGGTTACTTCTATGCTGGTAAGAGAAATCTCAAGTCTTCCACTTGTGTTAGTTGTTGTCACTTTAAGAGCCACATGAATAATGCCTGTAGAGGTGTGCTTGGTTACTAACAATGGCGTAAGAGTAATGTATGTAAGCAAATTCTTACCAGCACAGGAGCAAGCCTAGGGACTGCTGCAATCACACTAATAAGTAGGAATGGGGAAGAAGTTAATTTGGCCCACATTTGAATGTGAGCTTACCTAAATTTGCACTCTCAGACCAATATGCAAACCAAAACTCAGTTATCCTTTCAAATTTATCCAAATTTTGCAATGGAGTTCGTCAGTCAAGATATGCATACAAAAATCTGTACATTAGAGAAAAGTACACACATACACACACACACGTATATTAGTGCAAATAACATTCAAACATGCATTATATTAGGAAAATTACTTGCAAAAATGTGTATATTAGGCAAACTTGTATTCAAAAATGCATGTACAGTCATGCCTTGGATTGAGAGCATAATTCGTTCCGGAAACGTGCTTGTAATCCAAAACACTCTTATATCAAAACGAAATCCCCCCAAAAAATTTGTACAGAGATTTTTAATTTAAGTCGTACTACAGTACTTGTATTGCAAGACGTCATTTGTATATCAAGTCAAATGTTTAAAAATAAATATTTAAAAATTTGCTTGTCTTGCAAAACGCTCTCAAACCAAGTTACTTGCAATCCAAGGTATTACTGTATTGGGAGAAATGCAGGCAAAACTACATACAAGTTTTCATGCAAACTTTTAAAAAACAAAATTCTTATAGTTTAGAATGAACCAAATTTCAGACTGCAAAAAAATTCTCAAACTTTGGATCGGAAACATGAGAAACTAAGAATGGAAAAATGGGAAGCTGACAGAAACCAAAATTTACATATCCATCCATCCCTACTAAATGCATGTCTAATGTGGAATCTCAAACCCCACTCACCTTTTCAGACATTTGGAACACAACCAGTCTCTCTCAATATTTATTTATTTATTTCATTAATTGTGCCTTTGTTTTGAAGATTTACACACTGCCTTTTGGTCAAATGATCCTCAAGGTGGCTTACAACAGACTGCAATACCAAAGAAACACACACACACACTTATACAATGCAGCAGCAGCAGCCCTAGACAATAGATAGGGCCAGAGTGTGCTTCCCAGGGACAGCCCCACCATTAAGTAGAGTGAAGCAGACGCTTCAGGTAGCAGAAGCTGAGGGGCAAGAAGCAGCTATGATGTGTTGAAGTATAGAGTTGTGTGTGTGCCACACAGCCTGTCCTGCACCCCCTAAGTTAGGTGTGGTGTAGGATGTTCCTTGTTCCAGGGGATTGAACTAAGATTCAATTGCCATTCCTTGTACATTCAGCTTTTGTACAAGGAATGGGAGGGAATGCCAAGTTTTCCTTTGATTCAGGCAGCAAAATGCAAAACCACTGATGCTTCCCTTGAGTTTTGCAGACCCAGGGCAACTGGAAGTAGAGCAGACTATTGTTTCTGGGGAAATATGCTCCCTGCATATGCTCCTTTCCAGTCCCATAGCTGGGGGGTGGGGGCAGACAGTGAAGGCTGCTGGCTCCAATGTCAGTGGGGCTGTGTATTCACTCAAGATTTCACTTTGAACTTTTAAGGAGCTATCCATGGTGCTGAACCCGAGCCCCAAACTAGGTTCAGCACCATGGATAGCTCCTTAAAAGTTCAAAGTGAAATCCTGAGTGGATACAGAGCCCCACTGACATTGGAGCCAGCTACCTCCGCTGGGGGCAGGCAGGCTGGTTTCCTCCTTTTCATAGTGTTCTTCCTGGGAGGCAGAGGGTACAACCTCCCAGTAGGTCCTTAGTCCAGAGGCTGATGCAAAGGGCCAGAGTGTGCTCCCCTTCAGTTCTGGAGTCCCCGTTCTGCAAGAGGCGAGGCTGCAAACAACACCATCATGTCTCTCGTTTGCACTGACAAGCTTCAGGCGTTCTTTTCTTTCATCAGTCTCTCTCTCTTTCTCTCACATTGTGGTTGACTTCTTTAACGGATTACTTGCAGATGAGGTTGTAAAAATCATTAGCTGTGGTCGGCAGATGCGGGGTGCTAGTAGGATGCAGTTCCAACAAGTTATTTTCTTTAATTAAAATTCTAAATAAATCATGAGGCTTTGCAAGCACAGTCCTTGAGGAAGATGAAAGATATATTTCTGACTGCTGGCAGTCTTGATAGAACTCTTTAGCCTCCTGTTTTCTCCATTTGTTTCTGGCCTTCACACAACAGCCCATATGCACTACCTCAGTGTTTAAAAATCATGATTCCCAAAGATCAATACCAGAAAACATCTGTGACTCTTGCTGGTGCACAAACACATTTACTCTTCTTGACAACAAATGTGACTTAAAGAACAAAAGAAATATCCTATATTTACTAGTCTATTGATTTCCCCCCTCTCCTTCTGACAAGCTTGTGAAATGGAGATGCAGGCATATTAAATATGTGCCAAGCACCAAATATTTGTGTGCCATAAAAACATTACTAAATCAAGCCCTTTTTTTTTGTCTCCTGGTTTCTAAGGGAACAACAGATTGTATTGAATAAACAATTGCAAAAGAATATTTTATTATTTCTAATTATATTAATTATAATGCAATATAGCATATTAGAACTCATTTAGATTGTAATGAAAAACTTCAATTTTGGTGTAAATATGGGGAAAGGAGGAGATTTGCATAAAAAAGTAATCTGTGTTGCCTATAATTCTCAGTTCCTATTGCCATTGGTACTAATTATTTAAGAGGTTTGCATTTGAAATTTTAATGGGATAATGTTTTAACCTGGCAGTTTAGAGGGCAGTGTTGATATAAAAATAATAAACAAACAGGAGATATAATTGTGTGCAAGTAGGAGGGAAAAACTTATTTTGGGTTGTGAAGATGATTTTAAAGAAGAAGCTACTGGGTGAAATCCAACAGGGTATATCCCCCAGCAGAACAGGCGCCATGGCAGAATGATTTCCCTTCACTTGCAGCCTCCTGCATGCCCCCAAAATGTGCTCTGGAAGGTTGGGGGAACCATCTGGAACAGATGTGGGGATGCTCGGGGTGCAGGGGGGTGGGGGAACAAGAGGGAGGAGAAGTCCCATGGCACAAGCAGGAGTCTGCTTGTACAACGACTCAAATTTGGCCCGCTGATCCTACATGGGACCTTGATACAATCAAGTGTAATAGAAACTCTGAGAATGAATGTCCTTTTAACATGACAGCCAGTGTGGTGTAGTGGTTAGAGTGTTGGACTAGAGCCAAGGAGGCCCAAGATCATATCCCCACTCAGCCATGGAACTGACTGGGTGACTTTGGGCCAGTCATAATCTCTCAGCATAACCTACTTCACAGGATTGCTGTGAGGGCAAAATGCGGGGGGGGGGAGGGTGGACCATGTACGCTGCCTTGGAAGAAGGGCAGGATATAAATCTAATAGATAGGTACATAATGAATAAATACATCTAAAATGGTCATCTCCTCCTCTCCAAGACGTCCACCTAATAATCTCACTCTGGTCTCTCTATATCCATCACAAACTTGATTATGCATCATCCTTGTACACCTATAGAAAAACCTTTGCATCACCATCCTATGTAGTGTTCCCAGTCAGGTTAGGAAGCTGTTTTATACCAAGTCAGACCATTGATCCATCTATCTATCTCAGTACTGTCTACACTGATTGCAGCAGCTCTCCAGGGTGTGAGACAGGGGTCTTTTCCAACCCTGGAGGTGTCAGGGACTGAACCTCTTCTATATGCAAAGCCTGTGTCCGTTCCACTTGGCTATGACCCTTTGCTTGAAGTTTCCTTAGAAGACTTTTTTGTAGGCTTATCTTAGGACTCCTTCTCAATTTAATGTTGTAGCACAGGAGCCCCTACAGTGTGGCTCCTCTCCTTCCTGTGCTGTGAAAGTAACATCAGAAGCACGGGGACACGTAGGAGGAGCCCACGCTGCAGCTACTTTCCATGCCGGCACTGGCTCAGTTCCCAGGAAGAATAACACGAATAGGTAGGGGATCCACAGCCTAGGCTCCACCCACACAAACTGAGTGGGGCTGCTGAAGTTAAATGCTGAAAGTACCGCACTGGCTGCCAATAAGCTACCAGGCCAAGTTTAAGTTTTTGTTGTTAACATACAAAGCCCCTAAATAACATGAGGCCAAGTTACCTTCGGAGTCACCTCACCCCTTATGTCCCTGCCTGGTTCTTGTGGTCCTCAGAAGGAGCCGTTGCCTTTCTACAATGCTGCATTGCTTCTGAGGTCCACCTCAAGAGTACCTGCAGCAGAGCATTTAGTGTTGCAGTGGCCACACTCTGAAACATGCTCCCTATTCAGATTAAGCATACATCTTCAGTTTGGATCTTTAGATATCTGCTCTTTGTGTGAGCTTTCCCTGAGCGATGACTCAGCTAGTATAGTACTAGTCAAAAAGTGATTATTGTATGGTACTTTTATTGTTAATTTTTTTGCAATTATAATTTTTGTTAACCACTTTGATAGCTTATTGAAAAGCAGTATATAAATATATAAATTATGTAGTAAGCAAACTTTGTGACATAATGTGAAAAGGAGCCCTTATTTGGGAGCAGCAGCAACATTGAGCGGACAATTAGGTGCTCTTTGGTTAACTGGTCAGATCATACCTCTCCCATTTCTTTTATTCTGCTATGACCAATCATGCAAACTTAGATACATGAAATTATAGATCAGATGCCAAAATCCCCTTGATAAAATGTAATTGTCGAGCTCTTTTTTGTGATGGTACTAATGATGCCATAAAAGCTCACTGAAAATAAATTAATAAGTGCCCCATCAACACCGAACCTGAAAAAGTCAATATTTGCAATTTATTTTTGTTTTGACTAGTAAGATAAGTGAGAGCACAAACCATATCATCCCTGGAGGAATTAAAGCTGACAGAGAGTTCGCTGGTCTAGTCTTATGCAACCACAGTGCTATTGCTAGGTGTTGACTTTTAATTAGTTTCTAGTGCATCCAAGAATTTAACATGGCAGCAGCTTGCAAGTTAAGAGAAAATCAGTCCAGCTACACACACTGCATAGAATGTCAAAGGTTAGGCATAACTTATATCATTTTTCATGAGCCTCCCTCTCTGTCATTAAGTGCAAGAAAAGGGAGAAATGAGAATGTTTTGCCAGAACAATGACAAGATCACACTTAATAAGTATGTTACTGGCCTGGCATTATGGGTTTGAGAGATATTGGCTCTATATTTGCTCTCTGAGATCTATGAATATAGCAGTCAGTTCACAGCCATCCATCTTGCCTGTGATTCTTTAGACAGGGGCCAACGGGTCTCAGCAGGTGATAACTCAGTTTTTCTGTTCCAATTTATTTAGTGCCTCATTCTAGACATAACAGGCCCAAAACACAAAAACAAATTTTGCATTCAGAATCATGTTGCTGCAATGTATATCTAGTTTTGCGTTATCTGAAATGCCCAGAGAGCTTAGGCTATTGGGCAGTATAGAAATGTAATAAATAAATAAATTAGTCACATTTCTCCCACAGAAGGCATATATCCATGTCAACTCTGTATTTGACCTCCATTATTGGTGGTTGACTTCTAAAATCTTCAGTTGTCTACCTGATATATTTTTTGTGTTTGACCAATGACTTTCAGCTGGTCTGGCATCTCCTGCTATTGTGATGCTGTCTACGCGATGAATCATGGAGCCACAATGTACTTGTGATGACAGGATTTTATACACTTAATAAATAAAATTCAAAGATTCCATGGTTGCCCTGTAACACTTGTGCCATTGTCCAACTATTTTTATACTTAGAAATAGGAAGCAATTCCTAATAGCCAACCCCCCAAAACCCATCTGTTTATGTGGCTCACGCCGGCTCAGCTTGTCTGAGCATGGAAAGCTAAGCAGGGTCAGGCCTGGTTATTACTTGGATGGGAGACCCCTCTAGTTTCCTGCAATGAGCAGGGGGTTGGACTCGATGGCCTTGTAGGCCCCTTCCAACTCTATGATCTATGAATCTATGTCCAAATTCCCACACTCTTTTTTCTTGCTCATCTCTCAGTGCAACCCACAATATCACTTACCTTTTCAAAACAGACTACTCCCTTGTACAGTTTTCATACAGCACATCAAAAGAACAAAACCAAATATAAAAGCATTCAAAATCTACCAAACTTCAAATTTCCAGTCAATTTAGGAAGACCTTCTAAGCAATTCTGTCTAGGAAGGGATGAACTTTGACAGACCTTCCAAGGGACAGTACATTACAATTCTGATACAACTGTGAAAATATTGGGTTTTCTATCCTCACTGATTTGCTTTCTCAGGTTGATGGAACTTTGAGCAGACTTGATTTCATAGAACAGGGTGAGGTTCATGTGGGTGAAGGCGTTCCCTGAGGTAAGTTGGTCCCAACCCAAGCCATTTAGGGCTTTAAAGTTCATTATAATTACCAGCACCTTGATGTACATTTTCACACTTTAGCTTATGGTGGAAATGTGAATTTTCGATTGGGAAAAAATGCACACTTTTAAAAATGTGCATTTTTCCTGTTCAAAAATGCATATTTTTCCTGATGGGGTGGGGAGATGCTCACATTTGGGAACATGAAAATGAGGTGAACTGAGATTCAAGGAGGAATTCAGCAAAACTCAACGAGCTCTAGCATCGTATGTTCAACCATCCCTAAGTCCCAGGTGGATTTTTGCTCAGTCAGAAATCCATAGGAAGCCAGTGCACAATATATAAAATTGTGTGTGTGTGTGTGTGTGTGTGTGTGCACACATACATATTCCAAGTGGCTTAATCCTGACAAAAGCTGCATTTTGCATCACCAAGGTTTCCATGCAGTTTTCAAAGGCAGACCTACATAAAGCACAGTACAGTGGTCCCTGTTCTCTAAGAAGAGGACAGAAGCAGCATATCAGATGTAACTGATGAAATGTGCTGTTTGCTATAGCTATAGCCTAGCTATTCAGAAGCAAATCTTGATCCAGGAAAATGCCTGGGCTACAAACTTGGTCTTTCAAGGAGAGTGTAATCCCATCTTCTTCCTCTCCCAGATTCAGATTCAGTTTGTTAACCTGCATCCAGTCCATTACAGTCCTCAGGCAATAATTCAGGATTTGCACTGCTACTCCTGGTTCGGATGTAAATGAAAAACAGAAATATGAAATTACAGAACTGACAAAGTCATGATCAAATCCATTTGTTTCCAGTGCCAAGTTGTTCAAAACTGAAGACAAAAGCGAGGAAAGGTGCTTGCTGCAGGAAATCCTACTTTTAAAAATTGTGTGAAACTTCATTAAACTTGGTAATTCAATAAAACAGGAAATTCAGAAAGGAGAAAAGCCACTCAAAACATTCATTAAAAAAACCAACTATTTAATAAGGCACTTGTCACCACAGCAGGAAATAGAGGGGAAAACACTTAAAGCAACTGCTTGAAGATATTTAAGCAATCACTTCCACAGACATACAAGAAACAAAGTGCTAGCAAACTACGGTAACTAAAAATGGCTTATTAATCTACACCCCAGCATTCCATAGGCACTACAAAAGGAGAAATTATGAAAGTTGCCATGTCCAAAAACTTATGAAAAGAAATTGCTTTAAAGATATAACAAGTAACAACTGAACTTTTTATAACCATGATGAAAGCAAACTAGTATAAAAAGTGTGTGTGGGGGGGGGGGAATAGTACGTCTCACTTAATAGAAATTCAAACAACAACAAAAACACCAAAGCTCGATTGGCCTAGAAGAAAAACTATAGATTTAAGGCACAATCTTATGCAAATTTAGATGGAAAAAAGGCCTACAGCAGCTCCTAGCATGCCCCAGCCAGCTATGCTGGGTGGGAAATGTTGGGGGTCATAGGACTTTTTTCCATCTAAACTTGCATAGGATTGTGCCTTTAGGCTGTAATCCTATACCAGAGGATTGCACTGTAGTGACAAATTGGATCAAGCTTTTTATGATTATCTAGGACATTTTCTTGAATATGGACAAAATATGAGGAATAGAAGTAGCATGCTCCAACCCATTTGTCCAATTGTCTTGAAAACAATTTTAAAAAATAACATTGATATAATGCACTGCCTTGGTCAGTCTATGCCTGTTTAAACAAAAAACAAAGGTGCTAGCCCATGTGTTATTGTGCATGTAACGTGTTAGTAAATGTTCCTTTAAAAAGAAACCTCTGTGTGACATCCGGCTTCTATCTAATAAAACTTAAGCATAGATATACATTTGGTAATTAACAGAAGTGGATAACATGTGAGTGACCAAATTACAAAATATCAAACATATCGAACTTTGAAATATATTAAGAAGCAAGGTGTTCTAATGATGTAATGGCCAAACAGGCCTGTCTTCTCCTACTGAAGCAGATGGTGTGCTTGGGATGTAAAGGTGATCACTTGTAAACAATACTCTCCTGTACTTCTGTACTCCTGTACTATACTAGTGTAAGTCACCTAGGAACAGTGGCTGGGTCCATTAAGGAAGGAGAGGCTGCTAGATGCCCTTACATGCCTGATTGTTTGGCCCCTGAATAATAAAAATAATAACCTGGAGACTGATATGCCAGCTAGCTTTAAGGTTGTCTGTTGCCCAGGGGGCTGGACCAGAACCAATGGGTAGAAATTGTAGGGAAGCAAATTTTGACTAACCATGTGGAGAAACATCCATACAGTACAAGATAGTTGTTTGACAATGGAATGGACTGGCTTGGCATGTATTTGTATTTTATAATGTATTTTATGAATTGTTGTAAACCACCCAGAGAGCTTTGGCTATGGGGCAGTATAGAAATAAAATAAATAATAGACTGAAAATGTTGCAGAAAAAAGGTTATAGCTGTCTCCAGTAGATAGGCAGCCATTATTTCTGAAGCAAGCATAAGTCAAGTAATTGAACATATGAGGAGATGCCTTTGCTCAGCACTAACATTTCCAGGACAGTACACGGAGTCAGAGTCAGTTTATGGCAGGAGAGCTGATAATAAAAGAATTTAGCATGCCGAAGATGAAATTGCACACACATCACACAGGGCTAATTTCTTCATATGGTTGAGACATCTAACATAGGAGCCACTCACTCATATTTCCTCTATGACAGCAATCATCCAGGTAAGTTTATTGAGCTGTACAGCACTCTCTTTTATTAATAACTACAGCAGCTAGCTCTTTCTTTATACGTCTAATGGTATCACAGTGCCATAAATTGAGTAGGCAAACTGGAGAAGTGTTTCTTCATCTCATGATCATAGTAAAGTTATTTATCTGATCCTACTGCCAGACTTATATGTGTGTGTTTTTAAAAATACACATGCCATTTTTTAACAGACTTATTATACACAAGACACCTTTCATAAGGTTATGAAATTAATTCATAAGGTTATGAAACTAACCTACCTCACAGGGTTGTTGTGAGGGTAAAATGGAGAGGAGGGTGATGATTATGTAAGCCGCCTTGGGTTCCTTGCAGGAAAAAAGGCAGGGTATAAATGTAATAAATAAATAAATAAATAAATAACTATAGTCACCTTCCTTAAACACGTACAGGCCTAGGAAGTTGAGATCTCACGGTGTCAAACCCAGCACACTGTATCATCCCTGTAAGGTAGGGGTGAAGAACTTGTGTGGCCCTCCAAATATTATTGGACTCCAATTCCCATCAGCGTCATCCAGCATGATCGAGGATGATGGGAGTTGTAGTCCAACATATTGTGGGCCACAAATTCCCCGTGCCTGCTGTCACACTATAGAAAACCAGTGTAGTCCTTGAATTGGATGTTATATGCTCTGGGACAGCTATACACCATTTTAGAAGTGAGCCTTTAGGTTCTCTGGCAGCTGTAGCATCCAATTCAGGAGCAGTCATGTGCAGAGAGCATTACACTATTCTGGATTCAAGGTTATTATGGGAAGAATTCTAAGAGGGAAGCATTGTTAGCCTGCACAGCAAAATGACAGTTTCATTATTAGCTGGGATGCCAGCTGTACCACTGGAGAGACTTAGAGCATGTCTGTGCCAGTAGTATTTTCCAAGAACAGCGAAGATGGTCCATGCCTGGTTCCAGTGAGTAAGTTTTCCTTCTTAAGGTTTGATCTCTGGGTCCACTCCTTCCTTCCCCACCAATAGGAAAGTGAGTTTCTTAGGAAGTATTTGCTACTCACTCTCAGTGCTCTTGATGTCTTGACAAACATTGCAGAAGGCACACTATACACCCACCCACCCCCACCCCACCCCAGCAAGCCCACTACTTAAAAATGCAGCCTAGGGTGATAGCTTGAGATTACATCTACTCACGCATCCCAGCCTGTCATTCTCATTCAGCAAACTATGGGATTTCATGAGGGACCATCACCTTGCTTTTGTGCCCCTCTTTAGGAGAGGAACTGTCTAAATCAGGGCTCTCCAACCTTGGGTCCCCAGATGTTGTTGGACTACAGCTCCCAGAATCCCTTGCCATTAGCCATGCTGGCTGGGTATGCTGGGAGCTGTAGGCCAGCAACATCTGGGGACCCAAGGTTGGAGAGCCCTGGTCTAGATCATCTGCTTCCCAGGAAGAGTTGTAAGCTATCTTATCAAGCAGCAGGATGGAGCCCACCTGACCATCAGCTATAGACAAAAGTGAGCTCCCCAGCCTGCTCCACACAATTAACAATCAGTCATCTAGTCTTGAATTGTGGCATATGGTGATGATTTCTAAAATGTACCAAGCACTGTACACATATTGAAAACAAGATCGTCTCTACCTGCAAAGCAGCCACCTGAAAGACACAACACAAAGGGGGAAAGGAATGGGAAGGGAAGAGGAAAATGAGCAAACTCAGGAACCAATTCTTAAAGCTGTAGGAGCCCTATTCAGAAGCAGGGCCCATGTGTTGTGTCAATGTGTGAGCAGGGAGTGGGGATGTGCTGACTAGCACCACTCCCAATGACACACATTCCACATAGTCCTGCCCCCAGGCATCCTTGTGTACAGCACAGGTGTCTGCAGAGAGATAGTGCCTCTATACCTGTATCAGGGGTGCAGCACCTCTGGCCCAGGTTCCAAATTTGGCTCTCAAGGGTTCCTGAGATGGCCATGCCCCCTTCCCAGGGCCCCACCCCCTTTCACCTGACCACCAGTTGTTTGGTGGTCTCCCAGCTTTTGTGCAGTATTTTTGCCATTCTAAAAGGTTGGAATGCCTCTCCTAAGGCTTATTTCCAGGCCGTAAAAGCTTTAAGCTAAAATATGCTAGTATTTTTGGTATTTTGGCCCTGCCCTTTGCCTTAGACTCCACCTACCACTGGAATGCAGCTCCCGAGACATTCTCCAAAATGAAATTTGGCTCTCGGGCTGAAAGAGGCTCAACACCTGTGACCTGCATTCATGAAGGCCTCCACATAATTTGGAACCCCAATCACACAGGGTTCCAGATCACATGGAAGGCTTCACAGATACAGTTGTGAAGGCTACCTCCCTGTAGATGTTTGCACTGTATGTATGGGACCAGGCAGAGGGGCTAAATGGAGTACATGACTTTGCAGGTGGGGCTAGTTGGCATGTCCTCACCCATGCATGTATCAATGATTGATACAACACATGAGGCCCACTTTTACAGGCCTGTGGTTCACACTGGCTCAGCTTGTCTGAGTGTGGAAAGCTAAGCAGGGTCAGGCCTGGTTATTACTTGGATGGGAGACCCCTCCTCTAGATTCCTGCATTGAGCAGGGGGTTGGACTCGATGGCCTTGTAGGCCCCTTCCAACTCTATGATCTGAGAATCTATGAATAGGGCTATAATTGTTTTTATAATGACCAATTTGAATGGAAACAGTTCAGGAAGAGGAGGAGCCAAATGACAGCTGAGCTCACAGCTGAGCCAATGTCAAGGGCCCCACTGCCCCACCTCTCCCCTCCATCCAGCCTGGTGGAGTGACTGCTAACTATGATCATGGAGGAGGAGGAGGAGGCGAATGGCAGCTGGTCTCTCAGCTGAGCTGATGGAGTGCACTACCCTGCCCCATCTCTTCCTCTGCATGAAATGGACCAAGAGCAATGGCAAGTATCAGTACACAGCTTCTGGAAGGCTCCTCTCAGCTTTGTAGGAAGTCTGGAGAGAGATGCACAGCTGGAGTGGGTGTTCAGCCATTGTGAGTGAATGTATGTATGCCTTCATTATTAAGACTTGGTGAAGTCTTTCTCATCTGACTCTAGAGCAGGGCTCTCCAACCTTGGGTCCCCAGATGTTGCTGGACTACAGCTCCCAGAATCCCTTGCCATTATCCATGCTGGCTGGGTATGCTGGGAGCTGTAGGCCAGCAACATCTGTGGGGACCCAACCTTGGAGAGCCCTGCTCTAGAGACTGTAGTGGTATAGGGTAAGAGGTCACTTTGCATCTGAGCTGCATTGCACAAGCCTTTCAGAATATTAGGATACTACAAACTAAGCTAATTCATATACACACAATGCTTTCCTCTTTCCTCACATACGCATTTCATTGTAGTGAGATATCATCCAAGGGAGAGTTACACTTAACTACCTTTCAGCCATGGCTCACAATACTCTCCTCTGTGCCAAAGCATGCAACCCTTGCACTTTTTAACTTCAGGCTAACAAGAGTCCATTTTGTGCACCTTGTAGAAACATCTGGATCAGCCTTCCCAAATTTGGTGCCCTCCTGATGTTTTGGACCTCAACTTCCATCAGCCACATGGCCAATGGTAAAAAATCCTTGGAATTGTAGTAGTCCAAAACGTCCAGAGGACACCACCAGGTTGGGGAAGGCTGATTTTGATGCATAGCAGAACTTGATGCCTGCAACATACAGCTTAAATGCAGTGCCACAGGGCAAGCATTCCTACAGCTGCTTCTAGCCTTTGAGAAAGTTTGGGCATGCATTGTTTCCCAGCACCTGAACGAAACACAATTCCTTTTGTTAGCCTTGTTTTCTTCAGTTGCATCCACTCCTAAGTTTAAGAGTGCCCCCGCTGCCTCTTCTTTCCCCAACAGGCATCTCAAATCCAATTTAAAAAATAAGTCATATCCTACTCCACAAGCATATTCTCTTTAATGTAGTAATTAGGGTTGGAACACGGCAGGCTGAAAAATGAAGAGGGCATGCATGTTACAAAAAAGTAGTTTCACTGAAAGCTGTGAAGATTAATTATCTTCCACATTTGAATTAGTCTGGCTTTATAGATGGAACCAGAAAGGGCCTCTAAGGACCAAAAGCAGTAATATGTCATTAAATCAGTACCTGTCTGCGTTGTTGGAATCTTGGATCTATGCCTTCATTTGATTCCTCAAGTAGGGAAACAATTAATAACTTTCTCACTGATAGAGTATCTCTCAACTGAGTTCTCACAGCGTGCACTAAAATATGACTTTGCCCGTCCTCTACTGCCATCCTCCTCTCTGGCGTCTGTTCTGGAAGAGAAAGTATCAGAAAGCCCTGTGGCAAGAGCAGCACACACACACACAAAATAATAATAATAATTCTTCCACAAATTTCAAAGGGGAAGTTAACAGTAGGGCAAAGTTTGAGTAATTTTGATTAGGTGGAGGGGAGTCTCCTCTGCTTTATAAGCCTTTCTTTCATTTTCTGGAATTATAGAGGACACTGTTTTGGGGTGGGTGGGCAGCAACGGATATAATGGAACCAGGGAAGCTGTTTTATCTTGCTCCTTGTTTTGAACAATAACTAATGAGTAGGGGCAAACTAAGAGAATTATCTGACTAATTCCACAGGGACAAGAGCCAGGCAACTATTTTTGTATCTTAGAAGGGTGGAGAATAAACTGAGCTGGGCTGACCCTCTGAAATTTGAGAGGTAAAAATTGCAAATTGGATGCCACTGAATATTCATTTCAACACATTTTTGACTCACAGAAGTCTGAGGAAGGTATTTTGGTGCTCAAATAAAGTTATTTAGGGTCCCCTAAATTTTGTTTTTGAACTTTTAGAAGATACTGCACATATTGTTTCATTGTTAGAATCAATACTCGGAGTGATCCTTAACATTGCAAAAAGTAGTTATTCTAGTTATTTTATTCATCATTTAAATTATTTAATTCGGGGGGGGGTGTCTTTATAATGGGTTGGGAACCTTTTCTCTGTCAAGGCCTGTATACCCTCCAGAGTAATCTGTTGGGGACTCCATGTTGGCAATGGGCAGGGCTGAAGCCAGTGTTTGGTGGGTCCTGACCCAAAAGCAGATGTGCCATCACCCTCTCTCTCTCTTTTTCTGCCACCCCCTCTCTCTCCCACCCTTTTTTCTCTCTCTGCTCCCCTCTCCGCTCCACTCTTTTTCCCTCTTCCTCCCTTCCAGTGGGCTACAGGCAGAAGGACAGACGACTCTTTCCAGAGGTCTGAACTGATCGCTTTCAGATGGCCTTGAATGTAGGCCAAAAAGGGAGCATGCAGCCCTTACACCACAGGTTACCCACATTATAACATTTTAGAAGTTGAGGGGCATTCTGATGGCATCAACACATGGTATATAATTGTACAGTTGTATAATTCCAGGCTACGGTTCCTCTCCTCACAAATATACCTTTGGAAATATGTTACTTTCTGAGATAGTATAATTCCAGGGGCGGGGGGGGGGGGGAGAAGACATTTATTCCATCACAATGCTCCTAGAATGATGCTACATCATGACAAAGCATTGGCCCAAGGGGGCATTGTGGGGGAGAACATGACTGCTGAATTCCACTTCTGCCAAAACTTACAGTGGCAGAAAACAAACTATTTAAAAGAAAAGAAAGGGGGCAGTTGTTGCCACTAACAGGATATGGGAACATAAGAAGCTGCCTTATTCTGAGTCAGACCATTGGCATAGTCTCCAACTGCCCCAAAAATGCTGGGACAGTCCCGAAAACCCTTAAGCCATAATGGCTTCTCACTTTGTTATGCAAAGTCCCGAATTCTCCCCTGCCTCTTGAAAGCTGCTTTAAACTTTTAACTTAGCTACAATTTTGCAGATGGCCCCTTCAAGAAACAGTAAGCAGGGTGTTTGTGTGCGCCCCTGAAAAGAAAAGGAGGTGGGGGCGGCACTAGCGGGCCTAGACTGAGTGAGAGGTGAATGAGGGAATGTATCACACGATTCTTATCTTTATATTGCCAAAGATTTTATTTCCTAACAGAGCTGACTCTTTGCCTCTAACAGGTGAGCTTACAGTGTCAAAAGGAAATGCAAGAAACTTTCCCTTCTCTCTAAAGCTCTGTGTTTGGGGTGTGTGGGGTGTGTGGGTAAGCTTCGCCTGTTGAATTTGTGCCAATCATGACAATTTTAAAACAAAAAGAAAGGGATTGCCCTACAAGCACTGACACCCCCCCCCCCCCGTAAAACACCAGATATCAACAATTAGGGGTTTAAGTAAGGTTAAAAAAATATTACAAAAGCCACTTATAAAATATTTTGAAATATATAATATAATAATGCAATAATTATAATATATAAGATATTATATAATATCATTCTGGAAAAGTCATCTAGCACTGGTGCTGCTGCTGCTACCTCTTTTTCTAGCAAGGAGCAGCATTTCACAACTATCCCTCAGTTACAGGATACTTCTTCACACAATGTGTAATCAATTTGCTGCCACAAGATGTGATGGTCAGTATTGTCGATTGCTTTAAAATATACACAGTTTCCTGTAAGTAAGTCCCATTGAATGTAATAGGACTTACTTCTGAGTACACATACATAGGATTGCACTGTTACTCTGTTTTCAGAGCAGTGGTAAATTTTACATGGTTCTACCTGTGTACCCCATATGAAAGCCTTTTTCTAACACATGCTGAAGTGCCATGGAGAAAGTAATGATTAGGATTATTCTGAAGGGATTTTGGATTGGGTGTTGTTGTTTTTAATGCATTAGAAGAGAGCAGAAAACACACCCTCCTCAAGAGAAAGAAAGAAAAAATCCCAACTACCTCAAATAGCAGCAACAAACATCATTCCATTTTGGCATTATTGTTCAGTCATAGTGTTGTTGTTCTTGTTTTTTTAATAAAGTACAATAGAGCCCACATGCTTTTTTTCTGAGTGGAGAAAATAGGAGCTTGCAGGGTGGGCCTGTGAACCACTTTGCACACTCAGAGATATCTAAATGTTAAATATTACTATAAATTCAAAGATTTCTGTGCTTAAAATACTGCAGTTTTGTGTTTTTCCTCTAATTAATTTTGCACCTGACAATGCCTTTTGGTTGTCTGGCCAGACCCTTGATGTTGCCTGGCCACGCCCTCTTGATCACACCTTCATGTTGCTTAACCATACCTCTTACAAGTTCACATGTGTGTCCCTATTTTCATCTGTGAAATGTTGGAGGGTGTGCATTGGTCCATCTAGGAGGGTCGACACCAACTGGCAGAGACTCTCCAGGGTTTCAGGCAGGAATTTTTCCAGCCCTATCTGGAGATGCCGGGGATTGAATTTGGGACCTTGTGCATGCAAAGCAGGTGCTCTACCACTGAGCCATGGCCCACCACTCCCATTCCCAAAACTAATGTAGAATTGTTTGCCCTCAAAAATGGCAAGTCCTCTTTTACTGAACTCCATCCTCAATATTAAAGCCAAATACAGTAATACCTTGGATTGCAAGCAACTTGGTCTGAGAGCATTTTGGAAGACAAGCAAATTTATTTTATAAATGTTGACTTGATAAACAAGCGACGTCTTGCAATACAAGTAGTCGTAGGGATGTAACCGCTCACCTCGAGTGGGCGTAGTGGGCCGAAATAGTGGGTGGTGTTGGCTGCCAGAGACTCACTTTGATATAAGAGTGTTTTGGATTACAAGCACGGTTCCGGAACGAATTATGCTTGCAATCCACAAGGCATTACTGTATTCTACTTCACCCCAATAGACATTCAGCATTATGTGGCCACTGGGCATGTTCAGTTCACACTGGGCTGGGCTTTGGGAGGCAGTTGCCCCTTAGTTTACTCCTACATATTTTTGCTACTTCTGCAAATCTTGGGGCTTCACCTGAGTATTCTGATACATCCGTCTTGTTCCTCAGTAGCCCCCTAACTTAGCTAATAAGTATATATAATAAGAATCCTGATATTTGGACTGGAGAATCCTTAAACAGCAAATATCCCTAAAGTATGGGCAATTTTATTTACTTTTTACATTTTGTAGGTGCAAGAATACAGGCAAATTACAGGAACTTTTATGTTAGAAAAATTATTCGCACTGAACTCCATCTTGCATACACCAAGAATAAAAAATGTGACTATGTCACTGTCACAGAAAAACAAAAGGCAGGATATAATGCTGGATCATTTCATAGATGATATATGGCTCCTTGGTTGATGATTGAATATATGTGTAGACACAAGAGGTCATAGTTAATGATCTGTGAACAACCTCATCTTTGGCATTTTCTCATTTGCCAGCTGAACTCTGGTACCATGCATGCACTAGATTTTCTCAAGGTGAAATCTCTCTTGCAACCATTCTCTATTGGTTCAAACACTAAACACCATTTGCTAAAATCATTCATTTACAAGGTATTACATATGGATCCTACCTTGACAGCCCCATTCCAGCTGGCAGCCCAGATGGCCAGATTTCTTGGAGTCATTTGCTGTTGGTGAAGATCCTGGATCCCTCTGAAATAGTCTCTCATCTGCTTTGTTTGAGATTTCTGAACCCTATAGATCCATTTTGGCACTCTGATGGGGTTCCCCACCTCAGGATACAACTGGAGATTTATGTAATAACTGTAAAAGATCACCAACTTGGTTGCTGAGGAATTATGCTTGTGTTTGGACTGGAGGCATACACTTTGGGAGACTTCAGTCTGGATATAAAATATGCAACTGGGACTTGGAAGCCCCTGGTTCCAAGGTGGGTGGTGTTGGTTGCATAGAAATATGAAGGCCTGGAGGGAAAAAACAGAAAAGTTTGGGAGTATTCCTCCCACCCAATTTCTTCCCTGAGCACTTTTTTTTTTACTTTGTCCAATGGAAAAAATGTGGAAATTTGGGGGAATGCTGAGGCGGGAAACCTTCTATGAAATATTTTCTCTTTGGGGATGACCAGAATACTTTCCAATACATAGTTTTACTCATTCAAAATGTGTAGTATGAAGACATTTATCTACAGAATTATAGAATGATGATGCTCTCATTAGAACATTTGACAATGATAATTCTGTACATACTGTAGACATATATAACATACAGGCCTGTGGCTCACGCCGGCTCAGCTTGTCTGAGCATGGAAGGCTAAGCAGGGTCAGGCCTGGTTATTACTTGGAGGCGAGACCCCTCCTCTAGTTTCCTGCATTGAGCAGGAGGTTGGACTCGATAGCTTTGTAGGCTCCTTCCAACTCTATGAAATCTATGAAATAACATTCAAATCCAAGATGTATTGTTGCACTTAAAGGGTGCTACCATCTTTGTGAGAGGAGGCCTTTGTTTTCTTCTCAGTCTTTTGGTGACATTTGATCTAGTCTAGAGATACTAGAGTATCCTCCATCTACAGTCTCTTTGACCTGGCTTCTTCATTGTGGTTTGTTAGTTTGGCACTGAAAGGTTAAATACTGACCTGGTTTGCATGACATGACAGACCAACATGGCTTAAATTACCTGCGGGTGCTGTTGCATTGTGCCATGCACCCGTGAGCACCATTTTTGCATGGCACCCATGGACACCCTGCTTGCTGTGGCTTGTCATGTCATGTAAACCCAAGCAACGGGTTGTTTGAGGGTTAGACAATGCTGAGATAACCCATGGCTTGTTTCAGGGTTATTTGAAGGTTGTTATAGGGGAATTTCTTTCCCCAGTACTGCCTCTACCTATGGGGAAATGGCTCCACTGGGCAATCCCATCTATGGGGTTTCTTATTTATAGCAAATGCTTATATTTCTGAGCCTAAGGGACTCTCTGCCACTTTACAGTAAATCAAGAGTTCCACAAGCTGACCCTTTTCCGCTGCCACCAATTCTGTTAGAACACTTTAAAACCTCCTAGTGGCTGGTATAAGAGGCTTAAGTGTGAGATGGGCACAAACACTAGAGACAAGATGAACTATTTTAACAAGTAATTTTTTAATTTTGGTTTTAATTTTTTTCAATTACACTGCTGTTTTTATTGTTGGTTTTATCTTGATTTTATTGTATATACTGTTTATGAACCACCCAGAGAGCTTCGGCTGTGGAGTGGTATAGAAATGAACTGAACTGAATGAATAAATAAATACATAAATAATTAAAGGGATATTTTGTACGTAAGGGAATACAATACTTTGGGGTTTTCAAAAGACTGCTCAGTGACAATTCTTTAGGACAAGAGACACTGTTGCTGTTACAACCCGCTAAGGACTTATTTTACCATAGGCCAAATTCCCTAAACCTACAGCCCAGCCAAAAACCCTTGCAACCAGGTCCAGCTTCTGGGTACAGTCTTCCTCTGACACCAAAGTTCCTCCTGTTGTATTTCTGGCTGCTTGGATGGTTTATCTCGGTTTTTACTGCCTGCTTGTAACACCTTCTTCTGGCAAGATCTTAGGGCACCTGCCCCCTACACCTGATCTTCACCAGCCACATCCCCTAGAAATGTGTGAATCAGCAAAACATGAGCTTGCCAAAGTTCTCCAGATTCCATCTTGAAGCTTGTTCTTACTCGAGTCTGTATCAGATTGAGAGCTTTGGTTGTTGTTGTTTTACATGAAAATCCATGCCCATTTCCATGTGTATTTTTGCAAATGTATGCATCAATTGTGCGCATCTTTGAAATGTACTATGTATTCTTCTCCCATTGAAGTGCATTTTCATGTACATTTTTAAGATGTATGCATGTTGCTGAATGCATTTTTTGGGGGGTCCATGAATCATATTGCAAGCTCTTCAACTGTAGTTTGTATACAAGTCTGTGTTCAGTCCAGAAGGTGTGAACTGGGTAAAATCCTGATCAAAAATAAACTGAAACAAATTTATCATACATCCCTATTAAGAGAACAAATAGCTTCAATCAATCAATCAATCAATCAGGCGATCACTCGTGACCGAGTAAGATTGTCTTCCAGGATAAAAGGAGGAAATTCTAAAGAAGATTGTGTAGACTCTAGCGATGGGTCTGTAAGTGACTGTGGAGGCCAATTCTAGATCCACACAGCTTCCCACAGTGAGGACACAGGTTACCAGATGGAAGATGGTCCTGTAAAGGATTCATTAATTGACGTGCTTTTCGCTTAGCACGTTTCTCCCTTTCACCTTGCACTCGGGCTTCTTCAAAGTCCATGGAACCTTTGTGAAAGGCCAACAAATAGCTTAGCATCCAGGCCTTAGCTATTCACTTTCCCCTCAGCTTTCTCCTAGTCCTTCTAAAACACTACGCACCAACCAGCAGAACTTCTGCCCCATCTAACAATATTCAGAGTGATTGTCTTGCTCTCCCGCTTCAGAATGTCACTAAGGAACTACTACACAGGCCTTTGACAATAACAAAACAAGGCCTACTCAGATACACTGTAGCCTCACAGAGGCCACACAATGTAAACATTACATAAGAACAACAGGGTATTTCTTCACCGTCGTCTAACCCTCAAACAACCCCTGCTGCCTGGGTTTACATGACATGACAAGCCATAGCAAGCAAGGTGTCCATGGGTGCAATGCAAAAATGGTGCCCACGGGTGTCTGGCACAATGCAACAGCTCCTGCAGGTAATTTAAGCCATGATAGGCTGTCATGTCATGTTGTGCAAACCAGGTCAGTATTTAACCTTTTGGTTTGTATAACATGATGAGCTGGACACCTGTGAGTACCATGCAAAAACTGTGCCCACAGGTGCGCTGCATGACACAACAGCCCCTGTGGGTAAATTAAGCCATGGTCTGCTGTCGTGACATGCAAACAGGCAAAATATACAATGGGTCTTGAAGAACTGACAAACTGCTAACCTAGTCCTGAAGTGATCAAATAGTCTAATAAAGAGACTGAAGGAGATCCAGGTAGTAACCTCAAAGAAGCCCCCAGGCTCACATTTCAAGAAGACATCAGACTTACAGTGCCTTGCAGAAGTATTCACATACCCCATTTGACTTGCACCTTCACCATGTTGAGTATCTTGTGTGCATCAAGTGGTAACTATACCAATTAAATCCATTTCAGTTGTAACACAACAAAATGTGGAAAAGTCAAAGGCGGGTGAACTTCTGTAAGGAACTATATGTTCTAGACACCAGACTCAAGTGCAAGGAGACTCTGGATGTTGATCTCTGACATTTGATGTTATCATATTGACCAGGTTCAGATGACACATCATAGCTCATAGCTCATCATGGGTTACAACTCCCTACACACATATTGCTATTCCATTCGCACAATACAGTACAGGTAATTTTTCATTAATAACAAATACTTCTACAGCCAAGTTTGCATTCTATATGCCATGAGTCAGTGTTCTCATTTTGTTCTAAACATATTTCTTCTCAGCTGACATTGGCATTAAAGTCTGTTATATCCTTGGAATCTATCACTGAGCACATCAACGTAATTTCAAGGTTAGACGTTCAAAATAAAATCTTTGGTCGTAATCCCTCCATGAAACACAAATATCAATTTTTCGTGTCACCCATTGCCCTGTCAAAAAACCCTTTCTAAAGGGATGCAAAGATTTGACGGCTAGCTGTCAAAACTCCTTTTCCTAGAATAAGTGGGGGTGCACATTTGCACTTTCCCAAACACCTAGTGGCTCGGGACAAAGAGCAAAGTTTGCTCTAGGACGGGGACTAATGGGAGGTGGGACATGAGAGTCTTTGAATGAAGGGGATATAAATCCCGCTCAAAAAACAATTTCACCTGCAAAGATCCTTCGCGCCTTTGGTTTCTCTTTACAGCTTCTCTTTTGAGAGTTATCAAGAGAAACCAAAGCCAGGGGAGGAAAACATTTGGAGTCTCTTCTGGGCAATCTCCAGGGTTGGTACCTGTCCTGCTGCACCTTGGCAGCAGGCATCCCCCGGACATGGCCGCAGATGGGGCTTCAAATCCCCAAAGTTGCATAACTGTGCCTAAAAGATTTAAAATAAATTTACTTTAAAATGTGTGCATTTTTAAAAAGTTTCTGCCAGCCATGGACAGACCCGCCAAGGTGCCACTTGGGCACTTTGAATGGGCTGTCAGTGGCTGTCAAGCTGGTTTTAATGATCTCGGGGGGGGGGATTAAACTGTCAAAAAGCTGCAGCAAGCTGAAAACGGATTGGAACCACGGCGAGGAGGGCAGCAAGGCAGTGCCAGCCACCTCCAAGTGATGCTTGGGCACTTGTGGGGTGGCTGGCACTGGCAGTAGCCAGGGCAAGCTTGGGAAGAGTGGCAAGGGTTTTTTGCCATTCTTGCCAAGCGAATCACTGGCCAAAGAAATTTACCCACAGTGGGATCAGTTGTCCGGGTTCAGATGACACGAGAACCCATTGTGGATAAAACAGCCCTAGAACAACCCATGGGTTCTCAGGGTGGCTTGCTTGGAAGAAGAAAAAAAAAGCCACCTTGTGTAACCCAGGCTGGGGTTCTGATGACACAACGACCAACCGTGATTCACTAACCATAGTGGGTTGCCATGTTATGCAAACCAGGTCAATGTAACCACAGAAAAGCTTCCAAATGATGCCCATGTAACCACCATGGAATCAGTTCTCCTTAATTTTCTTAAATAAGACATTTAAAGTATTTCAGATAAATTCTGAGTCTGTGGAGATGTTTGTCTATTTGGACTTGGGTGTCTCAAACCCAAACTGTCTAGGACTAGGTTCTGAAATTAAACAGGACCAGATTAACATGGTTGACCTTTTTTACTCTCCCCTCAAACACATCCTTTTTATGTTGCGGAAGCAGTGAAATAAAATTTAGGTTTGATCAGTATATTTCAAATCCCCCCCCCAAAAAAATTTTTCCCATTCTTTCCACAATTTTCTTTGCTTTTAAATATCTGGAAATTGACGTCTCAGCTCTTTCATTTGTTTCCCTGTAGACAGACAGGCACACAATGGGTGATCCCCACCATCAGTTGCAATGGTTGGGAACCAAGAGCAACATTTGAGGCAGCAGCATTTGAGGCAGCAGGAGCGGATGTGGCTGGGAGACATATGCAACACAACTCCCTACACACATATTGCTATTCCATTCGCACAATACAGTACAGGTAACTTTTCATTAATAACAAATACTTCTACAGCCAAGTTTGCATTCTATATGCCATGAGTCAGTGTTCTCATTTTGTTCTAAACATATTTCTTCTCAGCTGACATTGGCATTAAAGTCTGTTATATCCTTGGAATCTATCACTGAGCACATCAACGTAATTCCAAGGTTAGGCGTTCAAAATAAAATCTTTGGTTGTAATCCCTCCATGAAACACAAATATCAATTTTTCGTGTCAGCACTGGCTGACCGAGAATCTGATATTACATGAGCGAATCATTGCCCTGCAATTTATGAACCCGATCAGCAGACGATCTCTCTTTTCATATTTTGTCAAATTCCACTGAAAATATTGCAGATAAGACAAATCACAATCAAAATTAAAGAATTGGACTTTTGAGATGTTGGTAAATATTGATGGGATTTACTTGAACAGCTCTCTTGCTACACAGCCTGTAGGGAAACTCCTTTGTATTATATTTATACTACTTTTATTTTTTATTTTCAGTTATTTAATCATTGGGTAAGTTGAAAGGAGAGCAAGAGGTCTAGTAGAGGCTGAAGAAGAGCAGCTTAAGAGTGCATTTTCATTCTATATACCATTCGGGTGACACAAAAACATGTGTCGTTTTGATAAGCTAGAAAAAAGTGAAATCTTGTAATGACCTTAGTTACATCATCTGATGTTTGTACTAAATTGAAGGTGCCCCAGCCATGCAAAAAGCACCGTTTGTTTTCAGATACCAGGCTATTTTTGACAGCTGGCAAGTATGGAAAAGAAGTGATATGTTCTGAAATTGCTATTATGTATATAGAATGTAGGACTGTCAACTGATTAAGGGCCTTTTTTTTATTTTTTATTTTTTGGTAATCAATTGACTTCTGACTTCTAAGCAATTAATCAAATTAATCTGAATTATTGCCAAGTAAGTATCCTTTTGGGGCACCAAACAATAATAATTTCTCTTAAATGTGAAATAAAATCATTTCCAGTTACCTTCTAGCAGTAGAACTAGACCACTTTCTTCATCGGATTTGGTAGTGGGGGCAGCCAGAACATTTGCATGGTCTACACAGTGGTGGGAACTTATATATTTATTTATTTCTAAAATGTATTAATTGCCCTATAGCTACACGTTCTCAGGGCAAGATACAATAAAAATGAATCCAAAGATGTCCATTTGCTTAAACACTGGCTTGATCAGCCTCTTTTGCAAGCAGATGGAGAGTGGCTGGTGTAACTTCAGAAGAACTCCAAGAGCTTCTGGGCAAGTTTTTGCAGGACCGTGCTAGCAGCTATTTCCCTTCTCCTTTTTGGATCTAATACCATGTTTGCAGTCCTGTGTCCAGTTACATGTGCCAAGTTCAAATCAATGAATCATAGAATCATAGAATCATAGAAAAGTAGAGTTGGAAGGGGCCTACAAGGCCATCGAGTCCAACCCCCTGCTCAATGCAGGAATCCAGGTCAAAGCATCTCTGACAGATGTCTGTCCAGCCGCACCTTGAATGCCTCCAGACTGGGAGAGCCCACCACCTCCCTAGGTAGTTGATTCCATTGTCTTATTGCTCTGACAGTCAGGAAATTTTTCCTGATGTTTAGGTGGAATCTAGGTTCCTGTAACTTGAGCCCATTATTCCGTGTCCTGCAAACTGGGATGAACGAGAAGAGATCTTTGCCCTCCTCTGTGTGACATCCCTTCAAATACTGGAAGAGTGCGATCATATCTCCCCTCAGTCTCCTCTTCTGAAGGCTAAACATGCCCAGTTCTTTCAGTCTCTCCTCATAGGGCCTTGTTTCCAGTCCCTTTATCATCCTTGTTGCCCTCCTCTGAACCCTCTCCAGTTTGTCTATGTCCTTCTTAAAGTGAGGTGCCCAGAACTGGACGCAGTACTCAAGATGAGGCCTAACCAGTGCCGAGTAAAGGGGAATTATCACTTCCCGCGATTTGGAAGCTATACTTCTATTAATACAGCCCAAAATTGCATTTGCCTTCTTTGCAGCCACATCGCATTGCTGGCTCATATTCAGTTTGTGATCTACCACAATTCCAAGATCCTTCTCACTTGTAGTATTGTTGAGCCAAGTGTCCCCCATTCTGTAACTCTGCATTTGGTTTCCTCTCCCTAGGTGCAGCACTTGGCATTTATCCCTATTAAATTTCATTCTGTTGTTTTCGGCCCAGCGCTCCAGCCTATCGAGGTCACTTTGAATTTTGTTTCTGTCTTCCAGAGTATTAGCTGTTCCACCCAACTTTGTGTCATCTGCAAATTTGATAAGCATTCCCTGTACCTCCTCATCCAAGTCATTAATAAAAATGTTGAAGAGCACCGGGCCCAGGACCGAGCCCTGTGGTACCCCGCTCGTTACCTCTCCCCAGTTTGAGAAGGAACCATTGATAAGCACTCTTTGAGTCCGATTCTTTAGCCAATTGTGGATCCACCTGATAGTTGTTCCATCTAGCCCACTCTTAGCTAGCTTACTAATCAGGATATCATGAGGCACTTTGTCGAAAGCTTTGCTGAAGTCCAGATATATAATGTCCACAGCATTCCCACAGTCCACAAGGGAGGTTACCCGATCAAAAAATGAGATCAGATTAGTCTGACAGGATTTGTTCTTGACAAATCCATGCTGGCTTCTAGTAATCACTGCATTGTTTTCAAGGTGCTTGCAGACTGACTTCTTTATAATCTGCTCAAAAATCTTCCCAGGGATTGATGTCAGACTGACTGGCCTATAGTTCCCAGGTTCCTCCTTCTTGCCCTTTTTGAAGATGGGAACAACATTTGCCCTCCTCCAGTCGTCTGGCACTTCACCTGTCCTCCATGATTTCTCAAAGATAATAGACAGTGGTTCTGAGAGTTCTTCTGCCAGTTCCTTTATTACTCTAGGATGCAGCTCATCAGGCCCTGGAGATTTAAACTCGTTCAGAGTAATCAGGTGCTCCTTGACCATTTGCCTATCAATCTCAAGCTGCAATCCTGCCCCTTCAGTCTGCACTTCAGGTTTGCCAGGGGGGTCATAGACCCTCTTTTGGGAGAAGACCGAGCCGAAGTAGGAATTGAACACTTCTGCCTTTTCTTTGTCTTCTGTTATCAATTTGCCATCCTCATCGCGTAGTTGAACCACCAGTTCTTTCTTCTGTCTTTTACTGTGCATGTATCTGAAGAAAGCTTTTTTGTTGCTTTTAGCATTCCTCGCTAACCTTAGCTCATTCTCAGCTTTAGCCTTCCTGACACTATTCCTGCAGTTCTGTGCTACCTGCCTGTACTCTTCCCCTGTAGCCTGTCCTTCCTTCCACTTCCTATACGTGTCCTTTTTTGTTTTCAGGTCATCTTTGAGTTTATTGTGAAGCCACATTGGCTTTTTCTGTTGCCCTCTGCCTTTTTTCCTTGTGGGAATTGTTTGCAATTGTGCCTTTAAAATTTCCTTCTTTAAAAACTCCCACCCCTCCTGGGCTCCCTTTCTCGTGAGAGTCACTTGCCATGGGATCTTACTAATCATTGTTCTGAGTTTGTTAAAATTGGCTTTCCTAAAATCCAGGGTACGTGTTTGGCTACACTCAGCTTTTGCTTCTGTTAGAATCAAGAACTCTAGTATAACATGGTCACTTTCCCCCAGAGTTCCCGAAACCTGCATGTCAGTTGGCACAGAGCTGCAGCCAGGAGCTGTGATCCAGTAAAGGCTCCAACACACACACACACAGTTCAGTGAACACTTTCTTGAGAATGGGTGAAAACCCCTTGCTTGGACCATAACTCAGGCTGCTTGACCTCAGTGGGGTTTTTAACTATTCAGTCTGAACAGTCAAACAGACAGAATCCCCCCTTCCACAAGCCTCCACGCCTCCTCCCTTCCAGTCCCCCACACACACTCCCTAAAAAAATAATCTTTAGCTTGGAGAAACTGGAGGAGTGAACGTGGCAGCAGGGGAGAGGAGAATGGGCCAAGAGAGGCCCACAAGGCTTCTCCACGGTGGCAAATGACATGCTCCATCCATTCATCATTTCCTGCCAGGGAGCCCCATGATCCATTGGGAAATGACGTGTAAATGTGCCTTTTGCCTCCAAGAGAGGCCACATGAGGCCTCTCCTTACTTGCTCTCCTGTCTTCCACTACCTGATGCCCCTCTCAGCCTCCCCAAAGGTAAGGATCTTTCTCTTGGGGGATGGGGATGGGGATTGGCATGGAGGATAGCTGTGTGGAAGAGGTGGGGTATGAGCTAATCACATTGGGGCTGGGCCAATTTCTAAACAGGAGTGATCCATCTGAGCAGGGAAGTGAACATTTTCAAGTACCCCATTTCAATTATTCACCCCATCCCCACTCCCTTTTTCTCCTGCCCTAACAAAACTGCAAAGCATCTGGCAACTTGGTAGGACTTCTGGAACATGTAAGTGCACGTGTCCAAAAGCACACACACAAGGGTTCTAGAAAGAAGAGATGCTATTTATGGAGGCAAGGTACAATCATCACACACAGAGAGAAATTGTGTGCAGGCCAAATGTAATGACAATGATTACCTCAGGAACACATACAGCTCTGACCAGCTAAACTGGTCATAACGTTCAACTACTATCGTGAGTCTTTCAATTAAATGTGCCTATGCACTAGGAATGCACCAAAGGCACAGATCTTTTGCCGTAAAAGCAGAAAAGGTGACTGTTTGTCCTATGAAGATAAAATACTACTATAGTTCTGTTGAGGTATTAAAGAGAAGAGAATCAGAAGATCCTAAAAAATACTAGGCACAATCCTGGAAAAGTTAATTGTGGAAAATGTCCCATTGAAAGCAATGGGACAGAACTTAGCAGTGGGCAATTTTAAGACCCACTGATTTCAATAGGAATAAAATGTAGTTACAATTAATTTTTGCTGGATTGTGCCCACTGTTTTGCAATTTACCCTTGAATGTATCCAAGAGCATACCTTTGGACCTTGATCAATCTCTCCTCTCAATACTGAAATCTGAAATAGGCCCCTGCTGGAAATATAGCCTGTTATCTGTAGCATGAGGAGAGAACTCAGAGAAGGCCGGCCGGATCGTGGGCTAACAAGCTAAACCTTTTCATAATAATAAGTGCACAAGAGTTGCACTCTGCCATACTGATTTGCATAGTTCATCATGCTTCTATCAAATAATTAGAACATAAAGCTTCCATTTAATATATTGTATCTGCAACTCATAATGTGTCGTACAAATATGACATTGCTAATGGAATGTGTTAGAAACAATGAAAATGCAATCAAATATTAATAAGATTTTTATACAACAGCCTTATACATTGACATTTCTACTCAAATTAGATTTTGGTAAAAAAAAAAAAAAAGACTTTTCTGGGACACATTTTAAGAATTCATCTTCATCTTTCCCCTCCCCTTGGTGAAAAATAGATTATTCTTACATTAATATGAGAGTTTTTATCCTGCCCCTACACACACCTGTCAGGAAAAAGTATGTACCCACACTTACCTCTATTTTAAAGGATTCTGATTAAATCAGACCACAAATCTGCAATTTTGTAATCACTGCCCTATTTTTGAAGTGGGTCCTCCATGTGTGGACATGCTGGGTGAGCAAATAGAGCAAAGGATAGGCTAGGAGGGGGTTCCTGCATACCTGGGGTGGAGGGATGCAGAAAAATGATGGCTTTAGGCCAGTCACTGACTCTCAGCCTCACCTACCTCACAGGGTTGTTGTGAGGATAAAAATGGAGAGGAGGAGGAGGATTATGTAAGCTGTCTTGGGTTCCTTGCAGGAAAAAAGGCGGGGTATAAATATAACAAATAAATAATAAATAAATAAAAATCCATGGGGCTGAGGGATGGTGCTGATTTAATCAGTCAACACTGATAGCACAGAAAAGTATGTAGGCATGAACCTGTGGCCAGATTAGCACAGCTTACTTCACTTCAACAAACATGTCCCGCTTGGTCCTCTGACTCCATAGAGTCCCTGCCAGGCTCCATCTCTATCTTAGCTCACAAAATGTGGCTGCCACCTGGATATTCTTGCCACTTCCATGAGGGATGGACAAATATGTCAATTTCAGTTTCTGATTTTTCCAATTTTGAGTTTGGTTTATCCCAAACTTTGAGAATCTTTTTTTAAAAAATTGCACGAAAATTGTATGCATTTTTCTGTGCATTTCTCCTAATATAGGTATTTTATGCAATTATATATAATTTTTGCAAGCAATTTTTCTAATATACTGCATTTGTGAATGTTATTTTCACTGTCATTTTTGAGTGGTGCAAAGTTTGGAGAAGCGTAAATTTTGAAGGACAACTGAGTTTTGGTTCGCGTATTGCAGGAGTAGGCTGCTTGTGGCCTTCCAGATGTTTTATCCTAGAGCTCCCAAGTTGCTCACTCCTGGCATATTGCTTAAAAAGTGTGAAATTAGATAAGTGTGCATTAAAATGTGAACCGTACACATTTCTCACCCATCCCTAATGAGCAAACGTAGTTTTTGCAAGGCAGCAGCAATATCATAAGCTCCTGAGAAAATAACTTCTAGCTGGCTCCACTCGGCCAGCAATCCCATGGAGATACCAAGCCAGTGGAGACTTTGTCAGGTGGCAGCTGCTGCATCCCAAGCTCTTGTGTTGTGTCCCTCCGATTCCCTGGAGCCAATGTTAGAGGAAAGTCTGCCAGGCATTAGCCATTACCCAAGCTCTTATGTCATGGCTGCTGCCTGAGAACTCTTGGTTCCTGGCTCCATCCTGCAAAGACACTGCCACTACCCCTCTGCTTGAGCTAGGTACATCTTGGTTCAAGCAAAGTGGGCCAGCAGCAAAATGTATTGAAGCCTGGAGGCATAGATGAGAGAGATTACAAAAGGTGGGAAATCTCCTCTTGACCTATGCCCCTTCTCTCCTGAATGCAATTTCTTTTCTTTTTTTCATAGGTCTACACTTGTACATTCTCATTTGATCCATGGCCTTCATTTACATTCCAATGGGCTACAGTAATAACCAGAGAGTATTTGTGCTACTGCCAATATAACAGTATATCAGTTGCTGAAAGTTTTGCTCCCAGGGCAAAGTTCAAGGCTTTTAGACCATCAATAAACTTGTGTATCATAGAGGTGAGCCTACAGATAATAATTAGCCGCAGTGGCAGGCTATTAACTTTAAAATGAATGCATATGAGTTTGGAGGGTTTAAAAAAAATAATCCATAGGAACTTGGGAGAAAATGTGTCAGGCAAGAAATCAGACTTTTATAAGCCTCCGAAGAGATTAATTAAGGTCACCAGAAAAGCAGTAGGGGTGAAGAAAAATAGGCCAACAAGGAAGAAGTTACCAACAGGAGACTAGTAAATAAAAGAATTATCTAGTTTCCCCACTCTCAAAAGAATGACCTCTATAGGACAGAGATGAGAAAGTCAAAGCAAACTAGTTCATACTAGAAACATGTGTGCCTTTCCCCTCTCTCCTTTCTTTTGACATTATGTAGGCAGGGGGTTCTTTTGGAAGCCAGTCAGGCAATAATGTACCGTAATTGAAAGACCTGTCTGGCCTTTCCATCAGTCAGCAGCCTGTCAAAAAAAAAATACCAGGGCTATAATGTGCTGTTTAGAGTGCCATGGGATCCGTGTTCGAAGTTTTCCTTTTCACTGAGCTGCAGCCTGTCATCTTGAGATGACATTGCACATCACTCAGAGCAGCGATGACAAAGCCGCTACTGTATAATGTCAGCATGTGTTACAGCTTGTCTCTAAACTTGATTGAATCCTGCATTAGACCCGTGTCTGTCAGCATTGTCAGCAGAAAGTCTCTCTCTCTCTCTCTCTCTCTCTCTCTCTCACACACACACACACACACACACCACCACTACCACCACGAATAGAAATTCTCCCAGGAAGAAAAAAAAAGAGGCAGGTAGCATGAACTGCATAATGAGAAAACAGATATCAATAATTGGATATCTGTTAAACTTTTGGTGGAGCAGCATTTTTAAATCATAGGGTAAACAGAATGGAGATAAATGAGGCAAGTTTATGCGGTGGCACAGAATGCGGTGCATTAGACATCATAATGCTCCCTCTTTACAAAAGTTGATGCAATAAATCTTCATCTTGAAGGTGCCACATAAGACTCTTCCTTGGGCAGTCAGGATATTGATATAAAGGAGCCCCAGCCATGCAAATGGAGCCTAAGGCCTTTTTCATACACATGTATGCTCATCACATGATGACTGCGACAGCATGTGAAGGTCCTGTGTGAGTGGGGCATTAGGGATCGAACACCACAGGTACAACTTTCACATTACATCACCAGTGGTGTGAGTGCACACATTCAGCTGTCAGTCATTAAGTGTCAAATAACCAAGTGCAAAGAAATCAAGTAATATACATTCAAGTGTGAAGGACCAGACTTAACAAGGTAGACTTACGGTGGCCATGTGTCCTCTTTTACAGAGGATAGTCCTCTATTTGAAGGGCTGTCCAGATCAAGTCTGGTTTAAGTGGACCACCAACAGCACCTGGGAAGCAGATTGAGCAAGGCACTCAAGTCACCTGGTCAGTTTTCCACACTACGGTGAGAAGTATTGTATTTCCATTAAATGATAATTATTTCTAAATTTGTATCTATACATATAAATTAGCACATGCATATTTTATGCAACTCAATGTCCTCTTTTTTGGTGATGCACAAGTGGCTACCCTAGGTAGACTATAGATCGCATGGACAACTTGCAGCCCTCGAAGGCCACTTATGCAACTCACCATAGGTGCCCATGCTGCTTCCCCGTCCCCCAAATTCCTTTCCCAGTCCCTGCTGCCACAGTTGTGTTGGGGAGGAGGGTGCACAGGGATGACTCTCCTTGAATGCCCTCTTCCGCAGCACAATTGCACTCCTGACAGTCCATCAAACAGCTGTTTGGCAGGCTGCAGGGAGTGCAATCTAAATGGGTAAGACAGCACACGGGGGCGTCATCCCCCCCCCACAGGACCCAAGTCTGGCCAATTTATTTTAGCACCTGAGACAGAAAATCCCACAACCATCTCTCACCCTCCCTAGTAGTAAAAATACAATAATAAACCAAATAACTAACAATGTGCTACCATTTTGGGACACCTCAATTCAGCTGCCTGAAGCAGCCGTCTCACTCTGCCTAATGGTAGGGCCAGCCCCAGCAGCATTTGGAAGTCATCTTTCTGCACTATGCATGTTCTTCAAGTGCACATAATGTTGACCAGGTTGTGTTGGGTAATGGGAGGGGATATGGCAACATTTCTGTCTCAGGAATGTTTAAGAAACCAGTTGGGTAAGAAGGCCATTTTAACTCTCCTATTCTACTGGGGTGGGAGAAAAATTAATTTGATTGATACAGTATTTATGATACTGAAAACTCGGGGAAGGAATTATAAACTCGAACATCCAAAATCTCACTCAGGAAAAACAAGCTGACACAAAAATGAGTAAAAGAATCTGGAATGTATAAGGAAGGAAATCTCTTACAATAGTCATTGCCTTACCCAAGGTCCTCTTAGCTATGAACAAAATATCCCTACAAGCATTTGTATAGAAACTCATCATTAAACACACAACTAAATAAATTTCTAAAGCACACCCTTCATTTACCATGAGCAAATCCATATAGATGCTGGCCAGAGGTCATTTTCAAGTTCACTTAGCCAAAGCCAGTATATAAGCCTTGGCTTTCAGCCAGTGAACTGATAATAGCATTAGTGGTTCTGATAAATGATTTCTTGATGGATTCAGGGCAGACATCCATCTTTATGCTCCTGGACCCTCTCTGGATCGGTTCACGTGGCTCACGATTTGAGCTGTGTTGTCCTGCCTGAGGGAAATGGCTGGGGGCCAAGAGAAAACACTTTCTTCCTTGTTCTTTACACTCTGCAGGAATTCAGACTCAGATAGACGCTGCAGAAGAAGCTCTTTGTAATGTTGTCATAGGATAAGGACTGGACACAATTCTACTATTTTTCTATCGCTAGTAACCTGCAGCCAAATATCTGACAGCCTAAATCAAATCCGTATGTGAAATTCATCTCCCCAGCTGCCTCTTTGCTTTGCTGCCTACTCAGCTCTGCATCTTATATCTCCCCCACAAACTTGCAAAGATCTCTTGAATGCTCATTCCCTATATGCTGGGAGTTGTAGGCCAAAAACATCTTGGGGACCCAAGGTTGGAGAACACTGGGTTAGAGTGTTGGACAGGGACTCGGGAGATCCGGGTTCAAATCCCTAATCTGTCATGAGGCTTACTGGGTGGCCAGTTGCTATTTCTCTCAGCCTAACCTACCTAATAGGGTTGCTGTGAGGATAAGGGGGACGACGATGTATGCCACCTTGTGCTCCTTGGGATAAGGGAGGGATATAAATGTAATAACAACAACACCCTCTTGTCTGCAGACCCTGACGTTTTTCTTCCACACTTCTATTCTTCCTTCCCTCATCAATGTTCCATTTTCTCAGGCATTCACTTCCTCCTACCCACCCCTCAGGTCCTAACTTCCTTCCTTGCTGCCAGTTCTTTCCCAATTGCTGGACATGGGAAGGAACATGCTGAAACTGAACCCTGACAAGACCGAGGTACTTCTGGTGGGAGGCAAGGGGAGGTTAGGGGATGTTGACCTGGTGCTGAATGGGGTACACATCTTCCCCTGAAGGACCAGGTCCGCAGCTTGGGGGTCATTCTAGACTCCCAGCTGTCCATGGAGGCTCAGGTGGCAGCTGTGAGCCAGGCAGTGCTGTATCTATCAACTCCATCTGATACGGCAGCTGCTCCCCTACCTTCCTAATCACCTGCTCCCATCAGTGGTTCATGCCTTAGTCTCCTCTCGCCTAGACTACTGTAATGTGCTCTACGTGGGGTTACCCTTGAAGACGGTCCAGAAGCTGCAGCTGGTACAGAACGCAGCGGCTCGCCTGGTTAAAGGCAGCCGCCAGCGTGATCACATCACTCCAGTGCTTAAGGAGTTGCACTGGCTACCAGTTGCTTACCGAGCCGAACTCAAGGTGTTGGGTTTGACCTTTAAAACCCTACACGGCTTCAGTCCAGTTTATCTCAAGAAGCGCCTCCAGCAACATCAAGTAGGCCGCTCAACAAGATCTGCCACAGACGGCCTTCTCCTTGTCCCATCAGCCAGAGCAGCCAGGCTGGTGGGGACTAGGAAGAGGGCCTTCTCTGTGGCAGCCCCTAAGTTATGGAACTCCCTCCCTAGTGACCTTCGCCATGCCCCCTCCATGATGAGCTTCCACCACACATTAAAAACGTGGTATTTCAGGCGGGAATATGGGGTGGGTTAGGATTTTTTTAAAAAAATTATACTGTTTTAATTGTATATGTCTGTTTTATTGTTGAAGTCTACCTCATCCAGGGTGGCCAGGTGACCGGCCAGATGGGTGATTTAAAATGTAATAAATAAATAAATAACGTTTCTTCAGCCATTCTTGACCATGTGTTCTACTTTACAGAGGACAGTCCTCTATCTGAAGAGCTGCCTGGCCCAAGTCCAGTTTAAAGATAAAGAACCATAAGCAGGGAGAGTACAGAACTGCCCATCAATAAATAGCACCTGGCCAGCAGACTGAGCAGGCACACAGGTCACCATGTCTTACGCTAGCTGAAAAGTGGGTGGGAGTCACTCCCTGGCCTTATCCATGTCAATAGAGTGTTTTGGAAATGCATAGCTTGATTTGCCCCGTGCAGCTAGATACTTACTAGCTCTAGCTCACATTACCAGGCAAAATGAAACCTTTTGGAGCCAGCACCTTAAAGAACACACAAAATGGCAGCAAACCTCTGTTCTCTGGCAACAGAATTCTGCTTCAGAAAAATAGCTAGGCCCACTGGAAAGCTAGAGTAACAGATTAGAAAAAAGCCTGGAAGTCCCCAAGTCCCCAACAACAACAACAACAACAACAACAAGGATCTACCTTACAGGGTTTTGTTTTGTTTTTGCAAGGATTACTGAACTAATACATACAGTATTAGTTCTAAAGCATTATATACATACCAAGTATTATTATTGGTACATCAGGAAACAGGAAATATCCCCACTTTCTCCCCCCCCCCCCTTATGAGCTTTTATGGCAATGCAAAACTACAACAGTGACTCTTCCTTCTTTCATAACCAAGTGCCATTAAAAACAAAGAAAGTGATGACTGGCATCCTTGGTGCCTTTGTAAGCAATATTAAATCTGTTTCGGAACATTAAAAAAAACCCAGCACTCAAGAGTGCTTATGTGGCTCCTGATTCAAGAGCTTCTACTGGTAAATATCAGAAAGGAGATTCCCACTCATATGTTCCCATATATTTCCTCCAAACCTAAGGCAGACTACAATTTCTCTTACTCATTGTCATTTTTTAGCCTCAGATGTATTTGCAATTATATAGTGAGTCACTGATAATGATATCGAGAACAAGGCAAATTAAATGTGCACATTTTAAAGTAATTTGGCATCCGTGGAACCAAACAATAGATCAGTTGAAATAGAAAGGGTGAGTCAGCATTTTGAAAAGAAATAAATGGTAAGGTTTCTCAGTTGAGTTTAGCCATAACTCTGGCTGGCTACATAATAAAAAAATCCTCAACACACATTGTGATTGTGTTATAATTTTAAAACAGTGAATAATTATTATTAGTGGCTAAGAAATAAGATGTGCTAGAATGTTTGTCCAGGAGTGCCCATGTAATATTATTATATTTATCTACTCTTTTTATACTGTATGTACACCTCAGAGTGGCTATTCAGTTACCCAAAGACAGAATTGATACTTGAAACAAGCTTGGCAGTTATTCATCAGGCAAAAGATACCAAGCAAGTGGGATCAGTCGAATACAGATTACACCTGTGAGTTGAGCAGTAACCACTAAGCAAGAATGGTAACTCAAATGAGCCCAGTCACAGACTACACATCAAAATGACAAATAATGTAACATAATAATAAGTATACATGCAGCATATTATTAAGGAATTAAGCATTTAAAAGACATTCTAGAAAATGATTACCCTTTTCACAGATGGAAAACACCTATGGTGGAGTGCATCTTCCGTCCATTTCTCTGAAGGACAATCAATGAATCTATAACAAGGAACAGAAAACCCAAGCAAAGCAGATCATTCAAAAAAGGTGAGCCAGCTTAGCCACAGGCTGAATCAAATCACATATGTGATGGCTGAGGATTTAAACATCCAAGAAACATTTATCCATTCAAACTATACACAAATATAATACCATTTTTCACTCTCAAGCACACCCCTCATGTGCTTAGTGCAGAATCTCAGTTCCAGGGGCCAAATCCGGTATCCGGGCATCCCAGACTTGCCCTTCAGAGTTCCCCAGAGGGCCATGCCTCCTTTACCCAACTCTAGTTTTCCCCTGACCACCAATGGTTTGGGAATTTTCCAACCCTTGTGTAGTTTTGTTCCCATTCTAAAGGCTGAAATCCTTTTCCTAAGGTTTTGTTACTGGCAATAAGAGCTGTAAGCTTAAACATTCTGATATTTGGGGGGTTTGGTCCCATCCCTTTTGCCTTTGGCCCTGCCCATAACTGGAATCCAGCCCCTGAGAGCTTCTCCAAAAGGGAATTCAACCCTTGGGCTGGAATCCCATGAAAAATAATAATGAGCAGGACCACACTCATTGGCCCCACCCTCTCCATCGCACTCCCATCACCTGGCACCATTGTCTTCCATGCACTGGAGAGTGAACATCTGCAGCAGGGAGCCTGCTCTACTTATTCATAGATCATAGAGTTGGAAGGGGCCTACAAGGCCATCGAGTCCAACCCCCTGCTCAATGCAGGAAACTAGAGGAGGGGTCTCCCATCCAAGTAATAACCAGGCCTGACCCTGCTTAGCTTTCCACACTCAGACAAGCTGAGCCAGCGTAAGCCACTTGTGTAGGCTCTCCACATAATTTAGAACAAGCCTGTGCAGGTAGGGTTGTAAATCACGTGGGGTGGAAAAAGAAAGCTGAAGAAATTCAACAACTTGCAGAATCTCATGATGCACGGGGCTTTTTTAAGGCCACAAGGGCCATTTATGGACCAAAAACCTATGGTACAAACCCTTTACAATCAAAAGATGGCACCAAACTCTTAAAAGACAAAGAGTCTATTGCACTGCGTTGGAAAGAGCATTATTATGACCTTTTAAATCGTAAATCTAAGGTGGATAATGAGATTTTTTCGCAAATCCCGCAAAAACAAATTAAAGAGGAACTTGCAATACTCCCCACTTTGGATGAAGTAAAAAAAGCCATTAATCAAATGAAGAACAACAAAGCTAGTGGACCAGATGGGATTCCTGCTGAAATCTTTAAAGAAGGGGGCCCCGAACTTGTACAACATCTTCATAAACTCATCGAAAAAATCTGGATAAGAGAAGAGATCCCAGAAGACTTCAGGGATGCCATAATTATCACCCTCTTTAAGAAGGGTGATAGAACAGACTGTGGAAACTATCGGGGCATTTCTCTCTTAGCAACCGCAGGTAAAATATTTGCTAGGATTCTCGCAAACCGTCTTCTATCTATTTCAGAAGAGATCCTCCCTGAAACTCAATATGGTTTCCGCCCCTCTAGAGGGACAGTAGACATGATTTTTACTGCACGTCAGCTCCAAGAAAAATGCCGGGAGCAAAATCAACCCCTTTATATGGCATTTATTGATTTGGCTAAGGCCTTTGATACTGTAGATCGTACAGCTCTCTGGACTATCCTTATGAAAATTGGATGCCCCAATAAATTTGTGAATATCTTGCGACTTCTCCATGACAACATGACGGCAACAGTTTTGGACAACAACGGCTCTCATGGTGCTCCATTTAAAGTGGGATCAGGTGTTAAACAGGGATGTGTTATCGCCCCAACATTATTTGCCATTTTCATCGCCATGGTTTTACATCTTGTCAAGGGGAAACTTCCCACCGGTGTGGGAATTATATATCGAACAGATGGAAAGCTTTTTAATCTCAGCAGGCTGAAAGCAAAAAGTAAGGTAATTACAACCTCCGTTGTGGAACTTCAGTATGCTGATGATAATGTGGTCTCTGCACATTCAGAGGATGATCTCCAAACTATCCTAAATGCTTTTGCAGAAGCATACGAAAAACTTGGTCTCTCACTTAACATCAAAAAAACCAAAGTGCTTCATCAGCAAGTGCAAGCCAATCCTTTGGTGATGCCATCTATCCAGCTTGACGGGACAATACTGGAAAATGTCGATAATTTTCTCTATCTTGGCAGCTATCTTTCTGTTACAGCTAACATCGACAGTGAAATCCAGCATCGTCTGAGCTCCGCAAGTGCCGCATTTTCTCGAATGAAACATAGAGTGTTCGAGGATCGGGATATTTGTAAGAAGACCAAAACACTGGTTTATGAAGCCATTGTATTACCAACTTTATTGTATGCCTGCGAAACATGGACTATCTATAAACGTCACTTCCACCTCCTTGAAAGGTTTCATCAACGATGCCTCCGGAAAATCCTGCAAATTACTTGGGAAGATAGGCGAACAAATGTCAGTGTACTGGAAGAAGCAAAGACTACTAGCATTGAAAAAATGATCCTTCAACGCCAACTTCAGTGGACCGGTCATGTTGTTCGAATGCCTGACTGCCGTCTCCCAAAGCAGTTACTTTACTCCCAACTCAAGGATGGAAAGCGGAATATCGGTGGTCAATATAAGAGGTTTAAAGATGTTCATAAGGCTAATCTAAAAAAATGCAATATAAACATCGAAAACTGGGAAGCTCTGGCCCATGAACGATCTAAATGGAGGTTGGCCTTTCACAAAGGTTCCATGGACTTTGAAGAAGCCCGAGTGCAAGGTGAAAGGGAGAAACGTGCTAAGCGAAAAGCACGTCAAATGAATCCTTTACAGGACCATCTTCTATCTGGTAACCTGTGTCCTCACTGTGGGAAGCTGTGTGGATCTAGAATTGGCCTCCACAGTCACTTACGGACCCATCGCTAGAGTCTACACAATCTTCTTTAGAATCTCCTCCTTTTATCCCGGAAGACAATCTTACTCGGTCACGAGTGATCGCCTGATGATGATATGAGTAAAGCAGGCACCCATCTACAGACTTTACCCCTCCAATACATGGAGGATAACAGAACCAAGCAACAGGAATGCAATGGAGAGGGCAGGACCAATGAGCACAGTCCCTCTTGCCTCCTCGCATAATTTGTATGGGAGAGGAATGATCCACCCTCATATACACACAAGCCCTGACTGACACTGCTGCTGTTGGCAGTAGCTTTCTCCTCCGGGCTGTACTGAGTTTGATTCCTTCTCCCATCCACCAGCCTACTGCTCACTCATGCTCTCTTTTACCACACAGTAGCAAATAGTGGGCTCAGGCCTGGATGAGCTAGACTGGTTTCAACACCATCAAAAGGAGCCCCCTTGGCTGCAGGGGTCAAGATGGCCAAAGAGGAATTGTAGCTCATCTGATGCTACTGCCTCCCTCCCAGTCCCTGGCTGTTCAAAGGGGCTGGGGTGGGGATTAACTATTCTACTGGGCTAGCAAGAATACTTTGAGTAAGCACAAGCAGCACTTTGGTATTATGTGCAGATTTCACATTACAGTTTCTAGTTTTGTAAGAAAACATGAGATCACGTGGATTGTACACCTCTAAAATGGTGCTTAAATGCTTTCTTTAGATAACAAACAATTCCGTCATAATTATTTTACACACAGATGTAATATTTCAACAAATGCTATTGACAAATATTGTGATTCAAAGAAAGCTATAATGGTGCGTGCTTGTACTTAAATCTGCTTGCCTTGCATTGTGTATTCTCAGAAGAGATCTTTACCTACCATTAAACATCTGTTTTCTTTTTCTATCTTAAAACTGGTTTTGTTTGCCTAGAAATTTACATTACCACCAAAGATAGGCAGTGTAGTGCTGTTCCGTTAAATAATGTACAGAATTATGAGTTGCTCATCAGAAAATTTAATATGCAGACTGGCACTGTAATTCTGCATAGCGTTTAGCTTGTGCTGTTAGCTCGCAGCTAATAGTGCTAATGCAAAAAAAAAAAAAAGGCATCTGCATAGCACAGTAATCAACCCACAATAGTTTACACTATGTTCTGCTCTTTTCTTTTGTGTCTAGTTTTAAAAGAAAAGCTGCATCAAGCAAGTGGATCAAGCCGCACCAGAGGAGAATGAAAACAAAGCTCCTTGGACTGCTGTTCCATCTGACCTGGCACACAATTCCTTCATACGCCCACATATGGCACTGTCCACACCAAGAGAAGAACTGTCATAAAACCACACCAAGCAACATGCCATATTTAATCATAGCAGTCTATATTTTACTGGAAGTAAGGACAACCAAAAGCATCCATATGAGAAGACACAGGCCACAACTGAGACACCAAAACAAAAACACAACACTGCTTTGAAAACAATGAATTTCTTTGTTCCTACTATTGTAGATTGCTCCAGAATTCTACATCACAATTTAAAATTTTGCAGTTTTGTTCATCTTCATCCTAAATTAATGAATACTTTATGTAAAACTTATCTATAGATATTAATGGCTTAAATCAACGGACGACCACTTGCACAAAAGGATTTCCCCTTTCTCCCGCCCCTGTGCAGTCCCCTTTATGCCTCACAAAGAGGCTCCAGAGGGTCCCCAATCTCCACAGCAGATTTGGGTAGATGGCCAGGGTTGGATAGAAACCACTACTTGCATCTTTGGCTCGACTCTGTGTCTGCCTGTAGACAATATGTATCCCCATGCTTTAAACTTTTAGCATCATCCATCCTAATAGCAGGCTGATAAATGTTAGATGGGACTCTAAAAGTCATCAGGGTACTTTACAAGAGCAATTTAGGAAGTTCCGAGATACAGGCAAGAGCCAAATCAGTGCTATCAAAAAGGCCATACACTGAGCTTTAAAAGTCACCAAACTAATCATGGAGAAAAGTTGCATCCCAATGACTACTTGATATTACAAAATATCCTATCCATCAGAAAAGAAATGACCTCACAAATGTTCTGATCCATTGCATAAAACTATTTTCCTTATGTTCAACTTCTTAAAATGGCAGAATCTTTTTCTCCCTGTGCATATTAAATGAATAGATCTATTGAAATGAGGTCATTTTGATATAACAATCATTCATCTCATAGGTTTCTCCTATAGGCTGATATTTAAATATGAAAAAGGAGGGAAAGTCTTGAAATTGATACAGAAAGGCCTGAAACAAAATGCTGGCAATTACACTGATTTCATTCGGATTGACAGCTCTTATATCATCTAGAACATTAGAGTATGGAGCTAGTTAAGTCCAGGAAGTAACCGCTGACTTCTGAGATTATCGTTTAACAAATCATTAAGCGGGAAAGAACAAAATCGTTCGGCATGAAAAGGCTCCAAAATTAACTAATGCAACTCAAAGATAGATGTTAGTCATGAACCGAAAGTAGGGAGACATTAAATGTATTCACTAATTGTAATTTGCTAAATGAAAAGAAATGGGATCATTGCTTCATGTTGTAAATGTAGCCTCGAAAGCTGAAAACTAAAGCGGTACTTCCATGATTGCAATTAGGTTGCCTGGTATCCATTATTCTGAAAGGTTGTCCATTATCACACTCCATTACAATTAAAACATACTTCTTTTCTTTCTTTATTTCATTGGGGTTTTTTCCCCCCAAACATACACACAACCTATTTTCAATTCCTAAAGGATTTTAAAAAATTGATCTGGATACCCAAACTGCAACCATTTCAATGGGTTAATCACCTGAAACTAACACAGCTCAGAGATCACAAACACATGCTGCCCATCACATGAAGGTGATGGTCACAGTTCGATACGAACAAATAACTATTAGGAAAACAGTCCTATGGCCCCTAGCCAGAGTCTGAGGGGCCATAGGATAGTTTGGATTCCCAGCTGGGAATCAAAGCTCCAGCCCCTCCCCCTTGCAGTTGGCGGGGAAAGAACCATGCTGACTGCTCTCTGAGGTTGGGAAAGCGACCTTGGAGAGGGGGAAAAGGGGGATGTTTGGGGGGTCGGGGAGAGGAGGAGACTGGGGACGAGACTGAAACTGCTCCAGCTCCCTCCCCCTCTGAGATGCTCCAGCTAGATGGGCAAAAAAGCCTGTCTAGTGGAGAATGGAGAGGATTCAAACCCAGACTTTTAAAAGCAAAGCCCTCCAAGCCCTGGGCCTGATGGATGAATCAGTCAGTTTCGGTTTCTGCCACATTCAATTATTTTTAATCTTAATTTCAGTTTCTCCCAAATATGGAGAACTTTTGGGAATTTTGGTAAATTCTTGTCAAAACCAAACTGAAATGAAATTCTCAGCCCCTATTTATGATTATACTTGGCAGAACAGAAGGAGAAAAGATAACACAGGGCTATCAGCAAATCTCAAGCATGCCTAAATGGGGCTACTGTTTTCGCCATAACATCTTGTCCTGGCATGAATTCTTTGTTTAGAGTAAGGAAGAGGTAGGTTGTTGGAGCATTTAAGAAAGCCCATAATCTGGTTAGAAACACAGAGAGTGAGCAAGCCAGTGTTCTCTTGCCATTGGCTCAGCTCAAAGAAATACTACTTGCCCCAGATGTCTTTATTTCCTTTCACTTCTTGCCAGCTATAGTCCGACAATAAACCAAGGCTATTTTTTGAGCTATAAACCTGTTCTCTCTTTCTATCTGTAGCACATCATCTGTGGAGTGCTTCAACCAGCCATTTATAGCTCATTAAGAAAGAAAGCTCTCTGTATTCTTTAAATAGGAGCACTCCAAGATGAAGTACAAGGCTAAAGTGAGCTCTTGTCTTTGTTGCTAAGGAGCTTTCCTTCACTGGCAAGAACTGTTGTTGGGGAAATTATATAGCCCAGCAATTCAAGACTAACTGAGTGCACTTCATCCTCTGTGAGCAAGTGTTGCCTTCTGCTGCAGAACTTTAGCACAAGCACAAGCCCTATCACATGCAATCTCTATTATGCAGTTTAATGGAGACTGAGCAATAAACAGGCATTTTAATTTCCCTATTTAAGGGCATAGTAGAGCAAAGAACAGTGTAGAACATGCATAGCTCTGGAGCAGGACCAAAATACACCAACTATTCCAGGAGAAAGGTCATTGACTGCATAGAAAGACATTTGGCAAGGGACAGAAAGGCGGGTAAGCCAAGGGCCAGGAACTTCTTGCAGCCTGAGGGCTGAATTCAATTTTGAAGAAGCTCTCAGGGGCAACATTCCAGTTTTGGGTAGAGCCAAACGTGAAAGCGGTGGGGTCAAAAATTCAAAACATACCAGCCTGTTTTGGTTTCAAGCTCTTACTGCCAGTAACGACGGCTTAGGATAGGTATTGCTACCTTTTAGAATGGGGAAAAACTGCACAAATACCAGGAAACCACCAAATGATCGGTGTCTGGGGGGGGGGGAGGAAAAGAGGGCATGGCTAGGGAACCCCCAGAGGGCCAGATTTGGCCCCTGGGCCTGAGGTTCCCCACCCCTGATGGAATCCTTTTCCACAGTAGCAAGTCTAGGGAGCTCTATTGCATGTCCCTGCTTTTCAGCTTGTGACCCAAATAATCAGGATTATATCAGAAGACCAAGAGGTGCACAGGTGTTGCACTCATGTCCCTTATCTTTCTAATGTGCTGGTAGCATCCCATTATCCTCAGACCCAAGCACAGCATCTGTACAAATCTCAGTTCCTATCCTTTCTAACAGCAGGTATTTCTATAGTGCTTAAAAAAAAAAAAAAAAGCTTACAGAGATTGGAAAGAAGAACAGTAAACAAGGAGTTGGATGAAGAGAAGGGGCTTGGATACAGGGAAGGCTTCAGAGAATGGAAGTCTTGTGATATGAATCACATTGACCAGCTGTAGCGCAGTGTTTACACTTGGAGAGGAACAGAATGGCGGTAAACAAGTATGTTGTGTCTTTCTACCTTCCCGTGTTCTTTATCATGGGAAAGCTGGATCCTGGGATCATTATGAGCTAGTCACATGGTTTGTATGTTCTGATGACGTGCTAACTTGTTTTTCTGTCTGAAGCCATTTTAGCGAAGAGCAGGACTGCTTTCTCTATTCTTTCTCTCTTCTGGCTATTGCTTGCTGGACTTTGCAACAATGTAACATCTTTGCTGAAGTGGAGTGAAGCTCAATCTACTCCACTGGAATTGATGCTTGCTATGCATTGTAATCTGCACATGGACTGTAACTAGGAAATGTATACTCTGTAGAACTTTACTTGCTAAGTGAATAAACAGGTAGAAATAGACCTGTGGTCTTACAGAGTGTTTCCTTGCTACTTGCTACTTGGTTTAATCTGCAAACCGGGGAAGCTACAAGCTGGTGTCGGATTACAGGCAAGCTGGCTGGCAGCTGCAAACCGACACGCTGGAACGCTGTGCAGAGGGGGGGTGAGATCTGGAGATCTGTGTGTAGAATAAATGGGCCTCTATGCACAGACAGGATTTTAATTCTCCCATCCAGCACACGCGGAGCTCTGCTATCACTCACGCGCCTTCAATGTTATGGGCCCAGGAATCGGGACCCAGAATTCGGGACCAGAACCAGCAGAACCAGCAGCTCCAGAACTGAACGGAACCAGTTCAGGACCAGGCTCGATGGGTCAACTGGAAGAAGAAGGAGCAAGCGGAGGAATTGTATAAGAGGTTGTTTCAGCACGAGAAGAAAAAAGAAAGAGAAAATGTTTTATAAAGAAGTTATCTGGGAGGGAATGAGGGGCTGCTGTTCGGGCGGGTGATGGTTCCTTCCCCCCCCCCTCGGATAGGTGGGTAGGTTTAGGGTGGGGCAAGATGCCCTGGCTTAGCAGGGGGGATAGTTTAGATGAATGTGGGGGTGGGTTAATGGGCTTGTTATTGTTTAGTATATTCACTTTTAGGGACCAAAAAAGAAAAAAATGATGTTAATAGATGGATTATAAGTTAAGAATTTCAACTTTAAATGTTAAGGGGCTAGGTTCAGTTACCAAGAGGAGGCGAATAGAAGCACTTCTTAAGAAGGATAAGGCAGATATTATATTCTTGCAAGAAACGCCCGAGGCAAGGAAAGGAGTCAATGAATTGAAACTGAGGTGGTCTAGAATATATGAGATAGCATGTGGATCATCTAAATCAAGAGGAGTAGCAATCATAATTTCAAAGAATTGTGGTTTTAATGTTTTAAAGGTGAAAAAGGATGGTACAGGTAGATATATTATAATGTATGGGACCTTGGGAGGAGAAGAATATGTTATAGTAAATGTTTATGCTCCCAATCAAAATCAAGGAGAATTTTATCAACATGTGTTTAAAGAAATGGGTAATTTTCAAAATCAAAGGGTTATTATGGCTGGGGACTTTAACATGGTATTGGATAGAAGAAAAGACAAATCCAATCCGATGAGAGAAGATCAGAGAAATAATTTAATGATTTTGAATAAGTTAATTAGTAAGGAAGGGTTGCTAGATGTTTGGAGAGGGGTCAAGGGGAACGAGGAAAGATATACATTTTACTCAACAGCAACTAAGAATTATTCTAGGATAGATTTTATATTTGTGTCCAGGACACTGTTTTCAAGGGTCTTGGGCACAGAGATAGGAGTGATAAAAGTTACAGATCATGCTTTGGTTAATATGGATTTGAAGATACATAAGTATTATAAGGATTATAGAGAAACGAAAAGATGGAGATTGAATTGTAATATTTTTCGTTTTAAACATTTAACAGAAAAAATAGAGAAGGAATTGAGGGAAATTTGGGAATTTAATCAAACAGAAGAATGTACTGAAGCGATAATATGGGATACAATGAAGAGTGTAATGAGAGGAATAGGATTGAGAGAGGCAATAAATTTGAGGAAACAACAAGAAGTTTTTTATCAAAAGCTAGAGGGGGAGATTAGGGATTTGGAAAAGAAGTATTTAGAGAAGAGGGATAAAAAGATTTTTGCAGAATTACAGGGTAAAAGGAAAGAATTGGAGAATAAAGAATTGGACAGGGTACAAAGGAATTTGATTTATACAAAAAGGGAGTATTTTGAGAATAGTAATAAAAATTCTAAAATGTTGGCTAGATTAGCACAAAAAGAAAAAGAAAAAAGCTTAGTGGGGATGATTAAAGATAAGAGGGGCAAAGAATATAATCTATTAAAGGATAAACTGAAAATTTTCCATGAATATTACACGGAGTTATATAAGGCAGGAAAATGGTCGGAAGCTGAGAGTAGAAAATATATCGAAAAAAATTTAAAAATAAAAATCCAAGAAGAAGATAGAGAGAAAATGGAGCAACCATTCACGGAAATCGAAATAGAAAATGCTATAAATAAATTGAAACAGGGGAAAACACCAGGATTGGATGGTCTGGGGGCAGAATATTATAAAGTTTTAAAAAGTTTTTAAAAAAATGTTAATTCCAAAGTTAAAACGGTTGTTTAATGATATTTTACAGGGGGGAGAGATCCCCCCATCGTGGAAACAGTCCTTGACTATTTTAATCCCGAAACCAAGGAAGGATTTAGCAGAACCAGGTTCTTATAGACCAATATCATTAATTAATCAAGATGCTAAATTATTGACAGCAATTTTAGCTAGAAGAATGAATAGTTTTCTAAATAAGTATATAGGGATAGATCAATGTGGTTTCATTCATTCAAGGAAGACAAATGGCAGACTTAACAAGAAGGGTTCTGAATATAATATATTTAATAAAGAAAAATAATTTGAAAGCGGGGGTTCTTGCATTGGATATTTTTAAAGCCTTTGATTGTGTGGAATGGCCTGCATTAAAGATGTTAATAAAAACTATGGGGTTTGGAGAAAAATTTATAGGTATTACTAATCAATTATATACTCATAATGTTATGTCGGTAATTGTAAATGATGGAATAACAGAAACTATTAGCCTAGGCCGGGGAACTAGACAGGGTTGTCCCCTTTCCCCAGTATTATTTGTGTTAGTTATGGAATTGTTAGCGAATGCGATAAGACAAGAGAGGAAATTACTGGGGATAGGGATAGAGGCTAAATGTAAGATAAACCTTTTTGCAGATGATATATTGTTAACATTAGAAAGGCCTATGGAAAATTGGGATTGGATAGAGAAACATTTAGATGAATTTAGAGAAGTAACAGGGTTAAAAGTTAATTGGGATAAATCGGAGATAATGACATTTAATTATAGTAAACTGGAGGAAAGGGGATTTAAACAAAGGAAAGTTGATATAAAGATAAAAAATATAATTAAATATTTAGGTATTGATATATTAAAAGATATGGATAAAATAGAGGAATGGAATTTCAAAAAATTAAAAGATGAAGTTAAAAATAAAATAGAGGATTATAAAAAATTGGGACTATCGTGGTTCGGTAGGATAGCTTTGATTAAAATGAAGATTTTACCGAAGTTTAATTTTTTATTTAGAATGATACCATATAAGATATCAGAGAAAGAAATCAAAGATTGGCAAGTAATGTTAAATAGCTATTGCAATGGGGGGGGGGAGATCAAGGATTACTAAGAATAGATGGTATAAAGCTCAAAAAATAGGGGGACTTGGTCTCCCTAATTTAAAATGGTATTATATAGCTAATCAACTTAGATATATTATGGATATTATTGTTAGAAAAGATTTTATGTGGTGGGAAATAGAAGCATTTGAATTGGGTAATAGGGTGGAGAAATTTTTATTTACAAAACAAGGACATATTATGACAAAAAGATTAGAAAATCCCTTTTTAAAAAATATGTTAGAAATTTGGGGTAGAAATAAGGAAATATTTTTACCAGGTATATCCCCGCTTACTCCAGTGGTGGTTATGGAGGATTTTCCCGAGAATGTTAGACATTTAGAACGAATTTTTAGAGAGAAAAAGGTGATAAGTTTAATGGATTGGCTGGAAAAAATGGAGACAAGACAGCAAATAATTGATAGGGTTGGGGCAGGAAGAATTTTGTGGTTAAATTTAATTCAATTAGTACAATGGGATAAGAAATGGAAGAGGAGACACGAGCATGAAAGGGATTTCACCGCATTTGAGCAGTTGGTTATGTCCAGAGAACTTGTAGAAGGAAATGCATCAGCTAGGGGTCTTACAAAGATGTTATATAAAATGTTGCAGAAATCAGAAGAGCAAGCAGAAAATCTCAAAATAGTTTGGGATACAGAGTTTGAAGAGGAAATATCAAAGGACGAGTGGAACAAGATTTGGGATAGGCGAATATTGAAAAATATGTCTATAAGAATTAAAGAGAATTTTTATAAGCTAATTTGGAGATGGTATTTGACTCCAGTGAGATTAAATAGAATAGATAATAAATGTTCTCCAATGTGTTGGCGAGGGTGTCAGGAGTTGGGTACATATGCTCATATGTTGTGGAGTTGTAAAAATGTAATGGATTTTTGGAAAATGATTTTTGAGGAAATATCAGAAATTGTTGGAGCTGATTTAGAGGTTTGTCCTAAACTAGCTTTGCTATCAATAACGGAAAAGGTGATCGGTCCTCAAAATGTTAAAGAATTAATTATAAACTTGTTAACGGCAGGTAGACTAATGATAGCAAGGAAATGGAAAATTCAGCAAGTTTTCACTATTACTGATTGGTATAAAGAAGTATGGGATATGGCATTGAATGATATGTTGACTTGTAATATCAAATGCAAAAGGGGTCAATTAAAGAAAAAATATTTTCAAGGATATTTGGGGTTTATTTCTGGAATATGTATTAAAAAAGGGGAAAGGGAGTTTACCCTGTCAAGATATGTTGTATTTTTGGAATAATGAACAATTATAGAGTCATTGTATTATTTGGTCCCATGGTGATGGGAGCACTATATTAGTTATATGTGTGTGTTATTTTCTTTGTATTGTTTAAAAATTTAAATAAAAAATATTAAAAAAAAACGCTGGAACGCTGCGCAGAGGGGGGGTGAGATCTGGAGATCTGTGTGTAGAATAAATGGGCCTCTATGCACAGACAGGATTTTAATTCTCCCATCCAGCACACGCGGAGCTCTGCTATCACTCACGCGCCTTCAAGTCTGTGGGCGGGGGGGGGAGGCAATTTTCATTGATTCCCTCTCCCCCCTGAATTCCCCTGTGTCACCTCCCAAGCTGTTCCAGACAGCCTCCGAACCCTTCAGAAGAGATGTTCAGGCAGGCTGAGAGAGAAACCACACTAAGGCGAGCCTGCCACCTGCATTAAACCTGGGATGGGGTGGGGTGAATTATTTATTCAAATGTCCCTGGTGGCAGGACTCTACTTACCAAGACCACGAGGGAAGAATGCAGGCAACTTTCTCTGCAGCCTCTTCCTCTCCTGATTGTGGCAATGTTGGAAGGTCTGGAGCAGGAGGAATTAATACAGTCTCTCCTAGCCCTCCTGTATTCCCTGCAGAATAGAGAAGGGAGTGCAGAATTAAGAAATACGATGACTAATTATTAAAAAGATAATCATTTTCTAGCCTTTTTACCTCAAGCCTTATGCAGGCAGCTGTCCTAGAGATATTTGCACATTCAATGTGAATATCTGAAAGGGGGCTGTATGCATGTTCAGCTGACTGCGCCTGCAATACTACTTGCATTCAGGAACCCTGCCTTATCAGGGTTCCCGGTCATGGAAACTATTGTAAGTGCATTCAGCCTAATGTGCATACAACCCCTTCTCTACTTAGGAACACAGGAAGCTGCCTTATACTGAATCAGACCACTGGTCCATTTATCCTACTATTATCAACTGGTGAACCAGTGTCTGGAGGCTGTTTTGGGGTGGATGCCATGAGGGTAAACAAGCTGAGACTTAAACCACCAGACAACATGGAGGTACTGTGGGTTGGGAAGTCAACAGCTCTGGATGGAGGCTTACAACCACTCTTAGATGGGGTTGCACTCCCTCTAAAAGACCAAGTGCATGGCCTGGGAGTCCTCCTGGACTCTGTGTTAACTGGGGAAAGCCCAGGTGGCTGCGGTATCCAGGAGTGTGTTTTACCAGCTTAGGCTGGTACGCCAGTTGCAGGCCTATGTGGAGAAGACGGACCTTGCCTTGATTGTCCATGCACTAGTGACATCCAGGGTGGACTACTGTAATGCACTGTACGTGGGGCTGCCTTTGAAGATGGCCTGGAAATGTCAGCTGGTGCAGAATGTGGCCATCTGAATGCTGGTGGGGGTGAGGCAATCTGATCATATAACGCCTATACTATGCCAGCTGCACTAGTTGCTGGTGTGTTTCCAAGCCCAATTTAAAGCCTTAAATGGTTTGGGACCAAATTACTTGCATTTTAATTGTATTTCAATGTATATCAACAACAACAAAGCTTTATTACGGTCATAGACCAGTCACTATAAAACAAAGCAAAGCATATTGAGTGCTCTGACATACAATTCAATGAGACAGGTCAGACCGTACAAAACAAAAGTGCCACAAATGACCTGGAGGGGGCAAAAAAAAACCCTAGATGGCATTTTTGCAATGGGGCAATACATAACCCTTTGGTGGAGTCAGCTATAGGTTACTTGCATGAATAGCTGGGGTATCTACCCTCTGCTTCCTAAAAATGCATGCCAGTACACAGAATTAGTTCCAGTAGAGGAGGAGTCTGAACGAAATAGGGTCGTATAAAATTCATTGGATCTGCCAGGATGAGTTTTGGACTTCAGGGTGAAGGGCATGACGAGCTGCAGGTCTCCATAACTCTTGGAGATAACTTCCATGGATTAACCCGGCGGAGAAGCATTCCAGCCGAAGATAAATTCCCTGAATCAAGGGGAATGATGTGAGATAAGCCTTATTTACTCCTTAGAGCCGTTCTTTGCAGTTTTAATTGTCGTTTTGTCAGTTTTGACTGGGGGAGGGCTCGGAGTTAAGGATCAACAGCTTTTGCTCGATACCATGGCTGAAGACCGTACAGTCACTAAAGCTCGCAAACCCTTCATTTCTTTTAAGATTTATGATGCCAATTTGTAATTAAGAGAGTTTTATCTACAGTGAAGTATAAACAAACTTCCTGCCACAACATGATCTTTTTCCAGGAAAATACAAAAGAAATATGGCTTTTTAAAAAAAACCTCACAAGGAGAAGATCGAAAAATAAGTGCTCAAATGGGAAAGAAAGAGGTGCTATAAATTTTCTTACTTTTAACTTTTGGAAAGTCGATGAGAGAAGTAGCTGAGGATTTTACACAGTGCGAGAACGGTATTTGTTGTTTGGGTGCTGGAGACAAAGAGCCAAGATGGCCAGTTGGCCACACAGGATTGGTGGCTTAAGATGGTTGGAAAAATGATGAATAAATTTCAGGACCGGTGCAAGGCAGTTTGGTGCCCTAGGCAAGATCTGATATTTAGCACACACACCCCTTCCCACTTGAGAGCGTTGTATTTTTTTTTCCAAGGCGTTTCTGGCGCCCCCTTTAGCCCTGCGCCCTAGGCAGCTGCCTAGTTGGCCTAATGGTAGCACCAGCCCTGATAAATTTGATGCCTTTGAGAAAAAAATGTAAAGAAAGGATGCTGCAGCAACTCACCAGTATCAGCCCCAGTAGGTCCCTCTTGCCCATGCTGGGACCTGCCCCATCACCTGCCACTCTCTAACTGGTCATGGGGGGGGGGACTAGGTTGCCGAGCCCTGGACTTGAACCTCATGGTAGCCCTAGCTGCACCACTGCCAACAGCACAAAAGAAAACATGGGAAATAAGCAGACAGATGTAATGTGTGCATAATTTATATGGTTACTGGATCCGGTGTTTTAGTGCAAAACCTAAGTTACTTTGGTGAGGAATTTTTATTTTTACAGCTCTACTGCTAGCCTCGCTTTCTGGCCTCTCCCTGTTAGCAATCAACTGCTAACTGAGTAGTGTGGTTTCCTCAGGCAGTCCCACTTGACCTACCTTCCTTCCTCTGCCTTCCATGTGAAGTACCTGAGAGCACCAGGCTGCAGGCAACCCAGCTTTATAGAAAACATCGCTCCTTCATGCACCAGGTCACAGCAATCTAAGGAAAATATACTGCTTAATATACCCTTGTCAAAAGCTGACAAAATTTACCATGTGGGAACTTGTCACCTACAGCCCTGAGAGAGACAGAATGCCTCAGCTTTTAATAAACCTCAGAAAATAGGAGAATAGTATATAAAGAAAAGGTAATGGAAGGTTGCTAATTAACAATTAAGAGTAAAAACTGAAAGGATTTCAATCCACAGAACAAGCAAATTGCCTTCATTCTTCACTGATCTGCACTTAGGTAAGGATAATAGTTAAAAAGAAAGCCTTCTAACCTAATTTCAGGAGCTCCACTCTCAGGGCTTTTTATACCTGAAATAGTTCCCTTAATCTTCACAGTAATGAGTGTTTAAAACAGGCCTGAAAAATCACCTTGGAGATGTTGTGAGTACAGCTACACAATCTTCCCATCTGCACTTTCCATAATTGGTACTATAATGATACACCTCATGATGTCTTACTTATCCCCTACTACCGACTAATAAATATATCAAATTGGCCTAATGCAGACAGGTGTTAAACAGATTTCATTAGAAAGAACCAGGAAGGGGTCATAGAATATCTTACTTCAGCCTGATGTGGCACCCCAATAGTAATTTAAGCTCTTTCCCTCAGTTTCTTACCATATAACACAGGGGTCCCAAACGCAATGCCCACGGGCATCATGACACTCACGGCACAGGGCACCTTCAATGGCACCCACACAGCTCTTCATTCCCCACCACCTTCAAAAAAAAATGTTTCCATAACAAAATTGAAAAACGTTAGGCTGCCAGCCAGGTTCTCCTTCCTGTTCCTGAACAGTCCGCAGATCAGCTGTTCAGCGAACAGGAAGAGAAAGCAAGGCAAAGGAGTAGAGGGGAGATAGAGAGTGAGGCTAGAGGCTAGGAGTGGCAAGGTAAAGAGGTGGGGGGCAGAGAAATAGCGAGGCTAGAGGTTGGGAGTGGGGAAAAACAGCAAGATAAAGGGGTGAGCGGGAGAGAAAGAGCAAGGCTAGGGGCTGGGAAGGGAGAGAAAGAAGGCAGGCTAGGGATGGGGAAGGGAGAGAAATAGGGAGGAAAGGGGTTGGGGGAGAGAAATAGTAAGGCTACAGGCTGGGCATGGAGAGAGAGAGAGCACAAACGGGAAATGTCTGCGTGAACGGAAGAAGATTGGCTGAGCTAATCCCCCTCCTTCCCAGCCTGTAGCCTCACTATTTCTCTCCCCGCTCCCAACTCTTGACTAACCAGACCCCCACAGCAGCCGTTATGTGACTAGCCACATCCTGGAGCCATTGAAGGCTGACCTTCAAATGTATGAGAGAAAGTCCTGACAGAGTTCTCTGAAAGCCTTTTAGCAATTCTCCCGAGGAAGGCCCCAAATATATTGGACCGAAACACACTGGGCTTCTTAAAGAATAATCTACTTTTCCAGCATCTTGAGACTAGTTCTCTCTCTTTGGATCCATGTTGGATGCTTTCTAGTTTTCTCATACTTTTTAGAAATGTACCTCTACAGCTGCGTGACGGTGCTGTGTGCTGCTGAAGCCAGGTCTGGACAGATGGAAGCCCCCTGGGGGACAGATTTGGTTCCCAGGCCTCCAGTTGCCCATCTGTAGAGTAGTGCTTTCAAGATCAACACTTTATATTCCATAGTATTTCCAAAGTAAACTTTGAACCCAGGGGTGGTGAACCACAGGCCCATAGGCCAAATCTGGCCTGCCTGGGGTTCCAATCTGGCCCACCGGAGGGCATGGCAATGGCCCTTCCCCTGGCCGCACCACCTCTCCCCCAACTGCCAATTGTTCAGTGATTTCCCAGCTTTTGCATGTTCCCCACCACCACATTGTGAAAGGTTGAAATGCCTCTCCTAAGGCTTAGCTTCCAGCAGGAACAGGTTTAAGCTAAAATATGCTGGCATTCATATTCTGACCTGCCCCTTTTGCCTTCGGCCCTGCCTACTACTGGAATGTGGCCCCGGAGAGCATCTCCAAAATTGAATTCGGCCCTCAGGCTGAAAGAGGTTCGACACCCCTGTTTTAGCCAGTGCAAGTTAGCTAAAATAGGTTAGGTGGCTCAACGTTCAGCCCCCATCAGCTGGTACCAGGCAGCTACAATTTTCACAAGCTGAACTGTCTTCAAGGACAGCCACACTTAGAACACATATATAGAGAATCAAGAGTAGATTCCACATAACTCCACATTTCCTTCTGGCAAGAAGCTACGCTGTAGGGCTGCACTGTTAATTATGTTTAACTGAAACAACAGGCTGCAGTTTAAAGTTCTCTTCTTTGAAAATTTAAACTTTAATAAGAAATATTTTACAGCTGTAGAGAGTGACATCACAAAGAAGCAACTTAGACATTAAATTATGACTTACTTTTATTGTATCTCTCTGGTCTCGGAATGTAAAAGTAAGTCAGGGCAAGGTCATAAAACAATAATTACCAGCAAAAACTAACAAATTATAGCCATTTCAAAGTGAAAACAGCTAATGAAATGCCAAATGATTCCTGTTCACCAGACAATCACACCCAGAGGGTTGCACAAAATAACTTCCTGCAAAATCCATATGCACAATGAAATATTTAGTATATTCTCTCATAATTGCTGAGGAAGTGACTCTTTTTCCTCCCATTAAATACAATACATGCTTTGCCCATTGTGCCAGAGAAGAAAGCTTTTTCAACTACAGCTCCCATCAGCCCCAGCCAGCATGACCAGTGGTCAGAAATAATGGGAGTTGTAATCATAAACATCTATAAAACACCATGTTGAGGAAGGCTAATCTAGACCACCTGGGACTGAAGACTGGCCCCACCTCCATTTGAAGCCCATTAAAAGGGCTTATTCTGCCACTATGACCTTTGTCAGAGGTTGTATGTTTTTCCCCATTAGTAAGGAATATGAATAAATTGTTTTGCTATTGAGGTGTTTTTATGATGCATTTATTATGAAATTGTCTTTTATATGGAGATGTTGGGCAAGGTGCTGAAGTGTGTGGTTGCTGGGCATTCTTGGATGAAGTTGATTTTCTAGATCTATTTCAATTGGGCTTTAGACCTGGTTTTGGGATAACTTCTGCTGAGAAAGATGGGGGGGGGATGAGACCCTGTAAGTTCTGTTGGGCCTCAGTGACTTTTGATACTACTGTGCGTGGTATCCTTCAGGAGCAGCTGTCTGGATCGGGAGTTGGGGGCACTGTTTTACAGTGGTTCCATTCCTAATTGGATGGTCACTTCCAGAAGGTGGTGCTGGCAGATCATTGCTTTGTTCTGTGGAAATTATGGCACAGGGTTCCATAGGGCTCAGTTTTATCCCCCATGCTGTTTAACATCTACAGTAATACCTTGGATTGCAAGTAACTTGGTTTGAGAGCGTTTTGCAAGACAAGCACATTTTTAGATATTCATTAAAAAAAATTGACTTGATATACAAGCGATGTCTTGCAATACAAGTACTGTAGTACGGCTTAAATTAAAAATCTCTGTACAAATTTTTTTGGGGAATTTCATTTTGATATAAGAGTGTTTTGGATGCACAATGAAATATTTAGTATATTCATTGTGTTTTGGATTACAAGCATGTTTCCAGAACAAATTATGCTCTCAATCCAAGGCATGACTGTACATGAAACCACTAGGGGAGGTTATCTGAGGATATGGACTGAGGTGCCGTCAACATGCCGGTTTTGGTCTATGACCGTAAATAAATAATCTATCTATCATGCTGATGACACCCAGCTCTACCTCTCCTTTTCATCAAACCCAGGGGAAGCAGTGGGTGCCCTGTATCAGTGCTGGAGCTGAGTAATGGACTGGATCAGGGCCAACAAACTGAAGCTCAATTCAGACTAAGATGGAGGTACTGTTAGCAGATGGTGCATCTGGCCACTTGAGTGTTGTTCAACCTGTCTTGGAGGGGGTTGCATTCCCTCTGAAAGATCAGGTATGCAGCTTAGGGGTGCTCCTAGATCCATCATTGAGACCCAGGTGGCCTTAGTGGCTAGGAGCACCACTTATCAGTTTAGGTTGATATACCAGCTGCAACCCTATCTGGGCAGAGAGAGCCTAGTGACAGTTATCCATGCTCTGGTAACCTCCAAGTGGAATTACTGCAATGCTGGCCTGTTATTTCTGGTCTGCTACCTTTGACACATGTACACCCTTACCCCTGTTCTGTCCTGTTTCTGTATTAATGGGGGGGCAGGGGGGGTTGATCCACATGAAAATGAGCCTTGAAATACATATTTGTTCATGTATTTTAAAGCATATTTTCTCTTAAAATAGATGTTTCTAATTTCTCTCTCAAAACATGCCTTTTAAACTATATATATATATATATATATGTATATCAGCCAAGAACTGCTCTGGTAAATTTGGAAAATGCTAAAGCCAGTGGCTTATTAAGGCTGCAGTCCTGTATACAGTACACACACATGAGTAACCCCATCAAACTCAACGGGACTTTTGAGTAGAGATGCCTAGGTTTGTTGTATAACAGCGTTCCCCAAGGTGGTGCCCTCCAGATGGTTTGGACTATAACTCTGGTACTCCTGACCATTGGCCATGGTGGCTGGATGGGTGTTGGTCCAAAACATCTGGAGGACTCCAGGTTGGAGAAGGCTGTTCTCTAATTTCCAATCCGCATCCATTAATCCAGGAGACATGGATCAAGCCAGTTCAGAATTCATAAATAATGAATTGCTCAAGCATCCCTATATTGGGTATGGGATAGAATGTAGGGAAGAGGCAAAGAAAGTTTAATTCCTTCCAGGAATACCATGACATACAGACTGGTAAATAGGCAAAATAGGGTACAGATTTTTAGGTGCGAGAGTTTTAACTTGCGGCGGGGGGAGGAGGGTGTTTAAACATACAATCCCCACCTGCAGTCTTAGCTGCTGCAAAGCAGTAAATCATTGGGAGGAATTTCAAAAGGGCTGCTTTGAAAACGTATTTACCACCCTGAAAATTGTCATGAATTTTATATATACGCGTGGACAAATGGACATATGAGAGAGAGAGATGGTATATCCCAAGACATGTACAAGCATATCTTCACAGTGTGTATTTCAGATACCATTGTTAAAGTGAGCTGCCACTGAAAATCAGACCATGAACCTTTTCAGCATATTCTGTTTGGTGGTAAGCACATCTTTGGCATTCCATTCACAAATTCCATAAGCTACAAATTTACAAAAAGAAGACTGGTCACATTTACTGTGTGTAACATCCCTGAAATGGTTACCAAGGGAACCAGCTAAAAGCAGAGTGCTCAGAAACTTTAAGTTCAAGTCAAAGTTATACTAGACACCTTGGGGACAAGATCATCAGAATTTCTATAAAGGGTCAGATCAATGGTCAATCAAGCCTAGTGTATTACTTGTACAGATGCTGCAATAGTGCCATTGTGCTCTTGCAGGATCGTTTGTACTTCACAAAATACTGCCTAACAGGCACTTTGCACTCTCCATAGACCTGGTGGAAAATTTCTTTCACCCTGAAGGATGAATTCAATTTCAGAGATGCTCACAGGGGAGTGGGGGTGGGAGGGCTCATTGCACTGGTGGGTAGGCCCAAAGCCAAAGGAAGTGGGGAGAAGGCAAAAGGGGTGGGCCAGAAATGCAAAAAAACAACAACACCAAAACACCACACACTGGCATATTATACAGCTTAAAGTTCTTACTGCCAATAACTAAGCCTCGGGAGAGGCATTTCAACCTTTTAGAATGGGGGGGGGAGTACAAAAGCCAGTAAAACACCAAAACACCAAACAATAGGAGCTTGGAGGGAAGGTGTGTGGCCATCTGTGGAACCCTGGCCTGGAGGGCTGGATAAGAACCCCAGGAAAGCTGGATTTGCCCCCCCCCCGAGGTTCCCAGCCCTGCCATAGACCTTCCTGTGATATCTGCAATCCAGCATCTATAGTAGAGAGGGGCCTTCTTAGTGGTGGCACCCCACTTCTGGAATGACCTCCTGAAAGAGGTTCACCTGGCACCTATGTTATCTTTTTGGCACCAGCAAAGACCTTTCTTTTCTCAAAAGGCAGTTGGAGACCTCGTTTAAAATTTAAAATCTTTATGGCAGTTTTATTGATTCCTGTGCTGTTTGTTCACCAAGGTGTTGTTCGCCAAATACCAATCTTTCCCTTTTCCTCTTTACTATCATGGCCCTGTTGTTGGTTGTGACCCACCCCTGTTTAAACAGCCACTGCCTCCAAACATGTCCATCCCCTGTGTAGAGTAGTCAAAATGAAAGCTACCTGTCCTGTTGCCAATGTGGGTGAAGGGGAAAAAATCCTACTTGGCCCCTAGGTAACCAGCTAATCCCACACCACATGACCAGGGTGACCAGGCGGGTGCAGAGCTCCAGAGGACAGGCACCAAAGGGGCGGGCTCTCAGCATTGTAGCTATTTACCAGCTATTGGCCAAGCTGCACGCTCTGGGTGCTCGAAGCCACCCACTGTCCTGGTATCATGTCTCACTTCTGCAGCCAGGTGAAAGCATGGCTCTCTCCCCACCAGCCTTGATGCACAGGGAAGGTGGGGAAGGAGTGCATGTGTGCGCTTTGGGCCATGATGATTTTGGAAGGATAGGTCATGGCAGGAGATGATGAAAATCATGTGGCTCAAGATTCGTGATGGGCATAGCAGAAGGCATTAGTGCTTTGTTCCTTTAAATAGCTACCAACATACCAGTGGCTTGTAAAAACCAACCCCAGAACCAAAAGATGCATTCAAATTAAAAATATCTGGTACAATAGCTTCAAAACTGAATTGGCTGCACAAAGAATTGCATCCATAGCAAAACTGGAAGTTTTTATGTAACTCCGACTATTTTCTATATTGTCAAAGAAGAGTTGAAATGAATGTGCTTCTCTCCCCCCCCCGCCTCGCTCTCCATTTTTTCCAGTGAATTTTGATCTTGAGTCTTCTCTGAATGAGTAAATGTTCAGTAGAAATCAACATTTGACAGTATATGCATGCAGCAATACTATCTGACATGCAGCAGCATCCCGTATTTCTCAGGTACCTGACAGCTGACATGCAGTACAAGTTAGTATGTTATGTTAGGTGACAGTTGACTTCCAGTAGTAGTCAATCTTTGACAATATCTGAATGATGAGTTGCGATCTCATTTAGTAAAATCTGTATAAACCTCATTTATTTACAGCACAATCCTATACCTGTCTGCTGAGACATAAGCCCCATTTAGCTCAATGAGACTTGCCCCCAGGTAATTGTAGGCCAATCAGGAAACATTCCCTCAAATTAGAAGCACATTATCTCAAGGAGAGCCTCCAGCAACATCAAGTAGACCGCTCAACAAGGTCTGCCACGGATGGCCTTCTCCTTATCCCATCAGCCAGAGCAGCCAGAGCAGCCAGAGCAGCCAGGCTGGTGGGGACTAGGAAGAGGGCCTTCTCTGTGGTGGCCCCCACATTATGGAACTCCCTCCCTAGTGACCTTCGCCATGCCCCCTCCGTGATGAGCTTCCGCTGTGCATTAAAAACATGGCTGTTCAGGCGGGAATATGGGGTGGGTTAGGTTTTTAAAAGAATTTTTTATATTGTTTTAATTATTATATTTTATTGTATTGTTTTATTGTATTTTAATTGTACATCGCCCAGGGTGGCCAGGTGACCAGCCAGATGGGGGATTGATAAATATAAGAAATAAATAAATAATAAATAGTGAAGAAAATACCAAAGCCATCTATTTTTAACATTTGGTGTCAAATTTCTATTCCAATATCTGCCTTGGGGTAACATTTCACAAGCAAAATCCAAACAGCAAAATTTAAAAATGTGCCAGTAAAAAAAAAAAGTATTCAAGCTCTACTTCAAAGAAATGTATAAGTGGAAAAAAATTGAATGGGCTAAAGCACTGCCACCCAGAAGCTGCAACTCCTTCTGATCTGTTCAGCTCTGTATATCTCTTCCCCTTTATCTCTTCTGTGTTCCCTTCCCCTTTATTTATCCTGGTGGCAACTTTGAAGAATGGAGGAGGATTGTTTAATGAGGGCAGATCACTGCTGCGGTGTCATTTAATACTAGGACACTGGGGAATGTTAACAAATGCCTAGGTTTACCTTTTATGCCCACCTAATTTATTTGTAGTGAGGGTTCTATCATGTTCTGAGCAAATACAAAAGCAAATTGAGTAGAAGCTGATGCCTTTAACCACAGCAAAACCCAAATACCACAGTGTGACCACCAGTGGTGGTCATTGTACTGCCAGAGGGGAATGTTTAAAAATGCACCATTTCAGGCTGTGGGCTCTGCCAATGCCCTGCACTGTAGTAGCCTGGGTTGCAGCAGGGACCCGTTCTTGAGCAAGGTTCAGGTTAGGCCAGGTTTCTCAAGTAAGCAAGATGGGAAGAGATCAGCACCATGGAAAGCTCCTTCAAAAAAAGGCCACTTTGCAGAATTCTCTCCTAAGATTATCCACCATTATTTTTGTGGCAACTGCCATCCCCACAACCATCCCCACCCCACACACACAATGCCCCCAGAATGACACCAGGTCCGGAACATTGTGGAGGATGCAAAATACTGGCCAGGCTGCCAACACGGTTGCTGCTGCCGCCATTTGCAGCAGCAGGGAAGGAAACCTTGGGATGGGGGGGAAGAGAAAGAAGCTGTGCTTCTGCCACTGCTAATGGCGAGCCCCATCCCCGAGCAACTGTGGGAAAAGCTGAATTTCTCCTCCCGCTGGAGAAATTTGGTGAAATGGTTCCCCTCAATTCCTCTGTCCACTGTAGGGTGGAGGACAATTTGAAGAGGCCATCTGCACACAGATCTAGCATCCATGTAAACACAGAATTGGCTCACTTCACAATGGATGACGGCAAGATCCTGCAGTATTCTCCTGAAGGTGACAGACAGTGCCCTCTAGAACATGCCTCAGAATCTTCTGCAATGTGCAGGGCTCACATTCTGTGGCACAGGCTCGAGAGCTAATTCAGTGTAAAAAATGTTCCCTGTTTGAAGGCACAACATTTTGTGTACCCACGGTTAATAATCTCAAATAGTAGATATAACACAAGCAAATGCAGATTCATTTTTTCCTATGAACTGGTGATCAAATACCATAATCCTCAATTGTATTTTTGATTGGACATATGTAGGAATGGACAAACCTGTCCATTTTGGTTTCACTCCATTTCTCATTTTTCCAGTCTTAAGTTTGGTTTCTCCCCGACTTTTAGAATTTCTCCAATCTTAAATTGAGTTCATCCTGAACTTTGAGAACATCCTGAACATTTTTTAAAGTTCACATGAAAATGTATACCTATTTTTGTGTGCATCCATAGAAGGAAACAAAGTTCTTCCCCACCCCTTAAGTATGACACTCTAAGGCTGCAGTCCTAAATATACTTACTAGGGAAAGTGTCCTGTTCATCTCCTTGCTATGCAAACATACACACCCAGCACTAATTGCAATGGAGGAGTCAATTAAGCAAGCCAAAGGTGAAGCAAAGTTTTTACCAGCAAACAAGGATTTTCCAGTAATAAGTCAGGGGCATAGCCAAAGTCAAGCACACAGGATAGCAGGCAAGTCTAATCAGAAACCAGAGGCAGCAGCATCAGGCAGAAATCCAAGGTCAATAATACCACAGTCCAAACATGCTACAAGAAGCTGGAGCTTTAAAAAAAAACCAGTGTTGTTTTCATCAAAGTCCAGACAGAAAATGCAAGCTTATATTTCCAGGGCCTCCTGAGCCCCACCCATGGCTCAGCTGCTGTATATTACAATCCCTGCTGCCTGCTCCTGAGGAGTTCTTCCTTGGAGTTGGCGGGTACTTCACCTTAAAGGAGCCCTACTGATCTGTCTCTTAAGGTGACAGAGCTCTGTGGGACTGGGTGGACACTCAGCCTCTGCCTCTGAAGCAGAGCTCCGCTCTCTCTTCTGCTAGGGGGCAACCCGTGGTCCTCTCCCCTGAGAGAGGTGGCTCCATGGCTTCATGTGTCTCAGGGAGCTCTAGCTCCTCAGAAGAGGAGAAGGATCCCTCCAGTGGGGGCATGACAATAAACCACATTGGGCTGCTTGAAAAATTAATTCCATTTAAACATGGACAAGACGGTGCTGCTTGGTGCCACTTCATTCATGCCAAATTTCCTTCATGGAAATTTATCTCTGTGTAGGAAAAACAACAACAATCCATCCCTTATGAAAATGGTGCTAAGATCCCAGTTGACTGTACCAATATCATTTACAGAGCAAATGGGATGGATGAATCACTTTATTTCTGGTCCATCCATGCCGCTTCCTCATGTGTTTACCCATGAGTCCATTCTGTCCCATTTCTCCAGTTAATGGGTGTATGTGTTAAACATCTGCACGAAAATGTGCTTTGAAATACAAATAGCATACTGTTTCTAAATATATTTTCTCTCAAAATATGCATTTTTAAATGCATTCTTAATACCTCTTTTCGGCTGAGAACTATGTTGCAACACTCAGAGAAGTGTGAAAAATGAACACATGAAAATAGGAAGCTGCACTATAATAAATTGAACCCTTGGTCCATCTAGCCCAGTGTTGTCAACACTGGCTGGCAGCAGCTCTCCAGGGCTTCAGGCAGGAATTTTTCCAGCCCTATCTAGATATGCTGGGGAGTGGGGATCGAACCTGGGACCTTCTGCATGCAAAGCAGGTGCTCTGCCACTGAGCCATGGTCCTTCCTCTGATGGAAATCTAATGGATCCCTGTGTTTTGATCTAGACATTAGTCTGGGAGGTGTGTGCGTGCAATTCAGGTCAGTTTGTATCAGAATCCACAAAGATCTCATTCACCAAGCATGCCTAAGCAGAACCTATTTTAAATAACTGATTCCCTGCCCACCATATTTTCCTTTAACAAGCTGTTAAAGGTAAATTACATGTGCAACTGAGTATATGACCTCAAGCATCTTTTTCTGAAGCTGAAATGCTGAGTCCACAGCTGTTTTTTGCAATATGATTTGGAGTTATACATGTGTGCCACATTGTTTCTCTCATTCCCTGATTTATTGCAGACAACATCATAGCGCGCGCGCACACACACACACACACACACACACACACACATATATATGTTTTCACTACTCTAGAGAGTCAATCACAGAAAATTAATCACAATAATAATAATAAATTACCTTTGTACATTTGAAACAAGAAATGCCAATACCCCTGAGGTGACTAGAATAGCAAAAGCCATGCATGAGTAAATAGGCAACCATGCCATGGGGAAAAGCAGAAGGTTCTTTCTATCCTTAGGCCAATGGTATCTAATCAAGGCCCTGCACGGCTGCTTTTCACATGAGATAAACACACACACACACACCAGAGAATCTAGGCAGTGGGAGACCTGTACAGCATATGAAAGAAACAAAAGACAAAAAAACAGTTTTCTTGCTGCATTTTGTTTACGAAATGAATCTCTTCTCTGGTCCAAAAATAGTCCTGTATGATCCTAATTCTTTAAAAAAAAGAAATTGCCCCGTTAAGAAAAAAGAAGGTTGCAGAGCCAGAGGCAGTAGTTTCAGGAGTGAGGGCAGGGAGTGCTGGGCCGGGGACCCAAAACAATCTCGTGTATGATTTTTCACAGGGCTAGGGCCAGTTTTGAAGGGACCTTGGCATGGAGTCCCCCTCCTATGTTGAATGAATGGCCCCAGTTTAAATTTCCCAGAATGCCCCTTTAAAATAGGTCAGTGTTATTACCAAGCCATACCTCACACTCTTAGCTGCTACACCAGGGATGGGCAACTTATGGTCATCCAGTTGTTTTGGCCTACAACTCCCATTGGCCCTAACCACTAACCAGCACAACCAATGGTGAGGAATGATAGGAGTTGTAGGCCAAAACATCTGGAGGGCCACAAACTGTCCACCCCCGCGCTACACCATCCTCATTCTTCTATGCCATTCTGAAGCATTTTGCATTTGGCAGACCTGTGTTCCTTTACCAGCATTCAAGTCTAAAAGTCAGGCCTGGTGTCAGCACCTGGCATCCTTGGACAGCTTCCAGGGCCCACACCAGCAGGGCCCACACCAGCAGGTCCACTGCATGTGTCTGTTTTGGGTCCCTTCGGAAGGGCAGATGGATCTGGGAACTGCCTGCCATTTTAAATTTCCCACAGTGCCCCAGACCCAGAGCACCCAATATAATGTCACTCTGGGTGCTTACCCAGGGAATGAAGTGAGACGGCAAGGCTCCCAAGAGAACAGGTGGGAGGAATTATGCCTGCCTTTTCTGCCACTTCAGCCAGTGATGCAAAAGCAAGTGTTCAAGGCAAGAGCTGGCCACCCTAAGGTGAAGAGCTTTGAACCCCCACCCAAAAGGACTACATAAATGAGATGTACTTCTGGTGGCCTACCACTAGGAATGGGTAAGAAATTTCTTTTCAGTTTGTTGGTTTTTATAGAAGAATTTACCAAAATTCACAAAGTTCTTCATATTCAGAAGAGAAAGAACTTGGGGTTCTTGTTGTCGTTATTGTTGTTTAAAAAAAATTGAATGTAGGATTTTTATTTAAAAAATTGAATGGTCAGATTCACCCCTCCCTATCTACCACATGGGGCTGCCTTTTTTTGCCCTGACAGCTGGTTATCTCACCAGTGGTTTGTCGTTACAAGGAGTGACCACAGCTCAGTGGTGGAGCATATGCTTGCCATGTAAGAAGGTCCCAGGTTCAATCCTTGGCACATCTTCAGTTAGAGGGATCATGTAGGGCCCCTCTCTGCCTGAAACTGATGCCAGTCAGAATAGACAATACTGGACTAGAAGGGCAAATGGTTTGCCCTGATATAAGGCAGTTTTCTATTTTCTTAACTTACCGGTTCCTGCACCCTGACAGGCTGAGGACCAACCTGTGTTCCATTCTGTTATTGCTCTTTCATTTCTGCCCTCTCTCATCCGTCCCGCCCGCTCTCTTTTATATGCTGCCTATCCCCCATTTTGAAAGCAGACTTTTCCTCCCAGTGCTGCGGCCATGGCAGCTGCTGCCTCATCTAATGTGTCTAACCATAAAATATAGTAAAATAGATTAAATTTTATAATGTAATATAAAAATTTCCAGAAATGTTTTTTAAAAAATTATATATATAAAACATGTATAAGACAACAACAATTACGTAGACCTGTAAAATACAACGTCTTAAGGGCTGAAGATGATACAAATGTCCTTTCAGACTTGAGGACCTCTCTCTCTAGATGAAGTAATATTAGTGCCAAAGTTTTTTTTGTTTGGTGCTTCCAGAGAATGTCCTCACAGCATGTAAGCTTTCTTAACTTGTGTGTAGAAGCCAAACGCGTTTCGGCCCAAAGGCCTTCTTCAGTGGCCCTGTAGTTTTCACTAAGGTCAATATACAAGCTAATGCTCTGTATCACTCCAATTCAAGGTTGGTTTCATCTACCAAGCTCCTGAGGCAACAGGAGTGAAAACTACAGGGCCACTGAAGAAGGCCTTTGGGCCGAAACGCGTTTGGCTTCTACACACAAGTTAAGAAAGCTTACATGCTGTGAGGACATTCTCTGGAAGCACCAAACAAAAAAAACTTTGGCACTAATATTACTTCATCTAGAGAGAGAGGTCCTCAAGTCTGAAAGGACATTTGTATCATCTTCAGCCCTTAAGACGTTGTATTTTACAGGTCTACGTAATTGTTGTTGTCTTATACATGTTTTATATATATAATTTTTTAAAAAACATTTCTGGAAATTTTTATATTACATTATAAAATTTAATCTATTTTACTATATTTTATGGTTATTTTTTATATATACAAATTCTTGACTTTTAAGTTTCTATGCTTTGTGTTTGTCAGGATTTTAAACATAGTCCCTTGTTGTATGTTTCTCATCTAATGTGTCTGACATCAGTAACTGTGATGAATGGTGTGTTGACAGTCCAGCATGCTTCGCTGAGAAGCAAAAGCCTGAACAAAGTGAATCAAACTTGTCCGGGGCTAGTCCTGTCAATACCTATCTGCCTGTATGAAGGCCCAGGCTAACGTTTGGCTTTAACCAAGCCATTACTGCTTTCAGTTGCAGGAATCAGATTGAATCATAACTCTCAAATAAATTCAGCAGCAACTGCAATAAATACACCTATCAATAATGCTGTTTCTTTTCATGGGGTTCACATAAAAGTGTAACAACAACAGAAGTCTGCTTTTGAAAAAGTAGTGTATAAAAAGATGGATCTCTTTTTATTCATGGGGCAATGAAAGAAATATCGTTCTTTCAAGGCCAGTGCCAGTTTTGAGAGGGCTCTGGATAAGTTGCCTTTGGGGGGGGGGATGCCACCCATGGTGCCCCCCCCCAGGAAGCTTACCAGCCAGTGGAAAGGAAGGAAGATGTCAGCACCAGTGTCAGCCCCAGTGAGTTCTCCTGGGACCCAATGAAGAGAAGCATCTTTCCTCCGAACTCTTGAGAGACTCGCTCAGCAACCCGCATGCTCGGGGGGGAGGGGCAGTCAGTTGCCCATCAAGCCTGAAGGGACAAAATGCATCCCCGCCGCATCAATCCCCCTCCCCCTTCTCCATTCCTCCCCCACGCCTGTAGCCCCAACTAGAATGGCTACTAGTCATGGTAGTCATCTGCTCCCTCCGGGAGGCATCTGAGCACAAGCCGCAGGCGAGTGCTCTTGCAGCGGCGGCAGCATCTGCACAGGGAAAAGGCACCACAGAGCGAGCAAGGAGCAAGCAAGAGAAAAGTGCGCTTCTTCCCTCCCTCCTTTCCTTTCTCTTCTCTCTTTCCCTCTCTTTCTCTCTTCTCCCCCCTTCCTGCCTTCCCTCCCCCCCCTTCTTTCTGCTTTTCTCCCTCATTCTTTCTGCTTCACTCTCAAACACCACCACCCCGCATAACACACACTCACACCAAATCTCCTTCATTCCCCCTTTCTGCAAACAATGTAGAGCTGGGGAACCCGGAAGTCGCTTTCCACGGCTCGGCGAGTTGAACTGGGGAAAGGTAGGTCGAGCGGAGATCGGGGGGTGTCCGAGCCCAGCAAGTTCACCGAGCTTCTACGCCCCCCCCAATCGAGCTCAGCGCACATCCCTAGCGGTAGAGCACAAGCTTTGTGTGCAGAAGGTACCAGGTTCAATTGCTGGCATCTCCAGGTATGGCTGGAGAGTTGCTGTTAACCTGTGTAGACAGTACTGAGCGATATTGACCAATGGTCAGAACAAGGCAGCTCCCTATGTTCCTAATCCTAATGTGCTAGTTTTCGACATGCAGGGAGGATTTTTCCCCCTCCTCCATGTAGGAGCCATTCAAATTGATACCCCAGATGCATTCTGTAGTGGTACTCTCCCCCGATAATTGTACCCCATGGTTTTTTTCTGTTGAAAAGCTGACAACACAAAGCTATTCATCAGACAGGCCACACCGCACAATGTATATAGAATGTATACAGAAAATAGTATACTGTACAAATAAAATTAATATGACTATGACAGCATGTAATTCCTATATTGGTATAATTTCCACATAGGAAATTCTGTGTATTCTGCAAATGGACTGCCACATCTGATGACTGTACATGGCCCACCTATACACACTGCAAGAAGCCCCAATTAGCAGTGGCTTTCAACAGCATATATATGTGATCAATAGACACATGAATTCATCATGCACAGTGGTGTATGACTGGGCAATTTCCTTCACAGAAGTGGTACAAGTCAAAGCTGAGTGATGCAGACATTAATCATCTTACATATATAGATTAATTAACAGTTTGCCCATTTAAATTGAAATTTCATAACATTATGCATTCATGGAGAAATACCTATAGAGGAATATCTGTAAACAAACTCACAATGGAATACAAACTACATGAGAGTTTCACACAAAAGGTACAAGAACTCCTGCTGATGCATGTTTTTGGTAATAATATCCTTATGTAGTCCTCCATGGGTGTTCATCTTTAGAGGTAAAAATTGACATTGAAATTGGCCCCAAGAAAGAGAAATATTGCATTCTCCTCGGGTATTAAAGGCAAGGAAACTCATAGGAACCTACTAAATTACCAGTAATAAAGAGAATTCTATTTTGTAAAAGCCTTGGGTTAGGTAAAGCTTGGTCATGAAAAGAGGGAGTGTGCCGATAAGTGAGCAATAGAGGCATGAAAGAAAATGAAGCTAAACTGAATCTCCACAGTTGGTAGTAATAGCAATTCACATAGTGCATGGACAACTGGGTTGCAATTTGCACAATGTATATAATCTGTATTCTTGCTTGCTTCCCCCGGACCCCCCCCCCCCAAGAGAATGCTTGTTCACAGCCTGTTAGGAACAGGGCAGTTCACAAATGGCTTCTCAAGATTCTCCGCCCTATTTGTGGGCAGAGAAATGGGCGGGGGGGGGGGCATTTCACCAAATTCCTCCAGGGGAAGAAGAAATTCTCCAGCTGTTCCTTGCGGCTGGGTCTCACCACTAGCAGTGATAGTAGCAAAGCTTCTTTCATTTTCCTCACGCGTTCCCCAGCCACTGCCACTGCAAGTGACAGCAGCAGCAGTCACTGTTGTGAGAGCTGGACTAACCCGGGTTCAAAAGCTTACCTAGCCAATGACCCTCAGTCCTAGTCACGCAGACGGAAGGAGGAGATAACAGCAGTTAATAAAGATTAAAGAGTTTATTTGTAAGACCCAATTACATGGGATTAAGGCAAGCAATGCAAGTTTCTCTCCTACGCAGAAGAGATGCCCCCATCTCGCTAAATCATTGCAGATACAAGTCCAAGACCCCAGTGGCAAGGCTGAGATGAAGTGAAGTGAAGTGACTGACTTGAAGTAGAAGTCCAGAACAAGAGTGAAGCTGTCAACAAGTGTCAGTCTTTATACACGGGTTAGAGCTGCATCTTCAGCCTACCGGGTGGCGGTGAAGGCAGCAAAAAAGAATTTCTATGCTGCCTCCATTGCATCTGCAGAGTGCTGCCCCAGGAGGCTGTTCCAAGTGGTCCGGAGTCTGGTCGGTCCAGTCGCTCCGGACCCACTGGAACAGTCAAAAGCCTCCTGTGAGGCTTTAGCGAAGCACTTCGCAGATAAAATCGATCGGATTAGGAGTGGGATATCGTACGTCGTGGACACAGGGAGTGAGCGGGAGGAGGCCAATGGCAGACCGGTTTTGTGGGATCGGTTTCGGCTTCTTCCTTCTGATGAAGTGGACAAGGTGCTTTCATCTGTGAGGCCGACCACCTGCTTGCTTGACCCTTGCCCATCCTGGCTCATCATGAGCTGCAGGGAGAGACTGGGTGAGGGGATCAAGGCGGTGGTGAATGCCTCCCTCGAGGAGGGAGTGATGCCATCAGCCCTCAAGGAGGCAGTAATAAGACCGCTTCTAAAGAAGCCCTCCTTGGATCCCCAGGATTTAAACAACTTTCGCCCAGTCTCCAATTTACCATTTCTGGGCAAGGTGATCGAGCGGGTGGTGGGTGCTCAGTTGAAGGCACACTTGGATGAAGCCGATTATTTGGATCCGTGCCAGTCGGGCTTCAGGTCTGGACATGGGACGGAGACGGCCTTGGTCGCCTTGGTGGATGATATGAGGAGGGCTTTGGATAGGGGCGAATGCTCCTTTCTAGTCCTCCTCGATCTCTCAGCGGCTTTTGATACCGTTGACCACGGTATCCTCCTGGACCGTCTGGAGGGGTTGGGCTTGGGAGGCACTGTATTGCAGTGGTTCCGGTCCTTCCTCTCTGGAAGGTATCAGAGGGTAGTTCTCGGGGAGGAGGCTTCGGACCCTCGGCTGCTCACTTGTGGAGTGCCGCAGGGTTCCATCCTCTCCCCGATGTTATTCAACATCTACCTCAAGCCGCTGGGAGCTATCATCAGGAGGTTTGGGGTGCAGTGTCATCAGTATGCGGATGACACGCAGCTCTACCTCTGTTTTAAGTCCTCACCGAGGTTGGCCATTGAGACCCTGTCCAAGTGCCTGGAGTCAGTGGCTGGCTGGATGGGAAGGAACATGCTGAAACTGAACCCCGACAAGACCGAGGTACTTCTGGTGGGGGACAAGGGAAGGTTAGGGGATGTTGACCTGGTGCTGAATGGGGTACATCTACCCCTGAAGGACCAGGTCCGCAGCTTGGGGGTCATTCTAGACTCCCAGCTGTCCATGGAGGCTCAGGTGGCAGCTGTGAGCCGGGCGGCGCTGTATCAACTCCATCTGATACGGCAGCTGCGCCCCTACCTTCCTAATCACCTGCTCCCATCAGTGGTTCATGCCTTGGTCTCCTCTCGCCTAGACTACTGTAATGCGCTCTACGTGGGGTTACCCTTGAAGACGGTCCGGAAGCTTCAGCTGGTACAGAACGCGGCGGCTCGCCTGATTAAGGGCAGCCGCCGGCGTGATCACATCACGCCAGTGCTTAAAGAGTTGCACTGGCTACCAGTTGCTTGCCGAGCCGAATTCAAGGTGTTGGTTTTGACCTTTAAAACCCTACACGGCTCCGGCCCAGCTTATCTCAAGGAGCGCCTCCAGCAACATCAAGTAGGCCGCTCAACAAGGTCTGCCACGGACGGCCTTCTCCTTATCCCATCAGCCAGAGCAGCCAGGCTGGTGGGGACTAGGAAGAGGGCCTTCTCTGTGGCGGCCCCCACATTATGGAACTCCCTCCCTAGTGACCTTCGCCATGCCCCCTCCGTGATGAGCTTCCGCCGTGCATTAAAAACATGGCTGTTCAGGCGGGAATATGGGGTGGGTTAGGTTTTTAATGAGAATTTTTTATATTGTTTTAATTATTATATTTTATTGTGTTTTATTGTATTTTAATTGTACATCGCCCAGGGTGGCCGGGTGACCGGCCAGATGGGCGATTGATAAATGTAATAAATAAATAAATAAAATAAATACCCAAAGACCCTGTACCTACAAATAGGATATTACTCACCAGTTATATAACCTATTCTTCACAACATGTTGACTGCAACTTGTCACATCATTGCTGACTCATAAACCTTGAGACTATGTCTGATGACAGTAGACCTTGTGTACTTCACCTCAGGAGATATCCTCCATGTCAGGTGACAATCCTGATGTCAGGTGACAATCTCATTCTGCCCACCATGCAAAACCTAACGTCCCCCTGCTTTTTGCATATAGGTGCAGAACATGGTATTTACCGAATACAACAGAGCTTTGTTGACTCTGATGCTGTTCTTTCATCTATGGACTTTGATAAAAAAAAAACTTTACAGGGATAACTTTACGTGCCAGAAATTTGAACCACCATCAAATCACTTCTGATGTATCCCTCCTCATGACACAGTTTTATTTGCAGACCCAAAACTTTGTGCATTGCTATCTGCCTGCAGCATAGCAATCCTGGCTTTGGTTTCCTGAAAAAACTGTAATAGGTTTTTCACATCAATCCCAGCATCATTTAAACATTTTAAACCATTTAAACTATTTAAACAAATGCAATAACTATTCAAGCTTTACAATAGCATAATAGCACAATATATAATACAATGCATTCAGTTCAACTTCAGTTGAACTCTAACTTTTAAATGATTGTTTCTTACAAAATCAATCAAACAAAGTATGGTTATAAAAATAACAAACCTCAGGTGTATTCTCGTTGTTCTTACTATCACAACCACAACTGGCATTTCTGTGAATCTGTAAGCCACCTGTGCTCTGAGTTGTAATATATTCTGAAGTATGATGTTCCCTCCAGATAACACACAACTCCTTTTCAGAGCTCTCCAACTGTCCTGTTGGTCTAACAGCCTGCCTATTACACTGATAGCAATATCTGGCCTTGTTGTTTGCACAATGAAGCTCAATTGCCCAATGCTTCTGTGTAGCATTCCAAACTGCTTTTCTATCAGCATGTGCTTGAAAATCCTCAATTATTTGGAGTCTCGCACTGAGTTAACTATCTCCAAATTCTCAATCACATCCATGATTTTCTCTGGTATGTTGCAGTAAGATACTGCCTTCTTGGTTCCTCCCTCAACTTCCATTTACAGATAGACAGTTGATCATCACTAAGCAGTTTCAATTCAAAATGAAATTCCAATTATATCAATTATATCATATTGCTTTTATCTGTCCAGAAAAAACAATAGATCATCCATCTAACAAAGTACATACAGTCTGTCCCTGTTCCTCCTGTTTAACAAACAAACATTGATCTGCCTCTCTGTGCAAATCCCAAATCAGCAATGTTTGAGTTCAAAACAGAATTCCAGCCTCCAGCTGATTTCTAGCTTTACCTACAGAAAATCTCTCAGACAGTTTTCCATTTAAAATGCTTATGTTCCAATATTTCCAACTGTGAAATATTAATACATTTCTCCACATTCTTAAACATCAGTCTAACTGTTTCCTAAAACAAATTGTTGTTGCACTCTCCTCATGATTATCCAGCCCCTTTTAACCTGAGCAAAACCACAAGCAACCAATCTTGCTATTTGACACAACCTTTCAATCTGGTTAGTTTTGTTGTCCAATTTTTTTATTTCTATATAAAACAAACACATAATATCAACCATATAACAATTAACAAAACAAAATAGACCTCCGATTTTTCTTCTACAGCAAATACAGGTAACAATAATTTTTCTTACTCAATAATCCAAATGAGAAATCTCTTTCTTCCCATTGTCCCAGATTCACTTATTATTCCATAAATCCACAAACAAACAAATCATTATTTTCCAGTCTCTGCAAAAAGTCAATTAGAGGTTTCCACTCAATAATAAATGCAGATGTTGTCCTTTCTCTAATTAGTGATGTAAGTTTGGCCATCTCTGCCAGCTCCAGCATCTTGACCAACCATTCTTCTATCGTAGGCACTGCTGGACCTTTCCATTTCTGTGCATATAGTAGTCTCGCTGCCGTTGTCATGTATAAAAATAAAGTTCCATATCTTCCTTCTAGCTGACTGTCCATTATTCCCAATAGTAAAGCCTCTGGTTTCAATTGAAAAGTAATCCTTAAAATCTTTTGCATTAATAAATGAATTTCAACCCAAAAACTTTTAGCTTTCTTACATGTCCACCACATATGATAAAAGGTTCCTTCCTGTTGTTCACATTTCCAACATATATCTGATGCACCGCTATACATTCTAGCCAATTTCTCCGGCGACAAATACCAACGATACATCATCTTATAAAAATTCTCTTTAAGACTGGAGCATAAAGTAAATTTCAAACCTTTTAACCACATATTTTCCCATTGTGTCATTAATATATTATAACCAAAATTTTGAGCCCATTTTATCATACATTCCTTCACTTGCTCTTCCTCAGTTTCAAATTTCAACAAAAGCTTATACATTCTTGAAATAAGATGTTCATCATTTAGACATAATTCCCTTTCAAAGTCAGATACCCTCTGTTCAAAATCATACAACCTTTTATCAACTTTAAACCTTTCTACCATCTGTAAATAGGAGAACCATTGACATGTATGACCTTCTTTTATCAGTTCTTCTCTTGATTTTATTTTACATTCATCTTGTGAAAAATTCAGCAAATCACGATATGTCAACCAACTGTATTTACTTAACATTTCTCTTCTATGATGAGCTTCTTGTGCTGATAGCCACAATGGTACTCTCCGACAAAACCTAGGTTTATATTTATTCCAAATTTTCAAAATGGCACTTCTAACACAGTGATTATTAAATTCTACATTCACTTTAACTTTATCATACCACATGTACCCATGCCATCCAAATCTCAAATCATATCCCTCTAAATCTAATAATCGACTATTTTTCAACAAAACCCATTCTTTGATCCATACTAAACAACAAGCAGCAAAATATAACTTCAGGTCAGGTAGACCCAACCCCCCTCTTTCTTTTGCATCCTGTAAAATCTTAAACTTAACCCGTGGCTTTTTCCCTTGCCATACAAATCTAGATATATCCTTCTGCCATTGTTTAAATGATATTTGCGATGTCACAATAGGAATAGTCTGAAACAAAAACAACATTCTAGGTAATACATTCATCTTGATTGTGGCTATTCTCCCCAAAAGTGACAATTGAGCTTTATCCCATCTTTCTAAATCTTTTTTCATTTCATTCCAAGACTTTACATAATTATTTTGAAACAACATACAATTCTTATTTGTTAATGTGATACCTAAATACTTTACTTTCTTTTCAACCTTAAAACCTGATTTATTTGACAATTTTATTTGATCTTGAATTTTCATATTTTTTGTTAATATCTTTGTCTTTAGTTTATTAACCTTAAAACCAGCTACAGCACCAAACTCCTTCAATTTAACCATTAACGTTTCTATTCCTTTCAGAGGATCTTCCAAAGTTAACACCAAATCATCTGCGAAAGCTCTCAGCTTATAAGACTCTTTTTTAATTTTTATGCCTCCAATTCTATCATCTTGTCTTATATCTCTGTTCAATATTTCAAGCACAAGAATGAACAACAAAGGTGATAATGGGCAACCTTGTCTTGTTCCTCTATGTATTCCACACGGTTTCGTCATATCGCCATTGACAATTATTTGTGCTGTTTGTGAAGTATAAATTGACTTTATCCATTTTATAAAGTTCTCTCCAAAATCCATTTCCTTCAGTACTTTAAATAGAAACCCCCAATTTAAATTGTCAAACGCTTTCTCTGCATCTAAGAAAATTAATGCAGCATGTTTTTCATTATGCTTTTCCAAGTACTCCAATATATCTAAGACTGTTCTAACATTATCCCTCAGCTGTCTTTTAGGTAAAAAACCACATTGATCTTCATGAATAAATTCTTGAAGAATTATTTTTAATCTTTCCACCAATATCATTGTAAACAGCTTGTAGTCATTATTCAGTAATGATATTGGTCTATAATTTCTTGTTAAGGTTAAGTCTTGTCCCTCTTTAGGTATTAATGTTATATTTGCCTCTTTCCATGTCTCCGGCATCCGGCCTCCTTGCAAAATAGAATTCATCGTTTTTTGTAAAGGTTGTATGAGTTCATCTTCAAATCTCTGATAGTATTTACCAGAAAGTCCATCCGGTCCTGGCGCCTTTCCTGGTTTAACCTTTTTTATAGCACCCACCAATTCACTTATTGTTATAGGACCATTCATAATATGTCTCTGTTCCTCTGTAATCTTAGGTAACTTTTGTTTTTCAATATATTCATCTATTTTTTCTGATGAAACATTATGTCCTTTATATAAATTAGAGTAATAATAGTAAAATGATTTTTGTATCTCCTTATTGTCTGTTAATACTTTATCGCCCTCTTGTACTTTTATTATCATTTTCTTTTCTCTTTCTTTTCGCAATCTATAAGCCAACCATCTCCCAGGTTTGTTTGCAAATTCAAAGTTCCTCTGTTTCATATAATTCAATTTTATTTCCATTTCTCTTGTTGTTACCATAGATAACTGTTGTTGCAACATTTTAATCTGTTAGAAAATATTTGAGTTTCCTGGAGAGATCTTTAATTCTTCCTCCTTCTTTTTTATTTCCTCCAGAATTTTTTGCATTTTCTCTTGTCTCTTGGCCTTAAGTTGAGTATTATATTGTATAAAATAACCTCTAATAAAAGCTTTACTTGCATCCCAAACCATTCTCAGATCTGTACCCTTATCTAAGTTAATTTCAAAAAATTATTTTAGTTTCTTTTTACAATCTTCCAACACAGCTGTATTTTGTAATAACGTTTCATTTAATCTCCATCTAAAAACAGTGGATTTTCTTTTGCAAACCATAGTCACAGGATTATGATCTGAGAAAGTCTTTGGTAAAATCTCTATTTTAGAAGTTTTAGTGACAAAGTCTTTAGTTGTCAGGAACATGCCTTTTTGATCTGATGGAAAATCTGAGACTGGTGGACTTATGGAGGCAAAAGAATGGTGATTCAAGGGAATATACTTATTTTTCTGAGAGACACAGATCATTTTCGAGAATAGATATGTTCTCAGTCTCAGATTTTCCATCAGATCAAAAAGGCTTTTTGGGAGTTTTCCTTGATAACTTGTAATATTTCTTTCTGAAGTTCTGTCCATTTGTGGAAGCATGACCCCATTCCAGTCTCCCATCAAACACCAACTTTCATATGATAAATCCATTAGAATATCCATAAGCTTCTTATAAAACACCGCTTTATCTTGGTTAGGTGCATAAATTCCCATTACCATTGTCTTAAATCCATTTAAGTTGACTTCTACTCCCACAAATCTACCTTGTTCAACAGCAAATACTAATTTTGGTTTTAAATGGGATTTAATATACAAAACAACTCCATTTTTCTTTTTAGCATGTGCCGAGATAAATTCTTCACCTAATGTTTTATAGACCAAATACTTTATATCTTTTTTCTTGATATGAGTCTCTTGTAAACAAATGATGTCTTGCTTTAATTTTTTCAAATAGTAAAATACTTTTTTCCTCTTTTGAGGGGCATTTGCGCCATTAATATTCCATGTTAAACATTTGTAATCCATAATCAGTAGAAATTTAAAATATACATATATATATTAATCTTAATCTGTGCCTGTGGCCAAGGCCATCCTTTCTTCTCCCCGTTTCATCTCCTCAAAATCTCTTTTAAATCTTTCTAGGAAATCTCTGGCTTTTTGAACTGAATTCAGCTTGAATCTCTGATCTTTGAAGGAAAAAACCACACCTTCTGGAATCTCCCAACGAAAAGCAATCTTTTTCTGTTTCAGCAGTACAGTCAAAAAGGCATAATCTTTCCGTTTACATAAAAATCTAATAGGTACTTCTTTCAGAACAATTATAGAATTATCCTCCTCCTTCAATCCTGTAGCAAAATGTTTTTGAAGAACCTGATCCCTTGTGTTCTTCCTAACAAAATGAACCATGATGTCTCTTGGTACTCTTTTATTTCTGGCATAGGCAGAGTTAACTCTATAAATCTTGTCAAGCTCTATTTCCATATCTCCTTCATCCACGGCCAGAAAATCCGCCAAAATTTTAATCATTCTGTCTCTAGTATCCTCTTCTTCCTTCTCTGGGATATTTCTAAATCTCAGACAGTGTTCATTTGCTCTCAGTCCCAGTAAGGACATGTGATCTAGCTCCCCTTCAACTTCTCTAGTTATCACTTCAGTTTTATTCTCTAATATTTCAACTTTATCAGCAATCTGTTTAACCTCACCCGAGATTTGCTTTACTGACCCATCCAGTTTTTTAACTGCATCAGTCATATCCATTTTCATTTTCAAGATCTTTTCATCCATACTTTGCTCAAAGGCATTAATCCTGTTTTCCATCTTATCCATCCTACTGTCCAGTTTATTTCCCAACTCTTCAAATAAATTCTGAAGTAACTCTGGCGTAACCATCTTATCTGAACCTAGATCCAAAGATGCTTTCCTACTTCCTGAACCTTTTTTCGCAGCCATTGTATAATACAATCGAAGAGCCAAGTTTTTATTTATTTATTTATTTATTTATTTATTATATTTATCAATCACCCATCTGGCCGGTCACCCGGCCACCCTGGGCGATGTACAATTAAAATACAATAAAACACAATAAAACATAATAATTAAAACAATATAAAAAAAAAAAAATTCTCATTAAAAACCTAACCCACCCCATATTCCCGCCTGAACAGCCATGTTTTTAATGCACGGCGGAAGCTCATCACGGAGGGGGCATGGCGAAGGTCACTAGGGAGGGAGTTCCATAATGTGGGGGCCGCCACAGAGAAGGCCCTCTTCCTAGTCCCCACCAGCCTGGCTGCTCTGGCTGATGGGATAAGGAGAAGGCCGTCCGTGGCAGACCTTGTTGAGCGGCCTACTTGATGTTGCTGGAGGCGCTCCTTAAAAAGTTTAAAAAAAGAAGGAAAAAAAAGTGAGGAAGAGAAGGGGGGGGAAAAACCCTCCTCTAGTAAAAGCTCAGATTTCAAGGCCTCTTGAATCACGTCTCTAACACAGCAGGCTTAGACTTCTTATCTGGTTGTTATGGAACTCATGAGTCATAAGTCATAACCAAAACATCCAGCAACAATCCCACAGCAGCCATCTCTTTTCTAGCAACTTTTTTCACAGCCAAACTTTCGTCAATAATAAAATTATTAAAAATGCAAATAGTGAGAAAGGATAGTCATAATAGAATACCTCCTTTCTTCTTCTTCTCCTTAATTAACTTTTTGCCCGAATTTTTTAGCCATTAAAGCCTCCAACGTCTTGTGTTCTTCGCAACCCCCCTTCTTTTTAGTCCCAGAAAAAAGGAATTATTTCACCATAATATAGTCCTTAATTGCTGTAGTAGGAAACTCCCTTCGTCATAGATAGTTTGTAATCCATAAATCATTGGGAAATGAAGATTTTTTGCAGGCTAAGTGTCTTTTAAAGCTCTGATTAGCGGTTTGAGCAAGATGTAGATTCCACCCCCCCTGACTGGTGTAATGTCTCCACTGAACAAGCCTTCGCTTAAACAGTGAATACACAAATACCGATCGTCCGGGGTGTCTGTGGTTAATCTCTTCGTTCTCCCCAATAAACTGGGGTGATTTATGTCAGCTGAAATTGCTTCCAGCTGTTTCTTTACTGCTATCAGCCTCCCTTCTTCAGAGAGCGTCTGCCTGCCGAAAAACCTCACCCGGAAGTCAATCTGGTTAGTTTTCACCTAAAAATCTGGTTAGTTTTCACCTAAAAAATTTATCTGGTAACAATGAGTTCCATGGACTGCTGTTTCTTTCACCAGCTTCCATGTTTTGTTCTTTATCCAAAGAATTCAACTCAGCTTGCATAGCCTGAAGCTATGGTTCAGCTTCCTTAACAGACAATTTTTCACCTCTTTGAAATTTTGAGTTTCAAAATGGCTTTTCCTGCAAATTCATCCTGATATCTCACAGGTTGTTTGACTCACCTGTTCCTTACCTCATCAGTTATCAGGTTTCTGTTCCAATGAACTTGCACCAATGATGAACAATCATTTGTTTAGCCTCCTCTAAACCAAATGTGTATCAGAGTTTGTCAAATTTACCTGACTGTTTTTCAGTAGATGCTTTTCTATTCTGACTCAGCGTGAGGCACCCCCTGCATTAACATAATTAATTTTGAAAAAATCTCCCCTTTTCATTCAGCATTATACTTAACACTTCTAGATAATCTCACTATCCAAGTGTTATTCATGTGAAACACAATATTCTCATATTTTAGAAAAATCTCATGTAAGCCTCCCTTACAGATTTCTTCTAACTTTGAGGTGTATGTACCTACATATCAGATCCAAGATCCTGAAATGTTTCTCCAGAAGATTCCTCTATACATTACTCTCCACAAGGTGTACAGTTCAACACAGAACTAAAACTTCTATCATGTACATAATCAAATCATTTAAGAGTTCTACCCAAACCTCATTAGCCAAATTAGCATCACCTCTTCTGAGTGTTTGTTTACTCATCCACACAATCCATGTGTTCAATATCACATCCTGTTAGAAATGCATCAGAGTATGCACTGAATTGAACTCCCCCCCCCATATCTCAAAAGAAATAGGTAACATGGGTAATATGCTTGTTTCCCACCCAAGCACAAAACACCTTGACTTTGTTCAATACTCCAGCTTTCTATCTAACATGTACACAACCTGTACCTAGTGTATTGATCAATTAACATCATGAAATAACATGCTTCTCCTCTAAAAACCATCAGAGTACCCACAAAATCACCAAGAACAAATTTATTTTATTTATTTATTTATTTATTATATTTATACCCCGCCTTTTTTCCTGCGAGGAACCCAAGGTGGCTTACATAATCCTCTCCATTTTATCCTCACAACAACAACCCTGTGAGGTAGGTTAGGCTGAGAGTCAGTGACTGGCCCAAAGTCACCCAGTGGGTTTCACGGCCAAGCGGGGACTAGAACCCAGATCTCCCGAGTCCCAGTCCAACACTCTCACCACTACGCCACTTCATCCAGGATCCTTCCCTGCTTCCCTCTCTCAAAGCCCTCATTAAAATGAAATGAACTGGTTTTCAGCTTGCCTTCCAGTTTAGCTCCTGAAAGTTAGTTTTACCTTGTATAGTGCACAAAATTACCTTTCATGTGAAAATTACTATTTTCCAAATGCTTTCCCCACCACAGTTTGCATTTTCTTTCACAGCCTGTGAATCTAAATGACCAAACATCATGTGATATGCATGCATGTACATGTCATACATATAAGCATTTAGTTGCAATAGTACAACTTTCCATTTCTTTATTACATCATTACAGTATGATAAAAGAAATAATCCATCTCTTAGCTTTGCCATATAAACATACCTTCTAATTATGCAGTATTTTACATTTTGCTACAGAGAAATCCTCAATACACTCACAGCAGTCATATATACTCAGTACATTTCCTGACATTTCAGAGCATATATTATACTTTCTTGAGTCCAAGTGATTCAAACTTTCAAGAAATACAGTTTCAAAAACATGACTTTTAAACTCCTGACTATTTGCATAGTCCTCTTTCTGCTTATTTATGTCCAACACAGAAACTTTGTTTTAACATGTCTGTCCACAAACAAAATAATGTCAATTTTGTTATGTCCTGGGTTAAAACACTATGTTTTCCCATCAGCAGCACCCGTGCTGATTTCAAGCCCCTTTCTTCTGTGATCCCACATGAAGAAAATTGAAGAACAACTTCCCATTTGAAGCACAGCTTTCTCTGTTCAAAAACTGCTGCGCTGCTTTCTTCCCTGCTGTTTAAAAACCCATGCCTCCACTGGTTTAGTACAGCCTCTCATGTAGTATCAAGTTTCTCAAGATACATTCCAGTCACACGTGACTTTGCTGTGACACACGCTCCAGACGCTTTGTCCACGTCTGACGTAATCCTCGTCATTTTGTAATCCAAGCTATTTGTTGACACAATGCAAAAGATAGCTGAGCCTCTGCTGAGCGAAGAAGCAAACTGTAAAAGAAATATGATCCTCCTGCTGTAGTCTTGTCTCAAAGAGTAGACACAGAGCCTCCTGGAGATATTTCCTTGCCCGATACAGCTCCTTGACAATCACTCCAGCAAGCTGTGGAAAACGAAATCCTTGTGTCCAGCGTTGTTCACTGTTCAGTAGCCTCGGATCTGCCAAGCCTGGCACCTCCGTTCCAGCTTCTTCCAAAACGAAAAATCCTTCGTCTCTCTTCCTCTGCATTCCTCAGTTGTGCTGTATTCTTTCATCCCTGGCACAAAGCCCTGCCAGCCAAAAGATTACAAGCCACATCGCCTCCCCCCCCCCGGTTGTGTTTACATTCCAACCGTTCCTTACAAACATAAACAATCTCTTCACCTAGTAACTGCTGAAATTCTCCTGCATCCCTGGATTATCTGAACCAATAATCTTGATGCCATCTACGCCTGTTATCTGGCCTGTAATCTGGCCAACTGGGTTATCTCTGGGTGATCTGGGCCCATAACCAGATGTGAGAGCTGGACTGGCCCGGGTTCAAAAGCTTACCTAGCCAGTGACCCTCAGTCCTAGTCACGCAGATGGAAGGAGGAGATAACAGCAGTTAATAAAGATTAAAGAGTTTATTTGTAAGACCCAATTACATGGGATTAAGGCAAGCAATGCAAGTTTCTCTCTTTCGCAGAAGAGATGCCCCCATCTCACTACATCATTGCAGATACAAGTCCAAGACCCCAGTGGCAAGGCTGAGATGAAGTGAAGTGAAGTGACTGACTTGAAGTAGAAGTCCAGAACAAGAGTGAAGCTGTCAACAAGTGTCAGTCTTTATACCCAAAGACCCTGTACCTATAAATAGGATATTACTCAGATATAACCTATTCTTCACAACATGTTGACTGCAACTTGTCACATGATTGCTGACTCATAAACCTTGAGACTATGTCTGGTGACAATAGACCTTGTGTACTTCACCTCAGGAGACATCCTCCATGTCAGGTGACAATCCTGATGTCAGGTGACAATCTCATTCTGCCCACCATGCAAAACCTAACAACTGCATGGCAGAGTGGGCCACCATTTTGCATCCTCCACCATGCCCCACACCTAGCATCATTCTGGAATATTGCAGGTGGGGGGGGGGAATTGTGGTTGCCACACAAGACATGGCGGAGAATATTCAGAGAAAAATCTCCAAAACGGCCTTCTTTTATTAGGGAAGAAGAATCTCAGAAATGTTCTTAGAAAAATGTCTGCTGAGAAATTTCAGCTCAGCTCTTTTAAAAGATATTACCAAACAATAGCAGACAGCCATAACGTTGAATACCATCCCTGTTTACAGATACAGTACCTGCTTTATTCAAAATACTTCCCTCACAATCGTAAAGATTAGTGTTCCTTATAGTGATGTAAATCATAATTGGGTGTAATGAATGTTACTAACTCTCCTCCTGTCCTGAAATTGCTTGGCTCAACAGTGGCTTGACAGTATCCTGTGCATCCGGCTGAATCACTCAATCACCCCAGTATGAGCACAATAACTTGATTCTAAATTGAGTCTAAAAGGCAATTAAATAAGTTAAAAGAAACTTATTCAGGAATCAGTCCTGAGATAATGATTTTCTTTTAAACAAAGACATCAATGATTAATCTGAGCTTTTGGCTTTCTTAGCCTTAAGGTTCTTCTTTCCCAGTCCCCGGGCCCCCGCCCCCTTCAGCTTTTATCTGCAACGTTAAGTGCTAGCAAAGCTCTAAAAGGAAGTCTGGGAGTTTCATGATTTCATATCCCTGGGCTTCAAGGGACAAACAAAACAGGAAGTGGGAGAGCCATGATTCGGATCACCCTTCTTAAAGAAATAATAGTAATGAATAATGACCTCAGCTGTGGTGGGAAAGCCAATGGCAGTGGGAGGGGGAGGAATTTAACCCTTTCCCTGAGCTAGTTTCCTGATTAGAATTATCTCTCCTAAAGCTATTTGCCTTATCAGTGCAGGGGAAGGGTACATATGATATGTGTAAGTTTTCCACTGTGAGGCTAATAGGGAAAATAGTGTGGCATGAAAGATTTCCCCAGGAACATTATCACCATCACCATCAGAATCTGATTCACCACCATCACCACCATCCACCAGTCCACTCCTGTTGTTTTCATTCAGGAAATCCTAACCCCAGATCTCCTATGTCATATCAAGATGAGTCTAAGTCAAATGTCTGGCCTTGAGCTGACAGAATGGAGGTACCTTCCAGTTGTGTTTTCATGATTTCATGTTTGTCTAATAGTGCATGCCAAATATCTGACGTTCTACAAAATGTGTGGAACAACTTCTGCAGCATCCATAAGCCCAAAGAGCTGGCCCTGGTTTCTCCATTCATGTCCATCTGAACATGGCCATAGACATCTGAAGTAGAAGTAATATGTATGTGAATTGCTTTGGAAGAAATACTGGATTGGATCCAGGATCTGCCTTCCATGGATGGAAGGACTCTGCCCAATTGGGGGGGATCCCTCTACCCACACCACAGTTCATCCCATTCACCAGGGTCCCTTGGCCCTCTGTTAGCATTTTCAGGGGGCTGGAGGGGCTGCTGTGGGGAGGAGGGGGTAGGGAAGTCAACTTCCACCAGCCCAGTTGCATGCGCCTAGATCCCACCCATCACCTGCAGGGCTGAATTTATCATCTAGTACATCCTTGCCGGTCTGGTGCCCTCCAGTTGTTTTTGACTGCAACTCCCAGCATTCCTGACCATTAGCCATGCTACCTAGGGCTGATAAGTGTTGAAGTCCCAAACATCTGGAGGGCACCAGACTGGCAAGGTCTAGTAAGGCTATTGGTTGGTGTCTAATATTGTGAGCTGCCCTGAGAACTTTGGTATAAGATGGTCTATAAATACTGTAAACAAACAAACTAACTAAAAGCGTAAATGTGATGTTCATAAGTACCATTATGGTGCATCATCTGATGACTGGACATAACTTGCACCCAGATTTCTCTGTGTATTCCATTGGTACCCATGCACTCCTGGACCTTCATTTTAATTATTCTTCCTTTCAACTCATCCATCATTCATGTATCTTATTTTAAAAGAGACTCCACGTTGATTTTGGTGTTGATCTTTAAAGCTATCATATCTCACCACAGCATGTACATAGCATGTAGCATAGCTCTGTATTTGCTCCATTGACCCCTCACACTTACAGTATAGTTCTGAGACTGATCTCAATGGCCTTTTGGTCCCTTCAACTCTATGATTCCACCTTTGCTTTGCAAATCTTCATCTGGTCATTTCCTATAACTTCCATACTTTCCCTACAGTCAAAAGGGACAGTGGGATTATCTCCAAACTAAGGATGCTCCTTGTGGTGAGGAATGTTGCCATTTCATAGTGAGAATGCAGATCTATATAAAGGACAACTTGTCCTGATGCAGAAATCCACATGCACAACAGTAGGGTGGGCATGAGTTGCTGTGCATGGAGATATTCATGTGCCTACCTGTCTAAGGAATGCATGTGTTTGTTGCTTTCAGTGCTGACCACGGAGGAATTGATGCATGGGGGCTTTCAAACCCCACTATCTCCGACATGGAGCAGAGCTGGAAAGAGGCACCTGTATTCAGTCTCATCACTTCCTGGAATCCATGACTGATACTGTTAAAGATGATCATACCAACCATCAGTTAAGCTATTCATATCTCCTTCCTCATGAATAGGCATCCAACTAGGGCTCCAATGGATGCAGAAACCTTTGTGCATACGATTTCTGATCCTGCAAGGGGATCTCTGCGCAGAAGCCATGAGTGCAGTCATCTGGAGTTTTGGAGTGTGCTGTCATCAGTATTCTGATGACACACAGCTCTATTTCTCCTTTTCATCTTCATCAGGTGAGGCTGTAGATGTGCTAAATCTGTGCCTGGCTGCGACAGTGGACTGGATGAGGGCTAATAAACTGAAACTCAATCCAGACAAGACCAAGATGCTTTTAGTGGGTGGTTTATCTGACTGGATGGAGGATGCTCAGCCAGCCTGTTCTGGATGGGGTTGCACTCCTCCTGAAGGAGTGGGTTTGTAGCTTGGAAGTTCTCCTGGAGCCATCTTTGTCACTTGAGGCTTAGGTGGCCTCAATGGCATGGAGTGCCTTCTACCAACTTCAGTTGGTGACCCAGCTATGCCCCTATCTGGACAGGGATAACCTGGACTTCAGTTATCTATGTTCCGGTAACTTCCAAATTAGATTACTGCTAATGCACTCTACATGTGGCTGCCACACAGACAGTTCAGAAGCTGCCACTAGTGCAAAATGCAGCAGCCAGACTGATAACAGGGACAAGATGATCTGAACATATAACACTGATTCTGGCCCACTTGCACTGGCTGCCTGTAGCCCGAGTCAAGGTGCTGGTTTTGACCTATAAAGCCTTACACAGCTCGGGACCACAATATCTATGGAGCCCCTCTCCTGGCATGAACCCACCCGTATGCTACATTCATCATGTAAGGCACTCCTCCAGGTGCCTCCTCCAAGGGAGGTTCAGAAGGTGACAACAAGGGAGAGGGCCTTGTCAGTGGTGCCCCCCTCCCAATTATGGAATGATCTCCCTGATGAGGCCTGCCTGGTGCCAACATTGTTATTTTTTCAGCGCCACATTAAGACCTTCCTCTTCTCTCAGGCATTTGGCAGCATACAGTGAGGTTTTAATCAGGAGCTGGATTTTTCTTGCTGTTGATTGTTTAAAATAGTTTTAGATATATGTGTGTCTCTGTGTGCATTGTCTGCTTATATGTTTGTATGTATGTGTTTTTATTATGTATTTTTAATGTTTTAATCTTTGTAAACCACCCAGAGAGCTTTGGCTATTGGGCGGTATGGAAATGTAATAAATGGAAAGAAATGCTGGATTGGGATGACTTTCTCTTGGAAGACCACTGTGGTTCAGTGTGAAAACTTTAATCTTTCACCATCCTTGACTACTCAGGAATTATGTCCTGTGAGTAACAATTGCCAAAGAAGTAATAATTAATACTTTAATACTTATTGCATATATATATATATATATATAGAGAGAGAGAGAGAGAGAGAGAGAGAGAGAGAATGGATATGTATTTCATTGCTTCTTGTGCTAGTGGATATTACTGAGTACCAGCAGTCAACTCTAACGGAAAACAGAATTGCAGAGAAAGGAATTAAGGATAGAACATTAGAGAGAGGGAAATGATTGTAATCATTCTTTGATTCCTTATATTATAATCATGACATTAAGGCTCATCATTATGACTTTAAGTCAACATTGCCCCAAGGCGATTATTGGAGTAACCATTTAACTAGAAGGCCAGTGGATTAGTTATTTCTAGTATTGTGTATAACAGACGATAAAGCATAATAAGCTGTTTTGTGTAATCTCTTTGTTTTTAGCAGGTCACAGTGTTAATTTCTCAGAAACATACAGGGAGTCTAGAAGAAGCAATGAAAGACCATGAAAGGATTTTTAAAAAAAAAAATAAAAAAAAGTTTGACAGGAGCAAGAAAACAAGGAGGACTTCCCACACTTTTAAAAATCAATATTTTTAATTGATTTTTTCAGCATATAATAAAGGTAGCAACATGAACATGAATTAAATTAAAAGAAAAATAGATAGATAGATAGATAGATAGATAGATCTCCAAACATTCAATGATTAAACTGTTGTGGTATCAACTGCAAGCTGGGCACTTTTGTTTTGTTTTGTTATGGTATGTTTTGGTACAATGGCTGTCTCAAAACAGTTATGTTTACATCTCAGCCAAGACTGTGTTATTGTTAAACTATTCCTGGACCAGCCTAGAAAAAGATCTCTGGGAACCAACTGTCACGTGTTTGTTTTCTCTGACGTAGTGAACTGCTCCAAACAGAAGCCCTTTTAAGGGAAAGAACTTTAGCTTTGCCTCGTGTTCTTCTTCTTGTTCTTACAACTACAACAATATAACTATTTGTAAAGTTTTCCTTCTCTCCATTGGACTAATGCTTGCTATGCATTTATACTCTACACATAAACTATATCTAAAAAATGTATACTCTATAGTGCTTACTTGAAATAAGTAAATAAACAAATAAAATAGGGTACTCAAAAGTTACTTAATTTATTACATTTATATCCTGCCTTTCCTCCAAGGAGCCCAAGGCCGCGCACACACATAATCCTCCTCCTCTCCATTTTATCCTCACAACAACCCTGTGAGGTAGGTTAGGCTGAGAACCAGTGACTGGCCCAAAGACACCCAGTGAACTTCATGGCTGAGTGGAGACTGGAACCCAGGTCTCTTGAGTCCCAGTCCAACACTCCCACCACTACAGTACACTGTATTTTTCTCAAGAAGCCTTTTAAAAGTTTTAAACGGTATTCAAAGAAGTTTAAAAGTTATGACCCATCACATGATAGTGTGGAAACCCCTTCATCCTTCAATCCAGGTAAGTACAATGGAACAGGATTTTTAAGAAGGGGAGAGGGAGATAGTGAAAGCGAAAGGGAGGAAGTTGGAAGGAGTGCAGAAGATTCATGCACAGCCCCTTAAGCTAACATTGGCTTAGCTGCTGGTGACATAACAGAGGGCCTGGGCAGCATAGATTCAGCCAGCTCCGGGCTAGGAGACACATGCCTGAAAAAAATGACTATACCCTCCCCACTTCAGAAAGGCTGCCCCACAATCCATTGCCTGCAACAAGGAAACAGCATTCTTTCCACTGATTCTAGGCTACGACAAGTAAATAGTCCATATATTTTTTTAAAAAAAATATCATATGAATAGGACCTTAAATAAAATGGACTTTAAAAATCATTACCAATACATAGAAAATGGACAAAACTTTGAAGTTTGGGATTTCACCATTATGTGGGATATATGTGTAGTGCACCTGCAGTGATCAGTAAAAAAAATAATAACAGATAAACGCAAGTAAGTGACTCTTCTACAAGTGCAAAAATAATGCTGTTGTAGCTTAACTTATGTTCTGGGGTTTTAGTGGTAATCATTATTTTGTGATTTGCTCACATTTGCTCTTCGCTACTAAATCAGCATCTAAAGCAGAAATGTCAAGTCGAAACTCTATAAGGAGGAGAAAATAAACATGTATACTGTTTGCACAGCAATAGCGGCATATTGCAAGGCATTCTCTGACAAAGCAATGCAGTAGAATGCAAGCAAGCAAGCAACAAAGAACCCAGAGCAGACTCCAGGGGAAGTCATAATCATAAAGTCATCTTGGACGAGGATAATAAAAACAGTGTTAGAGTAAACAAAGTCAGCCTGCTGTAGCACAGAATAAATTGCAGTGGGGCGGGGAGCAAAATGTAAGTGTAGCTTGCAAGGCACAACATATTTATCCTTGGTTGTACAGAGTGAAAAGTAGTTAGCAGGTAATTAGGAAGCACAAATGTCACAATAACAGAATTAGAGATCATTATCAGACAATACCACAAAACACTCTGGAAAAGCATGGAAGAACGAGAAGCAGTTGCATGAACAAAGCTAAGACTGCAGTCTTGTCCACGCTTACACTGAACGTGGTGGCCCTTTACTTCTGAGTGCATATGCAGAGATTGAGCTGTACAAGTTCAGTCATTATCTTCTATGAAAAATAATTGCTGCAACTGTTGGAGCAGGAACTATGGACACAAAAGGATGATTGTATGTACAACTTCTAAATTGCTGGATGGCAGATATAATGGAACTCCACTTTCTGAAAGATGTTGCCCATGTAATAACTTTGAGGTAGAATCCATACAGCATGTTTTACTTTCCTGCAGCTTCTACCATAGGGCCAGGAAAGACCTGATCTACCCTATTCTACAGTCTTTTCCTGGGCACCCTACGGAATTTTTAATAACTTTATTACTCAGCAGCTCTGATAAGTTAATCACTGAGCAAGTGGCCAAATTTCTGAACCAGGCTATCTTTACCAGATTATGTTTGACTTCCCGTTTTCACGTGTCTAATTAACTGAGTTGTTTGTCTGTACTATATTGTGTGAGGAATAGTCTATTGACTGTAATAAAGATTGTTGTTGTACAACTTTGGGCACACAGAATCCTGTGCCCACAGTTTCTGACACACGGTTGGGAACTGGATATGCAGCAGGGATATTTAGACAGAGGGATGACTGTAGCCCCAGGTCTTTTTCCCCCCATCCCTTTTCCCTGTCAGGATAACAGGGATGGGGACTTGGACTCCAGGACTCGACTCGTGAGTCGGACTGAGTCCCCCCTGTGACTCGAGTCCCACTCGAGTCCCAATATTTTTAATGGGACTCGAGACTCGACTCGGGACTCGAGACCAAGGACCCTTCAACATCCCTGGGCTGTGCCAGAAAGAGTGGAGAAAAGTGCGATCGCCAGCGAAGATTTTTTAAAAATGATTTTCCTAAAATGCAACCTTTCAGACATTTTGGGTTTGGCTGCCTCTGCCTGCCTGTTTGGGGTTCCCTGACTCCTCTGCCTGCCTGGTTATTTTGGGTTTGTCTGCCTGGTCTGTTCTTGTCAAAATCAGTTGCAGAGTTTTGAAATAAAAAGGCACACTTGTGCATAGAATTTATTTAAGCCACACATCTGAAGTAGCCTTATTTTGTTGGGAAAACCCCCCATTGATTTTAATAGGGACTCATGGAGTCAGCTTTGGGAGGGACTCGTGACTCATGAGTCACCATTTTGGACCAAGGACTCAGGACTCGAGACTCGGGTCCAAAGACTCGTGACTCGACTCGAGACCAAGGACTCTTCAACATCCCTGCAGGATAATACTGTCAATGTGCCTATGATGAACTACTCCTTTAAATCTCATCCTATTTTGTAATTTACCTCCTGTTTCCAGTCCATAAGAATTAAGATTACTGTGGCTGTTGAGCATCTGTGAGTTATCATATGGTAGACTTCCCCAACCTGGTCCCCTTCAGAAGTTTTCGACTACAACTCCCAACAGTCCTGACTATTGGACCATGGTGACTGGGGCTGATGGGAGTTGAGCTCCAAAACATCTGGAGGGCACCAGGCTTGGGAAGCCAGCTATACACATATCAGGGCCCTCCTTGCATCTATAAAAGCTAGTTGGAAAGTTCTCTTGTCTGCACTACTGTTTTTGTTTTTCGTTTTGTTTTGTTTTACAGATGTATATCCCATCCTTCAGTACAAGCATTTCCATGGCACCTAACAAAACAAATGACTATACCCTCCCCACTTCAGAAAGGCTTCCCCACATTCCATTACCAAAACAAAACAAATGGAAAAGACAATAGAAGCAGTAAAATCTTGAAACAAAAACAACTCAAGAATGAAGCAACACATATCTTGGAGCATAAAGCTAGTATCATTAGAGGTTAAAAGGTCTGGGGAAATTAAAAGGTTTTCACCAAAATGATCTTATACCAAAATGATATAAGAGAAGGTGCCAAGCAAGCCTCCATAGCATTTGAAAGGTGGGCTGCCACAACTGAGAAAGCCCTTCCTTCATCCACTACCCATCTCACCTCAGACAGCAGGAGCAGCCTCCAAAGATGACCCTAGTGGATGGGCAGGTAGGTACATCCTTCACATACCCAGTTCCCAAGCTGTGTAAAGCTTTAAAGGTAAGTAAGTACAAGCACTGTAAATTGTGCTCAGAAATAGAACAGGAGCCAGTGAAGCTGTCTAAGTACTGCCGCTATGCGTTCCTAATGACCGGTCCCAGTTAACAGCCTAGGAGCTATACTTTGGATTAAGTGCAGTTTCCTGTCTTCATAGCCCTATATAAAACTCATTAAAGTAATCTAATCTGGAGGTTACCAGAGCATGGATACTGACTGTTTTCTTCTCTCCACAGCAACATGTTGAGCCCCTCCTCTACAACAGCAGATCTGCATGTGAAATCCTGCTTCTGTATGCAGACTGTTGACAGAAGAAGAGTGGAAAGAAAGGGTATTATTTAATCACAGAAATGATTAAACTAGACTTGCTGGTGGGTTTCTTTTCGGGGAGCTGGCATTGTGTATTTCTCAGAATTGTTGAAATTAAAATGTATTTTTATTTGGAACCAAAATAAGGGCAACTGCAATAAATGATTCCCCCCTGCCTCCATAAAATCTAGTAAGATGTGGCTGAGAGATAAGATGAAGTGGAATGTGTGTCTGTCATTCATTCAGTTCACCAGTAAAATTGCAGCCACCTTCCTGGTATTAACATCCAAAGCCCTAAACGGTTTGGGGCCAGGGTATCTGAAGGATCGTCTCCTCCCATATGTACCTGCCCGGACATTAAGATCTTCATCAGCGGCCCTTCTCCGAGAGCCCCTGCCAAAGGAAGTGAGGCATATGGCTACCAGGAGGAGGGCCTTTTCTGCTGTGGCACCCCGGTTGTGGAATGAGCTCCCCAAAGAGGCTCGCCTGGCGCCCACATTGTACTCTTTCCGGCGCCAGGTGAAGACCTTTCTATTATCCCAGGCATTTTAATCATTTTAATCATTTTAGTCATCTTAATCATTTTTATCTTGTAGTTTTTAACGCTGTTACTGTAATTTGAACTGCTGCTAGCTTTGCTGTTTGTTTTAATCTGTGGTTTTAAATTTCATAGTTATATTATATTGTATTTTATGGTTTTAACTGTTGTGAACCGCCCAGAGAGCTTCGGCTATTGGGCGGTATAAAAATGTATTTATATATATATATATATATACACATACATACATATATATATATATATGCCGTAGTTGTCTTTCAAGGTAGGTCAGTTCATGAAGTGTGATTACTAGAACACCTGCTTGTGTACTACACAAACAATGAAATTTTTTGTGTAGAAAACAATGAATGTTTTCTCAGGAGTATGCGTGTTTTCCCAGGAGTAAGCCCCTCTGAGCTCAATGGGGGGGGGGGGGGTTATACCCAAGTAAGTGTGCATAGGATTTTAGCTGAAAACTGCAATCCTAATATGCAGTAAACTGGGACTAAGAGCCAAAACAAATATTACTTTAACTATGTGTTTAGCAGCTATGTCTCTTTCATATTTATTCTAGAGTAGGCACAAAGACCCCGATCCAGACTGGGATCCTAGGGTGGGGGGCTAGGGAAAGTTTTAAGATCCAGGTTGGACCCTCCGCACCTATTCTAGAATAAAAATGAAAGGGAGCAATAACTGATAAACACAAATTAGGATGCAATCCTATGCATATTTAGACAGATGTAAGTCCTGCAACTCCCAGCACCCCGCAGCCAGCCATGGGGAATGCCGGGAGTTGTATGACTTATTTCTGTCTGAGCATGCATAGATTGCACCCTTAAAGTAATGTCTGTTTTGTCCCAGTGTCCCACTGAACTCAATAGGGCTTCCTTCTGCCTGGACGTGCATAAGATTGCACTGCAAGCCACTTTTGACAGAAAAGAGAAACAAACTCTCCTTAACTCTGGAAACTCTCTTATTTAAAGAAAAAAGGCAAAGGTGTTCCTGCAACTGAACCAGAAAACAACTACTACTACAACAACAGCATTGGTTAATCAGTACAGTTACTTCAAGTCAGAAGTGAGATGGAGGTCAGCTATCTTCACCTGCTGCTCTAAGGAACTGTATCACATATCATAACATGAGATAAAAGAAAGGAAATACATTTTTTTTAAACATCCCCAGAAAGAGATTACTTTGCCTGTTGCTTGGATTGTTTGAGGCAGGCCATGTGATAACAAATAAATTTTTAAAAAAATAACAAAAAGTTAATTTTTAAAGACCCTGTCATGGAAAGAAAAGAAAAGAAAAAATTGACTTGCTGGCAGCCCAATCCTTTGCATATTTACTCAGTGGAAAAGCAAATTCCACTGAGGTCACTGGGTCCTACTCCCAAGTAAGTATACAGCCTCAGGAGCAGAAAATATGGGAGGGCAATTTGCAGCATATTAAGACTGCAGGGAGCAACAATGATTGCCAAGACTGGCTTCGACCTGGAGATCAGTCTGGCAGATCACCAACTAAAAGGGTGCCTCAGAGAAACCCTGTCATCACAGGGTCAAGGGTCTTCCAAAACTAGGAGCGCAGACTCTAACATTTAGAGCAAGGCCTCCTATGTAAAATACATTTCTAGTAGCCTTTGATATTGTGGGATTTTGTTTTGTTTTCAATCTGCAAAGAAAATCAAATTTCTAACAAAATTAGGGCCTTTGAACATGCTTGAACTGAGTCCTTCATTTGGCTGTTGATCAATCCCAAACATGTCATCAGGAACTGGAAAGGGGATGCTATCACTTCGTTGATAAGTGCTATGAATTAGAAACAGATTATATACTGCCTTAAGGGTGCAATCCTATGCATATTTAGACAGAAAAAGATGCTGGCTGGGGAAGGTTGGAAGTTATAGGAATTTTTTCTGTCTAAACATGCATAGGATTGTGCCCTAAATCATTGATCTGATTGCCTCATTACTTGTTGGCACAGTAAGAGCACAACAAGGTAATTTCATCACATCCATTCACAGATCGATATTTCATTTGAGGATATTCACACCTCAAGAGAATATCCTCAAATGAATCGTTGCCCACGAATCACTGAAAAATTGGTATTCGTTGTGTAAAATACCAGCTCTCATCATGGGAGTGTCGCTTCAGCAGAAATATTCCCCACAGGACATTCACACAGTCAAGTCATCTCATGGTGGCTTTTACCACATCCAAAACTCCATTTGAGAATTGGGCCAAGGGGTGCAGTTTACAAGCAGACCTCTCGTACCAAAAAGGAAAGGGGGGGTGGGGAGAGCTGAAATTCTCACTTTTAGATAGAGCAGTTAGCAACTGGCAGTCTCACCGCCCCTATACCCATTGGGCTGTATCCGATGGTGTCATTCCACTGATGGAAGTAGTTCCATCAGCAGAACCAGGAGGGGGCAATTCCCCTTCCTGCCTGCAAACCCCCCCCCCCATCTCCTCAAAATCTGCTCCAGAGGCCTGGGAAACTCTCCGGTGCAGTTTTTGGGCAGCACGGAAGGTTGCCGTGAGGAGGAGAGCGGGGGAAATTCCAGTCACACGATCGGGTTTAAACTTGCACAACATTGGAGTTAACCCATTATTTGCTCATTTATACTGGCATGTGTGAAGGAGCTGAGGTAAACGGAAAGGAGAAGGACATTGACTGATGGCTCTGCAGCCAGGATGAAATATCAGTCGGTGCTCTACCAAATCCTGAATCCACCTTCCTCATTCTTTCCTGAGTCATTGACTCCCACCCCATCTCTTTGCTCCCGGCACAGATTGCCCACACATTAGCCTTGCACACAAGTGTCAGACAGACAGGAATACAGCTCATTGGAGACATGCTGCTAGTCAGAAATAATCCAGGAGAGACTTTCTGTTTAGTTCTTCATGGATGAGAAGCTATAAGTGTCTATGTATGAACGTTACTTGTATCTGGGAACAAAACTAGTGTTAGGTTTTCCAGTTGTCTGGCTTGGTTTAAAAAAAAGTACTAGTCATCTCCTTCATGGGAAACTATGAATAAAAGTCTGAAATAATATGAACTCTACATAGTCCTACTTCACTAAGGAAAGTGGCATTCCTGCATCTCTTTCTGCTATTCAGTTTGGGCTAGTTCACACAATCACTGAGTACATGTTCCCGCACCTTCTGTCAAATAACTATGTAACAGGGATGTTGAAGAGTCCTTGGTCTCGAGTCACGAGTCGAGTCACGAGTCTTTGGACCCAAGTCTCGAGTACGAGTCCAAGTCCTTGGTCCAAAATGGTGACTCACGAGTCCCGAGTCCCAAATCACTCCCAAAGATGACTCCACAAGTCCCTATTAAAATCAATGGGTTTTTTCCCCAACAAAATAAGGCTACTTCAGATGTGTGGCTTAAATAAATTCTAGGCACAAGTGTGCCTTTTATCTCAAAACTCTGCAACTGATTTTGGCAAGAACAGACCAGGCAGACAAACCCAAAATAACCAGGCAGGCAGAGGCCTTTGTCTTGGACAATTCAAACTGTGGAACTGGTTAAGAAGAGACCAGGCAGGCAGAGGAGGCTGGGAACCCCAAAGCAGGCAGGCAGAGGCAGCCAAACCCAAAATGTCTGAAAGGTTGCATTTTAGGAAAATGATTTTAAAAAATAAAATCTTCGCCAGCAATCACGCTCCTCTCCACTCCTTCTGGCACAGCCCAGGGATGTTGAAGAGTCCTTGGTCTCAAGTCCCGAGTCGAGTCTCGAGTCCCATTAAAAATATTGGGACTCGAGTCAGAGGGGGGACTCAGTCTGACTCACGAGTCGAGTCCTAGAGTCCGAGTCCCCATCCCTGCTATGTAACCAAGCCTATGCACATATACTTGAAACAATTGCACATTCTTCCCCCTTTTATCTCTGCTTCCCATCCTCTCCCCTTCCTCTGTTGTTTTCTTGTGTTGAATTTTAGATTGTAAGCGCCTTGGAGCAGGAAGGAACCTTTCCTCTTTACTCTGTAAAGCACCAAAAATGCTGATAGAGCCATACTATTATCAGTATTTATTATTTTTATGTGTTTCAGTCCAGATTTTAGTTTGCTGTTTGTTTGTTTGTTTGTTGGGATGGGTGAGAATAGCTGACTGGCTAAGTTCAGAGCAGGGATATCAGAGAAATCCACAATAGATTCAAATGAGTTTGGATTTCTATGAATCTGACCTGTGGACTGGCTTTTTCTTAGTTGCGTGGATTCTGCGACGCAGACCGTTTTTTTAAACTTTGGGGGGAGATTTGCGCAAGTGTGCAAATGCACATTTGCAAACAAGAACAAAATTCTTGTACATTAAAAAATAATAATAATCTGATTCTGTCAATGAGCAGACGGCAGAATGAAAGACTCCTGACGACAATCTTCGAAACACTGACAGAACAGATTTAACAAAATCTGTACATCCCTAACAGGGCTCTCCAACCTTGGGTCCCCAGATGTTGCTGGACTACAGCTCCCAGAATCCCTTGCCATTTGCCATGCTGGCTGGGTATACTGGGAGCTGTAGGCCAGCAACATCTTGGGACCCAAGGTTGGAGATCCCTGGTTTAATCACTTGCCTAAAATCCTTAAGGGAAACCAGATAATTTAAGGCTAGCCCACTGTTTTAGAGCAGGAATCTTTTTCCCCCCAGTCTCCTCAAGGCTGTTCTTTGTGGTACATTTTGTACTAGGGCAAAAAATGCATACACGTCCTCTCATCCATTGAAGGTGTCACCATACACAGTATATATGTTTAAATTTCTGCTTTTCTTAGCCAAAAACATGGAAGCAGCAACACAGAAATGACTGGGCCCGCCACACTTCCATGCATTTTGCCAAGTGTCAATTTAAATATGTGTGTTCCATTTTCCACTGATGCAAGGTTTATATACTATGTACACAATGTAAACCAAACTGCTGCCCTAAGTTTCCCTCTTTTTCTGATGAAGTTGCTTGTTTAAAAATATATATATATCTTCAAAGCGACTTCATAATCCCTTTTATACATTTACTCTTAATATTCTGTTCACCTAGGTAGTGTCCAGATACCTAATTGGAATGTTCACCGCTTTTCCTCTAGAGATTGTTAACTGCTGGCCCATTTGACAATCTTTCTTTAAGGCTCTATCACAGTTTCTACTAATTAAACTGCTACTTAGAATATCAGCCAGTATTACTTCTTGCCTGAACAGTTCCTTCTGATTATCCCTTCTATAATGGAAATAGTATCTTGTACTGCAGCCTTCGCATAGCTCGCTCTAGAAGCATCTCTGTAACACCTTTTAATGGTTTACACTCAAGCTGTCTGTTTTTCTGCCATGTGTTCACAGAATGGAAATTTATTCAGAAATATAATTGCTGCAAGTAATGCTGCAAGACCTTTGACAACACAAAAAAATTGCCTTCAGGTAATCTGCTACTTTGATCATCCTGAGAGTAGCCCCATAGCCTTTTGCATCACAGGGTGCATATTACACAGCATATTACACATGATAAAATTGAGGAGGGGGGTGCGTGGTGGTCTTTGTACCCATCTTATTGGGACACAAATAAAATGGCAGCTAAGAACATTGCCCTGTTGTTCATGGAATCATAGAGGAAGGGACCATTTAGGACACTTGAGTCCCGTGCAGGAATAATCCAGTTTAAAACATCCCTGACAGATGTCTGTCCAGTCTCTGCTTGAATACCTCCAGCGATGGAGAGGCCACCACTTCCCTAGGCAGCTGGTTCCAGTGTCTGATTGGTCTGGACATTAGGAACTTTTTCATGGTGTTCAACCAAAATCTGCCTTCCTGTAAGTTAGTTAAGCCCATTATTTCACGTTCTACAGTCTGGGATGATAGAGAACAGGTTGAGGCCCTCTTCTGTGTGACATCCCTTTAGGTCAGTGTTCTCCAACCTTGGGTCCCCAGATGTTTTTGGCCTACAACTCCCAGCATGCCCCAGTCAGCTACGCTGGGTAGGCCAAAAACATCTGGGGACCCAAGGTTGGGGAACACTCCTTTAGGTACTTGAAGAGTGCTATCATATCCCCCACCCCCTCAGTCTTCTTTTCTCAAGGCTAAACATACCCAGTTCCTTCCATCTTTCCTCCAGGACTTAGTTTCTAGTTCCCTGGTCATCTTTGTTGCCATTCTCTGAACTTGTTCCAATTTATCTGAATCCTTTTAAAAGTATGGTGTCCAGAACTGGACACAGTATTCGAGGTGAGGTGTGACCAGCACACAGTAAAATGGAAGTATTACTTCCTGTGATTTAGAAACCATACTTCTACTGATGCAACCTAAAATGGCATTAGCCTTTTTTCGCAGCCACATCACATCGCTGACTCATATTCAGCTTGTGATTGACTACAACTCCAAGATCCTTTTCACATGACTATTGTCAAGAAAGGTATCCCCCATCTTATATCTGTGCATTTGATTTCTCATTCCTAAATGAAGAACTTTGCACTTGTCTCTCTTAAATTTCATTCCGTTATTTTCCGCCCAATTTTCTAACCTATCCAGACAGGTTCATTTCAGTCTCTTCCATTCAGAGACATACTCACACACCTCATTCATACATACTCTAATCATTTAACTGTTATACCATACAGACAACAAAACAATTAATGTACCTGCTTTTCCATATTCTAGTCAAGCACACACTCACCAACACATGTGTCCTGCTCCGAAGAGATGGCTGAGAATTTTTTTTCCAGTTCGTTTTTGATGAGAATTTTCCAAAGTTCATAAACTTCATATTCAGGAGAGAAAGAACTTGAGATTTTAAAATTTTGAAATGTGTGAGACAGCAAAACTGACAGATTCACCCACCCCTACCACCGTTCACCACATTCACACAGGTAGCCTGTGACAACTCAGTATTAGAAGGTGAAGAAGAATATGACAAAATATTCTAGATGTTTTATGTTGATTACTGAGGTGAAGAGAAATGAGAAAAAGGAGCACAGATTATAAGGGTAATCTTGGGGGGGGAGAGAAGGGGTTCAAAATATAGCATTCCCATTGGTTGGGTAAATTATCACACTCCTGCAGGATTAGTGGATTTTGGTCTGGTGTAGGATTGATTCCTATTAAACATGAGAGGCATGATTGGATAGCAGAGTTCAGGGGGACCAATGTGACAGAATTGCCTCTCAAGGGAGGTGTCACACAGCAATATAGCTTACATGTCAAGCGCACACTCACACATGTACAAACAAACACACATGCACATGCACACACACTGAAAATAGTGAATTTCCCCCAGTCAGTCACTCAACCAACCAACCAACCAACTCTCACCACAGTGGCACACACATTCAGGAGTGATTATATGCACATATACACCTACACGTCTCTAGTGTTTGTGGTAGGTCCATTCCTTGAGCCAGTCCAGGATTTCTGAATGCCCTGGATTAACCACAGGTAGTCTACCCAGTCTGCCTGTGGCTGTATGCAAAGAAGGAACACTAAAATAAACTATCCATCTGCCTAAGTTTTGTGTGAAACCAGATTCTTACTTCCAAGGATCCCAGGCCCCAGGACACAACAACATTTTCTCAAACAAATAGCCCTGGTGTCTCAGTGATGCACACATAGAAACACGCAACAACAAAAAGTGGTGGCCACTGGCCAGTGGATATCTGGTATATTGGATTTCTTTCTGTTTCATTCTAAAATGTCAGGTTATTTGTACCTTTTTTTCTCTCTTGAATTTGTCAAGAATAATTTTCTGTCTGATCATATTTCATTTCATTTCATTTATTTCATTTATATACCGCCCCATAGCCGAAGCTCTCTGGGCGGTTCACAACACTCTAAACTCTAAACTCTAAACATATCATATTCATGATTTCTTTTCATATGGTTCCTTTTTCTATCAGTCAAAATATAAATTGCCATTATTCTGCCAGTTCTTTTTAAAGGGCAGTGTAGTTTTTGTTGAACTATCTGAGTAGGTGATATCCAGTTATTTCAGAGGCTGGTCTAAACAATAGACTGGCTATGCAGTCACACCTAAAAAGATCAGCACTGCAGTATACAAGGCATGGAATAGGTAGAAGTCTAAAGTAATCGGAATCAGGACTGGAAGGAGTAATTAATACCATGGTTAAGGAGTAATTAATACCATGGTTAAGTAATTAATACCATGGTTAAAACATCCTATGCATGTTTAGACAGAACTCCATGGGACTTGTAGGACTTTGTTCTGTCTAAATATGCATAGGATTGTGCCCTAAGTAACCCAGCTAGGATTAACAGCAAGAAAAGTCATCCGCAGAGCAGAGCAAGGGCAGGCAGGAACTAGAGGACAGTTTAGACAGCAAGCAATGGCATTTGACAGAACAAGTGAGCACTAAAGGAGTTCCAACACACAGTGGCAGCCAGCTTGCTTCCAAAATGTCCAGTCCTGGGGGCTGACCTGACATATGAGGTTTGTACAGAACTGACATGCCATGTCATATCCTTCCACCCACGCACCAGTAGTTATATCATTGTATATTGTTTATCTGCTTCTTTCTTATCAGATTGTATGAAAACGGCTCCCCACCTCTCAATACAACGATAGTATTACAAGGAGAGAGAGAGCTGATTAGACCATCAAAGAGTTGACCTAAAGATGGAAAGAGTTTTACAGGGCTGCTGTCACATTCATCATCCTTGAGGGGCACCTAGGCCCCCAGCACCACGGATGCCAGTCTGCCCCTCCCTTTTAATTATCAACGATGCTCCTGACATAGCATTGCACTAGGGCATTCTGGACAATTAATAATGAATAATAATAATAATAATAAATAATTAAAATGGTGGGCCGCTCACAGCTGCCCAGTCCAAGCCACAGCAGTGCTGTTGTCTACAACAACCACTGCCTGCAGGTAAGCTATATGGAGTTGGGCGGTCCACAGATGAAGGAGAAAGCCCATGAGAGGTCACTTTGAGGGTGGGCCCTCAGATCTAGAGCTGGCCGTGTCGTGTGCGTGCGTGCGTGCGTGCGTGCGTGCGTGCAAGCCTTAGCTCAGTGGTGGAGCTAACCTTTGGCTTTGCATGCCAGGTTCAATCTCCGGCATTTCCTAGAGCTAGGAAAGACGTCTATCTGAAACCCCTGGAAAGCTGCTGCTATTTGACAATGCTGAGCTAGATGGACCAGTGGTCTGAGAAAGTCTGCTATTTTTTGTTTTGTTCTTTTGGTTCTTCAAATGTATATCCTACACTTCCGCCCAAAATAGGCCCTCAGGGCAGTTCACAACAAAAATCATATAAAAAATAAATTCAAAAACATACCCATCAAAAATAAAGTTTAATAAGCAGGATAAAACATGTAAGTGTGGCCATTTGTCCTATTTTACAGAGGACAGCCCTCTGTTTTGAAGGCATCTTCCGTCTGAAGGGCTGTCAGGTCCAAGTCTGATTTAAAGATAAAGAACCATCAGAAGAAAGAGCTGGGCCTTGACGTTGCCCATCAGCCGGCATACAGCTGGCATTCAGGTCACCTAATCGTCTAGTCTCACCATTGTTACACTGGTGAGATGTATTGTACTTCCATTTAAATTAGCAAAAATATTTCTAAATTTGCCTCTATAGATATAAATTCGCATATGCAAATTTTATACAAATAGGTGTCATCTTTAGTCCTCTTTTTTGGTGACTGCATGTCCTCATTTCTGGCAATTCACCAGTGGCCACCCTAGCCTATAGCCCTCCCGAAACCGTCTGAAATAAAAGCCTTTCACAATTTTTTTGAGGCAACAAGCCTGATGAGCCCATTTAGACATGAATTCCAAAAAGTGGGTGCCACAATTGAAAAGGCCCTACCACTTTGTGTCTCTTCTCCAAAGGCTGGGGCACTTTGCGGAGCCTCCCTCCAGAAGATCTGGGCTTGGGGGGGCAATACATAGAAGAAGGTGTATTCTTTGGTGTAAGGGGCGTTATAAATAAACGTTTTAAGGTAATCCCTAAGATTAGGGATTATTTCATTTTACCAGAGGTAAATATTTCATTCTATAGTGCTGAAGGACATGAATTCTAATTCCACAGGTGCCATTATTCTTTGAATCCTGCCATGCTTTGCAATGTTTAGGCTATGCCACCTAAAAGAAAAAGATCATTCCAAGTAACTTTCCACACTTCAAAAATGAATCAACAGAAAAACTGTCTAATCTAATAAAATACAAAATATAAAAACAATTAATGTTTTAAAATATAATACACTTAGATACAAGGCCAGGGATAAGGGACGTTAACATTTTCTCTTAAACAATGAATTCTACAGGTTGGGCAGGAGCAGCTGAAAAGCCCCATCACCTGCACACAAAGATCCAGCTTCATAAACTGAAGTTCCCCAACCCACCACTCTACTAAATTGACTTTCAGAGAATGTCCTGCTCCATATAAAGGGCAATAATATTTCAGAGACCTGAGAAGGGTAGAGATGCAACCGCGATTCATGTGACATCGCTTGCCTCCTATTGTCCACAATTCCATAGACCTCGCTAGGGATGTTGGAGAAATTCACAGTGGATTCAAATGAAATTGGATTTCGATGAATCCGAGCCATGGAATCTGCACTGGACTGGCTTTTCAGAGTTGTGCAGTTTCTGTGGACTTATAGACCCATTTTTTTTCCATTCTGTACGCAAATTTAGTCATACAAAACTACCAACATTGTTGGAAAGTAGGCTAATATAATATGCCATTTTTAAAAAGCCCCACTTTTTATACATCTATGATCTCTCTTCAGCTTCTCTTCAGCCTCTGCTGTGTAGCAATCTTTGTGTGTGTGTGCTCTTCTCATTGCTTGTACACTGAGCTAAGAAAAATATGAAAATGTTCCATGCCAATGACGGAGCGAAAGATGCCTGACAATCCACAAAACACATACGGAGCAGATTTAACAAAATCTGTATATCCTTGGCCTCAACATGGTAGTACAAAGGGAGAACCAGATAGACTCCACACATAAGGAAACAGGAGGCCTCAGGCAGCTCCAATAAATAGCCCTAATACTAGCTTTCTACTCTCTACTGGACTTTTGGCAAAGCTCACCACATTTCCTGCTTCTTTCTCTTCCACATTTATTTATTTATTTATTTATTATATTTATTATATTTATACCCCGCCTTCTTTCCTGAAAGGAACCCAAGGTGGCTTACATTATCCTCATCCTCCTCTCCATTTTATCCTCACAACAACCCTGTGAGGTAGGTTAGGCTGGTAGCAATCTTTGTGTGTGTGCTCTTCTCATTGCTTGTACACTGAGCTAAGAAAAATATGAAAATGTTCCATGCCAATGATGGAGCGAAAGATGCCTGACAATCCACAAAACACATACGGAGCCCAAAGTCACCCAGTGAGTTTCATGGCTGAGCGAGCGGGGACTAGAACCCGGATCTCCAGAGTCCCAGTCTAACACTCTCACCACTACGCCACGCTGGCTCTTAATGTGCTATTAATGCTCTTTTTAAAAATGAACAAACAAACCTGTTTCTACACTTGGTCTCCAGGGTCATCCACCATCCCTGTGGAGGAAAAAAGCTTTTCTCCCCACATTCTACTCCAAATTGCCCTCCCCAGGTTGCTTCCCCTCCCCCCCCCACGCACAGGCAAACACACATTTTGAATTTCATGGGCACGAATTTTGAATTTGGGGGTGATTTGGAGTGGGGAAATAATTGGTGGGGAATTGGTTACATGCCCTTTCTCCTTGTGTTGCTTCTCCGCTTCAACTCCCCCCTCCTAAAGTGGTTTTTCTTTAAACACAAAAACAAACAAACAAAAAACCCTACACACGCACACACAACTGACTTTTGGGTTCTAATATGCAAGTTTCTGCATAACATATAGTTAGCCTCTGCATCTGCTAGGCCTGAGATATTATTCCATGTACGTAAAACTATAACTTGCAGCCTGATTTCTACTGACAAATACTGAATTGCTGAAGTTGTATTAAAAATAGCTGAAAGGGCAAACAGGGACCTCTAACAATAAAAACTTAACACCACTTCAGAATTGACTGGCTAATTACTAATCTTGCTCACCATTTCTGCAGGGAAATTCTGTCACTGAGTATTAACAGAACTGTAAATGAGAAAATTGGCTATAAGAAGTTAGATTCATGACAATAATCATACTGTTGTAAAAGAAAATGGCGTACTCAAACCATAATAAAGAAGCCTATATAGAGAATGTCAGTCATATGAACTTACTAAACTTTTTTGATAGTGCAATATTTTTACCACATATTTCCTTTATTAGACTAGGCAAAGTCTATACAGTTTAGGCAATATACATCAGGAATGAAAGATCTAAAATATGATTTAAGGTCCATAAGGGAAATATAGAAATGTTCCTGTATAGCATATAGAGAGTTTTGAATTGTATTTCATTGGCCATGCTGTGACCATTTTGTCTGTAGGTTTCCATATTACCTACCCAATTTCCATTGGGTTAAAAATATTATCTTGATTTCCAGACAGAGACAGTCCAGATGAATATCCAAACCACTTAGAGCCAAAACAGCCATTTCTTTAAAGGCATAGCTAGCAGCTATGTCTTTTTTCATTTTTACTCAAGAGTAGATGCAGGGGGCCAATCCAGATTGGGACCCTAGCATAACGGCAAGTTATAAAGCCCCCCCCCCCCATGCTAGGGTCCCAATCAGGATGTCTGTTTTGGCCATTAGAATCAGTCAGTCGTACATGAGTCTCTATTTAAGTTCTGCCATCCTCTTGAACAGCTATTTAGATTATTCATGGAAGTCAGCGATCATTGCGCTAATCAGATTTCCTTAACATTCTTGTGTACCTTCACACTAGTTAAAATTTCTTGTAAGCAGGACAATTTCAATTAAATGCTCCTGATTCTTCATAAAAGGATATGCTACATCATATTGATCAAATTAACACTTTGTATACAAGGATGCTTTCCCTTCTTGCGAGTGTGGTTAACTATACTGTACTCAGCTGTAGTACATCTGTTTCTGTAGGCCAGTGTTCTCCAGGCTGGTGCCCTCCAGGTGTGTTGGGCCACAACTCCCATAATTCCCAGCCAGCATGGCCAATAGTTGGGAAGCCTGCTATAGACAGACAACATTCTTGAAGGTTAGAGCCTGAGAATGAACAGAAATAGATTTATTTTTTTTGCTACAGCTCTGTATAGGTAGTATCTTTTCCTAGCAGAAGGCTTTTAATCAATAAATTAGGATAATGTATCAGTGAGAATGCCTTTTTATGTTTCTTTATGTCTCTTACGTGTCTGAAAGTATATCCAGTTTCTTCCAAATAAATGTTATCTGTGTGCGTGTGTGTGTTTTAATGTATTCTTCAAATGTTGTGCTGGACTATTCAGAAGCTCCAACTTAAATCCACATACACCTCAAAGTACTTGATTCCATGTTACTTAACTAACAATCTTTAGGAACATGAATCCTGAGATTCAAGAGCCTTGTGTGTGTTCGAAAAGGAATGTTTTCCATGCAGTCAGGGCCGGTGCTACCATTAGGCCAACTAGGCGGCTGCCTAGGGCGCCGAGCTAAAGGGGGCACCAGGAGCATAGGGCTGGAGGGAGGGAAGGCTCAAGTGGGAAGAGGGGGGCGCTAAATATCTGATCTTGCCTAGGGCACCAAACTGCCTTGCACCGACCCTGCATGCATTCTACATACTGCTGTGACTGTGGTGCTCTTTAACAGTCTTCTGGCCATGTAAGGACCACATATTTGTGAGCACATCTCACTTAGCTGGGAGAATGTATAACTGACCCAATTATATGGATGGGGCTGAATGTGTAAGTGTTCTCCCATCTCAGTGGACAGTGATTCCATGGATTAGGCCCATACAGTCACTCCTGCCCACCTGTGTGGGTCATTTTACCCCCAGCTCCATGGGATCTCATCTGTTCACAGATAAATAACTCCCAAGCAAGTAGGAGAACACTTAAAGAGCACCTGTATTAATGAGGTATCCATACCCACCTGGAGATAAATATACCATAAAGACGTGGTGGTGGTAGTTACTCTGTTGGGGACCAAATGAAAGCTGATTAGCTGACTCCTGTTCAGGCATATAAAAGGGACATCCCAGGGCTGAGTTTGAGTGTGAAAGACAGTTGACCGGTGAGGTTAGAGCCTGGTTTCATTACCAATTCTATCTGTAGATTCTCCTTTACCTCCATAAAATCCTGTTTTTATATTTCACAGCTGTGCAAATGGAAAGGGAGGTTTTGGGGTTGTTTTTTTTTTTTTTTTACATTATGTTGTGATTTATCCTCAAAGGTCATGGCTAAAATCCCTCAGATCAAATGACAAATGAATCTTCTTTTATCATACCATGCAAGATTAATGGGCAGCTGGTCAATAGTCCATTCTTGGATTTATATCAAACATTTACTTTTAAATGGAAGGAGCTCTGTTGGGGTCATTTGAAATATCTTCCAGGCAGCCTCAGTAAATCATTGATAATCATTTCAAAACTAGGGCCAAACTATTAATATATTCAATTAGAAATCCAGTCTGAAATAAGACCCTATAGAGAGAATGGAGAGAAAACTCCAGTCCTAACCTAGGTTTCCAAAGGAAAACAAAATAAAGAGAAAATTAATCAAATAGATCATTTCTGAAATGTTTGCAGGGACTTCCTCATAGAGAATGTGCAACCTCTAAATACAGCACAAGCTTGAGGACACCTTTATTGTTGTTCTGAAAAATAAGTTCCATGGATATGCTAAGCAATAGATGGTTGTGAAAAAGGCTCTGTGAGTTTAGTGAAAGTATACCAATATGGCAATTAGATATTGAGTATGTGGCATCCAGTTGTCATCTTGCCCAATGGTAACTGATACACATAACATGAAATCAATCTTTGGCCATGATTCAGCTCTAGTCATGTGCAACTTGACTAAACTGTCTACTTATATGTTGGATGTACATAAGACGATAAGAAGAGCCATGCTGGATGAGACCAAGAATCCATCTAGTCCAGCATTCTGTTCACACTGTGGTCAACCAGCTGCCCACAGAAAACTCTTAAGTATGATATGAGTGCAACAGCACCCTCCCGTCCATGTTCCCCAGCAACTGGTGTATGTAGGCATACTGCCTCTGATACTGGAGGTAGCATATGCCATCAGGATTAGTAGCCATTGATAAGCATGGATGGTAGCATGCAATTGGATTAAGTATGCCCAACGCGGAGTGATAATCCCTTACTCGCAGTTTTGAGTACTGCGTCCAGTTCTGGGCACCTCACTTTAAGAAGGACATAGACAAACTGGAGAGGGTTCAGAGGAGGGCAACAAGGATGATAAAGGGACTGGAAACAAGGCCCTATGAGGAGAGACTGAAAGAACTGGGCATGTTTAGCCTTCAGAAGAGGAGACTGAGGGGAGATATGATCGCACTCTTCCAGTATTTGAAGGGATGTCACACAGAGGAGGGCAAAGATCTCTTCTCGTTCATCCCAGTTTGCAGGACACGGAATAATGGGCTCAAGTTACAGGAACCTAGATTCCACCTAAACATCAGGAAAAATTTCCTGACTGTCAGAGCAATAAGACAATGGAATCAACTACCTAGGGAGGTTGTGGGCTCTCCCACTCTGGAGGCATTCAAGGTGCAGCTGGACAGACATCTGTCAGAGATGCTTTGACCTAGATTCCTGCATTGAGCAGGGGGTTGGACTCGATGGCCTTGTAGGCCCCTTCCAACTCTACTTTTCTATGATTCTATGATTCTATAAGCTTATCCTCCATGAATTTGTCCAGTCCCCTTTTAAAGCCCTCCAAATTGGTGGCCATCACTACATCTTGTGGAAGTGAATTCTATATTTTAACTATGAGCTGTGTGAAGAAGTAGTATTTCCTTTTATCTGTCCTGAATCTTCCACCAATCAGCTTCTTGGGATGACCCCGGGTTCTAGTATCACGAGAGAAGGAGAAACATGTCTCCCTACGCATTTTCTCCACACCATGCATAATTTTGTACAGCTCTATTATGCATCCCCTTACCCTTTTTTCTAAGCTAAACACAGTGGGTTGACACTTTCCTTGAGCTGTCCACCACAACCCCAAGATCTCTTTCTTGGTCAGTCACCGCTAGCTTAGATCCCACCAGCTTATACTTGAAGGGTTTTTTGCCCCAGCATGCATCACTTTACACTTGCTTGTGCTGAACCGCATTTGCCACTTTGATGCCCATTCTCCCAGTTTGGAGAGATCCTTTTGGAGCTCCTCACAATCCCTTTTTGTTTTAACCACCCAAAATAATTTGGTGTCATCAGCAAACTTGGCCACTTCACTGCTCACTCCTAATTCCAGATCATTTATGAATACAGTCATGCCTTGGATTGAGAGCATAATTCGTTCCGGAAAGGTGCTTGTAATCCAAAACACTCTTATATCAAAACAAAATCCCCAAAAAAAAATTTGTACAGAGATTTTTAATTTAAGCCGTACTACAGTACTTGTATTGCAAGACTACACTTGTATATCAAGTAATATATATATATATATATATATATATATAAAATTTTGCTTGTCTTGCAAAACGCTCTCAAACCAAGTTACTTGTAATCCAAGGTATTACTGTAAGTTGAAAAGCATTGGTCCCAATTCAGATCCCTGTGGGGCCCCACTGTTTACATCTCTCCATTGGGAGAGACTCTGTTTTCTGTTCTTTAACCATTTACTGATCCATAAGAGGAGCTCATTATTCCATGAATGCTAATTTTGCTGAGAAGTCTTTGGTTAGGGACTTTGTCAAAAGCCTTTTGGAACTCCAGGTAAACAATGTCTAGAGGATCATCACTGTCCACATGTTTATTGACACTCTCAAAGAATTCTAAAAATCTTTTAGAATTCTAAAAAGTACTATAATATTTATACCACTAAAAGTAGTATATCACAAATATAAACCATGGGGTAGAACTCAGGCAACAGCATTTAATTGACCAACTGTTTAACTTATGAGCATTGACAATAAACACAAAAATCAAACATTTAAGGGGGGAAATGACTGCTATGAAAACAGGATAAAGCAAGCTATACATTTAAAATTTTAGAACATCAAAGAATGACATTTATGTCCTTAAACCTGCCTGGCAAGCAAGAGAGGCAAGTGACCTAAAATAAATAGATTGCTGTAATGCAATACCATGTCTCAGGGCCACTGCAACCTCTGTGGTGGGTCAGGCAGGGTGGCATAGGATGGGAAATCCTGATTTGTCATTGTGTTTTTGCCTTGGTTAATTATTGTTATCCTTTTCTGGTATTGTGTAAATTGAAATGTCTATTCTTTCTCTCAATGACTAGTCTGGGTCAGGCACTCAAATTTGCTCTTGTTTTGTGTAGAGGATCTTCTGACATTTCTGTTTGCTGCAATGTGGTAAACTATCCACTGAAATCAGAATAATCCATTGCTTCCTTACTACATTTTAAGATGTGGGCTGAAGGAATACAGCAGCATGTGTTTAAATGTAAGGAAATTCTACCATATTGGCCTCTATGAACTGCCGGCTCAATCAGTGTGTAACCATACAAGAATAAAATGCCCTCAGTAGGTTTAGATTTTAGAAACCGATGCCGCTATAGTTCACATGCTGTAAATGTTAATCAGTAGAGATCTCTTTAGAAACTATCTGACCCAAAGTAAACTTGTATGTGCCTGCAGGTGGAATAGAAATTGCAATATATCTCTACTAGGAACTGCAAGAACATTAATTATCTCAACCACCACCCATTCCCCCCAATAAGCTTAACTGTGGATTTGTAAGAACGTTGTTTTAATCTTAAACATGCAACAAGCTGCTAAACAATCGGTAGGGATAGCATGAGAAGCAAATATGAAAATAGCAATGATTCCTTAAGAAGTCATGTCATTTTTCCTAATCCTAGTCTAAATGCCTCTCTTGAACACGAGTAGAAGCCTCCACATGATCGTCGACGTGGACCCTGCATCAGGATTCCCAATTGCACAGAGAGTTCCACTGGCATTCAAGCAAACTCAAGCAGAACTCCTGTTTGGACTTTGCCAGTTCAACACAGCAGGGGCTGACCTGAAGGGAGCTGGGCCAGAGTGGATGGAAACATAGGGGGCAGGGCCAGCATGCATAGCCCTGACCCTCTACCCACTTTAAGCCCTCACACATTCAGGCAAATGCCTGAACAGGGTTTATATCATCCAGATTATATAGTGTGCTGCAAGCGGAGAATATGAGGAACTATGGCATGCCACATGTATCGATATTGGAATTTGTTTTTATATGCTTACAGTCAGGCTGTGATCCTAAGCAAAGGTACATGAGTGTGTGTCTCATTGAAATCAATGGGACAAAACTTCTAAGTGAATGTCTTTATCATCGCACACCCATCTACTACAGAGAAGGCTATCCAACCCTTTAAAAACATATTACACAAATTCATAGAGAATGGGTTTCTAACCGGCTCTTAGCCATAATAGTTAAATGTGACCTCTAGAGACCAATACTTCTGAGGTTAGAATTCACTTGGGTTACTACTACTGGACATGCCTGAGACTATTTTTTCCTTCTCACCTTCATGGTAGGAAAGCCGGCTCTGCAATCTTTTAAGAAGCCTGCTTTGCAATTCAGGAGGGGCCAGAAATGGTTATCCTTGGGACAAACAAGAGTACCTTTTTCAGAGTCATTGGTGATGCTGAGTCATCAGTGTTCCCCCCTTAGCTGTGGGTCTGGAAGGATGAATATCTGTTTAATCTCTTTAGACAGTTGAGTCAGTCCCGGGTCATTCTCCTTTAAGTGGCCTCCTTCCAGTCTTATCTATGGGTGGTAATTGGCATCCCATGCTTATGTGCATTGCACCTGTTGGAGAGCAAACTGGGTTGTCACCCTGCTCCTCCCTTAGCCAGGGGGAATAAAAGGGGCATTCCAGCTCTTGTAAATGGGATGCTGGGAACTTAGGCTGTCTCTCCAAAGAAACACAAGTCACTGTAGTCTAATAAGTTCTGTATTTTGTTTTGTGCCTGCTTTGTTTCCCTTCTCTTTCTTCTTGTATCTTTTGTTTGTAATAAACTTTGTTCTTTAGTTTGTTGTTTGGGAAGTGAATTCAGACCAAACTCAATGGAGGGAGTTTGTTTCCCTCCCCATGTGGCCTCACTTATCAGATCTAGATGCTACCAAAGGAGATAAGGAGGGAGGGAGGGAGGGAGACATGGCTGGTAGTCCATCTCTTCCCAAGGGGCTTAATAACCCCTAAAATTATCATACTAATTGGTCACTGTTGCTGGGTTAGATAAACCCTTGGTTTGATCCACCAAAGTCACCATAGCCCCCTGGACCGAGGAAGCAGTTTCTCAGAAGATTAAGTATCTCAAAAATCAGTTCCTCATAGTTAGGGATGTATGAGAAATTTGTTTCAGTTCTTTCAGGATTTACCCCTTCTAGATCAAACACAAAGTTGGACATGATCTGCAGTCCAAGTCTGTACATTCCTGAGCTTGCAATGTGATTCACGGACCCCCCAAAAAATGTGTTCAACAATATGCATACTTTTGAAAAATGCACACACATACGTTTTAATCGACGGGAGAAGAATGCATACATTTCAAAGATGTACACAACTGATGCATACCTTTGGGAAAATATGCATGAAAATATGCACAGATTTTCATGTGAAGAGGAAAAACAAAGCTCACGATCTGATATGGGCTTGAGTCAGAACAAGCTTCAAGATGGAATTCGGAGAACTTTGGTGAGCTCAGGTTTCACTGATTTGCACATCCCTTAGCAGGAATCTATTCTTTCAACTCATCAAGCCTATTACACAGAAACATAGGACAGCAAAAAGCAGAATCGTCAATGTATTAAACTTCATCCAAAATACAATCATATTCTCCTCCCCACCATAGACACACACACACACACACATGCATGCATAGACACCACACACACACACACACACACACACACACACGCATCATATAGATTACAGCATGCCACTTGGAATATTTGAAGAATTTGATCTTTGTGAATTCCGCTGGCTCAGCTTGTCTGAGTGTGGAAAGCTAAGCAGGGTCAGGCCTGGTTATTACTTGGATGGGAGACCCCTCCTCTAGTTTCCTGCATTGCAGGGGTTGGACTCGATAGCCTTGTAGGCTCCTTCCAACTCTATCCTATGAAATCTATGAACTAATCTGATCTGCACCTGCTGGACTAACATGGACATTGGAACTTAGATCCTCTGGATTTTGCACTTCCCAAATGTTCCAAGAAAGTTCTTGTGTCAAGAACTGCATCAAAATGCATTTTTTAAAATGTGTACTTTGAGAGGTAATCCATTTAGAAATGTGCATTTGATAGAACATCCATTTAGAAATGCATATTTGGAGAGAAAACATATTTTAAAATCTGCATTTAATTGCAAACTTTCATATGGATGCTTAAAAGCAAACCTTACAGAATAATGCAAAGACAGGATGGAAGAGACTGATGGGTGAGCGCACACAAAAGTGACACAACCCAAAAAATAAACTGGTTTTTCTGTCTTTATATGCCACAAGAAGAAGAAGAAGAAAATCAACAGTAAACAATATGTCCTATTGAAGCCTGCATCAGTCTACAGTTTAATAAAAGCAAATCAGATGACTCAAGAAGTGAGCTAAGCCTCAGGTTACAGAAGGCGGCTCTTTCCAGGGTAGCACTGAAACAACAAATGTATCTCAGTCATTTCTGTGACATGTCCATTTTTTCCCTTGACCTTCTCTTCTGCTCTCTTGGGACAACCTTTGCCCTCTCCCAGTGATGAAATAAGCATCCTCTCTCCTTATGCAGGTAGGAGCCAGTGGTGTAGTGGTAAATTTTGAAGTGCAGGCACCCACTGTGACAGTCCCCATAGCCACGCCCCCAAGGAGACGCCAAAAATGAAGGCAGCTGTCTTGATCCAAATCAAAAAACCAGTTCTAGCAGATTTCATCTCCACCAGGAGCAGTTCTCTTCTAAACCTAATGGGTATTACTCGCCCATGCAAGACCAAGCCACCCCAACATACTCTGCAGAACAACAGGGAACAATATATATATTGTTGCTGAGAATATTCACAGTCCTTCAGCTACTGTGAGGATTGCAGCTAAGCTAAGAGGGAACAGAGAATTCTGAGGGGGGTGGCAGATGATGTCAGCATCCCTGCTAATAAAGAAAGAACTGGTGCTGCGACCCTGCGAGCCCTGGCTCCCCTGCACCACTGGTGGGAGCACAAGAGGGGGCAGTGCAGGAGCTCCATAAACCACTTCTTGGAATGCTGTACAGTGTTGATAAAATGCTGAGTGCTGGTGGTGGGTTGGGTACAGCAGGACGATGCCTGTGGTGCATTCAAGCACAGTGAATTAACTGTGCAGTGTTCCCTTATGAGCAGCCCAGTCTCTGGACTGCTCCCTCTCTTCCCTTGGCCTAGGGAGAAACCCCACTGCAGGCCTGCATTAAGAGTCCTTCCAGTCCAGGGTGACATATGTAATCCCATTTAATTAGCAACATCTGTATGAAGCCTGAATTCTGCAGTCAAGGTTAATCAGACAAAGCAATGCCAGCTCCTGTAGCTTGAGGTGTTAAGCAAAGGAACTTCCATAATGGAACTGAACTAGGTATCGGTGTTACCCTGCTTTTGTGGGGTGCTGCCCGGGAGGGGCCAGAATTTTTTTGTGTATCATGCTAAAAGGGAAACCTAATAAAAAAATATTCCCTATGTTGAAAACAAAAACAAAACATAGACAAGCTAAATGGATTCTTTGTTTCTTGGATCAATGGTCACAGGAAATGCTATGGAGACGAGACATTCTCCTGTAATAGGAAAAAATGGTTCTTGCATTAGCGATCCACTGCAAAATGCAGCAATTTAGAAGAGGCACTAATGGCCTCTCAAGACAATATACTTCAGCCCTTCGTATCAGGAAATATGGTTATTGCAACAAAGGATGGAGAAGAGATACAAGATATAAGACATCATCACAGCTTTCCAAGGGCAACGCAATGAACTCTCACAAAGGCAGGAAATGTATGCCTATCACTTCATTCCTAAACATAGTTATTACGATTGCCAAAATAAATTTTAAAAGTGGATTATGACAGCACAGACATAGGGGCATCCTGTGCAAGGCAGTGGACTAGTCTTGTGTTAATACACAGCAGTAATCCCATTATTACAGGTTGCTGTCACTCACACCTAGCTTCCCAGCATAAGGACTCTACCTGAAGGAGTTGACACAGTAAAGTTTGAAAAGGAAGAGAATGGGGGAAATGGAGAAGCAAGAGATAAATGTGAGCAAGTGTCATCTGTTGTAGTTACAGATGAAGATGGGGAGGCAAAGCAAAGATCAGGACTGGAAGGTTAAGGAAGAGGTGTGTTTTGGAGGTGGGATTTGAAGGGGGAAATGGAAGTGGCACCTCATAGGAATCTAGGAAGGAAGTTTCTGGTATATGGAGCAACAAGAGACAACACGCCCTCCAATATTTCACAGATGAGAATAGGGACACACATGTGAATTGGTAAGAGGTATGGTTAAGCAACATGAAGGTGTGATCAAGGGGGTGTGGCCAGGCAACAGGAGGGCGTGGCCAAGGGTATGGCCACCCACCCCAGGATGGTTTAAGGACTCTAACCCTTTAAGGGCTCTGACCACTCTGAAGCCACTTTGCTCTCCAGACCCATGATGATGATGGCGGTGATTGCTGTTGTTGTCATTATTATTTTTGTACCATCAATGTGCATGGTGCTTTACCGAGTATAAGAGAACAGTTCTCTGCCCCAAAGAGCTTACAATCTAAAATGTAATATAGAGGTGACAACAAATGGTAGGAAGGGGTAAACAGGGGAGGAATATGCCGTCAAACATAACTTCCAGCCCACTTTCCCCACATTGTGCAGGAAACTCCTTGTTTTAAAGATTTCCCTCCCACTTTAAAAATGGATCCCTCCATGGTGGCTTTGTTCTCATTAGTAGTTTGCCAAAGAAATAATAATATTTAACATTTAGATATCTCTGAGTGTGCAAAGTGGTTCACAGGCCCACCCTGCAAGCTCCAATTTTCTCCACTCAGAAAAAAAACATGTGGGTTCTATTGTACTTTATTAAAAACAAGAACAACAACACTGTGATTGAACAATAATGCCAAAATGGAATGATGATGTTTGTTGCTGCTATTTGAGGTAGTTGGGATTTTTTATTTCTTTCTCTTGAGGAGGGTGTGTTTTCTGCTAACTCCCTTTAAAAAAAATGCTAATGCATTTTAAAAAAACAATCCATAATCCCTGCAGAATAATCCTAATCATTACTGTAGAGATATTTCTCCATTGCACTTCAGCATATGTTAGAAAAAAACGTTCATATGGGGTACACAGGTGGAGCCAAGTAAAATTTACCACTGCTCTGAAAACAGAGTAACAGTGCAATCCTATGCATGTGTACTCAGAAGTAAGTCCTATTACATTCAATGGGACTTACTCACAGGAAAGTGTGTATATTTTAAAGCAATCTACAACACTGACCATCACATCTTGTGGCAGCAAATTGATTATGCATTGTGTGAAGAAGGATCGTGTAACTGAGGGATAATTGTGAAATGCTGCTCTTTGCTAGAAGAAGAGGTAGCAGCAGCAGCGCCAGTGCTAGGATGACTTTTCCAGAATTATATTATTATATAACATCTTATATATTATAATTATTACATTATTATATTATATATTATTTTATAATATTTTATAAGTGTCTTTTTAAATATTTTTTTACCTTACTTAAACCCTTAATCGTTGATATCTGGTGGTTTTCATGGCGGGTCAGTGCTTGCAGGGCAATCTTTCTTTTTTAAAAAAAAATGTCAGGATTGGCACAAATTTCCTGCACTGAGCAGGGGGTTGGACTTGATAGCCTTGTAGGCTCCTTCCAACTCTATGATCTATGGAATCTATGGAATCTATGGAAATTCAACAGGTGAAACTTAGCCATCCTCCCCACACCTCCAGACATGGAGCTTCAGAGAGAAGGGGAAGTTTCTTGCATTTCCTTCTGACACTGTATCTCAGTTAGAGGCACAGAGTCAGCTCTGTTAGGAAATAAAATCTTTGGCAATATAAAGATAGGAATCGTGTGATAAATTCCCTCATTGAAATTAACTACTTCAACTCAGTAGAGAAAGTGTTTTTCAATTAAAACAGTGCCAATATTGCTATATCATATAGAAGGGCAATTCCCTCATTCCTCGGTCTAGGCCAGTGGGCGCAGCTTTTCAGCAGATAGAGTGTGTGTGCGCACACACATCCTCACAGCATCTGTTTCTCCATTCTGTGGCTGTTTGAGCCTAAAAAGAGTTACTTTTAAAGGGGCCATGCCACCATGGGCAATATTGCAACTAAGCTTGCAGTTTTAGCTTAGCTGCAATTTTGCCCATTGCATGGCCCCTTTTTAAAAAAGTTTTAAATAGCTTGCAGTCGCAGGAGGCAGGGAAATTCAGGACTTTGCATGACAAAGTGGTCATGGTCCCGCAGCATTTTTCGGGGCAGTTGGAGACTATGAGACAATGAGATTTTAGGAGATTAAGGCTGCAGTCCTATAAACACTTACCTGGGAGTAAGTCCCACTGAACACAGTGAGGCTTACCTCTGAGTAGACATGTACAGGATTGCACTGCAATGTAGCTTAAGGTGGCTGATGGTGGCAGGCTTGGAGAAACAAAGGTCACAGGCTCAGCCATGTTACAAAATAAGGGCAGAAAAATCATGCAGGGTAGCTTCCCCCAAACTTCACAACTATACTCTTTGAATCTTTCCACTGTCTTGCCCTACATCAGCTTTCCCCTACCTGATGCTGTCCAGATGTTTTGGACTACAATTCCCATAATCTCCCAGCCAGCAGAGCCAGTGGCCATGCTGGCTGGGGATGACTGGCTGGGGATGACAGTGGAAAGATTCAGAGATTATAGTTGTGACTATTGTCCTAATGTTGGTGATGACTTCATGTTCATCATGATTAAAGTGCAGTTAACGTGCAATCCTATGCATGCATACTAGAAGTTCCACTGTATTCAATGGGGCTTATACATCCTAGTAAGTGTATTTAGGATTACAGTTTTAGATTGGTACATAGGTGGGTCACCCTCCCCTCCTCTCATCCCTGTCTCTACCCACTTCTGTGCCACTGCTTTGCTGGAGTAACATCTTGTCTCATATTTCAGTGTCATTGAAACAACTATTATTGTTGCTCTATCACACCTTCGCTGGCCCAGTGATCTATAATACTGTCCTTACATCATCCCATAGCAAGGAAAAGAAACCTACTCAATTTTATTCCCTTTTAAGTCACACTGTAAACCTGGCAAATAGGGCTCCAGCAACACTACAAGCAGGTCAACATAACATAAGACAAAGATATAGTTTCTATTCCTTAGGTTAGGTTAGGTATCAAAAGAAAAGAATTTGCAGAGAAGGCTCCACCATACCATTGCCTCTAAACACTGCATTCTGCTGGCAAATGAATGAAGAATGCCAGATTTAAATCTCTGCAGGTCCACAATCTATTATCCAATATATTAACTTCTATTAATTCATTAAAAGAAATGCCTGATAAAGATGCAAGTCTCAACCCAGCTAAGGTTAATCATGTCTAACCCTACTTACAGTCCTATGGAAGACCAGGAAAGCATTTTACAATCCTATGCATGTTTAGTCAGAATTATTATGACCCACTGTATTCAATGGTACTTACTCACAGGGAAGTGTGCATAGGGTTGTAGCCTGATTGAATCAAACCAGACAAAAGAGTCACATATAGCTGGTCCCGTTGCTTTCATGGGACTTAGCCATGACTAACTTTAGCTGGATCGGAACTGCTGTGTATATTTCTCTTATAAATTAAGTATATTCTCTTTCAAGTAATTACTTCTGAAATTAACTACTTCAACTCAGTAGAGAAAGTGTTTTTCAATTAAAACAGTGCCAATATTGCTATATCATATAGAAGGGCAATTTGTACTCATAGTCGCTGGCCTTCAATAGCCAAATATGGAAACATGGAATTCTGCATGCATAATTCCTAAACATTTTGTCAGAAACAAATAGTTGGTTACTATCTATAGGAAGGATTCTTTTTACCAATTCCTTACATTTGCACTTGCAATGTAGTGTGAATTCCAGGTTGGTTTTTCGCACACTTATAGCTGAAACAATCCCCCTTGGAGGAAGTTGTGCAGCATGATCCTAAGCAAGTTGACTGGAGTTTTCATTTCGTATTCTGGTTTTTTTAATTGTTGCTTTATTTGTTTTGTAATATTTGTATTCCTTGCTGTTTTGTAAGCAGTCCTGTAAATGCTGATTGATCATTGAAGGTTGGGGTATATATTTTAGAAATAATAAATAATAAAACAATACCTAAGGTTATGCAAAAGTACATCCGACTGAGTTCAATAGGGTTTACTTCCAAATAATGTGCATAGGATTACAGTTTAGAGTTCTCTGGAATTGTTATAGAAATTCACAGCCATGAACTGTCCATTTTGGCTGAATGGAAAAAGAGGCAGCTGTTGTGACATGGTGTATATGACCCAAATTCCAATCTAGTAGACAACCCATCAAGTATATCAAACTAGAACATTCTGAATGAGTCACAATTTGTCCATAGCTAAATTCTTCTGACAGAAGAGATTCTGGATTAATGTAGACTGAACTGAGAGAATTTGGTTTGTAATGTAGTTGACAACACTTCTTCTAATGCAGTGGTTCCCAACCTTGGGTCCCCAGATGTTTCTGGACTACAGCTCCCAGCATCCCTTGCCATTTGCCATGCTGGCTGGGTATGCTGGGAGCTGTAGGCCAGCAACATTTGGGACCCAAGGTTGGGAACCACTGTTCTAACATATTGTAAATGATGGGAATCCAAGTGCATCTGTTGAAAGGGATGGCTGACAGGAGTATAAATGTTGCCAGTGATCACCCACATATCTACAAGGGGTTGGACTTGGAATTAGCCAATAAAAATGGCAATCACTTCTGTAGATATAATTGAATCTAAACAGTTTTGGTATTATGATTGAAAGCATGATTCACAATCCTAATACCCTATCATCTGCATCATGATTGCAGTTTGACATTGCAATCATTGAGTCTGTGGTATGATAGGCTTCCCTTTTATAATTTATATAATCTTCTCTGGTTTGCATGTGGCAACTAAAACCTTGAAAGTCAAGAAAATGCTCCTTCTTGATCAGTGAGTTATGAAGTTATTTCCAGCCTTAACACCTTTATGTAGACACCTTTCCGCTTTTTCTCATGTCTGAAATATATTAAACTGTCTGAAATATAAGATGTCTATGTGTGTCCACATCTACATAAGGTATAAAAAAATCTGTTCTGCATAGTTAGTCATCAAATCTTCATGTGCCAACCGTGGGCAAGAACCAGTGGCAGCACATTACAATTATACATCGGAGGTGGCTCAGAATACTAATGCACATTTAGTAGCTCGGACTTGATGCTCTGTAATTGGAAGGTGGGAAGTGTTGTTCTTATCAGATGAAAGGTTGAGTCAAATCACCATCTGAGTTGTATATGGAAAAATATTGCTGTCAGCATTATTCTGAAGCCCTTTGGTACTGTTCTGTCTTTACTGTGTGTTCTGGGCTTCTAAAAAGATCACAGTGTTGTTTTCTTTTTTTCTTCTTCTTTTACAGTATCATGGATATTTTGTATGTGATTTTTGATGACATCTGTCTGGAAATCCTGGTATTGGGTTTGGGGGAGGTATTTGGTTTTGTGCCTATTTTCTTGTCTGAACAACTAATTCATCAGCACAGTTCTGATGGTACAATTTGGGGGATGTCCAGGTCATCTTAAAATACTCCCAATCTGTTTCAACTGCCTGGCTTGCTCTGTGCCAGAGAGCATCTGACATCTGAAAGCAGTGGGCTTATCAGGAAGTCCAACTGCATCCCAAGATCCCCTTAACAATCTTTGGGTTTTTTTGTTATTGAACTTAATCAATTGGGAGTTGAAAAAATGTTTTCCTGGTCTTCCTAAGGACCTAGTGATTCTCAAACTCCTCCTTTATGGAATTGGGTAATCATCATTTCATGAGGTGTCCATTTCTCTAAGCCATCAACATACAGAGGAAAGATTATTTGTCTGTGTACTCTAATTAAGAACAAGAATCCTGGACATGATGGCTTCTATGGAGGATTGCCATGGAAACCCTCAGACACAAGTAGGCAGGTCTTGTCAGGTAAACTAAGCTGTGTGTCTGTAACACAAGGAGATATAACCACCAATTCCAAGATTTTGTCCGATGCCTTTTATAGGGCACCTAACATAACCACACGCACCAACATGGTATTGAGTGCCTAGGACCTTCTACTGTGCAAACATTGCTAAGACAAACAGACATTGGTCAATAATAGTTATGAGATTTGTGTTGCATTGAGAAATTCAGTGGCTTGACTGATGATATCCATAGCATACATAATTAGGGCTGGATTGAACCTCAATAATAATTTTGGCTGGAGACACTGCTTTGATCAAGATATTTAAACAACTACTGGAGAAGCATAGTTGGCAAGATCACTTGCTTAAGGCAACATTATATTTTGGATAGTGTGAAATCCTATCAATCTCCTGGGCAAAAGTATATCTAACTTTTTTTAAAAAAAAGAAGTGAGTCCAAACCCACATTTGAATATCCAAGTTTGCCATATCTACTTTAATGTGCAAGTGTGAGAGTAAGAAAGAATAAACCATATATTCTTGGCTATGAATCTTGTCCTTAGTATTCAAAATTTAGGAACATATGTGCTCCCTTGGCAAACTGCATTTGTGCCCATCTGTTCACATGGCACAAAGCACAAACACAATTTAATGAGAGGATTGCAGTAGGGTGTGCAAAGCTTTCAATAGGAACTGAAGGTGGGCACCCTGTATACTACCAAAAATGCCTTTCTTGAAGCTTCTCCCACCAACTCTGAAGAAAGGATTTGTGCAAAATTTAGCCTTACACTTGTCGAAAGGTGGATGCTTGCACTGTTGAAGATGCTTTAAATAAATAAATAAATAAATAAATAAAACCAAGCAGTCTCACCCCTTAAAGATGGAAAGAAATTAGCCATCTGAGAAATAGTGTAAGACATAGAAGCTGTCAGTTCCTAATCATTTAGATTATCTGGTTATATTTGCAAATCTGGAGAGTGCCCAGTGATAATAAGCTCCTCACAAATGTTAGCTAGCCATATTTAGTGTAATTTGATCCACTGTCTTGTTTCACTTTGGCAATTCTTTCTTTTCTTGCAACTTACAACTTGTTCCAAGCTAAAGGTGTTAATAATCTCAGATGATTCCTGGTTTACAGCAGTGTAGGATCCTTTTTTTTTTTTTTTTGCCTGTGAATAATTTCTGGGAGTTGCAATGCTGGCATGGCCACAACCTTGTCAAAGATGCAATGTGATGCATTCTGGGAGTCAAAATGCACATTTCTCCTCAGGCATAGGCATAGCTCATAGTTGTGGACTGCTAGTTCGTTGTTCAATGCATCAACACTTCTGCTTGATTTGTCTAAAGAAGTAGCTGCACACATATTTTTGTGGGGGAGCCTCTGATATGTCTTGCCTTGCAGATCTGGTCATGGCACCATCCTGGAGTGCTAATCTTGGAGGGGTCCCATAAAATCCAAAATGACCACTGTTCACTGCAGCATCATGAGCTGTAGCATTTAGTGCTGTACCGGATATTTTTATTCCTCCCCCCCCCCAGCAATTTGTGCACTGCTGCAAGCATGAACATGGCTTTTCTAAAGTTTGAGAGCTTAGGAAAGCCCCTTTCCTGCTTGTGCTCATGTTTGTGAATGCTGGCATAGTGAAGTTGCCATATTTCAGAAGAGTTGGGGGACAGGAAACCTCCCCAGATGGTGAAAATAACAAACTCTTTTACAATCTGAGCCAAAATACACTAGAACAGCCTTCCCCAATGGCTGATGCCCTCTGAATGTTTTGGACTTCAACTCTTATCAGCCCCAGCCAGCATGGCCAATGGTCAGGAATGCTGGGAGTTTCAGTCCAAAGCATCTGGAAAGCACCAAGTTGGGGGAGGCTGCTTTAGAATTCCATTTTATCACATTTTATTCCCCAGAACTTAACTTCTAGCCCTTAGTAGGAACCTGAAATCCCAGGCAAACCACAATTTCTTTATTGGGAGCTATCCATTGGTAAGGCATAATGGCATAATGAAGACCCAAGAAGCAGTGCAACTATTGGAACATAAATTTTGGAAACAGGAAAGGGATCAGAAAGGAGTCACAAGGAAGTTGGGAATGAGCAGGATTCCAAGGAAAGGAAGAGAGATTTATTATTTTATTATTTATTATTATGATTATTTTATTTAATACATTTTTATACCGCCCAATAGCTGAAGCTCTCTGGGTGGTTTACAACAGTTAAAACCATAAAATACAATATAAAATAAATATAAAATTTAAAACCACAGATTAAAACAAACAGCAAGGCTAGCAGCAACAGTTACAATAACAGAGTTAAAAACAACTACAAAATTAAAATGATTAAGATGATTAAAATGATTAAAATGATTAAAATGATTAAAATGCCTGGGAGAATAGAATGGTCTTCACCTGGCGCTGGAAAGAATACAAAGTAGGCTCCAGGCGAACCTCTTTGGGGGTCTCATTCCATAACTGGGGCGCCACACCAGAAAAGGCACTCCTCCCGGTAGCCACCTGCCTCACTTCCTTTGGCAGGGGCTCTTGGAGAAGGACCGCTGATGCAGATCTTAGTATCCGGGCATGTACATATGGGAGGAGACGATCCTTCAGATACCCTGGCCCCAAGCCGTTTAGGGCTATGAATGTTAGTACCAGCACTTTGGATTGGGCCCGGAAACAGACTGGCAGCCAGCCCAGTGCAGATCAGAAAGCACTGGCATAATATGTTCACGTCAGCCAGTCCCCATTAACAATCTCACTGCCCTATTTTGGACCAGCTGAAGTTTCCGGACCGTTTTCAAAGGCAGCCCCACATATAACGCATTGCAGTAATCCAAACGAGAGGTTACCAGAGCATGGATAACTGTAGCTAGGCTATCTCTGTCCAGATAAGGGTGGCCGGGTGACTGGCCAGATGGGCGATTAATAAATATAAGAAATAAAAATAAGGACATACCGTAGTTGGTATATCAGCCTAAGCTGATAAAAGGTGCTCCGTGCCACCGAGTTCACCTGTGCCTCGAGTGACAGTTGTGGATCCAAGAGCACCCCCAAACTACAAACCTGATCCTTCAGGGGGAGTGCAACCCCATCCAGAACTGGTTGAATATCACTTAGCCGGGCAGACGAACCACCCACTAACAGTATCTCTGTATTATCTGTCCTGAGTCTCAGTTTATTAGCCCTCATCCAGTCCACTACCATGCCCAGGCACTGATTCAGAACAGCCACTGCCTCACCTGGATTAGATGAAAAGGAGACATAGAGCTGGGTGTCATCTGCATATTGATGACACCTCAGCCCACACCTCTGGATAACCTCCCCCAGTGGTTTCATGCAGATGTTAAACAGTATAGGGGATAAAATAGAGCCCTGTGGCACCCCATGGCATAACTGCCAAGGGACAGAGCAGTAATCCCCCAGCACCACCTTCTGGAATCAGCCACCCAAGTAGGATTGGAACCACTGGAGTGCAGTGCCTCCAACTCCCAACCCAGACAACCTATCCGGAAGGATACCATGGCCGATGGTATCGAAAGCCGCTGAGAGGTCCAAGAGAATCAACGGGGTCGCACTCCCCCTGTCCCTCTCCCGGCAGAGGTCATCCCACAGGGCGACCAAGGCAGTTTCCGTTCCAAAACCAGGCCTGAATCCAGATTGAAATGGATCTAGATAGTCCGTTTCATCCAAGAGTGTCTGGAGTTGACCAGCAACCACCCACTCAAGCACCTTGCCCAGGAATGGGATATTGGCTACCGGCCTGTAGTTATTAACTTCATCTGGGTCCAGGTTAGGCTTTTTGAGGTGTGGCCTAATCACCGCCTCTTTCAAAGAGGCTGGCACCACTCCCTCTCTCAAGGAGGCATTTACAACCTCCTGGACCCAGCCAGCTATCCCCTCCTTATTTGATGTAATAAGCCATGACGGGCAAGGGTCAAGCACACAGGTGGTCGACCGGACTTGGCCAAGCCAAGAGAGATGTGGTTCCCTTTGTCTTGATTCCTAATTGACTAAATGGCCGGGGTCTTTCTAGACTTTATAAGAACTCAAGGGAAAACCCCAAGCTTTCCCCCAAGAAATCTCTAAATTGCTCAGAGATCTAAGCTACATGTCTTCCCCTGGGAAAAGTATAATAGTCAGGGCTGGCCCTACCATGAGGCAGAATGAGCCAGTTGCCTCAGGAAGCAGATTCTGGGAGGTGAAAGCAAGGTGTTGGAGGAAAGAACTGTGTGCCACACAGCCTGCCCTGTGCCCCCTAAGCTAGCTTCCTGCCTTCAGGTCTGCTAAAGAATGTTGTCTCCTTGCCAGTGTTGAAAAAAGATTGAACTGCCAGTTCAGTCGGCTTTTGTATATGGAATGGGAGGAGGCACCACCTCGTCCTTCACTTCAGGCAGCAAAATGCCTTGGGCCAGCCCTGGTAACAGTACTAGCAAAAAAAAAAGAAGAAGAAGAAAAAGGAAGTTCTAGAGGGCAGGTCGTTTCCAAAGAAGATGATTGCATACTCAGGCCTGATCAGCAAGCAGGGCTGGTGCTACCGCTAGGCAGACCCAGGCGGCTGCCTAGGGCGCGTGGCGGAAGAGGGGTGCAGAAACGGTGCGCTCCTTCCTCGCCTCCGGCGCGCTCCTGCCCCGCCTGCCGCCTCCACCGCGCCTCCCCACCCGCCGCTGCCGCTGCCGCCTCCGCCGCCGCTGCACCTCCCCCCCCACGCGCGCGCCCACCCGCCACCTACCTACCTACCTACCTTCGCATCATTTCCGGAGCCCCGCCAGTGTTGTTTTGGCGGTTGTTTTTTTCCCCAGCAAAAAAAAAAAAGCGCGGGGGTCCCGTCGCGTCGGAGGAGGTGGTGGCGGCGGCGGCAGCAGCAGCAGCAGCCAGCAGCGCGGGGGGGAAGGTAGGTGGCGGCGGTGGCGGCGGTGGCGGCGGCGGCGGCGCGGGGGGGGTTGCAGAGCAGGACTGCTTTGCTCTGGAGCCCCCCCCACGGCACGAGAGGGGGGGCGCTAAATATAATTTGGCCTAGGGCGCCAAACAGCCCTGCACCGGTCCTGTCAGCAAGTATACATATAATGGAAGCTGTATAATCCCTGGAATCATATCTGATCAGCTCAACTTCATCTCAAAGGTTTGTGATTACTATTCCACCAGGGACTGAGTGCATAACTCTACTTGTTGGAAGGAATGTGTTTATAATTTTAAAATCTGAACCTCCACAGGATGTTTCAGAACTGCCATGCAAATATATCCATTCTCATATTATTTCAACTGATGCCATTAATTTGTTAAAAAGGGGAGGGAGGGAGGTAAGGAAGGAAGGAATAGAAGATATATTGTTATTCTCAGAGAGGACATTTCAAAGCAAAGTTCATGGATTAGAGAAACCTTTTTTTTTTTTAATGCACTGAAAGTTTTTTAAGCATTTGTCCTTGAATTCATCCGGGGACTGAAATACTTCGAGTTGAATGGATTTGGTCGCAAATGCCCACATCAATAAAAAATAAATAAATAAGGTTTGTACAATGTTAAACACATTCCTTGGAGGTAAGCTAATTAGTAAACTAGAGAGTTTTAAAACTCTCAAGTGCCATCTTTGAACTGAAAAAGACATCTACTAATGAAGTCCCCAGTGGGTTAAATGTCTGAATTTGGCAGCTCTTGCACTGTTATAGCTGAATTTCAATGATGATGACGATACGAAGATATCAATATGGAAAGTTGTACTTAAAGGTAGGGAGAGGGGCCATAGGGGCTTTTCTAAGATTTTAATGTGGCCTGGATTCCCCTCACATTTATTGATGCTGGTTCAAGGTGTAGGTTGAAGATGAGTGATATAAATGCTTCATTATCTGAAAGAAGGGCAAGGGAGAGAAAACTGAAGTATATGGATGACTGATATTAAGTACATCTTGATAAAATGTTTTAACTCTAAGTAAGATAATACTTAGAGAGCCAGTGTGGAGTAGTGGTTCGAGTGTTGGACTAGGACTTGGGCAATCCGGGTTCTAGTGCTCACTTGGCAATGAAGCTCACTGGGTGACTTTGAGCCAGTCATTGACTCTCAGCCTAACCTACCCCACAGGGTTGTTGTGAGGATAAAATGGAGATGAGGAGGACCATGTAAGTTGCCTTGGGTTCCTTGCAAGAGGAAAAAAGCCAGGATATACATATAATAAGGAGGAGGAGGAGGAGGAGGAGGAGGAGGAGGAGGAGGAGGAGGAGAAGAAGAAGAAGAAGAAGAAGAAGAAGAAGAAGAAGAAGAAGAAGAAGAAGAAGAAGAAGAAGAAGAAGAAGAAGAAGAAGAAGAAGAAGAAGAAGAAGAAGAAGAAGAAGAAGAAGTTACTTTTCTCTAAAATCCACCTAATGGAATACAGATGTAATACTGAGATATCTACAAACCAAGACCCTCTCTCTACAACCTATTTCTGGCAAAAACTGGAAACTGGTAAGTACAACATTTCAGTGATCAGCCAAGTAGGTTTTGGAGTATAGTGTAGATTAGTAAATGGAGGGAATGATCCCATGGCCCCTAGACATTGTAGTTTGGATTCCCAGCTCCAAGGTTGGAGACAGCACCCTGACTTCTAGAGCCAGGAATCTGAGCTCTGAATGATTCCCCTACCCCACCCCCTTGCAGCCATCATGGAAAGAACTGCGCTGGCTGCTCTCCAAGATCAGGAAAGCGACCTCAGAGAGGGGGGTAAAAGGGACGTGGAGGGGAGGAGACTGCAGCAGCCAGGATACGAGGTATCCTGATGCCACTCCAGCCTCCTTTCCTCCCTCTCTGAAGTGCCCCAGCTAGACAGCTGAAAATGGCTGTCTAGCGAAAATGCAGAGCGGGAGGAGCAGGGAGGGAGGCGAAGAAGATCACTTCTGCTGTTCTTCCCACTCTGCATTGGATGCCCATAAGCCTCTAAGTTCGGGGGCTTATGGCCATCCTGATAAGATTGCGTCCCAAATTCATTTGCAGAATTATTCTGAGATGATGACACCGGCATCCTTTTGGGGGGGGGGGGATTGATATGTTTATTACATCTTGAAATCACATGTTTGGGGAATAGCAAGGACACAACATTTGTCTTCCCTTTGACTTAATCAGCACAATAGTATCAGATATCAGTCACATTGAAATCACTGCATCTGAAAAGAGCATTTCTTTATCTGAAATATGCACAACATATTTTGTCATTTCAGATGTTATTCAGTATTAAGGACAACTTTATATTTTTATTTATTTGCAAGACTAACATGCATGCTGTGAATCTGGTATGAAGGACACTTTTTTTTTTCCAAAATTAAAAAGATAAAATGGGGTAGGATCCAGACAGTGTTAAGCACTTTCAAGGCACACTGATTTTCAGTGGCAAACTCTTAAGCACATGCTTAACTCTCCATCTGATATCAATGGGACCTACAAATGTTTATTCCTGGGTGATTGTCCCCAAACTTTCTCAAGACTTTCGGTGAAATAACACACACTCTATTTCAGCTCTTGTCATACAAAATCTGTCTTGATGACTAGACATACATTATTTATTAACGGTATGTCCATGCCAGCCAGCCACCAAACTCTTTATGTGGCTTACTGTAACAATAAAACATTAAAATACAATTATATGTAACCCATAAAAACATAAGAACATTTAAGAATGTATAGTGCAGCATTAAAAAATTCCAACAGCAGGGAATAAAAGCAAGATCTCAAGCCATGCCATCACTATTTTAAACCAATATAAACCATTTTAAAGATTTGACATTGTGACCTTACTAGGAGAAATGTGTCATGGGTATGGGGAACTAATTTTGTTGCTGGTATTTTTAAACAACTGAGAGTCAGAAATCCTTGCTGATCTACTTCAGATTACCCAGAGATCTAGCAGTAGATCCCATTCTGCCTTCTGTCCACCATTGTATTACGATGCCCAGGCACTGCTTCAGGACATCCGCTTCCTTGCCTGGATTTGATGAAAAAGAGAGATGGGTATCATCCATCATCCTCATACTGGTAACACTTCAGTCCAAATCCCTTGATAACCTCTCCCAGCGGTTTTATGTGGATGTTGAACAGCGTAAGAGAAAGAATAGAACCCGATGGGATCCAAAAGCATATCTATGTAATCACTGGATATAATAACAGTATTGTTATTGTTAATGTTATTATTGTTATTGTTATAATAACAGTAAGATATAAATCTCAACCAGGAAAAGAAATCCACTCAATCTGGAGCTCTTTTCAGAGATCTCATAATCATCTTAATCTCGGCAACAGAGTATTTTACTTGAAACAATATAACTCACTGCTTAATAAAAATACATGATTTATTGCAATGCAACCAGCACAATTGGCAACATTACACACATTATCTAATAAGCATCATATTTTTATATGTTAGCATGTCCTGTCCCTCCAGCACTGGTTAGGCTGATGATTAAAGTTAGCTAGCTTCAGGGGACAAATGCATCATATCACGGCTACTAAAGGGAGATAGATTTATTAACAATATTTTTTTCTGCATGTAAGACACAAAGAGAGAAAGTATGAGAGAGAACGGACTATTGGAGTGGGGTGGGAGAAAAGATGCCTTTGTGAAAATTCAGGAAAAAAGGTCATAGACCACAATCCATAAACAACTCACAGGATTTCCATTGACAGCTATGGAATTCAGTGCTGATATTCAGTGCAGTCAATGGTATTCAGTATGGTATTCAGAGCTGCTATGCCTCTCAATACCAATCACTGGGGTGCCATTGTATTCATGTCCTGCTTATGGGCTTCCCATAGGTGTCTGGTTGGCCACTGTGAGAAGAGAATGCTGGGCTAGATAAGCCTTTGATCTCTCCGGAAGAGTTCTTCTTAGGTTCTTATAAGAAAACTCAACGAGTGTGTCAAGAACTTCCACTTTCTGTAGCTGACATGATATGATGCTTTTGTCACCTGAAATCCCATCCTTCCTCCATGGAGTTGAGGGTGGCAAACTTGGCTTTCCCCTTCCCTTTTATCCCCACAACACCCCTGTGAACTAGGAGGGAGATAGTGACTGGTCCAAGGTCACCTGTTCATACTGCCTTTTATCTGTCCTGAATCTCCAGCCAATCAGCTTTATCAGATGATCCTGGGTTCTAGTATTATGAAAGAAGTTTTTCTCCCTATCCACTTTCTCCACACTATGCATAATTTTGTAGACCTCTATCACGTCTTCCCTTACTCACCCTTTTTCTAAGCTAAACAATCCCGGATGTTGTAACCTTTCCTCATGGGGGAGTTGCTCCAACCCCTTGGATCATTTTAGTTACCCTTTTCTGCACCCCAATTTTTGATTGAAGAGTTGAGTAAAATTGCTTTAAATAAATAAAGTATGATACTAATTAGATAAAGCAGGTAATATTGCCAACAGTTCTGGTTCCACTGTACTAAATAATATTATTAAGTGTTAAGTTACAGCCAGTGGAGGCTGGTGGCTCCAATGACAGTAGGGCAGTGTATCCATTCTGGGTTGTAGTCTGAACTTTAAAGGAACTATCCATGGTGCTGAACCCCAGCCCCAAAATGGGTTCAGCACCATGGATAGCTCCTTTAAAGTTCAGACTACAACCCAGAGTGGATACGCTGCCCCACTGACATTGGAGCCACACCAGCCTCCACTGGTTCCAGTACGAGAACCCCCTGGCTCTATATGTGTCTCTGTATCACTTCCTAGTGTGAAAAAGAAATAAAGAAAGAGCAAAGCTAAGCACTTTTATGTTCCACAGATTTTAATGAGAGTGTGTGAGTATAAGAGAGAGAGAGAGAGAGAGAGAGAGAGAGAGAGAATACTAAACTCTCCCATTGAAATCAATAATGTTGGCAGGATGGTGCCCAAAGTATGTAAGGTGTTATTTATCAGACTGACGTCTCATATTGGCACAGTCTTTTTTCACCTGCCTGAAAAAGCTCCCTAGAGCTCCACCTCCCCTTGCACCCTCTCTTCCAGAAGTTTGTCCACTGGAAATTAGTCCTGCTTCACCCGGTCATAACCAACAATAAGATCAGGTCGCATACTTGAAAAGGAAAGGGAAGAAAAGCAAAAAGCAAATCAGTACTCTCTTATTTTCTCTAGGGAGAGCCTTGTCCCACCCCATCTTTTGATGGCACTTCACACTGCTTTGGTCTTCTGAGTGAGAAACTGACCCTCTTGACACGTCCTTTAGTAGGAAAAGGAGGAAGAAGAAAATACTTTTCATCTGCTTCAGATAGCAGAGTGATAACAGGAGAGCCATAGCTTAGGGAGATACGCCCCTCACTGTTCTGAAGGCCTCCACACACACCCCACACACCCCATCCTACTCTACTTGTTGATACAATAAAGGAAGGGTTGGTATTTTCAAGGACAGGGGACTTTTTTTTGTTCTCGCTGCTACTGCTGTTGATCTTAAAACCTGTCTTGCTGACACGTCAATACTTTTATTTGCCAGATGGGAGTAGCTTCAAAGAAACACTTCTGTTTCCTGCGTTAGCATCTTCATGCGGCTTTATTGGTACTTAGTGAATAATTTAATCTAATGATTGCAGGGAGAGAGAGAGAGAGAGAGAGAGAGAGAGGAAACAGTCGAAGGTGTGACAATCATCTGGGGGAGAGAGGAGAATGAAAGAGAATATATTGCATCTCTTTTTTTCTTTTTTACTTTAAGCAAACTGGGCTCCCGTCATTGTTATTAAATTATGCGACTGCAGGGGAGGCGGGTGACTCCCATTTCGGTGGGGCTCCTTTCCCATTGCAGGTTTTGCAGGTTTTATTTGGAGCTTCATAGGAGCTCTCCATGGTACTGAACTCCACCCCAAAAATAGGTTCACCCCCATGGAACAATAATCCATATTGCATCTTAGCTTAAGCAACAACAACTACAACAACAACAACCCTGGCTTTTTTGCAGTTTGATGCAACATTTTACAAAATGTGACATTTTGTCCCTAAATATTGCTGGGTTTATAGTAAAAGAAACATTTTGTGGAGCTCTTACCCAAGTTCCGATAGCTTGATGTCTCAGTAGAAATCAGTTTGGGAGCCATTGTTCTCATCTCCCTATTTACCACACCAACTTGAATTGTTGGCATGCTCTGCTTTTAGTTCTTGCTTGCATCAAAACCTTTCACTTTATTCTTGAGAGACCACAAACTATTTCTCTTCCTCTCCTGCCACTACTACTGCTACCTTTCTGGCATCTTCTCAAGTGCTGTTAGAAGGGCAGAACTTACCAATAATACTCAGTGCACCACAACAGAGCAATCCTAACCCAGGTCACAGATACTCACCTTCTGTGTCGGTGAAATGTCTGCAGCATCCTATGCCTGCCTATTTAGGCTGGCAGGGGTTGATAGAAATGCTGGGCCAGGGACAGGATATTATAAAAATGTTGGGAAAATGACAGGAAAATGGCAGACACACTCCTGGTGTAACTCCATGATAACCAAGAGCAGAGTCCTCAGTGACACCAATACAACATGGAGATAGATGCAGCCAATGGCATTGCTGCAATGTCACTACAATGTCATTGTGTCCTCCCCCCAGTGTCACCACACACATATACCACACACAGCACCACCATTCCGACTGACGCAGTAGTGTACTTCCCAGGGTTTGATACATGGGGTTGGGAAGCTGGAGTCAGGAAGATGAGCCTGCAAGGGGAAAAGATGGCAAATGCCTCCCCATATCTTTCACATGCCTGGGCCAGTGGGGTGGGGAGAAGACAGGATCAACAGAGAGAGGGAGTTTCCAGGATTTGAACTTACATCACCAAGACTTCAGAGCAGCTTCATAACCACACAGTCACTGGGTTCAGACAACACAGTAACCCACACGCAAGGGTTGAGTGTGGGTTGTCGTTGAACCATGGGTTGTTGTTGAAATGTAGGTTATCGTGTTGTCTGAACCCAGTTGAGATAACAAACCATGGTGAACAACCCACAGTTCACAACCCAACAACAAAACATGGGTTCTCTTCGTGGGCTGCTCATGGTTAATAAGCCATTGCCTGTTAGTGTAGCTGGGTTCAGACAACACGATGACACATGTTTCAACAACAACCGACGGTTCAATGACAACCAACACTCAATTCATGCTCAACCCTTGAATGTGTGTGTTGTCTGTGAGAGGGTAGTGGTGCAGTGTGATTCAATGCTGAGTTACACAGCAGCCTAAGCCCTGTCATTCCAAGATGGGTGAGGCAAGAGCTAGTAGGAGCAGCTTTTTTCTAAGGGTCCCTCCCCCCACTGACTTTATTGAGAGGGGAAATACTTACACCAGCCCTTGACCTGACCTACAGTTCCGTTGTCACTGTGGTCATGACACAAGAATCAAGCTCTTTCGATGGGTCATAACTACATCCATGACCAGCCCACAACCCTGTCCCATTTTTAACCATTCTGCCAGCAGAGTTGTGGCAGAGTGCTGCTGGCAGTGTTCTGGTGGCATAGTGGTGCAATTCTGCCAGGGTATCTGAGGTTCTGGTTGTGTAAAAGGGCTCTGCTTCATCCTAAACCCCTCCAGGAAGCAGATCATCAAGTAAATATTGCTCTATAAATCATCATCTAGTACCATGATTGTAGGCTGCCCCGGGGACATCTGTCAGTTGGGTGATATATAGATTAAATAAATAAAATTGTGTGATGTAGGCATTAGCGAATCATTCTGTTTCTTCTGGCCCCTGTTACTTTTGCATGTGTTTACCTAAAAGTCTGTTCTGTCCCATTTCCATATTGATCTGCATTTTTAATCCAAACCAAAAATAATAAATAAATCACATTTGAATACATATTTTAAAACATACTTTCCTTCAAAATACCCATTAGTCAATGCATTTTCTCTTAAAACATACATTTTAAAATGTGTTTTCATACATTTTTGAGCCCCCAAATTGGGAAGAGCAAAAGCCAGTGGATTACTAAATTCCAATCCACACATTTGCCCCCAGGTACAAGCCAGGTTAGTTCATACCAGAATTCACAAGACTGAATTCCTCAGGCATCCCTAATGTGATAGAGGCCCAATGTGTCTTTCACATCACAACCCACTGAAATTCCAACAATGGAAGACAAAGGAGGATCAAAGAATTCACGAGAGGCCAAAAACTGAGCATACCTTGAATTTCAATATACCCTTTTTCCACACTGTGAATTCTTTTATTGTAAATGGTGTCTAAATGGGTACAGTTCAAAGTATCACAGGGAAATCTAAAAGCTGTGTAGTGTAAGTAATACACACACCCCCAAATACTTAAAGAAACATCATATTTTACCTGGTGTGCCTTTAGTTATGGGAATAGTCACACTGTGTACTACAATAAGGATAAATGGTTTAATCTCTAGGAGAAAGGACTAAGAAAAGGGAGGACCAGTGTTAGGAAAATGCAACAAAATCCTTCAAATCTTCAGCTTTCATCGCACAAATCAGACAGGCCACAGCATTCAGCTCTGTTAGGTTCAATAGAGAAATGGTACTTGGGCAGCTGTTAATGCTTCCATTTATATAGTTTTTTGTTTAGTGCTTACTTACCACTGTGAGAGTTAAAAGCTATACAGAAAATAAAGGGCACAAAGAGGAATAAAGGGGAATAAGATAGTACACACACACCCACACACACCCAAGTACACATTTTTTAGGGCTAAGTGCATGATAGTGTTGGCGTGTGAGCAGAGTTGGGAGATTTATAATCCTATCTGTGTGCTAACAGACGCCTGAAATTCCACACACAGATCTTCAGATCTCATCTCCCTACACAGCGTGCAGCGTGCTGTGTCAGTGCCAACCTTGGCCAGCCCAGTCTGCCCTGTAATCAGACTTGCTTCCAGCTTCCCCGTTGCAGATTAATCCATGGAGTCAGGAAACACTCTGGAACACCACAGGTCTAATTCTCCTGTTTATTCACTTAGCAAGTAAAGTTCTACAGAGTATACATTTCCTAGTTACAGTCCATGTGCAGAGTATAAATGCATAGCAAGCATTACATCCAGTGGAGTAAGTTGAGCTTCACTCCACCTCAGCAAAGACGTTACATTGTTGCAGGAACAAAGTCTTAGCAAAAAGAACAACAAGAAGAGAGAAAGCAGTCCAGCTTCTCTCTAAGATGGCTTCAGACAGAAAACAAGTTAGCACGTCATCAGAACATACAAACCATGTGACCAGCTCATGTTGTTCTCACAGCCCAGAATCAAGGATTCTAGTAAGACATAACAAAACCTGTTTACAGCCATTCTGTCCCTTCCATGTGTAAACAATGTGCTGCAGCTGGTAAAGTGATACATATCACAAGAGATAGTACCCATGGAATTGAGCTGTATCTTTTTATAGGGCTTTGAAAGAATTACAAAGTTGTGAAGAAAGCTTAGCAGCGCTATATCACACAGAGGCGGAATGCCAGAGCTGTATGTGCCTGGAGTTGCTTTAACTTCACACTCTGCTCCAGAGGTCAGCACAACCAGGGCCAAAGTCAGCATCTGATATCCACGGGCAACTGCCAAGGCCCCACAGACCTGGCAGGGTCCACTGCCGATGCCCAGTCACCATTTAAATTTCCCACAATACATACAATGTAGCATTTCTCTGGGGCATTGTGGGAAATGTAAATGGCATCTACAGCCAGCCACTCAGTGCTGCTCGGTCCACTGCCAGATAAGTGCACCAGGACCGATCTACAGAGGAGGGGGCCTACCTAAGGATGCTTTACCAAGGGCCCCTTCCAGCCTTGAGCCGTTCCTGAGAGCAATTCTTATACTGTGGCAGTTTATTCAGAGCTGGGCTATACGATATGGTCACTCACCAGCATGCCAGCAGTGAGTTCTCCATTGCCCTATCTTTAATGCGTACAAGCTTTAACATATGAGCATCACATCCCTGCAACTCAGCAAGAGTGGGGATACTTGCAAGTTGCGATGCTGCTGCTTTACTTAGAGCTGGGAGGATGCAGAAACTTCCTGCAGGATGCTAAACACCACGGCCACCATAATGTAGAGCTTGGCTTGAGTCTTGCACAGTTATGCTCCTGTTCCAAAGGAACTGCTTGCAGTGTTTCATGCCTCCCAAGGGCAGGACGGAGAAAGGGGTAGGGGGTCCTTTGAAATATGTAGTGAACCCTTTTAAGACCGAGTCTCCCCACATGTGCACGGAAATTTTACTAGGCCTACAGCACACAACGCCTTTTAAAATATTGTTAAAGAGATGGGAGATCTTATCACAGTCTCCAACATCTCATCTAGTTTGTCCCCAAGTTATTTCACACTTAAGAGAAACTGTCCTTCCTTCTCTGAGGAACTAAAAAAAAAAATAATACCAAAAAACCACCCTTTGGTGTGGTTTTGAGGCATGTTCATTTATTTAAACACATTAATGAACTGATTGATTTGTTAAAAGACAGCAGAGTGAAATTGATTTCAAAATTGTTAATTTGTTGACAGCTCAAATGTTGTTGTTTTTTAATCTAGACTCCTAGGCTGCACCTTGCTGTGTCACAGCATATACAAGCCTTCCCCAACCCGGTGCCCTCCAGATGTGTTGGACTACAACTCCCAGGATTCCTGACCATTGGCCATAGTGGCTGAGGCTGCTGGGAATTGAAGTCCAAAACATCTGGAGGGCCCCAGTTTGGAGAAAGCTGGCACGTATTAAGGACGGCTTCACATGCTATCATATGTGCAGCAATGCATGGATAGGTTGTAAAACATGACATCTCTCTGTGTGTGAGTTTTGTGCCATATTTATTTATTTATTTATTATATTTATACCCCGCCTTTTTTCCTGCAAGGAACCCAAGGCGGCTTACATTATCCTCATCCTCCTCTCCATTTTATCCTCACAACAACCCTGTGAGGTAGGTTAGGCTGAGAGTCAGTGACTGGCCCAAAGTCACCCAGTGAGTTTCATGGCCGAGCGGGGACTAGAACCCGGATCTCCCGAGTCCTAGTCCAACACCCTAACCACTACGCCACATATGTGCACATACTGGGGAGCCACAATTAGCAATGGCTTTCATTTAGCTATTTAGTAATGAAAGAGATGGTGCATGCTTAGTTAATTCATCATATATCAAGACTACATGACTAGCCCCAGTTCCACGCTGTACCTTAGCTTTACATACTTGCTGGTCGAGAAGATTGCTGCCATCAATTCTGATATTGCCAATCACCTTATTTAGTAAGGCAGAGTGAGGGTGGAGTCAGTCTTCTTGGTCCCTGAACAAGGAGCCAAATGCATAGCATCCATTTGCTCACATGTTTCCTGATACAACAGGAAATGCTCACCATCGCCCAGCTGAATCAGGGGGACTGTATCTGACCATATGTCAAATCATTTTGTTTGTCACTTAGCAAATGGCTAAGAAACATCTTTGAAGAAAGCTAGGGATGGGTGAGCAATTTGTTCTGACAAGGTTTCCCCCCCCCTTACGGATTTACCCAAATCGTACCTCCTGGAGGCCGGAACAGAACATGGACCCAAACACAATTTTCAGTTGGAAATCCATACATTTCTGGGCTTGTGGCACACACATTCAACAAAGCAAAGCAAAGTGCTTTCGTGAACATGTGCACATCTGAAAAATGTGCAAAGAAAAGTGCGTACATTTCTAAAATGTGCATGAACACGCTTTAGTCAATGGCTACATGTGTACAAAAATGCATATACTGGGGGGGGAATGCACAGAAAAATGTGCACAAAATATGTGCAAATTTATGTGTGCATGGGGGGGAGGCAACGACACCATATAGAGCAAAATGAGGTTGGTGGTGGAAAAATGAGAACCTTGATGAGATCGACTTGACAGATCTGCCCATCCCTAGCAAGAAACATCTTTACCAATGTTGCAAGTAATCATCTCCAGATAAGTTTATTTTATTTTGAGGCCTGGCACTGCCCTCTTGGAACTACTTCCAAATTTAACCCGGCTGAGAATGATGCTCTCACACTTTCATTTCCTGCACATTCAGAAATTCACAGCTCATTAGGACCTTCTGACTAGTTCATAAACAAAGCCTTGTTCTTGTTATCATTACCACCTAATTAAAATATAGATAATTTGAGGGCGTTTTTTATTACATCTCATAAAGCTTCTTCAGCTGCAAGGTTATGCCCCACCAAAAAAAAATATGCTATTCAGACTTCAGCTAATCATACTATTCGATGTTTAGCTCAGTTGCAAATTAAGCTAACAAAAACTATGCTTAAATAATGTCCCTGTCTCCAATTAAATTAAAGTCTACTGAGGGCATATCTACAAACAAGCAGGCAAACATTTAAATTTTTTGTTTCTATCTAAAAACAAACAAACACCTTTCTGAATAATAGATGTATGTTATTTTAATAGGAAATAGTACAATGTTTGCAATATCCCTGAAACATTAAAAAAAAAAAAAAGCATGTGTCGAATTTTGCATGGTAAAGCCTTCATGGCAGAGACCTGCCCTTTAGTACTCAGTAATGTGCCATGCACACTGGATGATGCTATATAATATGGCTTCTGTCCAATGTTAGTCCTACTTAGAGTAGACCTATTGAAATGAATGGGACTTAAGTTTATTTATTTATTTGAAACATTTTTATGCCACTCCTCAGCCACAAAGGCTCCCAGAGTGGCTTACATATAATCAATTAAGAAGACAGTCCCTGCCCGCAGGCTTACAATCTAAAAAGACACGACACACAAGGAAAAAGGAATGGGGTGGGAAGAAGGTGGGGAAATTAATTAATACTCCTGGCAGGGCTGGTGGAATGGCCCTGCGCTCCCTCTCATCTCCCTCTGCACACCCCGCTGGAATGGCTGCTGGTGGTGACAGTTGAGGGAGGAGGAGCAACATTGGATACAACGCTACATAAGAACTGCAACAACTTATCATCAAAGCCCAGATCAGATCAAGGCTGATCTGCCAGCTTGGGACATGCTTGTGGGAGAAAGCAAGGGCGTAATCCATCTCAGTTTAAGTACTTTTTGGTAGTGTTGTGTGAGCTCTTCCAGCTCACCTCATTCAGTTTGTCTGAGCTTTCTGTGAGAATTCTCAGGAAAGATTCATCCGTAGGGATGGCCAAGAATTTCAAGGGGGGGGAGGAACAGAGCGAACTCGCCCCACTCTCCGCCCCCCCCCCCGAGCTCAGCGAGACTTACCTGGCCCCGGCTCGTCCCAAGTTCGCATGGGGAAAGGAGCTTCCAGGTCCCCGGTGCATCATTTCCGGGTCCCTGGTGCTGCGTTTTTTACGTAAATACCAAGGTAAACTTCCTTAAAACAGCCACGAATAGCAAATTGTGGCAGTTTTAAGGTAGATTACCTTGGTATTTACTAGCGATGTATCCGAGAGTCTGGGGGGGGGCTGAAAGCGGGTCAAAAGTGGCCCGCTCGGGCCCGAGACTCTTGCGACTTACCTGGCCGCTGCTCGATCCAAGCCGCACCGGGGGGAAAGGAGCTTCAGGTCCCCGGCGCATCACTACCTGTTCTCTGGCGCTGCACTTTTAGCAGTGATTTGCTATTCGCGGCCATTTTAAGCTGGGTTTCCCTGGTTTTTATGCTAAAAACGCAGCGCCAGGGAACCGGTAGTGACACAACGGGTTCCCCGTCGCGTCACTTCCGGTTCTCCGAAGTTGCGAGTGGCAAGAGAGGGCAAGGGGTGCTTTTTACCTTAAAAATGCAGTGCCGGGGACCCGGTAGTGATGCGTCACGGACCCGGAAGTCCGCCGAGTGCTGCAGCTGCCAGGCGCCGGGTGCTGCGGGACGAGCAGGGGGGTAAGTGGCCATCCCTACATGTTACCCTGAGCTTTTTCTGAGAGAGGTTGGGAAATCAAACCCATGAGAGCCGACCAACAGCTTGTCCTGAGACTCTCCCTGTCCCCCACTGCCCAGCCAGCCAACCTACCCACCCTTGCAATATGGTGGGACAAACCAGCAGCAGGGAAGGGTCGCTGTAGACAAGAGCAGGACTTGCATCAAGGATAGGCATGGTCAGACACTTGACAAGGGCCCACACTCCAGTGGGCGCCCAGTGACAAGACCCCTCTGGACTTGCTTCTCCTCTTCACCGTTGCAACCTGCTTGTTCACTTGCCTCTCGCTCTGGCCCAGACCACGGTGCTGGTGAGAAGGAGGAGAAGCCAATGCCCCCTGCCTACTTGCTTACTGGCTCTCTGCCTATTAAGCAAGCAAGTGGTGGCAATGATGAAGAAAGGAGGAGCAATAGGAGCTGGTGACAATGATGGTGAGAATGTAGACTCATTGAGGGAGGGGGCCATTGAGGGGGCCTTTCCCAAGGGTCCTCAAAAACCTGGAGCTGGCACTGGACAAGGGATACCTTGTGGTCCTCTCCTAAGCTGATCTTTGTCCTAAGCATGCTCAGGCAGCTCAGCAGCATCTTTTCTTACCAAGGTGCATGGGAGTTGCAACTTTCTATGTCACATGAAAATTTGGCAGGCCCCAAAATGGAAGGGTTTCAGACCTGGCCCATAACGGGGTGTGGATTCTAAACTGAGAAATTTCATATTCCAATACACACACACACACACACCGCAGTTCTAAAAGTTGCCTCCCTCACTATCTTTAAGTCCACTCCCATTAATGGCAATGGGATAGTTAAGCACATGCTTAAATGTCTCCCACTGAAATCAATGGGAATAAGAAGTGCTCAACTTTAGTTGGATCTTTTCTCTAGATTATGTGCACACACATACGTACATTGGCCTTCTGAACCCAGCTCTTAGCTGTGCTCTGCTGCCTCCCCCATGCCATTCACCCCTCCTTATACACTTCCTTGGTTTTAAACCTTGTAAAATCACAATATATTAATATAATTGTTACTTGTAATTATAATCAATATCATTGTTTACCCAGTTGCAGAGATTCTTCTAAGCAAAATATCTTAAGCATCTTGTACCTGATTCCTGTTCATGATTGCTGCTTGCTGCTTGCAGCTTTGTAGAGCTGCACAAATTGATCAGCAATCGAATAGGAGATTTGCGCAAATCTCAACAAATTTGCTCAAATTTCCTAATTTGCACAAATTTCATCTATAGACTAAAGTGGGGCTAATTAGGTCTACTGGAAAAAATTGTGCAAATTAGGAAATTAGTGCAAATCCAACTGGGAATCGGGAACAAGACAACATGAGCATGTGTTTGACAATTTGTTAACATTTTTGGCAAACATGTGCTCGCGCGCACATTCAGGGCTTCAACCAGGGCATACTCGCATGTTTTGTGAGCAAAAACGAAATTCTCATACGTACATCCGCCACATAAAAACATACTGACACCATCACAAAGCATTGCAAAGTAAGGTGAAATATCTTTCTTCAGTATAGTGAATGCTTCAGTTGAGCAATCCTTTGGCTCTCTGGCTCTGTGGAGGAGTTAATAAGCCATAATTAAAGGCAAACTCTTGTTTAGATTACCACAACCTTTTAGAAATGACAAGACCTAAAGCTCCTATGCTTGGACACGGTCACTGCAAAATTACATTTGTTGTTCTTGACAAAATGTGCTCCTTTACAGCATGAATTATTGGCTTGGGAAAGAACGTGGTACTTAGCACATCGAAAGAAAACACAGAAAATCTGGCTTTCCTTTTTGCTGTAAATTTCATTAGAACAGAGCACAGCATATATTTCACTAACAGCTTATGCGCTAATTCCTGACAAGTAGAGTTCAATTAAGCACCAAGGTGGATTTAGTCATTGACTTTACTTGCCCAAATTAGACATTCTAGAATACACTGAGCTGATGGCCCTTCATATTTCTTCTCTCTCTCTCTCTTTCTTGTATTGTCTAACAGAAACAGCACATGATGTGACACCTTCATACTCTTCATCTCTCTGCCCCTGCTTCGCATCATTTGCTGGAGTGGGTAGAGAAATGTGCAGCATGATGACATGTGCTAAATGTTAGAAGAGAAATGGAGCAGTGGCAGTTCTGTCTTTCTTACAGTGGGTAGCTTGGCTCTCATTTGCAGATCCAAGTTCAAATCTTAACTTATGCCAAAGAAAATTTAAGGCATCATCAATCGCCTAAAGCTATTGTACTCAAAGCATCTGCCCCAAATGGATGGAGCATACTATGTATGTGATTGAAGTCAATATGGTGAAGAATGCTCTATTTTTATAGGGATGTGTGTGGAGCTTGATTGGGGGGTGGAAGTCTGGCGAACTCACCGGGCTCGGCCACCTGAGCAACGCTCGCCCTACCTGCTTCCCTGGCTCAACTTGCATTCTCGCGAGCCGAGCTGGGGAATCGACTTCCAGGTTCCTGGCACTACGTTGTTTACATAGAAAATGGCATAAGATACGTTAAAAATGGCCACAATTTGCGCAAGTTATGCAAATTGTGGCTGTTTTTAACGTATCTTACGACATTTTCTATGTAAACAACATCGCGCCGGGAACCCGATAGTCCAGCGAATGCCTCGGCTGACGCTCACTTCCGGCCCGGCTCAGCAGGCGCAGTGGCAGCGCTTGCCGAGTGTGCTGCGAGTGAGGTAGTGGGCAAATTGCCCACCCCTAGGGATGTAACCATGAGTCTCGGGGGGGCTGAAAGCGGCCTGAAAGCGGCTCAACCCGTTTGCCCCCCCAAGACTCTCGCAACTTCCCACCACTCGCTCCAAGACGTGCCGGGGAAAGGAGCTTCTGGTCCCCAGCGCATCTATCTCTGGTTCCCTGGCGCTGCATTTTTAGCGTAAAAACCAGGGCAACCCAGCTTAAAACGGCCGCAATTTGCTATTCATGCCCAGGGTTGCCCTGGTGTTTACGCTAAAAATGCAGTGCCAGGGAACCGGAAGTGACGCGACCGGAAACCCGTCGCATCACTTCCGGTTTTCGGGCATGGCGAGCAGCGAGAGCGGGCGGGGGGTCTGAGCAGGTACGTTCCCGCTCGGTCTACATCGCTACCTAATTGTAGATAATGGAATGATACAGATACCCTCAACTCTGTATGATTTTTGTGTTGCTTACTGCACAATCTTTCATAAAGCATGATGATGATGAGTGTAAAATATTTGAAAAGTCTGTTTTCCAGACATCAAAAGTTAGGTTTGCAGACAATGGAATAAAGATGTGAATGATATTTGATGAGCAAGTAATTCTGTGATGAACAGAATAGTTGAGTAAAACTTGCTGTAGTCACTGAGTCACATTAGACAAGATAATTAATACCAACACACTACATACCGTCATGTTCCAGACAGCAAAGACTGAATTTTGAGGTTGTTATTTATTTTGTGAGGAGAAAGGGCGTTTTTAGTTACGGTATACTTTTAAAATCATCACATTTTTGCATAGATATCAAAGAGGGATTAAATGTTAGGCATTTTTTTAAAGTGATACTAAGAGCACCATTTTGCCTACCACTCACACATCACAAACTCATCCTGGGGACTCCTGTATTTCAAGGAGCCTCTCAGACACCACAACTTATGGGGTCTAGGCTAGCACATCTTACAGGTTATATCCAAATAGTATGCTCCCTGCCCACCTGGTGCACTGGACACACCTCCGCATATTTCACAGATAAAATAACCATTACCAGATCTGGGAGTGAGGGCAATCAACTGCCAGACTGGTGTATGTGCACTGGATTTTATGCCTGTTGGCTACATGGGATATTCCATTCCTGTATGGACAGCTCATTCTCCATGCAATGGGCTGGATTGTTTGTGTGGGGGGAAGGGTTGCGGAGATGAACTGGTGCCTGAGTTTTGCTTTCTTCCTCCTCCCTCCCAATCCCTCTTCCTTTTGTGTCATGTCTTTTAGATTGTAAGCCTGAAGGCAGCCAGGAACTGTCTAATATTAATCTTTGTAAGCCACTCTGAGAGCCTTTTCTGGCTGAAGAGCGGGGTATAAATGCTGTAAATAATAACTAATAATGCCTTTAGACCAGGAGTGCAGAGCCTCTCTCAGCCTGAGGACTGAATTCCATTTCAGAGGAGCTCTCAGGAACCACATTCCAGTGGTGGGCAGGGCTGAAGGCAAAGAGGGTGGGGCCAAAATACCAAAACTCCTCGCATATTTTAGCTCAAAGCACTTCCTGCCAATAACTAAGCCTTAGAAAAGGCATTTCAACCTTTCAGAATGGGGGAGGGACTGCAGAAAAGCTTGGAAACCATCACACAATGTGGGAAAGGGGGAGGGGACGTGGCCATCTGGGAAAGCTGGGAAGGCCAGACTGGGATGAAGATGGGGCAGATTTAACCCCATGCCTGGGGTTCTGTACCTGTTTTAAATTATGGAACTCACACACAACTTTAAAAGCATTGGGTAGAATAAGAAGAGATTAGAATAATCTAGGGGGAAAGCATCCATCCAGGTAGAGTGGGGTGGGGAGCTTCCTTTGGCCCAAGGGCCACACTGGATCTGGGCAAGCATGTCAAGGGCTCGAGACCACAATACCTGACAGAGCACCTCTCCTGGCAAGACACTCCCCATACACTATGATCATAATCTAAGGCCCTATGGGCCAATGGTAGCCAAGATGATGTGGAAGACGTGGTAAGCCTTAATCACATGTGCTGGCCGCTCCACTCACTGTGTGTGCAATGAATGAGTGTAAAGCAAAGTTGGCAGACTTGGCTCCTCACATACGTGTGTGTGTGTGTGTGTATAGTAGTTTTCACAGAACAAGAGGACAGAAGCTTCTCTACCCTGCGGAGCTTCCAATCTAAAATAATTGACATAGGGAAGGATCTTTTTGTAAACCGCCCAGGGAGCCTTTTGGCTGATGGGCGGTGAATAAATATATTAAATAAATAAAACTAAATGAATAAATAAGAAGAGGCTGATAATATCATGTGCCCTTGTCCACACATACAAGTGTTCACATGTACCCATGTCAGCAGGGTCTTTAGCCTAAAGTCATCATGGCATGCAGCAGGAGGAATTGGAACGCTGAAGTGGGGGAAAGCAATAGACCTAAAACTGGGCTCTTCAAAGTGGGGGATTACCAAAAAGTGAGGGGTATAGACAGGGGAGACAATATTTGTGTCTCAATCCTTTCTCTATCGTTAATCTCTCCTTTCTTCTCCACGCACAGCCATGTCTCCAAGGATCAAGTTATCTGCATTAAGGTTCCTCTCGGCATTCTGAATACTCCCCTCAGCTGTCTGTCCAACCCCTTCTACCCTCATCTGGAGCAGCCTTTCGTCCTCTCTCCCCTGTCTATACCCCTCACATGCTGCTCCATCTCCTTTGGTCCTTCTCTCCACCCCCAGACTCTTCAGTATTATTAACTAGTCCTATCTGACTCCAGGCTTCTCCATATTATCAATTAACTAGCTGGTCCTATCTGAAGGCTGCCCGTGTATATATCCTTCTATTTTTGTAATATCCTTGGTTATTCTAATCTTTGGCTCTGATCTTTTTGGTAAACCCAAGGTGAAAAGAATAGTGTGGGGAGTTTCCTTAAGTGTCACTTTTCTTAAGTGTCTGGGAGTTTGTTTTTGTGTGGACCAGAACACCAGAGTTACAGGGACTGTTTCTTAAAGGTTATGGATCACAAAGTATCCTGACCCTCAAATTACACTCTGTTAAGGGCACAGGAAGGTGATGGTGATGGGGAACCAAAGGCTGGTGATGCCTTGTTAGGCCTCTTTAAGCCTTAACTTCCCAAGTACAAAATAATAATTTGAAAAAGAGCAGAAAGAAAAAGTCCAGCAGTAGTAGGAGAGAGGATGGTGGGGGAAAGCTGATCTCCTTGAAGAGGGCAGCATGAACTGAACTTTTACTGGAAGGGATTTCTTCTTAAGACCTTTGTTTAGGGGAGGAGTTTCCGCCTAAGAGCAAAAGAAAGGTGGAGGAGTATTTAGGTTACTACTGGGTTTGCCTTGGGTGGGTGAGTGTAAAAGTGCAGAGTGCAACGGTGGAGAGGTCTGTGGCAAATTCAGGATGTAGGTTGCTAAGCTTAACAAAGGCAAAGAGGTGCATGTTTACTGGTGGCAGCAGTGCTGTGGCATGGAGGTTTCCCTCTTTAGGAAATGGATAGCCAATTGGGAATGTTCTTTGGGTGGCTTGATTGGGTTAGAGACAGGAGTGGAAGAACCAGTCAGTTCCACTTTCTCCCACATTCAATTTTTAAAAATCTCAAGTTCTTTCTCTCAGAAATGTGAAGAACTTTGTGAATTTTGGTCAATTCTTATTTTAAAAAAATGAACTGAAATGAAACCCTCACACATCTGCACCAGCCAAATTCAGTAGGTACAGCTATTCCCAGCCTGGAGAGGACCATGATGTACCTACCTTCCATGTAGCTGTTAAAGATAAGGAGCCAAAGAGGTGTAAACCCTAATTAAGCACTAATATGGTTGAATATGCAGGGCTTTAAACCCAGACTTTTAAAAGCAAAGGATTCAAAGCCCTGGGCCCAGATGGATGAATTTGCCAGTTTCAGTTCATCCCACTGCTGATTTTTCTTTTAAATCACAAGTTCTTTTTGTCCTGAATATGGAGAACTTTGTGAATTTTAGTAAATTTGTATCAAAACCGAAGTGAAATGAAACTCTCACCCATCCGGATGTGCAAATCAGCAAATTCGAATTCGTCAAAATTTGCCAAATTCCATTTTGAAGCTCATTCCAATTCAAGTCTGGATCAGATTGCGAGCTTTGTTTTTTTTCCTTTTCACATGAAAATCCACGTGTATATTTGTGTGTATTTTTCCAAACATGCAATCTTTGAAATGTATGCATTCTTCTACCATTGATTAAAGCATATTTGTGAACATTTTTCAAAAGTACACATTTTTTCATGTGCATTTTTCAAAAGTAGTCATGCTGTTGAATGCTTTTTTTTTTTTTTTTGGTCCGTGAATCACATAGCAAGCTCAAAGATGTACAAAATTCAACTGCAGATTGCATCCAATTCCATGTTCAGTCCAGAAGGTGTGAACTGCGTGAATCCTGAAAAAAAAGAGAAGAACTGAAACAAATTTCTCATACATCCCTATGTTGGCTTGTACACACTTTCAGGGACTGCTTTTTGCAGCATCCCCCAACCACGCATGAAAGCCTGTGCACATACAGTTTTGCATAGGCACATTGCAGGCAATCAAGTGAACATGCATAGGTCAGGGCTGGTCACCATGACCCTACTCCTCATATTCATATTCACTGTACACACATTCAAACATATGAAAAGTGCTTTGGATGGACCATGAAAATATAGCTCAGGATGTGATCCATACATAGCACTCCTTTCTTTACTTGGCCATCCTGCCATATAAGTTGTAAATGTCGGAATCCGCTGGGGAAAAACAAAGTAGAAAAACAGTGCTCCCCCAGTAGCAGAGTGGCAGCGGAGTTGGCTCAGTGGCACAGGCTAGTCCAGAAAGTAAAATAAACACAAGCCAGTTTCTTTAGCAAAAGATTTACTAAGACTATGACTTGGAAAAAAATACAGGAACAAAGCATATACAGAGTACAGCAATACAAAAATACTAAAGCACAGCAAGTCAGACATAAAAGAATGACTGCCAGACAACAATGACATGCCCAACAAAACGCCCAACAAGAATACATGATTATTATCCTACTTATATACATTTTGTACAACACATCTCTATTGCATGAGGTAATGTCCACCTGCATGCAATTTAGACTCCTGGCTCCACTGTCCTTGGAGCCAACCAGAAAAAACCATAACTGAGGCAAAGGGGAGTGAGCTGATAGCTATGTCCTTGGACAGTTCTCTACACCTGTCTCCAAGGCTAGCTTTCTTGCTTGAAGGCAAACCCAGAATATTGAAACCATATTCTAACAGTAAAAACTCAGCAATAATGGAAGTAAGAGTTATATTTTAAGTATAGCCTGTACACTTTGGATAGTGACACAGAAAGCCATTTAGAATACTGATGTAGAACACACAGCACTTATTCATATAAAACCCAGACAAAATTCAAGAGACACAAATGCAACTGGGGCAGATATACAAGAAATCTGAGTTCTACACCAAGAAAAAGCGAGTTCTAGGCTAAAGGTGTGTGTGCACTTTTAGCTGCCACTCAAATGTGGCAGAGAATAGAAAGAAGGTCTGCAAGGCAATTTGTAACTGCCAAATCAGAAAATAGCATGACATTGAACAAGCTGGTGCCAATATTGCTCTTGTAGTCATGCGGATCTTGGAACATCGATTGCATTGATGACTATGATGGATTGATTCTGCAGGTCAGTTCAGTTGTCTATTTAGTTGTGTCGTGCAAGCACCACAGCAGCATATAGAAGCTGCTGCCTGGATCGTGGTCAGGCAGTGCTCAGGCATAGGCACAAACTGTGAGAACTATCTCTATGAAAGGTCTGTCCCTGTGGCCAAAATATTCCAGGGGTCTATAAAAGCTCAAAAGAGGTCTTGTCCCAATCATGACATCATTGCTACTCATATAGCCCCTTATGTGGAGGTGTTACCCCACTTCTCAGAGTGGTGAAAAGCTCCAGGGGCACAGTGCTTACCCAGGTTTGGTTTCCTTTAGAAGGAAATCACTGGAGGCTTATAGTGTTTTGTCACACTTGAGTTTATATATGTGTGTGTGTGTGTGTGTGTGTGTGTTGAACATACGTAGGTACCACACATTAAATCTCCAAGGAAAGAGGCAGATGCCTCTCCAAATGATTGCAGATCAGCTCTCTCTGTTCCTTTCCCAAATGACAATCTGTACCATTTGTTACCTTTCACATACACAGAGAGAGATTACCGGTATGTCACCTTTACCTGGGTGGGGGGATGCCCCGTATCCCCTTCTCTGATCTTTTTCCTGTTCAGAACAACCCAGAGTGGTCTTCTATAAAGAAACAGTCATCTGACAATTAGCTCCCATGGAGACATTTCACCTGCATATCCTGGGCTAGCCTTCCCCTCCAGATGTTTTGGACTACAATTCCCATCACCCCTGACCATTGGCTATGTTGTTTTATGGCAGATCGGGGAAGTCTTTTCCTAACAAAAGATGTGCCTGGCTACTTTGCCACTGGCTAGCAGGGGAGTCTCCAGCAATATCTCTGGCGCCATTAACCCTCTCCTGTCCAAACACCCAATCTTACAATAATATTTTGTGTGATCACCGCAGGCCAAAAAAGTCCAGTCACAATTATGTAATCATTCTTACATCTACAAGCCCCTGTGTCAGGGGTGGGCAACCTGTGGCGCTCCAGATGTTTTGGCCTACAACTTCCATCAGCCTTTGCCAGCTTAGCCAATGGTGAGGGATGATGAGAGTTATAGGCCAAAACATCTCATGGTCCACGCAAGTTTCCCACCCCTGCGGGAAGGTGGGAAAGGTATGCAGAGGTACCTTTTCTCATAGATAGCACATCTGTATGAATGCTACCTGGCCACAGACTCCTGTATGCACCTGAGGTGCTTCCACAGGGGCTACCCCAAGTATTAATTGGCCTATAGCTTTTCAACATTCTTGGACTTCTCACATTGAGGGAGGACAACAAATACAAACAACAACGCTGGACAAAACTGCAGATAGGCAATTTACAGTCCAACTCTATACATGTCTAACCAGAAGTAAGTCCCAAGTATGTGGCTACAGTATTGCAGCCTTAACCATTTTTACCCTCCAATGTTTTGTAATCCAAACCACTTTCTTTGATGTTTTACATTATAAGTTTGAGTTATTTCTTTTCAATTTGCTTTCTTGAGGTGTTTCTTCCTCCCGAATAGAAGGGTGGAATGTTTTATTGATTGATTAGGATGTTCCTCCCCAAAGATCTGAAGAATTGGTGGCTCAGAAGAAATTCATGCAGCTTTAGTTCCTCTTTTCAAATGTGTTCTGGGCTAATAATGCATCTTGCTCTTGATTTCTGCTGTGTTCAGTGCCCAGCAGTATTCTAGAGCTATGCTATGAAAGGCAATAGTGTTGTTTCCCTTTGGTCCACACATCTCCTGCTTTGGAAGTTTGCACATCAGTATTCTCTTCCTTTCAGATATCAATTCCAACATCAGCAATGCAATCCTGCACAAATCTGCTCAGTCATAAGCTCCATTGTGTTTAATGGGTCTTACTCCCAGGTAGGGTATATAGCAGGGGTGCACAATCTATGTTCCCCAAGCCTTTACTTCAGCCCTCCAAGGGTGCCCTGAACCCCACCACCACCACCACTGAATTCCCCCACCACCTGTACTCTCTACAGATCACTCTTTTCCCAGCACTGCTTGCAATCTGTATCAGGATCACTGAGATGTGTGTGTTATATGCAGGGCCGGTGCAAGGCAGTTTGGTGCCCTAGGCAAGATCAGATATTTAGCGCCCCCCCTTCCCACTTGAGCCCTCCCTCCAGCCCTATGCCCATTATGCATGATACACATACACACACACACACACCCTTCCTCTCCAGTACTAAACATGTTGTTTCCAGCTCCATCGAGATCAAGGGGGTTTACTTCCGTGTAAGTTCTTTCCACGGGCTTCATTCAGCGGCCCCCTGTCGGCCGCCGCCACCACCACTCCTCCCCTCACGTGCGGCGGATCTCCTCTTTGCTGCCGTCCCCCCATCGCTTCTCTTCCAGCTCTTTGCCAGCTTCGCAGCCTGCCGCCGCCTATCTCCACGCTGCCTGCACGCTTACATCAAACGTTGTTTCCCCGCCCAGCTGCCTCTCTTTTCTCCTCTCCTGCCACGTCACGGGGGACGGGGACAGGGACGGGGGGGATGGGGGGATGGGGGGACGACGACATTATTAACTGCCTTCTCTTTCTCCTTTGTCTTCAAAAGTGGGCTCAATTCCCAACTCTTTAGCGCTGTATTTTTTCCCCCAAGGCGTTTCTGGCGCCCCCTTTAGCCCGGCGCCCTAGGCAGCTGCCTAGTTGGCCTAATGGTAGCACCAGCCCTGGTTATATGACCTGCTGAACTTTGCTGCTAAGAATCTAGTGTCTGAATTTTCATTTTTCCTCCTCCCTCCCAATCCCCTTTCCTTTGTGTTGTCTCTTTCAGACTGTAAGCCTTTGTAAGCTGCTTTGGGAGGGCTAAAGGGCAAGATAAAAATGTTATAAATAAAATAAAACAAATAAGCGGGTGGTGGGTGCTCAGTTGAAGGCACACTTGGATGAAGCCGATTATTTAGATCTGTGCCAGTCGGGCTTCAGGTCTGGACATGGGACAGAGACGGCCTTGGTCGCCTTGGTGGATGATATGAGGAGGGCTTTGGATAGGGGCGAATGCTCTTTTCTAGTCCTCCTCGATCTCTCAGCGGCTTTTGATACCGTTGACCACGGTATCCTCCTGGACCGCCTGGGAGGCACTGTATTGGGAGGCACTGTATTGCAGTGGTTCCGGTCCTTCCTCTCTGGAAGGTACCAGAGGGTAGTTCTCGGAGAGGAGGCTTCAGACCCTCGGCTGCTCACTTGTGGAGTGCCGCAGGGTTCCATCCTCTCCCCGATGTTATTCAACATCTACCTCAAGCCGCTGGGAGCTATCATCAGGAGGTTTGGGGTACGGTGTCATCAGTATGCGGATGACACGCAGCTCTACCTCTGTTTCAAGTCCTCACCGAGGTTGGCCATTGAGACCCTGTCCAAGTGCCTGGAGGCAGTGGCTGGCTGGATGGGAAGGAACATGCTGAAACTGAACCCTGACAAGACCGAGGTACTGCTGGTGGGGGACAAGGGAAGGTTAGGGGATGTTGACCTGGTGCTGAATGGGGTACATCTCCCCCAGAAGGACCAGGTCTGCAGCTTGGGGGTCATTCTAGACTCCCAGCTGTCCATGGAGGCTCAGGTGGCAGCTGGGAGCCGGGCGGCGCTGTATCAACTCCATCTGATACGGCAGCTGCGCCCCTACCTTCCTAATCATCTGCTCCCATCAGTGGTTCATGCCTTGGTCTCCTCTCGCCTAGACTACTGTAATGCGCTCTACATGAGGTTACCCTTGAAGACGGTTCGGAAGTTACAGCTGGTACAGAACGCGGCGGCTCGCCTGGTTAAAAGCAGCCGCCGGCGTGATCACATCACGTCAGTGCTGAAGGATTTGCACTGGCTACCAGTTGCTTGCCGAGCCGAATTCAAGGTGTTTGTTTTGACCTTCAAAACCCTATACAGCTCTGGTCCAGTCTATCTCAAGGAGCGTCTCCAGCAACACCAAGTGGGCCGCTCAACAAGATCTGCCGCGGATGGCCTTCTCCTTGTCCCTTCAGCCAGAGCAGCTAGACTGGTGGGGATGAGGAAGAGGGCCTTTTCTGTGGCGGCCCCCGTACTGTGGAACTCTCTCCCGAGTGACCTCCACCATGCCCCTTCTCTGCTGAGCTTCCGTCGCTCATTAAAAACCTGGTTGTTCAGGCGGGAATATGGGGTGGGTTAAGATTTTAAAATTTTTATATTGTTTTAAATGTATTTTATTGCTTTTATTCTGTGTACATCGCCCAGGGTGGCCGGTTGCCGGCCAGATGGGCGATAAATAAATATAAATAATAAATAAATAAATAAATAAGTGCATGTTTGTGTGTGCATGCACATATATGTGAGTGTGTGTGTGTGCATGTGCATGCATGTATATGTGCAGCCCCTAGCCACTGAGCCAGCATCACATGTGATCCCCAGGGCCAAAGAGGTTGTGCACCCAGCACCCCTGGTATATAGGATTGCAGCCAAAGAATGAAAAGCTTTGACATTTACCTTACCAAAATAGCCTAATAAAAATAATAACAATAACAATAATGATGATAATCAATTCTTGCAAGGTTTGCATTTTGAAAACAAGTCTGTTAAGAAGTAGCAAATTAAGATCAAAGTGCTATCAAGGAAAAGTTCAGCTGAATAACAAAGTCATGATTCTGTATTAAAAGTGAGTTAGAGAGAGCCGTACATTTTTATGACACTTGGCAGTGAATGCCACAGTTCTGATTAGGCTACAGAATGTACCTGCAAAACTAATCCCCTTGGTGTACTAGAAAGAGGGACACTAAGTATTTCTTTGACTATGAGCAAGGTACAGGAATATTCAAATAGGCAAACATGTTTGTTTAAATAGAAAAGAAAACATATTGACAGTGAACATTAGCAGATCCAATGACATCACAGGGGGAATTATAATCTATGTGGGACCTGCAATAAAATCTTGCAGTGTAAAATGATGTTGTCCAAGATTCCACCCCCTCCATTTCATTCCCTCTTTCCCACCCCAGTATTCCTCCCCACCACCACTTAGTCAGTATTCTGTGGCCAGTGAGCACATTCAGCTCTCATTGGGCTGGCAGGAGGGTGTTCGTAAAGATGTTTTGTTTTATTTATTTATTTGCTTATCTATTTAAAATATTTACATACCACCCATCATTATCAAATCACAGGGCAGTGTACAAAATGCATTCAAAAAACAATTAAAATAAAATACAAAGATTAAAAACGGAAAACCAAATGAACAAAAGTTCTGAACTTCTGCAAACCTTGGGTTTCACCCGAGCCTGCTGGTAGTAACTCCCTCTTGTGCATGGATGATGCGGTATAGGCTACACAAGCAAAGGCTCTCTACGCCTGCACAGTGGAAATAGAAAGAATGATTAAGTTTCACCTAACATCTTTACCCCGCCCACCTCATCAAAAAAATAACCCTGCTGAAACATTAACTGAAACATATATAACTGAAACATTAACTGACCTTCCAAATGGATCAAAACAGGTCTCCCGCAAGGCCCTACTTATTTATTTAGGGTGCTACTTCTACAACCTGATTGTGTTCTGATGCAGAATGTATACCCTGTTCATTCGGATACAAGAACACATGGAGGTGCATGCTATTGGGGTCACTGCTGGCCCAATGCCCCACTGCTGCCTGCAACACATTCAACTGTGCCATTTGTTCTTAGCCAAACTGCATGAACCCAGCGGTGGCTGGTGGCTTCAATGCCAGTGGGGCTGTGTATCCACTCCAGATTTTACTCTGAGCTTTAAAGGAACTATCCACAGTGCGGAACCCTATCCCCAAACTAGGTTCAGCACCATGGGTAGCTCCTTTAAAGTTTGGAGTAAAATCCAGAGTGGATACACAGCCCCGCTGGCGTTGGAGCCACCAGCCTCCACTGCATGAACCTAAGTATGGATAGCTGGGGTGCAGGACCTCAGGCCTACAGGGCGAATCCAGCCCACCTGGGGTCCCAATTCAACCCCATGGGATTCTCCAGATGGCCGTGCCCCTTCCCCTGGCCCCACCCCATTCCCCAACCACCAATTGTTTGGCAGTGGCCTGGCTTTGGCATGGGGTTTTCCCCATCCTAAAAGGTTGAGATGCCTCTCCTAAGGCTGAGCTACTGGCAATGAGAGCTTTACACTAAAATATGCTGACATTTTTGGCACCACCCCTTTTGCCTTTGGCTCCACCCATCACTGGAATGCGGGCCCTGAGAGCGTCTCTGAAATTGAATTCGGCCCTTCAGCCTGACAGAGGTCCCACACCCCTGCTGTATAGACTTCTGCATACGTGAGCTAGTATCCGCCATTTTTCATAGTACTCGTTCGCATTTCAGGAGCCTGTTCCCATTTGACTGTACAGTAATATCTCGGATTGTGAGTAACCCGGTATGTGAGTTTCTTGTAAGACGAGCAAAATTTTAGCATAAATTTAGATTTGAAAGAAATTTAGAGTTGTACAAATGAGCCTCGCTGGGGCAGAACGAGGCCGAACATGGCCCCACTCACGCCCCGGCGAGGCCTTACCTTGTCTTCAGGGCGGCTCACGCACTCTGCGGAGAGCCGCCCCTGTCACTCGTTCTGGCACGCGCTCTGCGGAGAGCCGCCCGCGCCGCTCGATCCGGTCCATCGCGTCACTTCCGGTACCGGAAATGACGCGACGGAACCCTGCGCAGGCGCATTGGACCCCTATGGTCCATTCTGTGCCTGCGCAGGGTCCATTTCCAGGCCCGAAAACGTTGAGGAAGGTAGGTAAATCGTTCGAGCGGTGCTGCGTGCCGCTCGAAAAAAATGGGGCGAGGAGGGGGGGTGGAGAAATAAGGTTTGGGTGGCGCGCCCAGCCTTATTTCCATGTCTAGATGAGCAAGTCTCGCAACACGAGCAACACGTTCTGCCGGCGCCTCGCTCAGCCGTCGCCTCCCACTGCTTTGCTTAAGGGCAGGGAGTCCCGCTCACTCTGCAGGTTGTTGATCTTCCACATCTCTCTCCTTCTCTCCCTCTTCTCTCTCTCTCTCTCTCTGAAATTTTCATTAGCTGTTTTGAGATACTCTGTCTAAAGGCAAAGCAAGCTGGCTCCCTGGCAGGGAGCCCTGTGGAGGCACGGTGCCTCCACGGGGCACTGAGTTTCCATTATTTCTTATGAGGAAACTTGCTTTGATATACGAGTGTTTTGGATTATGAGCATGGTTCTGGAACGAATTATGCTTGTAATCCAAGGTATTACTGTATACATGTAGGCTCCATGCAAACATTGGAGGACCTTAAGGATGGACATACCAGTCTATTTCCATCTATGGCAGTTTCACAGGTAAGTCCACAGTTTCATTCATAAGTCCATTCTGACCTGTTTCTGCATTAATCTGTGGGATTTATTTATTTTTTAAAAACGTTTTCACAGAAATTTGCATTTAAACATGAATTCTTGACCATATGGCCTCACAAAATATGCATTCCTGAACAAGTATGCCCACTCAAAGTATACATTTTTAAACATGTGTTTTCTGTAATATATTTTATTCTAAAGATTGCATCTTTATATGCATTTGGGGACTTTTTGAGCCAAGAACTACATCGAAACATTTAGAGAAGCTCTGAGTCAGAAGGATTAACTGCATTCCAATCTGCACATTCATCTGAGAGTTTGTATCAGAATTTGAAAAGAACACATTACCTGTGCGCTGCAAAAAGAAACAAGAGCACTCCGGCTTTTTATCTGGTTTAATGATTAATTACAACAAATTAAAAATTATAGCTATACATGTCCCATTTCAGCTTAAACAACATATTTCTGAGAAATGTTCCTATAATTGGATCCAGGGTGCATGGAAGCATTTGGGTGTCAATCTCACTTTTGACACCACTGATATAATCAGTTTAATCATCTGAGAGTACTTGACAAGCTTAAGAGAGTCTTCCAACAATGGAAAAAATTAAATCTTCCATGATTAGGTAGGATGAGTGCATTAAAAATGACAGCTTTGATTCAAAAGCTTTTGTTCTTTGTTCAAACAGCACCTATGCATGTACACCCAAAGGTTTTCATATACTGGCTAGCTATGTTTAATTGCTTAATTTGGCTTGGTTAAAGGCCTAGATGAAAATTATTATTATTATTATTATTATTATTATTATTATTATTATTATTTCATTTCTATACCGCCCCATAGCCGAAGTTCTTTGGGTGGTTCACAACAATTCATACAATAAAATCTACATGAAAACCAACAATAAAAAACATACAATGTAGTTTAAAAGTTTAAAACCAAATTTAAAAATGCAGTTTAAAATGACAATACTAAAAGTGAATAAAACTAAGCCTACAGGTGCCAATCACCCCCGCCCTACCCCCATGTGCCATTTGAACAGTTAAATATTGAATGCCTTGGCATAGAGGGAAGTCTTAACTTGGCGCCGAAAAGATAGTAAGGTTGGCGCCAGGCAGGCCTTGGTGGGGAGCTTATTCCACAATTGGGGGGCTACCACTGAAAAGGCCCTCCTCCTTGTTGCCACTGAAAAGGCCCTCCTCCTTGTTGCCACTAGGCCTGTCCAAGCATTCACCTGAACACGTGAGACCTTAAAGTGAATAGAAGGTCGGCGCTGTGCATGGTGGCCCTGACTCTTATATTTCTGGGCACGTTGGCCCTGTCCCCCTCAGTCCTGGGCCTGGATAGGTTAATCCAGTGGTGTAGTCAAACCAGGGATGCAGTTTTGTTTTTATTAGCAGGGATGCTGACATCAGCTGCCACCCCCTTCAGTCTTCCCTGTTCCTTCTGAGCTTAGTCGCAATTCTCACATTAGCTGAGGGGAAATGAATTTTCCAAGAAACAATATGTTGTTCCATTATAATGAAAAATATATTTGTGGTGGCTTGGTCTTGACTGGGCAATTAATTAATTAATTAATTAATCAATCAATCAATCAATCATAATCAAGACCCATTAGCTTTTTTAAAAAAGAATGTTCTCTGTGGAGATGAAAACTGCTGGAACTGGTTTGCTGATATGGATCAACTCCATTCATTTGGGCTATGGGGACTGTCATGAAGATCACCTGCTCTTCAAAATTTATCACTACCTCACTGGATGAATCTGTCAGTTTCAGTTTTTCCCACATTTGATTTTTTTAAAAAAGAAAAAAGATCTCAAATTCTTTGCATCCTGTTTATGAAGAAATGTGTGGATTTTGGTAAGTTCTTAACAACAACAAAATGAACCAAAGAAAATTCTCACCCATCCGTAGTTTAGGCAAGTAAAATCTTTCAGCTTACAGGTGATGGCCCTGGTTTGTAATTCATGGGGGGTGGGGAGCAGATTAATACCTTGCTAAGCTTTCCAAATCACACGTGTTTTGTGTTCTTTTGATCACCAACAATTTTATAATAATTACAAACCAGATGCTGTTCTTAGACATCTCTTTCAATTTTCCTCAATAGAAAAAAACATCTATGGTTGTTGTTCTTCCGTCCTTTTTAAATTACAGTTGTTGTTATTATTTCATTGTTTGAGCAACCTTTTATTTTATATTTTGTATCGATCTGCTGTCTTTGGCTGGTTATGTGTGTGGGGGGGTGTTAAATGCTACTTGAGAAAACCATAATTAACAATGCAGAATACCACACTTTATGTCAAATGTAACCCAGAAATGCTATAACTGTAAGAACGTAAGAAGAGCGGTACTGGATCAGACCAAAGTCCTATCCAGTCCAGCATCCTGTTCCCCAGAGTGGCCAACCAGCTGCCTGTGGAAAGCCCCACAGTGGGACATGAGTGCAACTGTAGCCTTCTCCTCATGTTCCCCAGCAACTGGTGTTGAGAGGCCTACTGCTTCCAGTATTGGAGGTCATATATAGCCATCAGGAAGCTGTGGGAAATGGGTAAAGATTGTTTTTTTCAAAAAAAAAAAAAAAAAAGTTAAAGCAACAATATCAACACACCTTGGCTACCTCATGACTTTATTCAGGGTGCAGTCCTATTGATTACGCCCTCGATACTCGGAAGCCTCTGAACTTGGAGGCTTACGAACCTCCAGTGCAGGCAGAGCAAGGGAAGTGGCGGGGGCAATCTCCGCCTCCCTGCTCCTTCTGCTCTGTAATTCAGCTAGATAGCCGATTGTGGCCATCTAGCTGCAGTGTTTCAAGGGGGGGGGGCGGAGGGAAGGAGGCTATGCCATCCTTTCCCCACCCCACCCCCTTTACCCCCTCTCCGAGGCTGCTTTTCTGACCTTGGAGAGGCAGCCGACGCGGTTCTTTCCATGCCGGCTGGGGGGGGGGGGAGAGGAGGGATCAGAGCGCAGAGCCTCAGCTCTGAGGTCGGAGCTCTGTCTCCGACCTTGGATATGGGAATCTGAAGTACCCTATGACCCCATAGATGCTGTCTAGTTGCCATAGGATCACTCTCCCAGGTAATAAATTATAGATTTCATAGATCATAGAGTTGGAAGGGGCCTACAAGGCCATCGAGTCCAACCCCCTACTCAATGCAGGCAACTAGAGGAGGGGTCTCCCATCCAAGTAATAACCAGGCCTGATCCTGCTTAGCTTAGTCTTTTACCCACTTTCCGAAACTGGATTTTGTTTAGGGTTTCTGGTTAAGGTTTACCGCAGCCACTCCAGGCTTCTTTGTCATCATGGCAGAACTGTAAGAAATATACTTTTCCACACAACCACCCCCCACCCAGAATTCAGTTCCAGAGGGCCAAAACAGACATTACTTTAAATCTGTATTTAGCAGCTACATATTTTTTTGTTACTCTAGAGTAGGTGCAGAGGCTGTATTCCAGACCCTAAAATCCCCTCTCCCTTACACAGCAGGGTCCCAATCCAAAATCAGGCCCTGTGCACCTACTCTAAAGTAAAAAATGAAAAAGAAAAAAAAAAGATGTAGCTGCTGGATACAAATTTAATGTAATGTCTGTTTTGGCCCTGAGCTATAGATGTCTACAGGATTACCCACCCACCCCACACACCAGATTTAGCTCCAGGGCTGTACACTTCTACAAGATCAGCCTTCTAGGATTTAGGTCCTGACACACACAATACCCTTTGCTGTGCCTTTGCTTCAACCTGTGCTGATGATTCATCAATTAAACTGGTTCATCAATGTGGTTGGTCCAGTGGACAGGGGATAGCATGAAGACCTAGTTTCTAAATGCACTGGATGCCGGCTATGGGCAAATAGCTTCAGTTTCCCATCTAGAAAATTGGAATATTAAAATGCTGCCTCCCAGTACTTTTGCAAGAATGAAATAATTAAGGACTGTAAAGCAACTGTTGTTCCAAAAGATATACTACATGCTACATCAATAGTAACCAAATGTTCCCTCTAAATCTATTACCATTACAAAGCCTGAATTCCTAAATTGTATGATCTACTGGAACTAGTAGCCCATAAACCATTTGCTCTGTTCCATCTTAATCTGTTTTGTTATCACATTTTATGCACAGGGTGTGGGGTCGTTGTTTTTCTTCTTCTTCAATATAACAAATCAATCAATACTTTCCTCTTCTTTTATTTGCTGCTTCAGTTATTCTGGGTTCTCATCTGTTTTAATGAAAATGTTGTTCCATTTCAGAGGCTGAATCCTCAGCATTCACAAATGATGAGGCGGACTCTCATCTCAGTTCTCTTCCAAATTAGGTGCCAGTTGAAATAAATGTCACATTGGATTCTGGGGTATTCACCTGATGATTCCTAAGGCTGTAATCCCATATAACCACTTCCTGGGGAGTAAGTCTCATTGGATGCACTGGGATTTACTTCTGAGTAAATATGCATGAGATCGCAGCACATAAAATTGTTATGACATGTGGAAGGCTGCAATCTACACTTACAAGGGAGTAAGTCCCATTGAACACAGCAGGGCTTACATCTGAGTAAGCATGCATAGAATTGAACTGTAAATCAGGAGTGCGGTGGTTGCTTGGCTTTTTGGATCTCTACCATCCCTGACTTGAGCATAATGCCAACATTAGCTAACTTGCTTGTAATGCATGCATACAAATAGCAGAGGCTTGTATATTTAGTATCACATATGACATTCCCCAAGCTTTGGGGTGGTTTGGATATGACTAGTGCCCACTAAATGTTGCTGACAATGTTTTCCACTTTACTCCATGGCTTCAGGCCAACTCATCTCACACTCTGCTTGTTCTCCAGTTTTCCTCTTCCCTTCACGTATTCAAATGTTTCCATGACAAGATGGGTATGCCGACTGACTGATCATGAATATTTTGAATATTGAGATAGGAGGGCAGAGAGGAGGGAGTGAGAGACTGAGCATACAAATACCCACCATGACCTAATGCAGACATTACCTCAGCTGGCTAACCCTCACAAACAGCTGATCATGCAAGTGGTCTACTCAAGCGAGTAGTATAATGTGGAAAAGGGAGCTCACACAAAATTGTGACTTCTCTTACATCAGGGATTCTCAACCTTTTTGGATCTGTAGGCACATTTTGGGAATTTGAGAAGCTGCTGTGGTCACCCACCACGAAATAGCTCCCACAGAGGATGTGGCTAGTCGCACATTGGCTGCTGTGGGGGTTTGGCTAGTCATTCACCCATGAAACTGAGTACAAGCAGAGGAAGAGTCCGCTTGTACACAGAGGCTAGGAGAGGAGCGAAATAGCAAGGTAAAGAGGTGGGGGGAGAGAAATAGGCCCCTGGGCTACCATCTTCTCCTTGGGGTGAGTGAGTTCAACTGTTAACCCACACGAAGAAAGAAAGGAGCGCAAATAGCATCGTTAAAATCCAAGGTACTGTTTCTGGCATCTTAAGCCTTAAACTGTGTTAAATTAAAGAAATGGCATCCCCCTTCTTAACAATGGAAAAATGTGGTACGGATATGCAATTACCCCAATAACTTCCACAGCAGAAACAGATAATCAAGGCAGATGTAGAGGAAACAAGGTAGTAAGTATCTACCTGCTGTGAATTCTAAAAAGTAGCTCATTGCAAGCAAAAGGATCTAGTGCCTGGAAGGCACTCATGAATCAAGAATTGGGCAAATTTTAAGGCAGGGGAAAATATCCTAAATTAGTAATCCCCCCCCCATAAACTACAAAGCAACAACAATTTGCTCAAATGAATAACAACCACCAAAAAAGCCATTATAATCTGCTTGGAAATCTTAAAATCCCCCCTGCAATGATTACATATTCTATTCAGGGGCTCACAATGCTCACTGGAACTCTGTAATGCTTCAAGTTGAAGGCTGAAGTGTAAAGGAATGCATAACATTATCTTATCAGTTTGATGGTACTTTTGAGTCTTTAACTGGGGTGAATAAATTAAGAACAAATGTTTGGTGTATAAATTATATTCTTCAGTGGGGCAAAAAGAAAAAGCCATCAGTTTGCATGCAAAGATGTAATCAAAGATTATTGCAACAGAAAAAGAGAAATATAAGAACATAAGAAGAGCCATGCTGAATCAGACCAAAAACCTATCTAGTCCAGCATTCTGTTCACACAGTGGCCAAACCCACAAGTAGGACATGAGTGCAACAGCACCCTCCCGGTCATGTTCCCCAGCAACTGGTATACACAGGCATACTGCTTCTGATACTGGAAGTAATATATAGCCATCATGATTGTTTTATTTGTTTGTTATAGAATTTATAAACTGCTCCACATCAAAAGATATAAGAGCAGTTTACAACACGATAACATGCAAAATATGACAAAATTTACGATAAAAACAGAAGCATCAATAAAACAGTGGCTTGGATTTAATCATCAGTCGGCTAATGCTTGCTGAAAAGATTTTTTTTTAGCAAATGCCAAAAACAGAATAATGCTAATGAATGCCTGATCTCTGTTGGAAGGGCATTCCATTCCATAGGGTGGCAGCCAGCACAATAAAGGTCCTCCTTATTAGTAGACACTGATAGCCATATCCTCCATGAATTTGCCTAATCCCCTTTTAAAGCCATCTGAGTCGGTGGCCATCACTACATCTTGTGGTAGCGAATTCCACAGTTTCACTATGTGCTGTGTGAAGAAGTCCTTCCTTTTATCTGTCCTGAATCTCCCACTATTCAGCTTCATGGGATGACCCCGGGTTCTAGTATTATGAGAGAGGGAGAAAGCCTTCTCTGTATCCACTTCCTCCACACCGTGCATAGTTTTATACACCGATATCATGTGTCCCCACCGTTACTCACCATTTTTCTAAACTAAAAAGCCCCAAACATTCAGCTTCATGGGATGACCCCGGGTTCTAGTACTATGGGAGAATGAGGAAAACTCCCCCCCTGTACACTTTCTCCACACCATGCATAATTTGGTACACCTCTATGACATGTCTCCTTTACTGCAACAAGGCCTTATTGCAAGTTCAGTGGGTTTCTGGGTGTTTGTAGAAAGATTCCAAATGGCCATTGGAACATGGGCCCTGAAACACATTGTCCCATGCAGCCTCAACACACACCCTGCTCAGAACAGTGGTTGGGGGTGCTCAGAATGAGCAAAAGGTCAATAGACTCTGGGAGAAATCTGCTTGTCTGAATCCACATGAAAATCAGTGGGGAAACAGAGCCAGTCTTTCCAGGAAGGAGAATTCTTTAGCGAGAGATCCTTTTTATACAACCTTTGCACAGTAAATTCCAACAAACCACAGAAGAGAAGGAAAACATTTGGCCTGGGCTGTCTTTTACACAGAGAATGTTTGTGTAAATCGAGGATGAACCCCCAGCTTTAGATCTGTGCCCTCTCTGTGGCCCCAATTAATTAGCTAGCTAAAATGGAGAGGGGAGAACTGCCAAAGTTCTTTGTGTAATTATGAAAGTGCCGACTGTCAGGTTCTCCCAGTTCAGTACACCATGACGCATGCATCATTAGTGCTCAAATTCCCCCATAAACTGCTTTGCCCATCTGCACCCAATAATCAGGTGCTCTCTCACATTCAGTAATTGTGTGCAAGGAAGTATTTATACATTTTAATGAATGGCAGCCTGTACACATCGCCCGAGGAGAAGCAGCTAGGTCTGTCAGGGATGATGGTATCTAGTACTGAGCCAAAAAAGGCTTTCCAGAAAAACACCTAAGGGAGGAACAACCCAAATGTATTGTGATACAGGCCCATCAACAGATCCTATGTGGCTCTACAAGGAACAACAACAAGCTTCCATTTTCTATGGAGCCCTGTCTCTAGTCGAACCTTACACTGAACTCAGTGGTTTGGGGCTGTAGATCCTCCTTGGAGAAATTTTACTCCAATCTGCTATGGCCCACCTGGTAATAACAACATTAATGTTGCTGCATTTCCCTCCAAATGGTACCTGTGGAGTTTGGATATGGAATTTGTTTTTGTTTTTTTAAACCTCTCATGTCAATACAGCTGACTTCTAGGAGCCTCTGGCTATTTTCCTCAGGCAAAAGGAAACGAGCAGCCCATTTCTTATTCTGCAGTGTTGCCAGATTATCAATTTGAAATCCTTATCTCAGAGCCCAAATATTCTTGGGTTTCATTTACAACTCTCATGACAGGGGTGGCGGTGGCAGTGGGATATGAGGGAGAAATGCCAAGCTTATCCACCTCTCCCCCCCCCCCTCCTCTTTTTCTCACAACAGGACTATCAAACCACCTCACCTTAAGAAAGTGTCATGCTGGCTGAGGAATGCTGGGAGCTGAAGGACTTTTTTCTCTCTACACATGCATTAGGATTGCACCCTTGGAGGAGTATGACATCCAGGTGTGGTGTAGTGTTGGACTAGGGCCAAGGAAATTCAGATTCCAATCTGTTTTCAGCCATGAAACTCATTGGGTGACCTTGGTCCAGTCACTATCTCTCACCCTAACCTACTTTGAAGAGTTCCTCCGAGGATAAATTGGGGGGCAGGGGGCAGATTCATGTTTTTCCCAAGCTCTTTGGAGGAAGGGTGAGATTAAAAAAATGTAATAAAGAAATGTGCCCATTCTCATCTCAGGCATGTTGGCTTCCCCTCTCACCTAAAGGGGGTGTAGGGTTTGTTGCAAAAATATACTCAGAGTGCCTTTCCCAGAGAGCCAATACTCAATAAAGAAAAGAGAAGTAGCTGCATCAGAGTGAGTTTTTCAAAGTTTTATTCTGCGCAGAAGATCCAACTCGAGAGGCTCACGCCACAAACAAGAGTTGAACAAAAGGAACAAACATGGGGTTCGCTTTTTATAGCAGGGAATTATGGGAACACATCATACAAAGCACATTTGTCTGATTATGCTAACCAAGCGCTTCATCACCCCTCCCTCTTGCTGGATTTGATATGGGGCATTCTAAGAGGTTGCTACCCTTGAAACTCCTTATCAATCCTTGCTAGGCTTCAAAGAAATTCTAATTGTGGTGGCCGAAGGACACATCTGCGAGGGGGAGACAGCATGTAACATTACAAGGAACAAAGCAATCTTTCAGAGGCCTCTGGTTAGGGGGGCAGATTTTTCTAACAGGTTCATGGCATTTTCTTCTTGCCCCCCACAATTTCTCCTTTGCAATATGATGATAGATAGATAGATAGACCAGCCTTTTCTACTCCACTCCTCCAGCAGTACTGCCCAGCAGCTCACAGTTCAGCAAGACAAACTGAGGAAGAAGAATGAAGGAAGGATGCCCACTGCTGCTATAGGTGCTTCTACTGGGCAAAGGGATATATATATAATATTATTGGATCCCTTCCAAACAGGTTTCTGCCCTGTTGGGAGTTGGAAACAGCCTTGGCTGCCCTGGTGGATGACTTACATCAGGGAATGGAGGGGGGGGAGTGCAACCCTACTGGTTTTCCTGGACCTCCCAGCGGCTTTTGATACCATCAACCATGGTATTCTTCCAGACAATCTATCTGGATTAGGCTTAGAAGGTATGGTATTATGGTGGTTCTGGTTGTTCCTGGAGGAGCGGTCTTAGAAGATGGTACTGGGGTTTCTTGTCCCCGTGCCTTTTAACAACTACATGAAATTGCTGGGAGAAATCATCTGGAGGTTTGGACTGAAGTGTAATCAGTGTGTGGATGATACTCAGCTCTACCTCTCATTTCCATCCATCTACACATCCCGGGGAGGCTGTGGAACTCCTGAAGCAGTGTCTGGAGGCAGTTTTGAGGTGGACGGGGGTTAACAAGCTGAGACTTACTCTAGGCAAGGCTGTGGGTATGGAAATTGACTACTCTGGATGGAGGTTTATAACTAGGACCAAGTGTGCAGTTTGGCATTCTCCTGGATTTAGAGCTAACTGTGGAAGCTCAGCTGACAATGGTATCCAGGAGTGCTTTTTATCAGCTTAGGCTGGTACACCAATTGTGGCCATGTCCAGAAAGGAAGATGAACCTTGCCTCAGTTATCCATAGTACACTAGTGACATCCAGACTGGACTACTGTAATGTACTCTACATGGGGCTGCCTGTACAGATGGGTTGGAAACTCCATTGCCATTATCAGACTAGAATCTGGTAGTCAGCCAATAACTGCACATGGCACCAGTGGCATAGAGGAGCCAAGGCTCACAGGGTCAAAGTGCCAAAACTTTTTGATTAGCAGAGATTATTACATCATTGACCTCCACCCCCCTCAGTCAGGTGGCAGCCAACCCTGCAATAATGTGTACGGGAGATACACACAGATTGAATAGACCAGGGCTCTCCAACCTTGGGTCCCCAGATGTTGCTGGACTACAGCTCCCAGAATGCCTTGCCATTAGCCATGCTGGCTGGGTATGCTGGGAGCTGTAGGCCAGCAACATCTGGGGACCCAAGGTTGGAGAGCCCTGGAATAGACACATAAGAAATCAGGAGTAAAATATTTGATGCCCATTAATGAGATATTAAGTTTTCAAATATTGTAGAAAGCCTAATTATCATGGATATGTGGGCTGAAACTTTGGAAACGTTTATTCTTAACTAAGAACAGTTGAATTCTAAGACAGCTACCAATCACTCTGTAATAATAACAAAATACAAGAACAGGCTTCTAGAGGAGTATGAGCCATAATTCTTAGGGCAATTTGCATTGGAAAATGAGAGAGATGGTGTGATAGCAAAAATATTTTTTTAAAAATCTCTAGCAGAAACACAGCAAGTTTTTGAGGGGGAAAATGCAGACCCTGAAGCTGTGTAATGGATTGGCAAGCTATGGTTATTCAAAAAGAGTTATAGGGCTGTTTGCCTGCTTTTAAAGAAATGCTTCACTGAATTGTCTTCCTTTGGGTTAGGAACCCATCTGGACAATATTCCATTTGGTCTAAGCTTCACTTTAGGCTTTCAAAGGGAGTCAAAGGGTTTTTGTTGCTTTAGGAAAACTGGATCAACTTTTTGGATTTGCAGACAATTGCTCAAGCTATCTTTTTAAAATATTTTCTCTCTCTCTTTAAACATTCAAAGGAACTCCATTATCTTGGCACAGTAGTCCATCCTTCCCCAAGCTAGTGCCCTCTAGATGCATTGGACTACAACTCCTATCATTGGCCATGCTGCCTGGGGATGATGGGAGTTCTAGTCCAAAACATCGGGAAGGCACCAGGCTGGGAGCGGCTGCTGCAGTCACACATACTTCTGCATTTTGAGCATTCACCTCATTCATGCTGCCTGAACACCAGCAGGACCCCATCACTAGCACAATGGGAAGCTAGTGCTTCCCTCATTTCTGGAATGGAACAGGTCAGTTGAGCTACCAGACAGGAGCTCCACTGACCTGTCCTGTTCTGGAAACAAACATTTTGGTTCATTTCTTGGGTTGTTCTACAAAGTTGCGCTAGCAATGGTGCCGCTGGTGTGACACAAAGAGCGGAGACACAGCTGCTGCATTGGAAACTTCCCTGTATATCCAATATTGTTGACTTCATAATCCCTGTTATCTATGGTGATAATACTGTGCTTGTTCATGAAGAGTTATGTTACATATAATAAAGCAGGCTTCTTCATAGCCAAAGACTGTATCACTCTCATTATATTTTGCCAGAACATCAGGGACCAATGGTCAACTGGGCCACTGATATCAGGCAAGAAAAAGAATAAGTTTAGCAAAATACTAGGTGACACAAGCAAATAAGATGCACTGTGGAAAAGTAAAAAAAAAAAAATCCTAGTTAACAGCTAATTTGGCTTGGTGGGAGATTCCTTCATGCCTTTAAACATGGCTCCACTCATGGTTTAACCATTCATGCACAAGTCTTGGGATCATGCATTCTCACTCTTCCACCTCCCTCCTCCCTTCACATGCTTCCATTCCCTCCCTAACTTCCTTGTTTGCACAATTTTATTTATTCATTTAAAATATTTATATAGGTAACACCCATCTGCAAGACAAAATACAAAAATTGAAATAAATAATAATTCAAAGTGTGTTAAAATGATATATTATAAAGCCTGGGAGAATAGAAATATTTTTGCCTGGCACCGAAAGAACGCCTATCTTGGTGCCAGGTGAGTCTCTCTGGGGAAGAAATTCCACAAAGGGGGCACTGCCACTGAGAAACCATTTGTCATTACATCCAGACTTGGCAAACTATGGTTTGCCTGCAAATCAGAACTCGAAACCATGGTTTGAAACATGTTTCCAATTCTGGATTGCAGACAAACCATGGTTTACATGAACAAGAGAGGGAATTAGAGCAAATGTGAGGAGGAGGAAGGGGAAGGTGTGAACAGTACAATGTCTTTCTAAGATGTGTTGTGTATATTTGTTGTTGATATTAAGGAGAACTGGCTAAGACTGGTTATGCAGAGTAGCTAGCTAGTCTACGGTGAGAAGCCAGCTCCAGAGATATCTCCATGCAGCACAGTAAATGTTAACCTTACAAGTTAATAAATAATGTTACCTGTTAAAAAAATAATAATAGATGTCTTGCTTTTTCATAGAAGAAGAAAAAAAACAGCACACGGTGGTTGGTGGGAGAAAAGAATGCATGAGACTGAAATTCAGGTACGAATGCCTAAACCTTGGTTTGTTGTTGGAAGTGAACCATCCCATTATAATCAATGAGATTCTGGCATATAAGTAAATAGGTCAACCTGAATACACCTGATGACCAAATGACACCACTTTGGTCACATACGCAGAGGCTGTGAAGGATCAGGGAAGAGGTTGTCTCATCCCTGAATAACACTTTAGCTACTGGGTGTGGTAAATAAGCAATCTACCCATTATCCTTGGGCTCAGAAATCACATTCTTTGACACCAGGTCAGAAGTATGAGAGACTATACCAAGTAAAAGAGGTTTGCTCTTAATCCCAAACCCTTCCCCTCTTCCTTTCTCCTTCCTTCCTTCCTTCCTTCCTTCCTTCCTTCTTTCTGCTCCTTCCCTAGGTATGGGATCAAAGGCTTCAGTTTAATCTTTCTTGTAATCTAATCTACTTAATTATATAACAGTTTTGGATCTCCTACCATGTTCACCTAGATATGCCCTTCACTGTTCATGGTGGCACATACTGAAGACTAGGCCCTATTTCAGATGGAGGCTACATCTTGAAATGCTTTTTTCATATCTTTCGCATGTTCATCGATTGAATAAAAGCACAAGGTTCCATTATAGATCTCTCGCAGAGGCCCAATAAACATTTTTTCTTGACTGAATGTAAAAGTATTGGAGAAGGCATTAAGGATAAATAGGGATTGATTTGCACTAATATAGTATAATGCCAGCTAAGTGACTTAACAGGCATATTCTTGCCACTGTAGGTTAAAGACATAACACTTACTGAAATAATTATGGTGGTGTTTTGCAATCCTATTGACAGCGACAAAGCCACGTGTAGTTTAGTTTGACAAGTGGGTTTGCATAACCTGTAATTCTTCTTAACCTTCTGAAAATTACAGCTGCAAATTTGAGCACAGGCCTAAAGACAAGGAAAGGCCCAGTCCAAATGCCTCCTCCCCCCACCCCTCTCTCTCTTTTAAATAGTGATTATGCTGAAATTCGTTAAGTAGTCAGATCGCTGGTCAAAACTCGTTCATTCATAATGCTCTCCTTTCTAGAGAGCCTGGAATGGTGTTTTATGAATTTGCTTCAGCGCATGTGCAGTCTGCATCTAAATGTCATGTCTGTGCATGCACTGAGTTGGTTTGATTAACCCCCAAAACAACCAGTTGGGAAGGGGGTACATAACATGGTGATGCATGACATTGTGATGCACTATGCATTTCCAAACTACAGCCCCCAAGGTGCACTTTGATATTGCACACGCACAAAACCTAGTAAACATGGAATGAGATTTCATATTAAAGGAAAACTCTCAGCTGAGCTAACATGGATGAATTCATTATTTTCTGAGGAAATAACTAATTAACCCAGGGTAAGTTTGCCCATTACTACTTTTAAATATGGTTCTACTCTGTATTACATTTTTATTGAAAATGGTTTTCCCATTGTCACTGTGGATGACCATCAGATGTTATGACAGCATGCATAACCCAGAGAGAGAAGGTGAGGCAGGAAGGATGTGACTACTGCTTCCTGCAACATAGGCAGGGATGGAGACTCGGACTCCAGGACTCGACTCGTGAGTCGGACTGAGTCCCCCCTCTGACTCGAGTCAGACTCGAGTCCCAGTATTTTTAATGGGACTCGAGACTCGACTCGGGACTCGAGACCAAGGACTCATGTTCCAAAATCGTGTTCCTCAAATGCAACATGGATAGGTTTTAGGAAGTACAGCAAGTTTATTTTTTAAAATCATTTTCCTAAAATGCAACCTTTCAGACATTTTGGGTTTGGCTGCCTCTGCCTGCCTGTTTGGGGTTCCCTGCCTCCTCTGCCTGCCTGGTCTCTTCTTAACCAGTTCCACAGTTTGAATTGTCCAAGACAAAGGCCTCTGCCTGCCTGCTTTGGGGTTCCCTGCCTCCTCTGCCTGCCTGGTTATTTTGGGTTTGTCTGCCTGGTCTGTTCTTGCCAAAATCAGTGGCAGAGTTTTGAGATAAAAAGGCACACTTGTGCCTAGAATTTATTTAAGCCACACATCTGAAATAGCCTTATTTTGTTGGGGGAAAACCCCATTGATTTTAATAGGGACTCGTGGAGTCAGCTTTGGGAGTGACTCGTGACTCGTGACTTGTGAGTCACCATTTTGGACCAAGGACTCGGACTCGAGACTCGGGTCCAAAGACTCGTGATTCAACTCGTGACTCGAAACCAAGGACTCTTCAACATCCCTGAACATAGGTGGGTGGGAGAAAGACTGTCCAGGATTCCAGGTGTACAGCTCCTGGCACCGAACACACTGAATTGCTTGTTTGTGGGATATTTCATTTATTGATTACAGGTTGGATCCAGATTCATGCTGAATAAACTGTGCAACCATTCCTTTGCACGGCAGTCCCTCCAGCTACAAAGAGAGTCGGGAGGCCCTGCTGAATGGGGTGAGTTGTGGTGTGGGGGGAAGGGGATCCCCCAAATCAGGCAGAGATATCTTCCATGAACAGAGCCCTTCCTCTTGCAGAAGGTCCCTTCCTCTTGTGGAAGGCAGATCCTCGATCCAACCCTACATTTTTATCTTGTTTGTCCTCCAAGGTCCTCAAGGTGGTATACGTGGGGTAATTCCATTTGGGGCAAAAGCACCACTTGGTCATGGAGCAAAAAATATAGGGAGAGATAAAAAGACTGAGTTGATACCTGTCATGGTATCAGGACCTGAACTCAAAGACACTTCTGCATAGAAAAGGAGAAAGAGGAGCTCAATAACCTTGAGAAGTGGGGAGACTCTCTTCCTGGGTCCTATCAGGAAGCAGCCGCCCAAGCAACCCCTCTTTAGAGGCTTCCATGGGTAAAGAGAACCCCAAGGGATCATGCTTCCTCTGTCTCCTGGTCTGAAGACTCTTTCCTTGCCAACATCTTCATATACTGATGATTAATCTCCTGAAACCCCCTCAGCTCTGGGGATCCCACCTTCCATACACGGCAGTCCCAGAAACAGCAGGTGACAAACTGGCATCACTAGAGCACATGCTCCAGAAACAGTGTTGCTCTTTGAACAGACAGCTGATCTTCTCTAGGTAGGAAAGCAGAGCCTAGAACACATACCCCTCTGCAGGAGTACTTCACCAGCACTACCTTCAGATCAGTGACATTCCTGATTACCTGTGGTGTGACCTAAACCTGGCTTGTTAGCCTTAGCCTTGCTTTATTTATTCATTCATTTTATTTGAAATTATTTTTGGCCACCTTTAAGATCAGAACCTTTCAGCTCACACAGTAGGTTTCTGGCTTCTGACTCTGGACCAACGCTGCATCCCCCGCCCCACTGCCTGCCTGCCTGCCTGCCTGCCAAGCTCTGCAGCCCATCTGCAGGTGGGACTGTACATACACTGAAGCTTTATCCCCAACGCCACTGCCCAGTGGCCCCTCTGCAGGCTTTAGCCACAAACAGGAGAATACAGGAGGGAGAGGCATCTCAATGGCCACAGTGGCAAGACACATGCAGGACTGGAATGGTTCATTAGTGGCATGACTGTTTTGCAGTGCGTACAGTGCCAGCAGGGAAACTACCTACCTTATACACCCTCTTTCCATGAGGGATAAAGGATGATTTATAGGTTTCATTTAGGGGTCAGAAGAAGTAGAGCTGTGCAATGGGGCATCTCAGCTAAGCAATTGGTTAGAGCAGGTTACTGACTCTCTTACGCACACCTCCTATTAGCTACCTCAGCTTCGTATGTCCCTTCAATAAAGCTTTGTGTCTGGCTCTTTTATTCCTGCCCCATGTCATCTGTGTATTATCCAGACAGTAATGAGCTTTTCTACACAAGGCATTTATTGTGCACTCATCATTCCCTACTCATGGTTGTTTGTGGCTTCTTTGGACAATGTCATGACTGTCCAGTGTCACTTCTGTTTTTAAACAGCCTTTCGGTGAGGGTTTTTTTTAGCGCAGGGGAAATGTAGTATTATTTGGGAAAGTGAAAGAAAATGCTTTTTCCACTTGTGTAATTGTCCTATTCTGCTATACCAAAGTGCCACCTAGAGGTTATGCAGGAGAAAAGCAGGAAAGGAAATGTTCTTCGTGTAGTGCTCGGATCTCAATTCTGCGACAAAACCAAAAGTAGATCCAGCGCTTCAGCTGCCTCATGTAGAAAAGCTCAATGTATCTTTATGACCAGAGAAGGAGGAAGTGGAAGATATCTCCATATGATTGGGATGATGGCAGTAATAATTAAACTTTGATATACATCACAGGCATGTATATACCTGACTACAAAATAACAAATCATTTCTGAGAAAATGAGAAGGGTTGACCCAGCCCAGTAGGACCTGTCCCCTTTTTAGTGTTCACTGACACAGACAGATAGCTAAGGTTCATTTTGATGTTCTTTCCTGCCCTCCCCTGCTGTTTTTTGCTTGAACAGTTATGCCGGGTGCATTATTTCATACACATTACTCCCGGCATGAATAATTGCTTCCTAAATTCTTGTCTGTATCTGCTGCTGCCTAATATGCATCAACTGTGCTGCTCAGACCATTATTTGTGCCAATTAAAATTTTATTGTTGTTTATTACATATTTTGAGTGACAATTCTTAGGCTGTACAAACGTTGGATTTCAGGGGCTTTGGGGATTCATTTTTTGTTCTTTATCAAATGTAAAGTTTCTACACCTCAGTAGAGAAAGCATTTGGGTTATATATTGTATTGTTAATACAGAAATGGTTATGGTTATTTAGTGCACTATACATTCTTGTTCTGGATATGATGGTATCAATTTGTGTTGGCTAGTACAACAGAAAGACTTTCTGAGGAGTACATTTGCAGATCAATAATATCTTGATTCCAATCTGCACTGTCGGGATCAGCTAGAAGATTACTATCTCGAAGAAGTAAAAACAACAGCTAAAAAAATGGAAAGCAGGTACACTATCAGATATGAAGATATGACTAAATAAAGTCTAGAACTGAAATAAACTGAATAAAACAATGTTATAATTACCTAAGAGTAAAGTCAGACAGACATTCTAGGGCGGGGGTCTCCAACATGGTGCCTACAGATGCAAATGTGCCTGTGGACACCTCTCTTGGAGTGTCCACCAGGCTCCTTTCTAATTTTTATTTTATTTCTTAAGATTTTTTTTAATTCTAAAAAATGTGTTTTAACTGGGAGGCTGGCATGCTGCAAAGTAAAGGGCTGCCCTCCAGCACCATTTTTATTTGAGTGCTGGAGTGTTTTTGTGTTTTGGAGCTCAGATCCCACCTCTGCTTTGTACTTAGGTTCTTGGGCCAGTTACTTTTCTCTTAGTATCACCAGTTCACCTTCTGGGAAATGGGTGTCCTGTGACTGGCCGCACCCATTATGGCAGCCATTTTATGAATGGGCAAGCTCCCCCATGGCAGCCATTTTGTTACAGCACTCATGACACTTTCAAAATTTCAAATGTGCCCACCAACCCAGAAATGTTGGGAGCCTCTTTTCTAAGGTATAGTAGAAGTGGGTTGAACAACACTGGATGCATTCATGACCCCTGTCAAATGTTCAAACAGAGTACAAAAATGGATGGACTGGGGAACAGGATCACATCCAGGCTTGACATACACACATCCACTGGAATTGCCTGTGCGCATACACCCCAATATGAATGCACCATCTGCATCTTCCATTTTTGTGGATGGATTGCACATTCAGAGCATACGCACACTGCGGTTTACAAATTTGGCCTCTGTACACAGTTTCCAAAGAATACATAAGCCCTATTCAGCCAGGCATTATTGAAACTTCTATCATTCCTAGCCAGCATAACCAGTTATGAGGTAGGATGGGAATTGTAGTCCAGCAACATCCGGAAGACCACACATTTCCCCACCTCTGGCTTAAAGACTAACCAATTTATTTTAGCATAAGCTTTTGTGAGCTATAGTCCACTATCAGAAGCCTGACTATGGCCAGCTTCTGCCATAATATATATGTTAATCTTTCCCCCCTAATTTTTTTTATTGAATCTCCAGGATTTATTTATTTATTTATTATATTTATACCCCGCCTTTTTTCCTGCAAGGAACCCAAGGTGGCTTACAGAATCCTCCTCCTCCTCCCTTTTATCCTCGCAACAACCCTGTGAGGTAGGTTAGGCTGAGAGTCCGTGACTGGCCCAAAGTCACCCAGTGAGTTTCATGGCCAAGCGGATGTTAACATTCAATATTGTTAGTCAAAGTGAACACTGAATAACAAAAACTAGAAAACTTCCTAACATATAGGTCAAAATATGAGCCAGTTAGGAAGATCAGATGCCCGGGTGAGTAAAAATATATAGCAAGTTTGGTTCTGTTCCACATAAATCGTGTAAGTACTACAGTAATACCTTGGATTGCAAGTAACTTGGTTTGGGAGCATTTTGCAAGACAAGCAAATTTTTAAATATTTATTTTTTAAAAATTGACTTGATATACAAGCGACGTCTTGCAATACAAGTACTGTAGTACGGCTTAAATTAAAAATCTCTGTACAAATTTTTTTGGGGGGATTACGTTTTGATAAGAGTGTTTTGGATTACAAGCAGGTTTCCAGAACGAATTATGCTCTCAATCCAAGGCATGACTGTATAAGGCTCTTTGTTGTTTTTACTGCAACAGACTAACACAGCTACTTCTCTGGGAGTCATAAACTAATTTGTTTTTTATATAAGGGACTTTGGGCTCTAACAACAAGAACTGCATTGATACTCAAGCTAAATCCATAGAATATTTAGTCCAAATATCTCCAAAATTGCAATTCGTGGTTTCGATGTTGCCACTTAGATGGTAAGTATCTAGTGCTCCAGAAGGCAACTGAATATCATCTGGCCCCATTGGGACTAGAGGAATAAAACACAGCAGGAGAGCAGGATGTAAACAGCTGCAGCGCTGTTTTAGTGTCACTCTGCATTTCATGTCAGCTCAACTCAGGTAGTGTCCCGCATCAGCTTGATTCCAGCTAAATTTGAAGCAGGCATTATATCTTCATCAATACACTGCTGCTTGCCACTGTGCTTGATTTAAAATTGCCATCGGGCCTCCAATAAAGCAGATTTAAGCTGGCATAAACAAGATATAATTTGCCAATGGCAGATTTGATGGTAGATCTACAGGAGCAGCACAATTTCAGGGATGGTTTGTTTTTCTGGGTGGGAAGAAGACATTTCAGAGGGTAGGGACCAAATTCAGCAAGGTCCCAAAGCATACACTCACATGGAGATGGACAAATCTTGTCAGTTTCAGTTTCTCGCAATTTCTCATTTTTCCAGTCTTAAATTCAGTTCATCTTGAATTTTGAGAATTTCTCCAGTCTTAAGTTTGGTTCATCCAAAACATCGTGAATTTTGTTTAAAATGTCCACATGAACATTCATAAGCATTTTGTTGCACATTTCTCCTAATACATGCATTTTTGTATGCATTTTTGCCTAATATACATATTTTTGCAAGCAATTTTCCAAATACAGGCAGTCCCCGGGTTACGAACATCCCGACTTACAGACAACACATACTTAAGAACGGACCGCCATATATGTAAAAAATCTGAGTTAAATACAATGGTTTGTACTTACGAATGCACGCACTATACCTTGTGACACCTTGCGACACTTTGAAAACATTGTGCGGCTTCTGTTCTGACTTACGTACACATTCGACTTAAAGACAGACTTACGAATGGATCTCGTTCATAACCTGGGGACTGCCTGTATAATGGCTCACGCTGGCTCAGCTTGTCTGAGTGTGGAAAGCTAAGCAGGGTCAGGCCTGGTTATTACTTGGATGGGAGACCCCTTCTCTAGTTTCCTTGCATTGAGCAGGGGGTTGGACTCGATAGCCTTGTAGGCTCCTTCCAACTCTATGATCTATGAAATCCTAATGTTATTTCCCCTATTTATTTATTTTTGTAGACTTTTTGTAGACTTTTTTTCAGTTCTCCACTGAACTCCATTGCAAAATTCAGACAAGTATGAATGTTGAAGGCTAACTGAATTTTGGTTCTCATATTGGTTTAGAATTCCAAAATTACGTAAGTTCACATTTAAATGCAAACTGAACAAATTTCTCCCCTGTCCTTACACTCAAAGTTAAAGTGTGAAAAAAGCGATCTATTTTAAGAGCACATACTGTGATGATTTATTATTTTCTTTTTTTAAAAAAAATACAGCATACTAAGTACAGCGATGTTAATCTAAGACAAACTGTTTTCTAGCAATCCCTTCTCTGAAAGAAAGTGATTTGTGCCTTTGGCATGCCTACTTAGTACACAGGTAAAAGAGCAAGTCAGCTCACCATAAATATAGGTACTCCTGAAGAATAAATCACATATGGTCTGAAACACCAGCAGGGAGACTGCTCCTTCGTTGCCATCCCTCAGTGGCATGCCACTGGGAGTAGAGGAAATAAATAGCAGCTATAAAAAGTTGGTAGTGGGCTGGGGTTGTTTCCTGTGATGGAAGTAAGGCTGCATGATCCATTTATTGGAGCCTAATATGCATCACATGCTCACCAACTGTCCCCTGAGGACAACACAGTGGCTCTTCTTTGTCTACTGCAGGTACTGTCTAATCTCATCCAAATTTCTCTTCTGAATTACCCGTGTCGTTTCCAAAGCAGAACCAATGTGTCAGTTCACTGTGTATTTCCAATTTTTGTAGAGAAGGCAGCACATGCCCTCTTTGCTAGAGCTTTCATTTCGTTTGTTTCCCTCTTCCTTCCCCCCCCCCAGATTACCGATACAGATGTGTGCACTGCTAAAACACTGCAAACAAGCAATTGTGATGTGACCGTACAATTAGATCGAGATTCTCCTTATGTGGTGTTTTACAAATATACAGTGTACAGGAGTCAAACACTACAGAAGACGAATCCTGATATTATCATCCATATGGTACCATCAGGATTGCAGGCCCTGCCCCCAAAGTTAGATTCATGCGCCCATGAACCTGAGTAGTGCAGGGTGGGGGTGAAAGACGCAAATTAACCAAACGGTGGTGCAGAGAGGTATTTTAAGTGCTAGACCTAACGATCTTACAGGGAGGGGCTCCTCTTTAGATGGTAATGTATATTACTTCTTCACTTACTTCAAAATGTGGTAAACCAGTACAGTTGCATTCAAGGACCCTCCCGCTCATTGGGTCCCTGAAAAAATGGGTCTGATTCAGTCAGGGCTAAGTGCTTTTATGCTGCTTTGATTGCAACAGGAGAACAAGTAATGGAACTACAACTTGGTCACAGTTGCTTGATCATGCCCAGTTTTTGTTTTAACCATTTAATTTGCTAGTCAGTTCCCCCCCCCCCGCCATCCCATAGTACTTTTGTACTCCTGAAATCGCTGTGATTTATCCAGATACCCTGGCTTTATTTGGACCCCTTGAAGCCCCATTGAGCAAAGATTACATGTCTTGTACCCTCAGCACCAGCATCTCCTGCAGCCTCTTATATGCTTGTCTGGTCACAGTGTCTATGCGCACCCGCTGAGCTTCTGAACAGCTGGAAGGATTAATAAACAGTGTGCTGCAGTTTCTTTCTCAGAAGCAGTTACAGCATTCAGGCTTTCATAGGCCTGGTCTGAATCATGGATAAAGAAGGAATGAGGGGAGAGGCTTATGTCCGTGAGGTAGAAGACTTTAAAAAAAGGAGCATGAGGTAGAATGAGAGGCTATTTTTGTAAACATCAACAAGGTCTTTATTTTATTGTATCACTGTCTTACCATTGACTACAAGGTGATAAAATGTGCATGATTGAAGACTTGTGGAATTATGACAGTAAAATTGGTCTTTCAGCTGGATTTTTCTAATCCAGCTCCTTTTCTATTTTGGGCATGCTTATACTGCTGCATAACTAATTGCTCACTTCATTTCTGGTGATCTTTCTATTACTAGCCAGTCATGTCCTTGAGATGTTTATCCATATGTTGAGGTAAAGTTATATCTACCAAGAACGGGGTGGGGCTCTTTTGTGGCCCAACTACACTGTAGCCTTCACAAAGTTGAGATATTGCAGCATAATGCAACGCAGAACGGACTATTTGAATAATAGGCGATAAAGACCTTACAACAGCAGTACTGCAACATGAACTTATCCATTCCTCATTGACCCAGTTTGCATGTAACGGCTAACTACAGGTTGTTTAACCCATAGTTACTTATGGCCGTGTGGCAGTGAGCAAGTGTGCAGCCTCCCACACTCATCACTTCCACTTTCAGTCAACAACCCAGGAACACCCCATTTCTGGGTTGTTGTCATAACTGTTGGGTTAACTCTGGATTGTTTAACCCCTAAACAACCTAGAGTTCTGGGTTAGGATGTAACGATAACAACTAAAGAATGGGGCATCCCTGGGTTATTGACTGAAGGCACAGGAGGCAGTGTGCTCGCTTGCTGCCGCTTGGCCCCATCAATGCCTGGGTTAAACAACCCAGGGATTGTCATTATGTGTGAACTGGGTCATTGTCATCTAACACGCCACATTGAAATATATATTGGGTCATCTCAAACTACATGTTACATTAATTGCATAACATGTAGCTGAGCCTGATAGTTTTATTTATTTTACTGTAACTGCATGTGGTCCTGATTCAAATTGGAACCAGTGCACACTAAAAGGGGAGGATTAAACCTCCCACCAACCCATCCATTCTGCCCCCCAAATTCCACACACACCACACACACACACACTGTGGGGAGTTTACAAAAAGAAGAAAAAGTCTCCATTAGCATTAATTGAGTTTTTTCGCCTCCTTTTTTAACCCCCCTACACCTCCAGATATGTTAGACTACAACTCCCATCATGTTAGCTGGGAATGATGGGAGTTGCAATCCAACACATTTGTATGGTGCCAGGTTGGGGGAGGCTGTTGTAGAAAAGACTGAGCTAGATGGACTAATGGTCTGACCTGGGAAGAGGCAGCTTTCATAACAGAAAAATAACAAACCCATTGTGAATCTTTGATCATGTACTGTAAACACTCCCAAAAACAGAATAAGAAGAAACCTAATGGATCATATAGTCCAAGTCTCTCTTCTAAAGCAAGATCTCCTGTAACAAATTGATCCTTAACAAATGCCTTTCCAGCCCTTTTCTGACAACATTGGCCTGCCTTATGGGGTTGTTGTTGGGATTACTGATATAATGTATATTGAAAATTCTAAATGTACATGCTAAGGATGATAAGGAGGTGGAGACAGAGAAGGGTAAATCCAAGAGTAATTCCAAGGGTAATTCCAATTCTCATGCCATGGAAAGTTACGTGACACTTCCAAATGATCATTTCATTTCTTCTGTCATTCATTTCTAAAGGATTTCATTGCTATCCATTAGGATAAAATTTGTAGGTTCTAAAAAGTTTTGTCTAACATCTTATTTATTTTTATTTATATACAAGATTTATATACCACTCCATATTCCAGAATGGAGATTTTGCAGCAGTGAACAATAAAAGATGAAATAGGTAAAAGAATAAAACAGTTAAAAACAGAAGCAATAAAACCATGGCTGGTTAGTTCAGGAAGGCTTCCTGAAATAAAAGTGTTTTCAGGAAGCACCGAAAACAATACAATTTTTTTAATTGTATCTTGGCCTTGTTTTAGGTACTGTTGTAAACCACCCAGAGAGCTTCAGCTATTGGGTGGTAGAGAAATGAAATAAATAAATAAATACAATGTTGGCACCTGCCTGACCTCCAGAGGCAGGGAGTTCCAAAGAAATGGAGCTGCCACACTGAAAGCTGTTCTCCGGGTGGACTCCAATCAGGCCATAGGTCCATATGGAACCACAGTGATCAGGCAGGCTGGTAAGGGAGAAGGCATGAGCCTGTATCAACATGAGCCACTGTGTTTTTTAAAGGAGATCATAGAAAGAGAAAAGGCTGTTTTTAAAGATAGTTCAATAAACTGATGTATGTTGGACAAACAAGCACTGATGTCCAAGTAACGTAGCCGCAAATGTATTAAAATATGTAGACCATTTCCAATAAAAAATCTATACAAGTAATTTTGAAGATGGCAATCATTTTGCAAACCTCCAATGCAGAATGCAGTCATTATTCCCATGAATGTCTCTTTAAGCTAGAAAGTTATAGAAATGAGAGATCCCCCAGGAGTAGTTACAATAAATCTTTACTGACTTGTCTTTATAAGCAAGGAGGTGAAGGAATCGATAGTTGAAAATGCTCCCAAGGCAAAATGTAACCTAACTTCATCTGAAAATGTTCATTTATTAGGAAAGGTGTAAAAAGTGTCTCCAGGCACTGATAGTGTTGTTCCAAAGAGTGGAAATGGAAAAGTCACTCCAGGGAAAACAAATTTCTATTCTGGCACTGTTCTTCTTAAAACACAGGGCAGTATTTTCAATGCCATATCAATCAAACAGGCACCATTCCAAAGTATAAATTAAATTTGCACAATTTATGAGAGAGAGAGAGAGAGAGAGAGAGAGAGAGAGAGAGAGAGAGAATGCAGTACAATATGCAAGGGACCAAGTACAATTTCAGCTCTGAAAGTGACCACATGATTACTCACCACCAGTATACACTCAAGCAGTGTGACTTTTCTTCCTGCATGTATGACTATTTTCTTGCTAGAGAAAGTGGCCTGGTTCACAAATAATGCTATCCCATGGTTTATTTAACTCATTGCTGGTTTTCCTTCCCAGGGTTTATCTGGCAGGTGATCAAACAAACCATGGTTTGTTTTCTCAATCCCTGGGTTGTCCCCCTCCTCCTTTGCCTGCTCCCTCCCTGTATCCCAAATGCCTTTGCGGTGCTGTGGTTCTGGCATGAAGAGGGGCTGGGTTTGTTTTGTTTTTTTACCACTCTTGCCCACCACCTCTGTAGCCTGGCCAAAAACAAAACAAAAAAAACCCCAACCCCATGAACAACCCACAGTTCTGGGTTCACACATAACAACTCATGGATCAAACAACCCAGAGTTCACAACCCAACAACAAACCATGGGTTCTCTTTCTGGGTGGTTCATGGTTAACAAACCATAGTTCATTAACATGGCCATGTTCACACATCACTACGAACCCAGAATTCAACAACCCGCACCATGGGTCAGTATCTGTCACAGTTTGGGATGTTTATTCTAGCTATCCTGTCATGCTAATTTATCACCAGTGGCTGCAAGTCCAGAGTGAGTCATACCCACTGAGATTGGAAATTTAGTTCACGTGCTCTATCTAGTAATGTGGTAAACCTATTTATGTGTTGCTATTATTAATTACATTTCTATCTTGCCTCTCCTGTAAGGAGATCAAAGTGGCATGTATGCTTCTCTCCTTCTCCCATTTTATCCTGACAACAACCCCGTGGAGTAGGTTACACTGAGGGAAAGTGACTGACCCAAGTTTACCCAGTGAGCTTCATGCCAAAGTGAGGATTTGAACCATGGTATCCCCGTTTGAGTCCAACTACTGTGTCAAACTGGTTCAGCTTTTATTGCCTGCATTGTTTGCCACTTTATAAACTCCCCACCCTGCTTTGTATCTAGGACTGTGTTTTAAAATGGCCTGACCAATTTTTGCCACCCCATTTACAGGCAGTGAAATTGGGGACACTTTGGCTGTTGTGGGGATGAAATATCAGCTTCATTGGTTTGTTGGTTGGTTGGTTGGTTGACAGTAGTATTTATAGGCCACCCTAAAACAAAGTTCTCCCAGCAGCTCACAACAAGAAATAAAATGTAAAATTCAACAGGAACAACAATAAATGTATAAATACAGCACAAAAATAGTCACCGAGAGTAAAACACAATCTAAGACATATCAAAAGGTATGGGAGTGATAGTGGCAGCAAAGAAGACGAAGAAGGAGAAAGAGAAGAAGAAATAAGTAAGCATTTCCCTGGATGCAGTCCAATAACAGGCAACCTTTTTTCTGTCAAGGGCTGCATTCACGGGTAATCTGTTGGGAACCACATATGGGTGAGGCTGAAGCCAGTGGTAGGCAGGGCCAGAGCCCCAAGTGGGAAGGTCACCCCTTTTTTTTCTTTCTTTTTCTGCCACCCCACTTTTCTCTTCACCTCTTCCTTCCTGGCCAGCAGGCTGCCAGGGAAGGGACAGATCACTCTTCCCAGGAGTCTGAACTAATCACCCCCAGAGGGATTCTGAAACCAGGGCATGGTGGGCCACATGAAATTAGGTCGAAGTCTACAGGTTGCCCACCCTTGTGTATTCCTACACCATTTTAGCCACACGTAAGTCTCATTAAGAGCCAGTGTCGCATAGTGGTTAGAGTGTTGGACTGGGGCTTAAGAGATCCGGGCCATGAAGCTCACTGGGTGACTTTGGGCCAGTCACTGGCTCTCTCAACCTAACTTACCTCACAGGGTTGTTGTGAGGATAAAACAGAGAGGACAAGGTCCATGTAAGCTGCCTTGGGCTCCTTGCAAGAGGAAAAAAGACAGGATATAAATGTAATAATAAATAAATAAATAAATGAAAAATGGTGTGTGTGTGTGTGTAAATAGATATAGCTATTGACATAGTATTGTGACTCCAAACAGGAAATGTTTTTCAGTTTTGGCATAGTGGGAAGACTGTCTTTTCCCAACAGGCCAGCAGAATAATGCAGCATGTTCCCCTAAAACCAAAATGGAAATGGCATGTCTGAATAACTGCAGTGCTTTGTGGACTTGCTCCCAAAGGAAGGGTTGGTGTCAGAAGCTTTCAACAGGCCCTGGGAAACAGGCAGTCAACTCTAGTGCAGTTTCTTGTTCCCTGGCAATAGCTACTGGAGTGACTACTTATTCTTGCCACTTCGAATGTAGTAGAACTCCAAGCTGTGCTCCACATCAAATAAACACACTCACTCTAATCCACTGAGGAAATCTGTAGACAGAAGCAAGCTTCTGTTCTGCACATGCATCTTTTGCTGGAAGGAGAACTTCTCATATCGGAGAACTCTGCATTCATGGTGTTGGGTGCTTGACTTCTGAATCGAGGCACTGAATCTAACATGGCCCTGCATGCATGGGTCCTGTCCACAGATTTGGAACCACATTCACAGAACCAATCAGTTGGTCAGTACTGTCAACTTTGACAGTGCTACATAGGAACATAGGAAGCTGCCTTATATACCGAGTCAGACCATTGTTCCATCACACTCAATATTGTCTACGCACTATCTGAGGGCTTCTTTCTGTCCCCTGCCTGGAGATACCAGGGACTGAACCTGTCCAGTTTGTTTATTTGTAATTATGGAGTTTTATTGGTTTTAACTGGTTTTAATGTTTTGGTTAATGTTTTGTATAAAAGTTTCAGCAATTATTATGTATTTTAATGTATAACATAATGTATTTTCAAGTATTTAATTTTCTTGGAAACCACTTAGAGAGATTTTTAAATATGGTCAATGGTATATAAACCTTTTAATCAAATAAATAAATAAACTGGCCCCATGAAGCATCAAAATGAGATTCAAAACTGTAAATGGATCAACACTCTCACACACAGCGAGGCTAGAACAGCCATCTCTTAAGACATTGTTTCTGGAAGACTGTTGAAAACATATGAGAAACAAAACATGAAAACCCTCTTAAGGGCAAAAAGAAAATTGGTACAATAAGTATTTTCTGTGGGGCGCAGAGATCCCCTGAGTCATTTGGTACGTTGATGTTTGTAGTGGCAATCATCACTTCATTTCATACCAACTGTGTTTCCACTAAATAGATGAGCTATAAATGTGTCCTGCAGAAGCTCTTCACTTCTGAAGGCTGAAGCACTCACAGCAAGGCTGTTATAGAAAATCTTAACAAGTCCAGTGGGTTAATATGTGAGCAAGCCAGCTTTGGATAGCCCAATCCCAGATCATTTCAAGTTTTATGGGTCAAAAACAGCAGGCTGAAATGTTTCCAGACAAACTGGTGGGCAGTGCAGACCTTTCAGCTGCAGTCCTATAGATTTGTACCTGGGAGTAAGTCCGGTTTAACTCAGTGGAGCTTACTTCTGAATAGACATGTACAGGATCACAGTGTTAAGCACTGAAATATGCTCCACTTGTCCCAGTTACATCCTCACTACTGAATTTCAGACCAGCTGAAAGTTTGGAAGAGTCTTCATAGGAAGTCCCACATAGCCTAACTTGGACATTATCAGGGCAGGGATAACTGTCTGTGACAAGATCATGTTTCTGGAAGAAAAGGCTACAGACACTACCTTAAATGACCCCTGTTCAAAAGGGGAGGGGTGAAGTGTGGTATAATTTTGTCCTACTCTGAGAGAGTGTTTATACACCTGAGTACATCAGCTGAAGTCAATAGTGCTCTACAAGGTCACGCTTAGATTCCCTGCTAAAGTGTGGCATTTGCGTTCCTGCCTTGGTTTTATACAAACAACATTTACTTGGAAATGCATTTATCATCACATTATGGGCAATCTAGTTTTGAGGTGCCAGAGCATGCAACTCATGAGAGACTGTGTATTGTTCCATTAAAATTATAAAGAGAGACAAACCAAGGAGCAAGCTTGAAATGATTAAAAAAATATGTTTACACACACACAGAGCCATTTACAGGTTTCCCCCCCACACAACTTGTATTTTGAGATTTGCAGTGTGTTGAAATAAGAAGTTTCATTCCTTTTTGTTGATCCTGCATAAAATATATTATAGGTAAACCTTTGGGGGAAATCATAAGAACACAAATCTATTAAAGAGAGCAATGTGGTTTGGAACGCATGGGAAAGGGAACAGAGCTTCATTTTCTGCAGATCAGCACAGATTTCCCCTCATTTTTTCCCAATTAAAAAAGAAATAGCCTTATTAGAAAGGATGACTAGCTTTCCTTCAAATGCAAGTGCCTTGGACAATTGTCAAACATGCTTATTTTTAAGAAACTGAATTTTATTGAATTTTGTTCAGATACCACACCAGTAGAAATCTGATATACGAGGAGTGCACACCAAGTACAGCTGTTCAAGCTCCCAATATCAAATGGTGGTTGAGTGGCAGCACTGCTTGGGGTGCTACTGCTTCCAGACAAGGCTTCTATTGTGCAACGCCTTGCCTTAAACATGGCATTGTAGTGGATGGGTTCCAGAGGATGTTCTCAGCACTGCTTCCATCATTTTTCTTACCACAGAAAATCCATTAAGGAGGAAAGGACATACCTCACAGGGTTGTTGTGAGGATAAAATGGAGAGGAGGAGGGGGGAGATTATGTAAACCGCCTTGGGTTCCTTGCAGGAAAAAAGGTGGGGTATAAATATAATAAACAAACAAATAAATAAATAGCTACACAATGCCTTCTGAATGGTAGCTCTAGAATGATGCATCTGGAAGCACCCTCGGTATTTATTATTTATTAAATATTATTTTCAAATTTCTTTCTACATATATCCCATCTTTAAATTACTCTGGGCCTAAACAGCAGATAGCTTTTAAGGATTCACAAACTCCAAAGCAACAAAATATCCAGTGCTTTCATATCCCTTTGTTTCCATGTGGACATCATTTTTGGGGGTGGGGAAAAGGTCAGGGTCAGAACCAGAGAGGAACGGCAAAGCAGGCCTGTAGCCAGGGGTGGGCTAGGTGGGTCTGTCCCCCTAAATTTTCTCTGCCCCCTTATTTTTTTTTAACAAACAAAGAATTAAAAACAGTTTACAATTTTGTCTTTAAAAGGCCTGCAAACCAGATGAACTGCCACCACTACATGTTTTTGTGTGTGTGCCCCCCCCTTAGAACTTTTAGGCTGGCTACAGGCCTGCAGCAAAGATATAATTTACTGCATTGGTTCTAGTTTTTCAACTAGCATTGTCAAGATTTTCAGTCTCACAGTTGTGCAGAACAAAAACAATATATAAAGGAAATGCATTCTGCATGGTTACATATTTATATTGATTGTTCCTCTGAAAGCAAGGAAACTTATGGGCATGTACATTAGTCAGGAGTTACTATTGCCCACTGAGCAGATGCTTCAGGTTTCAAGGATTTGTGGGGGGTTGTGTGGGCAGGGGATTGGGGTTCCAGGAATAATATGAAATATCATCATCCTATATTATAATTCCAATTCAATTCTCTGAGTGCCACTGCTTATGTAGGCAAAGCCCACAAACACGAGGGGGATATCAGCAGACTTCTGAGAGTTTGCAGAAGTACAAAAAAAAAAATCCTAAACCAGCCCAAGGAGGACTGCGCAGGGCCAGCATCAAGGGTAGGCATGTTTGGGCACCTGCTGAGGGCCCACATCCCAGCAGGGGCCCACTGACAAGAAACCCCTGGAGTTGCCCCTCCTCTTCACCATTGCTTGTTCACCTGGCCCAGATGATGGCAGCAGTGAGGAGGGGGAGCAGTAGTTGCCCCTGTCCACCTGCTCACTGGCTTTCTGCCTGTCAAGGAAGCAAGTGACAGCAGTGATGAGAAAGAGGATGAGGAGTAACCTCCATGTGGCTCACGCTGGCTCAGCTTGTCTGAGCGTGGAAAGCTAAGCAGGGTCAAGCCTGGTTATTACTTGGATGGGAGACCCCTCCTCTAGTTTCCTGCATTGAGCAGGGGGTTGGACTTGATAGCCTTGTAGGCTCCTTCCAACTCTATGATCTATGAAATCTACAGAGGCAGTATATCAGCCACAGCAGCTGGTGACAATGGCAGTGAGAAGGTAGACTCACTGAGGGATTGGACCCATTGAGGGTGTCTTGCCCAAGGGCCCTCCAAAACCTGGAGCCAGCACTGGGACTGAGCATGTTCAGGGGGCACAGAATGCTGATTGGCTGTTGGGGAAAAGAATGGAAAAATGGAGGGAAGAGGGAATGGAATGGAGTGCCTGGACTCCAGAAGCAGGAACACTCCACACTGCAATATTTTGTAGGCCCCTCTTGTATATACTAATAGTTGACTCCAGGACTGGCTCAAGGCATTTTCCTACCTGAGGCAGAGCAGCAAATGGTGCCACCCGCGCACCCAAGTCAAGGTGCCTGGTACCCAAAGCTAGCCAAGTTATTTTGGCACATGAGGCAGAACATCCCACAAACACCTCTCCCCATCCCTGGCAATAAAAATACAATAACAACCAAGTAACAATTTGCTGCCCTTTCATGACACTCAAAATTTGCTGCCTGAGGCAGCTTCTTCACCCTTCTTAATGGTAGCGCCAGCCCTGGCTGTCTCATTCTCCAAATGTGGACCCTTGTGTAGCCAAATGGCTTCAGTTCATCCACACACGAGGATAGTATCAGCAGGGCTGGAGGAACCCTACAGTTTGAAGGACCTTCAAGTTTCTACCCTTAAGGTTAGTTTTCAATTGCTTAGTTAGTCCTTTATATAGCAACCAGTTAATTTTTTCCCCTTGATTGTCCAACAGGAAGGAAAATCTAAAGGTCAGGAACAAGACTAGAAGGAGGGACCCTCAAGGAGGAGTTAACAAACACACCCTAAGATTAAAAATGAATTTTTGAGAAAACAAGCTTCACACTAGTTTTTAGCTTCTTAGTTATAGCATAAACTATTTTGTTTGTTTTACACCTTTTGGTATCCCCTTGTTCACTGTATCCTTAACATTCTTTTTTTCTTATGAAACAAAGAATATGCCAGTCATTTAATTCCTGGGGTTCACACTATAGTTTCTGTTAATTTGACCTTTACATAGCCCATTATGCCAGGTAACGCTCTCTCTGCATGGAGGACGACTGGAGGGGAAGGTCACTGCCTTTCTCTTCCCCTGGCCCGGCCCTCACATCCTCCCCACCAGCGAGTGCACACACACCCCAAATACCCCACCTAGAAATGTGGTTCCTCCACCAAACAAGGAAGGCTGGTTACAAGGCTGAGCCCCAACCCCCCAAGGAGGTTCTGTAAAAGAGCTAGGGGCATGACAGGGATTAAAGAAATAACTTTGTATGCTCAGTTCTTCACAGCAGTGCTTCCTCGATTTGCCTTTTGGGTGATCCTATCTAAGTTTCATAGATCATCGAGTTGGAAGGAGCCTACAAGGCTATCGAGTCCAACCCCCTGCTCAATGCAGGAAACTAGAGGAGGGGTCTCCCATCCAAGTAACAACCAGGCTTGACCCTGCTTAGCTTTCCACACTCAGACAAGCTGAGCCAGCGTAAGCCACAGGCCTGTCATGATGCTATAGAGCCAATCAAATTTGGCTATGTGCTGATGTCACCGAAGGCAGACAAAGCCTGTTCAAGAAGTGTTGCCCTCACTCTGAATATGTGAACACTTTCACACCCTTTCAATGCAATCATCAAAGCGCCACTTAAAGAGGGGATGCTTTTCAACATGCTGAAAATGTTCACAAAAAGTGTTGCCCATTTCAGTTCAGCTCTCATTTATTTTTCTTTCTGAAACATTGATAGTGACCAAACAAAAAACCCTGTTGCTACACTGATTTGAAAAGCACTCCCTTCTGCAAGAACATTAAGATTAGAGATTTAAAAAATGACTCAGAAAACAACAGCTTAAGGGTGGTCCAAGCATTGCCAAGAGAAAAATCCATTCCCAAGAGCACTGCTTCAATTTCAGATGCTATTTTAATATGATGTCCAAAAATTACAGCTACCACACATTGTACATCATCCTTTGGCTGGCATTTAATTTCTCAACCTATTTGACAAGTTTGATGTCTTAGTACCAGCATTCAGCTATCTAAGCAGCTGCATTCCCAGGTCCATAAATAGGAGCCAAACTCTCATGTGTACGAGGGGGGTGGAAAGTACCCCATGGTATAGCTGGTCAGCATTTAGAAGGCATGAAAAATATTTGCATGGCAAGTATAATGAGAATCTAACAATTAATGCACGAAGTCTGACTCTTCATATTTTAATAAGCCAATGAGAAAAAAAATGAATGACCAAAAGAAAGAAAGGATCTGTCTTCATCATAATGAAGAATGAATCTGTCTTCTCAGAAAGCACAAGGCTTAGTTTAAAAAAAAAGAAAAAAAACCCATCAGGATCTCCAGCTGGCACCATCTATGGTGCTGTGTCTCATTGTACCACAGACTGTCAGGAAAAGACCATATGCTAGTCCCCAGAAGTCTTTCTGTGCAAGTGGAAAACAAAAAAATGGCATTGGAGTGGGTAGCGATGGTGACCGTGGGTAAAAAAAATGAGGAGGTGGACAAAACTAGTAGCTTTACAACCTAATTCTATAATTCTGGGCCCTAACCTCAGGCCCAACATCCTCCCTGACACTCTCAGAAAACTTTTCAAAGGTTGCAGGTAGTTGTGCAGGTTAGCCTATCTTGGAATCCATGCCATTGCCTCCCAGAAAACCCTTTGCGAACACAAACTGCTATAATAGTACACCAAACCATTTGTTCTTGTCAGGACTGGCATCAAGGGTAGGTATGGTTGGGTATCTGCCAAGAGCCCACATCCCAGCAGAGGCCCACTGATAACCCCCCCCCGGAGTTGCTCCTCCTCTCCACCATTGCAACCTGCTTGTTCACCTGCCTCTAGCCATGCATTCGAACCTGGGTGGGGGCCCGCCGCACCCCCGCCTCGACTCTCCACGGGGGCAGCCCCCCCGCTTCAATCTTCTGAGTGGCACACAGCAGTTCTCCGCGCCACTCGACCCACACGTCGCATCACTTCTGTGACGCGACGGGACCCTGCGCAGGCGCAATACGCACCACGGGGGTCCAGCGTGCCTGCGCAGGGTCCCGTCGCGTCATTTCCGGTGCCAGAAGTGACGCGACGGGACCGGAGAGGGCCGCGTGGCTGACTCGCCGCGGAGAGGCGAGCTGCCCAGAAGAGAAGGTAAGGCCTCGCCGGGCATGAGCGGGGCCGATTTCGGCCCCGTTTTGCCCGGGCGAGGCTCAATTGTACATCCCTACCTGCCTCTCACTCTGACCGTGGTGGTGAGAAGGAGGAGCAGTAGATGCTACTGCCTACTTGCTCATTGGCTCTCTGCCTGTCAAGCAAGAAAGCAAGCAAGTGATATTGATGATGACAAAGAAGGTGAGAATCAACAGCAGCTGGTGTCAATGGTGGCGAGAAGGTTGACACCCTGAGGAGGGGGCCCATTGAGGATGTCTTGCCCAAGGGCCCTCAAAAAGCTGGAGCTGGCACTGGTTCTTGTACTTAACAAGACAGCATTCATGAATCTACTACCAGTCACTTGGGCAGGTCATACTCTGCACCAAAACTATAATCAAATATTTGGTAGAAATTACGGTACTAAAGGAAACCCTAGTTCTGTGCTCAGAACAAACAATACAAGGCATGCAACTGCATGGCAGTTCTTTAATTTGCCTAATGTATTCTGATCGTGACATTTCAGTTCTTCCAGGTGCCAATCTCAGGTGTGGCAAAACAACAACAACAACAACAACAAAGAAACCCTGGGTAACAAGAATGCAGCATATCAAACCACCGGGGAGGGGGGAGAAGCACAATGGTTCAACTCTCTTTTGCAATGCTCAGAACAAAGGAAAGTTGCACACAGAAATTGAAAGCTCATTAGCACATCGCCATCCAGTGGGGGGGGGGGGGGAGAGACCATACGGCACTAAAAAGGTGGTTATTGTCAAAAGAGTGTGGCAGGGAGGCTGAGAAGCCTGCAGCACTAGGGATGAGAGTTAAGAATATCCAGAGCCAATAGCCTGGATATGTTCTTTTTAGAATTCAGAATGTTTGGGGAAGAGAAGAAAGTTGTCATGTTTTAGGGCCGGAGTAGGCAACATGGCACCCACGGGCACCAGTGCACCTTTCCTGGCGCCTGCCAAGGTGTCATACCCCTCACACTTCTAAAAATTATTTTTAATAACGAAGTGTCTTACTGGCAGCTGGGATCGCTTCAAAGCAAAGTGAGGGCCTCTAACTGCTCCCATCTTCTTTTCTCATGAATGCCTCTGCGCCTCACGTGGGGCCCAGAGACATTCTTAGGAAATGAAGATGGCAGGTGGCTGCAGGGCGCTGCTCTCCTCTGCAGGGTACCCATTTTGTGGTGGTGCCCAGGACTGTTTCTCAAATTGCCAAATGTGCCCACAGGCCCCCAAAAGGTTGCCTACCCCTGTTCTAGGGTCCAGGAGCTAGGAGCTACAAGTGAGACCAGCAACAAAATGCACTAAGGGTGGATCTACACTAAGCACTTTTACTGGCATTGTAATGCCTGACTCACAGGCGTGTCACATGACACTCACCTCAAACCGTCCTCTTTGTGCTATTTGTTCCACTATATCCTGAATTTCTTCAGACCAGTTGTATCTGTTGCGGTTTCCTCCCCCCACCCCCATCCCCACCCCATATATATATGTGTGTGTGCTAAACTTGTAGTACTGTTCTGCAGCCAGGAGGAGTGGCTTCAGTGGGCTGGTGGGGAAGCGGAAGTGTCAATCCTATTGGGTTTCAGCAAAACAGCAGCAACTCTGAGAAGGAGAACCTTCAGTTGCTTTCCCACCTCCCTTGCCCGCCCGCCCCAGCTTCTCCCTCTCTCTCTCTCTCTCTCTCTCTCGCTCTCTCGCTCTCTCTAACTTGCCCAGTGAACTGGAGAGTAAATGCAGCGCTGCTTCTCCCCTCCCTTTGGAAAAAGTAAAGTTTTGAATGTCCCCTTTGTTCCCTTGCCTCAAGGAACAACTAGCTGAAAATGAGCCGAAATGCATGTCTGCTCAGAAGTAAATCACATTAACTTCAATGGCCTTACTCAGAAGTAAATCACATTGATTTCAGTGGTGATTATTCTTGGGAAAGTCAGCATGGGAAAGGGGTCTGCACTTGCTTTTGGGTGGAGGGGAAAGGGGGTGCTGATCCTGCTGGCTTCACCCCATGGGAGGTGGGAGGATGGCAGCAGCACCACAGCTTCCCCCTCCTCTCTTCTCATCCCCGTCTCCTTCTCCATGATTTTTTGTGAGGGGGCAGGAGGAACTGTCAATTAAAAAATTTTTTTAAGAATCTCTGTTTGTTTGCACCTCTGCATAGATGAACAAAAGAAAAAGACAAACCATTTTTTAAAGGGCCATTTCCCCTGCACACATCACCTTTCCAACTCCTCCTACTTCTCCCACAATTGAATTTGTGTCTGACACAAGATCACATTTTCAACACAGTGGAAACTATGTTGTATTCATTAGCATGTGCCCCAACAGCAGTAAATACATTTTGCATAAATATGACAACAGAGCTCCCTGATTAACAGAAGGGACTCTTGTGTAGATCCGCCCTCAATGTCCCTGTATAGTGCACGAGGGAGATATTTTAAATTTCCGTGTATGCATCCCCCCTCAAACCCTAATCTTTTCCTCCCAGGCCCTGCCTCATCTCTTTCGCCCCCTTTCTGCCATTGCTTAGTTACTTCTCACCAATCAGCTGAGCAGCCTGTGAGATCATAAGAACAGGCGGTTCAGACCTCCATTAGCCACACAATCTCATCAGCAGCACCATGCTGCTCTGCTGATTCGTAGCAGGCAACTAATCAGTGGCAGAAAGGGGGCCAAGGAGAGGAGGAAGATGGGAAGCACCCCACTGAAAGCTTCAAACCTCCCCGCTCCTGCAGTTTCTTCCCCTGCACTGCTCTGCTGAACAGAGGGAAGCAGGTTGTACGTGTGGGTGAGGTGGGCATGCATGAGTGGATGGGGTGTGCGAACATTGATACATGTGAATGGGGTATGGATGTGTGAAAAAACAGGGGAGAGAAAGGATGTGGCAGAGAGAGCAAGAGAAATAGGGTGCCACTTTTTGCCTTGGCCCCACCCATGGCCAGCCTCACCCACTACTGGTATGTGCCCCCTCCCAACCACTTTCCATGGAGGGAATGTGACCCTAAGGGGGGAAATGTTTGCCCACTCTTGCTTTAGACTCTCTTTCTCTCTCACTCTCAGCTAACTGCCATCAACATATGAAAGTCCCCAGGTGCTTGTTGAAATTTGTCATAATCCTTTCCGCCGCCCGCCGCCCCCAAATCCTTTTTCTTTTAATTTACAGGCTTATATACTTCTGCATGCCTAATGACAACATTCTCCTATTTTTGGGTGGCCCAGTTTTGCTTCCAAAGTGATTGGCACATTCAGTCAACCGGGTTCATGATCTGAGGTGATGGCTAAGAGAACCTGGTACTCCTTTGAGTACAAACGATCCATGCCTTGATTGTTGAAAATGACCTACTTAAAAGACATCTCACTTTAGAATTTGAACAAAAATCATTCAGATCAGAAATGCTGTTTGTTTGTTTGTTTGTTTTAATAGAAGGAGAGAGAGATGCTCAGAAAACAAAATTCAGCATAAAGTTCTAAATTATGCACAGTGTGGCAATCAGATGCATGAATTTGTGGAACATAAAGGAGCTCATCTATAGCTTCCCTGCCTATTTGGGTCTATTTCATATTAAGAAGCTAATAAAGTGCAACTAACATGACAAAGGGCACAATCCTATGCATGTTTAGATGAGAAAAAAAAGGCCCAGAACTCCCATGGCCTAGCTGGGGGATGCAGAGTTGTAGGACTTTTTTCTGTCTAAACAAGCATAGGATTACACCCTAAGATAAGATATGTCCCACCATACTGCTCCCTCTGACCGACCTGACCTCTCCCTCTACAGTTGAGTATCCTATTATTGGGGATATATGCAAGGTTTTCAAATTTTTAATAATGGGGGAAATAATACCATCTAACTCTGGTATTTATTCACTTATTAATTACATTTATAAATGCTCCCAGGGCAGTATATAATTATTTTTTTAAAAAACCAAAACAACAATAAGATGACAACCAAAACAATAATATGAAAATATTAAGATATTAAAATGTTACAAATATTAAAGAGCCAGCAGTAAAAATAATAATAAAGACAACAAATTAAAGATTAAATACAATGCCTGCCAGAAGGGAAAGGTCTTAGTCTGGCATCTAAATGTATATAATGAAGATGCCAGGCAGATCTCCCCGGGAAGGGGATTCCACAGATTGGTTGGGCGGGGGGGACACTACAAAGAAGAACCTCCAAAGATAATCTTAGCAATTGGGCAGGAACAAATGAGAGAAGAGGCTCCTTCAGGTAACAAATTTCAGTTTAAATAACAAATTATTCATTACAAATTGTCCATAGAGCAACAGTGATAATGACTAATTCTCAAACAATACACAGGTTAATGTGTTTGCATGCATTTGTCAAATAATCCTGGATAACTAACAAATGAGTATGTTTACAGATAATTTGCTACTAAATATGAGCTATGTTTATCTACCAAATGGTGAGCTATGCACAGCAAGCCCATCTACCCTTTTGCTAAACAATTTACTTTTTGTAACCCATGCTGAGAATATTTTGTTTCTCATATTCCTCGCCCACAAGCAGAGACATTTAATAATTTTCATTTCCTTCTCTGGTCTGGATTACACATCTATTGCTGTTTTTTTTTTTTTGTTTCCTTGTCTTCTCAGAAACATAATTTGCCATGGCTTAAATTTAAGGGTGACAGGAGTTGTGTTCCCTGGTTGCCCATTACTTTTTTCCCATTAACAGTTCATAAGCAGAAAGAGAACATTTTCCACTGTCTCACTGTTATAGCTCCAAAAAACCCTATTCTTTTCTTTTCAGTCACCGAGAGCATGCTACAGAACTATTGCAGTGTGTAATCTCCTCATAGGCCACAGGGATGCATTCATCATTGTTTGGACCTGAGCAATACGCAACTTCCTCATCTGTTTGAACACGGGCCTGATTATTAAGCTGCTGGGCATTCTGGAAATACATCGATATTAAATTGGTAATCTGAAACCCAAACTAATTAGGCTGTGTGTGTGAACGCACACACACCAATAAGGGACAATTAATGAGATCACGTTAAGAGACTCTGAAAGAGACCTTCTGAAAGACTGCTGGTAATACAACCAGCTAGGATTGTACCTCTTGTTCCCATCAACAATGGCAGCTCTTCCCTGGGAAGATCACAGACAGATGTCATGCCTGTCCTGCACTGATGTGGAAATTATTACTAGCACCAAGAGCCATGATGGAAGGATAATTAAAAAATAATTAACAAGAATAATTTGCACAGGGCCATGGGACAAAGGCTTATATTTCATCAGCTGCAATAAGCAATTAGATAGGTACACAGTGTTTCCGTAAAAGCATCAGTCATTCGTAGTTTATCAACAACACAGGGGGGACAGGACAGGATGGTATTCAGGGAATAATAACTCATTATTTTCTTCTTTTGTTTCTTGTGATCGTGATAGCCTAAGTCACATGACCACGAAGCTTAATCCAAAATAAGCAGTTCAGCATGAATCACTTCACTGTTCTTCTTCAAATTACTGTATCTAGTCAGGAGTGAGATAATCTGTATAGTTATAGGGATGGAGCTCAGATTTTACATACAAGGACTTGGGCTCCACTCAAATGCCTTAAATTTCTAGATTGTCATTGTATCTGATCATGGCAGGAGTAGACAATACATCTACCCAAGACCTAGTGAAACGACTGCCATTCAGGGTCAGGTCTCATCGGGCTAGTTGAATTTGGTGCCTAGTTTATATAATTTAATATAAAACAGCTAGGGTCAGAAAACAGAAAAATGTAGCAAATATGGAAATCAACAGTTCAGGATGGGTGAAACTGCCCATTTCGATTTCTTAAAACGTTCAATTTTTTAAATATATATATATATCTTAAATTCTTTCTGTCTTGAGTACGAAGAAATTTGAGGATTTTGGTAAATTCTTTTTTTAAAAACACAAACATTCTCACCCATCTGCACCAACCAAATTCAATAGGCACATGGAGAGAACCATGTTCTACCCACCTACCATACAGCTGCTAGAGATGAGGAGCCTGTCAGAAAAAGGAGGTGACAACCCTAATTAAGCACCACACACATTTAAGAGCTGAGCACTCAAAGCCCTGGGCCCAGTTGGACAAATCTGTCCATTTCAGTTTCTCTCACATTCACATATTTGTATTTTTAATCTCAGGTTCTTTCCATCCTGCATGTGAAGACATTTGTGGATTCTTCTAAATTCTGATGATGACGATGACGATGACGATGACGATGATGATGATGATGAACTGAAGCAAAATTCCTACCCATCCCTACAATTAATAGCAGAGAGCAGCAGTCAGAAAGTATCAAAGTCTACTTGTGAAGAAGCCAGAAACACATTTGGTTTCATTCCACTGTGTGGTGGTCATAGCGGTGATGGTCGTGGTGATGATCAAGAACAAAACAGTCAGTGTGAATATCATTAGATGAGGTCTGCTTTCCCCTTTCAGGGGAAACTGATTATCCTGGGTCATTTTACCATACATCTGTACCTGGTGCATGGTAAAATTTGCTTTACCACTTGGTAGGCTGATACAGAGAGCCCATATACGTAGATGACCAGAGTACCCCCATGTGAGTTCTGTCAGGCAGAATGATCAGCTAATCTGTTTTTCTGTGCCTGGATATAGAGACTCCCAGTGGTGCAGCTACAGCCAGTCTAGGGACCTGCTGCTGGGGGGGGGGGGGGAGTTGGCAGGCAGAGAGTGGCAGGAGATGAGGGCACCAGGGCGGCAGAAGCAAACTCAATTTTATTCCTGTAGTGCTATGATGTGAGTAAGTTTAAAATGCAGAGGAAAACTGTACCTGCTCAGAGAGTACCCTAATATATATATATATATATATATATATATATATCAGGGTAGGTGAACAATTTTCTCATCATTGCTGTTGCTGTTGTTCTAACATATCAGGCATGTAGAAGCAGTTGTAAAGCATGGGATGGGAGTTGGGGGAGGGGGAGAAGAGAAGTCTTACTTGTATGCATCACAACTGAAGTAATACACATGGCCATCTAAAAGGGGGGGGGGCATAAGATCTTTAAGTCCAGGGTCTAAAATTACCTGGCTGCTCCTCTAGCGACTCCTGCCAGAGGGACTTGGACTAGACTAGAGACATGTCAGGTGTATTCCAGTTATAACTTTACAACAGAGATCTGGGATCTTATTGACGACACACCTTCACAGACAACAGCCCTGCATCCCTTCTCTGCTGCTTTTTAATTAGTATAATATGGAGAGGAAAAGAGGAAACCCAGCAGCAGAAAGCCACATTCTTTTTTGGTTGTTTTATTTGCTTTCTGAGACCAATAAAAGATTATGGCATGTCTGTAAGTGATCCTGGCATTAAGGGCTCACTTTTAGCCAGCTAAGTCTTCTTAGAGCTCATTATCTACTTATTGGACAGGACAGCAGGCTACCTTATCTACTAACTCCCTTCTGCTGGATAAGATTCTTGAGCTGAATGTGCTTATTTGCTGCATTGCTTTCCTGTTGAGAATAAACCCCAGATTCAGGCAAGTGGAAACACTTCGAGAGGAACACTGATATGGTGCTTCCCCAGCCCCCCTGGCACCTTTCCTGAACAGCCAGAGGAAAGTTAATAAAGCAGCCCTTCCACTCCAGCAGTCACCATTTTCACATTCTATTCCTTAATGCTTAGGGCTTTTATAAACAATTAGGTTTTTCTCCCAGGGAGATGGCAAACTTAGCAACACTAGCCCTAGCGGTGCCAGTCAGTCTGACATCAATACCTGGGAAGATTCTAGAGCAGATTATAAAGTGCTCAATCTGAAGGCACCTTGACACTAATGCAGTGATCACTGGAAGCCAGCATGGATTTGTCAAGAAGTCCTGCCAGACTAATCTTTTCAGTTTTCATTCTGGTAACTTCCTTAGACTGTGGAAATGCTGTGGACATAATATATCTTGACTTCAGCTAGGCATTTGACAAAGTGCCCCACTCTATTCTGATTAGCAAGCTAATTAAGTGTGGGCTGGATCCACAGCTGGCTGGAGAACCATACTCAAAGAGTGCACATCAATGATTCCTCATCAACCTGGAAGGAGGTATCAAGTGGGGTACCACAGGGCTTGGTCTTGGGTCATGTACTCGTCAACATTTTTATTAATGGCTTGGAGGAAGAGCTGGGGGGGATGCTTATCACATTTGCAGATGACACAAAATTGGGTGGGATAGCTAATACCTTACAAGGCAGAAACAAAATTCAAAATGATCTTAAGAGGTTAGAAGACTGGGCAGAAAATAACAGAATGAAATGTAAGAGAGACAAGTGCAAAGTTCTTCATTTAGGAAAGAGAAATCAAATGTGCAGGTATAAGATGAGGGATACCTGGTTTGCCAATAGTACATGTGAGAAGGATCTTGGAGTTGTAGTCAATCACAAGCTGAATATGAGTCAGCAGTGTGTTGTGGCTGCAAAAAAGGCAAATGCCATTTTAGGTTGCATCAGTAGAAGTATGGTTTCTAAATCACAGGAAGTAATAGTTGTACTCTACTTTGTGCAGGTCAGACCTCACCTCAAATACTGTGTCCAGTTCTGGACACCACACTTTTAGAAGGATTCCGATAAAATGGAATGAGTTCAGAGAAGGGCAACAAAGATGACCAGGGGTCTAGAACTAATTCCTAAAAGGAAAGATTGAAGGAACTGGGTATGTTTAGCCTTGAGAAGAGAAGACTGAGGGGGGATATGGCCGCACTTTTCAAGTACCTAAAGGATAGTTACACAGAAGAGGGCCGCAACCTGTTCTCTGTCACCTAAGTGAAGGACATAAAATAATAGTCTTCAGCCACAGGAAGGCAGATTTTGATTAAATATCAAGAAAAACTTCCTAATGGTCAGAGCAGTCAGACAATGGAGCCAACTGCCTAAGGTGGCCTCTCCGACGCTGGAGGTATTCAAGCAGAGACTGGACAGCCATCTGTCAGGGATGCTTTAAACTGGATTCCTGCACTCAATGGCCTGAATGGCCACTTCCAACTCTATGATTCTGTGATTCTATCATTCTAGTAAGATGGTCACTGTGGATGAAGTAGGATGGAGGAAAGAAACCTTCTTATAATGAGGAATGTCTTGCGGTGGTGTGGGGGGAGGGGTGGTGATGATTGCTTGTTTTATAAAGAAACATATGAAGAGCCAACCCAAGAAATTTTGCTTCCTGAGGCAAATGCTAAGATGATGCCCCACTCCCATTCCACCTGCAGGAGGCAACTGGACAGGTGGATGAATTACTTCAACACTGGTGATGGGACAGCATCCTTCACCTCATCTGAGGGCTAGCCAACAGGGTGCAGGGCAGGCCACCTGGAACCCACTACCCCAGCATCTTCATTTCACACCACCCAGCATCTGCCACCTGAGGTGACTGCCTCACTCTGCCTAATGGTAGGGTCATCCCTGAACTCATGAGGGATGTGTTCATGTGAGTGCTTAGGGTGGCCATGTGTCCTCTTTCACAGTGGACCATCCTTTATTTGAAGGCATCCTCATTTTGAAGGGCTGTCCAATCCAAGTCCAGTTTAAAGATAAAGAACCATAAGAGCTGCCGCCCATCAACAGTTAGCAGCTGGACAGTAGACTGAACAGGCAGGCACAAAGGTCACCTGGTCACAGTTTTCTGCAGTAGGGTGAGGTGTACCGTATTTCTATTTAAATTATAATAATTCCTTCTAAATTTGCATCTATACATAGAAATTAGCATATGCAAATTTCATGCAAATTTGTGTCTTCTTTTTTTGGGTGAAGCATTTTTCCTCTTTTTGGGGATTTCATAAGTGGTCATCCTACTAGTGCTGGGGAAGGAGGCTCATACATCAAATTTGAAAAGGGACTTGATCACTCCATTAGCCCATTTCTAATGTATTTGTACAGGCCTGTGGTTTATGCTGGCTCAGCTTGTCTGAGTGTGGAAAGCTAAGCAGGGTCAGGCCTGGTTATTACTTGGATGGGAGACCCCTCCTCTAGTTTCCTGCATTGAGCAGGGGGTTGGACTCAATAGCCTTGTAGGCTCCTTCCAACTCTATGATCTATGAAATCTATGTGTATACAAAACTGCAATTGTTCACATTCATACATCACTCTTTATCTAGTTTTTGCATGGAAGGATTAAGAGGGATTAAGAGCATTTGTTCAGCGTATTTGATGCCTGGGCCCCAGAAATATTCTTAAATTGAACATAGGCAGGCTACACACAGATACACACACACTCACGCAAACAAACACACGAACACACATACACACCACCTTCCACATAGAAGGAGACCTTAAGGGGTCCTGCAGGGGCTGTGATGTTCACACAATATCCAGTGAAATTTTCTCCTCTGATAGTTATGAGCGTCAGCATGCCTATTTTTAAAAGGGACTTCTTGTAAACATGTGGCTGACATGAAAGAGCTGAACCTGAAATTCCAAGGCAGACCAGGTGAAAGCTTTCAGAGTTTGTATCCATTTGTTTTCTTCTTCTTTTTAACTCCTTGCTCCAGTCCGGTGATTTCCTGGCTCTGTGGGTAAAGGTGCTCTGGCAGACATACACAAGTTCCCTACATGCACTGCTCATTCATTTCAGAGGAGGGGCAGCTCTGCCCACATAAAGGGATACATGTGAGGAGCTGCCCCCACAGTTGAAATAAATAGGGAATTCCACTTGCAAAAGGGCTCAGTGTCTGCATTGAAGGGGTACACGGGACTCTTGACAAGCAGCACAATGCTATGCATCATTTACACAACTGATTTCAGCAGGGTTTACTACCAAGGACGTGAGTATAGGATTGCAGTGTAAGAATCCAGACCTGAAATTTCTCCAGAATGGTTGTGTTTAAAACACACACACACACACACACACACACATATATATATATATATATATATATACACACACATATACACACACACAAGAACAGCAAGCTGCATATTTTATCTTGCTTCATCATGAGGAGCTAACATCAGTTACACAACATGCAAAAGGCCCCACACCCACTTGTAGCTCAGTGGAGATTTTTACTTTATTTGCATGCAGTGATATCCCCGAGGAAGGGACCTCTTGAGAACAATGCCTACCGGAATTGTGTTTGCTCCTCCTTGCTTTTGGCAGCTGCTCTGGTAATAACTGTCTCCTTTTATTAATATTGTTTTTATCTAGAGTTCTAATGGCCACCCCACACAGGTGAAATGAAAGACATTTATTTTGCCTTTTAACACCTCTTTGGGAAAAAGAAGAAGAAGAAGAGGAAATCAATGTGCTGGACTAATTTGCTGAATAACTTTTCTCTCTCGGGGAGAAACAGCCCTCCAGGGTCAGCCTTCTCACCTAGCTTGTGCGGGAACTAATTGCAAATTACTCTGCCTCTGATGTGGAATCCAGATGCTGAGTGTGTCATGGCCTATAAGCAGTGTTTCTAGTTATCAGCAATGACACTACTGATTATGGACACATTCCTAGAGGACAAGGACGTTGTTTCGAGAACGCTAATCAGTATTTTCATAAAAAGTGACAGGAATAGCACATTGTGGCTGACAATGCCTGCAGTAGTCAAACATTAGAGCCGCATGAATGAACTCGCTCTTGTTTTCTTCGTTTGGTAGAAACCGACCAACACGAAGTGGCAAAATCGGAATTCAATCAAATCTTACAAATTAAATACAAAGTTCTTGTTTACTTTTTGACTCTGTAATTAGACCAATACTAATTGCTCACAATGCTTGAAAAAGATCCACCAGCAATCTTTAAAAGTAGCTCTGTTTCTGAGATGGTGTGTGTGATACATTTTCTCCAGTTCTTTGCAAGCCTCCACAAAGACTAGTAGATAGATTAATATAGCTGCTGCTGCTGCTAATACTTGTGCAAATACAGTGGCCCTTGCATAAAGTTAGAGTGTATTTACATAGGCAGAGAAGATCAAAAGTCTCTCACTAGGTTTCAGTAGATTGCAAAGTACAGAGTGGTATTCTACATAAACCTAGGCTTTGCTTAAAAGGACAGGTGCCAATTTCAGATGTAGGGGACCTTGCTTTACTAAGATTGCAATCCTATATGCACACTTACCTGAGAGTAAGCCCAAGAGAACACAGTGAGACTTTGAAGTAAAACAGGCATATGATTACACGGAAACTATAAGAAATCAGGCCTTCTAGGTGATTACACAAAACCATCATATTTGTCATGCTGATAACCTAAGAAAACAGCTTCTCTGGGAGAGTTCAAAGGATTGTACTTTTCTTACATAGGATAGGATCCACTCAGTAAAACACTACTAAATCTGATGAATGTTGCATGGGAGAGATTTCAGCACATGCTTACATTTCTCATTGAAATCAATGAAATTGCGAAGTGTTTAATGCTGGCTGGACCATGGCTGTATTTCTCTTCTCTGGGTACAAATGGAAGATTTGACCACTACAGCTAAAGTAGCTAGGCAAATGGGACAGTGTGGCATGTGGCAGGGTGCTCCAGGTCCCATGGGCCAAGCTCATTCCCTGCAGTCTTACCAAGTTCTAACCATGCCCAGGACTGTGATGTTGCAGTTACCCAAATGCTGCCCAGCAACCTATCTAAGGAAATCAGTCAATTTCAGTTTCTGTCAGTTTCTCTTTTCCTGCTTTAAGGTTCAGTTCATTTGGAAAGCTGAGTATTTTCCCAATCTTAAATTCAATTTGCCCCAAACTTTAAGATTTTTTTTAAAAAAATAATGTTTAATTTGGAATTTCATAGGCATTTTGTACACAATTTTGCCTAATATAAACAATTTTTGCAAGCACATTTGCTAATATAAAGAATTTTGACCATTTTATTTATTTATTATTACATTTATATCCCTCCTTTTTCCACTTGCAAGGAATCTAGTGCAGCTTACATGAGCCTCCTCCTCTGCATTTTATCCTCACAACAACCTTGTGAGGTAGGTTAGGCTGAGATTCAGTGACTGGCCCAAAGCCACCCAAGTGAGCTTCATGGCCGAGCAGGGACTAGAACCTAGATCTCCCAAGTCCCAGTCCAACACTGTAACCATTACACCACACTGGCTCTCTCTCACTTATATAGGCATTTTTCTGTGGACATTTCTCTAATAGGCACACTTTTGAATGCATTTTAATTGGATAATGCTACTGTACTGCAAAATTCAGAGAAGGGTGAATTTCAAAGGATAACTGAATTTTGGTTCACTTATTGCTTCAAAATTGAGTAAGTTTCCATTAAAATCTGAACTGAAAAGAATGATTTTTTCCCCTCATCCCTAAGCCTACCTAGGACAAAACCCAGGGAAAACCTGGCACTGCAGCCCCAAAGAAGTGTCAGCTCAGTCTAGCGCAGCCAGCCAGCCAGCTGCCCATTGCATTTGAAGCACACACAAAAACTGCTATCTCAACTGTCAGTTAGTTTAGTTACCCCAGGGACAGGGTTGTGCAACACTGGGAATTCTGTTCCATTTAAGCCCAATGGGATTCCACAGCATTTCTGTTCCGGTAAGCAGTGATGGAGTGTAGTGGATTTTTTTTTTTTTTCCAATTCCAGAAAGGTTTTGTGCATTTATTTCAGGTTCTGCCATTTGTGCAATGGTAATCTGCACAATTTGGGGAGGAGAAGAGGATCTTGAAATTTGCACAAATTGTGTCATAATTTGGAGGGGGGTATTTTATATTGGCAATTTTGCACAACTGCGCATGAATCATGATCCAATTCTGCCAGTCTGCTATGTAGCCTCACAGAGGCATATTCCCCTCTTGTAAATATCCTTGTCAGTTCCATCCTTTCCACACTCTATGTACTTTGTTTAGCCCAGCAGAGCCATATTCTGTACTTGTCAAAGAACTTGTTGTCAATTTCATCCTCCAATTTGGCACTTCTGGACTGAAGCCTGTTGGGGGGTGGATTGACAAGTTCTTTGACAAGTATGGAATATGGCTCTGCTGGGCTAAACAAAGTAGTGTGTGGAGAGGATGAAACTGACAAGGGTATTTACAAGAGGGGAATATGCCTCTGTAAGGCTACATAGCAGACAGGTGGACTTCTGATCATGCACACTTGCAAAGATCACCACCACCCCAAAAAAGAGAGCCACGATCCGTGTATCGGTTCAATTCACTACAAATCAAGTCAATGCCAGCGGGTGGGTGGGACAGACCAGAAAATTCTGTTTTCACTCCCCCAGATGGAATTCTCATACATCCCTACGTGGGACTGCAGAAGGAAGGGGAAGGACACTCTGGCCTCTGCCATTGATCAGAGAAATAATGGCTACTGGGAGATGCACCCCTTCCCTCCCTGGAAAAACACCCTGGATTTAGAAATACAATAAAGAAAGAAAGAAAGAAAGAAAGAAAGAAAGAAAGAACACCACGGCAAGAGGAAGACCAGCCTGGCCCCAGCCACCAGACAGAGATGGAGAAGCTGCAGGGATCTTGTGAGCATGGAGTGAGGAGGAAGCAAGATGCGAGATTTAGCATAAGGTGCAATAAATAATATATATCCAAATAGGATGTCCTTGCTCTATTATTTAGTTTATTTGATCTTCAGCAGTTTTACCGTGTCTTTCTAACGTATATGCGAGGAGCCCTGGGACTGCAGAAGACATAGGGAGGATACTCTGGAAAATGCTCAGAATTTGCGAAACTCCACAAGCAGCACTTCTCCCCATGCCTGTTCTACAAAAAAGTACTGGATACAGCTGGGAGAATGCCTGTGGTTCTCCTTATATATTATGATGGGGATGGAGAGTGGGTTCTGATGGATGAAGCCCCCATGAGACCCAGGAGTTTATCGATCAAAGCCACAATTGGGAACTGAGCTTCAGAAAGCTCTAAGATGGTAGATTAAAGCAGCTCAGATGTCTTTGCACCAGAAGTAGACAAAAATGCTCCCTCTTGTGATGCAAGATGGCAGGACCCTTAAACACAATCCTGTGCTAGAGGATACAAGAAATGAATCCTGTGCTAGAGGATACACGACACCCCCTTTGGCACAATGAGATCCCAGTCCTGATCCAGGTACCCCACACCTGCTATTTTAACAAACATTTAAAAACAAAGACATGTAAACTGAAATCATGCATTTTTTTTCATATTCACTGTGTGCGCCATGATTTATGTTAACCATGGTTTGTTGCTGTAGCCATGAATTATCTTGCAAACAAGCAAACAAATCACAGCTTGCTTTCTCTATTTCTGGTTTGTTTCTCTCCCACCCATTTTTCCAACCTTCAGAGCGGTTTCATTTTCAGGCTGCTCTTGCTGGGTGCCTCTCTTTCAACAGCACAAGCAAACCAGGATAAGCCATGATTTTGAGTTCAGACATCAAACAAGCCATAGTTTAAACAAGTAGACTTCATAAGCCAACAACAAACCGTAGCTTTTATTTGTGGTTTATAGCTGGTTAACAAATCATGATTTGTTTGCAGGCATGGGTTCAACAAGACAGATTTCAACAAACTACATCATAGATTAGTGTTATGTGGCAACTAGGCCAGTATCTAGTTTGGCCCTGAGTTCACCTCTGGCTACTTCCGAGTACACCAAGGGTGCAGAACCTCTTTCAGCCAGAGGCTGAATTCCATTTCGAAGAAGCTTTCGGGGGCCACATTCCAGTGCTGGATGGGGCTGAAGGCAAAAGGGAGAGGCAAAAAAATACCAGCATATTTTAACTTAAAGCTCTTCCCGCCAGTAACTAAGTCTTAGGAGAGGCATGTCAACTTTTTAGAATGGGGCGGGGGGAGGCACAAAAGCTGGGAAAAGCTGAGAAAATGATTGATGGTTGGGGGAAAGGGGGTGGGGTCAGGAGAAAGGGTGTGGCCTTTGGGGGAACCCAGAGGGCTAGATTGGGAGCCCAGGAGGGCCAGATATAGCCCCGGGGCCTGAGTTTCTGCACCCCTGGAGTAGACACACAGAAGAGGGCATATTTATCCTTTATCAAATTTGAGATCTTTTCTACAAAAGTAATTTTGTTTGAGGCAGCTTGGCATGTTAAGCCCATCACGCCAAGAATCCAACTGACTATTGACTGAGGCAGGCAATTGAGTTTTGTGCTGTGGTGCACTGAGGTTCAAGCAATCACTACTTGCGCTTAATTTCCCAATCCCATTTGGGAAGCTGATAAGAGGGTGCTGGGCCCTTCATCACTTTGCAGCACAAGGAGTAATCCTGTCAATAAACTACCATCCCCACCCCAAAAGCAATAGTAACTCCTTCACTGGAGCTTTATGATGAATAAGGACCCCAAACATTACTATTGCCAATCTCAATTCTCTTAGTTTTGTGTCAATTTTATTTCTTTTTAAATGAAATGGTCCTGGTCATGGCACCATGCTAAACTCATTCCCTCAGATAAATGTATTGTTAAGCATATTATTACTTGGGGGCAGAGGGTCAAGTACTATGGCTCCATCATTTTATGACAGCTAATAATGTTTTTAGCTTGCATAGCTACAAATAAGGCAGTTAATTGAATCTTGGCCTTTGGGGCATAAACTGATTAACTATAAGCGGGGGGGGGGGGGGATCTACCTTTACTCTTGCCCAGGTGCACAAAAGAATGTGCGCGCACACACACACACATGGCTTTTATGCAGCATGACTGCACAGCTTGTGAGCCACAGGCCAGATAGCAGCCCACCAGCTATGTATGGCAGTCCACCAGGAGCATAGACTTCCTACTGCTATTATGTAGAGCAGCATTTTTCAACCTGGTGCTATGCTGGGCCTTGTAGTTCAACCCTTCTAAAGGGCATCAGCTTGGGGAAGGTCGATCTTGAAGGTGTCAAGCACCTGGCTGGTAGGCCATGGCTGGTGAGTTGCTCTCATCTTGGTAGGTCACATGTTGAACAAGTTTGATAAATGTTTCTGCTTTTGTAACATTTCACCTGTGGTCATTGCTATTTGCTCCCATATGTGAAAGGTACTGAATGCCAAGTCTTCCTTGTGGGTTTCCCAGAGGTATCTGGTTGCCCACTGTGGGGAACAGGGCACTGGACTAGATGGACCCTCAGTCTGATCCATAAAGGCTCTTCTTATGTTCTTATTCCCACTTCTCTCTCATGAGTTGCCTCTAGCCAGTTCCACTGCATAGAGGTAGGCCTGCCAACCATCAGTAATAAACACAAGAATAATTATTCACAGAGTTTTGAAATTTAAAACTGTGAAGTTCCTAATCCCAAGAGTAGAGGTACACCCCCTTCTTTCTTCCCCTAAACAGATGGTTTGTGGGAAGGGGGTTGTCACACTAAATGTTCACCCCACTACTAAGGGAAATTTAGTACCAGGAGCAAAACAACAGCCTGCTGTTGGGCCTGCAGATCTCTGGATTGGGGCCAGAAATTAAACATGCAGCTGGGACTGCTTGGTGTGGAGGAATCATTTCAAACACTCACCAATGGCAGCCACTGGCATATGCATTTAGGGCAATCTGTGCGTGGAAACCTGTTTCCACACACTCACTCACTCTCATGCACAGTCTTTTCTGCTTAGCCTCTGACAGTCTTCTCTACAACAATAAACTATGATTTGTGTGTGGTAAGTGTAAGAGGCTTTCTCCAGGCAGTAAAACTTTCCAACTACTGTGGACAACACCAGAACATTTTTGCAGTGGTAGAAAAAACATATAAATCATGTCATTGACCTTTGACCATAATTTATTATTTACAATGCAACCCTATACCTGTCTACTCAAAGGTAAGCTACACAAAAGTTCAACAGCACTTACTCCCAAGTGTGTATAGATTGAAGACTTAAGGTATTAACACACACACACACACACACACACACTAGTGCTTTCCAAAAAATAATAATTCTCCCACACTTTTTTCAACCATTCTCATTCAATTTGATAGAAAAGGCATTGCTTTTGAAAATAAATTCAAAAGAGAAGAACATTTCAGAGAAATTCTCATGGGTTGGGTTTGGGGTTCTTGTGCTGACCTTACTTAAGAGGTGGCTGAAGAGTGTGTGTGTGCGTGTCCTGTCTTTCATTGTACAAACATTTCTCCGGCAGCCTGTAGCTTCCTCAGCTTCCTGCACTTCAAGACGTCATTCCTTCCATAGGGCTTTTTCAGCTCAAGGGAAGGGCAGGCAGCAGAGCAATGGAGAGATGTGTAAAAGAAAGAAAACACACACACAGCACCTGGATTCTAGTCCCCACTCGGCCATGAAACTCACTGTATGACTTTGGGCCAGTCACTGACTCTCAGCCTAACCTACCTCACAGGGTTGTTGTGAGGATAAAATGGAGAGGAGGAGGAGGAGGAGGACTATGTAAGCCGTCTTGGATTCCTTGCAGGAAAAAAGGTGGGGGTATAAAATAAATAAATAAATAAATAAGCTCAAATGCACCACCAGAATGAATTCAAAATAAACTATAAAATGCCCTGAGAATGAGGCAGAAAAATGGAAGCCTCCTTAAAGGGGGAAGAAAACTGTCAGGAAATTGGAGAGCAGATTTTGGCATAGCACTATCTCCACCTCTTCCCTGTAGCTGGACACAACACTGCCCCCCTCACTCCTGAATTGTGGAGGATGCAAAACAGGGGCTAGGCTGATGCTGTTGCCACTTGCAGTGACGGTACAAAAAGCAAAAAGCCTTCAGAGAAAAAAGAAAGAAGCTGCGCTACAACCCCTGCCGATGGCGAGCCCTACCTGTCCTGTGAGAAAGTGTTGGAGAATTTCTCCTACCACTGGAGAAATTTGGTGAAATTGTCCCCCCAATTTCTCTGTCCAGAAATAGGTGGAGAATTTTGAGGGGCCATTTGCACACAGCTCTGTCACTTGCGCGCTCTCTCTCTCTCTCTCTCTCTCCCTCTCTCTCCCTCTCTCTCTCTCTATATATATATATTTGTCTTCAACAAATACATCAGATATATGTAAATATAATTATTTATTATAATTATATAAATAAATTATAATAATTTATATTATATAAATTATATATATATATATATATATATATATATAATTATTTATTATTCACACAGGATTACATCATCTGCAGCAGTCAGTAGAACACAAATAAACAAAGATTTTGCATTATTTGGCATGATGTCCTAAGATATCATCTGTATCAGTTATCAGTTATCTGAATCTGTCATACCTCCCAGTGGTAGAGCACACGCTTTGTATGCAGCAGGTCCCAGGTTCAATCTCTAGCTAGGGCTAACAAAGACCCCCATCTGCAACCCTGGACAGAGCCACTGCCAGTCAGTATAGACAGTGCTGAGCTAGAGGGACCAATGGTCTGACTCGGTATAATAAGGCAGCTTCTGATGTTCTTCCCCCTCCTGCCACGCGCCATGCATCCCAAAACTTGATTGTCCTGCTTTCTGCCCCCAGCTAGCACAGGTAAGTGTGGCCTTAGGAGCTCCTCAGGCCCTACATTTCCTCCTACCTCCCACACTTTTCTTCATGACAAGGCAACTTTAGGCAACAAAAAAAGGAAGCAAACTCCTCATCTTCCTGCTCTCAGTATTCCTGATCTTCCAACACCAGGGCTGAATAGGAGCATGCTACACTGAAACATTTAGTTTCAGTTCCAGGGTTGGCCCAAGACATTTTGCTGCCTGAGGCAAAGAACAAGATGTACAAAATCCCTCTGATCCCATGTACAAAACCAACTGGACTGGCAGCTGAGTCTCCCTTCAACATTGGCTAGGAGACAGCATCCTCCACTGCACCTGATAGAAGCAGGCTAGCAGGGCAAGCTGCATGGCACACCTTTTTCCTCCAACACCTTGCTGCTGCCCCCCAGCATCTGCTGCATGAGGCGACTGCCTCACTCCGCCTAATGGTGGGGCCGGCCCTGTTCAGGTCCCACTTGTAAACTTAGTTTAAATTGATGCCATACAATATAAAACTGTCACCAAAGGACTGAGCAGTGTTTAGTTTTCTTTTGGAGAGCAATCCAGTAGCCCAAGAAAGATTTGACATTAATCTTTAACAGTGTATTAGAGGCATATCAACCAGGGTTGTTGTTTTTCTCTGAGTTGCAAATATCTCCATCCTTTCTGTGAAGTTTGACATACTCATGAGTTTTAGACCTAGACACTGTGGACTATATATAACAAGCCATATAATGACAAGTTATGTGTGCAGAATGAAGCTGTGAGAATCAAATGGGTAACAATGTTCAAAGGCAGGCTATTTATTAAACACCATAGGAAGCGGAGACAATGACACTGGTGTGAAGATGAGGGTCACGGAGGAGTCAGAGAAGAAAAGCAGACAGAAAAGGAACCAGGCAGCATTGATGGAAGGATGGGAAATACCTACTTTCATTAAAGCAATCTCCCTGCCCCCCAAAGGAGCGGCGTAGTTTGCCTTCAGCTGCTAATTTTGTCACACTACCCAAAAGAAAACCCAGCACCCCATGCAAGATCACAACACAGAAGATGGTAAAGGCAAAACATAGATCTGTGAACAGCTTCAATTAAAGAAAAACAGAAATGGAACCTTGCATTCATCTTTTTTCATCAGTGGAAATTAAGACCTTGTGACCAAGCCAGGCACCCATCTTTAATAATGATCTATTTCAAGGCCCTCTCCTAAGTCTCACCTAAAATTAAGATACCCAAAGCGGTCTCCTCTGTGCCCTGCTCTCATTGGCTGAGCATTGCAGCACCTCCTGTTACAGGAAACTGGAAAAGGCTGCAGGTCAGAAATAGAGCAAGGGGGTACAGTCCCAATGCAGTTTTTATTTACAGTTCTGGACTGTTTGCCAGTGCCAGATATATAGGACTTTTTTCATCATACAGATGTAAGGATAGAGCGGTGGCCCTATCCATAAAAGTCAGGGGTAGAGCCAGCACATTGGGGCACTCCTGTCTTTATGCCCACACACGTTCTTTATGCCCACCTGCACAGGACTAAAGCAATGTAATTGTAATCTGATTGTAATGCTGGGTGAGATTCAGAATCAGATCAACCTCTTGTTATTTATTTATTTAATTAATTTAAAATATCTACACTTTGGTCATTGTGAGCTTGCATGATACTACAGCCATATTATTATTTTAGATTCTGAGCCTGTGGGCATGGGCTTCTTCTTTCTATTTTTCTACAGTGCCTGAAGTATATTTTAAAATGAACAAACAAAGCTAGCCATGTCAATCATAAGGAAAATTCCAAAATCCATGTCAGTGTAATACCTTTATTAGACCAACCAAATGATCAAACACTCCGCCCCCCAAAAACATGCAGGCTTTCTAGATCTCTTCATCAGGCATGATGAGGGCCAGTGTGGCGTAGTGGTGAGAGTGCTGGACTGGGACTTGGGAGATCCGGGTTCTAGTCCCCGCTCGGCCATGAAACTCACTGGGTGACTTTGGGCCAGTCACAGACTCTCAGCCTAACCTACCTCACAGGGTTGTTGTGAGGATCAAATGGAGAGGAGGAGGACTATGTAAGCCGCCTTGGGTTCCTTGCAGGAAAAAAGGTGGGGTATAATATATATAATAAATAATAAATGTTACAAAAAGCAGGTTGGCTGGAAGCAGGGGAAGGGGAGAAAAACCTGACTTGATGGTAAAGTCACAGTGTCTGCATGTCCAGAGTCCCAAGATGAAGTGAGGAAGGAAGGGTCTGCGGACATTCAAATCTAGCTCGGCAGCTCATGTGATGGTTACAAGGTTGAGCCTGGAGCTGCCCCTGGCACTGCTGGGAACCAGAAAGAGAAAAATGTTTCATCCCCCATTTTAAGAAAAATGTTTCATCCCCCATTTTAATCTAAAATGATCTACAATTATCCAGCTTGGTTAAATAGACACTGTGTAGTTCTGGTTGCCCCCTGTGATCCACTGGTGAAAGGGGGCAGTGTGCTTCGCCCAGGATGGAAACAAATGGGGGAGCCTCATGATTCCTCATTTTTACATTTCCAAAATGTACGTAATTTTTATATTTTACATTTCCAGAATCACATGACCTGATGAGCCTAATTTGAATGTCAGCAGACCCCTCCTTCCCCACTTCATTTTGGGATTCTGAACATGCAGATGCTGTGACTTCACCATCAAGTCAGGATTTTTTCTCCCCATTCCCCTTGCCAAACCTGTTTTTCGTAACATCTTGCTTCATGAAGAGATCTGGAGATCTCAAATGCTCACACATTTTTTTGTGTGTGTGTGATCTTTTGGTTGGCCTAATAAATGTATTACACTAATGTGGATTTTGGAATCAAATATATGAGATGATTTCATGAATAAAGATGTAGGTGAAGGTGAACTGCTCGTATGCACGATTCTCAACGTACAAAGAGCATCCATCCAGTTTTAGACCTGAATCATGTCTACCATTTACCAGGTGAATTGCTGTATAAAGTGAAAATATGTGGTCCTTCTTTTGTGGCAGTGCATCTTCCTGTGCACCTATTGATTTCTCTTTGCCCTTTGCGCACAGAACATTCTCTTGTTCATTAAGATTCCAAAAGGCTGGATGGCTATTGCTACTGCTGCTGTTCTGGATCACTGAAGCACTACACTTGCTAAAGAAACTTTTTAGAGTGTAATCCATACTCCGGGAAATTGGAATGACTAATTTTGCATATGAATAGGAGACACTCAATCAATGTCAATGGGACTTTTCTTTCTTTGCATCTCATTGGGAAAACAGAAATGAATTTTGATTATTCTGTAGCATATAATGCAGATTGCATCCCCCCCCCCCATTTCTTCCTTTGGTAGAGCTTTGTTGAAATCAATGGAACAACTTTACAATAAGATGAGATGCTTGGATTTTAGTCCATTTTTATGCATTGTACCAACATTGCAATGTATCAAGTTTATGGAAAGAATTCTGCCTGTGGTCATTGCTTTGGCAAGTGGCATTTCCATTCATTTGGGTTTGGTGTATTGTATTTTCTGTGCATACACACACACACACACACACCTCAAGAAAATACCATAGTACCTTCCTTAGAATCACCCAATTGGAAGGTACCTTGGAGGTCATCTACTCCAACCCCTTGCTCAATGCAGCATCTGCAATACTGGATTCAACTAACGCTGAAAGTACGTTGCCAATTAGACATGGAGGTCAGTCCTGCTATAGCAGAAAGAATTACTCCGCTCTATGATCAATTCTTACGATCAACAGAAATTTGTTACCACTGCATGATAAGCGGTTTAGAAAACCAGAAACATCGCTTACAGAAAGTGAGGCGGCAGGGGGCAGGTGTGTTGAACAATTAAATACAGAGGAAAGCTATTAAATTTCCCTAGTTCTTCTGGGAGGATTTGCCATAAAGGACTTGGCTGTCTCTGAATATTTGGAATGTGCATGCTGACTAAAATTAAAATTCAGAAAGGTTTGCTAAACTCTTAAATCAGAAGATCCATGAATAGAAAGCAGAACTATAATGATGCCTAGCTATGAAATAGGAGAAGGATGTTTAGACTCTGATTGAGGTGACAGCAAATGCATGATGACTTTATTTCTGATAAAGGCATTCTGGTAATGCAAAAATATGGTGTGTGTATGTATACACAGACACACAGAGAGAGAGACACACACATCATTAAGATCTCAATTTTGAAGTGTTTTAGATTACAAGATTGCTGTGGCCCAGCTCCCAACTCATTTACTTCTTGCTAAGAGGTTGTGCCTCTGCCTGCTTTGCTTACCTAAGGATTACACTCTGCTGGATGACCCCGATCTGGATCTGACTCAGCGTTGAGACAAAGTAGAGAGAGCCTCCTGTGGCAATGGTGAAATCAACTTCACATTTCCCTTAGCACGTTTTGCTTGTTATGAGCAATCTGCCCTGCTGTGCTTTGAAAATTAGATCATGGGTTTACATGCACTTGATTAACATGATACCGAAGGAGGAGAGTGAGTGAGAAAAAAGCAAAAAGTAAATGGTATTGCACCTAAAAAGGGGAAACACTTTCTCTCTGTGTCTGTGTGTCTGTGTGTGTGCTGTTAAACCTAGAGATTTGTGGTTTTCTTATTATTCTAGGATGAGAAAAAATTCAAAAGAACCACTGAAATCGTAGCCGGAAATTATTGTTGTCCGTGAACTGTCAAGGAAGTGCAATTCAATCTCATCAACAGCCTTAAAGTGTTTCCCCTTTCCTGTTCTTAACTTGATATCTCAAAGAATGATACATTATGATTATGATTAGTATTAATAACAGCATAGAAGTCTCTACTATGCCTTTCTGCAGCAAGTGCACTCAAGGCAGGGTGCACAAACAATGCATGCTAGGAAAGAACCATCCCACTGCCCACAGAAACAACTGAGCCTGGAAACAAATTGGTAACCAGTCTAGTTGATATAAGATCAGAGTTCTATGCTCCAATCTCCTGGCCCCTGTCAAAACCTGGCAACCCCATATAAAGCGCTTTACAGGAGTCCAACCTGGCACAGAGGAGTTCAGACGTGTTAGTTTCATAGATTTCATAGATTTCATAGATCATAGAGTTGGAAGGAGCCTACAAGGCTATCGAGTCCAACCCCCTGCTCAATGCAGGAAACTAGAGGAGCGGTCTCCCATCCAAGTAATAACCAGGCTTGACCCTGCTTAGCTTCCCACGCTCAGACAAGCTGAGCCAGCATAAGCCACAGTTCTCTATACTTGTGTAGTTTCTGCTTGATGTTTATATTGACATGACCCAGAGACCTCGACTCAAGTAACCATTTTGTTTTGGAAGAGGCAACAGAGCCAAAGGCTTGGAGGCTGCAGGAATGAGAAGAATGTAGTGGCAGCGGGGTCAGAATAATGGTTGCTCCCATGGAACTACAGAAACATGCAAAAGCCTACCTGATTGCCAGCCCACTGCCCAGCCAGCTAACCCATGAGGGTACTTGTAAATTGACCAACTGAGAGCTTTGGCAGGAGATATGGCCCAGTTCTGAGACATTCCCACCCAGCAGACAGATCAGACAGCAACTTTAGATACCACCTGGGCACCCCTCATGATACCTTTTGTTTTGTATATTGGTACCTACTTGTCTTGCATAGCAGTGTGCAACCAGTTAGCCAGGAAACTCCCTGCAGGTTTCTTTCATTCCCCAGAACCAAACTATTGTTCCCTTTGCCCTGTTCCAACCTGAGTTCAGCCTCCAAGCCATTGAGTCCCATGTACTTTTTGTTCTGAAGTCTATAACTGCCCTAGAGCTTGGTGTCACTATGGCACCCATCACATTTGTGGGTTTTAGCTCAGCTTTAAGATTAACCTGGGGTTTGCTTGGTCTCCAAGTTATTCCTTGTAATCCTTTCCTACCACTCTCCCTCATGCATTTTAGTGCCTAACCCATGTTTCCTGGGCTAGAGTTTTCCATTACTTTTCTTGAACCTCCTTGTTGCTTCATTCGCTTAGAGAAAGAGAAAGAATCATGTTTCTGTGTATAGCCAGAAAGAAAGCTTTACCCCCTGGTATGAAGCTGGTATGCCTGGCTCATGCAGCTTCATTCCAGCACTTCTAGACTGAGGTCAAGATGCTTAGGACCTAAGTACCTGTGAGCCAAAGTTTGTTCTCATTTGTACTTCACAAATTCCATCATAAATAAGAACAATCAGACATTCATTATGACATTCTGCTTTCTTCTGTTTGCATTCACTAGCATAAAAGAAGGCGCAGGATTTAGCATTCAAAGGGATATTCAGAAGCAGCACCATTTGATACAACAAAATGATTTTCAAGTTATTCAATTTATTGTTTTGACACTCTGGATGTATATGTCAAAAACCAATATTTGTAAGGAAAGCAAATGTCAAACAACAAGGGAAGTAATCAGTTCAGTTCGTAAAGCTGCTTCCATCTTTTCTTTGAAACTGTTACTGTATGTGTACCTTGCAGTTTGTTTGAACTAAGAGCCAGTTTGTATTTTGGTCCATTCCACAGTTTCTAGCTGTGAGGTGCCAGGAGACTCAAACCAAGGATTCAGACAGGAGGACCCAGGTGCCTTATTACATGCACTACCAGGGCAGCTGAAGGAGTTCCTGCCCCAAGCTCTGTCTCTCTGAAGCTCTGTGCTTGGGGGTGTGGGGTGGGTGGATAAGCTTCACCTGTTGAATTTGTGCCAATCCTGACAATTTAAAAACAAAAATAAAGAGATTGCACTACAAAAATAAAGAGATCCCCCCCATGAAAAACACCAGATATCAACAATTAAGGGTTTAAGTAAGGTTTAAAAAATATTACAAAAGCCATTTATAAAATATTATAAAATAATATATAATATAATAATGTAATAATTATAATATATAAGATATTATATAATAATATAATTCTGGAAAAATCATCCTAGCACTGGTGCTGCTGCTACCTCTTCTTCTAGCAAGGAGCAGCATTTCACAATTAATTATCCCTCAGTTACACAATACTTCTTCACACAATACATAATCAATTTGCTGCCACAAGATGTGATGGTCAGTGTTGTAGATTGGTTTAAAATATACACACTTTCCTGTAAGTAAGTCCCATTGAACGTAATAGGACTTACTTCTGAGTACACATGCATAGGATTGCACTGTTATTCTGTTTTCAGAGCAGTGGTAACTTTTACTTGGCTCTACCTGTGTACCCCATGTGAAAGTCTTTTTCTAACACATGCTGAAGTGCCATGGAGAAAGCTCTCTACAGTAATGATTAGGATTATTCTGCAGGGATTATGGATTGGGTTTTTTAAAAATGCATTAGCATTTTTTTTAAAAGGGAGTTAGCAGAAAACACACCCTCCTCAAGAGAAAGAAAGATAAAATCCCAACTACCTCATATAGCAGCAAAACATCATCATTCCATTTTATTTATTTATTTATTGCGTTTATACCCCACTCTTCAGCCAGAAAAGGCTCTCAGAGTGGCTTACAAAGATTAATAATAAGACAGTCCCTGCCCTCAGGCTCACAATCTAATTTTGGCATTATTGTTCAGTCACAGTGTTGTTGTTCTTGTTTTTTTAATAAAGTACAATAGAGCCCACATGCTTTTTTCTGAGTGAAGAAAATAGGAGCTTGAGGGGTGGGCCTGTGAACCACTTTGCACACTCAGAGATATCTAAATGTTAAATATTGTTATTTCTTTGGCAAACTACTAATGAGAACAAAGCCACCATGGATCCATTTTTAAAGTGGGAGGGATATCTTTAAAACAAGGAGTTTCCTGCACAATGTGGGGAAAGTAGGCTGAAAGTTATGTTTGACTGAAATAATGGCATATTCCTCCCCAGTTTACCCCTTCCTACCATTTGTTGTCACCTCTATATTACATTTTAGATTGTAAGCTCTTTGGGGCAGGGAACTGTTCTCTTATACTCTGTAAAGCACCATCCACATTGATGGTACAAAAATAATAATGACAACAATAGCAATCACTATCATCATCATGGGTCTGGAGATCAAAGTGGCTGCAGAGTGGTCAGAGCCCTTAAATGGTTAGAGCATCCTGGGGTGGGTGGCCATACCCTTGGCCACGCCCTCATGTTGCCTGGCCACACCCTCTTGATCACACCTTCATGTTGCTTAACCATACCTCTTACCAATTCACATGTGTGTCCCTATTTTTATCTGTGAAACGTTGGAGGGTATGCATTTACAGTACAATTATGTAAATGTTTATTCAGCTGAAAGCCCCATTTGATTTAGTTTGGCTTATTCCCAGGTAGGTGTCTATAGGATTGCCCAACCCACCACTGACATACAGCTCCCGCCCGACAGACTACCCCCAATGAAATGTAGCCCTCAAGAAGAATAAGGTTCCTCACCCCTGTTCCAAGCTCTTAGCAAGACATCATAGACAGGCAAACATAAGGATCAAAATAGGGACAGTAATAATCAAGAAGAACAATGAGAAAATAGGGAGTCCCCCTGCTATAGAGGGACAGCCAGGGTTTAGGGCTCACATCTCTTTGGGAAGGATAGAAAACATGTTTAACCTGGAGGGCATTCAGCTGTGGAGTTCTGCTGGGTAATTAGTTTCTGTTGTAAAACATTCTTGTGTGTGAAAGGGCTTTCTCCTGCATCACTCACCAGCTGTGGAACGCTCTCCCTTCAGTGCTAAGATTGGTCCCTTCTCTCTCGGCTTTTCAGAAAGGAGTTAAGAAGACACACCTCCTCTTTTAATTTGGTGTTTTAAATTGTGAGCAGTGGGTTGAAAGTTGCTTGAATACTGTTTGAATGCTTTAATATGGTTTCACTGCTTTTTATGTACACTGCTTTTTATGTATTACTGTTTTAATTTGAATTGTTGTACAACTGTGTGACAGAGAGCTGGAGTTCCGCCTCTCCCTCCCTGAGAGTGCACAGAGAGCCAATCACAGAGCTCGGAAGTAGATTGGCAAGGGGCAGAGAGCTGTGACAGACAGGCTGTGGAGCAGTTAGTGTGGGCTGAGGGTGGAACTGAGAGACATCTAGTTGGACGGAGAGTCAGAAGTAGAAGACACTGGAAAGGGCTTTCTGTGTGAAGGAGTTACCTCAGCCTTGAGCTGAAATATTGTAATGGTTTTAAAGATAAGCAAGCACCTGAATGTAACTTCTGTTTCCCCCTGCAAAAATAAACTTGTTTTTGATTCACTGTTAGCCCTTAGTGTGGGAGTGAGTGACTAAGGGAAGGAACACACACATCTGAGAGAACAATCTCAGAGGAGAAAGGTGGCAGCGAGGGAAATAACTGTGTTCAGGTCATTACCCTAGTTAGCCTGAAGCTATCGGGGCCAAAGGCTTGTGAGGAGAGGGGAGTGTCCTGGGCAACTGCTGGTGTGTCTCTGAGGGATTGGGAAGGGGAGCCTGAATGAAAGAGGCTGAGTGTCTTCTGTGAACCCCAGGTGGGAGGCAAGCAGGAGACCTGAGAGGAACATAGTGACCTGGCTGCAGGGCCTGAGTATAAAGGCCCATAGCTCGAGCAAGGGTGCTGTCTAAAACAAAAGAGGAAGGTGGCTGAAACACCCGACAAACACGCTACTGGGGGCTTCCAAGAGGGTGGGGGGCGAGGCAGGTGTGTCACATTGAAAAAGTGATGGCAACGGTAAAAAATTTAAAAGGTTGTGTGGTGGTGTATGTTGCCACATGTGATAAGTTGCCTTGGTGACATTTGTGGAAGGGTGGTGCAGAAATATTATGAATTGATAAATAAAAGGCCAAAGGAACCTGGCTCCTTTCAGAAGTGGGCCCTCTGCATAGGAAGCCACCTGACATCGGGTCACACTCCTTGTCTATTTAGCCCAGTATTGTCTAATGGGCAACAGCTCTTGAGGATCTCAGGCAGAGGTCTTACCCATAATCTGCTACACCAGGGGGGTGGGGAACATGTGGCCCTACAGATGTTTTTGTACCTAAACTCACATCATCCCTAGCCAGCATAGCCAATGGTGTTGGATGATGGGAGTTGTAGTCCAACAACAACATAAAAGTGGGCTGGATGGAACAACTATCAGGTGGATCCACAATTGGCTACAGAATCGGACTCAAAGAGTGCTTATCAATGGTTCCTTCTCGAACTGGGGAGAGGTAACAAGCGAGGTACCACAGGGCTCGGTCCTGGGCCCGGTGCTATTCAACATTTTTATTAATGATTTGGATGAGGAGGTGCAGGGAATGCTTATCAAATTTGCAGATGACACAGAGTTGGGTGGAACAGCTAATAGTCTGGAAGACAGAAACAAAATTCAAAGAGATCTCGATAGGCTGGAGCGCTGGGCCGAAAACAACAGAATGAAATTTAATAGGGATAAATGCCAAGTGCTGCACCTAGGCCTAGGGAGAGGAAACCAAATGCAGAGTTACAGAATGGGGGACACTTGGCTCAACAATACTACAAGTGAGAAGGATCTTGGAATTGTGGTAGATCACAAACTGAATATGAGCCAGCAATGCGATGTGGCTGCAAAGAAGGCAAATGCTATTTTTGGCTGCATTAATAGAAATATACGTAGCTTCCAAATAGCGGGAAATGATAATTCCCCTTTACTTAGCACTGGTTAGGCCTCATCTTGAGTACTGCGTCCAGTTCTGGGCACCACACTTTAAGAAGGATGTAGACAAACTAGAGAGGGTTCAGAGGAGGGCAACAAAGATGATAAAGGGACTGGAAACAAGGCCCTATGAGGAGAGACTGAAAGAACTGGGCATGTTTAGCCTTCAGAAGAGGAGACTGAGGGGAGATATGATCGCACTCTTCCAGTACTTATTTATTTATTTTATTTCATTTTTATACCGCCCAATAGCCGAAGCTCTCTAGGCGGTTTACAACAATTAACAATACAGTCCCTGCCCGCAGGCTTACAATCTAAAAAGACACGACACACAAGGAAAAAGGAATGGGGAGGGAAGAAGGGGGAATATTAATTATTACTTCTGTAATTCTCTGTGTCTCAAGAAGCTTGAGGGTTGTCACACAGAGGAGGGCCAGAATCTCTTTTCGATCATCCCAGTTTGCAGGACAGTTTGCAGGAATAATGGGCTCAAGTTACAGGAACCCAGATTCCACCTGAACATCAGGAAAAAAATCCTGACTGTTAGAGCAATAAGACAATGGAACCAATTACCTAGGGAGGTGGTGAGCTCTCCCACGCTGGAGGCATTCAAGGTGAAGCTGGACAGCCATCTGTCAGGGATGCTTTGACCTGGATTCCTGCATTGAGCAGGGGGTTGGACTCGATGGCCTTGTAGGCCCCTTCCAACTCTACTTTTCTATGATTCTATGAAGGACCACATGTTCTCCATCCCTGTGTTACATGGTCCTTTTCATTGGAGATGCTAAAGGTTGAACCTGGGGCTTTCTACCTGGCAGCATGTGCTCTACCACTGAGCTGTGATCCCTTTCCATAATGGAAAAGGGGGAAATGCAGGTGATTCCCCAACTTAGACTAGGCCCGCTGATTCACCATCTATCAGGAACATTGATTTCCCCATCTCAGCCCAACATGTGATTTGTTCTGTCAAAAGTCTCTTTTGCACTTCATGTGTGGTGATCAACAGCTGTTATGATTATCACTAGTAAAGTAATAATAACAATAATAAAGATGAAAGACACATGTAAAAGTGGGAAAACTCTCCTTATTAACACACTTGCTTCCTATTATGGACCCTAATGCTATTTTTTTTCTTAATATGTATTTTCCAGCAATCAGATGACAGGAGGTGGCATTTCATCATATTCATGTGGGGAATCAGAACCTACTTAAACCATTAAAAAATTTTTTTAACTCTGGTATATTCTCAATAGGCAAATGTGTCAGGCAGGAAAAATAAAGCCCATTTATAAATTTGCAAAATAACAAGGCTGCATGCAGCAAGTTATTTTCTTGTCAAGTGTAATCATTATTTTAACCTATAAGGTGCAACCATTGCACTTCTACGGTTAATACGTCTGCGGGGAACATAAAGTTAGAATGCATACTAAACAAAAGTCAATGAAATAATAAATGCACCTGCTATTTAACAGGAATTATTTAACCTGCTATTTAACAGGAATCTATAGTCCTATCTATCATATTAGGCTACGTTCACATAATTTGGGCACTGCCCATTGGTAAGAAATCGACCTGATATAAATCCCAAAGGTCAGTTTTCCTTCCGACTGTTGTTTGTCCCCAAGAACTTGTTTGGTTTGGTTTGAAAGAAAGGGATAAGTTAGTGGTAGCTATCCTGAATTTAGCTTTCACATCAGTGCTGGCTCCAGAATTTTAAGAGCCATTGGGTAATGGGCCCCTCCCTCAGAGGGGTCTACGTTCTCACCACCATTATCACCAGCTGCTATTGCTCTCCTTCTCCTCATTGCTACCGGTTGCTTGCTTGCTTGCTTGACAGGCAGAGAGCCAGTGAGCAAGTAGGCAGGGGCATTTGCTGCTGCTCCTCCTCCTTACCACCACTATTGTCTGGGCCAGATCAAGAGCAGGTTAACAAGCAGGCTGCAATGGTGAAGAAGAGGAGCAATTCCAGGGGGTTCTTGTCAGTGGGCCCCCACTGGGGAGTGGGCCCTCAACAGGTGCCTGACCATGCCTACCCTTGATATTAGTCCTGTTTGACATGAAATCGGTTCAGCTTGTTGTTGTTGTTGTTGTTGTTGTTGTTGTTTTCAATCATCCTGAAGTGATTCTGAGAGTAAGTATAAGTAGTATGTGTGGGGACACTCAGAGCAATCTCTGGACCCATAAAAGACCCTAGTGGCCTCTGCCAGCTGCCATTCTCAAGGCTCTTGTGACAAATTGATGAATAGCTTACTACTCATTTGGGCTGGGGTGGGGAATGATTGGACTAGTTGGAATTCATTTTCTTTCCCAGCTTTACAGGTCACTGTAAGAAATGAAGTGGCTTAGGTTATAGTGTATCACATATGCATGAATTCTAGCAATAGACTCTTTAGATTAAGCTATAAAAGAGAGGGTGTAATCCTACACTGAAGATACGGCAGCTAAGGGGCTACAGGATATCGCAGAAGCCCCACCACGGTAATAGAATGTTAGATATACGGCTGCCATATCAGAAATGCCTGTACAACTGTGCAGAGGCATAGGAACAACACTGTGCTGCCATGTTTGCTATACCTGCACAACTGTACTGGTCTAGCAACTAAAACAGGGAGGAACAGATTCGTGCCAAATCCTATAGCCTTTCCAACCCAAGCACACAAACACCCGATGATGGAAGAACTTTATGCCGATGACAGAGCTGGTGTAAGGAAAATTCCTCCCATTCGAATCAAAGGATTTGGGGAAATGCTGCTTCACCCTAACCTCCTGCCCTGCGCATGTTTCCATTGCAGAATACCATGTAACTCTAGACCCAATCACAGCACACCAACACCTGTATACAAACTAGTGCTGGGCCAAGGTATTTCGACCAGACTTTTTTGGCATGGGGGGCAGCCCCCAAAGATTTTTGTGATCTTCGGGGCTTGGGAGAATTTCTCATATATTTGAGGGGTGGTTTACCATGACAGATATAAGGTGGCAGCCATTTTTCTTTTACTAGAACAAAGCTTTGTCACTACTTCAAGAAGCAGCAGCAGAGCTACAATAAGCAGCAAAAGCAACCCAGTGGCATTCCTTATTGAGAATGGCCCAATGGGAATGTCACTACACCACAACAAGGGCATTCTTGGTAAAATAAGCAAACAAACAAGATGGCTAGCCTGTCCCCACTGGCCACAATGCTGGTGCAGTGTCTGCCATATCCTACACTTGCCCAGCCCAGGACAAGAAGAGAAAAACACAGTGGGGGCAGCCATCTTTTTTTGAACTCAACACAAATAGCAGTCCATAATTCCCTAGGAAGGAAGCACTGGAATACTGAGGGAGAACCTTGATGGAATTTTAAGAAGAGTGACAATGAGTGCTGAATGCATATCCTAAGACACCTGTGCAATCTTCATCTTTCTGAAGTCTTGTATTTTAAAGAAGCTAAAGATCTGCCTACCATCCCATCATTGCCTGTGGAAGAAAGCCTGTCCTACTACCCTTGCTAAAACATAGACTTTCATAAAATGAAGATAAGGGCACTTTACAAAGTTTACAGAGACCAATGGGATAATGCAGTATTTAACACTGGGTTGTTTTAAAGGCATACCTAAAAACTCCATTCCTTTCTGAAAGGTAAAATGTCATATTATACAGCGTTGATAATTGATATATCTGATCACAGTTCTTGATCAAATTCACCTAAAGGTTTGCCCACCACATGGCTAAAGTCTAGGCAACCAGCTCTGCACACAGAGTTGGCTGAACTTTTTAAACTTGCAACTTTCACTATGTAGTTTTCTGTTTTCATCCTAAGTTAACCTTTGGAATTGCTCATGCATGGCTGGTATGATCAGTATTAGCAGAGAAAGAATGGACATTCATTATTTATCTGTTTGTGCTCTGTTTTGTTTTTATGCAGTTATGTTTCCTGAAGATCTCAGTATACTTTGACTCAGCCAGGGTGCAATTCTATGCATGTTTAGACAGAAAAAAAAGTCCTACAACTCCCAGCATCCCTCCAGCTAGCCATACTGGCTGGGGCATGCTTGGAATTGTAGGAGTTTTTTTCTGTATAAACATGCATAGGATTGTGCCCATAATTAATAACTTTCCCCCTTAAAACATTCTCTCTAGTTCAGCCTTCCCCAACCTGGTGCTGTTTGGGACTTCAACTCTCATCAGCCCCAGCCAGCATGGCCAATGGTGAGCAAAACTGGGAGTTGTTGTCCATAACATCTGGAGGGCACCAGGTTGGGAAGGCTGCTCCAGTTTCCTCAGTAAGGCAGTGAGTCTTCTTCTTAGATACAGGGCCGGTGCTACCATTAGGCGAACTAGGCAGCTGCCTAGGGTGCCGGGCTAAAGGGGGTGCCAGAAACGCCTTGAAAAAAAGATGTGTCTCCCCCCACCCTCCCGCCGCCCACCCATATCCTGCTCAGGAGGGGCCAGTGGGCAGGGGAGCGCCTCAAAGCTCAGCCCGGACTGTGAGCAAGAGCAGCCAGCGAAGCCCTCCCGCCTTCTCTGCCCTCCGTGCGTCCCTCCCTCCTTCTTCTGCATCCCCAGCAGCAACAAGCAGTAACTTCCCTGCCCAGTCTCCTCCTCCTCCACGCGCCGCTCAGCCCTACTCTCTCTCCCTCAGCAGCAGCAGCAGCAGCTACAGCAATAGCAACACCCAACAACCCGAGCGCTCATCTCCAGAGGACGATGCTCGGGCTCTCCGGCAGGCTCTGTTGCCAAATGTGAAAATGAGGGAGAAGTTCTACAGATCCTCTTTATCACAGACAATCCTTGCATAATGTGCATTTGCCTGGGCCCACCCACCCCCGCCCTCAACATCCTTGTGCCCATCCTTACCTGTCAAGAAGGAGGATGCCAGAGCCATGGGGGGGGTCCAAGGTGGTGCAAGAGCCAGGCGGCGAAGGTTAGCCCGGGGAAGCGGAGCAGCTGAGCCACCGCTCAGCCAAATCTACTGAAAAGTTGATACTATTCATTTCCATGGGGAAAATATCCACGTAAATATGCTGAGGTTTGCCAATTGACTTTTATTTCATAATGGGCATAGGGCTGGAGGGAGGGCTCAAGTGGGAGGGGGGCGCTAAATATCTGATCTTGCCTAGGGCACCAAACTGCCTTGCACTGGCCCTGCTTAGATAGGTTCAAGATCCTAGCTAAGATTGGATGTGACAGTGACATACGTTCCCCTCATCTTCTGAGCCAGACAACTTTGGGCTTGTTCTAACAAATCAGTGTCCATGGGGTAATTTGGGGACACCAGTGTTTAACTTTTCATATTAACTTATGCCACCAATCGTTCATTCAACCCATGGACACCTTGGGAGAGATATGTTCCCTGGAGTTGCAATTACCACAAGAAGGGCTCTTAACCCCCTGAGTAGCCCCAGATGGAGCATTTACAAGCAATACACTTCTGTGAGCTTAATAAAGAGAAAATTACTTCCAGAGCCCCTCGAGATCCATAAAGTCTTCCTGGGAAATTGCCCATGATCCTCCAAGCATTCAATTTAAATATAGGTTACACCACCTAATCTTGGAATGAGTTGTCCTCACAATGATAGCTGAGGTAGAGATAATATCTTTGAGCTCACATTATGGCCAATAGAATGATATTTGAACCAACAGGCAGGTGTGTATTAAAATGTGTTTTAACCCTGCCTTTCCATTTAAAACATTCAAGACCCTTTACAGTGTAACAATTTAGTAATAGTAAAATACAGGTAATAATACACACATAAAAGAGAGAAGGAACAGTAGACAGAACAATCAGATAGAACTAACAGCTCAACCAGTCAACATATGACAAAATGGGAATGTCTTGCACAGTGGCGGGGACTGAGAAACCTATATCCTCTAAAAATGCCCTGAATATATACATATGTTTCTCCTAAATGCTGAACAGGATGTGGGGCAGTGGGGAAATTCCTCCACAGGTGGTGGTCTTGTAATAAGAAAACATTGGGAACAGGTCTTTGAAGATATCAGTAAGATGTTGCAAGAATATGTGGCACCTGATACAAAATTAGCCCCATTGCACATTTGTGAAGATGTCTTGGAGAGCATTCCATACCTCATGACTTCTTGTGACAGACTCCTGTAAAATTATACAAGGTGTGAAGAAAGTGGATGGGGAAATGTTTTCCTCCCTCTCTTATAATACTAGAACCTGGGGTCATCCACAGATGTTAAATGAAGGGATATTCAGGATAGATAAAAGGAAGTACTTCTTCACACAGCATATAGTTAAAATATGGAATTAGCTATCACAAGATGTAGTGATGGTCACCAGCCTGGACTGCTTTAAAAGGGGATTAGGCAAATTCATAGAGGATAAGGCTATCAATGGCTACTAGTCATGATGGCTATGTATTACCTCCAGGTAACTGCCTTTCTGTCTTGCCCTAGCTGCTGCTTCACTAGTTTAGTTACTGTAAAGTAACTAAAGTGTGTGTCTCACTATAGCAAAATCTGTTTTCTTCAGGAACAGCTATCACACCAACCTAAGCTGGGCAAAAGCACTCCTGACTATGACCCTCACCTGGGCATCCAGGTCCAAAGCTACATCCAGGAGCACCCCTGTATTGTTGATCCTGTTGATTTTTCAATGGGTGCAAATTGTTGTACCATGTTGGTAGCAGCTTTTCTGTTTCCATGTTATCAAAAACAGTACGGTAGGAAAGCCATCACAAAGCCATGCAGGGATGTCACAACTTGCCTTGCTGTTGGTTGATATCCCACATCACTGGATGCCTCGTGGTTGCTTTTCTTCCCAATTATTTCTGTTTTCCTCCTTGTGGGCCTCTACAAACATTCCCCACAAGGCTCACAGCCACAGGGCTGAGTGTAAACTAAAAATAATTTGATGCTATTACAGGAATGGTATTAAGTTCCTTCACAGCACACAGCCCTCTTTTGTCCTCAGAGTCACCAGTCAGCTTCAAACTGCCCGTAAGCAGAATTCTGTGACAACTCAGATAATCCCTAGGGCCCTACATTCTGTGATTCCAAGAAATATAACATCAATTTTAAAAGTAATTTCTGAGAGACTCAATAGATATCTACCTAAGAGAGAAAATTATTTTGTTTTAGCAGTGTGCTATAGTATATTACAGGCAACTTTGGGGGGAAATTGAAGTAATTATACCTATTTTAAAAAAATCATTTTCAATTGAGTAGTTATTATGTTTGTCTGTTGCAGCAAAAAGAATGAAGTATCATGTGGCACCTTAAAGACTAGCAAACGTATGATGATGTAAGCTTCATGGAGCAGTCCCCACATCATCAGATGTAGATTTACTACTGATAGCTGAACAGAGTAGAGGTTTTACTACAAGAGTATTTAGAACATAAAGAAGCTTGAACATGAAGACTGTGGGACAATTCCTTTACCATACCAAGTAAAATATCTCTGAAATAAGTTATTAGAAGTCCAGTGCTGAGTAGCCTAACCTAAGTGAGTTCTGCTCGGTGAATTAGGAAGCCATAATTTCTGCTCTTATGGTAAGAAATTCCTTGTAACAAGCAGCTCTGTAAAATCAATGGGTTGTATCCAATGTTAGTTCTACTTAGAGTAGACCCATTGGAATAAATTGAACTTACGTTTTTCCTGACTAACTTAGGTCCGATTCATTTCAATGGGTCTACTCTAAATAGGACTAACATTGGACACAACCCCATGTGTTGCCATTCAAAGGAGCAGGAAGGGACCAAGCCCTCGTGTGACATTGCAGCACTGGGGGAAAGCAGAGATACCAGAGCACACAAGGCTGCCATGAAAGTATTCAAACATCAGGCAGTTCCCATGGGTGAGTCTCCACTTTTAATATAGCACCAGCAGAGGAATCCTGAAGCCATATCCTATGGATCAGGGTATCAATGGCTACCAATCCAGTATCAGAGGCAGTATGCCTATGCACACCAGTTGCTGGGGAACATGACTGGGAGGGCACTACTGCACTCATGACTTACTTGTTGGTTTTCCGCAGGCAGTTGTTTGGTTACTGTGTGAACAGAATTTTGGACTAGATGGACCTTGGTCTGATCCAGCATGGCTCTTCTTATGTTCTATGTGTGATTCAGGGCAAGAACGTATGGACTGTCCAGGCTGTTGACCTCCTTTGCTTTGGTCCTTCTCACATACATTCCTCTTCCACCACTACAAGCAATATTTGATGTGCCACATGAAGATCCTCAGTATACAACTAATGGAGCCTAAAAGAATCTGAGAGCAAGGTCAATGCCATTACTACTTATGTCTGCCAAAGCACTCTACTATTCTTACACTTTCCATAATGAACACACACACACACATCAACATGGAACATTTAGCAATTTTGTTGAAGTTTCAGTGATCTACAAAATGTGCATTACAAGTATGAAAACTCAGCTAGTGCAAGAAAATAAAACCTATTGGCTTCCGTCAGAAATAAATAATTCATAGGATATATATGTACAGTCATGCCTTGGATTGAGAGCATAATTCGTTCCGGAAACGTGCTTGTAATCCAAAACACTCTTATATCAAAACAAATTCCCCCCAAAAAAATTTGTACAGAGATTTTTAATTTAAGCCGTACTACAGTACTTGTATTGCAAGACGTCGCTTGTGTATCAAGTCAAATTTTTTAAAATAAATATTTAAAAATTTGCTTGTCTTGCAAAACGCTCTCAAACCAAGTTACTTGCAATCCAAGGCATTACTGTATATGAGAAATGGACTAAAAGACACATCCTAAAAATGAAAGGGAGAAGTACCGGGGTTTGCTTATCTTACAATTGTTCTGTCTATTTTCTCAGGACAGGACAATGGGTTTAAACTTCAGAGAAAGGCAGCCTTAGCTTCAACTTCAGCCTTACCCTCAAACTAAGAGACTGGCAGCCCCATCCAGTGTGTACGCCTGTAACACTCCAAACTCAGAGCAGTACGGGGCACTACGGGCATCCAATGGAAGGTGGGAGGAGTGCAGCAGATAGGATTGCCTCCACGCTCCCCTCACCCTCCAAAATATTTAGATGGCCAATTTCAGCCGTCTAAATGTCTCCCCCCCCCTCCTCTCAAGGAGGAGAGGCTGAGACACGGCCTGAATTCCTCCAAGGACGGTGGTGCCTCACTCCTCCCCTCCCCACCCCTGGGAATGCCCTCCCCGCGCTGGTTCTGAAGACGGTCTTCCATCTTCAGAGCCCAGCCAGTGTGGAAAGAACCATGCCAGCTGTGAACATGGGGGAGAGGGTGCTCTGCGGGGACTCTGACCTATTATTTTGGTGGCCCAGTCAAGGTCAGGAGGCCATAGGATTGTGACCTCAGTTTTTAGATTTTATTACTGTTCTTATATATCTTTATATTTATCTATTCATATGCTGTCTGTCATTTTGATAATTTGATCGTCTTTTAACTATTTGTATTGTATTCTTTTAACTGTTGGTAATCTGGTCAGAGAACATCTGTTAATGGGTAGATTAAAAATATAACAAATAAACAAAATAAATAAATAAATAAACAAACAAACTTGGGTGGGGGAATCTTCCCTACTGTGAGAACTCTTCAGCAGTGAAATGAGGCTACCTAAGACAGTGATGGCGAACCTATGGCACGCGTGCCACAGCTGGCACGTGGGGACTGCTGTGCTGGCACGTGAGCCATAGGTCGCTTGAACAGAGATCAAGAGCAGGGGGTGGGGCGAAGCGGCTGCTCCTGGCCAGTCTCTCCCAGCGGGCATGGAGGTTTTTTGCAGAGGAGGAGGAGCAGAGAAGTTTTTTGCGGACAGCAGCGGAGGAGGCAGCCGAGTGGACTGGAGGCAGACAGGTAGGCAGGATTGCTTTACCTTCTGCAGGAGGGGGAGGGGGAGGAGGGGAAGCAGGAGAAGAGAGGCAGGGCAGGCGCGTGGGGAAGTTTTAGGGGGGGAAATAGAAAAAAAGCAGCGCCGGCCGGGCCAACTCCCGTGCCCAGCCGGCGGAGAAGAGGAGCCTCTGCAGCCCCTTCCCTACCTGGTGAGGACACGCCGCCGCGGGCGGGGAAACCACACCGCGCCGGCCGGGCCACTTCCAGTGCCCAGCCGACAGAGAAGAGGGGCCTCTGCAGCCCCTTCCTTAACCTGGCGCGAGTACGCGCCGCCGCCAGCCTGGGCCCAGGCGGGGAAGCCCCGCCGCCCTGCCCGGCGCTCCTGAAGCAGCGCCAGCCGGGCCAACTCCCGTGCCCAGCCAGCGAAGAAGAGGGGCCTCTGCAGCCCCTTCCTTAACCTGGCGCGAGTACGCGCCGCCGCCAGCCTGGGCCCAGGCGGGGAAGCCCCGCCGCCCTGCCCGGCACTCCTGAAGCAGCGCCAGCCGGGCCAACTCCCGTGCCCAGCCAGCGAAGAAGAGGGGCCTCTGTAGCCCCTTCCTTAACCTGGCGCGAGGACGCGCCGCCGCCAGCCTGGGCCCGAGCGGGGAAGCCCCGCCACCCCGCCCGGGCCCTGCCTGGCGCTCCTGAAGCAGCGCCGTCCGGGCCAACTCCTGTGCCCGGCCGGCGGAGACGAGGGGCCTCTGTAGCCCCTTCCTTAACCTGGAGCGAGGATGCGCCGCCGCCAGCCTGGGCCCGGGCAGGGAAGCCCCGCCGCCCTGCCCAGCGCTCCTGAAGCAGCGCCGGCCGGGCCAACTCCCGTGCCCGGCCGGCGAAGAAGAGGGGCCTCTGTAGCCCCTTCCTCAACCTGGCGCGAGGACGCGCCGCTGTCAGCCTGGGCCTGGGCGGGGAAGCCCCGCCGCCCCGCCCGGCGCTCCTGAAGCAGCGCCAGCCGGGCCAACCACCTAATTAAGCCTAACCTACCTCACAGGGTTGTTGTGAGGATAAAATGGAGAGGAGGAGGAGGAGGATTATGTAAACCGCCTTGGGTTCCTGTAGAAGCATCAGAGTAAAGCTTGCCCCATACAATTTCAGTCTGGCATATAATCATATTACAAGTTGATCCTTATCCAAAAATACATGCACGTTATTATTTAAAAAGTTTATCTAAATTACCTTCAGGCAATGTCATAAGCATGAAGGTAATTTAGATAAGGATAAGGGATTCTCAACTTGTAATAAGATTATATGCCAGACTGAAATTGTATGGGGCAAGCTTTACTCTGATGCTTCTACAGGTGTTGAAAAGGTGTTTTACAGTTAGTAAAAGTAAAAGTCAACCTGTACAATGTAGTACTGTTTTAAAAAATCGGGGTGATGTTTTTTTCAATAAAATGTTGTCTGTATCATTGAAAGCCCTGTTATTGTGTTTTTCTTTTAAGACAAAAGATGTTAATTAGTTTGGACAACTGTATGAGTTGTTTTTACTAAACTAAAACCCTGATATTCAGGTTTAATTGTAGTGTTGGCACTTTGAAATAAGTAAGTTGGTTTTGTGTTGTGGTTTGGGCACTCGGGCTCAAAAAGGTTCGCCATCACTGACCTAAGACATATGTAGATTTGCCTTCCTTGAACATTTTCAGGCATTGGAATAATTATGTATAGGATGTCCTATGTGAGGCTTCAGAATACCTTCCAACTCAATGATTTTCTCCTCTACTACTTAATTAACTAAAATCATAATCTTCTCCATTCTTCAAAGTTGTCCCATGGAAGGCATTTATGGCACCCAACATGAAACTATCATATAATTATAGAAAAGGCCCAGCCACACTTCTTCCAAAACAAGGTACCATCTTGGATTAGATCTGGATAATTACTAGGTTTTGCTTTTGCTTTTTATGTAACTCAATACTCCCAAATGGCAGTTTTCTCTATTATGTTCTAAGAAACCAAATTTTGCTCCAACTTCAAGGAAACAATGCTGGACAGGCAATAAAGTATTCCATGCTGACAATCAGCTGTGTAAAGACCTTGCTTGATAACGCAACCAGCAGGAGGGACAATATTAACACTGGAAGTCACTGATATGTCCTGTGCATAACAGCAAACAAATGCTTCTGGGAAAAGAAGTCTCAGCAGGCCCATGTAGAGATCACAGTAAAATGTCCAAGAAAGCAAATATTATTCTGATTAGTTTAATTAATCTTGGTAAAATCTCTTTCATCTTATATCCAGCACAGTGTAAGGGCAGGAGAAGTCAGGAAAATTGCTAGTCTAGTTTAGAAAAGCAGTGTTTCACAGTTTTTAACAGCCATTTATCTAGTGTCAATCTCTACAGTTTTTATGTAAACCTACTTTGTGAGAAATCCTCTTTTCATGTCACAGAAAACTGCCTGCCCATATAGTGTTAACTTTGGGTGAAACATCTTCTTTTCACAAAGAGTCACATTGTCCATTTTCAGGGAATTCAGTTACTGCTGTAAGCCATAATCATAACTGTTTCTGTCATCTTAGAGCATCTAGCACTTTCGCAATATGATTTCATCCCTCTTGCCTACTAAAAAATATTAGTTCAGGGAATAGTATTTCATCAGTGCAACGCGCCTGAGTGACAAACAACCTGCAATAAAAAAAAATGTATAAGATAACGGCTGCTTTTAACGAAACTTTATTTGACAGCCTCATAAGGGAGATGCTATGAGGAGCATGTATGACATTATTAGGTGTCGTTTCTCTTTTAATATCCTTGGTATTTTAAAAAGCGTCACCTTCAACTTTTTACATAACATTGATGGATTTCTTCTAACCTTGAATAGCTATGACTACTGTAACAGTGAGATAATGCCAGTTAGCTGCTGAAGGGAAGAAAGGGGAGCGACAATGATCAGGTGGCTTTTGCAGGTGGAACAGAGTCTTCCTACGATGCCCACATGGCTGCGAGCCCAATGTCTTCCACTGAAGCAGAACTGAACAGCTGTGGCATTCTCTTCAGAGCTTTAGCAGCACAGCCCAAACAGAGCAACTCTTGACTGAACCAGCTGAATTCTAGCTAATAAGGCAAAGTACAGAGGTGAATGGTAGGGCTCTGTCAAAAGCCCATTCACATCAGTAAACTGACAAAAGGTGAAAGTGTGTCAAGAGGAAATCTTGTTTATCAGAGTTCTTGCAGCAAGGAAGAATTGCATGTGATCTTGAATTGTGCTCCATAGTGGGGAAAGGGGTGGATTCAGTCATTGATGAACTCAGCAACCATATGCTGAAACAACCCATCAGTGCCTCTAAAGCACAGTGGATCATGCAGTAAGAAAGGAAAAGAGAAAAGGAAATAAAGAAGAGAAAAAGATAAAACAGAAGTAGGCAGTGATAGGAAGGTATGCTCTGATTAAGTGAAGGAGTCACACTTAATTTTCAGTGCCACTGTCACCAAGAAACTCTCTCCAACTGCTGTGGCCATTTGGGGGTCCATCGTAGGGATGGGGGAGAAATTCATTCAGTTTGCATTTTAGTGCAGCCTTACCTAATTTTGCAGTTTCGAACCACTGTGTGAATCCAAACGCAGTGATCTGTTGAAATTCACACTTCTCTGAATTTTATAATGGAGTTGGGTACAAAAATGCATATATTAGGGAGAAGAGTATTCACACACAGTGCATTATGGTAGGAAATGTGGTTATAAAAATGTGTATATTAGGCAAAATGCATACAAAAATGCATGCATTCATAGAAATGTTCACAAAAATGCTTATCAATGTTCATGCAAACTTGAGAAATAAATAAATCAACATTTGGGATGAACCAAACTTACCATTGGAAAAAATGAGCAACTGAGAGAAATCGGAATTGAAAGATTCATCCATCCTTACCATAAGGCATGTTGCATTTGTTCTTTTGTTGGATAAGTCATAACAAGTAGTCTTTCAGCTTCTCTTCTGAATGTATTATTTTTATTATCTTTGCAGTGGTGAAATTTACAACTGACTCCAAGTTAAGATTAATATAAAGACAGACCAGAAAGCAATAACTTTAGATAATTTTATGAAGTGGCGTAACACAGCCTGATGAGTCAATTCACCTACCATTAGTCTTACTGAAGAATAATTAACGCGACTTCTGCAAAGCTAAGTCCTGTCTCATGAACCAGTGACTGATCAGGAAAGAGATCTTGGAGTCTTGATGGATAGGTTGATGAAAATGTCTACCTAGTGTGCAACCTTTGTCAAAAAGGCGAATTTCATATTAGGGATTGTTAGCAAAGGAACTAAAATAAAAAGGATGATATTGTAATGCCTTTTTACAAACCCATGGTGCAACCATACTTGGAATACTGTACACAGTTCTGGTCACCATACCTCAAAAAGTTTATTATAGAGCTGGAAAAGATGCTGGAAAGGGTAACCAAAATGATCAAGGAGCTGCAGCAGCTCAGCTACAAGTACAATGTTTGGGGCTTTTTAGTTTAGAAAAAGGGTGAGTAAAGGTGGGGGCACGTGATATAGGTATATAAAACTATGCATGGTATGGAGGATGTGGATATAGAGAAGGTTTTCTCCCTCTCTCATAATAGAAGCTGGGGTCATCCCATGAAGCTGATTGGTGGGAGATTCAGGACAGATAAAAGGAAGTACTTCTTCACACAGCGGATGGTTAAACTATGGAATTCACTTCCACAAGATGTAGTGATGGCCTCCGACTTGGACAGCTTTAAAGGGGGATTGGACAAATTCTTGCAGGGTAAGGCTAACAGTGGCTACCAGTCATGATGGCTAAATACTGCCTTGAGGATCAGAAGCAGCATGACTCTGAATACCAGTTGCTGGGGAACAAGAATAGGAGACGGCTGTAGCCCTCATACCCTGCTTGTAGGCTTCCCAGAGGTTGGCCACTGTAGGAAATACAATCCAGCTGGGCACTTCTTATGTTCTTACATTTTTATTACATTCATATCCATCCTTTCCTCCACAAACCTCAAGTTGTGCACATATTTTATCCTGGGGTAGGTTAGACTGAGAGTGACTAGCCCAAGGTCACCCAATGAGCTTCATAGCTGAGTGGAGATTTGAACCTGGGCCTCCAGTTCTAGTCTGGCACTCTAACCATTGCACCACAGAGCTATATGCTCTGTCACTGTCTTCTCTCTGCTTCTGGCACACAATGCTTTGGATTGCATGGGTGTATCCACGGCAGGTGTTGATACATGGGTGATCCTGCCAACTCTATTATTTATTTCAATAATACTTTCATTATACAATGCACTTTACAATCCTTATATCAATTAATTTGCACAACATCATTATGATACAGCTTACTATTTATTCCCATTTTACAGATGGGAAACTGAAGCAGATAGTAATTCAGCTAAGTAGTTCAGCAAGGTATTAAAAACAAGATTCTAAAGCTGATTTACATCATCTTCTGATATTTCTGTGTCTACCATTATAGCTCTTTAACCTACTTAATTTTAGTCTGGCTTGAACAAAATGCTGATATATGTTCTCGATCCTTTGAATTTGGTCCTCAAACTGCTACTGGAGGCATCTTTCAGACTTTCTTCTCCATTAGGCAAAGGGAGGGTGTTCTGATTCCTCTAATGAACATATTGTTCGCCCACTCTGCTCATAACACCAAATAGGCAAGCAACACAACAATTAAAATGCAGATAAAATCATGACCTCTACCTCTTTTTAAGAGTTGCAGTGCATTATGTGAAGATACAGAGTCAAAGCATACATGAATCAATTAACTTTGTGGGTTTTGTGATCATCATTACCGACTAAACATTACATTTGCTGTTAGCACTTACAATTATATGAGCAATTGACTTTTGCCAGTAGAAACAAAGCACTACAACTAGGCTACCCAATCATATAGTGCCGAGTAGAAAAGACCTAAAATCATTCAGAGATTTAAGAAATTATGGACTATTTTACCAATGCACTTTGCTCCTTCAGCATATGAAGCTGCCCGATCTTAAAGCATTTAAATGATGCTTTCTCCTTCATTCTCCTTGAGATAGATCTACAATGAGGAACCATTACCTCAAGACATTTTCAGCGTGCTCTAAGGCAGTGACCAAAGAACCAAACTGCCTCAGTTCCACACTAAGCAACTATTACAATTAGAAACTTCTTGTGTATTTCCATGACCTGTAGGTGATCCTGCAGTCCAGCAAAAGTAAGATGGGATTGTAAAATAAATGCAAAAAAAGCAATTATTTTTTGAGAGAACAATCATAGCATAGGAAACAAAATACTAAAAGCTACAATGTCCAGCTTGATGCAAAACAAGATTTTTAAATCCCCAGTTGTTATTGACAATGGCTAAACAGTAACACCAATATCTCTGTTTCCATGGGGTCAAATAAGTCCTTTAAAAAAAATAAAAAAGCTTTTCAAGTATTTAAACATTTAAACATGTTTAAATCAACACAACAAGCATGAAAATGGATTGGTCAAAATCAGTCAGGGCCTCCTTCAGTTGGACTGTCCCCCCAGCCCACCCTGGGAGATGAGAGGGGAAGCAGGGCCACAGGGAAGCCAGTGTTTTTGTAAATTGTTGTAAGCATTCTACATTCTGGGAAGCTTTTAACCTTATTATTTCACTTAATTTCTTTACATTTTTCATTCACCTGTCATCATGCTGCCTCTACGTGTAGACATTTTCTAGAGTTCTAATACTTGTTGGTCCCTCACACATTTTTTTCATTATCATTTATTTCTAGAACAATAGACGACTGTTAGACATAACTAGCCCTACTCTGCAAACAGGGGCCACCTGGTGGACAAACATTGAGTAATTGTAGATATACCAGACAAGGACAATTATTTGTCTTTTGTCAGTTCTTTAAATGGCAATTAAGAGGTGAGTGAAAGAGCTGTGGCTCCCATCAGATTGTCTCAGAAATAAGCTGAGCCATTTTCCCCACCCCAAAATAGGAAATGGCTTAGCTCAGTTCTAAGCCCCTCCCACCCACCCACCGATATGAAAGCTTCATGCAGCCAAGTCAAAATTATGGAGCAAGAGATTATGGGGTCTTGTAAACCCCACTGCTAGATGTACAAAGCTTTCAGGCTCCCATGATCCCTGGATCCAAGTGACAACTTTGCACAGCCAGGAGAGGTCTTTTGTGATGTGTGAAGCAACCCCAAGATTTTATTTTTATTTTAATTTTTAAATCCAAGCTTTGCTTCATTCTTTTACTTCATTGTGATATGGGCTGAATGGAATTGCAGTGTCCACCCCCACCCCCGCCTTCATATCTGTGACAATGTACCGGCCATCTTTTTTTTATATTCAGAGTTATTGATAGTTGTCAGACATTGTGCTCCTGCCTACTGGCCTTCTTCCCAGATATTTCTGACGAAGAAGTGGCCACTGGGTCCCTTATATCAAGCAGAATGAGATGTACTTTATCCTTCACGTTCCCATCATGGAAACAAATGAACAAAAAGGTACAAAAACAATTAAGGAAATGAAATAGAAGAACCAGTCATAAGTAAGAGGTCATGTAGCAGTGGTGTAAACACATATTTCATTTAAATATTGGCAGCCTATACAGAATAAATTCTGCCAAGAGTCAAGTGAGGACAAAAACTGAAATTATGAGTTTCTGTTTTAGAGGTGGGAAGAAGACGAAACAGCAGGGGAAAGGATAATGGAGGCACAGAAACCTGTGACAGCCAGGGACTCAAAGGCACTTCTGGGGGTGATGAGAAACTTGAACATGATTCATTTTAGATCAGCTTTAGGCTGCTAATGCACTTTTAGGCTGCATTAAGAAAACCATAGTCTCCGAGTCATGAAAAGAAATAATTCCACTTTATTCTGCACTACTCAACCATCATATGGAGTGCTGCGTCTACTTTGGGGGCACTGCATTTTTAAAGGGATGAAGACAAATCATAACAGGTTTGGAGGAAGGCAACAAGATGGTCAGCGGTATGGAAAACAAGTCCTATGAGGAAAGGTTGAAGGAACTGGGTACATTTAGCCTGGAGATTAGAAGACTCAGTGGGGACATGATAGCACTCTTCAAGGGCTGTCACATAGAAGAGGGCAAAGACTAGATCTTATGTCTTATGTCAGTGAATTGGCTGGCAGGGACAGGGAAGGGGGGTGAGAGAAAGAGTTTGCCTTCTGTAAAATTGGTTTCTGTTGGTGCAGAAAACTGTCGGTTCAAAGGAGTTGTTTAGTGTGTTGGGGCTCAGAACCCACCTCTGGCTTGTACTCAGTCTTTTGGGCAGACTACTTGACCTTTGTGCCTGGCCACGCCTCCCATAGCAGCCAGGACTATTTCTCAAATTGCCAAATGTGCCCATGGGCCCAAAAAGGTTGCATACCCCTATCTTAGAAGCTTAGGTTACAGGATGGTAGATTTTGGTCAGACATTAGGAGAAACCTCTTAATGATCAGAGCAGTTTGACAATGGAACCAATTACCTAGGGGGGGTGGGCTGTCCCTCACTGGAGGTCCTCAAAGAGATGCTCTATAGTTTATAGACAGCCGCCTGTTGGAGATGATCTAGCTCTGGATTTCCTGCATTGAGAATGCAGGCGGTGGGGAGGTTTAACTAGATGGCCTACTAGACCGCTTCCCACTCTGTGACATGATTCTATGGAATCTGATTCAAGGTTCCTGCAACCTGAAGAGGAGAGGCAGCCATATCTGCAGGCTGCAGCTATGAAAATGCAGCATGAAAATGTTGATCCACATTGGTGTACTCCATTAACTGGCTTACACTGCCCACAAAGGGTGAAGAGCAGAGGAACTCTCAGCTTCTAGAATCCTCCCAGTCTTAGGACAAGCTATATATATAGGCAGACTTGGTGGATCACACTCAAACTAATTCTTCTCCTTGAGCAATGCATCTAAAGTCTGTACAATTGAAATTTCAATTAACTGATAGTCATCTGCCATACAAACTATATGACTTCTAGGCTATAACAGTGGAAGCTGAACAAACTGCATCAAGCGGGCGGGGGGGGGGGGGATTACAATATGTCTATCATCCAGAAACTGTCACACTCCATTTACAAATTTTGTGCAAACATTGTTAATTGCATGCAAATAAAATACAGAAAGTATCCAGAGCCCTCTGACTCATGACACCTGCCTTGGCTTCCCAACGCCCGAACCTGTCGTCCACCCCTGAATTAACCTCCTAACATCCCTTGCTTGTGTGAGTAGCTCAGCCCCTGCGCCTGCGATAAGAGTGTACTTGGAATGCGCCTTCTGCACCGCTGATAATAATGATTCTTTCTGTCATGCAGAGAAAGTGGTCACTGTGGTCATTAAAAGCAGGAGACAGCTGTAAATTCCTAGTTTCTAAGCCTCAATCAGACCATCTTTGCAAATCTCCGTGGAGGAGCCTTTCCAGTACGAGATGAGATGTAACGAGATGGTGATGATTATCTAAGCTGGCAGCAAGACAGCAGTCATAGTAAACAGTTTAACTGCGCTACAGGGCGAGGCACAAACACAGCAGCTACAAATAAAAAAAGTACACTGTGCCGGCTGTCCCAGCACTGGGGCAAAAAAGACCCACAGACAAACAGATTTTGAGGAAAGGATGCCAGCCTAGAACTGAAATAGCAGAGGCAGTCACAGGAGCTTTATTGCTAGATGCACCAAGAGTACTACCCAAGACAGCAATTTGAATAGAAAGATGACTGGGCAAGGCTCCTGTGGGTGAGCAAGTGATTTATGATGGTACCAGGATTTGCCAGGAGACTTAGGAGAGCAGGAAATTGATTTCACCAGGTAGCAGCAAACTAACAGCTAAAGGCTGATTCACGCATACGTGGAAGTGTGCTTTTCCTTTGTTGAGGAAAACAAGCCTGCCTGGGTTTTAAGAACTTCAGAGGAGGCCCTTCTCTTGGTACCACCACCATCAGGGGCATGTTTGGTGGGGATGCAAGAGAGGACCTTCTCTGTGGCCACTCCCAGGCTCTGGAACTCTCTGCTGAGGGAGGTTGCCCCCCCTCTCTGTTGTCCTTCAGCTAGTGCCAGCTCCAGGTTTTGGGGGGGGCTTGCCTTGGGCAAGACACCCTCCACGAGGCCTCTCCCTCAGTGAATATACCTTCTCACTGCCATTGTCACCAGCTGCCTGCTATTGCTCTTCATCCTGTTTCTCATCATTGCTACCACTTGCTTGATTGACAGACAGAGCAAGTAGGCAGTGGCATCTACTGCTCCTCCTTCTCACCAGCACTGTTGTCCAGGCCAGAGTGAGTGAGAGGCAGGTTACAATGGTGAAGAGGAGGAGAAAGTCCAGGGGGCTCTTGTCAGTGGGGACCTACTGGGGTACGGGCCCTTGGCAGGTGCTCAACCGTGCCTTTCTTTGATGCTGGCCCTGCCTTCTGTCAGCAGACAAGGTGTTTATTATTCAGGCTGGCCTTTGGTATATAAGCTGGTCTTTATTTGAAGGGAGTTTTAATTGGTTGGTGCCATTTATTTCTTTTATTGTTGGCTAGGGAATGCTAGGAGTTGTCACTTTTTTCTGTCTCTACATGTATAGGATTGTGCCCTAAGATGTTTTTTTTTTGTTTTAAATGTCCAGCATCCTTTCTAAACTGGCATGGAATGTTTTGAAGAGAAGCTGCTGGGATAGAAAAGCTGCAAGACACAGTGCCAGGAGCAAAGATGTGGCATATTAATGATTCTCCAGACAACACTGGGAAGCCACATAACTGAACCTTGGGGTATTCCAGCATTCTTATTATAACCTATAGAGCACATTAACCGATGCTCCAAGGGCCATTTCATGTGCTACAATTGAAGCTGGCATGTAGAGAGAGGAGACCTCAAAGGTGCACTGAAAATGATTGATTTGGTCCAACACATTTCAAGTCTTGCAATGCTTCTTTCTACCATTGCAATGCACAGTCTTCCTTGGTTTGTGATAGAAGCAGGCCCAAATTAAGTATTTTGTGTCTACCTACTTCCACTCTGTTATGTATGAGGTGCCTACCTACCACTTTCTCCCATGTCAATGCTGCAGAAACACACAGCGCTAATGTTAGAAGCTGCTTTCAGAGTGACATAATATGTATACTGCTTTTCTGCACAAGGCATTTATTGTGCACTTGTGATTCCCTACTCATGGTTGTTTATGGGGTTTTTTAGACAATGTCGTGATCTTCCAATTTTTCAGAGTACTTTCCATTGTTTGTTTGTTTAGAATGGGGGAAATGGAGTAATATATTAGAACAGGGAAAATAGAGCTATTTCTCCTTGTGTATTTGAGCTATTCTGCTATAGCACAGCTCCACCTAGGGGTTATGTAGCAGAAAAGCAAGAAAAGAAGAGTTCTTTGTGCAGAGCTCGGATGTCGGATCTCAATGCTGTGACAAAACTGAAAGTAGATACAGCGATTAACATTCTCGTGTAGAAAATCCCCAAGTCAGGGGTGTTGAACCTCAGGCCTGTGGGCCAAATCTGGCCCACCTGGGGTCCCAATCTGGCCCTCCAAGTGTTTGCCAGATGGCCACACACCCTTCCCCTGGCCCTACCCACTTTCCCCTGACCTTTGGTGGTTCTGATCTTTGGTGGTTTCCTGGCTCTTGCAGTCCCCCACCCCACCCCACACACACACTTCTGAACTGTTTAAATGCCTGTCCTAAGGCTTTGTCACAGGCAATAAGAGCTCTAAGCTAAAATATGCTGGTATTTTTGCACCTGCCTCTTTTGCCATCAGCCCTGCCCACTACTGGAATGTGGCCCTTGAGAGCATCCCCAAAATTGAATCTGGCCCTTGGGCTGGAAGAGGTTCAACTGCTTTGGAAGGACACTGCCAGTCAGAGTAGACAGTACTTGTCTAGATGTACCACTGGTCTGCAGGAGCAGGAACATGGGGAAGTGCAGCTCCAATACTTTTTTTCACAGCAGGAGCAATGATATTATCTCCCGAGAATGATATTTGCCAAAGTTGTAAGCTTAGGATGTTGGTGAACAGGTCTGACCTGGCACATGGTCCCTTCATTAAATAGGCTAGGCTGAAATCTTATGGCTGATCAGGGATCCCAGCCAACTTGCTAACCAATACACCACCACCCTTTCTCACCTCACTATTCTATACTGTCAGCTGATCCTAATAACATGCATATTAAGCTATGTACTGCTGCTCCTTGAGGGGATATTCATTTTAATTTATTACATTTCTATCAATAGCTAAGGCTCTCTAGGCGGCTTATATATAATGGATGAACCCAGCTGCCTGCATTTTTGGACATCCCTTGAGGGGCATAGCTTATAGCTATGCACCCTCTTTGGGGATGTTGCTATGGGGGCTGTCATGATGAGCTCTTGTATCTGGCTGTCTCAGTAGGTATAAGGTAACTTCATACATTATCCCACCATGTATTGTCTACATCCCCATTGTGAGAAACTGAATGTCTGTAGTTGTCATGAGGGTAAAAGAAATAAGGATCAAAAATGTGTTTTGCACAAAGACCATGCTAAAAATAAAAAGCGAAGTAATGATAAAGTGCTTTGCCCTCTAGAAGTGCTATAGAAATTATTAATAAAAGCTGGAAGGATTTTATTTATACTCGGCTAAAGATGCCTGATAAAAGAGAACAGTCATTTTTAGTGATGGGGAGCTTCTATCAGATCCATAGTCAAAAATATTAACAGATTACTGAACTCTGAGGGATTTCTTCCAGCAGTAGAGAAAATGTTGCAAAGGAAGTATCTTTGATTCTACTCTCAAATGGAAGCAAGGCAATCAGAAATAATTTGCATCTAGTCTGAGGACTTTGATCTATTCAACAGTTCGATCTTCACATGTCATGCCAGCACAAACCCTACTGAAATAAATGAGTCTTATGCCAGCAGAGCAGTCTGAAGATTTGATCCTAAGAGAGTACAATGAGCAAAATTAAAGATATTGTAGCAGAACCATTACTAATGAATTTGCTAGATTTGCTGAGGAACTGTTTAGTCTAGAAGTGACAAAGATTCAGCACGTGTAACTATACAGCATGGCCTTATATCAGATGTCTGGCAAGGCCCACAGCTACAACAATTAATTTCTCTAATCTAGCTTTGGTGACGTACATATGCATCATAAGGAACTTTTGTAAGGAAGTGGAAACAATAGAAACTACACCTCTCAGAGTGCAGGATACTGTCCTGACCAAGGTAGCTGGAGCAAGAACGCCAGTGATAGCTGCTAACCCAGTGAAGGTCTGAGGGAATACTGGGGGCTTGTACACTTGCTGTGCCTGATTCACCAGTTGCAGCTGGATCTGCTTCATTCATGGGTACGGCTGGTTCCCCTCCTCATGAGTAGATCCTTGCTCCTGAGTAAACCCTGGGCAAAAGGGTTTTCTGACAGCCAGGTGAGTGTTCTGTCTCCCACCTGTTCCATTGCCATCAGTGTTCTGGTGAGCCATGGATAGGAAAGCAGAATCAGGAACCATGGCAGGGTTCAGGATGGGATCGAAGGATTTTGGGGGGACCTCAGGAGAGGCATCTCTGCAACGGGACTGCTCAGGTTGTCCCGTGTCTTCTGTGGGATTGGGGTTTGCAGAGGAATCCCAATCCTTCTCTAAAGAGGTCTTGCCTGGGCTTGGGTTGGCTAGGCGCCTGACAGGTAGCCATGTTTGGAAAGATCGGCTGCTTCAGGCAAGGCTCAAAGTGTGCATTGCTCCTACCCAGTGCATTGTCTTTCCCAGTGGAGGCTGGTGGCTCCAATGTCAGTGGGGCAGTGTATCCACTTCAGGTTGTAGTCTGAATTTTTAAGGAGCTATCCATGGTGCTGAACCTATTTTGGGATTGGGGCTCAGCACCATGGATAGCTCCTTTAAAGTTCAGACTGAAACCTGGAGTGGATACACTGCCCCACTGACATTGGAGCCACCAGCCTGCACTGGTCTTTCCCTCACTGTGGTCCCACTGGAAAATCATGCATTGGTTGCAAAGTTCAATGCATGTAGAACTGAACAATGTAGACATTTCCCAGATTTGACATGGGTTGATGGTCTGTGTGTTCTTCATGCACATGTGGCCTTCATGCACATAGACCAAATGCACCTCATCTAATGCATGGATGTCCAGTGGGGCCCAGCTGTGGCACTGGTGCCATGGGTGTTGTTATAGCAGACACACAAGGGCATGTGCTCCAAATCGTCTGAACTGTGCTCCAGTACTTTTGAGCAGTCCCAATGACATCGTCGGTCTTAAAACAAGCCTGCCTCTTCCCTCTGAGCTCAGTAGCCTTACAGTGACTAGGAAACCTTAGGTCTCACTCCCTTAGCAAACCAATAGGAGGTGTCACATAAAAGCAGCAGCCTTTTAAACTATAGGAGACATTGCCACCTTTCCTTCCTTCCACAGTCTGATCATTTTCCCCCCTCTCACCCTACTTTGTACTCTTACATGCCCACTTCTGGGAGCTTGCTTGCAATGGAAGTTTGAAGAGGGAGGAGGAAGGGCAGGAAGAGCTCCCTGTGTATACTAGTATTTCATACAGCACCTGATTTTACTGCCCTAGACTGGAACGTTTGGCTTCCTGCAACCTTAAAGAAAAAAACCATAAAGTGCAAGGTATAGAGTCAAAAAGATGCATCTTAGAGAGTTCTGCCAGAAGAAGAAAAAATCATTATTTTTCTATTGGTCTATTTCCAGGGGAGCAACCACTGAGCAAAACTATGTCTCAGGCAGAATTAAGTCTAAAAAACCATTGATCACATGATTGCCTATGATCATATTCTGCCAAGCAGGTGAGCAGCTGTACTTATTTTCAATCTAAAGCAACCTTCCCCAAGCTTCTGCCCTCCAGATGTTTTGGACATCAACTCCCATCAGCCCCAACCAGCATGGCCAAGGGTCAGGAATGCTGGGAGTTATAATCCAAAACAAACATCCAGAGGACACCTGGCTGGGGAAAGCTGATCTAAAAAGTTCTCCCAGTCCTTCGTTCTGGAAGCCCTGCCACATAATAATATGAGAAATCTCCACCATGTTTTTATTGCAAGCTTCACCAAAGCAAATTATAAAATCAAGTTGTCAGGTAAGGGGAAGGTTGGCATTCTTGCGCATGGCAGCATGAATTAAACAAACATAGCCTTTTGCACTCACTTGCATTTGGATACTAAAATCCTCCTCCACAGACCATTCAAGGATGGAAATAGGCTCTGCTCTTCACTGGGGGGGAAATTAGGTACTTTATTTAATGATAACTAAAAATAGCCCCACGGCGTCTTTTTAAGAGATTCCCTGCAGTTATGCCCCTTTTAAAAGGGAGGGATAGCACTCATGTTTGTTTTGAAGTAGAGTAAGTTAATTATTTATGTTCATGTAAACAGAGCGGTGCACTAATCCATGACTCTGTACTTCTGCCCAGATAGATCTGACTGCAGGCTTTAAAAATGGCTCCCAGAGGAAGTTAGTGTCATCTGGATTAATATGCATGTTTAGTGGATAGTAATTCACACTGGAGAAGCACATCACACAGGGACACATAGAATGCCTCTGCGTAGCATAACACAGCAACCGCAATAACAACAAGCTATGCATTACAAAACAAACCAAGAACCCACAATTCTTAGTGATTGCACACTAAACTGTTGGTTAGCATCTCAGTGTCACTTTAGGGTAGCCTTCTCCAACCTGGTGCCCTCCAGATGTTTGTGACTTCAACTCCCATCAGCCCCAGCCTGCATGATCAATGGTGAGGAATGTTGGGAGTTGTAGTCCAAAACATCTGGAGGGCACCAGGTTGTGGAAGGCTGCTTTAGAGAATTAAGTGAAATCCTATCCTTGAGTTATACCTACTGGACAAGGGTAGGGTCATTTCAAAATCTCTTCTGCCAACAGGCACAAAGATATGCTGGAATAACAGATTCACAATGGCATAGCCAGCATACTTACTTATTTATCATAGGTATTTTTATACCACCCTTTAATAAGATTCGCAGGGCAGTTTGCAACAACATTCAGGAGGAAAAAATACAATTCAGCTAAAATAACTAGAAATCAAAAACTAAGAAGGCAGGAAAACACAAGTAACATAAAGCAGTAACAAAGCTGAAAAAAGGTTAAAAGGTTTGGGAAAACCTGTATAAAACAGTCAACATGAGAGACAGCAGCTGGAGCCCCCCACCGAAATAGGAGTCACCAGCCTGGCCTCCCCTGATCCCACCCCTAATGCTGGCATGCCACATCCCATTAGTGATGCTCAGGCCTTCAGTAGTCCGCTTTCAGGGTAAGTATGGTTTTCTGTCCGATGAGAGCACAGTACAACCCAGGGCAGGCAAGGGTCAAGTTCCCAAAGCAGCAACCAAAGATTAGAAAGGCCAGAATCAGGTAGTGTAACCCAAAGCAGACAAGTGGTCAAGTCCCAAGGGCAAAGGTAAATTGAAAAGGGAGCAAAAGCTCAGTGTGTGTGACAGGATTAACTCATGTTCAGGCTGAAAGTCCCAGCCTCGGAGCTGACCTTTGTAGAATCTTGTGCAGATGAATTAGCCCCAGGGTGCTTCCAGACAAAGCTTTGCCCTGCCTCATTCATGAAATTCCACAGGGGGTCCTGATGATTTCATCATCCACTTATAAACTCCCCCCCCCATGTTTTCCCACTGCTTCTTCCATCTTTTTTCTAACCACAGAAAATCCATTGAGAAAGAAAAGACAGAATAGCTGCACAATGCCTTCTGTTAGCACTAGGAACCCCTCCGTCTGGAAGCACCCTCTGCGATGATGATGATGATGATGATGATGATGATGATGATGATGATGATGATGGAGAAGTTTTGCTTTTATGCTCTTGTGGCCTACAAGTATGATGAAGAAACACGGCTCAGTCTGCAAGATTTGTAGCAGAAACCCAGCCCTTATGGTGCAGCAGGCATAATGTTGCATCTGCACTAGTGCGTTTTGAAAGTCTCCTACTGAACTGAATAGACAGATCAGGACGACTATTTGTTTGTTTATTTATTTAAAATGATTGTTTGGCCAGCTTTAAGGGTAGAGGCATACAAGATGAAATCAACACAAAATGCAAAACTAATGCAAAATACAAACCAATGCAAAACAAATAAAATAGAAACATCAGTAAATAAATATTCAATTAAAATGCTATTTAAAAAAAGATAACACCAATAAAACCTGAAGCCCACAGACTATGAAAAGGCCAGTGGGAAACAAGTGGGTCTTCAGAGCGTTCCTGAAGAAGGAAGGGGCCTGACAAACCCTTGATGGAAGCTGATTCCAGAGGTGTGGGGCTGCCACTAAGAAGGCCCTCTCCCTTGTATGCACCAGACTAATTGCCCTTGGCGGGGGGCAGGTGAGAAAGGGTCTGCTGATGACTTTAGCAAGGGGGCAGGCTGGTATGGGAGAAGATGGTCCTTCAAGTAACTTGGGCCCAAACCATTTAAAGCTTTAAAGGTTATGACAAGTACTTTAAATTGGGCCTTTAAACTACCACACACACCCCTCTTCCTTCTTCTCCCCCACAGCCACAGGAGAGGAAAAAATTCTCACCAAGCCTGCAGCAAACCATGGCACACCACCAGCAGTATCTAAGAGCCAGCCAGGGAACACACACATCTCATATAAAGACACAGAGCAGGGAGCTACTGCAGTGATGGAATGCTGGTGAAAGACTGCATTGCACAAAAGGGAGCACTTCTCACAAACCGCAACCAACCAGTGCTAATAGTAAACATAGGATAGCAGATGACCCAACCTTCTCTTCTTGGAACCCACTCATGACTCCAGACACAATGCATGCCAGGGATGGGGACTCGGACTCCAGGACTCGACTCGTGAGTCGGACTGAGTCCCCCCCTCTGACCCGAGTCAGACTCGAGTCCCAGTATTTTTAATGGGACTCGAGACTTGACTCGGGACTTGAGACCAAGGACCCGTGTTCCAAAATCGTGTTCCTCAAATGCAACATGGATAGGTTTTAGGAAGTACAGCAAGTTTATTTTTTAAAATCATTTCCCTAAAATGCAACCTTTCAGACATTTTGGGTTTGGCTGCCTCTGCCTGCCTGTTTGGGGTTCCCAGCCTCCTCTGCCTGCCTGGTCTCTTCTTAAACAGTTCCACAGTTTGAATTGTCCAAGACAAAGGCCTCTGCCTGCCTGCTTTGGGGTTCCCTGCCTCCTCTGCCTGCCTGGTTATTTTGGGTTTGTCTGCCTGGTCTGTTCTTGCCAAAATCAGTGGCAGAGTTTTGAGATAAAAAGGCACACTTGTGCCTAGAATTTATTTAAGCCACACATCTGAAATAGCCTTATTTTGTTGGGGAAAACCCCCATTGATTTTAATAGGGACTCGTGGAGTCAGCTTTGGGAGTGACTTGTGACTCGTAGTCACCATTTTGGACCAAGGACTCGGACTCGAGACTCGGGTCCAAAGACTCGTGACTCGACTCGTGACTCGAAACCAAGGACTCTTCAACATCCCTGATACATGCATCAGGAACCTCCACTGCTGGGCTGTAAGCAGGGATGCACAATCCTCCCTCAGCTCACGCCAAAGGGGTCGAGCATTTGCAAGTGTCCTAAGCAAACGCGTACAAAGCCGCAAACTGTTGTTGCAAGATTTCAGTGCAAACACTTATAAAATGTTCCGTCCACTGGCTCCCCTTTTCCCTGCCCCCAAACACAGGAACATACCCTGGAGCAGGGAAGGGGAAGGCAGCAACAGGTATTCTCCAAACTTCCTTGGAGGGGGTATTCCCACCAGGGATGGGACTACCAGTCCCAGAATCCTTGGCAAGAAAGGGACACTCTCCACACTTCATTCCCACATTGGGAAGAAGGGAGAAATGGTGCATGAAGCATCACTTCCCCACTGGAGATGCTGGGACCGGTAGTCCCCAGGCTGAGTCTCCAGCAAGAAGAAATGCTCCAGCATGTTCTAAGGAATACCCACCACTTCTGCCACCATGTCTGCCTCCTCCCCATGTGTCAAGCTATGTTTCTGGGCCTGGAGGCTGTGCTTGCCTCAAACCTGCTTACAAGCATTTGAGCAGGGGCACTTGCTCTTGTGAGCACTCCTGCTCAAATGTCGGAACACTTCTAGCTGCAAGGATAAAGCACTACATGCAGGTAAGCAACAGAGGTATTGCCAAAACACGTAATTCCTGGCCAGGGCCGGTCCAAGACATTTGTGCATGGAGCAGCAAATGCACTATTGCTCTCAAGGTGCATAGTGGCCTAGGGCAGTCAAGTTATTTTGGCATCTGAGGCAGAAAATCCAAGAAGTGCCTCTCCCTCACCCTAGCAATAAAGACACAATCAATCATAATTAAATAACTAACAATTTATTGCCATCCATATCACTCAAAATCAGTTGCCTGAGGCAGCTGTCTCCCTCTGCGTAGCGCAGGGGTGTCAAACCATTTTCAGCCAAGAAATTGAATTGCAATTTGGGAAGGGTCTCGTGGGCTGCATGCCAGCACTGGGCGATGGTAGGGGCATGGGGCAGGGCTAAGGAGAGAGAAAGCAAAATGGGCAGGGCCAGATGCAATTCTTACCAGTGTGGCGTAGTGGTTAGAGTGTTGGACTGGGACTCAGGAGATCCGGGTTCTAGTCCATGCTTGGCCATGAAACTCACTGGGTGACTTTGGGCCAGTCACTGACTCTCAGCCTAACCTACCTCACAGGGTTGTTGTGAGGATAAAATGGAGAGGAGGAGGAGGATTCTGTAAGCCGCCTTGGGTTCCTTGCAGGAAAAAAGGCGGGGTATAAATAAAATAAATAAATATATAAACAACCAATTTGGACATTTCCCCAACAAGCATACAGAACAGTCTGCTCTGGAGGTAGCCCCAGCGCAACAGTTCTCATGCCTACAGAGCACAGCTCAGTTCTTTGCTGGGGTGCATGCAGCCCTTCAGACCACCAGGGGACATCCATCCCATGGGCCAAAGGTTCCCCATCTAGTGGTAGAGCCGGCCCTGATCCTGGCTCAGAAATACAAACCTTGGGAGCTCATAGCTGTCATCTCAAAAACAAGGCCAGAAGTACAACCCCATGATTTTTCTCTGGCTTCTATTTTAATCAATTCCTTTCCCCTCTTCTCCCTCACTCCCACCTAGCCCCCAAACCCTGCTCCCTGCTCCAGATTTTCTACTCGATGGTTCACTCTGTGCACCATCGAGTGTGCACAGAGTGAACCCCTCCCTAACACTCCCAAGTTCAGAAACTGCTGCAAGTTACTAATAACAAACCAGCGATAATTGCCAAGAGCAGCTTCAAACATTAAAGCAGTGTTTCTCAACCTTGGGTCCCCAGATGTTTTTGGCCCACAACTCCCAGCATGCCCCAGCCAGCTATGCTGGCTGGGGCATGCTGGGAGTTGTAGGCCAAAAACATCTGGGGACCCAAGGTTGAGAAACACTGCATTAAAGTGACTAATGCCAGTTTAACAGAGCATATATATATATATATTAGTTGCTATATAAAATAAATTGTAATGATAGCTTTCGTTATTATAAACAGTAACATATGTGAACTCATCTAAAGCAGGAGTGGGCAACTTGATGGTTGGCCTTCAACTCCCATCAGCCCTAACCAACATAGCCAATGGTGAGGGCTGATGGGAATTGTAGGCAAAAACATCTGGAGGGCCACCCTTCCGCAAAAACATGCTGCCAATAGGAGTAATCTAGGAAGGAGTAGAGAATTATTAGTAATCATTGTAAAATATTAAAAATTATGTATTTGACATTGAAGTCAGTGAAGATTTACCTGCAGTCTTTTTTCAGTGGACAAGCCTGATCCATGCTGTAGTATTCCATCAGAAGTTAGGCTATAAGAAGCTGTCTTATATTGAGCCAGACCACTGGTCCATCTAGCTCAGTACAGCATTGTCTACACTGATTGGCAGCGGTTCTTTAGGGCAGGGGTCCCCAACGCGGTGCAGCAGGCGCCATGGACCTCCAACAGCACCCATAAAGCTCTCTACTACCTGTCTCCTTCAAAAAATTATTTTTATTTTTTTAAAAAAAGAACTTGAAAAACATTAGGACACACACCAGGTTCTCTTTCCTATTCCTGAACCTGCCACTGATCAGGTGTTCAGTGGGCAGAAAAAGTTGCTTCCGGGCCCCACCCAATCTTCTTCTGTTCACATAGACCTTTCCCCTTTGATCTCTATCTCTCCACTCTCAGCCTCTAGCCTTGGTATTTCTCTCTACCCAACATCCTCCATGGGAGCCATTTTATGGTGGTGCCCACTGCAGTTTCTCAAATGTGCTCATGGGTTCAAAAATGTTGGGGACTCCTGCTTTAGGGTATCATACAGGGGTCTTTCCCAGCCCTACCTGGAGATGTGAGTGATTATACCTGGGATTTTTTGAATGTAAAGTATGTGTTTTACCACTTAGTTATGGCCCTTCCCAGTTGCTGCTTTAGGGGCTAAATGATTCCTTATTAGAGCATCCTGGGTTTGGCAATAATTTGGATTGTTTTTCACAAAGATCTCTTAGTTACACTAGATAAATCCCCTCAGCCTCCATGACCTTTCAAATACACAGCTTGTAAACAGATAGCCATGTTATTTGCTGCCTCTTTCTCCATCCGTGATTATTGTATTCCTTTTGGAGTTATGTTCCATTAAGGAACACATACCACCAAGATCAATAGTTGGATCTTCATCTGTTTTAAGTTTATTCCCTCAAAGGCCTCAAAGACTGAAGAGTTCTGATGCAGACAGCTTCAACTATGAATCTTTTTTTCTGGTTATATGCGTTTTATCATCCCAAATCAGAGATGATAAACTCATAATTTTTGTAACTTTTATGGTGTGTGTGTGTGTATAAGAGAGGGAGAGGGAGAGTTGAGAAAATGGCACACACTCCACTCTGGAATAAATGCAAAGATTTAAATGGATCTGCAGCTGGTATCTCCTGCCAGGCAAAAAAGCTGGCCATAGCCATTTGACTCTCTGAGCAAAAAGATTATACAAGCTCCTACACACACACACACACACATACAAAGAGAGAGAGAGAGAGAGAGAGAGAGTCTTTACTCCAGGGGTGTAGGCGGGGCCGGCATCAAGGGTAGGCATGGTTGGGCACCTGCTGAGGGCCCACACTCCAGCAGGGGACCACTGACAAGAGCCCCCAGACTAGTTCCTCCTCCTCCTCCTCCTCCTCCTCCTCCTCCTCACGATGGCAACCTCCTTGTTCACCTGCCTCTCACTTGGGCCCAGACAATGGTGGTGGTGAGAAGGAAGAGCAGTAGATGCCTACTTGCTCACTGGCTCTCGGCCTGTCCAACAAGCAAGTGGTAGCAATGGTGAGGAGGATGAGGAGCAATAGCAGCTGGTGACAATGGTGGTGAGAAGGTAGATTCTCTGAAGGAGGGGGCCCATTAAGGGTGTCTTGCCCAAGGGGCCTCAGAAATCTGAAGCTGGCACTGGGTGCAGAATCTCAGGTCAGGCAGCCAAATCTGGCCCACCTGGGATCCCAATCCAGCCCTCTGGGGTTTTCTAGATGGCCACGCCCCTTCCCCTGGCTCCATTCCCATTCCCTGGACCTCTGATAGTTTGGTGGTTTTCCAGCTTTTGTGCAGTTTTTCATTCCCATTCTGAAAGGTTGAAATACCTAACCATCCTAAGGCTTGGTTACTGGCAGTAAGAGCTTTAAGCTCAGGCCAAAGTATGTTGGGCCTGATGCCTTTGGCCCTGCTCCTTTTGCCTTCAGCCCTTCCCACCACTAGAAGGTAGCTCTCAAGAACTAAATGGGACTTGCTGAGTAAACATGCATAGGATTGCACTGTCAGTCATTCATTTTTACACTGCTGAGATGAGTGCTCTGCATATCTTTCCTATACTCATCAGATTGTGTAATCAAACCAGGGTCTCATTCACTTTCCCTTTCCACACTATTATTTTACTCATTTTGAAATTGAAAGTGACACTGCCAAGTAATTTAGGCCTCACAAAAATATATATAATAAAGCTAAGAGCTTAAAAACCCTAATGAGATCAAAAATGCTTTCATAACATTATAATAAAAATGTCAGAGAAAATGAGAACTAAGTAAAATTGATTCAGATCTCTGTTCCACATATCCAAACCTTCTAAACTCTGAGGCCCTGATCCAACTATACATGTGAACAGCAGCCAACTGCTATGCATGGACCTCCCATCATTCAGAAGTCCCATCCAGCAACTGGGATTATACATGATAGATTTCAGATTACTGGTGATAGCATCAGTCATCTGTGTGTGGACAGGGACAGGAGTGAGTCCAGTCCCTTATTCTCCCTCCAACCTTGCAAAAAGATTATATTTGTAATTTTGCTGAAAATTCTGGTGGGGTTGTGGGAGGATAGCCCTGTATTTTTGAGTGTTGTGAAATGCACTCACAGCAACTGCTTGCACTCACAGCTCTTCTTTCAGGTAGAGAAACTTGTGTGTATAAGTCTAGTTCCTTGTAAATATTATGCCACAACCTGAAAGTAGTAGAAGCAAACAAATGAAGGAGGCAGAACACCATGTTAAAGCAACCTCAGAGCAGAATATTAACTTTTCCTTCTTGAAGCAAGTGATTCAGACCATACATTTCAGAGAAAGACAGCTCCACAGGCACTAGCAAATCTGACCCAGAAGGGAAAATATTCCTAACATATGCCAAAGATGGCAGTCAGACTCTGACAGGAAGCAAAATCTGTCCACCCAGTGCGACCAACAAAATTTTCTGGAACAACATCTTCACCCCCATCAAACTGTGGCAGTTCAAACTGCACAGGGGGCAGGGGGCCAAGAATGGGAGGAGGACACTATGAGGAAAGCAAAACCCTTTCTTGAACCCAGAAAGAAGTGTTTTCTGTGCAGGGGTGAGCAACCTGTGGCCTTCATATTAATTTTAAATGCCTCTGTAAGCAAACAGTTCAGACCTCTGGAAAGAGATGCATCCCTCCCCTAGCAGCCTGCTGGGCAAGGAAGAGGAGGGGGAGAAAGGGATGGGGGGAGAGAAAAGGGGGTGTCAGAGAGAGAGGGAGAGAGAGTGTAAAGGTGGTGGCCTGCCCACTTTTGGTTCTAGCCCTGCCTACTACTGGCTTCTAACCTGCCCACTCCTGACATGCAGCCTCCAACAGATTACCTCCAAGTGACTGTAGTCCTCCAAAAAGAAAAAAAAGTGAAAAAGTTCCTCAATCCTCCATTACAGAATATGTTAGGGTTGTCAGAGAAATCTGCAACAGACTCAAATGAGTTTGGATTTCTATGACTCTGACCTGCAGACCAGCTTTTCCTGGGTCACACAGATTCCACAGACTTGCAGACCTTTCTTTTTTTTTTTTTTTTAAACTTTCTTGTATGCAAATGTAACCATGTACTTGTATGCAAATTTAACCATGGAGAAATATGGGGGGGGGGGGGAAACACTTGACTGAAAATGCAGATTTTCCACACACACACACACACGCACACCATACACTAAAGTGTGAAAATGCACATTTTGGAGGGATTTCTTTATTTTGGGGGAATTTGCACATTTTTGGAAGTGTGAATGTATTTGCACAAAATCTGATTTCGTCAATGAGTGGAAGACAGAATGAAAGGCACCTGAAAATCTGCAAAACACAGACAGAACAGATTTAATGAAGTCCGTACATCCCTAGAAAAAGTATAAGATGAAGACCAAGGATGGTAGCCCTAGTTCATGAAATCTAAGCCACTGTGAGAGATTGTTTTGGGGTGGAGACCCGGATGGACAGGCTCCCAATTTTGCTCCACTTTCAGATTATCGTGGCATTCTGGAAATGGGTGAGGGTGCAAGGGTGGGGACAAGCAGTGCATCCAAGTGGTAGAAGCTGCTATATAAATGGCCTGGGGGAGACAGAGAAGAGAGAGGCAGGGAAGAGTGAGAGCTGAAAATCCCAGTTGTGATGAGGACCAAAGCAAGGCTGTTTTCCTGGGGGCTGGTCGAGCTTACAGGGAAAGGAAATAGATGCATCGAGCTGTGGAGGAGGTATAGTAAAAGCTTTGACCTATGTGATGGGTTAGCCCTCCCTAAGCCACGGTTGCAGCAGGGAGATATTTAGCTCTCTCAAACATTGCAGAGTTGTTAAATTGGCTCGGGGTGGTGGTGGTGGTGGTCTTAATTTTCACAATCACCTTTCAACCCCTATCAGTATTATGCAGAATAAATGTAAATTTTTCTTGCATGTAGTCCACACTTCTTTATCTATGGATTGCAATGTCCATTGTAGAGACACTGTAGAGCCAGTGTGGCATAGTGGTGAGAGTGTTGGACTGGGACTCGGGAGATCCGGGTTCTAGTTCCTGCTCGGCCATGAAACTCACTGGGTGACTTTGGGCCAGTCACTGACTCTCAGCCTAACCTACCTCACAGGGTTGTTGTGAGGATAAAATGGAGAGGAGGAGGAGGATTTTGTAAGCTGCCTTGGGTTCCTTGCAGGAAAAAAGGCGGGGTATAAATATAATAAATAAATAAATCCCCTTTTCCAAGCACACTATTTCACTCCTGAGAAACTGCACTGTCCTGTCCCCCCCGAGAGGGGATTCCTTGCTATTGTGCTTGCTGTGTTGGATGTGCCTGAGCAAGAGTTATGAATGTACAATGCAAGGGATATCTTGTGTGAAGATATAATATTGTTAGATATATATAGATATACAGTCATGCCTTGGATTGAGAGCATAATTCGTTCCGGTAATGTGCTTGTAATCCAAAACACTCTTATATCAAAACGAAATCCCCCCCAAAAAAAAATTGTACAGATATTTTTTAATTTAAGCCGTACTACAGTACTTGTATTGCAAGACGTTGCTTGTATATCAAGTTAAAAAAAAAATTAAATAAATATTTAAAAATTTGCTTGTCTTGCAAAATGCTCTCAAACCAAGTTACTTGCAATCCAAGGTATTACTGTAGATATAGATACAGCGATAGAGATAGATATGGAGATAGATAGATAGATAGATAGATAGATAGATAGATACCTTGGATTGAGAGCATAATTCATTCCGGAAAGGTGCTTGTAATCCAAAACACTCTTATATCAAAGCGAGTCTCTGGCGGGCATGAGCGGGGCCGATTTCGGCCCGCTCGAGGCGAGCGGTTACATCCCTACACTACTTGTCTTGCAAGACCTTGCTCGTTTATCAAGTCAAAATTTTAAAAAATATTTTGCTTGTCTTGCAAAACACTCTCAGACCAAGTTACTTGCAATCCAAGGTATTACGATAGATAGATAGATAGATAGATACCGTAGATAGATAGATAGATAGATAGATAGATAGATAGATAGATAGAATTAGTGGAGAGCAGCCCAATTCATCTTCAACCCCTGTAAATCATGTCTATACCGTTGTGTGTACTTAGTATTTTAAAAGTACCAGAGGTTTATTTGTTCAAAATCAGCACCCTCACTTGTGGAATTCCGGCCCATGAGTGCTCTTCCTGTGATGGTTATCTTTTTCAAAGTGGCAACTGGGCAAAGCCCTGCAGCAATGCCCCTCTAATTAGTATCAGCAACTAAAGTCCTCAGGGCCAAATCCAGGCCTGGACATGAATCAGTTTTGCCCTCATGAAACAGGTATAGGTATGGCAATGGTGACAGATCACTCTGGAAGTGATTGGAGCCCTGGCCCAACCATCCTCCATCTTCTTCTTAGGGTTGCTCTCCAATAAAGCAAGCTGCGAACCAGGCACTCTGCCAATTTATTATTTTGTGTTGGACTGGAGTAATTTGAAGGGGTGGGTGCACAACCTCATGGCTATTCCCTGCAGCAAGGCTATCCTGTCCCATCCTTAGCTTAGATGACAATGGGCTACCATCGTTTAATAGTAGTTTAACTGTTTAAACTAGTTTAAGCGGGCAGAGCTGGCCGTGTGGCATACAAAGCTATGCTCTCCAACATAGGGGAACAGCCAGGGAGTTCAGGAGGAACAGCCAGGGAGTTCAGGAGGAACAGCCGGGAGCCGCCCCCCTAGCATCTACTGAGGCAATTGGTTCACTCTGCCTAATGGTAGGGCTGGCCCGGCGATCAATGTTGCTGTCAATAGATTGCTATTTGAGATGCAGCACAGATGTACATGATGGTGATCTGTGCCATGATAAGGAAAAGAACCCTGGCAAAAGAGAATAAAAAGGTCAAGAACTTCGGCTTTTCAGGGGGAGAAAGAGGGGGAAAGACAGAAAATAAAAAGGAAGAGAAAGGGAAAGGAAATTGGATCAGAAATCCATACAATTATTCTACTTGTCGTGCTCTAACGTCTCATATACTTCAAGTCAGAACTCTATATAATGCCATGATGTCTTTACAACCACTGGGGTTTCATGGTTAAGGACAAGTTCATCTCCTACTGTCTCCTGCCAATTGGGCTGGTGTGATATACAGTTCGATCTTATATGATTAAAGTTCAGCTGCACCTGCATATACACTAGTTTGCTTTTCACTGGAGCTGCCAAAGTGGCATCCTCTGCTTTACAAATGGGTCTGATCGAGCTGTCTTCCACTGCCTCAGAGCCTCAGGGTTGTGCTCTCTAAACAGTTAAGATGCTGCACTATTATTCTGAAGAATAATAGTCTAACTGGGGTTTTGATCACAAAAACCTGCAGCCCATTTTTCTACATAAATACATGACTCAAGTTTTCTTATATACTGACGCTCTTTACTTCTTGCATTTATAGATCACTTCATAGGCAATGTCTCAGAGTTTACTTCTTATCTGAACACTTCTTTATAGTGTGAGGCCAATAGTGGTCTCTCTCTTCCTCCCCGCCCAAAAAGAAAAAAATCCATAAGGATCTCATTTGCCATGTGTTCCCTTAACCATTGTGATAGATCATACTTATCTGTAAGTATTGATAGAACTGAAGTGGGTAACCTCCCTGAAAGCTCTTGTAATTTCCCAAAAGATTGCATTCTGTTATCTTTAATTACGTTCCTATTCTTTGTCGTATTTCCTTGTTCCCATAGCATGAAACTGTGTCAATCTGGAAATGAAATGGTGTTCTTCTAAATCACAAAAGATAATAGGAAGAGAGCTAGACATGGTTCCCTTTTAAATTTATCCCAGGTTGTTTTTTTAAAATAGCACTGAGTATGAAATGATCTCCAGTTACCCTGTGGTTTATCTTTCTTCTTTGCCTACTGCTAGGAATCCACTGAATGCCACCTAGAAGAAGAAAAATTGAGCAAAATTAAGATAGGAATATAGGAAGCTGCCCTATATAAAGTCAAACTTTTTGTTCATCTAACCCAGTATTGTCTAGGGTGGCTGTGTATCCTCTTTTACAGAGAGTCCTTTGTTTGAAGGGCTGTCCAGTTTTAAATTCCAGTTTTTAAATAAAGAACCCTGGGAAGAGGCCATAGTTCAGTAGTAGAGCACATGTTTTACATGCAGAAGGTCCCAGGTTTGATCCTTGGCATCTCCAGGTAGGGCTGGTAAAAGTCCTGCCTGAAACCTTGGAGAGTTGCCGCCAGTCAGTGTCAACAATACTGGGCTAGATGGACCAAATGGTCTGACTCGGTACAAGGCAGCTTCCCATGTTCCTGTGTAACGGGGGCCCATCCACAGTTAGCACCAGACAGCAATCTGAATAGGCCGGCACACAGGTCACCTGGTCACAGCATTCTACATTGCATTGGTGAGTTGTACTGTATTTCTATTCAAATTACAATAAAATGTGTCTAAATTTGCACCTACGTATATGAACTGCATATAAATTAACACATGAAAATTTATGCAAAGCAGTGTCCTCTTTCGGGATGACTCATAAGCGGCCACCCTATGTCTGGCAGCAGCCCTCTAGGGCAGTGTTCTCTGGGGCATGCTGGGAGTTGTAGGCCAAAAACATCTGGGGACCCAAGGTTGGAGAACACTGCTCTAGGGTCTCCAGTAGACGTTTTGACTGGAGAGACATCAGGAATTGAACCTAAGACCTTCTGCATGCAAAGCCTGTGCTCTACCCTGCCTATTTTATGATGCCTTTAAGATGTTTTTAAGATGTTTTAAGATGTTCTAAAATGTTTTTAAGATGTTTTAAGGCATTTTAATAGTATGCGTTGTGTTTTGATTAGTTTATGTATTTTATATTTTTTGCTGTTCCCCGCCTTGATCTAGACAGAGAGGCGGGTAAGAAATAAAATTATTATTATTATTATTATTATTATTATTATTATTATTATTATTATTATTACCCCTGTAGTCTTTCCCCAAGTAAGCACAATTTTTAAATACAGGCAGTCCCTGAGTTAAGAATGTCCAACTTACAGACAGCCCATACTTAAGAACGGACTTCTGGATTCCCCAGCGCTACGTCGTTTATGTAAAGTACATAGCGTAGTATACTACACAATTTGCGTAAATGCCAATTTTAACATATAGAACGCTATGCTGTTCCAACTTGCATACAAATTCGACTTAAAGACATTCTTACGAACGGAACTCGTTCGTAACCTGGGGACTGCCTGTATAAAAATGATTAAGGCCTCAATCCTATGTATGTTTAGACAGAAAAAAAAGTCCTACAACTCGGGTGACACTGGGAGTTGTAGGGCTTTTTTCTGTCTAAACATGCATAGGATTGCATCCTAACTTTGTCTATTTTGTACCTTTGTTCACCCTGGCCAAGACCCAAGTTGGAAAGTAGCCACAGCATTCTTTGATCAGCATCACCAGTTTCCCTCAATCCCTCATGCTGTCCACAACATTTCATTGTATGTAACTGGCCATTTGGTTAGTGTTGTATGCTCAAGGAGTGACCCAGGTGTTTGTGTTGGTTGATTGCTTTTAGCCTTACCAGAAAGACTTGATTAAAGAAATCAGGAAAAGTATAATGTTGGTGTTCCCTTTGATTTTCTCAAAATACACTACCACTTCAAGGCCAATTCATCTCCTAGCATTGTGCTCTGGTGAAGAACTTTGCAGACTGGTCTGCCTATTGCCATTTTTCCAGAAGAAAGTTACAAAAGTGTGAATGGAGACATGACTATCTACAAAAAATCAGTATTCTGGAGGAAATGATAAATTAAAGAAGAGGGGAAGAGACACTGGGATCAAGGACTGCTGAACTGAAGATGGCTTCTCTCGTGAATAAATCTTGGCAGGTTTGCAGCCTATCTTTGCACAGCTGTGAATACTTTCAGTGCTTAGCCATAAATAACACCATAACTTGCCGTTTAAGCCCAGTCAAGATTAAGAGACAGCTCCATTAAAGGTCAATACTCAGCCAGTTTATAAAGCAAATAGAAAATAGATCTTGACCATTGGTAATGCAAAAAGGAGCATGTGCAACATTGTTTTCAGGCAAACTGAGGGCCAGCTTCTATGACGTTTTGTATCATTATGTGCCACACTCATTTGTTATTCCAAACCTCCCTTTGGCTGGTAGGGCTTGGCTGCTTACAATTAATGATAACTAACAGACAATCAAGACAATCAAGATCACCTCAGCCATCGTACCAATCATTAGGATGGGGATAGCTTGTGAGTGAAACTCATTGGCGTAAACACAGCTCTACATTTTCTCTAGCCTGGAGCACCAAGAGTGTTGCTCTTGCTTTGGGACTGCTCTGTTTTGTGCCTAGTGCCATCAGCCTGTGAGTCTGCTGGTTTGCCATTTGTTCAACCTGTATTTGCAAAGAAAACCATTTCTTACAACAACAAAAAAGTCATTGTGGGTTGCCATTACATGCAAACCCTGCACTATGGTTTAACTATGGGTTGTTAACCGTGAACTACCCAGAATTCACAACCCAACAACAAACCATGGGTTTTCTTCCTGGGTTATTTGTGGTTAACAACCCATAGTTAAACCATAGTAAAGGGTTCACACATAACAACAACCCACAATTCAACAACAACAACCCACAATTCAACAACAACAACCCACAATTCAACAACAACTCATACTCAATCCATACTCTGGGTTGTCATTAGGTGTGAACCAAGCCAATGTAGCCAATACATTCTCATCCAAAAGAAAACTAATTTATACGTTGTATAAATTGTATTTTTATTCTTTCATTTGATATTGAGCTCCTGCTAGGGCCATTTTACTGTAGATGTTCCATAATAGCATATTAGTTATAGACTAAGAAATATAATTAGTGAATTCCTTTGTTTCTTTAGTTATCTTGATTTATTATTATGTATGTTGTTCTTTTTGTTGCCTTTATTTTGTTGACTTTATTTAGAAATAAAATAACTTTTCATGATTAAAAAAAGAGAAAACTAACCCTGGAAAAAGTTCCCAGGAACTCCCCATTGCTCAAGGAAGTAGGTAAATGAAGTGGTATTATTACTTATGAATAAGGCACATAATGTTAAATCATTAATATTTGTTAATTAGTGTGGCCAATATCCCAACCCTAAATAATTTCTTTATGATATGCATATTCTTTGTTCACAGAGGAGAGGACAATTTTCACGGTACAGTCATGCCTTGGATTGAGAGCGTAATTCGTTCCGGAAACATGCTTGTAATCCAAAACACTCTTCTATCAAAACGAAATCCCCCCCAAAAAAAGAATTTGTACTGAGATTTTTAATTTAAGCCGTACTGCAGTACTTGTATTGCAAGACGACACTTGTATATCAAGTAAAAAAAAATTAAATAAATATTTAAAAATTTGCTTGTCTTGCAAAACGCTCTCAAACCAAGTTACTTGTAATCCAAGGTATTACTGTACTCTGCTAAGACTATAAAGTTGATTAATATATTAAGGACTATCTTAAATTATTGTACCAAAAGATAGTATGTGTGCATCTGTCAGCTGCTAAATTCTTCCCTTTTTTATTATTTGCTTTGTTCTGCAGCTGAAATAAATTCTTCAACATTTGTCTCCTCTAATACTATTTAATATCCATACAGGGCTGCTTGACAGGTAAAGATCACAGAAAATTGCCTCCTTGTGATAAGATTTACCCCTCCCTCACACACATAGACATACACACACTACACCAAAAACCACAATCCAACATAGAATTAAGTGCATGGATTAGAAGCCCATTGAAATCAATGGGCTTAAATGTGCTTATCTCTACATTAGATTGTGGCCATAATGCATCACACTTCCTACTTCCTCTTCACAGAAAGTTGATCCACACCAGCAATGGGGCATGAAGACGTTCTGTGAGATGAAGAACGTGAAAATTGAAATTAGGATTGATGTATTAATTTGATTTTATTTAATCAACCTGTCAGTCCAAGAAAAGACCCTGACATGACTTAAAATGCATCTCAAAAAATCAATTGACAATACCATTAAAAACAGAAACCATTAAAACAAATGCATTGCTCTTAATATAATGTTATAGCCTTGGTGTAGGAAAGTCAGCATGTGGCCTCCATGTGATAAACCATGTGTAGATCAGTTCAATGTGCCCATACTGTCCTGAGCACATTACAGGATCATCGCTGGAGTCCTTTCCCAGCACCACTGCTCACTCCAGTCTTCACAATTACATTGAAGTATTTTTGAAGTAAGAGCTCATCCATGCTTTATGGTGGCCCCCACACGAGTGCCACAAGAGTGTGCACGGTTTACACTATATTTGTGGCCAAGCCAAAGACTCACATAAGATGGCATAGGTGTGAACCAGTGCCTCCACATAGGGACTATTCAGCCCCTGCAATTTGCACAACTGAAACTGCATTTTCCACCACAATCATGTAAATTGCGAAAGACACTTATACAGCTCTCATGTGAAGGTACCTGTTCACATAAATAGTGCCTCAAAAGTGAGTGGAGTCTATCCATAAACCATGCAAGGTCGGCGCCAGGGGTCAGCATCATCAGGCACCTGCTGAGGTCCACATCCCAATAGGGGCCAGTCCCTGAAGCCTGCTGCCCCTTCTCCTCTACCTCCTTGCTGTTGCTTCCTGTTCACCTTCTCCCTCCATGGGAGCATGCAGTGAGAGGACCATTAGAAAGAGCATCAACCTCCACATGCTTTGGTCCTAGAAGGAGAGGCAAGCAAATTGGCAATAACAACAAAAGCGAGGAGGGGAGCCCACTCAGGGAGAGGGGCTCGCTGACAGCATCTTGCCCGAGCCCCCTTCCAACCCAAACTGAAATGAGCACTGGCCCTGTTGAGTCCCTAGGTGCTCTCATGGAGGCCATTGTTAAAGATGAACCAGACCAAGTACCATTGATTTCACTGGGATCTATTTCCAATAAGTGTGCTGGAGACAGCAGATCTAGACTTCCCTTACAGAAATCTAAGCCCAGATGCCATTACAAGTCCTGCCAAGACACCTTTTTTTGCCTCCTGTACTCTTGGTGCGAATGTTGCCAGAATCTATATACGGTAATTCCCCACATCTCATATCAGAGTGAGCTGGACTGAAAATCTACCTGCAGTGTGACTGGACATATCTTCCTTATTGGATGGCAGCAATCATTTAATATATCACTTTCAAATAAATCTCGACTGCTGGTGGAGCTGGGGGGGGGGGGGTCCTTCCAATCTTGAAAATGTTAAAACTGCACCAGAGTATCATTCAATCAAAGTTTTCCACTCATCCAGCTGTCAAAAACATATTGGGAAACTCAGGCCTCAGCTAAACTCTTTCTCATGAAAGATGTGTGAGAATTAATTTACTCTGCCTGTGTCTGAGGCCAAGCAAGATCTACCGAGCAATAGCCTTTGATCTGCTTTCAAAGCTATTAAATGTATCCATACAAGTTTTCTGTCAGGGTTGCTACCCATATAATGATTTTGGATGTTTCTTCCGAATCCCACAAAGGGACGTTTCACCAGTCATAACTAAAATTATTTCCGTGTAAACACAAGAAAGAAAAGGGAAGACATAACATTTGATTTTGCTTTCATGTGTTCTTCTCTATTTGTCTTCTAAGACTTCTGAAGCTACTCCATCCTCCAGAGCTTCATGCTCATTGTAAGTGAGAGCAGGTGACTGAATTTTCAAGTTTGTGTTGTATGAATATCTATCTGGTCGAGGGGTTAACAGGACTGGAAATTTTCATACTAATTTTGGCAGAAAGGATCTGCTATACGTACATTGGAATGCTAATACCATTTTTGCTGAGTATTTTGAACAAGCATGCTCAAATAGCTTCATCTTTTGTTAGAATACCTACAGGCAATGCAAATTAATGCTGTTCTATTGCTTTTTGTCTCAATCTATATATTGTTTCTTCTTATGTTGTCCGATGTTCTTGTTCATACTGTCTCCTTTAACTCTGGACATAACACCTCATTATTCTGGTCCGAGGTTGCTTGCTCAAATGAATTTAGCTTTTGTTGTAAGATTCCACCAATAGTTTCAGTGCCAACAATGCATAGCCTTTATTGACGTCTGAAGGGCTTGAATCAGAGGATTGAGAGACACTGTGGATGTCACTGGAGAACTCCATTGTCATCACTCATTTGGTCATAGGGGTAGCACTGTAAGAGTTTAGGTCAGTTCAGACATGTTGATTGTGTTTTTTATAACATATAGTTCACTGGGGCTGAATCTTTTCCCCTTGCTCTTTTGCCTGGCAATCACAAAGCAATAGAAAAATGATTTATTAGTACTAAGATATTAAGTTCATAGATCGTTTTATGCTGATGTTTTGTTTTTCTTTTAATTTGTGATGCATCTAAAGAACAGGTTGTTCTGGAAAATATAGTGAACTCAGGTAGCATTTCATTGGCCTTTGCCTATCATTACAGAAAATCAAGGTATTATTCATAGTTCCGTGGCTTTATGCTCTCCATGTGTCCTTCATTTTTTTCTTCCCTGGCCATATCTGCATATACATGTTTAATAAAGAGCCCTGAAATTGGGGGTTTTGTTTCCAAAGCTACTCACCACCTCTCTCATAATAGTAGAACATGGGATGATCCCATGAAGTGGCAGATTCAGGACAGATAAAAGGAAGTACTTCTTCACACAGCGCATTCATTTCCACAAGATGTAGTGACGGCCATCAATTTGGAGGGCTTTAAAAGGGGATTGGACAAATTCATGGAGGAGAAGGCTATCGATGCTACTAGTCCTGATGGCTCTATGCTACCTCCAGTATCAGAGGCAGTATGTCTATGTACACAAGTTACTAGGGAACATGGGCAGGAGGGTGCTGTTGCACTCATGTCCTGTTTGTGGGTTTCCCATGGGCAGCTGCTTGGCCACTGTGTGAACAGAATGCTGGACTAGATGGACCCTTGCATCTTCCCAGCATCTCTCGCTTCTTTTAAGCTAGATTTTACCAATGCGGGAAGGTGTTTGAGTTTTCCATCATCAGTTGTGTACTTCAGCATGCAGCTTCTCAGATGGAGGGGGGACATCTCCAATGACCTTCAGCTGTCACTTCTCCAGCTTCCATAACCAGGGAACAGCTCAACCGGAGGAAGGTGTGTCATGGCTGTCAATACCTTCCTATTCCACCCCACCCCAAAGCTTTTGCATCTGTGACAATCCAGAACAGCAAGAGGAAAAGAAGAGGAAGATATATTCTAGGGCAGGGATGGGGAACCTGGGGTCCTCCAGATGTTGTTGAACTACAACTCCCATCCTCCCTGGCCACTGGTCTTGTTGGCTGGGGCTGATGGGAGTTGGAGTCCAACAACATCTGGAGTGCCACCAGTTTCCCATCCCAGTTCTAGGAGGATAGGAAAGAAAAGTAGCAATCAAAAGGGGGGGGGGGACCTTCGGTATTGTCTGTTAAACCTTGATTACTAAATTAAGGTTCCACACAGGTGCTGGTGACTTAACCAATTTATATCCAGTTCCCTGGCAGGGTTCCTATCACAAGCCTGCACACAGTTTTCCCTAGTACAAAAGGGAGGAGGTAAGTCTGGATGCTTGGCTGCATTATACTTAAGGGGACAGTGCACAGTTAATTCACTGTACCTGAATACATCACACTCCCCACTGCCTCCTTAAAGTGTTTTTCTCTTGATTTTCATAGGTAGGAATTCTTTCCTGCTGAGCAACTCAAAAGTAAAGGCAACTGCATGAGATCATACTCTCTGAAGAGAGCTTCCCAACTAACCCTGTCACTGAGGTCTGTGGTTGCTTCCTGTTAAGCCTGTGTCCCTTTCTCAGGTCAGCCCTGGGAAGACCTTGCTTGAGCAACAAGTGAAATTGTTGCACCCTGCAGCCCCTGGACTTTTCTCTCACCCATCCTTGCCTAGTCTCATAGCTAGTCCTGCTCCCACTTACTGAACCGGTTTTGCATAGTTGCAGGATGAGGAACAAGGCAGGGTGGCTTGTTTACCTTGTGCATGCCAGTCGTGTGCAGGCCGGATTTTCATAATTACCCTAAAACAGGCCATGGGCTCTGGGTAGTTTGTTAACCACTCCAACTACCCACTCTTGCTGGCTTTGCATGTCACACAAAGCAGTACCGATGAGGGTAATTATGTAAATTCAGCCAGCATGCAACCAGCACATGGAGGATGGTTAACAAGCCACCATGGCTTACTAAACACCCTGCAATCATGCGAACTGGCCCATTATGTCTCCTGGCTTGTTGGCATTGGACTGATCTCTGAAGATGCCAGTCTTAACCCTCTGATTGGTTGGCTTTTGGTTTGATTATCTACAAATGGCTCTCTGCCTGAACTTTAGCTGGGCTGGATGCTTGCTGGGGACAGGATCTACAACACCATACTAACCACTAATCTATCAGTATAATTTCCCCTTGGACTCCCCGTCCTGAATGAATGAATGACCCTCATTTGCAAAGGCAATTATTGTCAGAACAAATATCCAGTGAGTAAACCTGATAAGATTCACCTACAAAAGATGCAAGAGTCATCTGCACCTCAGCATCAAGGTCATAAAGCTGTCTCCCCGCCTATCTGTTGGTCTATCCTTTCACCCTTTGCATCTCAGCCAGAGAGTTCTTTTTCCAAAGCATCTGGATTTTTGGAATCAGAGTTCATTCACACATTTATTTATTTTTTAAGATATATGTAGCACTTTGAATTCTATGCAAGCACATTTTGTCATTTTAGTCCAGTTCTTCTCAGTCCATATTTACAAAAGACACGTGCTTGTAACTTAAGAGACAAAAGCAGTAACACAAACACGTTCTGTATTTTCCAAAATGTTGCCATCTATCTTTCCTATCAGGCCAAACCAAGTCTCTGTGAAGTGCCCAATAATTCACTGTATTTTATTGGATTAAAAATGGAAAATAATTTCATCTGCTCATCACTGTGCTGCTGGATATTTTATATTTTGCCAAATTAGCACTTCATCACACTGATATAATTAGTGGTATTGTTGAGAATTTTAAAACAGGATTATAATGAGGAATATATTTCACTGTTGAAGATCTGTTTCCAGGCAGGTGCAAATCCTACAGTTTAAAGAAAAGAACTGTTTCTGAAGAGGTACTTTAAATGGACTAGCACTGTATGACTCCAGCATCAAATGGGAGGTCTGGGGACTTGTATAAGATAATAAAAATAAGAGATGATTGGAAGTTGGACATAGGATGCCTTGCTCCCCATACAATAATAATAGACCTTCCCAAACTGCATGAAAAACGGAATAAATCTTAATTCACAATGCAGACCAACACATCTTGCAGGGATAAGCTGAACAGTAGAACTAACTTCAGAAGCCATTTATATAAAACGGTGTTACGCAGCACAGACAGCAAGCCAGAATGTTTATAGATGGGATATGCAATGATGTAATACGGCTATCCCAAATGCTCAGTGATAAAAATGCATAGTGATAAAATACTTTGCAAGGTGCTATAAAAAAATATTGCTGTGCATTGGAGATGAATGCATCAGTCACAAGTGTTAGAGGCACAAGTGAGTTCTTCAAGTCTTTTGTAGACAAGTGTCACAACTATAATGTTTTTGTAGCATTTTGTCTCCTCAAATATATCTCACAAAGGGGGTTGTCCTTTCGAACCCCTTTCATAATCCTCCCCTTTTCTTTGAAGTAGGTCAACTATTCTGAGTGCAAAGTTGCCATTGGGACAGCGGGAGTCATGTGTGCGTGTTTTTTCTAATATCTTCAAGCAAAGTTGTGGATTTCCATCATTGTTATGGCTCCCATTTAGGTAACCTGCATGCACAGATTTATTAGAGCTAGGATGTGTGTGAATGTGGTGGCCAGTGGTGGCTGGTGGTGACTCCTATTTCGGTGGGGCAGCTTTTATTTGGAGCTTTATCGGAGCTATCCATGGTGCTCCATGATGGTGATCCTATTTTGTGGATGAATAGCTTCCCTGGTTGTGTGGCTATCTATGCCAGTGTTCTCCAACCTTGGGTCCCCAGATGTTTTTGGCCTACAACTCCCAGCATGCCCCAGCTACGCTGGCTGGGGCATGCTGGGAGTTGTAGGCCAAAAACATCTGGGGACCCAAGGTTGGAGAACACTGATCTATGCAAGCCAGAGATCACCATTTTCCTAGTCCTTTTTTTTTTTTTTAACTACAGGGGCTCCTAGTCCAGTTTATAGGCAGTCTTGGGGCGGTTACTCAAATGTGTTCACAAACACTCAGATGTGTCCACCTGCATGAACACAGAGAGCCTATCGTACCCATGATCTGTGAGCTGACAACATTTCTGAACTGTGTGCTGCGAGAGAACTGCTACGTGAGCCACACGATATTCAAGTGATTCATTCCATTAAGACTCCTGTAAACCTAAAATCCTTACCCACAGAAGAGGCTGCCTGCTTCATATCTGAATGATTCACCACTCTGGCCAATGTCTCCTTCCAATCAGGCTCCTGACTGAGCCCAAGAGGGTTGTTTTGCTGCATCTTTGCATCATTCAATCACTCTCAGTGCAAAGAGGCAGCAGAACTACCTGCCTTCAGAAAAGCATGCTGTAACCAGGGACTCACGAGGAAACATAAGGTTGCTTCTGTGAGGGCAAGTCATTCTTTTCCCTTATACCAGGGCCTAGGGACCAAATTCAGCCCACCTGGGGTCCCAGTCTAGCTCTCTGGGGTTCCCTATATGGCCATGCCACTTGTCCCCCAGCCACCAATTCTTGGATGGTTTCCCGGCTTTTGTGCAGTTCTAAAAGCTTGCAATGCCTCTCGCTAAGGCTTAGTTACTGGCAGTAAGAGCTTTACGGTAAAATAGGCTGGTATTTTGGCTCAGCTGCTTTTGTCTTTGGCTTGGTCCCTTTTCCTTCAGCCCTGGCCACCACTGGAATGTGTCGTCCCCCCACCTGAGAGTTTCTCCAAAATGGAATTTGACCCTTGGGCTGAAAGAAGTTCAACAACCCTGCTGCCTTACACACATTTTCCACACATTCAGAGGATGATCTCCAAACTATCCTAAATGCTTTTGCAGAAGCATACGAAAAACTTGGTCTCTCACTTAACATCAAAAAAACCAAAGTGCTTCATCAGCAAGTGAAAGCTAACCCTTTGGTGATGCCATCTATCCAGCTTGACGGGACAATACTGGAAAATGTCGATCATTTTCTCTATCTTGGCAGCTATCTTTCTGTTACAGCTAACATCGACAGTGAAATCCAACATCGTTTGAGTTCCGCAAGTGCCACGTTTTCTCGAACATAGAGTGTTCGAGGATCGGGATATTTGTAAGAAGACCAAAACACTGGTTTATGACGCCATTGTATTGCCAACTTTATTGTATGCCTGCGAAACATGGACTATCTATAAACGTCACCTCCAACTCCTTGAAAGATTTCATCAATGTTGCCTCCGGAAAATCCTGCGAATTACTTGGGAAGATAGGCGAACAAATGTCAGTGTACTGGAAGAAGAAAAGACTACTAGCGTGGAAAAAATGATCCTTCAACGCCAACTTTAGTGGACCAGTCATGTTGTTCGAATGCCTGACTGCCGTCTCCCAAAGCAGTTACTTTATTCCCAACTCAAGGATGGAAAGCGGAATATCAGTGGTCAATATAAGAGGTTTAAAGATGTTCTTAAGGCTAATCTAAAAAAATGCAATATAAACATCAAAAACTGGGAAGCTCTGGCCCATGAACGATCTAACTGGAGGTCGGCCTTTCACAAAGGTTCCATGGACTTTGAAGAAGCCCGAGTGCAAGGCAAAAGGGAGAAACATGCTAAGCGAAAAGCATGTCAAATGAATCCTTTACAGGACCATCTTCCATCTGGTAACCTGTGTCCTCACTGTGGGAAGCTGTGTGGATCTAGAATTGGCCTCCACAGTCACTTATGGACCCATCGCTAGAGTCTACACAATCTTCTTTAGAATTTCCTCCTTTTAAAATATCCTTTTTGTAAATTTTTATCCTAGAAGACAATCTTACTCGGTCACGAGTGATCACCTGATGATGACACACTCCAACAACATAAAGGGTAGTTGGCAAGCCTACCGCAAAGCAGGAGTCACACAGAATTCCATTCCTACCTCTTACCTGCAACAGTGTGGGAAATGGTGCCCACACTGATAACTGCTTTCACCTCCTCTGCCAATGGATGCAGGATCAATGTAAGCTCAGCTCAGGACTCATGTGCCTTGAAGGCACTGGATGTACTGAGTGAACTTGGAGATATATCCCAAGAGACAAATGGGAAGGTAGCCAGTTTACACCTAGAGTGAATGGAGATTATTATTTCCATCCATCAAACATGTTCAGTATATAAAATCCATGATCTGCTAAGAGGATTTTATCTCTCCTTTCAATAGTCATAAAAGCAATTTCAAGCTTAACTATGGAAATCTACAGTTCTCCAACCACAAGCTCAGCAGTTGTCTCGTAGCTGTCCCTATTAAAGATGCTCCAGGATTACACCAAGAGAAGAGGCTTCTTAGGACTGCAGTCTCTTTCTCCAAGGAAGGAAACCAGTGGCCTTATCTGACTGGTCACCGGGCCAAAGATGCAGGGGGGAGCGGGTAGGCCACTATACCTGCTGGGCCAGCACAACATTATGGTCTATGGTGGGGATGCTGAACCTCTTTCAGCCCGAGGGCCGAATTCCATTTCAGAGAAGCTCTTGGTGGCAACATTCCAGTGCTGGGAGTGGCCAAGGGCAAAAGGGGCGGGCCAAAAAATACCCAAATTCCCAGCATATTTTAGCTCCAAGTTCTTACTCTTAGTAACTAAGGAGAGGCACTGCAACCTTTTAGGATAAGGAAAAAACATGCACAAGCCAGTCAGTCAGTGGCTAGGGGGAAGGGGATGTGCATGGCCTTCGGAGGAACCCCAGAGGGCCAGATTTGGGGCCAGGCCTGAGGTGCTGCACCCCTGAACCAGGGTCTCATATTGGTATTATAACTCAACAGAGAACACCATGTTGGTGGAAAGGATAGGTTTGAAGCCATGGTCCTCCTAGGCTGACAGCATCCATAATGATGGCTGCAACAAAACATAGAAATGGCAGGTCAGTGAGGTCGCCCTGAGAAGGGCAGCACTGGAGTGAAAATGCACCACCCTAAATGCACCACCCTAAGTACAGTACACCACATTTGTACTTAGGCTGCAAATGTCTTATATGTCTTAGGGTGGAACAACACATTAGGAAGCACCCATGTTTGATGTTTGCTCTGCACTACTAATGTGGGAGCAGTAGAGACAATTGCAGGGGAAGGAGTGCTTAATTCCCATGTTTACCCATTCTTCCCTGCAAAAGCCCTCCAAGGGTTTTTCTAGACACACACACACACACAGAGAGAGAGAGAGAGAGAGAGAGAGAGAGAGAGAGAGAGAGAGCTAAACTCCAAGTCTGGAAATGAGTCTATCAGGGGAAATATAGCCTTAGGAGACATATGCAGGGGACAATCAGTTGACATACAAAGGATTATAAGAACCACCTTTCCCTCCTGCCCACCAATTCTACCACATAGATCTCTCCCCAAAGCCCAGAGCAGACACAAGCTTCAGGACATATTTTGGCCACCTTTATATCCAGGAGTGTCGTCAGAGCTGGACTTTGCGGCAGATGTCCAGGCTCTGCTCAGCAAAATGTGTAGGAGGAGGACCCCAAGCCAGAGGAGGGCTAGCTGACCACATTTTGATATTAACCACCAACTACGAACCCCAATAATAGTTCACAACTGTATTGTCAAGAATGTATAATCACAGGAATGGATGTGCATATACATAACAACAGAATGCCAATCAAAATCTGTTTCAGCAAATTGCCTTTATCAAGTTCATATCTGTAGATTTTGAATCCTTGAGAGAAAATGTTTTCTGGTCCATTTTAAATTTGTTGTTGCTGGGCTGCCCCTCTCCACTTTTCTACTGGTAAAGGCAAATCCTGATACACCAACCATGATCATGTAAACAACTTTTACAAAATGTTCACTGACAAAATGTTCTGCAACTCCTTCATAGCGCCCAAGGACATTTTGATGCAAGTGAAGTAAATACCTATCATCATTTAAAGAGGGAGGTCCAAGTAAGCCCAGAGTTCAAAATGACCTAACTGCACCATTGGTTACATGGGCACTTCTAACCATTTCGTCTTTACGTTCATGTGTATGTGCCTGTTGGTTTCTTTTATAAACACCAGGTTAACTGTAAACAGCAACTCCCTTTTGCTGTTTGTTGTGCCTCAACTAATCCTTAGCCTGAAGAGCCTGTTGGCTCGGTGCCTCATGGTCGTGCCTATTCTCTGCCTTTGGCACACTGTGTTCTAGATGATGTATTAATGTTTGGTTACACAATGCAGGAAATGCCCTGCGGGTCCCTTCTTACCCTACAATCAATGGAAACCAATCACGTCTTCTCAAAATGTAGTCTTGCCAGTCTTGCATTGATTGTATATAGATTTCCTAGATCTGATAGAGTTGGAAGGAGCCTACAAGGCCATCGAGTCCAACCCCCTGCTCAATGCAGGAAACTAGAGGAGGGGTCTCCCATCCAAGTAATAACCAGGCCTGACCCTGCTTAGCCTTCCATGCTCAGACAAGCTGAGCCAGCGTGAGCCACAGGCCTGTATATCAATCCCCCAAGACACTTTTCAGAGTAGAGACACTTTTTTCAGACTACAGTGGGGGTGGGAGTGGGAGTGGGGGTGGGGGGGGAGAAGTCCCTCCCTAATGTCTGGTCATCTTAATTACATGAAAGAGAAGCACTTTGGAATCACCTTCAAAGAGACAGATGGGATAAGTGGCCAGTCTGGAAGTCACCCTAAAATGGTGCACTGAGATAAAACGGCCGTTTCAAGCCAGCAAGCAAAATTGTCCTTGGACATGTATCATCTGCCAAGAGGATTCTTATCTTTCCTTTTACATAATGCATTGTGTTTGTCCTTTTTTGTATTGGATGTAATAGGTCTGCTCCTTGGAAGGCCAGAATTTACTGCGGCACCTGTCCAAAGGTTTAGGCAATTTGGCTGAAGTGGGTAGCCAGCCCATCTGCCCATGTTGACAGTGGGAGGTCTGCTATCAGATACTGATTTTTATTGTCTTAGTCCAAACAATTGTCTTTATGGAGATCTCTTTTCACCTCAGTGGTAACCAGAATGACATTCTTGCTAGAATGCTGGACTTCAGCCAGGCTGTCCTAGGCTCAAATCCCCATTCAGACATGGGCCAGTATCCAATGTGACACTACCACTAACTTAAATTATGTTGTGCTAGTGAAAAGCAACCTCTAGCACAAAGCCAATAGAGCTTGCTGGTGCAACAGGTTGTCCAGGAAACCTGTCACACCAGCAAGTGCTATTGCCATTGCACTAGAAGTTGTTTACATCAGCACAATGTACTTTAAGTTAGCAGTAGCATCGCATTGGATACTGCTGATGAAATGCATAGGGTGGCTGCAGGCAAATCACCCAACAATGGAACAACTGTGTGTAGATGACTCTGAGCCCCTTAGAGGAACAGTGAGATACAAATGTGACAAATATCTTCATTTTATTTGTATATTTAAGGCTGCAGTCCTGTATACACTTATCAGGGAATAAGCTCCACTGAAAATAACAAGACTTGTTACGTGGGTTACTTAACAAGTACAAATATATACTTCTGTGCATATATGCATAGGACTGCACTGTTAGTGGTATATAAAGAAGAACTATTTGTGTTGCAAGAAAAACTTCAAAATAAAGGTTTACCAAAATGTGTATTCCAACCAATATTACCTGTTGCCCATTTCAACTAAAAATAACTTCTTTGATGTCTTTCTCTAATGTAAAACATGTTCTCATTTTACTAACTCAGTGACCTCCCAGGACCTAAATAGCCATCACATAACCCTACATCAGACTGTGGGTTATGCTACGGATGTTTAACCCTCAAATAACCCCCGCTGGCCAGGTTCACATGACACAACTCCCAGTTGGGGGTTGCATATTCATTATGGTGGCCAGCACATGTCGTAGCTCCTCGAGGGTAAATTAACCCTCGATGGGCCATCATGTTTGCAAACCAGGTCAATGTGATCATACATGTTATTGCACCAAGATTCACATTTTTAATGCATTGTATTGTATTTGTAGCTGAATTTGCGGTCATCTACTGATCCATGGACTGCCATGGATGGATAAGAGGGCAAGAAATGGTTGGATGCTTGTACATGGAGGCCAAGCACACGGAACTTGGGGGGTTAAGCAGTTATCATGTCACCAAATTCCAGAGAAAGCAATTGTGTTAGTCTATTGCAGGGGAAAAAACACAAAACCAAATAAATAACCTCATTGCACAATAAATGTCATAGTTTTTTAGATGTATTTATTTATTATATCCCACCTTTTTTCCTCTTTCAAGGAACCCAAGGCGGCTTACATGGTCCTCCTCCTCTCCATTTTACCCTCACAACAACCCTGTGAGGTAGGTTAGGCTGAGAGTCAGTGACTGGCCCAAAGTCACCCAGTGAGTTTCATGGCTGAGTGGGGAGTAAAACTCACATCTCCTGAGTCCCAGTCCAACACACTAACCACTACACCACACTGGCTCAAGATGCCACAAGACTCTTTGTTGCCATGTCACCAAAGCAATGTATGAATCATGCCTCTATTTCCCCACCACTTCCATCCAATACTGGATTAATATGATATTTTGCTTTAAAAGGAACATTACTTTTACAAAGGAGAGTAAAATGCACAATGTCTTGGCACACATTGTTAGGGAGCTGCAAGGTTGAACACAGATGGTAGGTTTTGTTATGAAGGCTCAAATCGCAGAGCGGCTATAAAGACAAAAGCAACCAGGCCAGGAAAGTAGAGTGCATTAAACAATAAGGGAGTATTTTCATGACAAGGTTAGAAGCCCTGGAGGCACCTACAGAAGAGGGGAGAGAAGTTGATCAACAAAAATAGGAAGAACACAGAAAACAAGAAGAACCGGGAAGCATACCCGGGGCTGTGCAAGAAATACATATATAGATATTAGAGAGACAAAGGAAGTTCTGCTAAGAGGATGTAGTGCAGAGGTGTCTCTCCACTTCTTTGAAATGCTGCTCAGTTTTAAAAAGCAGCTGTGCATAAAGGGCACCTTCTTGTTACAACAGATTTGCTGTACTGCTGTTTCGAGTGCAATCTAAGCATGCTGCTTTTTGTGACTATATGTATTACAAAGGCAGTACAATTTACAGCTCAGTCCAAGGAGCCGCTGACTAAGCCAGCAGCTCCTCGGATCTGGCATAAAGAAGTGCCTGCTGTCAAAGTCAGTCTGTGCAATCATGGGAGGTAAAAGGGACCGGCAGTTCTGGAAGCTGCCTGCACCACTCACCGGAAGCCATGATCTGAGGGCATTGGTCTGCATATATCCAATAGACAGTCTAATTTGGCAATTGAATCCAACAGAAATCAAGGCAGCATAAGGAAAGAAAATGACCAACTTGAATGCGAGGCTATTTTTTGCATTTTCTAAGGGTGCCTGTCAATAAAAGAAGGGTGTTCTTTCAAAATTGCAAACATTTGTCATGGAAATAATTGAAAAATGATAAATGTGGCATCTCACTATATACTGCCTCCTCCCAGTTTGACAGTTTGTTATTAATCTGTTTTCCAAGCAATTTATATCAACTGTATGGTGGCGGTTTTTAATCACCATTCCTCCCATTTAATTATGAGCATGCTATCAAAAGATGTCTCAAGATATATTGTAAGGACTGCATTATTTTGAGTGTATTCCCCTTATCCACTACACTGGCTAACTTGCCAGAGGAGGTAATCAATAGAATAGTAGAAGAGAGCTCCAAATGTATTTGGCACCCCACCCTGTCTTCATGACCCCCAGCCTGAGCAGCAGGTCAAACCCTGACTCTGAACCAGATGAACAGGGCTAGCCAAGTCAGTTGGATCAGTGGCACTGGAGGCAGAGGTGCTGGAGGCCAACCCAGGCCCCAACATCATACTTGAGCCTGTCAACCAGAGGCCCCTCGAACCAGGGACTCGTAGGGATGAGCGAATGAGCAATGTTCAAGATCTCCAAACACTGTCTCGCCACTCATCTCATGTCCAATTCCTGTTCGTTTTTGCGATCGCTGCTTGCTCTGTGCAAATGGGGAAATTGCGCAAATCGAGAAGCAATCAAATGTGAAATTTGCATAAATTTCCCCAAATCTGCACAAATCTCCTAATTTGTGCAACTTTCTTCCATAGACTAAAGTGAGGCTGATTCAACCTACAGGGAAATTTGTGCAAATTAGGAAATGTGCACAAAATTGAACTGGGAAATTTGCGCAAGTCTAATGTGAGCACATGTGTGGCAATTTGTGAACATTTTCCGCAGACACTTGCTCACACTCGCAGTCACATTTGGGGCTTCAAACAGGATATGCTCACATGTTTTGTGAGCAAAAATGAAATTCCCAACCCCTGAGCCTGCACACAAAGAGGAGCCCTCTAAACCAAGGACCTCATGCACTTCTATGGCTCCCTTGCAACAAGCCTGGAGAATCCTAACAGAGAGCAAGTTTCTCTCTCTGTTTCTGGGCAGAATTCAAAGTGCTGGTTATGACCTATTAAGCCCTATATGGCTTGAAAGACCTCCTTCAGCCATACGAGCCCATCCAGTTCTTAAGATCTTCTGGGGAGGCCCTTCTTTTGAGACTGCCGCCTTTAGAGGTATGTTTGGTGGTGAGCCGAGAGAGGGCCTTTTAAGTTGCCACTCTCTAGCTGTGGAACTCCTTCCCAAGGGAGGCTAGTTTTGCTCCCTCTCAGCTGTCCTTCTGCCAGAAAGCAAAGACGGCTTTATTTAAGAAGGCCCTTAGCCTGTAAGTGTGTCTGATGGGTTGAGTGCTGTTCTTAATAATATATATTTTTCTATAATTGCTATGTTTGTATTGTATTATAATGAATTGTTTTAATCACTTGTAATTGTTTCTGTAAGCCTCCTTGAGTGCCCTTTTTGGGGAGAAAGGCAGGGTAGAAATCAAATAAATACATACATACAAATGGAGTGCTAGCTTCCAGGCTAGAACACTGACCCTTTAAGGAAAAGGTGGGCAACTGCAGGAGGCCCCCTCCTCTGCAGGCTGCAGTGGGAAGAAAAATATAAAAACAAGCTAAATGTGTCCATTTTAGCACTCCGTAGCAGCTATGGAGCACCATTTTGTTTGTTAAAAAAATAAAAACCAAATTCAGCATGGTGTGGTAAGGAGGGACAATGTTGGCCATATGTGGCCCACCCCTGCTTTAAGTCCACTGGGTAGTGGTGAAGGCTGGGTGAGACGATATGGCCCAGTAGGGATAACAGTCCTCAGATCAGCCTCAGATGTTGTTGGACTTCTCTAAGGTTCTACCACTTGAGGTCATGACAGGACAGGAAACACCTTTAGGCCATCCAGGAAAACAAGCCATAAAGGGTTAAATTAATGGCTTAAAAGTGCATGAGTATCTCCAGTTTTTACCTCAATTCTCATGATGGAATTTGGCTTCACATCTCCGCAGCACCAAACAAATAAGGGTATGAAACCCCTTTTCATTTGTATCAGCGAATGGGTTACCTCCAGTAAAATGTGGAAGGGGTTTCCTAGATTTCCTAGATCATAGAGTTGGAAGGAGCCTACAAGGCTGTCGAGTCCAACCCCCTGCTCAATGCAGGAAACTAGAGGAGGGGTCTCCCATCCAAGTAATAACCAGGCCTGACCCTGCTTAGCTTTCCACACTCAGATAAGCTGAGCTAGCATAAGCCACAAGCCTGCATCATCATCATCATCATCATCATCATCATCATCATCATCATCCCCAGAGCCACATGGCATGTTTTTTTAACTGAGTTTATTGGGCATCATAAATTCCTTACAACTATGGGTCAAGTCAAACAACACAACACTTTCCCTGCCACTAGGTCATTTGTTTTTGTTTTTATTTAATTTACTCATTTATTGGAGTTGCCTCACATTAGCGATCACAAGAATCGTTTCACTTCTCCTGGCTGGTAAGTGTTATTTGAAGGTCTGTGCAGCAGGGCATGGACTAGTATTTGTATGTGGGTCTCTGGGTTTGGAATTCAGGTTTTGTACAGGGTTTCCAGGAGTCTGGCAGGAACCCTGTTTACCTGCTTTGGTGGAAGAAACAGGAAGAAAACGTCCGAAGATTACGAGCTCGTCCACATCAGTTTGTTGCATGTAAGCAAAAATGTATGGTGAAAACATCCAGGGCCTTTAACTGGCCTGAGAAATCTATTTAAAGAATGGTGGTGCGAGCAGAAACCTGCCACATATTCAAATCAATAGATGGCTTTTCTATGCAAATATGACTTGGGGTTCAGGAAATAGAAATCAGAAATGACAATTCATTTCTTCTGCTGGTTTTGTATATGAGGGGCAGAGAGAGCCACATTTTAGTATTTATGATGCAGCACAGTACAAAACCAAATTCTGTGCATGGGCCAGCTCCATGCTTGCATAGCAGGAGGAGGAAAGGAGCAGCAAGAGTGGCACAATAAGACCCCCTGGGTCCCACAAAGGATGCTTCTGGTGCAGCAAAGGCAATCTGGTGTAGCAACTAACTCTTCCCATATGCCTCCCTCCTTATGAGCCACAGCTCAGTGGTCGAGCACCTGCGTTGTATGCACAAGGCCCCAGGTTCAATCCCCAGCATCTGCTGCCTGAAAACCCTGGGAAGCCACTGCCAGTCAGTGTCAACAGTACTGGGCAAGATGGACCAAGGGTCTGACGCAGTATAAGCAAGCTTCCTATGTTCCTAAGGTGTTTTATGTGTAGGGGGTTGTATGTGCACACCTATATTAACCAGCCCTCCTGTGCATTATGCCCTCTGCTTACCGATGGTGCGATATGTTCATCATGCAATTATCTAAAAATATAAGAAGAGCCCTGCTGGATCTGACTGCAGGTCCATCTAGTTCAATGTTGTATTTCCCACAACGAACAGCCAGATGAATCTGGGATGCCCATAACCAGGGCTTGAAGACAATAGCACCCTCCTGTTGCTGTTTTTCTGATCAGCTGGTATTCAGTGACATAGTGTCTCTGAGTCTAGATGTTCCCTACAGCCACATAGTTAGGGATGGAAAAATCTGTCCATTTTGGTTTCTCTCTCACTTTTCCGATATTAGGTTTGGTTTGTCAAGTGCTTCTTCAGGTTTATATGCCACCTTTTCTCCTAGGAGCTCAAGGTGGTGTAAATGATTTTGCCCACTTCCTTTTGTCCTCAATACAACTCTGAGGTGGGTTAAGCTGAGAGATATGAATGGCCCTCAGCTTCATGGCCGAATGGTGATCTGAACCTGGGCATCCCCAGCTACAATAAGACATTCTAACCACAACACCACACTGGCTCTCAGTTCTCTTCTCAACCATACCTACAGGGATCAGTCAAACCCTGAGTGTGAGCAAAATCCATTGGGTTGGATTCAGACTTAATCATATTTAAGAGTAGGGCAATTGAAATAAATGGGAATTATGTTACTCATGACTAATTTAAGTCCCCATTGATTTCAGTGGGTCTACTCTAAGTCTCACCAAGTTTGCTCAAGTAAATTGTATTGAGTATAACATGGGATGGATGAATCTGTCAATTTTAGTCTCTCTCCATTTTCAGTCTTAAGTTCAGTTCAAACTGCATTTTTGTGTGCATTTCTCCTAATGCATGTGTTTTTGTGTGCAATTCTGCCTAACATACACATATTTTGCAAGGAATTTCCTAATATAATGTATTTTGAATGTTATTTTCACTAATGCACATATCTGATTGTGTACTTTTCCTTAATATATGCATTTTTGTATGCATCAGAGAACTCCATTGCAAAATTCAGATATGTACAAATTTCAAAGGATAACAGAGTTTCAGTTCGTGTTTTCGTTCGCAAGTGCGAAATTAGGTAAGTTCGCATTAAAAGGTGAACCAAACTCATTTCTTCCCCCATTCCTACGATTGACTAATACCTGTTGACAGACCTGGCTTCCATATGGAGGAATTGGCCCACATGGGAGCATTTTCTTAAAAATAAACTCACCAGAAGTATTGCTGTAGCTGTGGGATTTCTTTAAACTTTGTCAAACAGCAAACAACCCAGTATTGTTGTAAGCACTAATTCAGAGTCCTCATGAGTTGATGGAATATGGATTCCTGAGTGAGGTTCTCATACTCCTGGGATATTAAAGTGCCTGACATGATGAAAGCCTAGGTTCCAGTGATGTACAGACTGCAGAAAGATAGAACATTAAAATCTACTTATAAGATGAAGCCTTAAAAATAAGCCACAGTTCACAATTACCACCTTCTCCTTCAATAATGCGCCAGAACATCTTTTCTAACATCTCCACAACCTCTCCAAATCCCCCAAGTTCAAAGCTATTTGGCTCTGCAACCCTGACATTTCAGATTGACCCTGTTTTTACTTAGCATCAGTCCTACATTTCTGTGATTCTAGGATTGGCTAATGGGGATGAGGCATGTCTCCAGTGGCTTAATCCTGCACTATTAATGCTACCAGACTATTTTTGCAGTATCATTTCTTCCAAGCTGGCCAATGCAGAGTGCGCTATACCTGCAGGCCACTCTTCAAAAAAATGTTAGCAACAAGAGAGTTATACTGACCTTAAAGATGATCTTCTATTCCATCCAATGACATACTTACAACGCAGCCCTGAACACATTCACATGGAAGTAAGCCTTTCTGAGTTCAATGAGACTCCCTTTGAGTGCTCAGGATTGCACCCAAAGTGCAATCCTGTAATGTCTACTCAGAAGCAAGTCCTATTGTGCTCAAGGGAACTTCCTCCCAGGTACGTGTATAGGATTGCAGCCATAGGCACTTAAAGATTCTAGGAATTGATTCAAATCCTAGCCTTAAATGCACCATCACTTCAGGCTATTGACAGCCCATTCAGCCTCCTAGCAAATGTGTTTCATAGCATCAAACAGATTCAGAGATAGATATCACTGAAGGGAAGATGAAGAGTTATTGGCCGACAGGATTTCTAATCAGTTTGTCTTGCATGACTCCTGATACATTTTTAATAGGTATTTTGTTAAACAAAGCAAAACGAAAGAAAAGAAAAGAAAAGAAACTACTCTGGCAAGATTTCTTCCAACACACACACACACACACACACACACACCCAAAGGAACCACAACCTCACAGACTTTGGGGCCTTTTTCCTCAGACCAAGATTGGAAACTGAAATGTAAAAGTAAAGATGAAATCAACAGTGTTTTTTAAGTTCATGAAGGAGAGTCACGTCTTCAAATCCTTTGATCATTCTTCAGGTTTATACTCAATCCCCTGAGAGCTTCCTGCTGTCTCAATGAACTCAATCCTTAAACAAAAAACTAGCCCATATGATGCTTATCCCTAGTATTTTGGCTCTTTTTCACACAGTCTATTAATTCTCCTATCTTTCTCTGAAAGAGCAAGAGAACATCACTGGTTAATGACTTAAATATCAGAGATTATCTCACATCTGGATATGAAGCCATTTTCTTACATAGGGTTGGGTCCATATTTAGGTTGCTTCACCTTACAGCATGTCAACCTCCCAGTTAATTTTTTTTAAATCTAAAACTAATTTAGATTTGCACCAAGGAAGGTGTCCACAGACACCACATTGGGGACCCTAACTCTACACCAACCTTCCCCAACTTTGTGGCCTTCAGATGTTTTAGACTTCAATTCCCATCAGTCCCAGCCAGCATGACCAGGGATCCTGGGAGTTGTAGTGCAAAACATCTAGAGGGTACCAGGTTAGGGAAGGTTGCTCTACACCTGGGGTAGGAGACCCAGTGCCCTCCAGATGATTTGGGATATAACTCCCATAATTCCTGACTGGGTGGGCTGATAGTAATTGTAGTTCCAAACAACTGGAAGGCACTAGGTGGCCTACCCCTGGTCTACACACTCAGCTGGAAGTAAGTCTATTGAGCTCCACAGCACTTACTTCTTAGTATGCACGTATACAGTTGCACTATTATTTCATAGGATCATAGAATAGAATCATAGGATAGTAGAGCTGGAAGGGGCCTATAAGGCCATCGAGTCCAACCCCCTGCTCAATGCAGGAATCCAGGTCAAAGCATCCCTGTCAGATGGCTGTCCAGCTGCACCTTGAATGCCTCCAGGGTGGGAGAGCCCACTACCTCCCTAGGTAGTTGGTTCCATTCTTGTATTGCTCTAACAGTCAGGAAATTTTTCCTGATGTCCAGGCGGAATCTGGCTTCCTGTAACTTGATGAGCCCATTATTCCATGTCCTGCAATCTGCGATGGTTGAGAAGAGATCCTGGCCCTCCTCTCTGTGACAACCCTTCAAGTACTGGAAGAGTGCTATCATATCTCCCCTCAGTCTTCTCTTCTGAAAGCTAAACATGCCCAGTTCTTTCAGTCTCTCCTCATAGGGCTTTGTTTCCTGTCCCTTGATCATCTTTGTTGCCCCCCCCCCCTGAACCCTTTGCAGTTTGTCTTCATCCTTCTTAAAGTGTGGTGCCCAGAACTGAATGTAGTACTCAAGATGGGGCCTAACCAGTACTGAGTAGAGGGGAACTAGTACACGAGATTTGGACGCTATACTTCTATTAATGCAGCCCAAAATAGCATTTGCCTTCTTTGCAGCCACATCGCATTGCTGGCTCATATTCAGTTTGTGATCTACAACAATTCCAAGATCCTTCTCACTTGTAGTATTGTTGAGCCAAGTATCCCCCATCGTGTAACTGTACATTTGGTTCCCACCCCCACCCCTTGGTGCAGCACTTGGCATTTATTCCTACTAAATTTCATTCTGTTGGTTTCAGTCCAGTGCTCCAGCCTATCAAGATCACTTTGAATTTTGTTTCTGTCTTCCAGAGTATTAGCTGTTCCACCCAATTTAGCGTCATCTTCAAATTTTATAAGCATTCCCTGCACCTCCTCATCCAAGTCATTAATAAAAATGTTGAAGAGCACTGGGCCCAGGACCGAGCCCTGTGGTACCCCGCTCGTTACCTCTCCCCACTTTGAGAAGGTAGCATTGATAAGCACTCTTTGAGTCTGATTCTGTAGCCACCTGTGGATCCACCTGTAGATTTTTTTTATTTATAAAATAATATGCTGCCCTTCACTTAAAACTCTCAGGAAGGCTCACAAAGGAAAACAGGGTGGGTTTTTTTATATAATAAAAAACCAGTAAAAAATAAAATACAAAATAAGAAAACAAGTACCAACACTTAACTTAAAGCTACAGAAGCATGACAGAATAATGAAATCTTGCAGAACAGTAGTACAGTCAGTTAATCCCATGCTGAAAAGCCTGGACAAATAAAAAACACAGTTTCTTGGCCCCAGAAAGACATCAGACTTGGCTCCTGGCATGCCTACATTGGGATGCCACATCCAAGAGGGCTCAATCCCAAATTACTACCCATCTAATTTTCAGAAGGTGAAGAGTCTCTAAAGATTAATGGTTTGAACAAGCTACTGTATTTTCATCCCTCCGGCTTTCTTGTTTTTTTTTATGAATGACATTACACTATCTATTAAGCAGCACAACCCTATGCAAGTTTACCCAGAAATCAATCCCCCTGTTTTGAATGGGACTTACTAGGAACCGTGCTAACTTACTAACTGTGCACAGAATTGCAGCCTACAATCCTTACCTGGGAGTAAGCCCTATTGAGCACATTGGATTGTATCCGATGTCTGTCCTACTTAGAGTAGACCCACTTGAATGAATGGGGCTTAAGTTAGACTATCATTTGATACAACCCATTGGACACAACCCAATGGCCATTGTCTTTTCATTGCTCTTGTGCCCTCATTAGCCATGCCCCCCCCCAAAGGTGGCATCTGGTTGGTTTAGATTGCTGCCACTCAAAATTAAGTTTTTAAAAAATCGTTTCAGATGTCACAACGCAGAGCCTGCAGGCTCTATCAGCCAGCTACTGTGGCACTTCCTTTTGTCACTGGGGCCAGGTGGGCAAGGAGGGAGGAGGAGAAGAAGGTGAGTACCTGCCGCCTAGTGGTGACTTCAACTACGGCAGGGCAGGGCAGGGATGGGCCCTTCTGATCCTCTTGGCCCTGGGCAGCTGCCAGCCATGCCTATCACTGATGCCTGACCTGGCTACTAGTCATGATGACTATATATTACCTCCATTGTCAGGGGCAGTGACAGGAGACCACATATGCCACTTGCTGGGAACATGAGTGGGAGGGTGCTGTTGCACTCATGTTCTGCTTGTGGGCTTCCCATGGGCATCTGATTGGCCACTGTGTGAACAGAATGCTGGACTATTATTATTCATTATTATTTAACCAATTTCCATACTGCTTACCATATATATATATATATATATATATGGTCAGAGATAGGTCTTTGGTCTGATCCAGCATGGCTCTTCTTATGTTCTTAACCCTTGGCACAATCTGGAACCTCTCCAGTTTTCAGTCCTTCGCACTTAATGTGCAAAGATCTGTAGAGGAGTCTGCATGCCCAGGGATGTTGGGGGTGCAGCTTGCATGAATGCTCCTTCCCCATACACACTTTTAGCCCACCTGAACAGGGATTTTTATAGTGTTGTGATGAAGACAAATCAGAGCGAGGGAAGGAAGCATTGCCCTCAGTTTGATCTGGCTTTGCAGCAGTACCATGTAGCCACTTTGAGTTTGCTATACGGTGATGTCTGAAGCCAAATCAGAGTGAAAGCAGTGCTTCCAGTCCACACGTTGCCATCTTGTGGGTAAAAGAAAAAACCTGGCACCTTGCCATTTTTTGGGTGCATAGTCACTGCTGCCACCAAGGCCATGAATAATCAACAAAGACAGGGTGGAAAGGGTAATCAAAGGAGCGCATTCACGAAACTTTTGCAGACACACTGGGGAGGGGGTCTTTCAAGCTGAAAAGGTTTGTTTGAAATTGTTCTGCTGAGCCTTAATACATTCCATGGAATTTTACTGAGATATGAGCTGAAGTAAGTTGGGAGTTATTAGCCTAGACCTCAGCTGTATTTTTATACTTGTTGTCAATGTTCAATTTCTTCGGGGTGGGGGAGATGACTGGACTCAGGTTTGTCTGGAAACACCACCCACTTAACTGGAAATCCTCCCCTCTAATCCCTGCATGTGAGGATATCTGTAGTTACTCAGTGTCAAACTAGATGTGATCTTGAACATATATCGTTGTCATTCTTGTATGCTTTTGTTCTTTTAAATAACAGCCATGGGACAATCCCAGTCTGGACTGGGATCATAGCTTGAGGGGGAGAGGGCTTTAATTCTTATCTCCCATCTCAGTGTTCTGCAACCTTGGGCCCCCAGATGTTTTTGGCCTACAACTCCCGGCATGCCCCAACCAGCTACGCTGGCTGGGGCATGCTGGGAGTTGTAGGCCAAAAACATCTGGGGGCCCAAGGTTGGAGAACACTGTCCCATCTGGTTTTCCCACTGAACCTTGCCCCTTAAAGTTGGTATTTGGCACCAAAGGTACCATTACAGTAAATAACACCTTGAGGGGCAAATAGCAGCTTTGGGGGCTGCTATTTGATTAAGGAAAGGTTCTCTGCATCGAATCAAGATTACTCTCTTCTATCCGTGGAGACTCTCCATATGAGCAAGGACACTGGAACATCAGGGTTCTTGCTCGCGTGAGGACCCCCTACAGATAGAGGAGGCTCTCTTGTTGCCCACCTCAAGCTGAGGGCAACAAACACAACAAGGGAGAAGGCTGGGGCTGGAGTGCGCCTTCTCCTCACGTGTTTGCTCTGTTCAAGTTTAGAATGCATGAATAAGGCTCTAGTCTTACAGTTTTAGTGGAGAAGGAATTGTATAAATAGCCACCCTAGCCCCAAGTAATATTTTTTAAAATATTTGACTACTCACAATCTGAAGCATAAACTGTTGACACATTTTGAATTAAACATCAATGGAAAATACATTATTTTATGTTATACTAAATCGCAAAACAACTTCATCTACCTTTCCTTTGGCTCATCGTTTTCTAAAGTGTTACAACCTTACTATTAAAAGTAACTGTCTTCTTTTGGTTTTCTTCCATAAAGTAACTCCGCAATGAAGGAGATCAATCTATTGCAGAACTATTAATAGAACCAAGGGTTTGTTTCTGTAACTCCTGCCAGAACATTTTAAACAAAATGGATATTTTTCTGTTGTCTTTCAAATATTTACTTACATAAGGGCATAATCCGATGCACATGTCCCTGGAAGTGAGACTCACTCAACATTATGAGACTTACACGTCCGTGTAAACATGCAGAGGATCAGACTATGTCAGCTATGACTCAGATGTCACATTAATGTTCAGCTATAGCCTTTTCGGGCCGTCCCCCATCACATGAGGGGGAAGAATGGGGGCACACTCATTGGTTTTGCCCCCTCTGTCATGTTCCTGATGTCTAGGGTGGCCAAGTGTCCTCCTTTACAGAGAACAGTCCACTATTTGAAGGGCTGCCAGCAGACTGTCCTCTATTTGTAGGGCTGTCCTGTCCCATTCTGGTTTAAAGATAAAGAACCATATAAGAACTGTTGCCCATCAACAGTGAGCAGACTGAACAGGCAGGCACCACAGGTCACCTGGCCTCAGTCTTCCACAATGTGGTGAGATTGAGTGTGTTCCTATTTAAATTATAATAATTATTTCTATATTTGCATATATGCAAATTTAATGCAAATGTGCCTCATCGCTTGTCCTCTTTTTTGCCGATTCACAGGAAGTAATCCTACCAATGGCCCCTCCCCACAGCACTCCCTGTGTTGAGGCTGAACTTTTGCAGCAAAGAACCCACTGCACTCATGTAGGCCCTCTGCACGATTTAGAGCCCTGCGCAACCGTGGGAAAACTGTGGGGGCAACACCCAAGCAAGGCTTATGTTGTGGTATGAGGGCATGAATATAGGACCTAGATATTATTCTTTCATCCCCCAGCCCCCAGATGGTTTGGGGGTTTGTTGGGCACAGCCTGAATGATCTGGCAACCTCTTGTATTCTACTTCCCTTAATATGTGTATTGTGTTGTAGGAGCAGAAATTGCTTCAGTTATACATAGAATGCAATTACGAATAAGAGATAAGAAGCGCTTAGAGATAAGAAGTGCTTAGCAAATCTTTCTGGATCATATATGGACACCCAGAAAGAGTACAGGGCCTCACTTCACACTCCGCTTGTATCATGACCTCAGTTCTTTCTCTGTGCTGGACTGGAGTCCTTTCTTATCTTCCTATTCAGTCTCCTACAATGGGATGGGTACAAAAGCCTGTTCCTTGTCTCCTCTCTCCTCTGGTTGTAAGGAACTAAGACTTGCATTTAGTTATGGAATTATTCAACTGTGTCTTTTGTCACATTCTTTTTAAGACTATTTCATTCTTTTAATGCAGGCACTCTGGTCTTGCATGAACATAATGGGCTTTGTCTTTTACCCAATTTCATTCATTAAAGGTTTAACTTTTATTCTTGTGTTTGTATATTCTGATGATAGCACTGTATCATCAAAAACAGTATCAGGTATAAACTGCAGCCAGACCTCACACATCATTGCTATCATTAACCATTTGGCTGCTGGGACCAGGCTATAGCCAAGCCAAACAGGCCCCTCCCATACCTATCTGACTCTTATCACTCCTTTATCTCCTTATTAGGCATCAGTTCCTCCACCTCCCCCTAACTATTTCACTTGCACACTTCTCTACCTCCTTTCCCCACCTTCTCTTTCTCTCTCTGTTTAACCAAAAATTGCCATGCAAAGGCTATACATGTCATTATTTCTGTTTTGTAATAAACTGCATTATTATTATTAATAATAATGGCAGCTTACATGGTTCTCTTCCTCTCCATGTTATCCTCACAACAACCCTGTGAGGTAGGTTAGCCTGAAAGTCAGTGACTGGCCCAAAGTCACCCAGTGAGCCTCATGGCTGAGTGGGGACTAGAACCTGGGTCTCCCAATTCCCAGTCCAGCACTCTAACTGCTACGCCACACTGGCTCTCCAAAATTACACCTTCCACAGGAATAAGATTACCCCAATCTTTGGCTGATTGTCTTTACTGTTTCCCCAGCTGGGTGCCCCCATTCCTGCTGCTGCTGCTGCATGCCACGATTAAGGCTCCTGACATATTTGTTCAGGTACACGTGTGCAACTACTCACTTGTAGACAAGGACACGTGGTAGCAGCCTGCCCTGTGAGATTCATGTGGCCCACACCCTGATGGTATTCTGGCACCAGTTAATAATGTTGTTGTCCCAGCAGGACTTTGGCCCATCCAGTGCTTCAAGATATTGTGTCTGGTTCTCTTATTGTTGATTTTACTGGCTGCATTTGTGTCTTTGGATGGTATTTTATAATTTGATTGTTTTTCATGTCTGATGTTAGCCACCTTGGGCATATCAGTTTGAAACAGAAAGGCAGGATATACATGTCTAAATAAATACCCCATCTACACAATATGCTTGCACTAATCTATAGACAGGCTGGTAGGAGGAGGACAGATTCATGCATCCCAAGTGCCAAATGTTGGGTGCAAGGAATTCAGCATCATTGCAGCTATTAATATCTATGGCAGGGCTGGATGTAGCCCTGAGGGCCTCTCCATGAAGCCCCGGCCTCTCTGATCAGGCCCCGCCCCTTCTCCTTGGCCCCACTCCCCCCCCCTCGCTGCCACAGTCCCAGTCACTCAAATCTTTCTCGCACATGTGTTATCTCTTTGCTGCTTTCCCTGTCCAGCCTCCATCTTGCTCCACCTCCTCTTGCCTAGCTCCATTCTGGGTGATCAAGTCTTTGTTATGGGTGCATTCTTTCTTTGCTACTTTCCCTATCTTTCTTTCACCTTGTATGGCTCCCTCCGTGTAGCAGTATGCAAGATCTATTAGATTCAGCCTGAATGGGCTGTGTTTCCTGGGAGGAACCAAGTAGTTAAGGGCAACACCCATGGCTTCTGGCCTGAGGAGACAGAGGCCACAGCCAGAGAAAGCTCTGTATAGGAGCCTTTGCTTAAATAAAACTTGGGAGTTTGTTTGGAAGCAGAGTCTGTTTGAATCTGTGAGGTGTGGCTCATGCTGGCTCAGCTTGTCTGAGTGTGGAAAGCTAAGCAGGGTCAGGCCTGGTTGTTACTTGGATGGGAGACCCCTCCTCTAGTTTCCTGCATTGAGCAGGGCGTTGGACTCGATGGCCTTGTAGGCTCCTTCCAACTCTATGATCTAGGAAATCTGTGAAACTTTTAAACACTCAGCAGCCTCCCTCTTCAACCGGCATAGAATGTGCCGCTCTTCCTTTTTTCGTTTCTCTTTGCTGCTTTCCATGTCCCTCTCCACCATTACTATTTTGCTCTCACTCTCTCTGGAGGAAACGGGTGGAGGAAGCATGCCTTTTATAGGGGCTCTGCAGAGACTGTTTGCTGGGGAAATCAGTAAAGAACAAATGGATCTCTTTGGAGGGTCCTTTTAAGGTGTGCTGAAGGTGAGCCAAGTCTGAGCCCCAGAACATATTTTCCCAGGAAATATTTTTTTATTTTTATTTTTTTGCAAATGCCTGAGTTTGTGTGGATGGGCGTGTGTGAATAGGATGTGGATGGATGTAGCTTTGCCCCACCCACTTTTGGCTTGGGCTCCATCCACCACTAGCATCCCCATCCCCCAGAAGTGTACCCAGATGGGAATGCAGCCCTCAGGCTGAGAACATTTCCCCACCCCTGATCTATGGGATCAGTGTTGGGGCTGGTTCACCCATGGATGCATATACACCAGCTGGTTTCTCTATACTTCATTTACCCTTCCTATGATGGCTAGCAGCTGGGAAGGAACTAGCTCGCTCCATTGAAAAGCATTAGCTTGGGCCTAGCTGTCCCTTCAGCAAACAGTGGAGCTCCTTTCATTCACAGAAGAACTTTTGATCACATGGAGGCTCTCATTCCTAGAAAAGGGGGGGAGGCATTTTTTTTTGCCAATTCCCCCTTCCCTCTTGAGCCCCTTGCAGCCCCCCACACACTGTTCTGGAGGGTCCCCCAACTTTCCACAGCAGATTTTCAGCCGAGCACAGGGGGCTGCATGGGGTGAGAGAATAGACCAAATTGCCTCCCCACCTTCCGCCAGTGGGAGTGGTGATGTGAGGGGATAGGAAAGTTCAGCCTGTGCTTGTAGATCTGTGATGGCCCAGTCACACATGCTTCAAGGGATGAGCCCTGTGAGGACCAGCACTTAGTTTATTCTGTTTCTGTGTTTGGAAAAATCTAATAGACTACCATTAGTTATATGTATTCACAAACACACACACACACACACACACACTGTACAAATATAATACTGTCTGCACAAAACTTTAACAATGCTTCAGAGCTTATTCTTCTCCTAGAAAAACAACACAGTATAGGTGCTTCCCAGTGTGCCAGAGTGTCTTACCTTTGCTTAATTCATTATTCTGCACTATTTTTAGTGCAACAAAATACCTTTGTTCTGCACAAAAGAGAAAAACTCTTTCAAGCCCTGGGGCAATGGTGGATAGGATTTTATGAAACCCTCCGGCGCCTCCAAACCACTTTTATCAAAGATTATTAGCAGAACAATGCAGAATTTAAACCAACTCAGCTACTTTTTAATCTTCCCTTTACTTACAATCCTGTGTGATTTTCTCCTCCCATTGGGCTGTCCTATTATTTTGCAAACCCAAAATGCCCTGCCTCATTGCTCACGTCGCACTCACCAGAACATTTTTACCTTCTTAGCACATAATCGTGACATCCTATTTATATCTGCCTGTATTACATTATCTAAGTTCTCCTGCCTAACGGATTTTCAGCTTTTTATCATAATAGCATATCTTTCCTGTTTGCACCTTAACATACTGTTTATAGAGCCTCGGCCTGTTTTCCTTGCTATCTTTTTTTTATGGAACCTGGCATGCATACATATAGTATTAATGTGGCGAGAATATTTTCAAGGACAAAGGAGGATTAGAGTGGGTTAATCTCTAGATGTAGTTCTGGAACAGCCAAAACAACTCTATTGCTAGCACTCTCAGAACATCAAAATATACCCAGGGATGCAGAAACGTGAATGGAAATGTCCCTTTTGGGGGGTTGTCTCTTCATTAGAATCTCTTTTCATCCCAGGTGATTAGTTGTACATTTAATTTAATTTAATTTAATATTTATTTATTTATTTATTTATTACATTTCTAATCCATCCAATAACTAACATTTTCTGGGCAGATTACAAATTTCTGAAGCGAAAATGTTTTAGAGAAATGAAAAGGGCAACTAAGGATTCTTTAGCATAGGCGGAACTGTTGTGTTCATTCAAACCACTCCAGGATGGAGTCCACAGTCTAAGGCTGCAATCCTATGCTCCCTCAGTGGGACTTGCTTCCAAGTAGGCATATATAAGATTGGGCTGCACACTAGGATTATTTGTTTGTTTGTTTGTTTGTTTTGGGTTTTTTGGTTGAAATTGTAGCACTGGGAGCTTTCATAAGGATGCACCTGCTTGGATGATTAGGAAGAGATGGAAAGCCAGGCAGTTCACGTGGCAAGATTTGCAATGCAAGAAAACCCCAAGGTCAACGGAACCAGTAGGAAGTGAGTAAAGTGAGTATTATTACTATTAGAAAATAGCTGTACAATATATTACAATGGTACATTAAAAAGATGAAAATACACATGCTGTATAGCCAAAAAAATTACTTACATAAATGGTAGGAACATAGAAGGCTGCCTTATGCTGAGTCAGACCATTGGTCCATCTAGCCCAGTATTGTCAACACTGACTGGCGGTGGCTCTCCAGGGTTTCAGGCAGAAATTTTTTCAGCCCTCCCTGGAGATGCCGGGGATTGAACCTGGCTGGGGCCTTCTGCGTTCAAAGCAGGTGCTCTACCAGTGAGCTAGGGCCACATGTAAACTGAATCCCACTTGTGGACTGGGTCTGAGATGACTAGACCTTCAGATTATATCTCATTTCATTACTTCATCAGAACCACCTAGGGACATTTTCTCAGGGAGGGCAGCTGAAAATAACCCTCTGGCCACTTGAATATCTCTTCCAAAGACAAGAAGTGTGTCAAGAATTAAATTGAGCAGGCAACCATAGACTCTGTCTGTGGTTTTCTTGCTATTTAAGGGACCCTCTCCTATGTATTTGTGATTTCCAAGGTTTGCAATGCAATGCAGAGATGTACTGGGTGTAAAGACAGATACCTGTGCCCTGATTCTAGGGATGTATCCAGCATTTCCAGTTTAGTGTTAAAGCTCTCTGGGGCATCAGGAGGGCATAAGGTTATACCCAATACAATTTACATGGGCAAACCTAGTGGGTTAAATCTAGACTTAGTCAGACTTAGAACAGACCCATTGAAATCAATGGGGACTTAAATTAATCATGACTAATATAAATCCCATTTATTTCAGTGGGTGAACTCAAAGTATGACTATGTCTGGATCCAATGCAATGGATTTTTCTCACACTGATCCCTGTGGGTGTGGTTAAGAAGAAATTGGAGAGCCAGTGTGGTGTTGTGGTTAGGGTATCTTATTGGGGATGGGCAGGCCCAGGTTTGAATCTCCCATGAAGCTGAGGGCCATTCATATTTCCCAGCCAAACCTAAGTCAGAGCTGTTTTGAGTGTGGATGGGCAGAAAGTAGATCTCCAGATGTTTTGGACTTCAACTCCCAGCATTCCTGACAATTGTCCATGTTAGCAGGGTCTTCTGGGAATTGAAGCTCAAAACATCTGGAGATCTACTTTCTGCCCACCCCTGGTTTGGAGGATAAAAGGCAGTGAGAGAAACTATGCACACCACTATGAGTACCTTGGAGAAAAGCTAGCTTATAGACCTGAAGAAGCGCTTGATCCTAGAGAGGGTTCTTGAGAGGGTCATGGCAAAGCAACTGCAGGCACTCTTGGAAGATACTGATTATCTAGACCCATTCCAGTCTGGGTTTCAACCTGGTTATGAGACTGAATCAGCCTTGGTCACCCTGATGGATGACCTTTATCGGGTGAAGGATAGTGCAACCCTGTTAATTCTACTCGATCTCTCAGCAGCTTTCAGTACCATCAACCATGGTATCCTGACCTGGATTGACTCCGCAGGTTGGACATTGGACGCACTGTTTTACAGTGGTTCCGTCCTACCTGCGGGATTGATTTCAGAGAGTAAGATTGGGTGGCTATTCCTCGGACCCTTGGCAATTGCGCTATGGGGTTTCACAGGGTACCATCTTGTCCCCAATGTTGTTTAACATCTATATGAAACTGCTGGGAGCAGTCATTAGGAGATTTGGAGCCAAGTGCCATCAGCACGCTGATGACACACAGCTCCATATCCCTGTGGCAACTGAATCAGGAGAAGCTGTGCAAGTCCTGGATCAGTGCCTGAACTCAGTGATGGGCTGGATGAGGGCCAATAAACTGAGGCTGAATCCTGGCAAGACAGAAGTCCTGTAGGTGAGTGGTTCCCGAGTCTGGGAGATAGGCTCGTTGCCTGTTCTGGATGGGCTTGCAGTCCCTTTGAAAGATCAGGTTCATACTCGGGGGGTACTCCTAGATCCATCATTGTCGCTGGAGTCCCAAGTGACTGCAGTGGCTTGGAGTGCTTTTTACTATCTTTGATTTGTTCACCAGCTATGGCCTCTCCTGGACAGGGGTAGCTTGGCCACAGTAATACAGGTGCTAGTAACCTCAATTTCAGGTTTAAGGTTCTGGTACTTGTGTACAAAGCCCAAAACAACTTGGGACCAGGTTACCTGAGAGAGCGCCTCCTCCCATACCAACCTGCCCAGTCACTGAGGTCATCAGATGGCATACTCTTGGTGGTTCCTCATGGACCTTTGGCCCAATTGGAGTCCACTAAGAGAAGAGCCTTCAGTGTGGCAACTCCATTTCTGAGGAACCCCTGCCTCTGGAGGTCAGGCAGGCTCCGACATTGTGTTGCTTTCGGCACCTGCTGAAGACCTCCTTGTTCTGGGAAGCCTTCTCTGCTCTCCAACCACCAGTGTAATGTTACTTTGTTTTCAATGTATTGTTTTTGTTTCTTTTATCTCTTTTAATCTTTTTATTGTTCACCGCTCTGGAATCTAATTGATATGGGGTGGTATACAAATACTGTAAATCATCATCATCATCATCATCCCATATCAACCTGCTTACGTATGGAGGTCATCTTCAGAAGCTTTTTTCCTGGTGCCCCCACCATTTCAGATAAGGTAGCTGGCCACTAGAAAGAGGTCCTCCTTGGTGGTGGCATCTCATTTATGGAATCCCCTCCCCAGGGAAGTTCACCTGGAATCCACATTACTGTATTTTCAGGAATAAGCAAAGATGTTCTATTTTGCCAGTCAGATTAATATACTGTCATTTTAACATTTTGTAATTTATTACATCTTATTTTGGTGTTTGTATTTTATCTTGTTTTTGTAAACCATCCTGGAAGTTTGCTGATAAATACAATGTAATAAATGCATAATACTCTTGTTCATATTCTCCAGTTTCCCCCGTTCAATCGTCCATCAGCAAAAATTGGAAAACTGGAGAAACCATCATATCATCATTTAGTACATCTTGAAGAAGGAGTTGCTTGGAAGTATGTTATTGTTCCCTATACTAAATCTGTGACAGCCCTTCAACCGGAATCCTTAGGGCAGCTTTTACCTAAGGAATGTTTACCTGGTCCTTTTATGCTGGCCACTACTTATATATGATGATAGGTTTGATTTTTTTAAAAAAAACAAACCCTGAAGATGAGATAATCTGCCTATTATAAAAAGCTTTAGTGCCTCCCAGTAAGTTAATGGAGTCTGGAATGAGTTTGCTTATGTGCCTGTATGCAGAAAGCAATCCAGTGGCAAATGACAGAAGCAAGTACTTTGAACTTAATAGAGCAATACCGCTCATCTGCCTGCCTGCCCAGGCCAGGACTAAGGCAGGGGAGGAGGGAGCCCTCTTGGTCTTCTGGACCAGTCAAGGTAGTATGTCCCGCAACATTCTACAGAGGAAAATAGGAGTGCTTTTGTGCATGAGTGGGTGGGGCTAGGGGCGGAGTCTGGCAGCCTGACAATGCAGCCTGCTGAGCAGTGGTGGAACTGACACAATCCACAGGCAAATGCACCTCAAATACAAAGCAGGGACTGAAATTACACGCAAGCATATGTCTCTGTGTGAAAAGGGCACCAAGGAAGCGCATACACAGCGAGCCAAATGCATGCAGTACACATAGTGCTGGCTCCAGGTTTTGAGGGCCCTTCGGCAAGAAACCCTCAGTGGGGCTCCTCCCTCAGTGAGTCCACTCTCTCACCACCATTGTCACTGGCTCATCATTGTATCATCATTGCTACCACTTGCTTGCTTGACAGGCACAGAGCCAGTGAGCAAGTAGGCAGGGGCATCCACTGCTCCTCCTTTCCACTGGCACTGTTGTCTGGGCCAGAGAGAGAGAGAGAGAGAGAGAGAGAGAGAGGCAGGTAAAAAAAGCAGGTTGCTATGGTGAAGAGGAGGAGCAATGCCAGGGGGCTCTTGTCCGTGGCACACTGCTGGGACGTGGGCCCTTGATGGATGCCCACCTATAGCTACCCTTGATGCCAGTCCTGAATACATATACACTGTGGGTGTGATTTTATACTCACGATTCACCAACCACGGGGCAAGAGGATATAGCAGAAGCCGCCGCCCCCCCCGGCACCAGTGGAATGGAATTACTTCTCCACCTCTGGATGATGAGTCATGGGGAAGGGCCAGTCGCTCAGTGGTACAGTATACGCAGAAGGTCCCCCAGGTTCAATCCCAGCATCTCCAGGTAGGGCAGGAAAAACTCCTGCCTGATCCCTGGAGGGTTGCTGCTAGTCAGTGTCGGCAATGCTGAGCTAGACACACCAAGGGTCTGATTCAGTATAAAGCTGTATATGGCAGCTGCCTATGTTCCTATGATGATGATGAGGCCTGCTGGAATGCAGGGTTGGCCATATCATCATCACCCAGTTGTGTGGGTTGCCTGAGTGAGGGAAGGTGGTCCATTAAAGCTAGTTGGCCCATGCAGGGGCCAGGTATTGGCCCATTCAGCACTCCATTTGTGCACCTGCATTAACTGCTCCATTACTGCAGGTACACACATTTCTCCCTCCCCCCCCCCATTTACTTCCCAGCCATTAAATTTGTATGTATTTCCCAGTCCAAAAAAATTGTGCAGTAGTTTAAAAAAAAAAAACACCCCTCAGAGGGTGACTGAACGGGACAGAACAAACGGTGCGCCAGTACCGGCAGTACTTACAACTGCCCCCACCCCCATGGGATACACACAGAGAGACACACACACAATGTCTCATTCACAATGTACATCTTGCTTGCTTGTTACTGATACCTCAGTTCTCTCGTTCTTCTTCTTCTCTCTCTCTCTCTCTCTCTCTCTCTCTCGCTGTGTGTGTTAATGAACAACTTGTCATGACGTTATTCACTCTTGTAAGAAATTACTGTCTGACAAGCATAATGAGATTTTTTTTTTTGCTCAGAGCTTGAACTTTTGAAAGCTTCTCTCTCCACAAATTGGAAGTGTACACATAAAAGGCAAATGTTTGTTTGTTTTTTAAACATAGCTCGGCTTCCTACATGTTGCACTGCATGACTAAGATCATCAGTGCAGAACATGTCTCTCTCGGTTTGGCTTACACAAAAGATTTTACCTAGCTTTCGTATCTAGAGAAGTGCAAAACCACCACCACCCAGGTTTTTCAAAATAGTTCTTTAACTTCCCTAAAATTGCTACAGATGTTTCATGGGAACAGAACTCATGGCTGAATCATGTCTTCAGTTAGCACCAACAGTGTGCTAAGCAATGAGCACTATGCCAGAATTGAAAGACAATGACGGCCCGGTTCACACCATGTGGACTGTTTAAGCCGTGGGGCATTAACCTATTCACCCACCCAGGCACAGCTTGTCAGGTCATCCAAACCTGGGTGGCATGGCTTGTTTGAGGGAGAAACAACCCTCAAATAACCCAATCACAGGTCATCAAACAAGCCATGCCACCCAGATTCAGATGGCATGGCAGGTAATTAGGCAAAAGGTGACTGGCATCATGTGCCAGCACACCCACGACTTAAACAAGCCACCATTGCAACATAGATAAGGTACTTCAAAGAAACTATCACTTTCCAAAGGAAAAAGCAAATGGTCAGGTCCAACCCCCCTCCCATTGTTTCCTCCAAATCTTATTAGCAAATTGAAACTTCAATCCTATGCCTACTTACCTGCTTGGACTACTGTCAAACACTCTATGTGGGGCACCTCTGAAAAGTGTTCAGAAACTATAGCCGGGGCCAGTTATGGGGAGCGGAGCATGTGACTCCTTTGTTATAAGTTCACTGGCAACCAGTCTGATTACAGGCACAATTCAAAGTGCTGGTTATGACCTATAGAGCCCTATACAGCTTGGGCCAAAGCTATTTGAAACACTGCCCATATGAGCCTGCCGAGGCTTTAAGATCCTCAAGAGAGACCCTTCTCTCTGTCTTCCACTACTGGAGGCATGTTTGATGGGAATGGAGGAGAGGGCCTTCTCAGTAAAGTGGCCACTTAGGAATTGCCAAAAAAGAGGACAAAAGAGGTTACCGACTTGCATAAAAATTTGCATTACTAATTTATATGTATAGAGGAAAATTTAGAAATGATTATTCTAGAAATACAGTACATCTCACCATAATGTGGAAGACTGTGACCATTTGACCTTTGTGTCCTGCTCAGTCTCCTGTCCAGATGCTGTTGATGGGCAACTTTGAGGCCCAGCTTCTCCGTCCAATGGTTCTTTATATTTAAACCAGACATGGACTGGACAGCCCTTCAGAATAGAGGACAGTACTCTGGCAGCCCTTTAAATAGAGAACTATCATCTGTAAAAGAGGACACAGGGCCACCCTACTTCTCATTGGCTGCTCCCAGGCTCTGGAACTCCCTGCCAGGGTAGGCAAGGCTGGCTCCATCTCTGTTGTCCTTCCATCTGAAGGCAAAGACATTTTTATTCAGGCAAGCTTTGGGTTTTTAAGCTGACTTGCTGCAAAAGTATGTTTTAATCTGGAGGTGCCGTTCATTTCTTTTTTATTGATGTGTTTTTAACTGATTCATTTTTTTATGTTTTAATTATAATTTATATTGTCTGTATTTTATTGTTAGCCTCTTCCAACACTATTTTTTCATGCAAAGGCAAGCTATAAATTTAATAAATACATGATATATACCTGGGAGTAAGCCCATTTGATCTCAACAGGACTCACTTCTGAGTAGATAAGTATAGTAGGATTGTACTGTAACTTAGCAGGTTTAAGCTCTACTTGGAAAAGAGGTGTTCAGAGCCTGCCTTTCCAGGGGGAAAAAAACAAAATAAGTTTGCACATAAAATCAACTAGAAACACGTTGTTCTTGTTCCTCCCATACCGAAGTTAAACATTGATGAACTATACACATAAACCCTGATGCAGCAGAGCTAGAACTGCAGTAATAAAATGTTTGAACAGGGTCTGAAAATGAAGAATTCACGCCGATCTATTTGTGGGGTGGAGAATTCAGATCACTTTGCGGGCCACTATAAAGTTTTATTAACTCAGCCTGCGGGTCACATCACTATATTAAAGCATATTTGTTACTGTTTTACTCAGTGATTGCTTTTTGGCCCATTCATAGCTGACCCTTTTTCTCATTCCATAGCAGGCCCCCTCTTTTCTCTCCGGCTCTCTTTTAACCCTCTCTCCTATTCAGGGCTTTTTTTTCTGGTGGAACTCACCAGAACTAAGTTCCAGCACCTTTTATTCTATTAATTTCATTACAATTTAATCGCCATCTACTCCCGAGGAAACATAATCCAAGAGTTCCGGTACCTTTTTCTCCAGAAAAAAAGCACTGCTCCTATTCCCTCCTGACCCATATCTCAGTTTCCTTCCCCCTCTTCCTTCTTATCCTTTTAATCCCATTTTTGCTCCGTATCTCTCCCTGCCCTTCCTTAGTCCTCCTTGCTGAGTAGAGTGGTAGCATCACAGCACACAAAGCTTGCACTCATCCAGAGATGTCGCATAACACTGAAGAAATCTCGGATGCAGGTGAGCTGGCTGGTTCTAACAGGCTGGGAAAACTGGTGCCAAGTACACCATGCACCTCTGAATCTAGAAAGAGCAGCGGGGGGGGGGGATGCAGACACAGGCCCAGGTCACATGACATGATGGTGGTTAATAAGCCACGGTGGCTTCTTAACCGCCTCCGCTTGTGCCAGTTGCGTGCCAGCTCAGTTCCCTAATTACCCTCGCTAAGTGTGGCTTGTCATTATGTGTGAACCCAGCGATGATGGTGAGTGGGTGGGATGGTTAACAAACCACCCAGCAACCCTACAACAGACCATGGGTTCCGGATGGTTTGTTAACCACCCCAGCCAGCCACCGTCACCGGGTTTGCACAACACAGAAACCCGCACCCAGTGAGGGTAATTAGGGAAATAAGCCAACGCATGACCATGGCTTATTAAGCACCCACCTGTCATGTGAACCCAGTTGCAGACATTTTCCCCATCCCTCTTTCAATGTTCTCGGGCAGAACGTAGACATTGTTAAGACAGGTGGGCAGGCTGGGGAAGGTTTTGCGAACAATGGTTTTGCAATGCCCACGAGGATCTTCAAATATATAATGTGGGAGCCACACTGATCTATGAGGAGCCCTATATTTTTAGGCACATAATAAATACAGAGAGAGAGAGAGAGAGAGAGAGAGAGAGACGTCGGTTTTCAATGTGCTTTACCAAATGTACCCACCCCTGCTGTCTAAAGGTAATTTGTTTATGAAATATGAGGCTGCCGTGCATTAAGCTAAATGTCAGCGATGGGGCTGACCTTCCAAATAACATACTGAACACCCAAGTACTTTGGTGAGGTTCATTTAGCACAATTGGTTTTGGAGCTATAAATACAAAGCAAGCATCCATCATAAAGCTTAAGGGAACTTCTGTAAAGGGTAGATAATGGACCATGCATCCTGATCCAGAATGGTTCTGGGCTGGCAAAGGCAGATCTCAGACCCGGGGACTGATTAACCATTACACAGCACAATACCCCCTTCGATGATGTAACTCAGTGCAGAGAGTGACGGTTTGGGCCCCTTTTCAGAGCAACTAGGTTTAATTCTGCTTTCAGGCTGCAATCCCAAGAACACTTTAATGGGATTCATCTAATTTATTCAGTGGGTCTTACTTTTAAATAAATCACCTCAGGACTGGACTACATGTCCCAACTGATTGATTGCATTGTTATCCCACCCTTCCACCTAAAAAAAGCTCCAGGCTCAGCTTACATCATCCCCTTTTTATCCTCACAATCACCTTATGAGGTAGGATGGAAGGAGAGAGAGAGAGAGAGAGAGAGAGAGAGAGAAAGAGAGAGAGATATTAGCCCGAGATTACCGAGGTCTCCTCAGTCCTAGTCAGACACAAACCACTATAGCAGAGTGTCCCCACTGATTTCAATGGAGGACAAAGATTTAAGCACATGTTCAGCTTTTCCACTGAGATCAATAGGTCTTTAAAGTGCCCGATGCCTTTTTCTCATTCAGAAACTGCACACTTGTCACTTAGTTCTTGCATGGAATCCAGATGTCTTTTCTCAAGCTAGCTCTTCTGTTGCAGGAAAACTGCATTTCCCCAGCACTCAAGGCCAAATATTTTTGTCTCTGAGAAAGTGCCCTGACAAACTGGTGTGACTAGAGGAAGGCAAACGGAGTGGTGAGAGCTCTGGAAAACAAGGCCTAGGAGGAACAGCGGAAAGAGCTGGGTGTGTTTAGCCTGGAGAAGAGAACATTAAGGGGAGGCATGATAGCAATCTTCAAATATCTGAAAGGCTGCTCCATGCAGGAGATGGAACAGAGCAGACTCGTTCTCTGTTGCTCCCAAGGGCAGGACTAGAACCAACTGGTGGAAATTGCAAGGAACCAGATTTCTGCTCAATGGTAGGAGAAACTTCCTAATGATAAGAGCTGTTTGACAGTGGGACAAACTGCCCCAGGAAGTGGTGAGTGGCTCTCATGTGGACATATTTAAGCACAGGCTAGATGGCCGTCTGTCAGAGGTAACGTAGTTGCATCCTTCACTGCAGAGACTGCATTGAGCAGCATTCTTTGTGGTGGGGCTTCTAAATATACAAGCCATCACCATATTTAAACAAAAACAAAACCCAAGGAAAAGCTTGTGTTTCAGTATCTCATTGGAATGCATGATGTCATGCCCGATGAAGCAGAATGCTCACAAAGGCAATTACTGTTATTACAAAATACAATTTTCATTGTGCTGGCTTGTCTATGAAAATAAAAATTCTAAATTACAGGATAATCCAAAAAGGCTCTAAGTACACTTTCTACATTTCTGATATTATATTTGAAATCTGTTCATTTGTATCAGGGATTTAAAAGCAGCCGGTCTTGGATCCCGACGCCAGCATCGGTGATCGTTCAAAGTATTAAAGGCTACGGACCATTTATTCTGTTAGCGGAGCTAATATTCCCAAATATTTTCCTTTTTATTTCCTGCACGGAAATATTAAACAAAGCTGGCTGTGAGATGGCACTGCTTAGAGGCTTTTATATGAAGCTGGCATGAAAAGCCTCACTGCAGGGGAACAGCATTTAAAACTCTGGTTTTCAATTAGTGGGTTACACAGGAAGTCTGTTTGCTTTGCCTACTGCTCCAAGACAGAACCAGGAATGCCACTGTAAAGCAATTATTCCTCTGCCACATGCTTACACAGCCTGGGTTGACTCCAGCTCAGGGTCACCTTGGCTCTGTGGTGTTGTGGTAAATTCTGGAGGAAGTCATCATGCCAGTCTCCATATCCATATCCCCAAGGAAAGTCTCTTTATATACAAACACACATACACACACCCCAAACAGCAGCAGTACATGGAGTAATGCCAGATCTATTAGGAGTGACTGACAGTCATAGCATAATGAGCTGGCAAAGGATGGTGTAGTGCAGAGGTGTTGAACCTCGAGCCCTGGGACCAGATCTGCCCTTCCAGGTTTCACCAGGTTGCCAGGGCCCCTTCCCCACGCCCCACTTCCTTTTCCCCAACATTTTGGTGGTTTCCCAGCATTTGCACATTTATTATTATTATTATTATTATTATTATTATTATTATTAGCCATTCCAAAAGGTTGAATGCCTCTCCTAAGGCTTAGTTCCTGACAGTAAGAGCTTTAAGCTAAATTATGCTGGTATTTATGGCCCTGCCCACCACTGAAATGCACTCTTCCCCCACCCCCAGAGTCTCCAAAATGGAATTCAGCCCTTGGGCTGAAAGAGGTTCAACACCTCTGATATGGTAATGGAGCAGATTTGTAGCTTGGGGGTTCTCCTCGTTAGCACATTGGACTTTGGCGAGGGAGACCTGGATTCACATCCCTGATCAGCCAGGAAGCTCACTGGGAGACCATGAGCAAGTCATTATCTAAGCCTAGCCTACCTCACAGGGTTATTTTGAGGACAAAGTGGGGTAAGGCACACACATGTGAGCTACCCTGAGCTTGATGAAGGAAGAGTGGGATACAAGTGTCCGCAACATTGAAAGCACCATATAGTGGACAGTCTGCCCAGTGATGGCTCCATGTTTTTGAGGGCCCTTGGGCAAGACTGAGATGTTGTTAATAGGTGGTTCTTCTGAATGGATGGAGGGTGTTCAACCTGGACTGGATGGGATTGCACTCCCCCTGAAGGTGCAGATTTGTAGCTTGGGGGTTCTCCTGGAACCATCATTGTCACTTGATGTTCAGGTCTCTTCAGTGACACAGAGTGCCTTCTACCAGCTTCAGCTGGTGGCCCAGCTATGGCCCTATCTATGACTCCATCTCACCACCACTGTTGTCTGAGCCAGAGTGAGAGGCATATGAACAAGCAAGTTGCCATGGTGAAGAGGAGGAGCCACTCCAAGAGGCTGTCAGTGGGCCCCTGCTGAGGTGTGGGCCCTCAGCAGGTGCCTAGCCATGCCTACGGGTGCCAGCCTTGAGTCTGCTATTTCACATGCAGGTGAGGCTCATTTTGAACAGCTTATAAGAGATTGTAGGACAACATATCATCCTAACATATCTTGATTATAAAAAAAAACAGACACCTAGCGCTTTTTAAAATAAAGCAGGAAAGCCTCTTGCCGGGTAAATGTATTACCCCGGCACCCCATTGGACGACATCATTGCTCCTGCTCTGAAAAAAAGTCCTGGAGTGGTGTTCCACTGTGTTCCTCCTCCACTACACCACTGTCCCAGGTCCATTTGATTATGTATCAATCCAATAAAAAATACGGCAAATGTTATAATTGTAGAGGATGAAGGAAACTATTCTGAGCAAATAGTGGAGCTTGCTGTGCAACAATCCGGGCTGGGGGGGGGGGGGAGAATTAACCTCATCTTACTGCATGTCTGCCGTCTTGTTCAACATTTAATTATTTTAATGAATTCACAGATTAAGAAGACTCCATGTCGCACCTGTCAAGAGTCTGTTTTTGTGACCGGCAAACCTATGGTACCTTCAAAACAGCTGTTTCTCAAGAAATTGAGTTCTGTTTTCCACTGCGTGTAGGATTGGGAATAGAGCCAGTGCTCTAGAGCAAACTGAGTGGGACACACATACAAATTCCATTTACTTTTGATGGCATAGCAGTGCCAACATTTAATGAAAGAGAGTAGACTATTTCCCTCCTACTTGAGTTACACTGCCTCAATGTGCAGTTAGAAAACACTTCTTAATGTCCACATCACTTTCAGTCAAAAGCAGGCACATTTTGGCTGCCATTTCCCTTTCCTGCAAGCTCCATCCCTTACTGCTTTTAATCAGCTTTTGATCCAGTGGATTTTTTTTTCACTCGTGAACTGTTTTTCACAGGAAGTTATTTTTCGCACTTTCCATGATTATAATTCAAATATAAATATTGCATCAGCTAGAATGTACATTTATAAAAGAGACAAGGCCAAATGGATGCTGAACAGAAAAAAAAAGTTTTATTGCTAATAACAAACTAGGATAGCAGCACTTACAGATCTGGCTGCATATTTCTAAGCACAGCAGTGCCTATTCTTCTAAGAGCTGCAGTACGGTTAAATTTTCCCATTACATCTGCACCTTACAGTTACTTTAACCCTTAGCTAATTACGTGCAGGGTCAAACTAGATGTGACATTATTCATGCAATTAGCGACAGTGCTAATTCCCCCCCCCCCAAGTAAATAGCAGGCACAGGCATGGACAATCCATGTGCTCAGACCTTCTGGTCCCTGTTATCACTCTGGGATACTGCATTTTGCACTAGCTACAGTTTCCGAACAGTCTTCAAAGGCAGCCCCATGTAGAGTGCATTGCAGTAATCTAAGCGGGAGGTTACCTGAGCATAGGCTACTGAAGCCAGCTGATCCCTGTCCACCCACAATACCCACCGATTCTCTGTTCAAGTAGTGAAAGATCTCCCAACACTACCACAACTTGTTGTGGTTTTCTTACAAGTCCCATCTTGACATCTACTACACTATGGCTGAAGAGGTTATCTGCTTTTGATCCTCTAACCCAGGGCTCTCCAACCTTGGGTCCCCAGATGTTGCTGGCCTACAGCTCCCAGCATACCCAGCCAGCATGGCTAATGGCAAGGGATTCTGGGAGCTGTAGTCCAGCAACAGCTGGGGACCCAAGGTTGGAGAACCCTGCTCTAACCATATACTAAGGATGTGCATCATATTTGGCTGAAGCCCATATCAAATCAGGCAAGATATCTGTCATTGGTATATCTTTCAACCCCTGTCTCACATCGCAAGGGCAATGACACAGCAAGTGGCCAGTAAAACACTGTCCCCTAGCTGTGGAGCAAATTGTGCATGCCATTCCATGATTCACTCCAGAGTTTGGGCAGAGTGGCCCCATTTCTTTCTTCTCCCCACCAGAATTCCATAGAGCAGACTGAGGAAATCCCACTAATTCTTTCTCATGAACTCGGGGGCTTCACAAATCAAACCTACACTATACTGCTGTGAGACCAATTGACCTCCATAGATAGCTAAATTAGCAGCCATGAAGCATCATTTTCATGGGAGGGAGGGGGAGAGAGAAAAAATGTTGGTTGTCTGGGGACTTCTTCTTTTTTTTACCCATGTGTCAACAGCATACATTGCAAACGTTCCTAATTATATGAGGCAATATGAACAAATACATACCTCTGCTCCTCCCTCCCTCCCTCTCTCTCTCTCTCTCGCACAGAATAAACAAGAATTGTAAATAAAATACCAAACTGAAGTCTTTATTGAACATTTGTTTTTAAATGTGTTCCTGCAAATGGGCCGGGTACATTTTTCACACCGGGCTTGCAGGAGCTTGTGATATGCTGTTATTAGCGACTTATCTGAATAGCAAATTACCTTATAAAACTGGGTGGTGGATTGTTGCTGTTTCCCTTTTTTTCTGCTGGTAGTGCAAATTTAGGGATAATGCATTGAGTACTAGCTCTTCCAACACAATAAAACACATAATAGCATTATGCAATAATTTGGATATTTTACTGAGTAAATATATCCCAGCAATATATTTCATGCCTCATTTGCTGGAAAACTCATTAGATTAGTACGATACCAAGCTTTAATGCAGAGGTTCATACTACTCTCCCCATAACCACCACCACCATCACCCCAGGTTGAAACCTGCTTGTTTTCATTCATACTTGAATTAATGAATGGCAAACTTTGACTCTTCTGTGTGCTCTCTTCCCATTTATGTACTTTTTGGCAGCTGATCTATATTTTGAGAGAATGGGAGGAGCTGTAAAACCAAATTGTGCCCTTGGGCTTATGAGATAAAGTCCTCCCTTGCACAGTTTATATTTGCAGGGCACAATCTCCTCATCTGTTTAAACTCAAGGGAAGTTTGTCTTTGACTCGCATGCAGATTATGCAAACATTTTCTGAACTTTTGGTATGTGGCCCAACAGTCGTGCTAAGGAAGAGCAAGCAAGTGAAGTGAGCAATTGTCAACACAGAGAAAGAGTGAACAAACCGAAGAGCAGAGATCTACACATAATTTTAATCACTGACTCACTGAAAGAACTGCTGTTGTCCCACTGCTGAACCAACACAGAAGCTATATGTGACCGTTTTCAGTTCATAAAAGCAATAAAAACAGGACAGCATGGTGATTGGATAGTAAAGAGGTGTGGTAGAAACCACAGGCAACCTAGCCATGTGATTGTGGAGATTATGGAACCCCCCACTATCCATGGGGTTTAACTTAGTCAGAATTTATTCCCTCTCCATGGTTTTCCATGGGACTTCATCACAACTATGATTAAGATTTAGATTATTTAGATCCATGCCAGTCGGGCTTCAGGTCTGGACATGGGATGGAGACGGCCTTGGTCGCCTTGGTGGATGATATGAGGAGGGCTTTGAATAGGGGCAAATGCTCCATTCTAGTCCTCCTCGATCTCTCAGAGGCTTTTGATACCATTGACCACGGTATCCTCCTGGACCGCCTGGATGGGTTGGGCGTGGGAGGCACTGTATTGCAGTGGTTCTGGTCCTTCCTCTCTGGAATGTACCAGAGGGTAGTTCTTGGGGAGGAGGCTTCGGACCCTCGGCCACTCACTTGTGGGGTGCCGCAGGGTTCCATCCTCTCCCCGATGTTATTTAACATCTACCTAAAGCCAATGGGAGCTATCATCAGGAGGTTTGGGGTGTAGTGTCATCAGTATGCGGATGACATGCAGCTCTACCTCTCTTTCAAGTCCTCACCGAGGTTGGCCGTTGAGACCCTGTCCAAGTGCCTGGAGTCAGTGGGTGGCTGGATGGGAAGGAACATGCTGAAGCTGAACCCCGACAAGACTGAGGTACTTCTGGTGGGGGACAAGGGGAGGCTAGGGGATGTTGACCTGGTGCTGAATGGGGTACATCTACCCCTGAAGGAACAGGTCCGCAGCTTGGGGGTCATTCTAGACTCCCAGCTGTCCATGGAGGCTCAGGTGGCAGCTGTGAGCCGGGCGGCGCTGTATCAACTCCATCTGATATGGCAGCTGCGCCCCTACCTTCCTAATCATCTGCTCCCATCAGTGGTTCATGCCTTGGTCTCCTCTCACCTAGACTACTGTAATGCACTCTACGTGGGGTTACCCTTGAAGACGGTTCGGAAGCTACAGCTGGTACAGAACGCGGCGGCTCAACTGGTTAAAGGCAGCCACCGGCGGGATCACATCATGCCAGTGCTCAAGGAGCTGCACTGGCTACCAGTTGCTTGCCGAGCCGAATTCAAGGTGTTGGTTTTGACCTTTAAAACCCTATACGGCTCGGGTCCAGTTTATCTCAAGGAGGAACACCAAGTAGGCCACTCAACGAGATCTGCCACAGACGGCCTTCTCCTTGTCCCTTCAGCCAGAGCAGCTAGACTGGTGGGGACTAGGGAGAGGGCCTTTTCTGTGGCGGCCCCCATACTGTGGAACTCCCTCCCTAGTGACATCCGCCATGCCCCCTCTCTGTTGTGCTTCCGCCGCTCACTAAAAACATGGTTATTCAGGCAGGAATATGGGGTGGGTTAAGATTTTAAAAGTTATACTGTTTTAAATATGTTTTATATCATGTATTTTAAATGTATTTTATCGTGTTGTACATCACCCAGAGTGGCCGGTTTGCCGACCAGATGGGCAATCCAGAAATACAACAAACAAATAAATAAATAAATAAATAAATAAACTACCTTTTGCAGGATTGCACCCATTTTATTATTTAGGTCAGTGCTCACTGACCTAAAAAAGTTGGGGACCCCCAACCTAGGGGCACCTCTATGAATTGTGCCATTTTCATACAAATTCCCTACAAAACCACAATGGGTAAGCAAATCAGTTCCCTTCAAACGATAAAGACTCCCTTTGCACAGAAATGTGTAATCCTCTGGAGCAGATTTGAGGGGTGTATGCCAGGGCTTCAAGGGAGGGGGAACTGATTCTACCAGTGGTGGATGATGGACAACTCATATTGCTTGATGTCAGGGGATTCATAAGCACATAGACTAGCTGTACACATTAGACCATCCTTCCCAAGCAGGTACCCTCTAGATGTGTTGCACTACAACTCTCATCATCCCCAGCCAACATGGTCAATGGCCATGCTGGCAGGAGATGATGGGAGCTGGGGTACAATGCATCTGTAGGGCAGGAGCTTGGTGAAGGCTGCATTAGATGAACATTAGTGTGTTTTTTCCGTAGACTCCATCCCTTTATCACTGGGATTCACCCCTTTATAGTCATGCTCTGTCCCGGGTGCATAGGTTCTTTCTCTTGACCCTACTAGGCTCCACTTATTTATTTGATCCATTACTTAATCCCTCTGTGTTCCACCCTGGAACCCATCTCAGGTACTAAAATTCTGTCTTCCCAGAGTTGGCAGTCCTATCCACTCCATCTCTTTCCAATGGGATTTGTTTGAGATTAACGTTTCCAGAATCCATTATTCTAGCCACCAGTCCCTATTGAAATGATTAATTCCCTCCATAATTATGAGCTACGTCTCCATGTAATATTTGGGGGAGGGAGTATATTTTTATCAGACATCTTGGAGGATATCAACTTATGGTAGTTGTATTGTGCAATTTTTGTATACTTTGCAAGGACTGGCTCCACTGCTTTTTCTATCCCAACAATTACAGTCATGCCAGATCAGTGGTTTCCCTAACCTCTGCTTTGCCAATTATTATTGTAACCATGGAGCTTCTAGTCAGCCTGCTCCCTCATACAGTAGCATAAACCTGTGAAAGATGCATTCTACAATCTCCGTTCTCTGCTTGTGGATCCTCAGCTAGCCCAAAATGGCATCACCTGCACACAAGACGGAGGTATTGGCAGACTAAGCGAAACCCCAACCAAAGAGGTAGCAAAAAATCAAGGAAGAAAATCCAGGAGGGACACACACACCCCGAACAGCCGCAAGAGGACACTACGCTCAACATCTGGGGCCTTCCTCCGACTGCCACCTCCACGTGAGGCTCGGAGGGCAGCAACAAGGGGGAAGGCCTTTTCTGTGGTAGCCCCCCGACTATGGAACAAGCTCCCCCCTGAGGCCCGCCTGGCGCCAACTCTATCATCTTTTTGGCGCCAGGTTAAGACTGCCCTCTACGTTGAGGCTTTTAATAATCAAATGGTATACGGCGGGGTGGTACATTGTTTTTAGCGGGCGTGTTTTATTAACTAGTTTTAGTGATGTTTTTAAAATTGGTTTTAAATTTTTATCACGTTTTCATTGTTTATATTTTTAACTGTCTTTTATTGTCTTTTTTTAATTGATTGTTGTACACCGCCCAGAGAGCTTCGGCTATTGGGTGGTCTAGAAAATGAATGAATGAATGAATGAGCGGTGGGTATTGTGACAGACTGTAATTCCATTTAAAAAAACAAAAAACCATCCCACAACCTGTGTAAGAGCAAAATCTTACAGGAACAATGGAGGATCACATGCTCTAGATCACATGCTTGTGCCTTCTGCCCATCCCAAATAATACAATGGATTTTCCTTTTGCTCCAAATGTTAAGGAAAATGTTACTTTGCATATAAATATACACCTTTGCCAATAGATCAGAGATTTTGTATATTAGCGAACATTACAACCTTCAGGGCCAGCCCTATCATTAGACAGAGTGAGGCAGCTGCCTCAGGCAGCAGATTTTGCACGTCATGAAAGAGCAGCAAACTCTTAGTTATTTAATTTATTATTGTTACTGCCAGGAAGCAGGAGAGGCACTTGTGAACTTCTTTGCCTCAGGTGCCAAAATAACTTGACCAGCTTAGGACACTATGCACCTTGATTTGGCAGGGTGGGGACCCCATCTGCTCTGCCTCAGGCAGCAAAATTTCTTGGACTAGCCCTGACAGCAATCAGTTAGTTTGTTGATGTATTTAAGGATGTTTTCAGCACCAAGACTGATGTTATATGGAAGGTCTGTGATTGGATTTTCTCCTAGAAGGGTTAATAGCAGCTTTGTGGGGAAATGGTGCAGGCGGGGTTACCTTCCACCCTCCCCTCTGTGCTGCTGCTCCAATTAAAATCAGAGCTCCCTATAACTGGCTTAAAGTTTAAAAAGAGCAATACAGGTGGGCCTACTCAGCACCCAAACAATCTGAGTGCTAGCATGGTCAGTCTGAGGACCTTACCATATGTCTGAAAAGTGGTGTATACATTTATAGACATATGGATGGAAGCATAGATAGATAGATAGATAGATAGACAGACAGACAGACAGATTTTCAGAGTCAGAACCTTGGCTTATAAGATGGCCACTTATGAATTGACAAAAAGAGGACATGCATCACCAAAAAAGAGAAAAGAGGACTCCAACTTGCATACAATTTGTATTAATAATTCATATGTATAGTTGAAAATTTAGAAATAGTTATTATAATTTAAATAGAAATATAGTACATCTCAGCATTAGTGTGTGGAAGAATGTGACCAGATAACCTGGCTGTGTGCCTTGCTCAGTCTGTTGTCCAGGGCCTGTTGATGGGCAACTTCAAGGCCCAGCTCTTCCTTCTGATGGTTCTTTATCTTGGACTGAGAGCCCTCCAAATAGAGAATACCTTCAAAATAGAGGACTGTCCTCTGTAAAAGAGGACACATGCTCACCCCAAGTGGAGTCTCTGCATAGTCCATATAGTTTGAGCCTGGAGTTTACTGGCAAATGAGGGGAGTCAAACAGTTGGGGAAATGATGGAGCTCTAGATCAGGGGTGGGTAGATTATGGCCCTAAGCCTAGGCCTTGGTGTGATTTCAAAAGCCCTCTGGAAGCAATCTGTTCTGGCAAGTACAATCTGTCCCTCCCCTGGCAATTGGGAGAAGGAAGGAGAAGGGGGAAGGGGATGATAGAGGAAAGGGATGGAACAGAGGGGGGAAGGGGGGCACCTACTGCCACATACAGCCCCAAACAGGTTACCCCTGAGAGAAGGCAGCCCTCAACAGGAAAAAGTTATCTCCAGCCCTGCTCTAGATTCTGCTTCCTCACTTGAGTAGTCCTAGGTTCTTAAGCAGAGTCAATGGTTTAATCCTCTTCCTCCAAGTAGGCTTCAATCTGTTCTTCAAATTAGGCTTCATGCCACTTTGTGGTCTACAGAACCCCTTGAAGAAGGACAAGCATGATGAGGTTCTGCCCTGCTGAAATCCCCTCTTCTCTTTTGCATCTGACCACCCTAGGAATGAGAGATTCCCACTGGACCACATCCACCAAAGCCCTGCCTTAGACTCACTGCGCAAGAACTCTGGGTTCTGAGATATAACACCTACACTTTCATACAATGCTTGTTGAAAAACACACTCTCAAGTTTATTTTCCTAATAAGCATTCTGCACTCTAAGCCCAAACTGAATAGCCATCAAAAGAAGAATGAGATCTACTCTGAACTCGTCTCAGAAAAGCACAGGGAGGAAAGCTCAGTAAATCACATGAAGTGGCTGGCACAGAGGGCTGGTATTCCTGGAAGTTTCAGATGCTGAATGTCTGTTATAAAATTAAATAGTCTGACAGCAACAGAGTTCAACAAAATGTGTTCTATAACTCTTCTCAATATTCAGTCCTTTGAATTAAAGTAACAGAAGAACACTGCTGATGATCTGTCTTCAAAAATAATTCATAGAGGGCTGGCTTGATCTAATGAACACTATGTGATCTTGACATGGGCCTGAGAAGACTCTGTTCAAATTCCAATTTAGCCACATAGCTTCACCCAAAGCCTCACTTCTCCCTTTGTAAAATGGCAATATTATTAATGCATGGAGTCCTGCTATCTGCCCATAGACAGGGGAGGGTGGAAGTTGGCTTTCCTGCCCCCTTCTTTTTCCACCAGTCCCCAGAACACGCAAAAAAAAAAAAAAAAAGGTCTCTTGAGCTTCAAGGAACCCTGCTGAGAATAATGGGCTGTGGAACCGAGGAATGAGGGAGGAAAGGGGAAATCATGGAAAATCAGGGGGCACCTACTGCCACATATAGCCCCAAACAGATAACCCCTGAGAGAATGCAGCCCTCAACAGGAAAAAGTTATCTCCAGCCCTGCTCTAGATTCACTCACAGAAGGTGCCTCTGCCCAACTTCCCATGATCTTCCCTTTCCCCCTCAGTCCCACCCCACTCAGCAGGGGCCCTGAACCCTTGAGAGGGCATTTTTGGGTGCTCTGGGGTTTGGAAGAATGGTGAGAAAGTCAGCTTCCACCCATCTCATCCCATGGCAAATATCTGGATCCAACTTGTTTGCTGCTGTTGTTGGTTTAAACACTAACACTTTTAGAAGACCTCATTGAAACAGTTACAAAATACACACACACACACACACACAATCTAATCCAATGCATTAACATTTCAGTGCATGAAATAAAAGAAATGAAACAAAAGCACATCACAAACCAGGACAAGACGTAAATTTTCACATTACAGTGTCTTGCCATAACTTAGTTGTAGGGCTGCAATATTTAGAAATTAATCAGATGAATTGATTATAAAGTTTTCGACTGACTAAAAAGTTGTCCCACTTAATTAGTCTGCAGACATATATAGATATAGATATTAATGAAATTATTTTTATACAAGTATAAATAAAAATTGCCGATGGCAAATGCCTGTATATGAGAGAATAGACAATGCCTCTTCTAAAAAAGATATCTTCTATAACACATGCCCTCATCACCTAAGAATAATACTTTTTCCTCTTCAAGAGCTATTGTTTTTTCACATGGGAATTTGTGCAGATTTAATTAATTCATCAATCGATTTGTTGACTAAAATACAAATAATTAATAAACTAAGATTTTTAAAAATCAGATGACAGTCCTACATAGTTGTCATAATAAACATTTGTTATGAAAATTATAGCTGCAATCCTAAACACACTTACCTGTGAATAAACCCTATTGAACATAGTGGGACTTCTTTTTGAGTAAACATGCCTAAGATTGCTTCACATGTTTTGAAGAACAATTTAAATTCCCCGTGGCCAAAAGCTCAAGAACATTGAAATACTGGGAGGAAGGGGCACAAACAAGGAGCCACCACCCAAAAAGCTTTCTTTCTATAACTAGCCAATTTTACCTAAGAAGGTGATAGCAACCAAAGGCAGAACTCATTTCCTGATCAGTTCATGGGGAATGGGCACGTTGGAGAAGATAATTCCTGAAATAGGTCTGTGGTTCTTTACATCCTAAAGGTGAGAAAAGCTGTATTGAATGTGTAATCGGCCAGATGGGCAATTAACAAATATAATAAATAAAAATAAATAAATATTGACACCTCTCCCCTTGCTTCTGCCACATTGTGGAAGAGCAGTCTATGGGCAATATCCTATTCGGCACTAGCGCTCTGTGCTGGAATAAGCTACCTCTAGCACAACACCAATAGTATATTTGCTGGTGCAGCAGATTTCCCCAGAAAACCTGTTGCACCAGTAAATATTATTGGCACTGCACTAGCGGTAGCTTATCCCGGCAGAATGTAGGTTACATTAGTGCTAGTGCTGAATAGGATACTTTCTTATGTCACCAAATGTAAAAAAAAAAAACACACACACACACACATAGGTTTCCCTACCTAAGTTTGCCTTAGTAAATCTCTGAGGCTTGGGTCTGTGGAATGTTCTGCCACAAGGCTGTCTCAACCATAAAGCCTTTATTAACTGCTGCCAGCAAATATCAGCCCTCTGTACCTACTAGCCTAGTTCCTGTGGCGTGAACATAGGATTAACATCAGCACTAGAGACAAGATGGATAAAACAAAGATATTTATTAAAGGAATTATTGACAGAAGGGCCATCCTTAGTAGATAAGAGAACCTTCCCCATTTAAACAAGCACTCAATAGATTTCCCCGGAGACCAGTTTTCCCGAAACTCCACCCCAGCCAATCCCTTACAACCAGGAACAGATGCTGTCCCTCAGTATTCCTTCAGCTCTTCCTGTTGCCTCTGGGTTCTAGAGTAGGATTATTCTGTTTCCAGGGCTAGGTGTTGAAGTTCCCTCTGGTTCCCTTCCTGCTCTCCACAGGAACCAGCTCCAGTCCAGTCTTCTTCCAGTAGGGTTCTCCCAGATGGACTCAGAAGCTTTCTCCTTTCTAAGCTCTTGATCTCAGGAACTCAGCTCTGGTCTTCCATTGCTCTCCTCAATGGAGAGCAATGGAAGAGCATTGTTTGCCTACTATCACTAACTGACTTTTTCTTTCAATCCCCTGGTCAGGATCAACCAATCATGTTCCTTATAGAATTTCTGACTGCCAGTCACAATAATTGATCCCTTGACCAATCTAAACAAAGGTAGCTTCTCCCATAGTAATTTACAAACATAGTTTGAAGCCTCCCTTCTATAGCAACAGTAACCAAGACAGCCACAACTGTTTTCGGCCCCATACAGAGTAGCAAAGCTAGTCTTCCAGCACTACCCTCACCCAGAAGTCACTCAAAGTATATAAACATAACAAAACATAAACAAACAGATAAAAATACAGTGTTTCATCACACATATAATAAAAAAGAATTTGCAGAGATTAGATGAATAAACTGTGTCCATATCTAACACCTGAACATTTAAACTTTGCAAGGTCATGAATGTTACACGACTCACCCATCCTTCCCCTCTCCTTTGTGACAATATGAAAGAAGTACTGGATTCGGCCTGAATTGGTTGTGCTTCCTGGGAGGAACCAGGAAGTGGTTGAGGGCAATACCCTACCCACTCCTTCTGGCCTGAGCAGAGAGAGCTCAGTGGAAAGACTTTGTTTAAATAAAACTTAGGTTTGTTTGGAAGGCAGAGCTCACACGTCACAATAAGCCATGCTAAAAATCAACCATGGTGGGTTGGTTGTTTGCTCACTAATCCACGATACTCAACAGATGACTAGGCATTCTGCAGCTTCCCATGGCTTCTCTCCCCCCCCCCCGCCCCCATTAGCCCTCCAGCCCCTGTCCAGCATGTATGCCAGTGGCATTCACGGCACAACTCTATCCTTGGAGTCTTTGCAGGGATGGCTAGTGACTTTGCAGCAAAGGCCTTTCTGCCACTAGTACACTGAGTGTGCCTGACATGTTTTATTTTGCTGGCTGTAGATGGAAATTTGCTGGAGTTAGTCAGTGTGAATATTTTTTTTTTCCCCTGATGCTTTTACTGGTGCTTCTCTGTCCCCACCTCCAGCTATTCTTTTCTCTCTGCTCGTGCTTGCTACCCCTGGCCGCTTGAAAAGCAGAGATCCTTTACCCTCCCTATGCACTATCCACAACACCTCCAGCTGCTCTAGTATCTCCATTCACTGCCCCCTACTCCACAACTGGTGATCTTTCACCCTCCTTCTCCACTTGCCTTAGTGAATTCCTTTTACTCCCAAGCACCACTCACTCCTGCTTTCACGGACGCCACTTGTTTTAGTGGGTTGCTGAAGGATCTCCCCGTTGCAAGCTTGTCTGCAAAAAGTGAATTCCAGAAGATGGCAGCATCATGGCTTCTTCCAGATACACCTCCATAAACCTTCAGTTTGCATCCACAGTAGCCTGCAATACCATGCTATAGAAACACTTTCATTCACAGAATTCAGGGCCATGCACTTCAGAACTTAATTTCCAACATGCAACTCATCAAGCACACCTACTGCACGCAGGAAGCCAAGTGCGGAGAAGCCTTGCGTGTTTTTCCTCTTGTTTCCAACATTGATACCGTCTGCTAGGTAAAGCTTGTTCAGGACGTTTACAGTTTCTCTGAACATTTCATAGGCAGTTAATTTGCCCACTTCAAAGGTATTGCTGAGCGGGAGATAGCCCAAGTTGAATGCCAGCTGGTACAATGTCATTGCTAACCTTTTTTTCTCTCTTTTTTAACTGGGATGGATTTTCACATTAAAGTATCTGATCTCGCAATAATTGGCCCACTATCTGCAGCTGTAGTATCAAAAGTTGCCCTTGACATTCAAAACGTGGCACGGAAATGTGCATCGTGCCACTCATTGATGTTTAGCATCAAGGCCTAAACTGCTTCGGTGCACAGCAAAGTCCAGCGCCTTGTCATAGCACGGTCTGCAGTAAGCTGCTCCGCGACAGCTGCTCCAATCACAGCATCCTGCCCACGTGCCAAGGAGGCCGACAGTTGCAGGTGTCACAGGTTCAATCTGGTACCACCTGTGACTGTGGAGCCGGGAACTTACTTGCATAGCTGAGAGACTGGCCCTTGGCACTGTGCTTACAGGCGTTGCTGGCGCATGGCAGAGGCAGCTCCAAGGAGTCTCCTCCTCTGCTGGAGCAACTTATGGTCACCATCATGGGTGACAGTTCGAAGAGTAGTTTGCGTGGCTGCAACAACAGCAGCTTGCGCCACCATTCCTTCCACTTATCCTTTCAATCATCAGTCGGGCGGGATGGTGCCAGTCAGAGAATGTGGCGTTACAGAGGCACAGAAAGGAGAGGAAAGGGGGAAGTGAGTGGGAAGGAAGGAAGGAAGGAAGGAAGGAAGGAAGGAAGGCAGGAGACAGATGCTTCATGGAGGGATGGAAGGCATGCTGGAGCAGTTAGTGCTGGGTGGGTGGGGGGAGCTAAAATTGAAGGGGCATGGAGGAAGGCTGGTGAGAGATTGCAGTGGCGGAGAGTAATGGCTCCCTAGTTCTGCTGCCATAGACCATAGCTGTGCCAAGCAGGGGGAAAGGGGTGTGTGGTCAGAACATTGCTAATGCCTAAATACAGCAGTCTAGGCAGGGGAGCTTACAGGCGGCACTGAGGAGATCTTGATCCCCCAAGCTCTACATTCATTCAGCATCAGATACTTGCATAGCAATACGTAACATCTGCTCCGCACCTGCCTCTCTGGGCAGGTGCATCGCAGCGTGCCCTTGGATCTACAGGGTGATTGGAATGACAGGCTGAGTGGGGAACTGGGTGCTGCAGAGCACCAGTACATCAGTGGTTGGTGTAACAGAGGCACACGGGCATGATGGTGGGTATGAGTGGGGGTGGGGGTGGGGCGCTGCATACTGGAACGAATGGAATGCAGGCTGGGGCTGTGGACCCGAAAGAGTTCTTGAAGGGCTACTGCTAACATATGGAGAACTTCGGTCTGCCGGTCCAGGATGGTACTCTGCTCCCCCATGACCCACTCAAAAGCGCAATCAGGGGCTTCTATCGCATCGCGGATCATGTGTCCCAAACTGCAGATGCTGTCAGTTATGCTCCATGTTGACCAAACTGTTAGGAGTCATTCGATAGCTCTCCTCTGGTTCTTCTCCACGTTCAAGTCCTTGAAATGTGAAAGGTCCATTCACTAGATGCTTCAGTAGCTTGCGATGCACCAAATCCTGAGCAAGCTGCCCACACAGTTGATTTTCCGCTTGTTTTGAAGACGTACCTCCCCTTCGGCATTAGTGAGGAGACCCTCGGGCTCCTCCTGCCTTTCTTCAGCAGACTCTGCTGCTCCTGGAACCCGCTCCCATGCTGGCTTCTGAGGCCATTCTTCCACAGGTGCATCTTCTAGTTCACCTGATTCCTCTCCTCTGTTCTCTGCTGGGAAGATGGTGATGTTTCGGTCATTCAATTCTGCAAATAGGCAGATAAATATATCAAATAGGCATAAATAGTTTATGTTCGAGGGGTAAGATGATTCACATCTGCCCACTGCAGCCAATTCAGGAAGAATGCAGGATAGATCTCCACTTGGAGGGGGGGCTCTGGTACGAGCAAGAGAGAGACTGCACAACCATCTCATCTAGATCCATTAAGGTACGCTACACGCACTGCTCTTCCTCTTCCTGAGAAAGGTGGTGCAGCGGTAGAGGTGGGAGATACACACCCTCTTCACTACCAAGAACCATCTCTTCCCCAGGTGGCAGAGCTCAAATGGCATTTCCCTTGGGAATGTGCTCCACGCTGCTTGCCAGAAGACACTGCCACACTCAGAAGATCCGGATTCTAGTCCCCACTCAGCCATGAAGCTCACTGGATGACTTAGGGCCAGTCACTGACTCTCAGCCTAACCTACCTCAGAGGGTTGTTGTGAGGATCAAACAGAGAGGAGGATCATGTAAACTGCCTTGGGCCCCTTGCAGGTGGGAAAAAGGTGGGATATAAATGTAATAAATAGATAAACAAACAAACCAGTATGCCACTGCTGCAGAAGGGGAAAGCTAAAATATCCTTCATTCATCCTAAAATCATTGAACTTGGCTTTATTAAACTTCTGGGTCTTAAGGACTGTATATAATGATAGGTATATAATTAATAACTATATTCATGTTTTAATAATATAGCCTACATATATGCAAAATCATACTGACATAATTTCATCCAGATCCAAAACATAGTTAACTAGAGCATGCTTCATTGAAATCCATGGGACTTACTTTCAAGTAAGTGGGCTTAAGATTGTGGTGCAAATTATTGAATGTGAATACTTGGAAGCTCAGCTTCATGTATACTAATGTAAGGAGTCTACGTTTTCAAAACGTAGAATTGAATTACTAGAATAGGATGTGAAATTGAAATATTGTATGTATTGCTTGTATATAAGGAATAGTAATCATGATTGGAATGAAGGTCTTGAAGAGAATCTGTTATCTCCTGGGTCGAGGGGGTAGGAAATAGAGAAGGGCATTTTCTATATCCATATGATTGATAGCAAAGAAACAAAGAGTGACAATGTAGAAGAAACAGTACTAGTGTGGGGGCTAAGTTCACCTTTGGCCAGGATGATAAAAGAAACTCTGCTGGGGCAACATGTAAGGGGTCTACTATGGATCTTCACTGCTTCATCTAATCTTTTTAAAGTAAGATAATGGGTTTCTAGACTGGTGGAAATGCTGATGATCCAGTCTATTTGGATTTCAGTACAGCATTTGATACAGCACCACATGGGAAATTAATAGTTATGCTGGAGAATCTGGGGATTAATACAGGTACTGAAAGATAAGCAAGCAGTTAGATAAAGGTAAGATGAAAACACTGGGCTGAAAAGCAAATGTTCAAACTGAGAGAGGATACTAACTCAACGATAAGAGACCACTTTATTTAATATTTCCATCAATGCTTTTGGCAATGGAGTAAGGAACACGTTAATGGGATTTGCTGAGACCCAAGATTTGGAACACATCATTAGTGTGGTTGAGGACTGGAAAGAACATGAAGAAGATGAAATGGATAAAAATGCTATAGCATACAAATTGTACAGTTGTACGTGAAAACTTTCTTCAAAAGCATAAAAGGGGCCAGGATTTCCATATTTAACCCAAGCGCATTTGAGGAGGGGTGACTGCAGTGCAAAGCTTAGTTGCTGATGTGGATGAAGACAGATATTTGGCTCAAACCAGCCTTTTTGCAAGACAAGGAAGAGTGGACCAATAAAAAATTAAGAGTGTGTGTATAATGATAAATAGGTAAGGTGTTTAGTTTTTTGTTTACCTTGTGTTGGATTTTATCATATTCATTCAGCTACTATTCTGTTTTGTAGAGTAGGGGAACCTATGGCCCTCGAGATGTTGTTGGTCTCCAACTCCCATCATCCCTGACCATTGGTCATGCTGGCTGGGGCTGATGGAATTGGAGCCCAACAACATCTGGAGAGCCACAGGTTCCCTCACCTTGTTGTAGAGTTTTATCATTGATACTATGTTGTGACCCATCCTGGGATAGTCACAACATTATAGTAATGCAAGGGCTTTATTGGGATTACTAGCAATACTAGTAACTAGTACTGATGCATGGTATGAGGACCATATTACACCTGTTCCGAAAGATGTGCACTAGTTGCTAATTGCTTTCTGGACCCAATTCAAGGTGTTGCTTTCTTAACAGCAATCTAAGCCAGACAGAAGGTAGATCTCCTGATGTTCTGGACTTTAACTCTCAGAAGCCCCTGCTAGCATTGCCAATGGTCATGAATGCTGGGAGTTAAAGTCCAAAACATCTGGAGATCCACTTTCTGCCGACCGCCGATCTAAGAAACCTCCTGTCTCTTTATGAACCTACCCAGTTATTAAGAATACCGGAGAGGTCCTCTTGAGGACACCATTGCCTGCAGAGGTCTCTTTGTCAGGCATGCATGAAAAGGCTTTCTCCTGTATTGCTACCAAACTGTGGAATGCTCTCCCTCAAAAACTACAATTTGCTCTCGCTCTCCTGGCTTTTAGAAAGGGTGTGAAGAAGACACATCTTTTTAATTTAGCTTTTTGAATTACATATTTGTTTTCATCTTTTACACTTTGTAATGCTCTTTTTATGGTGTTAAGATTTTATTGTTTAAATTGTTGTTCACTGCCTTGATGACTTTTTAGCAAATAAAATGGTATATTATGGCAAATAGTAGCAGTAGTAGAAAATCCTTCCATGATGAGGGGCCAATGATATTTTAACCATTTTGATGGATTATTCTGGGAAATTTCACCTCATGTAGAAAGGCACTGTGGTGGAGTGGCCTACCACAATACAGGTTTGCATAAAATTTGGATATCCTGATTTATATTTATAGGTGCAACTTTGGAAGTGATTACTATAATTTAAATAGAAATACAATATACCTCAGCATAGTGAGGAAACCTGTGACCAGGTGACCTGTGTGCCTTGCTCAGTCTGCTGCCCAGCTGCTCACTGTTGATGGGCATTGGGCAACTCCAAGGCCCAGCTCTTCCTTCTGAGGGTTCTTCATCCTTAAACTGAACTTAAACTAAACAGCCCTTCCAATAGAGGGCAGTCCTCTGTAGTGTAGGGTACATAGCCAACTACCATCCCATAATACAACTTTGCCAAGAAATTATCAAGGCAGCCATGGTAGAGATAAATGGCTGGGGCCCTCTAGCCTAAAGAAGAATACTTCAGAAGCTCAGGAGAGCAGTAAAATAATATATAAATCTCATATAATGGCATTAATAGAGGGAAAATTTCTTGCAGTGATATTGCACTAGACAGACATTCTGACATAAAGTTGTAAATAAAGTCACTGATACTTGCATTCTCTTTAAACAAGCACATAACTGCACATTTTTAGTAACATATTGTGATGCACATGGCATATTTTCAACCTGAACATGTAAGGTTTTATTTCTCAACGTCTGGGGAAATTGTCACTGAGGTGTATTGTGCTTGATGTGAGACATTCATCAGCATTAAAATTCAAAATCTGTCAAGATATAAACACAATTTTAAATATTTCAAGAGCATCATAGCCATAGCTTGCATTTAAATTTTAATTACTAGGAAAATAGCCAAGAAATTATATCTCCTGCTCAACTCCAACTTATTTGTGCACACTGTCCCCTTCATTTGACAACATTCCTAGCTATAAAAAGACAGGCTCATTTAATTATCTTCTAAAGTAGCACTTCCAAAAGACAAAAATTGATATTTATTCACTTAGAACAACAAATACTCATTGCACAAACGTGAATGCATGGCCAGACTAATCCAAACAGCAGAAGCTGTTAACACAGTAATTCCATAATGCAATAGAAGAAGAAAGATGCGAAAAATCAAAGAGCAAATCTTGTAATCCTTGTATGTACTTATAGAGCACTAGCTAAATTTCCTGTGGCTTTCCAAAATACAACAAGCCAGTCACCTACTGATGCAGGGCAGCAGGGCAGGGATTAGCAGCAGTAACTCTTCTGAAAAATATATGCCAGCTTCTATGGTTAGACTCCTTTTCAATTACAGAAGATGAAGAAAATTGCCTTTTCCATAACTGGCATCCTTCATAGAAGCCACAGCATGCACATCAACAGCTGCATGGATGCGGAATATGAAGTAAGCCTCTCGCACCTGGGGAATCACTTTCAGCTCAGAGATTAGGCACATTTGGGAGTAGGCTGAGGGAAAGGAGCAAGGCTATTACCAGCAAGGAGGAAGTCTGAGAACTTTAGACTGCAATCCTATACCCACTTACTTGGGTAACTCCATGGGGCTTACCTGAAAGGGCTTCTTAACTGGGTCACCTCAATCAATCATGTAATGAACATGATGACTTCATGCTGGCTGGGGGATGCTGGGAGTTGTTGTCCAGCACATCAGAAGGGCACCAGCTTGGGGAATGATGCTTATAGTGCCAGGTAGCCAATCAGATTTGGCTCTATGACAATGTCATAGTGAGGGCAAACACAACCCTTCTGTTGTGGATTGTGGAGTAGGTAACATACATGGATATTGACAAGGTGAGACTGCATACTGTATAGTCTCACTATATTTACGTACAGTTGCCAGGGACCAATTGCCAAGTTGCCAATTGAAAAGCACTGGTAAAGGCGAGGAAAGCAGCAAAAGAAGGTGCACCAAAAGGGGGGGGGGGATATCTCCTGCTTAGCAATGTAATCCTCTCAATTTTAGGTGTTGAACTGACCATTCTCAGTGCCCTCCACCATTTCAACACTTCCACGAGTCTCCAGCTACTCCAGAAAGGGGAGATATATGTCCCAGAAAAAAAAAATTAAAAAACCATTGCCCAGTCAGAACCCCTTTTTAAAGGGACCCAGAGTTTTGACAGGTAGCTGTCAAAGCTGTCAAAACTCCTTTTCCCTAGAAAAATAGGGGGTGCACCTTTGCACCTTCCAGAGCACCTGGAGGCCCAGGGGAAAAAATGCAAAATGTGCACCAACATGTGGACTAGCTGGGGTGGGTGGGTGGGTGAGATGAGGATCTTGCCACAAAGGGGGTGTAAATCCCAAAATACCCCCTTTTCACCTGCAACGATCCCTCATACCTTTTGACAGCTGTTAAGAGAAACCAAATTGGGGGGAAATAATTAGGAGCCACTGCTGGGCAATGTCCAAGGTTGGCAGCAGGCACCCCCTGGACATTGCCCCAGCTAATACCCACACTTGCACAACTACAAAGGTTGGCAGTTGCACAAGTGCAGCTAAACATTTTTTAAAATAATAAATAAATGTTCTTTTTTAGCAATTGCAGATTTTTTTGTTTTTTTAAGGTTCTGACAGCCACAGACAGCCCCTCCAAGGTGCCACTTGGGCATGTTGAAGGGGCTGTCAGTGGCTATGAGAAGGGGATCGTGATCTCCAAAAAAAGAAAGGGAAAAGTTAAGGGGGGGAAAGCCACAGTGAGCCAAAAAAAAAGCTCACAATCATGACTGGGAGCAGGGAGACAACTCAGTCCTCCTGCGGTGTCCCCTGGGATACCCATGGGAGGACCAAGTGGGGGAAAGGGTCAACAACCCATGGTGAGCCCAATCATCTGTCAGGCTCACCATGGATTATTCACACGACAACCGTGATGTGCAAATGCGCGCCCACTGCATAGCTTATTCACAGGGTGGCTTAGCATGTCATACAAACCCGCTCACTGTGTGGGGGGGGGGGGTTCCCCCTCCTTCAATGAGTCTTCAAATTAATAAACATTTACGTTCTTTGTGGGAAATGACCAGCTTCTATCTACTTGCAACTGCTAGACTATTGAAACTATGACAATAGCCTCTAGAAACTCATTATTATACAAATTAATAATAATAGGCAAGGTAATGAGATTTACAAATTGAATTTTTAAACAGGGCGCTTTCGCATAAGTCTACCAAGAGATGGATCTGGTGAAGGTCAGGGAAATGGTCCATGTAAGCAGACAGACGAAGAAGGAGAAGAAGAAGAAGAAGAAGAAGAAGAAGAAGAAGAAGAAGAAGAAGAAGAAGAAGAAGAAGAAGAAGAAGAAGAAGAAGAAGAAGAAGAAGAAAGATTCTCTAATTTTAGTTCTGTTTTGCGTAGTGTTGTTTTTCTTGGGGCTGTGCCACACATTCTTGGAGAAAAATTTCAGCACATTCATAGGAGGGGCGGAAGAGTGAAAGGGGGTAAAGGATAAAAGTGCAGAACTTCTGATGATTTGTGCGGGGTGGGGGGGGGGCTTACATTTTTATTTGTTATCCGTCAGCAGCTTCTTCTTCTTTCACCTTTCCCCCCTTTCTCATTTGCTTAGAACAGTTTTTGCCACCATTTTCCCACAGTGGCAGAGATCCTCCTCCATCAGGGGCCATCTTGCCCCACAATGCATCTAAATAAAGATGCCACATGTAGCATCGTTCATCAGATACATTGTAGGGAGAGATGGTCCCTGACGGAGGAGAATTGCTGCCATCTGTGAAAAGCAGTGGCAAAACTGTTTAAGGGCACAATCCTATGCATGTTTAAATGGGGTGGGGGGATCCTACAACTCCCAGCATTCCCCAGCATTCCCCAGCCGGCATTATTTAGATGCATTGTGGGGAAAGATGGCCCCTGATGAAGGAGGATCTCTGCCACTGTGGGAAAATGGTGGCAAAAACTGTTTAAAGCAAATAAGAAAGGGGGTACAGTTGAAGGAGAAGCTTCTGACTCTGCTACCGTATTTGACTGCTAAAAAATACAAAGTGTAAGTCCCCTGCCCACGAGTTATCTGAAATGGAAGAGAATTACTGCTACCATGGAAAAACAGCAGCAAAAACTGAAAAAGGGTTTTAAAAGAAGCTCCCCGTGTTACTTCCTCTGACAGCTAAACACATAAGTCCCCTGCCCAAGAAAGTCATCTGAGTTTCTCCACTCCACCCTCAAATGGGTTGTCTCTCCCCAAACCCAGAATTCCCAGGTTGGATCTCATGCGAAACAACCTGTTTGGACACCATGGTAAACAACCAAGGACAGAGCATCAGAGGGTTGTTTAGCTCTGTGGGAGCAATCGGGCAGGTGGGATGCAGCATGCTCGTTCACTTCTGCTCACGTACAAAAAAAGAAAAACCCTGGTTGTTGTGGTATGCAAACCGGGTCAGTGAGTGACCCAAAGACACCCAAGGAGATTCTTGGCTGAATGGGATTTGAAGCTGGAACTCCCCAGTCCTAGGCCAACACGCTCACCACTACAGATTACTGTATTCTAAAAGTCACTATATATTTACTATTTATTTAGAAAATGCATTGACCACTTTGTCCTTGAAAAAAGACACCAACATGATTTGCAAAGTATAAAAGCACACCAAAAGCCAAGAAAACCAATACAATAACTGAAAACACAATTTAAAAAAAAAATTAAAAAACCCTATGTTTGGCCAGCCCATTGAAACTTAAAACTATGAACAATTAAAAACCTGGAGAATAAAAAAAGTATTTAACCTGGAAATAGAAAGCAACATAGAGATGCCATCTGGTGTGACTTCCTAGGAAGCCTACACCGCCTTCACTGGAGGTATTTAAGCGGAGGCTGGAGGGCCATCTCAGGGAAGCTGTAGCTGCACCCTGCATCGAGCAGGAGGGCTGGACCAGATGATCTCCAAGGTCCCTTCCAACTCTATGATTCTATGAAAACTGTAGCACCATTACTTGAAAATGCCTCATTCAAGCACTACGCATACTTCTCTAAAGGTAACTGAGAGAAGAGCCTCCTAAGCTGATTTCAGGCAACGGGAAGGCACATATGGGAGGATGCACCCCTGAAAGTATGCTAATTGGCCCTAAAGGTCAACGCATGCACTTATTTTGGTGCACAGCGGCTGGGGGAAAGACCCATGTCAATTCCCAGCTGCATCGGTCCATTGAAAGCAAATAGTCTGCCCACTGACCCACAAACATGCAGATGGATTGGCTTGTAGCATGCCACTACAAATGGGTATCTGCTGCTGGATCCTGTGCAGGATGCTGGCTGCACATAATCACCTTGCAATGGGCATGTAGCAGGAACCCATGCATGCCTTTTCCTGCAGCCACCATATGCTGCAACTTTTGCACAAGTAGGTCCTGCATTAGGGCTACTTTGTGAAGGCGTGTGAGTGAAAGCAGAGCTCTGCGTGTGCTGGATGGGAGAATTAAAATCCTGTCTGTGCATAGAGGCCCATTATTCTACACACAGATCTTCAGATCTCACCCCCCCCTCTGCGCAGCGTTCCAGCGTGTCGGTTTGCAGCTACCAGCCAGCTTGCCTGTAATCCGACTCCAGCTTGTAGCTTCCCCGGTTTGCAGATTAATCCAAGTAGCAAGGAAACACTCTGTAACTCCACAGGTCTATTTCTACCTGTTTATTTACTTAGCAAGTAATATTCTACAGAGTATACATTTCCTAGTTACAGTCCATGTGCAGAGTACAATGCATAGCAAGCATTAGTTCCAGTGGAGTAGGTTTGAGCTTCACTCCACCTCAGCAAAGACATTACATTGTTGCAAAGTCCAGCAAGCAATAGCCAGAAGAGAGAAAGAATAGAGAAAGCAGTCCTGCTCTTCTCTAAAATGGCTTCAGACAGAAAAACAAGTTAGCACGTCATTCAGAACATACAAACCATGTGACTAGCTCATAATGATCCTAGGATCTAGCTTTCCCATGAGAAAGAACACAGGAAAGTAGAAAGACACAACACACTTGTTTACCGCCATTCTGTTCTTCTCCAAGTGTAAACAATGTGCTGCAGCTGGTGATTGTGATACACATCACAACACTTTCCAGATACGCGCAGGCGAACTCCCCCAGCCCATTTAGCATTCCGTTTACCAACCTCTGGAAGGTAGCCGGACCATTGCGGACCCCAAACGGGAGGGTGGTGAATTGGAACAACCCCAGGTGGGTCACAAAAGCAGACTTCAAGGCAGCATCCGAATCGAGCGGAACCTGCCAATACCCCTTTGTCAGATCCAGGGTGGTGATGTACTTGGCCCCCCCAAGCCTCTCCAGCAGCACATCCATGTTGGGAATGGGGTAGGGGTCCGGGACGGTCACCTTGTTTATTTTCCGGTAGTCTACACAGAACCGGACACCCCCATCCTTTTTGGCTACTAACACGATCGGGGAGGACCAGGGGCTCGAGCTGGGCACAATGACTCCCAAGTCCAGCATGGCTTGGACCTCCTCGGCTACGACTTGGGCATGGGGCCCCACCGCCCGGTAGGGTAGGGATTGTATGGGGGGGCTATCCCCTGTGTCAATGGTGTGTTGTGTGAGTGTGGTGCATCCCGGACGGTCCGAGAACATGGGCTGAAAATCTTCCAAGACCTGGGTGATCTGTTGCCGCTGCTGTTCGGACAGAGAGGGGGACAGTTTGATCTCCTCCATTCCTCCCCCTTCCCCCCACTCGGCGAACAACCCCCCATCAGGGTCTCCCGGTTCCACACACTCTTGTACTCCCCCCACCTTCGTTACGCGTTCTACATACAGTTTCAGCATATTTACATGGAAAACCTTCTGCCTCCCCGGCTGCCCCGGGAAAGCCACTTGATAATTCACCTCCCCCGACCTTCCAATGACGGTCCCTGGGCCCTCCCACTTCAAGCACAATTTGTCCGTCTTTTGGGGGCGCAGTACCAACACCTGGTCCCCCACTTCAAAGTCCGTGGCACAGCCGTCCGGTTGTACCACGCGCTCTGCCGCTGCTGTGCTGTCTCGAGATGCTGCTGCGCCGTCTCCCTCACCTCTCGAAGGACAGTCTGGAGGTGTTGCATGAACGTATGCACAGGCACGGAGGCTTCTGCGGCAACCCCCTCCCATTCCGCCCGCAACAGAGCCAAAGGTCCCCGGAGCTCCCTCCCAAACATCAGTTCGTTGGGGGAGAATCCCAGGCTTTCTTGGGGGGAGTCCCGGTAGGCAAACAACAAGTAGGGGAGGGCTTGATCCCAAGTCCCAGGGTGCTTCGCCGCATATGCCCTGATCATCTTTTCAAGAGTCTGGTTGAAACGCTCCACCAACCCATTGGTCTCGTGGTGATATGGCACCGAAGTCAGGTGCTCCACACCCCCCAGTTCCCACATTTTTTTGAACAGTTTGGACACGAAGCCCGTGCCGCAGTCCGAAACCACCGTGTGGGGCATTCCTAGGCGGGCGAAAAGAGAGAGGAGAGTCTTAGCCAGGCTGGTGGCGGAGATGGAGGCTAAAGCAAAAGCCTCTGCATAACGGGTGGCAAAGTCAACCACAGTCAATATAAACTTCTTCCCCGTCTTGGTGGGGGGATTCAAGGGTCCCACGATATCCATCCCTATCCTTTCAAAGGGGATGCCCACAATGGGTAGGGGTTGCAGGGGGGCTTTCGGATGGTCCCGGTTATGCCCCACCCGCTGGCAGACATCGCAGGACCGGCAATATTCTTGCACCTCATTTGCCACCATGGGCCAGTAAAACCCCTCTGTCACCCTAACCAAGGTCCGTTTCTGTCCCAAGTGCCCTCCCCACGCTACATCGTGGGCCAGCTGTAGTACAGCCTGGCGGTACCTCGCAGGCACAACTAATTGTCTTTTCTTTGGTTGGGGACCCGGTTCAGTCCTTGGACAAAATTCTCTGTAGAGGGCTCCTGCCTCCCACAAAAAGTGTTCTGACTGGTCCCCTACCCCGGGCCCTTGACTGGCCCGATCCCGACATCCCTGGAGGGATGGGTCGCTTTGCTGCTCTTCTTGAAACGCCTTCTGAGTCCCAAAATCACGGGCCATTGGCGCGAACCCCCCGGGGTCTTCTTCCCTCCCCTCAACCGTGGGGAGCGGCGGGGAACGGCTGGCTGCCTCTGCCGGGGTCGCTTTACCGCGACCGGGAGGCGGGCCCGGGGACCTGGGAGGCTGCAGGGCAGGGGCTTGTTTGGCCCGACGCCGGGTCACCATTCCCACCTTGACCTGGGCAGCCCGGAACGCCACGTCGTTCCCAATGATGATTCCCCATTCTTGTTGGCCATGCACTATAACGTCCATCTCCCCTTCCCACCCCCTGTACTTGACCCAGACCCGGGCGAGGGAAACGGCTATGTTGGGAGAGTTATAGGGCTTTATGGCACAGGTGCGCCCCTTTAGCAACTGTCTCTTCTTTACCTTACTCCGGGGTAAAGCAGTTATGTCCGCCCCAGTGTCCCTATACCCCACCTGGGAAACATTGTTTACAGAGATGGACTCACAGAATTTGTCTTGGCTCCACCGCAGCTGCTCCGGTGAGGCAATGCGCATCAATGATGCCTGCGAGATCGCCCCCAGCTAATGTTGTCCTCCGCTCCTCAGGGACCGCGCCGCATCTTCACCGTCTCCCTCGAGGGACGAGCTGGACTGCTGATCCTCCTCGTGCTCCTCCGGTTCGCGGGGCTCAGGAGCAAGCATCCTCCCCACCTTGCCTGGCGATGTCTTGGCGTGGCGGTTCTTTGCGATTAGTTTGGGGCAGCTCCTCTTGAGGTGCCCCGGTTCTTTACAATAGAAACATCCACTGGTGCCGGGGTTCTCTTTGGGCTTGCCTAGGGCTCCCTCCCGAGGTTTGGGGTTGCCCTTCTCCACACTTCCTTTGGCCCCGCCATGACTGAGGTTACCCCCATGGGTCCTTTGGGCTGCCGATACAGTCCCATTTGGTCGGCCAACTTGCCCATTTCCCTACAGTTTGGGGGGTCCCGATCCCTCACCGCCGTAGCTAGGTCCTCAGGGATAGTGGCACAAAATTGTTCCTGGATCATGAGCTCCCGCACCTCCGCCAAAGTGGTCTTCCCGGTGGCCCCGATCCATGCGTCCCACACCTGCCCCAGGTGCACCATCCAGGAGGCATACGTGTCCCCTGGGGTAGGCTGCCCGTAACGAAATTTACGGCGACAATGCTCAGCGGTGAGGGCAAACCTCTCTCTCACCGCTTCTTTGAACGCCCCATAGTCCAAGGGAGCAGTTTGGGTGTGGATACCCAGGAGATCAGCCAGTTCCCCGCTGACCTGAGTCCTCAGGGCAGACATCCTTAAGTTGTCCGGCACCTTCTGCTCTAGGCAGGCAGCCTCGAACAGGGTGAAAAAGATCAGTACATCCTGTCCCGACTGGTAGGTGGGGAATTGCTTCCTGTCCCATTTGGGGGTTGTGGTGCCCCCACCCTGGGGTGCAGGGGTTCCCCCTTGTCCGGTGCCCCTGGTCAGCCTGGCCAACTCCAGCTGCATCTGTAGCATCTCTTGTTGATGCTGCATCAACTCCTTGGCTTGTTGCCAATTGAGTTGGGGAAAGAGGGCATCCAACCCTCCTCCCCCCATGGCTCCGCCAGTAACCCTTCTGCCGAGGTCTTCTTCCGCCTCTGGGTCCCTTATCTCGCTTCTCCGGCCGCTACTGGTAAGGCTGGGGCTACCCCACTGCTTGGGTCCCTGCCCTTCTAACAACGGTGAGGGGGCTTCCCCCCCTTCCTGCCTTGCCGTCTTTGGCCGCACCACCCACTCCATTGTGGAGGTCTGGGTTGGGGTTTCTGAGCTGCTCACTAGCTCTACCTGCTCTTGGCTCAGACTATTCATTTTTCCTTGCTCTGAGCGCTCCACAGCAACCTACTAGCCTGCCCGAAGTCCTGTTAGTTCCGACTGTCAACTGTGGTTTCCAATTGTCCCGTCGCCTGCCACCATGTGAAGGATCAGCAACCGGATCCTTTGCGTGAGTTCGGCAACTCTAGGGTTAACCGGCACAGCGCTAAGGCTCGTATCGGCTCTCGAGTACAAGAGGAAAAGCCACCAGTCTTTGTATGCCCAAATAAGGCTTTTATTTGTTTATACAGCAATCAAATCGGAACTAGCAGTCTTCTAAGAACACGTTTACAGTCAACACAACCTTAGCTGACCCGCGTCTTACCCAATGAGCGGGCTCCGTGGCTAGCAGGTTACATTCAGGTCACTCTCCTTACATCAGAGACAATACGTCTAGTCAGTTTCAGCCCAGCTCCCGATCGGCGCTTCCTAGCGGAGAACGGTGTGCCTGGGCGGCTGTTGCTTAGGAGGATCTGGCCCCGTGGTTCCCAACAACCCAAACCGGAACGGGAGAGGGGTTTTCTACCCCGGATTCCCCGCTCTCCCCCCGCCCCCTAGGTCAGGTGGGGGCTTATGCCTGCCCCTTCGTTTAGGTGGGCTTATTCCTGCCCGGGAAGAGGATGACGTAGGGAAACCTTTGCAGCTCTTCGAAGCTGCCCCGCTTGCTGATGGTCCTTGATGGCCCTTCCTGTACGTTTGTGGATCTCTGCCGAGGTCTTCCTTTGTTGGGGCTGATGACTTGTCTGGCTACTCCCTGGTGACCTCATCCCTCCTCCCCGTGCCCCCTCCTTTGGGGAAAAATGTGTGTGCGTGTGTGTACTGAGTTTTGGGCTTTCTCCACAAAAACATACATTAACATTGCATTGAACTTGAGAATAACTGTAAGTACAATGATGTCAGCTTAAGTGAACAGGGTTTTGGTAAATTTCTGACAAATCTATCCTTAAAACGGTGACTTGGAAAGTTACAGCCAGCAAAGGTTGTACAGTTGTTCCACTCACAGTACTGCCTGTAGTATTAATGAGCACGCTAATGGGAAAGTTGATAACTTTTAACTACGGTTATCTGCTGCACACTGTTAAGTAGAAAATGAATATATTAGAAGTACTATTAATTACAGCTGGACTCTTCAGGTTGGGAAAATCTTTAAGATCTGAGGCTTGCAAAAGGCAGGAGCAGGCTAAGATGCTATTTGCATTTTCCTTATCAATACCAAACATCTTAGGCCCTCAGCCAAGTGACTTCATAGCAGTGCTGGGGAAAGGATTTTTATTTCCTACAGAAGTTAACCTGCCAGCAGGCATCAGCATCGAACTGTCATATTCTGTATTGAGTCCTGTGCTGTGCTGTTGATGATTAATATGAAATATTGTCCACACTACTTTGCAATGTTTGCACTGGCTTGTTCTGTTCCATAATGGTACATTACTTTTACTTAACAGCCTTCCCCCCAACCCCTACTCTATGAATGTGAAAATGATTTAAAAGCATGTCCGCTCAACAGCTTGGAGATTTAAGGAAGATTAAACAAACAGAACTTTTCCTTCTCAGTATCAGCCAGTGATCTGTGTTTATTGTGTGTCGAAGTTACAACATCATAACACTGCACCATGTTGGTCTTTTTAGTTTCTATTTTCCTTATGTGGGAGAAATTAAGGGCTTGTACAGTGTTGGGTTTGCTCTCTGAATGTGTGCACCACTGAGTTCTGCTGAGGACCACTTCACACATTAAAGCAGGGGTCCTCAAACTTTTTAAACAGGGGGCCAGTTCATTGTCCCTCAGACTGTTGGGCGGGTGGACGAGTTTGAAAAAAATATGAACAAATGGATCAAGTAAAAAAAAAAAGGACCCGGGTCCTTTTTTTTTTACTTGATAGGGGTGGTTTTTTTTTTTCTTAAATGGAAAGTTATTATAAATTATTTATTTATTTATTTATTTATTTATTACATTTATACCCCGCCTTTTTTCCTGCAAGGAACCCAAGGCGGCTTACAGAATTATCCTCCTCCTCTCCACTTTATCCTCACAACAACCCTGTGAGGTAGGTTAGGCAGGGAGTCAGTGACTGGCCCAAAGTCACCCAGTGAGTTCCATGGCTGAGCAGGGACTAGAACCCGGATCTCCCGAATCCCAGTCCAGCACTCTCACCACTACGTGATTAAATGGAGGGTGGAATTTTATTTTGATGGCAAAAGTGGATTTAAAAAATAAGAATGTACTACCTTTTTTGCTGTCTAAAATTGAAATACATTAAATTTTAAAAAGGTATAGAAAGGCTTGATTTTGGATGCTATAATAAAGAATGTAGTAGTAGATATTAAATCACGATATTAAAGCCCTGCCCCTCCTCTGACTCGGCTGCTCATAATTCCCCGGGCGCTGCGCAGCCACTGTCGTGCAGCGCGGAAACGCAGCCGGGATCCCAAGCTCCTCGCGGCCGCACTGTGGGGTCCTCCTCCCCCCACAGGCTGGCAGCACTGGCCTCCTCTGGTGGTGGTGCCTCCACCGGTGGCAGCGGCTTCTGCTCTGCAGAGCGACCCCTGCACTTTCTTTCGTCTCCCTCTCTCTTTCATCTCCCTCTCTCTAACGCGCAGCCCAGGGCTCCAGCATCCCCGAGAACGCACGCACACGCACATGCACTCTTCCACTCTCTTTTGGTTCCCACCTCCCAGGGAGAAGATAGAGCGAGAGGGGGTGAGAACCTCCCCCCCCCCAACAAACTCAAAGCAAAAAGGGAGCAAAGCCGAGGAGCGAGCCTGATGGAGTCTGCCGCCGCCTGTCTTCTCTCGGCCCTCGGAGATCAGGAGAGAGGATCACGCAGGGAGGAGGAGGAAGAGCAGGTGGGCAGGACCCGGAGAAAACCTCCAGAGGCGGCGGGCACATGCAGACGTGCGTGCGTGTGTGTGTGGAGCTGCAAGCACGTGTGCGTGCGTGTTTGAGCGCCTCTTCCCACTCTGCCTCCCAAGTCTTGCGCCTGCCTTCAAGAGCCGGGGCTGCTCTACAGGTTGATCTTCGCAGTAATGAGGTCTCCAATCTGACTCTTCCCCGCAAATGGAAGCTGTGCCTTTCCCCCCACTCCCTTCCTCCACGATTGGCCGCTGGGCCGGATAGAAAGACAAGGTGGGACGGATGTGTCCCGCGGGCCGTAGTTTGAGGACCCCTGCATTAAAGCATCCATATAAAGCAAGGGTGGGCAACCTGTGGCCCACGGCATAATTTCAAAAGCCCCCTGTATGCAATCAGTTCAGGCCTCTGACAAGAGTGATCTGTCCCTTCCTCAGCAGCCTACTTTTGGCTCTGGTCCTGCCCTCCACTGACATGCAACATCTAATGGATTACCACCACCACCACCACACACACAGAGAGAGGAATGTGGCTTTTGGCAGAAAAAAAAGGTCCATCCCCCCAACCCATGACATAAAGCATTTTCTGTTTTAAACATTAATGTGAAACATGTGTGTGCCATGTGCTGAATATAGTCACATACGCCTGGGAGTCAGGACTGGCTTCATTTCCTTGCTGGTTAGGCATGCAGCGGGAAATAAACCTCTACTGCTACATAATGACTGGGATCACGTGGCATGCCAAACCTCAGTAGGTTAATCCCTACTTAGGTTTATAGCATGTCGTCTGACCCCTGCAGGGTGCTTCAGAAGCCAACCTGGTGTGCCTTCTAAACCACCCTGCAAAACCATGGCTTGCATTAGGATTACGCTAACCCTAGTAGGTTTAGCATGTAATCCAAACCCAGAGGAAATGCTAACCCTACCGCAACCCAAAAGAGGCATAGAGCCCCCTGACCAGAGTGGCAAAAAATGGCTGCTGCTCTGGGCATAGGGCTCTGGCCAATGACAGCCAGCCAAGTGCCCAAGCGGCACTTAGCAGAGTTGTCATAGGCTTTGTCCCACGCTGCAGCCAATGTCGGGAGAGCGGGATTGCTTGTGAGCAATCCAACTCTCCCAGCATTGCCCACGGTGTGGGGTACCCAGGTACCCTGGGCTCGCTTATTCTTAAGAGCAAGTGAGGCCAGGTGCCTGGACACACACACCGCTATGGCTGTGCTAAAAAAAATCACGAATTTTTTTTCTTCTTCGAGTAACCTCTGTTCACTGATCACACAGCATAATTAACGATCCATTGTGAACTAAAAAGAAGTTCATTCCCATCACAGAGAGATCTTCGAGCTCTCTGCGAGCCAGAGCTGTAATACAGGTTTTTGCTTTGAGATTCAAAAAACAGCTTGCATATGCATACTGCCTCTATGCATTGCATTTGAGATTCAAAAAACAGCTTGCATATGCATACTGCCTCTATGCATTGCATTTGCAATTTGCATACTGCCAGGGGCAATCTGGCTGGAGCCTCTCTGGCTGGAGGCTTCCCTCTCAGAGTTAGAAAAGGTTACCTTAAAATCAATTGGCACAAAATCTATAAAACAATAAAACATAATACTGAGCAGGCTTCCCTCTCAGACTCTCAGTCAGAACTAGAAAAAAAGTTACCTTAAAATCAATTTGCACATGCCTATAAAATCTATAACACAAAATCTATAACACAAAATACTTTTTCATTCTAAGTAGGAATGTAAAGACTATTGCCAGCCACAGCCAGAGATGTTGTTCTAATCAGCATAATCCCTGGTGATTTAGGAATTTAGCAGTCAATTAAGACTTAAATCAATTGAGAGACACAAACAAAAGCACACAAAAGATCTTGCTGTTCATGACTCAGTTGGGTTCGAATTTGCAATAGAAAGGGAGAAAAGAATCAACATGCCTGATAGTGATTCGTGAGCAAAAGGCTTCAAAGCCGACTAGATCGAAAAAATTCTTAAACAGGCTGCTGCAAGATCATTCACATCACTACGACCTCCACTGCTGCTGTCCTTTCAACCAAAAGGACAGCGGCAGTGGCGGCACCTGCTCCTGCCACCCCCCAAGCCCCACTCACCACATCCGCTGCCGCTGCCGCTGCCATCCACCTCCACCAACAGCCCCTTTCCCAAGTGGGAAGAGGGCAGCCACCAATGCACCGGCATCAGCACATGTGCATGTGTGAGGAGGGTTGATGCACACATGCATGGCATGCCAGACCCCCTCCCAATGCACACATGCCAGTGCCGGCACAGCGGTGTCTGCCGCGCACCTACCCTCTTCCCACTTGGGAAGGGGGCTGTTGGCAGAGGTGGACAGCAGTGGACAGCCGCAATGGTGAGTGGGGCTCGGGGGTGAGCCAGCCAGCAGGGGCTCGTTGCCCTTGCTCAGTGGGGACGCAACCCTGCCGAGCAAGGGCAAGGAGCCTCTCTGACAGCTGCCAAAAAGTGCCGCTTGGGATCTTTTTGGCAGCTGTCATCCTCACTCCTCTTCCCTCAGTGCTCCCATGGCGTCCCCTAGGACAGTGTTCTCCAACCTTGGGTCCCCAGATGTTTTTGGCCTACAACTCCCATGCCCCAACCAGCGTAGCGTAGAACACTGCCCTAGGATACCAACCGGAGGACTGAGGGGAGAGCCAGTGCCTCCGGACCACCGCTGTGCCTGACCATTAGTCGGGTACAGCTGGGGCCTGGGGCTACTTTAAACCCACAGAAGTTTCAGAACCTCCATGGGTTTAAAGTCATATGTGAACCCAGTCAATGTGCCAGTGTGATGTAGTGGTTAGAGTTTTGGACTGGGACTCGGGACTCGGGAGCTCCGGGTTCTAGTTCCCACTTGGCCATGAAGCTCACTGGGTGACTTCAGGCCAGTCACTGGCCCTCAGGCTAACCGACCTCTCAGGGTTGTTGTGAGGATAAAATAGAGAGGAGGAAGATCATGTAAGCCACCCTGAGTTCATTGTAAGAGCGGGAAAAGCACAATATAAATGTGTGAAGGACTACGACCAGTCCTTTGATTCCAGACGAGAGATCAAAGGCTACAAATTGCCAGCCTTGACTCTGTCGTCTCCAAATCACCTCACTCTGAACCCTGCCCGAGTCTTAGACACTGGATTTAGCACTGAACCGGCAGATAAACTACACACACGGTGTAGGGGAAAGTGAAAGAAAGTTTATTTTGGGTTAGTTGGTTACAAATTAGGTGGAGAGATAAGGGAAGTGAAATTGACAGAATGAAATACCTTGTTACACACAGTCAGAACTACAAAATAACAAAACTAGATCTCACGCTAGAGTACCCAAGCACTTACACAGTATCTTGGGGATTGTTCTTCCCGGGACTTGCCTCAGCAACAGCCCCTGCTCCGTGCTTCTTCACATCCAGAACAACAACAAAACCCAGAAGCCATGGCTGACCATATCGATGTTCTCCCGCCCCTCCCTTCGATAGCCCGACTATCTCTTGGCCAATCATGATTAATTCGTCCGTGCTAGGCAAGGGGTGTGTGGCTCCTAGGTATCAGAAGGGTGACTTCCTGACCATACCTAGAGTGCCTGGTGGACATTTGCGTGCGAATACGTCACAGACTCTGAGGCGACACAGAGCCCCCAGGAGAAACGATGTACATTCACAGGAGATTCTCAGCCTCTGGCTGGGATTACACTTATTTATATGTGTGTGGTGAGGAAGGACACAGGAAACTCCATATGCTTTTCTTCACAAAATTTAGTAATAAAAAAATCCCTCCAAAATAGAGGTTTTGTGATGGTGTGTGCTAAAAATGGCCTAAACCATACTTCACACAAGTGGTCTGTAATATGGAGTTGCATTTCCAAGTAGTTACCCCCCCCCCGACCAGTGTCAGAGACAGTATGTCTATGTACACAAGTTACTGGGGAACATGGGCAGGAGCGTGCTGTTGCCTTCATGTCCTGCTTGTGGGTTTCCCGTGAGCAGCTGGTTGTCCACTGTGTAAACAGAATGCTGGACTAGATGGGCCCTTGGTCTGATCCAGCAGGGCTCTTCTTATGTTCTTATGGTGACAGGTGACTGCATGTATCAGAGCCAGGCAAGTGAGACAAGCAGGGCATGCATCCAGACCCAGAGAAGATGCAACTAGTAGATATACAGAAGAAAGGGGCAATTCGCATCTAATGAATGCTCTGTATAATTCAGACCAGCATGATAAATACTTAGTGGTTGGTTTTGTACTTTAGCCAAAGCAATGTGGTTTTCCTTTACTAAGGTTTCATCTGCACAGATGAACAAGCCCTTTGGGTCAACAAATCGTGATTCACTGTGCCTTGAAAGTGCTCGGCCTATCCTATATTAAGGATTTAATTGGGAAACAGTACAACCAATGGTAAGGGATTAACAGCTTGATCCTCCCTGGGGATATGGCAGCTGGATGAGGATATGAAAGCTACTAAATCCCCTAAACTAAATAGTATGCTGGTCTAAGAATACCCTTGTGTCAGTGGTAGCCCCCAAATTGGCAAGACACTGCCAGTACAAGGGGAGAAATGGGGAGAGTTCGAGATAAAGGACAGAGGAGCACAATGCTGTCAGAAGCCTTTGTTCAGAGGTCAGTTCCACCCCCAATGCCAGCATAAAGTTATGCCAGCAAAATAAGTGACATAAGTAAAGATATTACAACAGGCCATGGGTTATTTGAGGGTTGTTTAACCCTCAAACAACCTCTGCTGCCCGGGTTCAGACAACATGGCAAACTATGGCAACCCCCTGCTGGGAGTTAAATATTCAAAATGGCCACCAGCATCTGCCTTAACCCACTGTGGCTTAAATGAGCCATGGTGGGCTGTGGTGATCATGCGAACCTGGCACTGTCATTGTCATCCATGGAGAGCCAATGTAGAATCCCCAATGACTGTCCCCCCTGATCTCTTCTAATCCAGGAGTCAATCAATGTGCAGTATTAGGAGATATCAGCCCCAGCAAAGGAGCACAGCAACATGGAGCTACATCACTCAGTTCCTGTGCCTATAGAACAATTTTGGTGATGGAGAATTTGATGAGAGGGGGCAATTTGCACAGACAAACTGCCAAGGCGAGGGCAGCCCAGGGTCACATGAGCACCCCCTCAAAAAACCCTGAAGAGTCTGCTGCTAAGGGTCCTTTTCAGCCGCAGCCCCCCTTAAAACGGTTAAAAATAGGGTTTTGCAAAGTGCTACAATGTTGGCATATACACTTGCTGGGAGACACACTGTGTACATTATACCAAGAAACAACATTATAGCACTTCCTTTAAAGGAACCATACTGATGACCCTGTGCAGTGCCACAGAAAGATGACTAAAGAGCTACATGAGCAGTCTATCTAGAAATCCTAATCAATTATGTTGTTACCTGGCAAATCTGTGAATTGTTTCTAAACCCTCAATTAATATTCCTGCAAGCTTCTAAAAGAATCACGAGATAAACAGAAAAAAGGAGCCAATTATTCCCTGTGGCTCTCATTGACAGTCAATGTTCTTGTCTTCAAAACAGAACACACCCTAACCATAGCTGAACCAGGCAATTGTTTGCATGTGGGGGCAGCAACTCATGAAAATTTTGTTCCCTCCACGTTCCCGTTGAGATTTGTCAAGCAGTCTGAAAACATGGTTTTGCAAGAAGAGTTGAAGGAAAGCCAATAAAAGGACTTAGCTTGGGAAAAGCCATGGTGTTCCGAAGCCACAGTAATGACTATGTTACAAATACCGTAGCTTAATATGTTTGTAGAAACAACTGAAAAACAGTAGTATAATTACTTCCCTACAGCACGGTGAGATAGAAATGAACTGAGCTCTTCACAACTAGATTTGGACTATCAGTTTTGTTTGCATTGTGCCTAGCATATTGTACACACAGCAGGAAACAAATTGTTTTATTTTATGATAACTTGTCTAGTTTGATTAATTGTGTAGCTGAGCTTGTTTATTAAGCTACCCTGTGTGTTGACTAAGAAAAGGAAGACGTTGCATCCAGTGGAATAAGTCCTCCATATGATCTGCTCATTTTTGCACAGAAATAAAACAAATACTGCATTTGGAACTCCACCCATATTAGAATTCATGCTGAAATTTAGATCATTGTCAAAGCAAATCCATGTTGCTTTTGGAGGATTGGCTGCACTTACATTCATCCCAGAAGTGTTCTACTGTTTTTAACACCAGCACCACTCCAATGAACATTCTGTATGTATGTTCACAATTTTAGTGTTGTGCCGAAAATTTCTCCCACATTTTTTCAACCATTCTCATTCAATTTGATAGATGAGAAATCGATAGAAAAGAAATTCAATGGTGAAATTTTTTTGGAGAAATGCTCATGCGTTAGGTTTGGGTTACTTGGGCTTACCTTACTTAGGAGGTGGCCAAGGAGTGAGCGCAAGTGTCCTGTTTTTCATTGTACAATCATCTCTCCAGCAGCCTGTAACCTCCTCAGCTTCCCACACTTCAGTTAAAGCCCAGTGGAAGGCATCATGAAATTCCTCCCATAGGGCTTTTTCAGATCAGGAAGTGGAGGCAGCCTGGGAGGCTAGCAGTGATTAGGCAAGCTCAAAAACATCACACACAAAAAATTATTCATCATCAGGCGAGTAAGATTGTCTTCCAGGATAAAAGGAGGAAATTCTAAAGAAGATTGTGTAGACTCTAGCGATGGGTCCGTAAGTGACTGTGGAGGCCAATTCTAGATCCACACAGCTTCCCACAGTGAGGACACAGATTACCAGATGGAAGCAATTCCTCCCATAGGGCTTTTTCAGATCAGGAAGTGGAGGCAGCCTGGGAGGCTAGCAGTGATTAGGCAAGCTCAAAAACATCACACACAAAAAATTATTCATCATCAGGCGAGTAAGATTGTCTTCCGGGATAAAAGGAGGAAATTCTAAAGAAGATTGTGTAGACTCTAGCGATGGGTCCGTAAGTGACTGTGGAGGCCAATTCTAGATCCACACAGCTTCCCACAGTGAGGACACAGATTACCAGATGGAAGATGGTCCTGTGAAGGATTCGTTTGACGTGCTTTTCGCTTAGCACGTTTCTCCCTTTCACCTTGCACTCGGGCTTCTTCAAAGTCCATGGAACCTTTGTGAAAGGCCAACCTCCATTTAGATCGTTCATGGGCCAGAGCTTCCCAGTTTTTGATGTTTATATTGCATTTTTTTAGATTAGCCTTATGAACATCGTTAAACCTCTTATATTGACCACCGATATTCCGCTTTCCATCCTTGAGTTGGGAGTAAAGTAACTGCTTTGGGAGACGGCAGTCAGGCATTCGAACAACATGACCGGTCCACTGAAGTTGGCGTTGAAGGATCATTTTTTCAATGCTAGTAGTCTTTTCTTCTTCCAGTACACTGACATTTGTTCGCCTATCTTCCCAAGTAATTCGCAGGATTTTCCGGAGGCAATGTTGATGAAATCTTTCAAGGAGGTGGAAGTGACGTTTATAGATAGTCCATGTTTCGCAGGCATACAATAAAGTTGGTAATACAATGGCTTCATAAACCAGTGTTTTGGTCTTCTTACAAATATCCCGATCCTCGAACACTCTATGTTTCATTCGAGAAAACGCAGCACTTGCGGAGCTCAAACGATGCTGGATTTCACTGTCGATGTTAGCTGTAACAGAAAGATAGCTGCCAAGATAGAGAAAATGATCAACATTTTCCAGTATTGTCCCGCCAAGCTGGATAGATGGCATCACCAAAGGGTTAGCTTGCACTTGTTGATGAAGCACTTTGGTTTTTTTGATGTTAAGTGAGAGACCAAGTTTTTTGTATGCTTCTGCAAAAGCATTTAGGATAGTTTGGAGATCATCCTCTGACTGTGCGGAGACCACATTATCATCAGCATACTGAAGTTCCACAACGGAGGTTGTAATTACCTTACTTTTTGCTTTCAGCCTGCTGAGATTAAAAAGCTTTCCATCAGTTCGATATATAATTCCCACACCAGTGGGAAGTTTCCCCTCGACAAGATGTAAAATCATGGTGATGAAAATAGCAAATAATGTTGGGGTGATAACACATCCCTGTTTAACACCTGATCCCACTTTAAATGGAGCAACATGAGAGCCGTTGTTGTCCAAAACCGTTGCCGTCATGTTGTCCAAAAAAATTATTACACACTGTGTGAATGAGGCAGAACAATGAAACCACATTTCACGGGGCAAGAAAACTTTCAGGAAACTGGAAGACAGATTTTGGCAGAGTACTAGCTCCACCTCATTCCTGGAGCTAGACACAACAATACACACACACACACACACACACACACCTGTATTGTAGTGGATGAAAAATGGGGGCCAGCCTGCCAACACAGTTGATGCTGATGCAGAACAAAAACAGAAAAACCCTTACCAAAAAAAGAAAGCTGTGTGTTACAAGCCCTGCTAATGGGGAGCCCAGCCTGTTTGTGAGGAACTGTTGAGAATTTCTCCTCACCCTGGAGAAGTTTGGTGAAATTGTCTCCCAAATTTATCTGCGCACAAATAAGGTGGAGAATTTCGAGAGGCCATTTGTGCACAGATCTATTATATATATATATATGTTGACCCTTTCAAACCAAATCACATTGAGTGGCGTCCAATTAGCTCATCCTGCCAATGGAACTGCTTCCACCATCAGAACGGGGAAGGGGCAATTACCACTCCCCCCCCCATAGCCCCCATGCACCTTCAAATCCTGCTCTGGACGGTTACGTGGGGTGAAGGAAAGTCACATTGTAAAATATCAAAAAGTCGGCTTGTTCAATATTGGAGTTCACCCATCATGTAAACACACATGCACAAGAACTACTAACTGTTTATGAAGCCTATGACTATAAAACCCATGATGAATTATCACTGTGTGAAACATACACACATGAAAACATCTGGGGCCTCTATAATGTAGGCAAGCCGTTTACAATACTACCAAATATATCAGGGCAAAAAGAATCAGCTGAAACCTGAAAAGCCAAGATTTTTTTTCCTCTATAGAAATCCATGCTTTGGGCTGGTAAAACAGTTTACAAAAGAAATTTTCTCCTCCATGTTTTGCACATTTCTATGCAAAACTTCTGAAAGTGGGTTGAGTAGTGATCGATGATCAGGGTGTGTGGTAAGGCCATCCAATAATTGCTTTGGCACAGACTCAATGTTCACTGTACCACACATCCTGCAATACTAAAAAGGTCATAAATCAGGCCATATTTATTTAGTTTTCCTCTGGGTCAGTACAGACATCACGATAAACTATGGGCTCATCCACTCTCCCTCCCCTCTCCTCCTCTGGAGCAGCTACAAGGAGGAGATCAGAAACTTTTGCTTCCATTTTTTATTAATCACAGTTGAGTGTTACATCCAAACCCTAAACTGTAGTTAGTCTTAACTATGATTTGCTAAAATATGACAGTTGCATAATCCATGGTTTGGTTTGGTTTGGTTTGGTTTGGTTTTTCAAACTTTTTTTTCAAACAAACCAAACTTGCGATTAACCACAGTTTGTCAGGTTTGGGCAAAATTTCGAACTGTGATTTATCAAAAACAGAAGCAAAAGCTTCCAGTCTCCTCCTTGAGGCCATGCTGGAGGAGGAGAGGGGCGGGGCAAGGTGCCCAAGCCCAAGGGTTATTGCAGCTCATTCCTATCATGATAAATATCCAAACCAGTTATATGTCTTGCAGTGGTTCTGGTGTTTTTCTACTGCAGGAGTGTGCAACTTCCAGATATTCTGGCCTACAACTTCCATCATCCCTAACCAGTATAGCCACTTGTGTGGAGTTTTAGGCCAAAACATCTGGAGGGCCACAAGTTGCCCACCCCTGTACTACTAATATGTAACAATAAGGTTGTTCAACTATAATTTTCAGTGATTGCAATTATAAATTGATTTTGACTTTCTGAGGCAACCCATTTGTTTTGATGGCCTTTTGTAATATGTCCAGCCAATAGCCATCAGTGAACTCAACTGATTTTCTGAATATCTCACAATGGGAACTAAACACAGCATTTCTCTCTTCTTTTCTCTTCTTTTTTCTGCCTTTAAATAAACGCAAATATTTATTTAAGCGAGTGTTCAATATAACAAATATTTAACAACTGTTATATTTTTTAAAAAAACACCTGTGATTCTAAAATGTTAAATATTCACTCATTTATGGGGAAAAAATATTGACTAAAAAAATAAATGCATGGCTTCATTAATAACAACTTCACATTTTGGTTTTTCACGTAACAAGTCAAGGTGATACCATTTATTCCCAAAAGAATTAAGATTCCAAATGTAGAGAGAGATAAACTTAAATGCTTCAGTTTTATATATTTTTACATAATTATGTTGCCATTTACAAAGCTCTTATATTTTATCTTTTAAAAATTTATATTGTCTTATGGGGGCGGGGGGGGGGGAACTCAGAAATATATTCAAACCTGAAAGTTATATGGACTGTCAAGAACTCCTATTTTCTTTTTAGGCTCTAACCGTCTGTAAGAGCGTGTTCGCACGACACGGGAACCGCGGGGGAGCAGAAGTCCCCCATTGGTTCCCGTGTCGTGCGAACGCCAACCGGGGGTGGCCCCGCGGGACGGCCGCATGTGGGACGCATGCAAAGTGACCATGGTCGGTAGAGGGATAAGCCCCTACCGCGCGTGGCCACCCTGCCGTGCGAACAGCAGGAGGCTGTCCTGCAGGGGCCACACAGAGGTGGCAGCCCAGAGCAGCCGGACCTGCCGCCGCTCCAGCCTATAGGGGCAAATGGCCCCTCTGGGCATCCCGGGCCCCGCGCTGGGAGGCCCGCACTGCGGTGTGGGGACTGCTGGCTCCACTGGGGTCCGCCCATGCGCACGAGGCACAGGTCGTCTGCGGCGCCCCGCCGGACCCGGCAGATCGCCCCATGGTGCCTCCCCTGCCCTGCAGCCTGGGTCGTGCGAACCGGTCCTAAGACTCCATTTGGCCAGGGTGAAGTTGCATATATTTATTTATTTATTTATTTATTATATTTATACCCCACCTTTTTTCCTGCAAGGAACCCAAGGTGGGTTACATAATCATCCTCCTCCTCTCCACTTTATCCTCACAACAACCCAGTGATACTATCACCTGCATGTGAGTTATCCTGAGATGTCTCTAGCTCCAAGGTCAGAGCAAGATTCAGTTAATTGGACTGAATGCTCTCAGCTGCATTTCTGTGGGAAACTTTTACCCCCTCCTATTGGTTTGGGAAATGCTGTTCCAGCCATCTTGTGTTTGGTTAACAAAGATCTTATTTGGAGTTGCCAAGAGCTTGAGCATAAAAAGAGGGGGTTGCAGCTGTCTTTTGTCTTCATCTTGCTTTTGGTCTGTGACTTGGAACATCACCTTTTGGGGCCCTGTCCTATTGAAGACCCATGTGTAGATACCTAGAGAAGGTGTAGGTAATGTCTGTTATTTTTGGCCTGAAGTATTGTTTCCAAATGTTACTCTGGTTCTTGTATGCCTTTGTATTCCCTTTCCCCCTTACCCTATGTAAATAAACGTAACACCTACCTCAAGATTTGTGTGTGCTTCTTCCCAAGTAAGCCTTGGTACTAAATCCAGAGCCTTTTATTTGGTTATTACTACTATGTTTAATGTTTCAGGCCAAGAGCTTTGAAATAGAGGGTGCCAGCTTGGACATTGATTTCTTAAGCCCTAAGAGTGTCCTATAAGGCCTGAGAGTCCCCTGGTTCAGGCTGAGGTGGACATAAGGGGTAGTGGCAACCTACCTTGGTAATTGTTTGTGCCTGCCTACACTGCTGGGAGCTAGGGCAACCCTTTCCACCCTTCACACAGACCTTTAGTAGACTGCTTGAATCAGCTACATGGCCATGAAGAAGAAGATGATGATGATGATATGCCATCAAAAATCTAATGCCTACACTCATTTCTAGTCATAAACAACAAGAATATAACATTTCAACTAGTGAAAAGCTTTATGTTTTACTGTCTCAAAAATAAACACAAATGAAAGGTTTTCTTTCAGTTCATCATTTTAACAGCGTGTGTGTGTGTGTGAATATAATGTTCATTGCTCCACTTTTATACTTCTGTCTTTTTGAAAGGAAGTTGCTGTAGTAGCCTAATGAAATAATGGTTACAAAGCCACGGAGGCCGTAAGTCTGAAACCACTTACACTGGTGCTGTCATCTAGTGTGCAGCTAACAATTACGGTGCTTTCAAAAGTGATGTGGAAAAAAATGTTTTTTTGTTCTAACACTGGGGAGATGGGTGTTTTGCTTAAAATGTGCCATGAAAACATAGCTATTTTCCATCATTATGAGTGCCCAAATCGACGTGGATGTTTAGCTTAGATATCTGCTGGGTGCAGATTTTCAGTGTCACTGTAAACACATTGGCCTGGTCCAAATGTAATGCTAAACCATAGTTTAACTATGGTTTATTGAATAAGCAGGAACCTGACTCAACAATGCTCAAACAAACCACAGTTGTTGCCTCCCCTGCAAATGCCTGGCTGATCACTACATTTCCAATTTTCTGACCATTGGTTAGCTGCATAAATGAGGCAGGGAGAGGGTGGCCAAAAAAGAGGATATGTATCACCAAAAAAGAGAACATCCATTTGTATAAAATGTACATATCCTAATTTATATTATACAGAGATGCAAATTTAGAAATAATTATTACAATTTCAATAGAAATACCATACATCTCACCATAGTGTGGAAAACTAACCGGGTGACCTCTTGTTGGGGCCCAGCTGCAGCACTGTAGTGGGCCTTATAGTTTATAGCCAGAATCTGATCAGAAGTGGTCTGGAAGGGTTGGGACCTATTCAGCCTATGGAATGTCAGAATCAGCGTGAGCTCAGCTTATCTCTGTCAGTGTTCTCAGGGGAAAGCAACTTACTCCCATCCGGCTGCTTGCTCCAGCCTTGGCAGAGAAGGAAGCTGGCAGCTTCTCTGTGAGAACCTAACAGAAGAGGGAGTGGTTTTGACAGGTGTCACACAGGTTGAACTGTCTCTCCTGAAGGGCAGAAGGGAGATGCCCTGTTTGGGAAGAGGACCTCATTGATGGGCTACAATCCCTTGTCAGTTAGTTGTTAAGGAGGAGGGCTTTCACAGCCACACCTTTGCCTTTAAGCCGGTGACCAGGCTGGGAGCCTTTGCTAGGAACATGCTAGTCTTCACTGCCTGAAATCCTCTCTGTTTGGACTTACTACCATCTGAGTCTCTTGAGGCGCCCTTTACATGGACTCTCCTTCCAATTTGGACTCTTGTCTCTTGAACTTTGTATTGTTAAGAACCTGCCATGAAAAGTACTGCTATACTTTTCATAGAACATGAATTCTTGTTTGCGATGGATTGTGGATCTTCATCGTTGATAGCCCAGAGTGCCAGATGGCTTGAATTGATCCTGATTCTTGGACTTTTCTATGTCTGGACCCATGTAGCATGGAGATACCAAGGTGGAAGCCATGGTTGTCAAAGTTTCTGCATGTGTGAGATTCCTCTGTACTAACTCTTGAACTTGTTTTGACTCTTGGATGTGATAGCCCTTGACCCATGTAATGCGGAGGTTCCAATGAAGATTTCGAGGTTGGTGTAAACCTTTGCATGTGTGCATTTGTTCAGGTCTTCTTCTAGAACCCTTCTCTTTGATTGCCTGGGAAGGCTGACCTGAGGAATCATTCAGACTCCTTGTCCTGTATTTATAACCCTTTGTCTTTGATTGCTTGGGAAGGTTGACCTCAGCAATCATTCAACCCCTTGCCCTGTATCCTGAGCCACAGAGATTACAAAAGAGAAACCAGTTGTCTGTATCTCTGACCTGGCTATACTTATTAGCTTTGGATAGTTGTGGAATTACTTATGGGCCCTATCACTAATTGTCACCAGCTATATGATTTCTGAAGACTGTTGCAGCTGAGTTGGCAACAATGCAGCAATGCCAATGTTGATATTGCCCTCTCCATGTGTGAGGCCCAGGGCAATTGCCCCCTGTGCCCCGCACCTTAAAAAGGCCCTGGATAGCAATAACATAAACCAAATATGCTAAACTTTAGACCACCGTTCACTACAAAACTCAGTGTTGCTGCTGTTATACAGGCAACCATTGCTTACCCAGTTCCTTCAATCTTGTCACCAGCTTCTCTTATGGAGGGTCACTCTTCCTCTCTGGGCTGAGGGCTGCTCTGTCTGCCTCTTCTCTTCCTTACCACACTGCTGCCTTTCCCAGACGTTCTTCTCAGCTGCTCTTCTTCACTCTCCTACTGCCTCCTTTTCTTCCTCTCCAACATTTCTGTCCCTCTCTTTTCCTTCTTCCCCAGCACCATCAGTCATTTCAAATTTTCATTCCACTCTTCTCTCTCTCCATTGTGTGCCCCTCCCACTTTACACAGCTCACATCCCAAGCCATACACGTAAGAAAATCCCTGGTTTGAGTTTTGTCTCTGCCACGAATACACTAAGTAACCCTAGGTGAGGCTCTCAGTCTTAGCCCTCCACCTGCAAAATGGGGATAATACTACTTACCTACCTTGCAGGTAACCAATATGAAGCACTTTTTCAATGTGCTGTATAAACACTAAATGCCAACCAACCTCTGCAAAAACAGGGGGAGGGTTGTCAAGCAACCTGGGATCTCTCCAGGGCCAGCTCCAGGTTTTTGAAGGTCCAAGGGTAAGACACCCTCAATGAACCCCCTCCAACAAGGAGTCTACCTCCTCACTCCCATTGTCACAAGCTATTGCTCTTTTTGTCATCATTGCCACCCCTTGCTTGTTTGTCAGGCAGAAAATCAGTGAGCAAGTAGGCAGTGGCATCTACTGCTCCTTCTCACCACTACCACCATTGTCTGGGCTAGAGCAACAGGCAGGTGAAGAGGAGGAGCAACTCCAGGGACTGCTGTCAGTGGGCCTCTGCTGGACATGGGCCCTTCGCAGGTGCCCAAATATACCTACCCTTAACGCCAGGCCTGAACACCACAATATATAGCTGGTGTGGTCTATACGTTCAGCATATTGGTGCTGGCCTGAACTTGACCATCACTAATCCTAAAAGAGGAATTAAAAATAGTTACATTTGTATATCACACTGTAGCATCCTATAAAAGGATGAAATGGAATGTAGGTATAAAACTATAAACTAGTTTATATTTCCCCCCTCTTCCACATTGACTATAGCATCACATTTGTCCCACAGCCAGAGAGTGGAACAAGAGGGCATGCATGAATGATGCCAGAGGAAAGCACTTTTGCGTGCAATTCTTCAGAGAAATTGTTCAAGAACACTTCATCCGTGGAACAGATTACCTCTAATTCTTCAAGGTTGGTGTCTGCATGGGTTATCTGCCAAGTAATTGTCAGTCACTTATGCTGAAAAGGACTGGGGTCATTTTAAAGATCAATAGGAAACACAAACATTTTGTGTCATTTTCTACTTTTTGTGTGATACTATTACCAAATTGCTACTTTGACAAAACACATTAGGAAAATGTACTATGCTGTCATTTTAACCATGAGGGAGCCTCGCGGAAAGCAAAATTAGGTGGCTAGCCATAGATTATTTCTGCCAAGTGGGTGGGGAGAGGGGGGAAACTTGTATCGTAGTGTTCCTATAAAAACAAGTCCAGGTTCTCACTCTTTTTTCTTTCTTTTTTTTAAATACTTGGAGATCCTTAAAACAAAAAAAAATATTTCAAGAATTCTCTTCCTGATTAAAACTATTAATAGTGCCTGGATGAAGGCTGCTGCCCCAAACACTCATTTCATTGTATGGTCACTCCCCTACCTTGTTCAAATGAGATTTGACTCTGTGTTATCCCTAATAAAGCAAAGACTCTGTGACATTTCTTTTCAGGACCTTTCTGTACGGCATGCACAACTTGCTCACCCTGTTCATTAGGCATTTTCTACAAAAATCCTTTTCAGGGTGCTTCCAGATTAGGCTTTTATTATGCCATCATCCTGCCTCTCAAGGAATTTTATGGATGGGTGTGTGTGTCCAGACATGGTCATCTTCTATTTGTAGCCCTCTCATGCTTTCCGCCCACTTCTTCCATCTTTTTTCTTCCCAGAAAATAATCTGTTAAGGAAGAAAAGATGGGGCTGGGGCTTATGCTGGCTCAGCTTGTCTGAGTGTGGAAAGCTAAGCAGGGTCAGGCCTGGTTATTACTTGGATGGGAGACCCCTCCTCTAGTTTCCTGCATTGAGCAGGGGGTTGGACTCGATAGTCTTGTAGGCTCCTTCCAACTCTATGATCTATGAAATCTATGAACACCTGCACAATACCATTTGAGTATTAGCTCTAGGAGCCCTCTGTCTAGAAGCATCCTAGGTTAGCTGCCTATTTTGGGAACCTGTATGTAGTTAAATATCATATGGCTTTTACTTTGGCCAGATATAATGTGTTTACCTTCTCAAAAGCTTTGGTGAAGATATGCTGGTGTTTCCCTGTCCTTGAGGGTTTGTCCTTGTAATAACCAGGAGATGGAAGCTGTGGAACATGTTCTTCTGTTCTGTAATTTTAATGTTGGAGCTCATCAGCAAATGATTGTTCCTTTACTGGCCATGCTGCCAGGAAGGACAGCTCAATTTTATGTTAAATACTTGCTGACAACAAATTTCTTTGGGCCAAATTCTCATCAGTGGCAGTGAAAACATTGAAGCAATTAACTATTTAACACTTGAAGGATCCTTTGGGGGAGGGGGCACCTTAAGTCAAAAGTAACCTATTTGGGCCTGTCGAATCATTTGGCAATTTGAGAAACTGTCCTGGGTACCACTATAAAATGGGAGGTGTGGCTAGTCACAAAGGACAAGTAGCCTGCCCCAAACACTGAGTACAAGGCAGAGATCAGGTCTGAGACCCAACAGACTAAACAACTCCTTTGAAACCAACTTTTCCGCTCCAACAGAAACCTATTTCACAGAAGGCAAAGTCTTTGTCTCTCTTTCCTCCACTAGGCAACTCACCCAACCAGCCACCCCAATCTCTTTCTCTCTCTCACTCTTCCTCTCTTCCCAGTTCTCACTGCAGCTATCGAGCTGCTGGTAAGAAAATGTGTTAACTTTATATTTAAAACAAAATGGGAGAGGTAGAGGACCTCAGTGGGCACCAATACAGGTTTCTAGCGTGGGTGGGGAGAGGTGGCATTGGTGCCTGCGGGACCACATTGCCTATCCCTGCTTCAAGTCAACTGCTGTTTTGTATATATGAATATCTGAGATGGTGGCACCTATGTCATTATACTTTACTTTGTATTTAAGATTATTGTGTCTTTTAAAAAATATATTATTTCTGATTTGTCGTCGTCCCAAGTACCGGGTAAATGTATGGAATACTTACAGATCAGCCAGGGGCTAGGAACGTTGTTCAACAACACACCAGCAGAGCCTCCAGATCCCCTCCTCTTGACAGCAGGAGTTTTGCACACCATGCTACCTCCAAACCTCAGGCCAGCTTCACCCTCCAATGCACAAAATGTTGTCAGGAGGATTAACTGAGAGCCCCTGCAGAAGGTGGGCCAGCTCCGAGTGACAGAAGAAAGCGAGGAGGTTGCCCAGGGGACAGCAGTATGAGCTTTGCACTCAATAATGCTGTGATGTTACTGCTGTGTAGAACAGAGCCCTTACCTTTATTTTGACACCTGCCAAATTATTATTGTTGTTGTTGTTGTTGTTGTTGTTTGTTTCATTTCTATACCACCCCACAGCCGAAGCACTCTGGGCGGCTCACAACAATTCATACAATAAAATCTACATAAAAACCAACACTAAAAACAAGGTAATTAAAAAGTTTAAAACCAAATTTTAAAACATAGTTTAAAATAACAATACTAAGAGTTAATAAAACTAAGCCTACAGGTGACAATCACCCACACACACACGCCCCATGTGCTGTTTTGAACAGTTAAATGCATTCTAATGGTGTGCTAATTGTATTCATCAATTGCAACTAAACTAGGCCAAATTAGTTGCAACCTTTGGCATATGTTATATTTCTGCTGCAACTCTCTGCCAAGGGCATTGCTAGGCCTGCGCTGGGGTGGCCCCGGTCCTGGGTCTCTTACCCATCACCCCGGGTCTCTTGGGGGCCGGCTGGGCTGGGCAAGCATATAATCTGTCTGACCTCATTTTTAAGTCTCATTCACTGCCGCTGTGCATGGCTGGAGCCTGGAGGTTGCGGCGGGGAGTACAAAGCTGGACTTCAGAAGATAAAACTCAGCTGTTTGTAGATGCTAATCAGCTGTGATGTGGATGGGGTTGGGACAGGAGAGGGAAGCCTGGGAAAAAGCAGCCCATGGCCTGCGAGATGGGAGGAGTGAAGGCAGAGAAAGAGAGAGAGCAGTGCACACACACAGGGCATTCTACTCTAGAACCTGGTGCTGGGAAAACGGAATGTACAGAGACTTGTTTGGAGCTGGACTGTGCCACATGTGTGTGACTGTGACGACTGAGGAAGGTAGGGCAGAGCGCTTGCTGGGATGTGGGGGCTGGGATAGAGCCTTAGGCCCAGTAGTAGAGGAGGTGGGGGCTTGCACCTGGTGGCAGCTGCTGCCACTGCTAGAGATGGCTGGGAGTCAGGGGGTGGAGGAGAGAGGAGGGAAGGCCGAGAACAGGCACCTGGTGCTCCATTGGCAGCTGCTTGAGTCGGGGAGGGGTAGGAAAAGGAGAGAGAGAGAGAGAGACAATGCCTCATCCTGCCCACTGCTGGGGGCAGCTGGGAGTCGGGGGTGGAGGAAGAGAGGAGGCTCAGGCTGAGAGAAGGGGCCACTGCTGTTTAAGTTGGGTTGGGACATGAGGGGAGATGGGAGGAGACCTTGTTTGTGTCTGCATTTAAATTGGCATTGGCTGGGAATCTTCCTCCTCTTCATTTTATCCTCACAACAACCCTGTGAGAAGGGTCAACCCTACCATGAGGTAGAGTGAGGCAGTCGCCTCAGGCAGCAAATGCTAGCTGCTGTGGAGGGGGCAGCATTGGCAGCCGCCCTGGCTTCTCCCCTCTATTGGAGGACAGAGCTGTGTGTTCCAGGCAACCTGCCCTGCACTCCATAAGCTAGTTGGCTGCCCTCAGGTGAGGGGGATGCTGCTGTCCCATCATCAGTACAGGCAGTCCCTGAGTTATGTACGAGATCCATTCTTAGGTCTGTCTTTAAGTCGAATTTGTATGTAAGTCGGAACAGGTACATATGGTTCTTATTAAACATCACTTAGTCAAATGTGTGTCTTACTTTAGTATTTATTTTACCTTTCTGTGCATATAAAACACTTAAGAAACACTTCCAAATACAATCAAACATCTTAAACATAACATACAGTATGGTACATAATAATGCTGTAATAGTGTAATAATAATAAATATTAATATTATTATACTGCATAATAATAAAATTACTGCATTATTATTACCGTATTACAGTACTGTGCTGTATTGTAAAAAATTTTTTAAAGAAACAGTTCTTAAAACAGTTTAGATAGATATACAGGTCTGTGGCTTACGCTGGCTCAGCTTGTCTGAGCGTGGAAAGCTAAGCAGGGTCAAGCCTGGTTATTACTTGGATGGGAGACCCCTCCTGCCTCCTCTAGTTTCCTGCATTGAGCAGGGGGTTGGACTTGATAGCCTTGTAGGCTCCTTCCAACTCTATGATCTATGAAATCTATGAAAGGAAAGAAAAAGGAGTCAGGGTTTGATTCTGCTGCTGGAGAATGGGTTTTTTGTTTTGTTTGTTTTCAGATCAGGTTAGGCTAAACTCCCTGGGATCACTTTTGTTTCTGGGGGTGGGAGTGGTGGTTTGTTTCTGAGTGGACAGATAAAGTGTTGCTTGTAATAACTTTGTTTTAAAAGACAAAACAAAACACACACACCGCTCTGTGACTTAAAGGCAAGATCTCACTCCAAGCCAACAGCAGGGAAGATCGGAACCACAGAAATCCTCGGGGAAGTGAATCCTTTCCGATGGAAGGGGCTTGGGATGCCGCCGTCGCTACTGGTTCTCTTGAATCGCTCTCCCCACTGGCCCTTTCCCCCTTCCAAGCTTGACCGTCTCCTGCTGCACAAGGTTGAGTCGATGAGTCCCTTGGTTTGGTGGTGGTAGCAGCTTTAATTTCCCCACCCCACCGGAGAAAAAAGGCATGAATCCCATCCAAGGGGGAAAGAAAGAGCCTCCAGATGGGTAGTGGAGCCAACCGCTAGCAAAGGAAGTGAGGAGAAATCCTTGGGGTGATCTGGGGAAATGTTTTGAGGTTCAAGTTGAAGCATTTGGAGAGATTTGGATGGGAAGGTGGCTTGCCTTTATAGAATTTAAATCCTTTTTGCTCTGAATTTGCATATACTTATAAACTTGCACCCAACGTGGTGTCCGCACGGCTCTTTGCTCCCTACCCCTTCAAAAAAAATTGAAAAATGGGGTAGAGGGGAGAGAAACATTGAGGTAAAGAAGTATGGGGAGAAAAATAGCAAGGCTAGAGGCTGGGAGTGCAGAGAAACAGCAAGATAAAGGGGTGAATGGGAGAGAAAGAGCAAGACTAGGGGCTCGGAAGGGAAAGAAAGAAGGCAGCAAGGGATGGGGAAGGGAGAGAAATAGTGAGGAAAGGGTTTGGAGGAGAGAGAAAATGAGGCTAGAGGCTGGGAGTGGAGAGAGAGGAGAAATGGGAAAGGTCTGCAGGGATGGAAGAAGATTGGGCTGGCCAGGAAGCAATTATTTCCATTTCCCCCTCCCTCCCAGTCTCTCACTTTACTATTTCTCTCTCCCCTACCACCTCTTGACTAACCAGGCCCCCATGACAGCCATGATGTGACTAGCCACACCCTCCATGGGAGCCATTTTGTGGTGCTGCCCACAGTAGTTTTTCAAATTCCCCAATGTGCCCATAGGTCTAAAGAGTTTGCAGACCCATCCCAGAGGGCCACAGCCCTCTTCTCTTAGCCCCAACCCTTTCCCCCAACTACCGATCATTTGGTGATTTTCCAGTTTATGCGCAGTTTCCCCCCATTCTAAAAGGTTGAAATGCCTCTTCTAAGGCTTAGTTACTGGCATAAGAGCTTTAAGCTACAATATGTTGATGGGAGGGGTTGCATTTTGGCCTCACCCCTTTTGCATTGGACCCTGCTTTCTTTGCCTTCAGCCCCATCCACCACTGGAATGTGGCCGCCGAGAGCTTCTTTGAAACGGAATTTGGCCCTTGGGATGAACAAAGTTCTCCACCCCGCAACAGTCCATCCTGGAAAGGTAGCCACCGTAGTTTACAAACATTCACACAGGAGGTCTTTGTATATAAAAGAAAATAATTTAAAACATAAATAAAAGAAATTAAATGAATAAAAATTTTAAAAAAATTAAAAAAAATTTAAATGAGGTCTTTGTGTGCCACACACACACACACACACACACACCAACAAAAGGCATCAAGTTAACAAATACCTATTCACTTCCCTTTAGAAAAATCACGCTCAATAAATATACAGTAATACCTTGGATTGCAAGTAACTTGGTTTGAGAGCATTTTGCAAGACAAGCAAATTTTTAAATATTTATTTATTTATTTATTACTTGATATACAAGCGATGTCTTGCAATACAAGTACTGTAGTACGGCTTAAATTAAAAATCTCTGTACAAATTTTTTTGGGGGGATTTCATTTTGATATAGGAGTGTTTTGGATTACAAGCACGTTTCCGGAACGAATTATGCTCTCAATCCAAGGCATGACTGTATTAGACAAGAAAAGTTTCCTGTAGTTGTTTTATTTTTTAACCACTATGGGAAATAGTTAGCAGGACTCATTGCTTCTTCCAAGTTGCACAGATGTTACAAGAGAGAGAGATATGAGCTACTGGCCAGCATCAGTCTCAAGAGGCACTTACCTAGATAATGCAATAAAAAAAATATGCTGTAAAAACAATGAATATGCAATTAAATGACAGTGCTCCTGTAGAAGAAATAGCAACACTTTCTGAAATAAGCAAGTTGTCTACTTCTTAGTGTTAACGATTATGTAAAATTATGCAGCCTTTTCATTACATTTCTGTGGTGAATATTTTATTGGTTTTCCAGCTGGGGGATGCTTCAAATTCCCTAGTGTAGACATACTTTCAGATTCCAGAGTTAATTCTATTCATCATTGACAGCTCAAGTCAGATTCCCTAATTCAATCTTTCTAGCTAGGGAAAAGGGGTACTCTCCACAAGCGCTGCTGCCACATAGTTTCCAACCATTCCAGTAGAAATTGCCTGGGGCTTCTACAGAAGCTCCGTGTGAATGAATGGGGGTATGTAACACCAGGATTCACTGGACTGTTCTCTGGAGTATTCAAGGATGCAGCTCCACTGTTGCCATTAATCTACAGTTTTCATACCTTCTTTCCACATCCATAACCTCCCTATCTTGAACAGGATTTAGGAATAACCCATTCTTCATTCCGGATCTTCTGACAATATATTTTGTTTTTGTTTTCCTATCAATTTCTCAGTATCCCACTTCCTCAATTTATATGTGCAGGTGCAGCGTTAACAGACCCTGGTTAAGATCAGCCTCCGGATGCAATATTTTCCCTTGTTTGCTTGTTAATTTTTGCTATGATTTTTCCCCTTTATCTGGGGAAATGCAAAACCTTTCTTCCGCATTGTAAAAGTTTCTTTGCAATTTGATGATGAGGATGAGGATGATTTAATAGATTTATATACCACTGAACATATTTAAAAATATCTCTAGTTAGGCTGCCATCCTAGGCACACTTATCTGGGGTAAGCCCCATTGAAAACAGTGGGACTTACATTCAAGTAAACAAGCATAGGATTACACTATTAGTCTGACAAAGTTATGACTTTGAGAGCCAGTGTGGCGAAGTGGTTAGAGTGTTGGACTGGGACTCAGGAGACCCGGGTTCTAGTCCCTACTTGGCCATGAAACTCACTGGGTGACTTTGGGCCAGTCACTGACTCTCAGCCTAACCTACCTCACAGGGTTGTTGTGAGGATAAAATAGAGAGGAGGAGGAGGATTATGTAAGCCGCCTTGGGTTCCTTGCAGGAAAAAAGGTGGGGTATAAATATAATAAATAAATAAATAAATAAATAAATAAAATTTATTTGAGATTTTTCTGATCTCAGTTTTGCAAGTCTCCAGAACTCATGCGTTGATCTTGATTCATTCCATTTTTCTTGTCTGGCTTGTTACAAGTGAGGGAGATGTGTTGTGCAATCAGTGGACCTTGCTCCAGTTATTCATGCCCTAGTTATACCCAGACTGGACTATTGTAATGCGCTCTGCGTGGAGGTACCTACCTTTAAAGACAGTTCATAAGCTTCAGTTGGTGAAGAATGCAACAGCCCAGATGCTTGTAGGACCTATGTGTTCAGCCCATATTACACCAATTCTATAACAGCTGCACTGGTTACCAGTTTGCTTCCAGGCTCAATGTATATTTTGCTGGTATAACCTTTTAAAGCCCCAACAGTTTAGGACCAGGTTACCTGAAGGACCACCTTCAGCCATATGAACCTGCCCAGACCTTAAGATGAGCCACAGAAGCCCTCTTGCAGGCCTACCATTATGATCATTTAGGTTGGTGGGCACAAGAGATAGGGCCTTTCCAGTAGTGGCCCCACATTTATGCGATGTTTGGCTTCTTCCCTTCTTGCTTTTAAGCAGATTGTAAAAACCTTTTTATTTCAATCCACTTTTTATTGAAATGAGGGATTGGATTTTTTAATGTCATTTCTGTCTTTTTATTGATCTGATTGATACCCTTTTATGCTGCTGCTTTTAATTAAATGTTGATTTAAATGTTTTATGTTACTATTTATAACATAAAACTAGACTTTCAAGGCTTTGTTTTGAAAGGCAGCATATCAATTCTTAAATAAATAAATAACAATTCTATTCTATTGTTGATACCTATGTCTAACATAGTGTAGCTTGAATACTCTTTGAGTTATTTTGATAAGGAATTTGTGGTGTTCCAGTAATGGGGGACACCAAAAGAATGTCAAATTGCAGAGAAACAGAGAATAGAGAGAATAGGAAATGTTCAAGTCAGATTACAGAGCACCCCATCTTCTTGCCTGAGTTAAAAATAAACACTTTCATAAAACCTTCATCTTCTCACACACTACCAAAAATGGCATCCAGATTTCATCCAACTGATAGGACAGCAAGATCTAACAGATTCCTATTCATATGCATCAGGCACAATGGATGTATTCTTCCAGCTAGAGAGCAAGAAAACCAACAAATACCATATGGCCACTCACAAATAAAAGTGACTGTGAAAAAAGAACTCCACAAGAGCACAAACTATGCAAGTCACTTTTATATCAAGAAGCTCACAATGCCTGTATTCCACAGATAGAAACTGAGCAGACACAGGTAACAAGGTGAATCTAGGATTTAATGGGTATTCTTATTAAGAATAGGTTTACTCCCTGGTTCTGCTCCAGTTAAAATTGTCATTTTGAGTCCATGTACAATTAATTATTAAGTTCCATTATACATGCTCAGCAAGCATCACTGTCTTACGTATGTTGGGAAGATGTTTTGCTTCTCATTCACTGGACTAAGAAAAGTAGGAATGCCACTAAGGAAATGGAGAGCTGACCAAAATGTAATCTGTGGTCAGAATGTAATATTTAGATGTGGAAAACAAGTGTTGAATTCCCATTCAGCAATATGGAAAAGCCACTGTCTCTAAGCCTGCACTAGCTTATAAGGTTGTTGTGGGTCTACAATGCTGCTCTGAATTTCACAAAGTTAGGTAAATAAAACAGGGATAACTACTGCAACCAGTTTACTGCAACTATTGTCTTTATCTGTACTTTATCATTGCAACCATTGGCCATATTAATGTTACTTTGTTTTCAATATATTGTTTTTGTTTCTTTTATCTGTTACCTTTTTCTTGTTCACCGCTCTGGAATCTACCTGATATGGAGCAGTATACAAATGCAGTATACTAAACTGGAAAAAAAAGCTGAGGCGAGCTGAAATCAGCTTGTGATTGCAACGAGGAAGGGGAGAAAAGTCAGTCCAGCCGCGGTGTCTCCTGGGAGCCAACAAGTCATGGTGAGCCCAATCATCTGTTGCATGCACTGTGGGTTGTTTGGCAAACAAACACAACCCACTTGGCTTATTGCCAGGGTGGGTTGGTGTGACGTGTGAACGTGCCTTTATGAGCCAGGTCTGAACATCGTTGGGTGTTTGGGCTCAGCTTGTAATGAGTTTAGGGGAATTCTTTCATCCAATCTTACAAGCCCCCTCCAATTCTGAATTTTGACACCATCATTGTTGCATTAGTATATTTTACATTGGAATTGAAAACTCAGTGGGATTATTCCCATTGCAGGATGTTTTATCTATTGACCTCAATCTGTACCACAGATTGAGGTCAATAGATAAAATTTAGGGATGGGCGACCCGGCTGGCACTCAACACGCGGTGTGTGCCAAGCACTCCCGCCGTGCGAGCCGAGCACGAGCACCAGTTGAGGCGCTTGCCGGACTTCCAGGTCCCCGGCGCTATGTTGTTTACGTAGAAAATGTCCTAATTTGCGCAAATTAGGCTGTTTTCTACATGAATAACATAGTGCTGGAACCCGGAAGTCGCTTTCCCCAGCTTGGCTCATGAGAATGTGAGTTGAGCCGGGGAAAAGGTAGGGTGAGCATAGCTCGGGGGGGGGGGTGAGCCGGGCGAGTTCGCCGGACTTCCACCCCCCAATTGAGCTCCGTGCACATCCCTACAAATTGAAGGTGAGGGTGCCTGTATGACTAAACGTCCCTGATGGCTCATGTGATCCCAGACAGTAAAAGTCCTTACAAGGAAGTCAGAGAAATAAACTCTAAAAAAAAGTTTCACACTATACTCCAGAGTTAGGGTACATAATTTGCATAGTACAGGTTTATTAAAAGTTACAACATATAAAACATCCTTTGAAGTATAAAGCATATATTCAATACAATGTTGAAATTGTTAGTGTAACCAGGATATTTTCTATTTGTTATGTATTTCTGAGTATGGTTATGTAGTTCCCTATTTTTCATTGCACTGATTCTCCAAAAAGTGCTTCACCAGTCAGGCCTACATTTTATTGATGGATGATGAGTTTTGTACATTGACAACTTTGCCTATGTGTGTTTGTAAAATGGAAAATGTGGACTTAATTACTTCTGCATCAGCATTTAATACTTTAAGCTGTTTCTATCTTAATATCATATAACAATTTGCAATTGCAACATTGTATTTAAGAGAGGATTAATCTTTCAAAAGATATTTTAATAGTATTTCATAACTTTCAGTAAACCTGTTCTGTGCCATTTTGTAGCCTGCCTCCATGAGTACAGTATGCTCTTCAAGGCTTCAGATTTTGGCTGCAATATTAAACATACATATTAGGAAGTAAGTCTCATTGGGTTAGATCCAGATTTAAGTTGGATCAACTGCACTGGCAGAAGCGAACTTCCCTGCCTACTCCTTCCCACAGCAGCCTCTCCAGCCCCCTGTGAAAATGCTACACAGAGAGTCAGGAGACCCTGCTGAATGGAGTGAGCTGTGGTGCTGGAGGATAGCTGTTGCGTTGCCCCCAAAATCTACCAGTCCTTCCATGAGGGGAGCCCTTCCTCTCATGGAAGGTAAGTCCTGGATCCAACCCATTGAATCCAGTGGGACTTACTTCAGAATAAAAACACTAAGGATTGTGTTGTTGGACTTCTGGCCTGTACAAATAATAGACGTTCCATCTGTAAGAACAATAATGACACAGCTTTTGTAGAAAGTTTCATTACACGGCTTCCAGATCTTGTGGTTTGTGATGGTCTCTGCCCTGTCCTACATGGCTGAGAAGTACAGGCACAGCACCAGCACAGGCTGCTCAGTCCTTGGCTCCAGAAATAAGCTCAGGGGTGTCCAAGGAAGAAAAGAGGATCTGCCTTTTGCCCAGGACACTTCACAAGCTCCCAGTTTGGGTAATTCAATATCCACAGAGAAACTGAGGCTCCAGGCCTTTTAGATCAACTGAAGGCAGTAAACCATTTGTGCTCTGTATAGTAATGTGAAATACCTACTGTATCTCTTGCATTTTATGGCATTTTGGCCTCACTTTTTAAAAAAAGAAAAAGAAAAAGAAAAGAAGAGAACACTTTTCTCTATACTCTATTTATATATACCTACCTATACACTTAGGTCAGGGGTGGCCAACTTGTGGCTCTCCAGATGTTTTGACCTACAACTCCCATCAGTCCTAGCCTGCATAGCCAATAGTATGGGATCATGGGAGCTGTAGGCCAAAACATCTGAAGGGCCACAAGTTGCCCACCTGAATGATCATGTATCAGTTAAAGTGGGTTCTGGCTGGGGGTGGAGAGAATTGCATTCAGTCCACATTTTAAAGTGAATAAACCGAGTTCATACTTCCCAGACTAATACATAGATCAGAAGACAGTTATCCTTTGAACTGCACACTCTTCTGTATTTTGCGATGAAGTTCTTGGCTCAAAATGCATATAAAATGTGTATTTTATGGGAAAAGGCATACAAAAATGCATATTTTAGGGGAAATTACATACACAAATGTGTATTTTATGGAGAAATGCATACAGAATGCATAGTTTGTAGGGAAAATGTGTACAATTTAAATATTTTTTGTAGCATTTTTTTTTAATTTATAGAAAACAGGACAGAACTGACTTATGGATTCAAAAAGCAGAAGAACAAGATGACCATCTAAATACATTATGGGGTAATGAATTTGAAGAGGTGACCTCGAAGGTGGGCTGGAACAATATATGGCATAGACGGATTGTGAAAGTTATGTCAAACTAGGATAAAGGAGAATTTCTATAAAATAATATGGAGATGGTACCTAACTCCAGTAAGATTAAATATAATAGATAACAATTGCTCCGCACTTTGCTGGAGAGGATGTCAGGAAATAGGTACATATGCTCATATGTGGTGGAGTTGTAAAAATGTACTGGAATTTTGGTGAGAGGTTTTTACAGAAATATCAGAAATTATTGGTATTAATTTAGAGGTCTGTCCTAAACTGGCATTGTTATCAATAACTGATAAAGTCACTTGTGCCCAAAATACGAAGGAACTAATTGTAAACTTGTTAACAGCAGCTAGGTTAATGATAGTGAGGAAATGGAAAGTACAACATGTTTCTCTAATAACTGATTGGTATAAGGAAGTTTGGGATATGGCCCTAAATGATAAACTAACTTGCAGTATTAAATGCAAAAAGGGACAGTTAAAGAAGAATAATTTTATGGATATATGGAATCAATTATTAGACTATGTATTAATAAAGGAGAAGGGGAGTATGCCTTGTCAGGTCATGTTATATTTTTGGAATGTGGAATTCAATTGATTAAGGGGATGGAAGTACATCAGTTGGTCCCTAGGCGGGTGTACCCCCCACCTTATGATTTACTGTAGTTGTATGTTTTTGTTTTACAGTCTTGTATGTAGTTTACAATAACTAAATAAAAAAATTAAAAAAGCACTAACTTATGACTGAACACATGCAAAACTGACACAGACCAGAAATCCTTGTGCCATCTCGATCCTTGCCCCTCCTGGCTAATAAAAGCTAGCCAAGGGGGTTTGGCTGGGTGGGTCCAGGGAGTGGTAAACACATCTCTAGGTGAAGGGGTGGTTCCAGCTGTCCTTAAGGAGGCAGTAATGTGACCACTCCTGAAAAAACCCTCTCTGGACCCAAGGGTATTTGATAACTACCACCCAGTTGCAAATACCTCTTTCTTAGGGAAGGTTCTTAAGAGGGTCATGGCGAAGCAACTGCAGGCACTCTTGGAAGATATTGATTATCTAGACCAGGGCTCTCCAACCTTGGGTCCCCAGATGTTGCTGGCCTACAGCTCCCAGCATACCCAGCCAGCATGGCTAATGGCAAGGGATTCTGGGAGCTGTAGTCCAGCAACATCTGGGGACCCAAGGTTGGAGAGCCCTGATCTAGACACACTCCAATCTGGGTTTCGACCTGGTTATGGGACCGAATCAGCCTTGGTCGCCCTGATGGATGACCTTTATCGGGTGAAGGATAGTGGGAGTGCGACCCTGTTAATTCTACTCTCAGCAGCTTTCAATACTGTCGACCATGGTATCCTCCTGGATTGACTCTGCGGGTTCGGCATTGGAGGCACTATGTTACAGTGGTTTCTGACCTACCTGCGGGGTCAATTTCAGAGAGTAAGATTGGGTGACTATTCCTTGGACCCTTGGCAACTGCACTATGGGGTTCCACAGGGTACCATCTTGTCCCCAATGTTGTTTAACATCTATATGAAACCGCTGGGAGCAGTCATTAGGTGATTTGGAGCCAAGTGCTATCAGCACACAGCTCCATATCCCTGTGACAACTGAATCAGGAGAGGCTGTGCAAGTCCTGGATCAGTGCCTGAACTCAGTGATGGGCTGGATGAGGGCCAATAAACTGAGGCTGAATCCTGGCAAGGCAGAAGCCCTGTAGGTGAGTGGTTCCCGATTCTGGGAGGTAGGCTCATTGCCTGTTCTTGGTGGGGTTGCAGTCCCTTTGAAAGATCAGGTTCATAGTCTGGGTGTACTCCTAGATCCATCATTGTTGCTGGAGTCCAAGTGACTGTGGTGGCTCGGAGTGCTTTTTACCATCTTCGATTGGTTTGCCAGGTACAGCCTCTCTGGACAGGGATAGCTTGGCAACAGTGATACAGGTGCTAGTAACCTCATGACTGGATTACTGCAATGCGCTCTATGTGGAGCTGCCCTTAAGGCTGCTCCGGAAGCTGGAGCTAGTGCAAAATGCAGCAGCTTGGCTGTTGTTAGGAACAACATGCAACTACTTTGCTGAAGGAATTGCACCTGGCTACCTATTCACTACTGGACCAGGTTTAAGGTTCTGGTACTTGTGTACAAAGCCCAAAACAACTTGGAACCAGGTTACCTGACCCTTACCAACCTGAGGTCATCAGATGGCATGCTCCACCAGATTGGAGTCCACCCGGAGAAGAGCCTTCAGTGTGGCGGCTCCATTTATGTGGAACTCCCTGCCTCTGGAGGTCAGGCAGGCTCCGACATAGTGTTACTTTCAGTGCCTGCCGAAGACCTTGTTCTGGGAAGCCTTCTCTGCTGTCCAACCACCATTTTAATGTTACCCCGTTTACAATGTATTGTTTTTGTTTCTTTTATCTGTTTTGATCTTTTTATTGTTCACCACTCTGGAATCTACTTAGATATGGAGCGGTATACAAATACTGTAAATAAATAAATAAATCCACCTGTAGCTCGGTCCCATGCAAAGTGATACCACCATAAATTTGTTTGTCTTCAAGGTGCCACAGGAATCTTTGTTATTTTTGCCCCATCAGACTAACATGGCTATTCCCTCCAGAACTGTTCCTGTCAGAGAATTTTAAAAGATTTGGGCTTCACTAAACTAGATAATCCAGGAGAAGACAAGTCTAGACAAATTTGGATTTTTGTTCCCCACCCTGTTTAGGCTTCCCCTATTAAAAGGTAAGCCAACAGAGTAAATCAATTGAGAAAGTACTACCAGTCTAGGGCTGGAAAACTGAGCAAAAGTCCTTGATTTCATTTGGAAAGAGACAAATATTCATAATAGTGTGGCCTGGACACAGGCATCCCGGCTGCATAAATCAACCAGTGGCAGTCTATCCCCTGAGAACTGCCATCTCATGAGTGATTGCACTAACTGAAATTCATGGGGTTAGACTGAGGATAGCAGAACAAAACTGACCTATTATAACTGAGTATCAAAAGCGAGTCAGATTGCAAGGGCTGTTAAAGACTTCCAAACTAATTTTCTAACTTCTGAGGTGGAAGTTGGAACACTCTCCCACATGTGGTTCAAGAGGCAGAAACTGTGGCATGCTTCAAACACTGTCCTGTTTTATTGTTGCCTTTGCAGGAATGTTTTTAATTATTTATTATGTTATATTGCATTTATATTGTATTATACATGCATTTTAGTGTGAACCACTTAGAGAAGTTATTATATTAAGGGTACAGTCCTATGCATGTTTAGACAGAAAAAGGTCCTACAACTCCCAGCATTCCCCAGTCAGCCATGTTGACTGGGGAATACTGGGAGTTGTAGGATTTTTTTTTCTGTCTGTATTGTGCCCTAGACAGTATAGAAGTATTATAAATATATAAATTATAATTGCTGACTGCTATTTGAAGGACAGAGTGCCTGTCCACTGCTGGCAAAAAGGTTTGTTCTGCCTGATGATAGAGAGTAAGCTAAAGATAGCGTAGTGGTTAGAGTGTTGGACTGGGACTCGGGAGATCCGGGTTCTAGTCCCCGCTCGGCCATGAAACTCACTGGGTGACTTTGGGCCAGTCACTGACTCTCAGCCTAACCTACCTCACAGGGTTGTTGTGAGGATAAAATGGAGAGGAGGAGGAGGATTATGTAAGCCGCCTTGGGTTCCTTGTAGGAAAAAAGGCGGGGTATAAATGTAATAAATAAATTAAAAAAATGTTATTTCACTTCCTTATATGCCAGTGGTAACCCGGAACAGAGTGACTTATGGGATATACAGCACAATCCTATCCATGTCTACTCAAAAGAAAGTCCCTTTGAGTTCAACAGAGCTTATTCTCAGCTTGAGTGTACAAAAGGAGGATAAGGAAATTGCAAAGAAGCTGGATGAATCCTTTTCATGTGTCTTCACTGCAGAAGATATAGCAAATAGTGGTGACAAAAGATGACGTTCTCAGCCCTATTGACAAATTGAAAGTCAATAAATCACCAGGCCCAGGTGGTATCTATCCTAGAGTTTCTAAAGAACTCAAATATGAAATTACTGATCTTCTAAGAAAAATATGTAACATGTCCCTAAGATCAGCCTCTGTACCAGAGGACTGGAGAATGGCCAATGTAACATTTTTTAAAAAAGGATCTGGGGGGAACTGGAAAATTACAGGCTGGTTAGCTTACCATCTGTTTGGAGGTAAATTGGTTGAAAGTATTATTAAAGATGAAATTAGTAAACATATAGAAGGACAAGCCCTGTTGAGAAAAAAATCAGCATGGCTTCTGCAAAGGTAAGTCCTGCCTCACTAACCTTTTAGAGTCCTTTGAGAGTATCAGCAAACATGTGGACAGGGGTGATCTGGTAGACAAAGTACCTACCTCACCAAAAACTCCTGAGCAAACTTAGCAGTCATGGAACAAGAGGAGAGGTCCTCTTATGGATCAGTAACTGGTTAAAGAACAGAAAGGAGAGAGTAGGAATAAATGGTAAATTCTCCCAGTGGAGGGATGTAAACAGTGGGGTCCCACAGGGATCTATATTGGGACCAGCACTTTTCAACTTATTGATAAATGATCTGGAATTAGGAGTGAGTAGTGAAGTGGCCAAGTTTGCTGATGACACCAAATTTAGGGTGGTTAAAACAAAAAGGATTGTGAGGAGCTCCAAAAGGATCTCTCCAGACTGGGAGAATGGGCATCAAAATGGCAAATGTGGTCCAGTGTAACCAAGTGTAAAGTGATGCACATTGGGGCAAAAAATCCCAACTTCAAGTAAAGGCTGATGGGATCTGAGCCAGTAGTGACTGACAGCTCGATGAAAATGTCAACTCAGTGTGCAGCTGCTGTGAAAAAGGCAAATTCCATGTTAGGCATAATTAGGAAAGGAATTGAAAATAAAACTGCCAATATCATACTCCCCTTATACAAATCTATGGTGCGACCACACTTAGAATACTGTGTACAGTTCTGGTCACCGCACCTAAAAAAGGGGGATAGTGTTGAGTTGGAAAAAGTGCAGAAAAGGGCAACTAAAATGATCAAGGGGCTGGAGCAACTTCCCTATGAGGAAAGGTTACAATAGCTGGGATTATTTAGCTTAGAAATAAGGCAAGTAAGGGGAGACATGATAGAGGTGTACAAAATTATGCATGGTGCGGAGAAAATGGATAGGGAGACATTTTTCTCCCTCTCTCAAAATCCTAGAACCCGGTGTCATTCCACAAAGCTGACTGGTGGGAGATTCAGTACAGGTAAATGGAAGCACTTCTTCACACAGCACATAGGTAAACTATGGAATTAACTTCCACAAGATGTAGTGATGGCCACCAATTTGGATGGCTATTGGACAAATTCATGGAGGAGAAGGCTATCAATGGCTACTAGTCCTGATGGCTATATGCTACCTCCAGTATCAGAGACAGTATGCCTATGTTCACCAGATGCTGGGAAGCATGGGCATGTCCTGCTGCACTCAAGTCCTGCTTGTGGGTTTCCTGTGGGCAGCTGGCTGGCCACTGTGTGAACAGAATGCTGGACTAGATGGACCCTTGGCCTGATCCAGCATGGCTCTTATGTTCTTATGGTCTTGAACGGGTATAGGACTGCAGCCACAGCCTCCAGCAGAAAGAGACTGTGACACTAACAACAGATGAACCATCATGCAACCTTACTAAGTCAGTGTGGCTTAGAGATACAAGGTTGGGGAAGATTACCATATATCCATATTAGTTTTAGCACATATATAACACATCAGCAAGGCTAATTTACTACTATTCCCTCTTATTAGTCTTTTTGTTGCTCTTTATTTATAACAAAATCACCTATGAAGTTCAATTCCTTTTGAAATGCTGCACCGAGTATACATAAAAGTTGTGTATGGGTGGGGGGATGATTAAAAGCCAGACCAAAGAATGAAATGTGCATCCAGGTATCAAAGCCACAATAGGTGTAAAGACTGCACTGCTTCTATATCTCTACACAGAGGTTCAGAGTTCAACTTGGTATTGCTTAACAGCATTGCAGGAAATTGTCGGGAAATGGTTCTTTCAATTTAAATAAATCAAAAGGCAGACATCGCTACTAAAAGTCTACCTTTAGAACCTTGCTTTATCTAGTACCATTTAACCACTTACTACTACTATTTAACATGTTTTATTGTCAATAGTTTGCCAGGCACTGAATAAAGCATAAGTAAACAATGAAGGGGTGCATTGTAGGGAGAGGTGATAGATTGAGCAATGGGAAGAAGCAGAGATGAGTCCACTGCTAATATGATGCAGATAAGATGTGTTTGGAAGAGGCTTTGCTGAAGCCATGCATTTTATGTAGGACTGTGTCAAATGTTTATGGGGCTACATTTTTGTATGAACAGGAGACTTTTTGAAGGCCAAAAATGTTCTCCAAAAGCTCAACTTTTCCCACACTTGTTCATCCCGTGTTAATTGACACTCGGGGCAGCTGCTTCTGCACAATTTTTTTGACTTCTGCATCTTCCTCTTTTTCTTCAGAATGTACTCTCAGCCAGTCAAGAACCACATTGTGAATGAGATTGTGCCTTAATACCACATAGCCAATCAGATTTTGCATCAACGTGGATGTCGTAAATCCGCCCAGTGTCAAGATAAGCCGTCGTTATAACAGTCCGAGTGTCGAAGCCAAAATATATCAGTCCAAAACAGAGCAAACAAACTAGTTAAGGATCAGGCACAGGCGTAGTCAGGGTCGTTCCAAGGATCAAAGGTACAGAGGTCTGAGGTCAGGATTATCAGGAGCGTCTGGCGGTAGCTGTAGCAAACAATTGCTTCCAGCATCTGAGTGTGTTTGGGACCTGCCTTTTGAGCAGGCGCTGATTGGTAAGGCTGCCCAGCTGGGTCAGGCTGCACTTAGCCTGACCCCACCCCAAACACACTCTGGCACGGCTGGTCTCTGTCTGACCTACTGGAGGCACAACACTGGATAGATTACACATAGCCAATTCAGAGTAAGGGCAATGCTTCCAATGTTGCATTTCCCTCACTCTGTTTGGACATGGGGAGGAAAAGCACATCAAGTGGGGAGGAAAGGGAGTGTGGTTACAATTTCTGCATCCTCCCAGATTAGATGGGCAAAACCTCATAGCTCTGATGCTGCTCGCCACAAACTATCAAATGTGTGTATGCAGGGAGGGCCTTTTTGTTGTCTTGGAACAGGACTGTGAAGTCTGGAAGTCCTTTTCGGCTCAGCTCTGGTGTTATGTAGATAGTAGGGAGGGAAACTGCTTCAAGAATAGAGATGGGAAAGATGTCATATAGAGCAAAGTGTAGCAGTAGACACTGAGACAGGAGATGGGGGAAAGGGATGGAGATAACAGATTAGTTGGTGCAGAATGAAGAATGCAAGGGAAAATGTGAAGGGAGAAACAGGGTGGAGTGATTTAAGGACTAGAAACTTGAAGATGGTATGAAGAGGGGCAAAGAGCCAGTGAAATACTTAAAGAACCCATCTACACTACAAATTCAAGCTTGGATCTGACAAACCAGCTTGCTTCTGATATAGCTGTTAAATCTCATGGATTCCTCATATGTACAAAATGAAAACCGCTTGGCTGTCTTGCTTCCTCTGCATTATTGCCATGGTTGTCAGCCTTCCCTTATCATAGACTTCGGAAAAATAGAGAGACAGCCCTGCAGTTCCAACTTATTGTACAATTAATTAGGTATAGCAACTGTCAACCTCTGTCCAGGAACCACCATTCACAGTGGTAGCTATTTCAGACATGGAAGACAGATAAGGATGGGGTGAGGGAATTAGGTAGATATTGCCCCCTTTCTCTCCTCCACCACCAGTGTGTGTGTGTGTGTGTGTGTGATGGCAAATGGGGAGCTGTTCACTACAATCGCTCATACCATCCTGTCATTCATATTCATGAATTGTACAAGCAACACATGGCGTGAACAATGGGGAGATGCTCATTTCGACTTCTGCTCTCATCAGTAGCTGTGATATTAAATAGATACCAAGAGTGGCAGTTTGGAATGCTGGGATATGAAAATTCCTAAGGAGAAAAAAAAACCCAGAGGTATGAGTGGTATAAAGCTTATGAATTGTCCTCCAGATTAGTCCACATGGACTAACAGTTCTGAGTCTGTAGATCCAGAAGTTTTCCTCTCTGTGAAGCATGTCAGTGTCCTTTATTTGTTCAACTGGAAGCGATAAATCTGAGAAACTATATGCAGGTAAGTTAAAATGTCTTGCAACAGGCTGCTCTAGTTTTTGGGTAAGAATTGCAGATTTGTGGTTACAGAATCTTGTTCTTAGGTCCATTGTTTTCCCTACATATTGCACACGACTTCCTTTCTTTTCTTTCTTTTCTTTACATTCAATTAAAGACATCATATTAATGGAAGTGCATGTTACCAATTGCCTAATGCAATAAGTTTTGTTAGTAACTGGTGACTGAGTTTTGCTTTCTTCCTCCTCCCTCCCAATCCCTTTTCCTTTTGTGTCATGTCTATTAGATTGTAAGCCTGAGGGCAGGGACTGTCTAATATTATTTTTTGTAAGCCACTCTGGGAGCTTGTTTTGGCTGAAGAACAGGGTCAAAATGCTGTAAATGCATAAATGAATAGTAATTGTGCTGTGCTCCTAAAAGAAGTGGCTTCTTGGAGGTAATTGCAGGTAATGCAATGTGCTGATTTACATTGGTGAGATCCTGGGTTGCAAATATCTTGCTTAAGTGCTGATTTAACTAACAATTTATGCAAATTGGTTTTCTGAATTCGATGCATGGTGGAGAATGAATGGCTTCTGTTAAATGAGCACAATAGGGTAAAGTAGGGTAACTGTCTTTCATTATCTGGTGGTAATTACAGACAGCAGGATGGTAGCGCACAACAAATAGAATGCGGTTTTCTTTCAAAGAGTTAGCCTTTGCTTCATAGAGGAGGGTATTCCTGGATATTACTGATGTTTGATTGATATTGTAGTCAATAATGTGACAAGGGTATCCACATTGCTGAGATGTTCTTTAAGTTTTTTATATCTTCTTGAGAAGTTTTCTTCATTATTGCAATTGTGTTTTATCCTAAGAGCCAAATTATATACAGTAATACCTTGGATTGCAAGTAACTTGGTTTGAGAGCGTTTTGCAAGACAAGCAAATTTTTAAATATTTATTTAATATATTTTTTACTTGATATACAAGCGACGTCTTGCAATACAAGTACTGTAGTACGGCTTAAATTAGAAATCTCTGTACAAATTTTTTGGGGGGGATTTCATTTTGATATAAGAGTGTTTTGGATTACAAGCACATTTCCGGAACGAATTATGCTCTCAATCCAAGGCATGACTGTATAATGTTCTGCTTTAGATGGTTTGGATGACATGACTTGTAGTTAAGGTACAGGTGGGAATCTGTAGGTTTACAGTATAAGTCTGTGACCATTTGATGGTTTTCAATGGTTAAGAGGACATCCAGAAAGGGTAATTCGGGGTTTTCAATTGTTTTGTTACCAGTAAATTTTACTGTTGGGTGGATAGTGTTGATAAACTTAGTAAACTTCGTATCCCTTCCATAGTCCCAGATGACAAAAATGTCATCTATGTAACGCCACCATATGCTGGACTTCTAGGTGGAAGTTCTACTGATAGTTTCTCCAAGTTGTCCCATAACTAGATTGGCATATGGTGGGGCCATACATGTTCCCATTGCTGTACCTTGGAGTTATGAATCGCGATTGCCATTGAACATGAAATTGTTGCACACAACAAATGGAATGCGGTTTTCTTTCAAAGGGTTAGCCTTTGCTTCATAAAGGAGGGTATCCCTGGATATTACTGATGATATTACTCACTTACTAAGTGAGTACCAACTTAGTACTGGGTTCACTAGAGGTTCTGCTATTTAAGAAGTATGTTAAGGCTAAGAAGTATGTTAAGACCCCATATCTTTGTGGGGTATGTTAGTGTATAAAGAAGTAACATTGAAGGTTGCAATAATGATATCATTGTTAAATCGATGTTCCTGATTTAGTCTTTCAGTCATCATAAGAAAATCTGTAGTGTTCTTAATATATGAAGGAAGTTTATGCACTAGTGGTTGAATTATGGAATCATATATAGTGAAATTAGATGTGGAAATAAGGCTGGGCGCGCCGCCCAAACCTTATTTCTCCCCCCGGCCCCCCTCCCCGCCTCGTTTTTTCGATAGCTCTCCGCAGCTCTCTGCAGTTCGGGCCCGGAAATGGACCCTGCGCAGGCGCAGAACGGACCATAGGGGTCCAGTGCACCTGCGCAGGGTTCCGTTGCGTCATTTCCGGTACCAGAAGTGCCGCGATGGACCGGATCCGGATCGAGTGGCGCGGGCAGCTCTCCGCGGAGCGTGCCCCAGGAACGAGCGGTGGGGGCAGCTCTCCGCAGAGCACGCAAGCCGCCCCAAAGAGAAGGTAAGGCCTCGCCGGGGCGTGAGCAGGGCCATGTTCGGCCTTGTTCTGCCCCAGCGAGGCTTCATTTGTACAACAATTTCATTGAAATTGTTGCATGAATACAACAATGTTACAAATTGTTTGCATGAATACAAACAGAATTGTTGCATGAAACAATGGGTCATCCTGGGTTGTTTTTATCTTTCTTATATATTTTAAGTTAAGACTGACTATATCCATAATGGATCCAGAGCCTCTTTGTCGCTTTGCTGTTGTGCCGCTTTACCTCTCTCTCTCTCTCTCTCTCTCTAATGAGTACTCTATAACATTTACACAGCCACATTCCACACAGCAAAGCAATTTGAATTGAAAGCATTATCTGGTAGGAGAATTGTGATTTTCCATCAACTAAATATTGCAGTCAGCAACAGAAGCTATCATCTGGGAAGACTGTTACATTTGGCCAGGAAAAGATCATTTGAAACTTTGGTGAGCAATTTCCAGAGTATTTAATTGGTGGAGCCATATTGGAAACCATCAAGAAAACAAAACAAAACAAAAACAGCAGGCATAGATTACACATTCAGGGAATTTCATGGTTAAAAGAAGGAGGGAAATGGGCAATAATGACTAAGGATAAAATTGAGGACACAAGAAGATTTTTAAAGCTTGGAAGATATCAACCATATAATCTTCCGCAAGGCATAGCACAGTACACCACCAACAGTAATACAATTACGGTAACAAAATCTAAGTTGGCTTGAAGAACTCCATTCCATTATGATCTAGATTTCCTATGCATCTTGGGTAGTAATTCTTAAACTGAGGTCTGAAGACCACTTGTGATCCATAGGGTACTTCCAGGTATAAATGCTGAATTAAAACTAATAGTGTATTTACAGACAAACAATATATCAGAGATGACCATGCACAAACCAAGCAATGCTTCCCACTTCCACTTGCCCAGTATGGTTGCATCAGAGTGTAAAACAAATTTAGATCTAATTCAGAAACCTTTCTAGCAGACTCTTACATTGCGGCCATAACACAAGAAAATGTGGTGGTCCACAAAGATCTAAGCAAAATTAAATAGTGATCCACAATACAATGAATCACTAGCCAAAGGGAGATATATTCATTATTCACTTGGATAATTGTGCTAAGAGCTGATAATGCTTTTCTCTTGTCTCAAGGAGTCAGTAATAAATCTTCCATTGAAAACCCCATACCACCCCATTTAAAAAAAAAGATTGTGATTACTGTAGGGTTCTGGTTTGTTTTACATTCCTCACCACATGCTTTCTTAATCACATGGTGAAAAGTAGCTGCATGAAGTCACAAGAGATGCTCTGGAGTAACTGTACCATAAATGTGGTTTAATGTCAGAGACTTTGCAGGCTATTGTTAAACCATTTTATAGCTGTTCCTTTCATTTCTGTGTTCATTACACCACCACCGTATAATTTACTGCTTGGCAAAAATGGGCTTTGGGCATACAGCCATGTGCAATAAATGTGTAGCTTTACATAACTTCTTACAGAAAAACTTATCTTTCTAAGTTTGGTAAAATGTTGACTCATTGCTCAGCACGCACTTTTAATTTTTAAAAATGGTTTCATTCAATTTATTTTTGTCTTTTACACTGTATCAGATAATGCCTAGGTATCCTTTATTCCAAGTACTACTACTTCCCAAGGGTTTCTGCCTAGGCAACCCTATCTATTTTTCTTTAGGAACTTCAAGATGTTCTGGCTGAAACCCACTTGCACCATTCACAGTCCCATTCCTAATCACAAACTCCCTTGCCTAGAACTAATCCCACCGACAGACCTCATAGTCTCTCTGGAGACTTCTTTGAGGGATCTTGAGATCGTTGATCTTAAATGGGTTTATGTTTTACCTGCCAAACATAGCAGAGCACCACAACTGTTGTGGAGCAGAGTATAATCTATGATTATAAAAGAGGATGTGTGTCCATCCATCAGCACCATAGCACCAAGACCTGAAATCTAGACACCTGAAAATTAGCATTCATACTAAAGGGACCCTAGGGGTGTGCTCCTCAGGGTTACTTCATTTTTAAAATGCATTCATTAATTTTAATGTGTCTTGTGTGGTTGAAGCCTGCAGTAATATCTTCAGCCACCGGGGGCAGAATTCCTAACCAGCATATAGTTTTGCAATTCATACAGTTTGAAACCCTGTTTCAAAGAGGTTAGGGGCACAGCCTGCTCTCCTGCCTCTCGTGGGGCAGTCCCCCTCCCCGGGAAATAGAGTGAACAGACCCCTCCCTTAGGGAGATATAGAGGTACACCATGGCAGGGCAGGGCCTAATAGTGCTAGCAGGTGTGCTTTTATTCAGACGTGGTGGGCACATGTGTCCAACTGACAGCTGCTGTAAGTATGCTTGCAGGCTTTGCTGTATCAAACTAAGGGCTATTCCAAGCTGTGCAAACCCGGTCCATTTGCTAGTATAATATACAAGGTCCCAGAGGGGCCTTTGCGTTGCTAAATCAAGTTGACCAGACCCTTTTGCCAGGCTCTCCTTGATGGCAATTCAGAAGTATTGGTCATCTTCTGATGGGGTCGGTTACCCAGGCCACATTCCACCTGTATCCAGTATGTACAATAACCCCAGATTACCTTCCAAGCTCAATTCGAGGTGCTGGTGACTATAATTTATTTTCTTAGCAGCAGCATTTACATGCCACCCAGTAACAGTGTTCTCTGGGTGGTTCAGAACCCATAAAACATGAAAATACAAGAATAACCACAGAACAATAAAAACAATAAAGAAATTCCAGCATAAACATTTTAGCAACAAAGAATAAAATGGCATAGAGAAATACACAACATCACTAAAGGGATACAGAAGATCCAAAATTCAGTGGATTCAAAAGACCACAGTTTAAATGCTGGGGGAAATTAAAAGGTCTTCACTGAAAAGGATCACAAAGAAGGAGACAGGTATGACTCTATAGGAAGGGAATTCCATAACGGGGTGGCATTAGTTAGAAGGCTCTTTCCCCACTCGTCACCCCCATTGCCAACCAGCTAGGGGAAAAACTGACATGGCCTTTCAAATGTGAATTTCTGCTTGTTAGAAAAAAGGGAGAAGACTGTTTCCCCCTCTCCATTTTCTTTAACCTCCAACATAACAGAAAGCTTTCACACTGGGCTCTACCCCCTGGCTCTACAGAAACTGCTGGGCTCTACTCCAAGCATCACCCCTGGACCTACTATGAGCTGAACCTTCAGAACCCATAGAAATTTTGATTTCAAAAGATGGCACTCTTATCTCCCTGCAAATGCCTCCTATTGCCTTTAACCCAGTTCTTCCCCCCACCCCTCAGGAAAACTGTCATTTGAGGGGGGGGGGGCAGGGGAAGTATTTGTCAACTTGCACCTACAAATGCCACCCCGTGGCATCCCCCACATCCCACTACCTCAGGTGCAGGCTTGGTGATATGTAGTTATGTCCAGAGTGGCAGGACTCCATGAGCATGAAAGGTGTACATTGTGGCCTGGTGCGATCTGGAGGATGGGATTCTATATTTATTTTTAGATAGCCAACTCCCCTTGCTATATTCCATCACAACCTTTAAGACTCTTAGGGTGCAATGCTATGCATGTTAAGACAGGAAAAAGTCCTACAATTCACAGCTTTCCCCAACCAGCCAGTATGGCTGGCTGAGGAATGCTGGGAATTGTAGGACTTTTTTCTGTCTAAACATGCACAAGACTGTGCCCTTAAGTATACCATCTATGCACCAAATCATGTCCACACAGGCATGCAGAGAAGTGGATATGGAGGATCAAATAGAATAATTAGGATAGTGTTACCTGCCCCCAAGCCCTTGGGATGGGGCAGGCTATAAATCCAATAAACAATCAAACAGAGGCCAGGCTCCTGCACAGCTATGCAGATGAGGGAATTTGGGCAGTTTCAGCTCACCAGTGGGCGTAGTTCTGATGGTGAAAAAAAGCCTGCACCTCTGACATCACATTTCAGCCCATCCCAGTTTTACAGTGCAGTCCAGAAAAATTAAACCCCACTGAATTCAATGAGTTATATGTGCAACCAGATCCTATGCATGTTTACCCAGATCTCAATACCACTTACTCCCAGGTAAGTGGGCATAGGATGAAGTAAGCCCCAGTGGGACTTACTTCCTAGTAATGTATAGATTAGTTTGTGTTTTTACATCTTGTATTGGATCACAGCCTTAATTTATCTCTTGTCATAAACTTGTCACAATGTTGCTAAAATAAAATAAATGCATATATACACACACTCTTTATGAACAGCACATCGCAACCTAAGGGAGGAATTCTAGTCTGCAATTTTGACAACCAGATCTTAAATATTAAGTAAGTTCCCACAGCCCCACCTGATTTCTGTAGGGGGATGTCAGGCTGCAATTCCATCCCAATTTATTTAGGAGTAAGCCCCATTGACTTCACTGGGGCTAACCTATGAAAAAACATACTTCGGTCAGGGCTGCCTATATGAATGGAACAGAGGATTGACAGTGCAGCCCCATACAGGACTACTCAGAAGTAAGGGACTCAGGAGATCCGAGTTCTAGTCCCCGCTGAGCCATGAAACTCACTGGGTGACTTTGGGCCAGTCATGGACTCTCAGCCTAACCTACCTCACAGGGTTGTTGTGAGGATAAAATGGAGAGGAGGAGGATTGTGTAAGCTACCTTGGGTTCCTTGCAGGAAAAAAAGGCAGGGTATAGATATAATAAATAAATATAAATAAATAAGTTCCATTGTTTTCACAAGGGCTTATTCCCAGATATGTGCATATAGCAACCTGCCCTAACCATGGTGCCCTCCAGTCCAGATGTGCTGGACTACAACTCCCATCACCCCATCAGCATGGCCAAGCTGGGGGACAATGGGAGTCATAGTCCAACACATCTGGTCTGGAGGGCACAAGGTTAGGGAAGGCTGATGGCTCCAAAGTCAGTGAGGCGGGATATCCACTAGGCCTTAATCTGAACTTTTAAGGAGCTACCCACGGTGCAGAACCTTACAGCCAAAATAGGTTCAGCACTATGGAGGTTCATAAAGTTCAGACTGAAACCGGGACTGGAGCCCACTGACACTGGAGCCACCAGCCACTGCTGCTGGCTGATGTATAGGACCCTGCCTTTAATCTTGCGGGCGCTGCAAGATTGCATACGAGCAGGGAACGCTGACGCTATATAATACTCGCCCATAATTTCTCTGCGCGTTTGGAGCTGGGCTGCCGCTGCTCGTTTAGTTTACACGTTCACGCGGCACCGCGTCCCAGTCCTACCCGTTATTTTCAACGGCAACATTCTTGCCCGTTATGTCTCCACCTTCTCCTCCCGCCCCCAGCCCCGCCTACTCTGTGATTGGCCCAGTCCGCTCCTTGCCCGAGAAGCGGGGCCTCCCCTTCTCCCCTCTAGTCTCCTTACTATCGAGCTTGCCTCAGTTCCGCACTCCGTGCTCCAGTAAGCAGTTGTTCTCTGCTTGGGAGTGCCAGGCGGCACCTCGGAGAGGAGGAAAGTGCCGCTCCTATCAACGCGCTGGGCGCCTATTGTGAGAACAGCAGCAGCTCCAGTGCCCCCGTCCCCTCGCCGGATACCTGATCGCAAGCAGCGGAGGCTCCGATATGGGCAGTAACAGTACCAGGAGCAGCGGCGGCTGCCGGAGCTGACAGAGCCGGTGCCCATAAGCCACTTTCGCGAACTTCCCTCCTCAGGCAGCCGCTCAGCCACGGGCCTCCGCCTGCCTCAAGTGAGCCAAGAACTCCCGCCAAGGAGGCGGCGGCGGAGGCAGGGACTTTCTGCCGAGAAAACTTCCTGCCGCTGAAGAGGACGAGGAAAGTTTCCGCCGTCGCAGTTGCTGCTGCTGCTGCCGCCGCTAGCCGAGGACAGGAAACGCGGGCTGGTCCCGCCGCCGGCCCGCTCTGGCTGTGGTAGTGGCGGCGGCGGCGGCGGCGGCGGCGGCTGTTGCCGGGGTGCCTCGCGGACGGACCGCCCGTGCCTTTGCCCCGTGGCCATCTCCGGCCTGTAGGGGGAGCTGATCTCCTGGGGAGGCCATGCCCGCCGTCAGCCTGTTGCCGCTCTTCGGCAGCCCCGCGGGCCCGGGCGCTCTGGGCGGCTCTTTAGGCGGGGGGGCCTTGGGCGGGCCCGGAGGCAGGAAGGTTCCCGGCCCCAGCGGCGCCTTCCGCCTGACGGAGAAGTTCGTGCTGCTGTTGGTATTCAGCGCCTTCATCACGCTCTGCTTCGGGGCCATCTTCTTCCTGCCCGACTCGCCCAAGCTCCTCAGCGGCGTCTTCTTCCACTCGACCACCCTCCAGCAACAGCCGCCGCCGCCCGCGCAGGGGGATCGGCGCGCACCGCAGCCACCGGGAGCGGGCAGTAGCAGCAGCAGCAGCAGCGGCGGCACCGGTTATGGAGCCGGCGCTGCAGAAGAAGCAGCGGAGAACTTGGCCAAGATCCGCGAGGATCACGAGCGAGCTTTGCGGGAGGCGAAGGAAACCCTGCAGAAGCTGCCGGACGAGATTCGCAGGGACATCCACCAAGACAAGGCGAGGTTTCTCCTCCAAGACAAGTTGGGCAGGAGGGAGGCTGCGGGCGCCGGGTTGCCTGACTTGTCGTTCCGCAAACCCATTGGAGCCGTGGGAGCGGAACCGGTGGACCCCGTCATCCGGCAGAAAAGAGCGAAGATCAAAGAGGTGGGTGACAGCCGTCTTCCCACCCACCCCCTCCCCACACGCCCACCTTATTACTCTCTTTCCCTCAATCCTGGAAACAGTCACCCAGTGGCTTTTGTGTGTTTCCTCCTCTAACGTACCTTTTTTTCTTATCGTGTTGGCAGTGACCTTCACGACACCCCCTCCCCAACGTTCTTTCCTGCAATGATTTCAGTATTACTGTTCTCGGGTGCGGTTCTGTGATGGGTACGTCTTTTGACGTGAGCAGGAACTTCTGATGGGGAAGAGGAAAGGACACGTGTCACCACTAATATGCCAAGGTCTTCATAGAGCTGACAGTATCGGCAGGCTTTTAAAAGGCAAACTGACCCAGCTGTATATCTGAGAGCTTTCTCCAAAGCCCCTGTGTGATGGAGACAAATGATGGGGTTACTTCTCTCTAAGCTGACTAGAGTTGGGGAGCCACAACCAGGGAAGGGATGATAAACATCATGGTGACCGTGGTCTCCCACTCTAATCTACACTGTCAAAGCCAGGCAGAGGGAGGGTGGAAATAATGGTCTTTATCTTGTGTCTGCTTGAATTTTGTGTCAGTCTTGAGATGTGTGGTGAGGGGGGGACCCTCTATATTCTGTGCCATGGGGGTTTTCTGTCAAAGTGCAACTTCAAATTTCAGTGCTGAAAAGCAAAATGTAGTGGGCATGCGGGAGAATAAATACTGGAAAAGTTATTATGTAATTTCCTAAACTAAAGACATCTACATTATGTAACTCCCTAAACTAAATTGGTTTAATTTTTCAAGTCAAACTAACAAGAGGCCTTAAAAATTGACTGCAGTATATTTTTATTTAGTAACAGACCCATCCTAAAGCATTTTAATAACTTATGGACCTTTTCAGCTGGCATTACATCAGTGATCTCTTGGCTGAACATGGTTGTTTTCAACTGTCTGCCTTTCTCCATCTGCCTAGTTGACAACATTTGGGGTGGGGGCAGTTCCTCCTGTTCATCCCTTCATGGTATTCGACATGTTTCCAATGGGCAATATTTTCCTACCATTTGGAGAAAGAGAGTACGCATTTTATTCACTACTGTAAGTGGGCCCATATGTTAGAGAAAATATGGTGGAATTATCTCTCTACCACTTAAACATCATGTTTTATGGATATCACAGTGGTGCCCACTTGTGTGTTGATAACTTCTAAAATTTGATGACAGTTGAAAAGTAGTCCTAATATGTAATGCAGCTCCTGCATGTGAGGCCCTCCTTGTAGGAATTAATATGAAACACAGACATAGACTGTGACATGTGATAATGCTATGCATACTGTCAGGGGAAAATGGTGTAGAATTTTCTGCTTGGAAGCGAGTTGCATATAAAATTGTTTAATGTGTGTTGTGGCCCACAAAATGTGCAAAAAGATAAAACTTCTGATTAGTGCACTAAGTTGTGCTTAGCACAGCTTGGTAACTAATGTAGCCAGTTAATTGCAAATGTGCTATTAAACACCACTTTATTCTTAGTTGTAGGGTAGGATGATTGGATGAAATCCAAAGTAGACACAGCTAGTATCTAGAACGGACTGCTGTTGAGAGGCTGGCTCTCATTGAGTATCTACAGAATTGTGTAGTAATTTGAGGAGATTCAATGTACTGTACACCACTTTGGTCTCTGACTTTCTGGGATGTGGGACTTTCAAATTTGACAGTACTAAATAGATCTGATGAAAATGGTCTCACTACATGCAACAATGATTGGTGCAACCTATCCCTAGTTGTGTGCATGTCTGCTAAAGTTTTTAAGTTTCTACAATATTGAATAGCTTGAACTTCCCAGCCTCTACACTAGGTTGCCCTTATTAGGTTGAACCCCTCAGTAAATTGTCTAATTCTATTTAAGATCAAAAGTTGTTACTGTTATCGCTTACTATTTTGCTGACATATCAGGCTTGTAATTACAAGAGTCTGGTTTCATTGGTCTGTGATGTTTTACCTGCACTTTATTTTTGTGTGATAAGGGCAAAGTGGCTTCTATTTCAAATGATTAGTGAAATAGACGTAATGCTATTTCTAAAGCTTTTGGAGTCAATATCAAAGAGGATACTGTTGATGCAGAGTGTTATACCTGTTGCGTTTTCCTCTTTCTGTTCTATGTTTTTGTTCACCTTAGACTAGATGTTATTTGCTTAACTGCCATCTGTTCATAAGCCAGCACCATCTCAAGAATGTGTTCACAAGTGTGCTGATGCTATCCCCTGCATCCCAAGAGGCTGCTGTAATATTTCATTCTTCATCTGTAAATATCAAACATCTTTCCAATTAGATACTCTGTGTGCATGTGTACTGTCATTATTATGTTTGCTTTTAGTGAAAAACAGGATAAGAAGGCTGAGGAAAGAGGCAACAGTGGCATAAAATTGCACTGTAAATGTTGTTCACACTGTTGACCATGGAATGTAATTCAACCCTGAATCATAGCTTTCAAATTGCAGTGACAGGAGTTTCCACCAGGTGTATGCTCTGAGGTGCAGTTAATTTGCCTCTGCCTGCCTGCCTTCTAAGCAGCTGAACTTATTACATTCTGTGCATCTTTACTTGTACATTCCCCACTGAGTTCTGTGAGGCTTCTACAAGGATTTTATTACTTGGGCAGAGTGTAGGATGGTAGAATTAACTGTCTGTCACCCATGGGGGGCATGCACTGTTTTGTACCCTTTGAATTTTCACTGTTGCTCTAGAGCAAAAACCAACCAACAAACAAACCTGAAGCAGAGATGTATAGTTGATGGAAGGAGGGCAGAAGTTTATAGTGCAGATTAGCATATTTCTGTTACCACATCAGGTAGTTCTGGTGATCCTCTAACTGTGTATTGTAATAGACTAGCGTAAATGCAGACCTTCATCCATCTGATGTCTTGTAGTGATGATCTTCTGCAGAATGTTTTGTCTGTTTACCAAGTTTTTTTGTTGGGTAGTCTTTCTTTTTCTTCACAATACTTTGCTACATTTGTCAGTGCAGTTTTACTGGAAAAATGGGAAACATTTTTTAATGTTTAAAATGGTGTCTAGCCAGTTATCTTTTTACTTGTTGTGACTCCATGCAAATTCATACACTTGAAAACTATTAATTGGCTGGATGGTTTGGATGACTATGCTTTATTAGATGGTCCCAAAAATAGTACGATAGGTTAACTTCCATACGCGCTTACATCCAGTCTTAGGATTGGTCCTTAAGGAAGTTATCCTATGGTACCAAATAGGTATGTATGTATTTACGTATTTATTTTGTGCCCTCACCTTTCAACCAAAAAATGGCAGCCAAGGCGATACACATAAGATTTCAGCCTAAGCATACTTACTGAAAAATGTCTTATTAAGCTCAGTGGGACTGTCAGCTGGAAATGACAGGGACTGAACCTGGGACCTTCCTGCATGCAAAGTGTGAATGGAGAGGGGTTGTAATTCTGTGGTAGAGCACATATTTTGCATGCAGGAAGGTCCTAGGTTCAGTCCCTGTCTTCTCCAGTTGAAAGCCCCACTGAGTTTATTAGGACATTTTGCAGTAAGTATGCTTAGCCTGAAATTTTATGTGTATTGCCTTGACTGCTATTTTTTAGTAGAAGGTGGAGTACAAATAAAAAAATATCTGCATGGAAAAAATAAGCTCAACTGAAATCATAGGGACCTCAGCAATCTTAAATACCACTGGCTTGTTAGTCTAGTAAACTGTGCAACAAGTACAGTGTTTTTCTATGGATTACAACTTTGTTACAGTTGTAACATTGTAACTGTTCATGGTTATATGCATCTGATTCTCCTCTCTCAAAATAAGAAACCCTATCTTTACATCCTATATCACCCCTTTCTGTTGCTTTTATGCTAACTTACCATATTTGCAGGCAGCCTTCATACCCATTATTGTTGTTGTTTTTCTTTTCAGAGCCCGACTCTTAATACATTAAGGCTTTTCTAACCTTTTTTTTGTTTCTGCAGTAAAGACTCTTTTTTCTTTTGGGGATGCTGATAGTCTGTCCAAGAATTGCATTACCTTCTGGGATCTGCTTAGTGTTCTGTAAACAAAAACTTGGTGCTAGATGACATGTAGATAAGCCTTCCCTAACCTGGTGCCCTCCAGATGTTTTAGACTACAACTCTCAGAATTCCCGACTGTTGGCTATGCTGGCTGGAGCCCATGGGAGTTGCAGCCCAAAACATCTGAAGAGCATCAGGTTGGGGAAGGCTGATATAGGTTGCCTTCAACATTCCTGCAACCTGTCGCTTTTCTTTCAATTGCTGCAAGTTTATTCTAGGATTCAGTGGTATGAAACTAGTGTACATTTTAAATTGTTGGTCTGTAGGCTTCTTATTGTAATTAGTCTTTATGAGCTTTGTTAACCTTTAGCAGAAAATAAAGTTGCTTATAATATGAATTGCTTCAGAAGCAATTGTCTGTTTTCTTGCTGCATCTTACTAGCACTGCTATATGTTAGGGTTTTTGTGACTTCTCTTCCAAATGTGTAGTATAAGCACTAGAAATTGTGCAGCTTGACTGAAGCCATGACGAAAGTGTCTCTGTCTATCTTTACTTGGAAATCTTCACTGAATTCAGTGGGACTTCCTAGTAAGAGTGCATAGATTAGAACGTAGTCAAAGAGCAATGTTGTAAAATGTGTCTTCTGAAGTATAGGTAAGTGCTGCTGGCAGCAAAATCAGAACTTACTAGAGAAATATTATTTAGCCATCCATATAGCAAACAAGTGAAAATATATGATAAACGCTAATGGACAGTCGTATTGAAGTTGGTAGAATGGGTTACTCAAGTAATGTATTTTAATGCAGCATGTATGTCATGCATGCAATGACTTAATTTAAGTGAAAAATGTATGTTTTCCATCATAAGTGACAGCAAAGCAAAATTCTTTAAACTTGCTTTCCAAGGATTACAATTTTGACAATTCAGACTTTTATTTTTTTTACTAGGCTGTTCATCTCATGTGCTTGGAATTACAAATAAAAGTAAATGTTTAGCTTGTTCTTGAGAAGAGAAAAGTAAATGGAACTCTAACACCAATAACAGAGTGCTCTTAACTTCATTGTAAGTAAAATGTGTTATGATCAGAGGAAAATCGATTCCATGTGGTTCGATCGGGTTTGGTATTGTCACATGGCAAGAAGTTAATTAGATCACAGTTGGATTAAACTGTTCCAATAAATCATTAGGAATAATGTAATCTTAACACATCATTGCTTTTATTTTCATTAGTGTCTAGGAATACAACTGCTGAGGAAAGTGTAGTAATATCTAACATGAGTGTCTTCAGTGTTTCTTTTAGAGATCAAGGCTGAAATATTATGTACTCTTAGTTGGATGAAAGCCCCATTGCACTCGTTGGGACTTATTTCTGTGTATGCATATATAGAATTGAGCTGAACATGTTTCCTGGATTTCTTTTCATGACTGGCTATTTTTTCCCCTACACCCCAGAAGGGACATTTATGGTCAAGAATTGCAATACCATTTAGAACAAAACTCCTATTTAGCATCTAAGATTATTTGAGGCAGAAGACCTCTGTTATAGATTGAGTCTGGCGGCCTTAGACCACTTAATTACAGAAAGCAATAGATTACATTAGGCAATTGACAGTATTTTATTATTTCACTGACTAAAATTCACATGCTTGTGCTTAAATTGTTTCTCGACACTACTTTTATTAGCTCTATAGTGGATAACTGATGAATAATTATTAAAATACAATGTTGCTAGTTCTGTTGTACAAAAAGAAGAGTAGGGCTTGCTTATGTGGTTCTTGTTCTCCACCCATCTGCAGCTTTGAGAAATGCACTCCATATGTAGGTTTTCAAGATTAAAAGTAAAGTTTCAGTATTAACATCAGATTGTTAATTTAACATTATAATTTACACATTTACAGTGCAATACATATTTCCTCCTCGAGACCTATATAATTATTTGTATTATATCTCAACTCAAACTGCTAAACCAATTCTGAGTAGTTTGCAAGTCCTGCTAATAAGTTAGAATTGCTTAGAAAGGTCCCAAATCAAATCATGATATTTATTTATTTATTTCATTTTTATACCTCCCAAATAGCCGAAGCTCTCTGGGCGGTTTACAGCAATTAACAAGACAGTCCCTGCCCGCAGGCTTACAATCTAAAAAGGCACGACACACAAGGAGAAAGGAATGAGGGAAGAAGGGGGAATATTAATTAATACTCCTGGCAGGGCTGGTGGAATGGCCCTGCGCTCCCTCTCTTCTCCCTTCCCTCAGCCTGCTGGATATGGCTATGCTAGCAAAGCACTAGATCTTTAGTTTTTCATTCAAAAATAAATCCATGTTTGCTATATAGTACTAATATCAAATTAATTGTTTAATGCTCTATCTAAAGTTTTATTGACCTCTGTAACTACATCTGGAGCACAGGCAGTGGGTGCATTCACATGACACGCTAAGCCACCCTGCAAATAAGCTACACTGTGGGTGGTTCACAGAAGAACCCACAGTGCGCCCGAGAGATGATCAGGCTCACTGTGGCATATTATCCTGCTCCTTCCCCCTTGGTCCTCCAGCTGCTTTCCCAGTGTCCTTCACAGCAGAATCCATCTTGTCTCCCCTTCCCTGCTCCAATTTCCTCCCCTTTTCGTTCTCTACCATGTGTGTGTGTGTGTGTGTTGGAGCCTCAAAAAGTGCAAAAAAACATTTTTCCTCCAGCCCCTGAGAATTGCGCAACTGAGTTCAGAATTTTTGTTGTTATTATTTTCAGTCTTGTGCAAGTGCGTTCTTATGTTTGTCCAATACATATAGTCTTTCCTAGTCACTTTCCTTGTATGTTTCAGCTGTCAAAAGGAGCCTTGAAGTGGAGTAGGTAACATACACTGAAATTGGCAAAGTGAGACTGCATATAGGCTAATTTGCGCACAGTTGCCAGGGACCAATTGCAAAGTTGTCAACTGAAAGCACTGGTAAAGGGGGAGAAGTGCCAAAATAAGGTGCACTAAAAGGTGGGGAGGACAATATCTCCCCCTTGACAATGTGATCATCTTGCTTTTAAGTGTTGAAATCCTGCACTATCCTACACTAAGCACAGTTCTCAGTGTCCTCCAACTTTTCAACACTTCCCTGAGTCTCCAGCTACTCCAGAAAGGTAACATCTCTGTTACTGTAGGTGCACAAATTTCCCTTCCATTTACTTCCCAGCCATTAATTTTGGGTATATTTCCCAGTCCAAAAAACCTATGCAAATATTCCCAACAGTTTTTAAAAAACCCTTACAGGTGGCAGAATGGGATAGAGCAAATGGGGCACCAGCACCAGCAGTACTTACACCCACCCCCCATGAGGCCCCATTCATTCCATCCCGTTCAGCTGCCAAAATTTTGTTTGTTTTTAGAACCGTAAGGGAACCATAGTAACCGCAGCAGTAAGTGCTCTGAAAAGGAGCTGCGAAAAATGGGGGAGCCAATATCTCCCATTTCTGGAGTAGCTGGAGACTCAGGGAAGTGTTGAAAAGGTGGAGGGCACTGAGAACTGTCAGTTCAATACTTAAAATCAAAAGGATTACATTGTTAAGTGGGAGATATTGCCACCTCTCTTTTTGTGCACCTACTTTTGCAGCTCCCCCCCCCTTTTTGGGTGCTTTTCTATTGACAACTTGGCAATTGTTCCCTGGCAACTTGTGCAAATTAGCCTATATGCAGTCTTGCCTTGTTGCTGCTCCCTCTGAAAGCTGAAACATACAGGGAAATTGACCAGGCAAGACTACTGTTGGATAATTAAATTGCAGTCAAAACCTATGGCTCATGTTTCACCAGGTACCGTAGTTGGGTGAAATGGTTAAGATCACTGATACCTTCTAGGGTGGATTCCCTAGAAGGTACTCATTGAATAATTAGCAGAGCCTAAGCAGGAAGTGGGCGTAGCTATCAGTTTCTTCCTCTTTCTGCTGGGACTCTGAGTGAGTGTGGTTGCAGTAATTGTTGTCTCCACGTTGTTCTAGCAGCAGCATGTAACCAGAGTTGCTGGTCTGAACTCCACAAGTTCAGACCCCAAGTAACTACAAATGTACTGTAACGAACTGTAAGAAACGTCTTTTAAGCCTGCCTGAATGAAACTGCATAATCTGAGTGAGTAAATGTTACTTTTAACTTTTACAAGACTGTGTCTCTGATTATTCTGAGGGAGAGAAAAAGGGGGCAAAACCAGGGAAATCCAGTCTGCCTTAAAGCATCCTGGATTACCAAATGCTAACTGGCTAACACTAGCCAAATCTAAGCTTCTTTTAAGCTGGAAAGGGACTGTACTCTGCTGATCTCACTAACGTGAGATAGGAAGGATATTACTCCACAATATATCCTCTCCTAGTATCTTTTTCAAGTCCCAACAACTACACATCTTTGACAGCCATAAGAGCGCAAAGACCAACAAACAAAAAAAATAATTTTTAAATTATGAACACATTTGCACAATTTTCTGAGGCTGGTTTTTTTTTTTTTTTAAAGGGCAGTGTCAAACCAGTGACAGTCACTGCAAAGTGTCGGGCATCAGTGGAGGGGCTGTCACTGGCAGCAGCAAGGGTGAGATCGCAAAGAGTGGCAGGGTTTTTTGCAAGATTCTGAGCCCCAGAATCTTTATTTTTTTAAAAAATATGCAGACACTGCCATTTAAGCATACAAAACTAATTTTGGTGTACTCCTGTTTCTTTTCTCATATCTTGTTATGGAATTGGTTCCTCTCCAACCTCTACAGCACCTTCCTCAAATTTATTTTTCTTCCCCCAGTGAGGGTTATACTATGAGGGAGATCAAGCTTACAATGAGAGTTTAGGAAGAGAAATACTTGCGAGTGTATGGGTGAGATAAAGAAGAGTCAGACACAGAGTATATGGTTTCAAATCAGGGCCACATTTATTGAATTGAAGATCTGTGAAGGGCGAAGTGCGGTACTAACCTAGCCCGGCCCTTGGCCGGGAAAAAACCAATATTTGGGCGAATACATCCGAACTGCACTGGAGGCGGGTTGGTCCGCCCCCGGCCAGTTGCCCTCCATGTGGAGCTGGAGGGCTTTACCATAGTCGCCTTACTTTGACGCCTCCAGGCACCCAATGTAGGTGAGAAAGGCAAAACCCCAAAGACGTCCCAATCTCCCTCCTGGCAAGCCTCAGGGCATTAGCGAGGGCAACCTTGGGTAAACGTCAGTCACCTTGAAAGGTGCCACTGGATGATCACCATAAGCTTAAGCCATACTGCCTAATCCCGCACTTCCCGCCACAGAGAGAGACAAGCTATCGCTTAGTCGAATCTCCCCCACCTGCCCGATAAACAAGCGAGCAGGGCCCTTCGCAGATCTCCAATATTATTCTCATTATCTACACCGGATAGGTGAACCCCATCCAGGCGAACCCCATCTGGGCGATACAGCTCCCTCCGGGCCAAGGATATTGTGGGATGGGGAATACAAAACCCAATCCCTCCTACGGCCCTACAAATCTCGCCGTTCACTTTTCTAACCGCTCTGTTCAAGGCCTGGGGCCAACTGAAACGCGGTATCATGAACGACCAAGGATCAGGACTCCCGGCCATCGTTGCCGTATGTATGCCATATCACATGACACCTGCAAAATCAGGGCCTTGCCTTTTGACAAGCCCAAATCATTCCCCGCCAAATGGAGACCAGGACATCTGGGGGGAAGAACACTGGTCAGTCCAGAACAAAGTGTGGAGGAGGTTCTGCCATCTCATGCCGCGGCGACCCATCCATTGGACGTCCGCCAAAGGCTCAACCTCCAGGAACTCCCAGCTGTATGTATGCCATATTGCATGACACCTGCAAAATCAGGGCCTTGCCTTTCGACAAGCCCAATAATTCCCCCCCAAATGGGGACCAGGAGATCTGGGGGGGAAGAACACTGGTCAGTCCAGAACAAAGTGTGGAGGAGGTTCTGCCATCTCATGCCGCGGCGACCCATCCATTGGACGTCCGCTGAAAGCTCAATCGCCAGGAACACCCCATCGGTGCCGTATGTATGCCATATCGCATGACACCTCCCAGATCAGGGCCTTCCCTTTCAACAAGCCCGGAACAAAGTGTGGAGGAGGTTCTGCCATCTCATGGTCCGGCGACCCATCCACTAGACGTCCGCTGAAGGCTCAACCGCCAGGAAGCCCGACATGGCAGTTCGTCCTGCCACCCAGTAAATCATACTGTGCCCACAGATCAGCACACGGACAGTCCTGCCTCCACCCCGGTGACCTGGAAGAGAAACACAGCCCACGGCAGTACCATCAAGGCAATTTTTGACATACCATTAAGGAAATTTTCGCACCCAGGACCAGTATGACTGGGACCTCAGAGAAAACCCCAGTTTGCCCACAGTGGATGCGACACCAATCTGTATGGAGTAGGCTCAGAAACCCAAATGTGCCAGGCCATGGAGTGGGCTCAGAAACCCAAATGTGCCAGGCCCAAGTCCGCGAGAGCAGACCTCGTCACCGAACAAAAGCGACACTTAGTCAATGGCTAGCCTGTCTTGACGACAAAACAGCCTATCCTCAGCGAGTCCACGGCCAGCCACAAATGTGTGCAAAGGGGCGAGGCATCCTGCTGACAAAACAGACTGCCTTCAGCAAGTCCACGTCCTGCCATGAATAGGTGTAGAGCCCTGCCAGGACATAGCTCTGTCATTGATCCCGCATGTAGCAGGATGATAGACCCTCTACCCAACTCGTCATGAAATAAGACTGTCTGGCAAAGAGAATGGCAAACCGTAGGCCCACGGGGCAGGGCCCGACATCTCTACATCTGCCCCCAGGCTCTGAGCAGAATATTGTGCTTTAAAGTGTGCAACGTAAGTGCCCAGACAAGGACATAACTCTGGAGTTCTTAGAGGACATAGTGTTCAGTATCTGCACTGTAGCCTGATTGTCACACAAAAATTGGACAACCGAGTCAGCCAAGTGGTCTGCCAAGAATGCACGACCAGGGGCAATAACCCTGCCAGCACAATTTGAAATGGCCAACCAGGCCTTGTAATTGGCGTAGAAATACGCCTAATTAGGTCTACTATTTTTTGCTAGAGATGTGGGAATACTGCTGCACTAAATCCCAACTCTATATAGGAAAACCGAGTGTAGAAACAGGCCATGGTACCAACTCTATACAGGAAAAAATTAAGTGTAGAAACAGGCAATGGTACCCCCAAATCAAACGCCAATTCACAAAAAGGCCTTCGAACAAATCATCTAATAGTGGACAACCTGTTTGAGGCCCGTCCCCTGCCGTCAGGCCAATTGAATAATAAATTTTTTGCCCCGGAAACAGAACCCAAGAAGGTCAAAATCATCTGGGTGGACAGGCAGCAGCTTAAATGCTGGTTTAATATGGCATTTTTTCATCAAGACCCCGGGACCACAGGAACGGATCATGCGAAACTCACATTTCTTGCTGCCATTTCTTTATCAATTTCAGATTGGACCATGTACTCTGCCTCGATTACTAGCCTGGGCAAATTAACAGGGCTGGGGCCATTTAGGAGGTGGGTGCTGGCCTGTATGGACGCTCAGCACAAGCATGCGTGTGCGGTGCAGGAAAACTCAGAACCCTCCCCCGATGGGAGATGGGAGGAAAAAACCTCAGAATCTCCTGCACCACACACACACACACACCTCTTCAGGCGCAAACAAGTATAATCCCAGCTGGGAACCTGGAAATGCGAAATGTACATAGCTCAGATGGCGCCTCAGAGGCTCCCCATCTTGATGTCTATGTGCCCCAGCAATTCGTATGAAAGTGCAATGCAAATGCAAGCATAGCCATGAGCCACCCCTCCCCTCTGCCTGTGCCAAGTGAAGTTCATCCTGACTGGCCAAAGACAGCTGGGCCACTGGAGGGGGGGGGGAGAATCTACACTGCTGCTGTGGCTTCTGGTTTCTGTTGTTGTTGGGTTTTGCACATGAAGAAGCCCGGGCTAGGGCTACCTGCTGAGGCAAGCCTTGGAGAGGACTAAGCAAGGAACCAGCCTTGTTATTTTGTAGCTCTACTGTGTAGGAACCAAAGTGTCTTCTTAACGCTCAATGGTGAGCCTGTTTGCGTGAATGGCCATGTTGCCATGCTGTTGTGTGGGTAGCACTCACCACTCTCTGCGGAACCCCCCGCATTGTTGGATGCATCTGCATCTGCCTGGTCACAGGGCCGTGAAGATCTAAGCGTGCTGAAAATGAATGCAGAACATTATCTTGTGATCTGCTACACGTGGAGAGGCCCTGCCCAGCCCGCCCCTTCTTGGCAACCCTTGAAGCATCCAGGTCCTCTTCATCTGAAGAGGAAACACGAGTCGGGTGACGGACGCTTTGCTGGTTGCCTAGGGGCACGTCCTTTGCTCTTCCTGCCACCTTGATCTTTCTTGGGAGGCGTCTGGACTGGGACTTCAAGCTGTAATACTAAAAGAACTTGATGAGAGTAACGAGCAAAATTGAGCAAAATTACAGTAGCACACTGCTTAACTTTCACGCTCAGACCAGCTGTGCCAGAACAATAAGGCACAGGGGAGAGGGGGGGGAAGGTGGGGGGGATTAAATCAATTGATTTAATCAATTGGTAAAAGGTTCATATCCACCTTTCTACATTATCTGCATGGCACACAGAAACCTATCTTATACTGAGCTGATCTAACTCAAGTCAGACCTTTGATCCATCTGGCCCAGTATTGTCGGCACTGACAGCCAGCCATGGCTCTCCAGGGTTTCAGACAGGAGTTCTTCCCAGCCCTATCTGGGGATGCCCGGGATCGAACCTGGGACCCTTTGCATGCAAAGCAGCTGCTCTATCACAGTGAGCCACAGTCCCTCCCTTAAGTTGATCGGATAAAATTGATTAAGTGATTAGATTGATTTAAAAAAAAAAGATTAAAATTGATTCAATTGATTAAAATTGATTAAATAATTGATTAAATTGATTATATGACTTTGCGGATTAATTGATTTAAATTGTCTAAAGCCTCCTTCTAAGCACAATGGCGCCGCAGTGCTGCAGCCCCCCTCTAAGTCAAATGGCGCCAGAGCCCAGCTGTTCAGCGCTGAAACAGCTGGGAGGCGGCTGGCCACGTGGAGCAGCCGCAGCACAGCCCAGGCCAGGCATCAACCTTCTCAAAACCCCAGGTCCGACAGAAATCCGGTGCTGGAAACAGCTGAGAGGCGGAGGCGAAATTAAGCTGAGCGAGCAGCCTGCTGGCCACTCTCAGCTGCTCGTCTCTGCGGCACTGGGATCTACTGAGAAGCGGCGGCGCCGGAATCAGCTGGGAGGCACCGCCGAAAATATACTGCTGTAAACAGCTGAGGGGCGGCCGGCCACGTGGCGTATGGCAAGAAAGAAAGGAAAAAAAAGAAAAAAAAAACCCGGCTACCTATAAATGGAGCCTGACAGCCCGGAAAGTCAGCGGCTCTGCTCTGCCAAGGCTGCAGACCACGTGGCGCCGCAGCGACAAGCCCCCCCCCCAGTCACAGAGCAAAGGAAAAGCTGAGAGGCATCAGCTGCTGCGCGCAACCCAGCGAGCCCCCTCCCAGCGGAAACGAGTCACCTGCGCGCTGCTGGAAACAGCTGAGAGGCGCCGCCGAAAAAGAGCTGCGGGGCTGCCAGCCACGTGGCTCACCGGCAGCAAGCCCTGGCACGAAAACGAAGAAGGCAGCCAGCGGCCGCAGCAAAGCCGCACGACGGCGGAAGAAGCAATCACGCAGCAAAGCCGGCGCCACCAAGCAACTGTGCAAAGAACAGCTGCTTGGCGCGAAAATTAAAAGGCGTCAAAACAGCTGAGGGAAGATCAGCTGTTCTTTCGCGCTAAAAACCAAACAGAGGGGGCAACCGGACTGAAGCAGCCCCGCAGATTCTAATTAGGGTAAGTCCGCTTTGCAGCTGGCTTAATGGAGGGGGAAAGAAGCTGTGCTGGCGGGGGGGGGAACGCGGCAACCAGACTGAAGCAGCGCCGCAGATTCCAATTAGGGCAAGTCTGCTTTAAACAGTGCAGCCGCCCATCCCGCCACAGCCGTGTGACAACAAAACGTAATTGATTCTCCCCAATCCCCTCAATTAATTAAATCAGAGACAAAATTAACTATAAAGCAAGCACAAAATTAATTTTAAAGCAAGCACACACAGTACTCCCTCCCAGATTCAAACACACACACACACACACGCCCAAGGAACGATACCACGAGAGATGGATCAGCAAGGACGATGGATGTGGGTTCAGCCGGAAAACAGCAGCAAAAGAGACCATGGGCGGGAACCCAGGTGCCTAAATAAGCCCTTTCCTGTGTCCCCGCCCTAGTTGAGCCATTGGCTCAGTATCTGTGACCAACCTGACCTGTTACCTGACTCCTCTCTCCTCCCCCACTCGCAAATCTTCTCCCTAGCCCCAGATGAGGGGCCAGTGGAAGTCTGTAATATGTGGAATTTATATACATATACATTGCCATACCAAATTATTTAAAAGTCAGGACTTCTTACTTAGTGGCCAATGACATGAACTAATACTGCAATATTCTGGGGAGCTACTCTGCCCTAAACCCAGTCCTTACATATCACTTACATTTGACTTTCTTTGCATATAGTTATAGTGCAATTCAGTAACTTACGAAATCCAAAGCTTGAATCCTTCCTGTGCCATAAACTCAAAAAGTACTTCAAAGTAAGGCATTCCTTTTCACAGCAAGTTTGCTCATTCTGCATTATGGGGAAATATTAATCTACTGTATGGGATTTTTGTTTCAGGGTTACAAAACTAACCAAAACCCTGTGTACAAGATGTAGAGGAAAAGTGAGGAGGAATGCTTACCTGTGGCTATCCTGCACTAAGCAGAGGGTTCAAGGTCTCTTCCAATTCTCTCATTCTATGCGGATGGTATTGGTTGCCAGTTGGGCACTTGTACTGTGGAATGGAATGGTAGCTTCAGTATGGGTAGTACTGATATGGGTACAGATAGTACAGATATGGGTAGTACTGAAATTCTCTGTGTGCGTGCCTGCACGCACGCACGCACACACACCAGTTTTTAACCCAGTATATTTTCTGTTGTGGCACATGGTTGTAGAACTCCCTCCCTAGAAATGTTAGGTTGGTTCCCTTTCTTTTAAGATTCAGGCAAGCTGCTAAAACCTGAGTTAAAGTTTTGTTTCCCAGTCTCCCTGCTGAATTGTTTTATTGTATAATATTCATTTTAACAATCTGTACTGTGTTTTATGTATCTTATGAACATTTTAAAAATTGTTTTGAGTTTATTTTATAAAGAAAAGTAGGGCATAAATTTCTAAAATGAAATGTTACAGCTTCAGTTGCATGATAGCTTCAGTTGCCAAAAGGTTTTTTGTTAATTTGATTATGTTTTAAAAGGCTGTACCTAAAACTCTCTGATCAGGCAACCCTGAAATTGAAAATGAGAAACTCAATAGAAAAAGAAAGGAAGAAATATCGTAACTAATAAGAAATGGGGGCTATAACATGCATTTCTTTAAAGATGTAACTAGCAGGTACAGCCTTTCTCATTTTTACTCTAGAGTAGGTGCAGGGGGCCTAGTCCAAATAGGGACTCTAGCGAGGGGGTAGGTGGGCCTTAACACACACACCCCATACACACACACTATGAGCCTTATCCGAATTGGGTGCCATGTCTCTTCAATGTCTATTGCAAAATAGTGATTGATTTGCTTTATGGATCACTATTTTGCAATAGTGGACTGAGCCCATAACGAAGGGAAGGGTTAAAGCCCCACTATTCCCCCCACACTAGGGTCCCAGTCCAGATAACACAACAGTTTTTACTGGAGCACAATTGAGCTACGTGTGCCCTGTTAAAATGTTAATTGGACACTTCTGTAACACACCCAAAATAAGGATAAGAAGAGAATTAGTAAATCCCATATATAAAGGAAAAAATGTAGCTGCAAATATACCACTATATTGATATGGGTAGTACTGAAATTCTCTGTGTGCGTGCCTGCACGCACGCACGCACACACACCAGTTTTTAACCCAGTATATTTTCTGTTGTGGCACATGGTTGTAGAACTCCCTCCCTAGAAATGTTAGGTTGGTTCCCTTTCTTTTAAGATTCAGGCAAGCTGCTAAAACCTGAGTTAAAGTTTTGTTTCCCAGTCTCCCTGCTGAATTGTTTTATTGTATAATATTCATTTTAACAATCTGTACTGTGTTTTATGTATCTTATGAACATTTTAAAAATTGTTTTGAGTTTATTTTATAAAGAAAAGTAGGGCATAAATTTCTAAAATGAAATGTTTGATAGAAGGTCAAGGATTCGGTTATACGAGATCAGGGTAAACTTGAACATATTTGTATTTAGATCCTGTATAAAACCAGGCAGTTAAGAGGCTGACAAACTTGGCAATTTTTAAAAATCTTCCATTCCTTATAATGTACAGGAAGCCATAAGTGTGGCATGTTTATTAGAGTCTTCCTGCTTTTGACTGCACATACACCCATCTTCAAATAAATGGGGTCTCAGCATATACATTTACTGCTTTTTACAGTGGGGAAAGGGGCAAGTCCGGATTATGTGAGACCAGAGGCTTCACCTACTCTACACCAGTTTAGGGGTGAAGAAGAATCATTGAAATAAGTTCTTGCTGTTTGTGTTAAGGAAGGTACTACTCTTATAGCTATATTCAATAGCCCACAAATGAGCAAATAGCATTATAAAACCTTGCAATGCTACAGTCATTCCTTGGATTGAGAGCATAATTCGTTCCGGAAACGTGCTTGTAATCCAAAATACTCTTATATCAAAACGAAATCCCCCCCAAAAAAATTGTACAGAGATTTTTAATTTAAGCCGTACTACAGTACTTGTATTGCAAGACGTCGCTTGTATATCAAGTAAAAAATAAATAAATATTTAAAAATTTGCTTGTCTTGCAAAACTCTCTCAAACCAAGTTACTTGTAATCTAAGGTATTACTGTATTTGATAGCAATCTGTGCAGTTGCCTGGAGAAGAGGAAAGCTAAAACCTGTTCAGATGGTCAGCTAAAGAATGGGTCTCTTAAGTTCATTTCTATTAATGTTTGTGTGAGTCTGTGTGTCTCTCTCTCCTTCTCTTGGACTATAAAGCCAAACTGCAGTACTTTGTTAAAAAGAATTAATTGATGGTGAATCTAATGCCTGCCTTCATTGATTTTTATACAACAGCATTTATTCTTTGATGTGCCTAACACTAATAGCCCACTCTCCCTCCAAGCTTAGAGCATCTAACATATGGTTCCAAGACAGTCTCCTGTCCAGGTAGCTTATAAGGCCAGATTGGCTTAGCTTGAGCAGTAGCTTCACATCTCTTAAGACAGAGTTTCTCTCAGTATTCTGATTTATTTTTATTTTATTTTTTTAAGAACAATTCTTCTATACTACTATGATTTTCTGAGAGGTTGGAGAAGAGATCCTACAATATTGAAAAGTGGATTTTATTGTTACATACTGTATTTTACACTACTTTTTTCATGATTCTGCCCTCTAGCAAAGAAGCAAGGCAGACACCTACAACATAGTGACTGGATTCATACAACACGACAACCCATGAACATTTGTGGGTGACAAGCCATGTGTTGTGCAAACCCAGTTGTCGTATCATGCGAACCCAGACCAATTCCCACAGGGTGGCTTGTTTGTGGGCAACAAGCCACCCCAACAAGCCCATTAATTGTTGTTGGGGTTGTTAGACCCACGATGGGTTGTTGTGTCATCCAAACCTGGGCAACCGATTGCATTGTGGGTTGCAGGAAGCAGCTGGTGAGCTGCTTAGCAAGAGCAGCAAAAAAAACACCTTGCTGCTCTTGCCAAGCTAGCCCAGGCCAGCACCAGTGCCAGCCACACCCAGTACCCAAGCGGCATATTGGAGCAGCCGTCACTGGGTAGGCGCCCCCAGCCACAATCATGAGCTCTTTTGCGCTTGCCACAGCTTTTTTTTTTTTTGCCTTTTATTGCTGTTATTTTTTCAGAGATCGCTTTTTGCGATCTCCCAATTGGACAGCTAGTGACAATCCCTTCAAAATGCCTAAGCAGCACATTGGAGGGCTATCACTAGTTCGTCATCCCCTTTTTTAAAAAAAAAATTAGCACAAGAAATTTACGCAAATGTTTTTGAACATTTTTTAGAATTAATTTTTTAGTTGGACATGCACATGTGTGCACTTGCATGGGTCTGAAATGGCAAGCCTTGCCTGGGCAATCCTGGGCGGTGTCTGCTGTCAAAGCTCCATGCTCCTGTAAAATGGCTACATCTACTTGCTATGTGTGTGTGTGCACACACAGACGCCCCTCCCTGTCACTTTGCTTTCAGATGGCAGTGGCAGCACTCCAGAGTGAGTGTCCTCACAGATGTGATTGGTAGCTACTGCTGTGGCACCATTTTTAATAGGTGCCCTCCCCAAAAGTAAAGGAGTTGATAAATTGTCAATGCTAGTAGCTGAGTTCACACAAAATGACAACCCATACTCAAGGCTGAGTGTGGGTTGTTGAACCATGGGTTGTTGTGTCAAGTGAACCCAGCTGCACTAAGAAACCATGCTTTGTTAACCACAAACAACCCACAAAGAGAACCCGTGGTTTGTTGTTGGGTTGTGAACTGTGGGTTGTTTGTGGTTAACAAATAGTTTGTTAGTGCAGCTGGTTTCACACAACAGAACAACCCACAGGTTTAAAAACAACCCACACTCAACCCATACTCAACGTTGAGGATGAGTTGTCGTGTTGTGTAAACCCAGTCTCTGGTGAGGACATTCTACAGCCAGGAGTGCCACCACTGAAAAGGCCCTCTCAGTAGCCACTCACCTCACCTAATTTGATGGAAGCACCCAAACATGCCCTTCTGAAGGTGACCTTAAGGCCCAGCCTGGTATATATGGGAGGAGATTATCCTTCAGGTAGCCTGGCTCCAAGCCATTTAGGGCTTTGAATGTTAATACCATCACTTTGAATTGTGCCCAGAAACAGATGGAAGCCAGGGAAGATCAGAAAGCACTGGTGCAATATGACAATATAGGTTAGTCCCTGTAAACAATGTTGCTGCCCCTCTTTAGACCAGCTGAAGTTTCTGGACCATTTTCAAGGACATATAACACATTGCAGCCCCATTGCAATAAAAAATACTTGTTTTATCTTCCTTTCCTCTCTCAAATTCCCATTTTGACATAGTCCATATGATATAAGGGCAATAGGTTTGCATTTGCCCGCTGTGGTTTGATCCTAGTTTCCACTCCAGTCCTGGTTTGCAGAACAAGTAGAAACCATATTTTATTTCCTCAGGCAGAATGGCAAGCTATGGCTTGCCTCACACTAGCAATGGAAGGAGGGGATCACCATGTGTGAGTGGAGGATGGAATGCAAGAGCTCAAGACTTCCTGGTGGTTCATTCAAATTCAAAATGAGCCCACAGTATGTTAGAAACAAAAATGCTTGCCCAAGATCAATTTAGGAATAGTGGAGAAATGGCTCTTGTCTGGTTTGGATCAAATAATAGACATGTCCTTCTCATCTTTGAAGTGCTGTTGAGTGAGCCACTGTGGCTAGCAGAGAACGATCATATATTTGAAGTTTAGCTATTTAGACATTGGACTGAACACTACTTGAGATACCAGCAATATTTTTATACAAACATGACCTAACATCTGCTTTGCTTTCATCAGAACAGGTGGCAAACTGTTCTGATGTTCACTCACAGAAACAATTAAATATTCAAATGGAATTTATACTGTCTTAAGTCTTAGTGAAAATCAGCTTTATTGGGAGAAAAGGAAAGCACAATAAGTGTTATTCATCTAACTGTAAATTTAGTGCAGATGAGAGGGTGCATATCTTCTGGTGTTCCTTAAAACAGTTACACAAGGTGCTCGGATTTGCACTTATTTAATCATATTAAAAATAGGGAATACCTGGCCTTAAATCAAAGTGCTCTGACTTAATTGGTTTGTGGATCACAGCCCTAATCAGTCACCCCCTCAAAATGATTTGCCGTATTATCATCTGATACTTGTTCATTAGCATATGTGAAGAGTTGGTCTCAATCTGTTTCCTATTTGACAGGTATAAACTTGGCCCATGGCTGCCAACAGCTGCTGCTGTAATAGGGGCCAAGAATTCAATTAAATTAACATGGGGATACTCAACCCATATGTGGTCCAGGTCCAGTTTTAGTATATGTTTCAAGGTATATGACAGAAGATTGGCATTCACAAACTAGAATGTATTTTGTGGTAGGTAAAACAACAAGAAGTATTGTGGCACCTTAAAGACTAATACATTTATTATGGCATAAGCTTAAGTGGACAGTATCTATGAAAACGTATGCCTTAATAAATGTGTTGGTCATTAAGGTGCCACAAGACTTAGTTGTTTTTGCTGCAATAGGCATAACACAGCTACCCTTCTGGATCTTGTAAATAAGAAGTTCTTAAGTCAAACATTTCACACAGATATTTTACTGACATACAATTTTAAAATGAAGGAATACTAAATATTCACAAAACCCAGCCATGGTATACTACCTCTGTCCAGCAAAGTGCTTGTCAGGATATTGTATATTACATCCAAGTATCTGCCCTAGAACTGGATGATTATTGCCAGCTTGTATTACAAAGCATAGTTGTTATTTTTAACCTATTTCACATAATATACATTTTACCATTCAGACTCAAGGGAGGGAAACTTCTGTAAGTTGAAAGTTGTCATGCTTATAAATATAAAATGCTATTCTTTGAAGAACTGTTAGTATGCAGGATTAGACTTGGATATGGGAAATAACTTTTTATAAATCGAACACTTTTCTAAGATTGCGCTATCTTGAAACAGTCTCTTTATGAAGCTAGTGACCCAGTGACCCCCAGTGACCTCCCCCAGTGACCCAGAGTGTCAGTGTGGCAACCCCTGGCACCCCAGAAGGCACACAATGCATCCCTCGGGGCCGAAATGGTTGTCCACCTCTGTACTAGACCTAATAGTTTTAGGAGTAAAGGGAGGGCAGATCTGGTTTGGGGAGATGTAGCATGTAGCTGATCACTTAGTTGTCCTCGTATTGGCCCCTTAGCTATTGCTTGCATGTCCCAGATTAGCTAGGACAATCCCACTGAGATGTTCTAGCTTTAGATAGAAGCAGAAGTTAGTCATGTCCCACCCACCGGTAGGTATTTGCATTTGTCTGCATGAGCACATCCTTTATGCATTGCATCTGCATTATGGGGTGCAAGCAGTAAAATTTAGCCTAAAATTTAGGATTGAGGTACATATTTGAAATTTATTTTATTTATTTATTATACTTATGAATCGCCCATCTGGCCAGACATGTGGCCACTCTGAGCGATGTACAATGCAATAAAATACAGGGGACACACACACACACACACAGTATAAAACACAATTAAAAATCTTAACCCACCCCATATTCCCTCCTGAAAAGCCATGTTTTTAATGCCTGGCGGAAGCTAATCAAGGAAGGGGCATGACAGAGGTCACTGGGGAGAGAGTTCCATAAATTGGGGGCTGCCACAGAAAAGGCCCTCCTTCTAGTCCCCACCAGCCTGGTTTCTCTGGCTGATGGGACAGGGAGAAGGCCATCCGTTGAGCAGCCTACTTGATGTTGCTGGAGGCGCTCCTTGAGATAGACTGGACCGGAGCCGTACAGGGTTTTAAAGGTCAATGCCAACACCTTGAATTCGGCTCGGCAAACAACTGGTAGCCAGTGCAATTCTTTGAGCACCGGAGTGATGTGATCACGCCGGCGGCAGCCTTTAACCAGGCGAGCTGCTTGCATTCTGTACCAGCTGCAACTTCTGAACCTGTCTTCCAGGGTAACCCCACGTAGAGCGCATTACAGTAGTCCAGGTGAGAGGAGACCAAGGCATGAACCACCGATAGGAGCAGATGATTAGGAAGGTAGGGGCGCAACTGCCGCATCAGATGGAGCTGATACAGCGCCGCCCGGCTCACAGCTGACACCTGAGCCTCCATGGACAACTGGGAGTCTAGAATGACTCCCAAGCTGCGGAGCTGGTCCTTCAGGGGTAGATGTACCCCATTCAACACCAGGTCAACATCCCCTAACCTTCCCTTGTCTCCCACCAGAAGTACCTCGGTCTTGTCGGGGTTCAGTTTCAGCATGTTCCTTCCCATCCAGCCACCCATTGCCTCCAGGCACTTGGACAGGGTTTCGACAGCCAACCTTGGTGAGGACTTGAAGGAGAGGTAGAGCTGTGTGTCATCCGCATATTGATGACAGCGCACCCCAAACCTCCTGATGATGGCTCCCAGCGACTTGAGGTAGATGTTAAATAACATCGGGGAGAGGATGGAACCCTGCGGCACCCCACAAGTGAGCGGCCGAGGGTCCGAAGCCTCCTCCCCAAGAACTACCCTCTGGTACCTTCCAGAGAGGAAGGACCGGAACCACTGCAATACAATGCCTCCCACGCCCAACCCCTCCAGGCGGTCCAGGAGGATACCGTGGTCAACAGTATCAAAAGCCGCTGAGAGATCGAGGAGGACTAGAAAAGAGCATTCGCCCCTATCCAAAGCCCTCCTCATATCATCCACCAAGGCGACCAAGGCCGTTTCTGTCCCATGTTTAGGCCTGAAGCCCGACTGGCATGGATCTAAATAATCGGCTTCATGCAAATGTGCCTTCAACTGAGCCCCCACCACTCGCTCAATCAGCTTGCCCAGAAATGGCAAATTGGAGACTGGGCGAAAGTTGTTCAAATCTTGGGGATCTAAGGAGGGCTTCTTTAGAAGCAGTCTTATTACTGCCCCCTTAAGGGCTGATGGCATCATTCCCTCCTCGAGGGACGCATTCACTACCGCCCTGATCACCCAGTTTTTCCCTGCAGCTCATAACAAGCCAGGACGGGCAAGGATCAAGCAAGCAGGTGGTCAGCTTAACAGAAGAAAGCACCTTGTCCACTCCACCAGAAGGAAGAAGCTGGAACCGATTCCACAAAACCGGACTGCCACTGGCCTCCTCCCGTTCACCCACTGTGTCCACAACGCACGGAATCCCACTCCTAATCCGATCAATTTTATCTGCAAAGTGCTTCGCTAAAGCCTCACAGGAGGCTTTAGTCTGTTCCAACGGATCCGGAGCAACTGGACCGACCAGGCTCCGGACCACTTGAAACAGCCTCCTGGGGCAGCACTCCGCAGATGCGATGGAGGCAGCATAGAAATTCTTCTTTGCTGCCTTCACCGCCACCTGGTAGGCTGAAGATGCAGTTCTGACCTGTGTCCGATCGTCTTCAGAGTGGGATTTACGCCATCAGCGCTCTAGCCTTCTCACCTCCCACTTCAGAGCTCGCAGCGATGGAATAAACCAAGGTGCCGTGCGAGCTCTGTTCAGGCGAAGAGGGCGCTTCGGGGCAACTTGGTCTAATGCCCTGGTGATTGCAGCATTCCAGTCATCCACCAGGGTCTCAACCAAGCTACCGTTTGCATGCTCCAGTTCCCCAAGCGCGTTCAGGAATCCATCCGAGTCCATAAGACGCCTGGGGCGGACCATCCTAATAGGTCCCTCACCCTGGGGACACTATTCAAATGAGGAAGGCTCACATTTTTAGAGTGGCTCCAGTTCACAGCTCTTGTCAGCCCTACCTTAAATTAGGGCTTGCATCCCACCTCTGCTTCTTCCTCCCCTATCAGTACCCCCCTTCCCCAAAGAAAAAAAAATCCTGATCTTGAGGGTAGGGTGTCACAGAGGAGCTCCAGATGTGCTGGCTCTCTGACACATGCATTGTGCACTAAGGATTTAATTAGCATTACCCTGACACCTTGGCTGAAGAATCCATTTTTGTTCCAGAAGGCACACCCTGAAAATCTGCCAGGAATGCTATTAAGGCTCTGAACTGCCACAGAGGTATATGAGCCATAGAATATAGTTGAGAAGTGAGGTCCTTCAGAGTTCCCCTTCCTCTGAATACAGGTAATTATAGCCACTCCTGCTCTATTTCTTTTTCTTTTCTCCTAAATCTGTCAGTCTCTCCTATAGTCCACCATTGCCACTGGGACCCAAGCTTCCTTGGTTGCATAGCCTTCCAATCCCCTGCTCTTCTATTTCCCTGCTTATTTGGCAAATACTAATTTCTCCAATCTCCATCTTCCTCAATCTTTTCTAGTTAGACCTATTAGAGCAAGTATACTGGTCCATGTTCAAGGGTTACAATAGCCTAGTAAGAACTCTGTCCAAAGTGGAGAAACTAGTAATAAACAAAGGAAAGGACATGGCTACCAACTGTGTGGTCAAGCAGTTCTTCCTACCTCCATTATCATTTGACCAGACCAGACATTTTGGAACCATATGGCAGTGTTCCCCTGTTTTGAATGAGTGAGTAAGATGGCAGTCACAACAGCAGTCAGCAGTTCCCATGGAACTTCTGCTTTTAAAAAATAAGAGGCAAAGGAAAATGGAGGATCTGTTTCAAGGGCGCATTATCAGGGTGGGTTTGTCTTTTGTTTTCCATCATGGTCCACCTTTCAAAGGCAGTGGCATAATATCCTATCTGTATCTGGGAAAATAATCATTTGGAGGCAGGCAGTGTAATCTGGGGAGCAGGGGAATGTGTCTTCAGGCTTTCTGAAACTTGTATTTGTTCTAAGCACCACAGATCACATCAGTCTGGTGGAAGAAGCTTGGTTGCTATGGAGTTGGCATTGGTTTCTTTTTGCATCTTCTGAAGAGAAAAAATTGACCCAGACTTGCGCAAAGTCTGTTTGAAGGGATAGCTTTACTCGACTGTTACTTAGTGGCAGCAGTGGCGGGCAGAGGGAGAAGTTTGTGAGGAGGAAGGGCTGCCTGGGAAATACGAGAATACCAATTTTTCAGATATAAAATGTAAGAGGGTATATAGTTCCTGGCTGCTTCTACTATAAAAGTCTCCACAATTTTCTGGTGTGTGTGTGTGTGTGTGTGTGTGAAGTCAATCCAGAGTTTAAGCTGCCATACATTTTAATGAGTATATTCTGCCCCAAGTGCCTCTGTTTTCTTATTAACCTTCCTTTCACATAAACAAATGGTTCCAATCAACTAGCTTTTAACCAAATTGCAGTTTCTGCCAGACATTGAATTTACCTTATATAACTTTACAAACATATATTTTAGGTGAATAAAATATCTAAATTTGACTGTAGTGTCTTAGCTTCAGAAGTCTTGTTGTCTTAGAGGGAAATTCTTACCTAATTGGATTAATAGTCTTTTAGCTAAACTTCTTAATAAGAATTAATGGGTGTGCATTACAAATTCCTAATTAACAATAGGGAATAGAATTGAATAAAAACAGGCTCCCTACTATAACTAAAACACCACAACAGCAACATGATGTTGCTATTAATAATGCTTAATGTTAAAGTATTATGTCTACAATACGATATGGGTTTAATTAACCGTTGAATTAAACACATTGATCCTTGGTGTACAGTATATTTTCTGTTAGTATTTACCATAGTGGTTTCTTGCTAAATCAACAATATAATCCTGCTTTCATTTCCCACCAGATGATGAAACATGCCTGGGATAATTATAAACATTACGCATGGGGATTAAATGAACTGAAACCCATATCGAAACAAGGACACTCAAGCAATTTATTTGGTAAGTAATATGTGCTTTTGTGCTTAGTGACATCAGCTGCTTTGCTGCTCTGAAGTTAGAGATTACATTAGAAGCATGTGCTCTTAAACAGCTGTTGTGACATGTGCTTTCTTTAAATGGTTGATTATTGCAAATAACCAAAGCATGCCTTGTCACAATTTTTTCTCCCATTTACAAGGCATACTATACCTACATTACTAGAGGAATGCTGCTGTCTTGCACTCTTCGGGGGTTTTGTCCCGTGAACTTGATCACCTAAAACTTGTCACTTAAAACTATAAAAATAACTGTGAAGAAAGGACTCTGCCAACCGGTCCCTTACTCAAGACCAGAAATCAAAGGTGCAAAACTGCCAGCCTTAGCTCTGCAGTCTTGACCTGAGTCTCTCAGGGACTTGCCCTTGTCTGTACTCTGGATTTAGCGCTGAACCACAGAGGAACCACACACACCGTGTGGGGTAAAACCAGGAAGGTTTATTCAAGGTAAACAGATTACAACAAAAGGTGGGAAATGAGGGAAGGAGACAAGGTGGGGAGACACTTTGGTATATACACAGTAGAGCTACAAAATAACAAAGCTAGTTCTTTCACTATATCACTACCCGGGCCTTACTCTCGTTACCTGGGGGTTGTCTGGTCCTCTCCAGGGCTTGCCTCAGCCAAAGCCCTACCCCGTGCTTCTTCACGTGCAGACCCCAACAACGAAACCCCAATGCCACGGCAGGCAGTATAGACTCTTCCCCCCCTCCTTTCAGTAGCCCAGTGGCAGTATAGACTCTTCCCCCCCACTCCTTTCAGTAGCCCAGTGTCTTTAGCCAATCAGGATGAACTTCACTTGGCCAGGCAGGGGGTGGCTCATGTCTACAGGGCTTGGACTATATTTGCATGTCAAAGGGCTTGCGAATGGCTGTGGCAGGTAGCCATCAAGATGAGGAGCCCCTGAGGCGCCATCTAAGCTATGTGCCTTTTACATTCCCCCAGCTGGGATTATATTTGTTCACACCTGAGGAGGTGTGTGGGTGTGTGTGGTGCAGGAAACTTTTGAGGCTTTTTCCTTCACAATAACATATTTTGAGCATGGAGCTCTGTCAAACTGGTGAAAATGTTAACACCCTCTAACATATGTATACTGACTCCACATAGAGTGGTGTCCTGAATGCCCTCTTGCTTTGACCGTTCTTCTTTCTTTCTACATCGTCAGCAGTGTCTGTAGGGTTTCTCAATGGAAAATCTTGACTATATGAGAGACCCTTATTTAATAGTAAAACTTCATGAACAACAATGAAAAAGCTTTGTATTGTGGATTATTTTTCTCCTTTAGTCCTTTCTCTTTTGCCCTTACAATAGTAGAATCCTAGATTTTGTGTCATCTCATCCTGCTTCTTCAGCTATCCAGAAATCTGTAGTAATAAACTTGATCTTCCTTTGTGTCACATAGTCTTGGAAATCTCCACTTTCCTCCAAGGCTAGATATTCTTTTTTGTCACTTAGGAGGAACGTAGAGAGCCAAAGCGGTGTAGTGGGCAGACTTCAGGCTTGTGGGATCTCATTTCTTTTTGCTAGAACCCCAAACTGGAGCCTGGTGCAGAATGAATTACAGAATGCTCATCCCAGGAATTGGTTTTAAGTATCAGAACTAGATGGAGCTCACAGTACCTCCACATACGAACCCATTCCCAGTTACCCCAACCTTTCTTCATTTCAGCAGTGTAGTGGTTAGAGTGTTGGACTGGGACTCAGGAGATCCGGGTTCTAGTCCACGCTCGGCCATGAAACTCACTGGGTGACTTTGGGCCAGTCACTGACTCTCAGCCTAACCTACCTCACAGGGTTGTTGTGAGGATAAAGTGGAGAGGAGGAGGAGGATTATGTAAGCCGCCTTGGGTTCCTTGCAGGAAAAAAGGCGGGGTATAAATATAATAAATAAATAAATAAATAAATAAAATAAATAGGAGTGGGGAGTCAATGGGTCTGTTTGCACATCACGACAACCCACCATGGGTTACTTTACATGCGGGTGCTGTTGTGTCATGCCAGGTGCCCACAGGCACCATTCTTGCATGGCGCCCCATGTCGTGCAAACCCAGATGGCAGGGGTTGTTTGATAGAAGTAATAAAACAATTGCAATAAGTTAACTGGTGAAGATGAATAATATCCAGAAAGCCTGATAATGTAACTTTATACAGGCTGCAAACATATAGTCATCAAGCAATAGAAGAGAGCAAAATCAAGTTGTATAATCATATAATTCAATACCAGAAATAACCAAACAGATTTCGACCATAGGTAGTCTTTGGTGGTCTAGTATGTAAAAAGGTATATAGAAAGATTGTGGTGTGTGTGTGTGTGTGTGTGTGTGTGTGATCAATCCAAGCTTTTCACACCTGTTGACGATATAGAATACTGAGCTGCAGTGTCTCCACTAATTCAGGCACAAATTCATGGACCTTGTCAAATGAAAAATAAAATATATACATGCAAAAGCATATGCTTATATGAGTAATGTCAAACTGAAAGGCTCCTTAGGCTCCACTGTGAATGTGTAATAATGAGAAAGACAAGGAATTACAGTATTTTTCCATGTATAAGACTATACTTTTTCCTAAAATCGCTAGACTAAAAATTGAGGGTCATCTTATACACGGAAGTAAGCCGAGGAGAGAACCTCGCAGTTGCAAAACTGCCCAGTGGGGGGCGTCTTATATATGGGGGCATCTTATAGACGGAAAAATACGGTATAGTGGTCATATACCAGAAGGTTAACCAAAATACTTATGAAATCACTCAGGAGACTTCCCTTCCAGAAACCTACAAGCTGTTCTATATGGACTGAGTTTGTAGCCTATGTATAAAGTTATGTTATCAGGTTTTTTGGATATTATTCATCTTCATTAGTTTACTTATCCCAATTGTTTTATTGCTTCTTGGTTCTGGGTTGGGAAACGTGCCAGTTTGATCTGTTTTGTTTGAGGGTTAGACCACCCTCACATAACCCTAAAACAAGCCATGGGTTATTTGAAGGTTGTCTAACCCTCAAACAACCCTTGCCACCTGGGTTCGCATGACAAGCCACAGCATGCCCAGCCCCCATGGACATCATGCAAAAATGGCACCTGGCATGACACAACAGCCTCTGCAGGTAAATTAAGCCATGGTGGGCTGTTGTGTCATGCAAGCCAGGAAATTTTGTTGCCATTGTTTAACAACTAGGAGTCAAAAAGTGGCACATTGGAGCAGCCACCACTGGTTCACCCACTACCTTTTTTAAAATTATTTTTTAGGCGCCAGAAATGTGCACAAATATTTTTGTAATTTAAAAAAAAAAAAAAAAACTTTTTTTGGTCAGTAGTTCAGAGGTGCCCAAGTGCACACTTCCAACTAGCCAAAATGTGAAGTCTTGCCTGCTTAATGTTATGGTAAGTGTCTGCTGTCAAAGTGCAGTAGTACCAACCATGGACATTAACCAAGCAAGGCTGCATTGTACTGTACAAAATACTGTAAAGTATTTTGTTACTTTACTTTTCACTTGACACCTGTCAAACAGCAAGCTGTCAAGTGAAAAACAAAGCTGCGAAAAGATCATTGCCTGCGAAAGGGGGTGGAGAGTATATCGACCCTTTGCAGCAAGGTCCTCTAGTTCTGAAGTGTGGATTTGACCGTTCTCAGTGTCCTCCACCTTTTCCACCCTTTCCTGAGACTCTAGGTGCTCAGGAAGGGGGAATATGCATCCCATCCCATTTATTTATTTATTTATTTATTATATTTATACCCCGCCTTTTTTCCTGCAAGGAACCCAAGGCGGCTTACATAATCCTCCTCTCCATTTTATCCTCACAACAACCCTGTGAGGTAGGTTAGGCTGAGAGTCAGTGACTGGCCCAAAGTCACCCAGTGACAGGAGCAAGCACGGAGTTTTGACAACTGTCAAAAGAAAGGGTTTCTTTTAAAATGGGTTTTCACAGGGCTAAACAGGGCTTTTTGACAGGGTAATATACAGATTTCATGGCTGCATATTTCCCTGTCAGGGAGGATAAAATGCGGTGTGGGGGTTGATCCATGTCTTGAGCTTCTTGGAAGAAAGATGAGATTTGAATGTAATAAAACAAACAAACAAATACAATGTATTTTGTAATACAAAATACATTCTGTTCCTGACTCCCAGCTGAGCAGGAGCACAGGAGAGAGGCTCCAGCTGTTTTCCGGGCTGTGATAAGCGGGCAGGCTCCCAGAGAGCGAGCGAACAGGGAGAGCAAACAGGAGTGTGGCAGCAGAGTAGAACAATAACAGCAGCTGCAGTACAACTTGCTGGAGTGCCACAACTACAGCTGCAAGGGAAGGGTGTGGCCTGAGAACTTAAAAGGAAGGGAGAGGCCTGGGAGCTCATTCTGTTCCTGTCTCCCAGCTGAGCAGGAGCACAGGAGAGAGGCGCCAGCTGTTTTCGGGGCTGTGATAAGCGGGCAGGATCCCAGAGAGCGAGCAAACAGAGAGATCAAACAGGAGTTTGGCAGGGGAGGTCAAGGGGAGGTCCCTAAGAAATTTTCTAGAAAGGCAGAAACATAAAGGAAACAGAGAACTATGGAAGGAAAGGACTCTGCAGTGGTGGTGACCTGCAATGTGTGTGCAATGTTTGTTTTCCTGCCGGAGATCAACGTGGCCTACACGTGCAACAAGTGCAAGCTGGTCACGCTGTTGGAAGAAAAGGTCAGAGGACTGGAGCAGCAAGTGTCAACCCTCAGGAGTATAAGAGAAAGTGAAGAGTTCTTAGACAGAACGATGGATCTACAACAGCAAAGCGTAGTACAGGAGCCAGAAGGGCAACGGCAGGATGAGGCAGAGTCGGAGAATGCTGAGGCAAGGGAAAATAACGTAAGGGGAACTCCCTGGAAAAGGGTGACTGTTAGGAGCAGAAGAACTAGAAGACATTCTGCGCCTGTGGAAGCAGTGGAGCTATGGAACCGCTTCCAGGTACTTGAGGACGAGAGGGGAGGACAGCCTGCAGAGGATGAATTACCGGGCACCCCACGTGACAGTGAGCAAGAGGCTGAAGGTCTGTCAAGTGGAGGCAATCAAACCAAGGCCTACAGCAAGAGAAAGAGAAGAGTACTAGTAGTGGGAGACTCCCTCCTGCGGGGGATCGAAGCCAAAGTATGTCGTGAATATCCATGGACTCGCCAGGTGTGCTGTCTCCCTGGGGCACGGATTAAGGATGTGACAGAGCAGCTGCCGAGGCTCATACAGCCCACCGACACATACCCCTTTCTTCTCTTCCACGTGGGTACAAATGGTACTGCCAAGTGGAGTTACAAAGAAATCACAGCAGACTTTGAAGAGTTGGGAAGGGAACTCAAGAGCTTTGGGGCCCAGATAGTCTTTTCATCCATCCTTCCAGTACTTGGAAGAGGAATAGAAAGGGAAAGAAAACTACTCCGAGTGAGTGACTGACTACGAAGGTGGTGCCGACGTGAGAGATTTGGATTCTGGGACCACGGGCTACACTTCCTGGAAGATGGACTGCTGGCAAAGGATGGGTTGCACCTCACAAGGACTGGGAAGAATGTGTTTGGCCACAGCATGAGGAACTTAATCAAGAGGGCTTTAAACTGAATCCAACAGGGGAGGGAGACATAAACTCGGAGGTAACAATGGAAGAAGGCCTCTGTGCCACAACGAAGAGAACAGCTCCAGCGGTGCCCAATGATAGTCTACCACAAAATGTAGGAAAAAAATCGGACTATAAAGCACATAGTCTTCGATGTCTCTATACTAATGCCCAGAGTATGGGCAACAAACAGGACGAACTTGAACTCTTGATACATGAGGGCAAATACGACTTGATAGGGATAACTGAAACCTGGTGGGATGACTCCCATGGCTGGAATACAGCAATTGAAGGGTATAACTTGTTCAAAAGGAACAGAAGCAACAAAAAGGGAGGTGGAGTTGCGCTGTATGTTAAAGATACGTATCTCTGCACAGAGATACAGGAAGAGGAGCTTGGCAGCCCCATTGAGAGCATCTAGGTTAAAATAAAGGGGGCAAAGAATAAAACAAACATGGCGGTTGGAGTCTACTACCGACCACCCAATCAAGGAGAAGACGAGGATGAAACTTTTGAAAAGCAAATTGCCATTGTTTCAAGGAGGCATGATGTGGTAGTAATGGGGGGCTTCAATTTCCCTGATATCTGTTGGGAGACTTATTCAGCCAAACATGGCCCCTCCAAGAAATTCCTGAGTTGTGCTGCTGATAACTTCCTCCTGCAGAAAGTGGAGGAAGGAACTAGAGGATCGGCAATCCTTGACCTGATTCTAACCAACAGAGACGAGTTAGTGGATAAAGTGGCAGTTTTGGGAACTCTGGGGGAAAGTGACCATGTTATACTTGAGTTCTTGATTCTAAGGGGAGCAAAAGCTGAGTGTAGCCAAACACGTACCCTGGATTTTAGGAAAGCCAATTTTAACCAACTCAGAACAATGATAAGTAAGGTCCCATGGCAAGCAACTCTAATGAGAAAAGGAGCCCAGGATGGGTGGGAGTTTTTAAAAAAGGAATTTTTAAAGGAACAATTGCAAACAATTCCCACAAGGAAAAAAGGCAGAGGGCAACAGAAGAAGCCAATGTGGCTTCACAATAAACTCAAAGATGACCTGAAAACAAAAAATAACATGTATAGGAAGTGGAAGGAAGGACAGGCTACAAGGGAAGAGTACAGGCAGGTAGCATAGAACTGCAGGAGTAGTGTCAGGAAGGCTAAAGCTGAGAATGAGCTAAGGTTAGCGAGGGATGCTAAAAACAACAAGAAAGCTTTCTTCAGATACATGCATAGTAAAAGACAGAGGAAAGAAATGGTGGTTCAACTCAGGGATGGGGACTCGGACTTGAGGACTCAACTCGTGAGTCGGACTGAGTCCCCCCTCTGACTCGTGTCAGACTCGAGTCCCAATATTTTTGATGGGACTCGAGACTCGACTCGGGACTCGAGACCAAGGACTCGTGTTCCAAAATCGTGTTCCTCAAGTGCAACATGGATAGGTTTTAGGAAGTACAGCAAGTTTATTTTTTAAAATCATTTCCCTAAAATGCAACCTTTCAGACATTTTGGGTTTGGCTGCCTCTGCCTGCCTGTTTGGGGTTCCCAGCCTCCTCTGCCTGCCTGGTCTCTTCTTAACCAGTTCCACAGTTTGAATTGTCCAAGACAAAGGCCTCTGCCTGCCTGCTTTGGGGTTCCCTGCCTGGTTATTTTGGGTTTGTCTGCCTGGTCTGTTCTTGCCAAAATCAGTTGCAGAGTTTTGAAATAAAAAGGCACACTTGTGCCTAGAATTTATTTAAGCCACACATCTGAAGTAGCCTTATTTTGTTGGGGGAAAAGCCCCATTGATTTTAATAGGGACTCGTGGAGTCAGCTTTGGGAGTGACTCGTGACTCGTGAGTCACCATTTTGGACCAAGGACTCGGACTCAAGACTCGGGTCCAAAGACTCGTGACTCAACTCGTGACTGGAAACCAAGGACTCTTCAACATCCCTGGAACTACGCAATGAGGATGGCAAATTGATAACAGAAGACAAAGAAAAGGCAGAAGTGTTCAATTCATACTTCGGCTCGGTCTTCTCCCAAAAGAGGGTCTATGACCCCCCTGCACTTCAGTGCAGATTGAAGGGGCAGGATTGCAGCTTGAGATTGATAGGCAAATGGTCAAGGAGCACCTGATTACTCTGAACGAGTTTAAATCTCCAGGGCCTGACGAGTTGCATCCTAGAGTAATAAAGGAACTGGCAGAAGAACTCTCAGAACCACTGTCTATTATCTTTGAGAAATCATGGAGGACAGGTGATGTGCCAGATGACTGGAGGAGGGCAACTGTTGTTCCCATCTTCAAAAAGGGCAAGAAGGAGGAACCTGGGAACTATAGGCCAGTCAGTCTGACATCAATCCCTAGGAAAATTTTGGAGCAGATTATAAAAAAGTCAGTTTGCAAGCACCTTGAAAACAATGCAGTGATTACTAGAAGCCAACATGGATTTGTCAAGAACAAATCCTGCCAGTCTAATCTGATCTCATTTTTTGATCGGGTAACCTCCCTTGTGGACTGCGGGAATGCTGTGGACATCATATATCTGGACTTCACCAAAGCTTTCGACAAAGTGCCTCCTGATATCCTGATTAGCAAGCTAGCTAAAAGTGGGCTAGATGGAACAACTATCAGGTGGATCCACAATTGGCTACAGAATCGGACTCAAAGAGTGCTTATCAATGGTACCTTCTCAAACTGGGGAGAGGTAACGAGCGGGGTACCACAAGGCTCGGTCCTGGGCCCAGTGTTCTTCAGCATTTTTATTAATGACTTGGATGAGGAGGTACAGGGAATGGTTATCAAATTTGCAGATGACACAAAGTTGGGTGGAACAGCTAATACCCTGGAAGACAGAAACAAAATTCAAAGCGACCTCGATAGGCTGGAGCGCTGGGCCGAAAACAACAGAATGAAATTTAATAGGGATAAATGCCAAGTGCTGCACCTAGGGAAAGGAAACCAAATGCAGAGTTACAGAATGGGGGACACTTGGCTCAACAATACTACAAGTGAGAAAGATCTTGGAATTGTGGTGGATCACAAACTGAATATGAGCCAGCAATGCGATGTGGCTGCAAAGAAGGCACATGCTATTTTGGGCTGCATTAATAGAACTATAACTTCCAAATCGCGTGAAGTGATAATTCCCCTTTACTCAGCACTGGTTAGGCCTCATCTTGAGTACTGCGTCCAGTTCTGGGCACCACACTTTAAGAAAGATGTAGACAAACTGGAGAGGGTTCAGAGGCGGACAACAGGCATGATAAAGGGACTGGAAACAAGGCCCTATGAGGAGAGACTGAAAGAACTGGGCATGTTTAGCCTTCAGAAGAGGAGACTGAGGGGAGATATGATCGCACTCTTCCAGTACTTGAAGGGATGTCACACAGAGGAGGGCCAGGATCTCTTCTCGATCATCCCAGTTTGCAGGACATGGAATAATGGGCTCAAGTTACAGGAACCTAGATTCCACCTAAACATCAGGAAAAATTTCCTGACTGTCAGAGAATTAAGACAGTGGAATCAACTACCTAGGGAGGTGGTGGGCTCTCCCACTCTGGAGGCATTCAAGGTGCAGCTGGACAGCCATCTGTCAGGGATGCTTTGACCTGGATTCCTGCATTGAGCAGGGGGTTGGACTCGATGGCCTTGTAGGCCCCTTCCAACTCTACTTTTCTATGATTCTATGATTCTAATGGTTAGCCCCAACACAAGGCTGCTATCAAAAACAGCAACCCTGTGTCTCCTCCCCTAAAACATCAAGGGTTAAGATACTCTGCATGCTGTTGCCATGCTTCAAATTACCTGGCCCTTATTCTACTTCATTAGTTGTGAGAGCAGGAAAGCACTGGTGACATCATATCATCTCTTAATGATCTGTACACGCTCTGGGTCAGACACAGAAAAGAGACATGGGACTGCTGTTCTTAGTAGCCTTTGTTTCATTACAATAATCTCTGAGCATTGGATGGAACATTGTCTCTCATTCTGAATCCTGCTTCCATCATCATCTCCACTGGCTCAGCTTGTCTGAGTGTGGAAAGCTAAGCAGGGTCAGGCCTGGTTATTACTTGGATGGGAGACCCCTCCTCTAGTTGCCTGCATTGAGCAGGGGGTTGGACTCGATAGCCTTGTAGGCTCCTTCCAACTCTATGATCTATGAATCTATAAATTTGCTCTTTCCTACCTTTTGGGTCTCCGGAAAACTGTATGCATTGCTCTTCTTTCATTCAGATTACATTCTGACCCAGTTTGGATGTAATCGTTTATTGTTACATGCATTAGCCTTGGGCTTCTGTTGTCCCCTCTACTCCTCCCATGCAGCCACAAGGCGGTGATCTTTCAATTTCAGTTAACCACAGTTTAGCATTGCATTAGAACCCTCAATTGTGGCTGATCTTAACAAGCTAGCTTCATAACTTATTCCTTGTTTCAACTAACCATAGATAAAACAAACTGCGGTTTGTTTATTTTTGGAAATAACATTTAACTGTGTTTAGTCTAAAACAGAAATGAAAGGTGTAGTTCATTCCTGTAAAAATAAAGCATGGTTTATTGTTTTGGCCAAACAAAGCTGCTGAGTTAAAGTGTGCAAGAACCTTGTTTTTACTTCAATCCCCAATCTTTAACTGTCCCCATTGTCTGGATGTCGAGAATCTCCTACAATACCATTCTTAAAGATGGGCAACATGTACTGTAGTCTGCTGTACATTATTGGGGTGGGGACGAACTCCAAATTAAAGGCTTGCTGCATGGAAAGGCTCAATATAAAATAGCTTCTACATGGGAGCTGATGATGTACATCTTTGTATATCATTGAAGCAGACATGAGAAGCTGAACCTTTGCAAACCCATAATGCTTAAAATATATATTCTCTGACACTTTATACAAATTTTCTTCTACCAAAAGGCAATTTCTGCTAATAACTTTATATCCTTGCTCCTCTTAGATAAGTACCATGATTAGGGAAGATAAATTTTGGCGGCTGGCTCTTTCGATTAGTAACTCAAGGTTGCTTTTCCCCCACCCACCACTTTTTCTTTTCTTTTTTTTTGGAACTGTGGTCAGAAATGTCAAGGTTGGAAAGGAAATTTCAGCTTTTCTGTGGGGCCTTACATACATTGACCTTGGTGCACATTAATAATAATTCATTTTTGGCAACAGTTGCAAACTAAACAAATACAGTCAAGGAAAGGTCTAATGGCAGAGAAACAGCAGGTGCAACACCACATTCTTGCTGACTCAATGTTTATCCTTGTATAACTGCAGGGGTTTACTTACTGCCTGTCTCTTTTGTGGATGAGCCTAACTATGCTGTGAAATAATACCAGAGCACTCATAGTAGCTGCATCATTTGTAGGGTATGGTAGAGGCTTCACACATTCCAAGTCTATTTTCCTTTCCATCTTTCTGGATGGATCCTGCTCACGCTACATATAAACTCAGCTTGTCATCTTGGTAACGCACAAAGAAAGCATTTTCATTTCTTAACTTGCCACTTCTTAATTTCAAAAATAAAACAGCAATAATGTTATAGCAAAACTACAGCAGATTTTCTTGGGGCAGTGCCAAAAATGTATTCCAAATCTTAAAGGAGTTAAAATCCAAATTTTGTGGGAAACACATTTTATTGTGGTTTACTTGCGTTGGTGTACTGACTAGATTATTTTGATGCTCCAAAGCATGAAATAATTTAGGAAATGCTGTACAAAATACCACACTAGTAAATGGTTTGAGAGAGAGCGCATTTGTATAATCTACATTCCAGGAGTAGACTTTAAAACCTGGGTCAGGGGCCAATGTACAATATAGATAACTTCTGAAAATAGGCTTGATTCTGCTGAAGATTTAAAAAACTGATTGTAGAGACCCCCTACCTTTTGCAAAAAAAAGTCACGGGGTTATACTAACTGCCCATGGACACACACACACCCCCAAACAGCAGCAGAACAGTGTCTCCTTGCCAGGGCTGGCTGAAGGAAAACTAGCAGCCTGCCACTTGCTTCCTTCTGCCTAGCATGAATTCTTTGGTGGCCTGTTTAATTTGGGGGCTAGGTTGGCAGGGGTTGTAGGAAAAGGTGAGAGCTGGAGGTAGCAGGGAGAAAACAGTGGAATGAAGAGGCAAGGAGATTGTTCAGCTGAAGCAAACTTCCAGAGTGATCGCTTGAGCTTCAGTTGAGCCTCTGGGGAAGCATTGGGTGGGTTCACACGACACAGCAAGCTATCGTTGTAAGTTACCATGATTGGTGGTAACTTACAGTGATGGTTCTGGCAGACAATCATTGTTTCTGGTCATTATCATGCTTTTGTTCCCATCCAGTCCTCCCTACACTCCAGACATGCATCCCAGGGGCCATCACTCCCTCTGTATGTAGGCAGCCTGTTCGTTATTGGTCTGCTGAGTGCTCCCCTCTCCCTCCCCCTGCAGGAATCTTTAACCCTTTCTCTACCTCCCTGTAGCTGATCAATATCCCTTTTGTTGTCTGTTCCCATTGAAAAAAAATGATTCCTGTGTATGTTGCCCCATGCTTTTCCACCTGTCACTTTTCCTGCTTTCACCTGGCTGTTTCCATCACCACAGAGAAGCATCCCCCCACCCACCCACCCACACCCCATTCCTGGCGTCTCTAGTATGAACTGATGCTTGACTTTCTCCTAACCCAGCCACCACTCCCAACCTCGCCACCCATCACAAACACCTTTTATGCTCCCCCTTCTCCCTCCTGCCTTTGTTCCCACCTGGTCTACCATACAGGTGATGATTATTAACATGTTATACACCCTCTCCCACACTGCCTGGTGCCCCTTGTCCAAGCAGCGGCTTTTGATCCTTACCCCCCTCTCTGCGCTGCCTGACACCAAAGCCACTCTCGCTCTCCCTTCTCCCTGCCACTTTCGCTCCCATATTGGCTAGGAGACAGGAGAAGGTTATTTATATCGCTTCTCGGCCTTTTGGCTAAGATCAAGTGTGTGTTATTTATACCTTCCCCCCCTCCATGCCTAGCTCTGCTTAGCACTGCACCTTGTTTACTTCTTCCCACCCCTCGCATCCATGCATGGCAGAGAACCTGCTATCTCTAGCAGTTCTCCCATCTATCCTGTCTTCCACCTGTGTTACAAGTCTGAACTAGATCTTTTCCACACCTTCCCTACCCCAAAGCTTTTCTTGCTGCTGCAGCCAGAGTTTAGCCTTGACTTCATTTTTCCAGCCCTCTGCTTACTACCCAACTACTACTACTCCCCCCACCACATACTTGTAAAGTTCTCCAATTGTAATCTACTCTTCTTCTATTAAAAGCATACTTTATTTTGAAAGAAAAATACAGTTTTTGGTATTCTGATTGTAAAAGTAAAAAGTATCCTACAATTAAAAGTGAAGCAAGCAGCAACGTGTGTGTTGCTGGGCAGACATCAGAAATTGAGATCGGATGACTTGAGTGGCTGCTTGTTTTGCTCCTCTTGTCATGTGACTCTGTAGGATTCTTGAACCAGCAACGATGAAACAGCTCTCTCTGGTTCAGACAACACAACAAACAATCGTAAGAACAAACCCTTGAACAAACTGTTGTTTCTTATTGTTTCTGAGGACAAAAGAGACCATTGTGACTCACAACAACCCGGGTTCGGATGACACAACAAGCAACAGCTGTCTGTTATCATTGTTTGCTTGTCGTGTCGTCCGAACCCAGCCATTGTCTTGTAACACACATTCTCTTGGCCCCATTGTTTTGGGTGGAGATAAAGACCAGGTCTTCAGCAGTGATGCAGGTTTTCCAGAAAACTTTCTGCTGCCCAAAATCAATGGAAGTCTGATTTTAGCATGTTTGCAAGTGGGACTCACAAAAAAAATGTTAGTGTGAATCCTGTTCAGGGTTCTGTTCCATACTCTCTTCCAGGGAACTCTGTTCCACCAGCAGCCTGGTTTTTTGTTTCCTGCACCACCAGCAACAGTCAGCATTCCATGTCCACTGAGCGTGTTCGGTCTCCATTGGACTGTTCTTGGGGTTTTTTCCCCCGTTTTATATTTTTTCCTAAATATTTTGTGTACTTCTGCAAAACTTCTATTTCCCTCTTGTGCATGGGTGATGTCATTTTGCCTATATAAGGAATTGCACTTGGCTTTGAAATTTGGAAACAGGGAATTCTTTGACTTACTTTTAAAGTTTTGTTTACTAAATGCATATCATGTTAATTTTATATGATGTATAAATATCTGAACTTTTTTTTCTAATAGCAAAAAGTGGTTGGATTAGGTTATTTGATTTGGAAGGGGGTTCAACAAAGTGCACTTAGTGTTTAAATATATTCAAACAAATGCAAAGCTTTACTTGGAAATTCTTGGAATACTTGTAAATATTTTAAGACATGACAATTCAATAGCATACACTTCTTTACATTATTCAGACTTTAATAGCATAAATCCTATGCATGTTTACTGAGCAATATGCCCCATTGAGCTGTGTTGTTGTTGCTGTTAACAGTTACAAAGCACCTAAATTTTTGCAAGCACTGTTCAGTCCCTGCCCTCAGGCTCACAACCTAATAGATATGATACAAAAGAAACAGGGAATTGGAAGAGGAAAGCAAGTATTGGAGCAGCAGCTCCTTCTCTGGCCAGTGGATGGGACCAGGATGGTCTCAGTTACAGTAAGTGTTCTGTCTGGCAGGAAGGAGCAAAGCAAGCTTCCTGCTGCTGCTGCTGCTTCTCTGGCTGATGGAAAGGGCCAGGTTGGTCTCCCCCTTGCCATGATGTTCTTCCTGGAAGGCAGAGGGTGCAGCCTCCCAGTGACCCCTGGACTCCGGTTGATGGCTGATGCCAGAATATGCAGACTTTAAGCTCTCCAGTTCCAGGGCTGCATTCCTTTGTCTAGTAAGTCAGCATGAGATGGCAAGATGTTTTGTTCTGTTTATCTGCTTAAACAATTGACTATAGGTTTAAGCAAGGGTTAAGTGAAACAATTTAGGGTTTAAGTGAAACAACTCACTTATTATCATGAACGAGCTTTGTCCTGATGCACACAGCCCATTCCCTCACACTCTGCTCCTACTTACTAGTGTAACTGCTAAGCAAACCAGAAATGGTTTATTTGGCATGATGTCCAGGCCAGGGAACCTGACTTGTTGCTCCCTTCAGAGCCAGAATCGCAAACCAGGGTTTATTCTGATTTAAGATTCCTGGCTTGTTTTGGAGGAACAAGCCAGGTTCAGACAACACAATAAGCAACCTACTTCTGGTTTGTTTAGCTATCACACTAGAGGGGAGGAGCAAATGAGCTGCATGTACCATCACACAGCTTGTTCACGATAAGCTGGAATTCAGGCTTATCATTCCTTGCAAAGTGGCCAGTATATAAACTGCAGGTCACAGCCTGCCTGTTTCTACTTTCTTGCAACAAGGCCATGAAATCAAATTGCATTAAACTTTACAGCCTTGCAGTTTGCCTACTAGTCTGTTGCAAATAACAGGTCACCCAGGCAACCATCTTTGTGGGAAATTTCATTTCATTTATTTCGTTTGTATACCGCCCCACAGCTGAAGCTCTCTGGGCGGTTCACAACAATTTATACATAAAAACAACAATAAAACATACAATATACCGTAGTTAAAAAGATTAAAAAACCAAATTTAAAAGCACAGTTTAAAATAACAATTCAAAAGTTAATAAAACTAAGCCTACAGGTGACAACCCACCCACCCCCAGTGCTATATATGCACATGTCTTCCTTCTCTCTGCTTTCAGACAGAGTCCTTTAGTGTGTGGTTCTTGTGCAGCCAGGTAAATACAAGGGGTTTTTTTCCAGGATGCAGGGGAGAGTTCAGACAGTTGTGGTGGCAGCAGACATGGAGGGTCAGGAATGAGTCAGGACAGCCACCTTTGGAATACCTATTTGAAAGGCTAAGCTCAGTACAAATTCATAATTTCTACTCGGCATGACAAACTTAATGCTCATATGGCCTGAGGCTCTTCAGCAGAAGCTAAACATCACTACTCTGTATGTCCTGCTTTTAGAGATGATTAAGAAATAGGCTACTTTAGTAGCTGAATTGTCCTGCTGGAGCCATAAACTGAAGTTTGTATTTATAGCTTGTGCTGATTTAATATGATAACTATTTTAAATCCAATAACACTTGCTTCTGGCAGCTTTACTAGTTCTAAGATATATTGGTAAATCAAATAATGTTATCCTATTTGTGCTATTTTCATTTTAAATTGGATTACCCTATTTTGTCCTCTAAATGATGCTATGTCAAGTAGCATGTTTGTCTCTTAGAGGACTTTTCTTAGTTTGTTTCAAAGATTAATATGATGTAAGATGTATGTGAATAAGAGAAATAAAAACATATGGTATTTGCCTTTGCAGGATAACTAGTATAAACTTGTTAAACTTTTGTGAATTGTACCACCTGATAATGCATTTTCCCAGTTCCCCACTGCTTGACTGCAAGCCATTTAATTTAGTATGGAAAAAGAAATAGCATCACTGTTTAACTTAGTGATACACTAACTTACACTTGGATATGCAGATCGATCCAATGCAAGTTTACTTGGAAGTCAGTGGGAGTTACCCCTTATAAGTGTATTTAGGATTGCAGCTTTAAGCAGGTTAGGATAATAAAATCACAGGTTCTCATAACATCCATAATAAACTGCATCTGGTTTTACTGGAATGGCAGCACTTAATTTATTTGCTCAGTGTGCACTAATCTCAATTCTTGTCTTCTGTTCTCATTTAATAATTTATAGTTGCCAAACTTATTAGAGCATACAGCTTTCCTGCAGACAAGTGTTGGACTTGCTTACCAATTAAAATGGAGCACTTGTGGGTTCATCCATTTTTTTATTTATCCAACTTAAGTGTAACCTTTGTTTAACATTTAAAACTTTCTTAACATAGGATGTGTCCTTCACTTTCGCATTCAGTACCCAGTGGGTGGAGAGAAAGCAGTATGTTTGTGTAGGGAGTCTCTGGAATAGTCCCAATATCTGTGGCTTTTATTATTGGTTGAACAGAAAGGTCGTTTATGCTGTTTACCGTGGCTTTGCTTCAAGACATTTGTATAATTTTTACAATTGCCAGTTGGGGAGCAATCTTAAGTAGCTGGTGCTTCCACAAATGCAATGTTCACATTTTCTAGACTTCTTCACAGTCTGTGGAGAAGATTGGAAGTCCATTTTAATTTTGTTTATTGTTTGTTGTATATGTGTATATGTGTGTCTCTGTTTTATGACATTTTAAAGACTTGTTAATGTGCCTACATTGTCAGCAAGGTATTTAATAACTTTTTGTATGAATAGTCAAGATTGAGCATCAGTAGGACACTTAAGTAGTTAATGGATAATTAGTATACCTTTATAAGTATATAGAAATGTAATAAATAAAATAAAAACAAATAAATTGACCCTTGTGTTACTGAGGGATCTCTTAGAGGACAAATAGCAAGAGCAAGGATGAATGATGTGATTCAGAAATAGAATGCCGCACCTTCTTTTATTTTGCTTATACAACTAGCCTTCCTGTCATGGTGGGATACAATATCATGACAGTATTTACATACAAAATAACACATTACAGCCAGGACACTGGAGAGTAGATGCAAAATGCAAATCTGATTTGATGACTTGAGTAGTACAGAGTGTGAACAAATGTAGTGCACTCATAGTTGGAGGGGGCTGTGAGTAGGGGTATGGTTTAGGTAATATAGGAGCAAAAGATGCTGTAAATAGGATATGAAAGGATCCCAAATATTGTTTTATGCAGGGATTACCCCTTTTTAGTCAGGAAATTCTATTTTAATTGGAAGCTTTCTACAAAATGAAGCATTTGATTATCTATAACAGGTTGATTTGCAGGCTTATTGATGAGAAATTAAGTTTCACAAATGTGTGCAACTATAGCAAAGTGAGTGTGATACAAGAAATTATGAAATGCACCAGATCTCCAATACCGCTTAATAGAGCACTAGCTAGTGTTCTATAAAGCAAGCAAAATAGTCCAATCTCTTTATTTTAATTTTCTTAATACCTGTAACTCAGTTGTAGTTAATGTTCTAGAGATTGAGAAGCATGGAAGTTGCTAGAACTTTTGTCTACTTAGTCAATATTTCTAGATAGAGCAGTAAGAACTCTCATCAGTCATTAACTTACTGGCTCTTTTCAGGTAACATTCAAGGAGCAACAATTGTCGATGCTTTGGATACACTATATATCATGGAAATGAAAGATGAATTCAAAGAAGCCAAAGAATGGGTGGAGAAAAATCTAGATTTCAATGTGGTGAGTATTAGTCTTTCCTGCTGTTTGCATAAAGGCAATATACTTCTAGGCATGTAACTGGTGACTGTCTTTTTCTCTCTATATATATAAGATTGATCATTAAGGTTTAAACCCTTAACTAGATAACACAGAGGACTTCTTTCATGACATTTTTGACTGAGTACCTATTTAGAATACCAAATGCTTTTCAGGTATTGAAACAAATATAAGTGATTGTGAGGAGGTGTGTATTATTTTGAACAGTTTTTTAAAAAACTGTTGGGAAACTGTGCTTTTACTATCAATTATGTAGAAATGTATTTTAAGGGCCTTCAAAATTATCTCTCTCCCAAGAGCTGCAGTACAGAAATGCCATATTTCAGCTTCAGGGTTTTTTTTTTCCGGGGGGGAGGGGGGAATGTTCTGGAGAAAGGCTGTGAATGTAAAGCTAGGATGTGAACAATATTTTCTTGTTGTTAGACCAAGGCAGCCACTAATGGCTCTTTATTGTTAAAGTTTCAGTCTATTCTTGTAAAAGTCATAAAGAAGTTTTTCTACCTCAGTCTTTTTCAGCATGTATCAATTAAAATTGCAGGAAATCCCTTTGATGCAGAATTACAACTGGCATCACCTCTCTTCTTTTATCTGTTTCCTCCATAATGTTTTGTGGAAAGAAATTGTTTTGCCAAGGTATTGTTTGTCATATCACTGGAGAATTAGAATTTATAGTCACCTGATTGTTGTCCAGAAATATTTATATGCTTAAGAGTGCAATCCTATACATGTCTACTCAAAAGTTCCACTGGATTCAATGGGATTTACTCCTAAGTAAGTGTGCATAGAATTTCAATCCAATTCTAGTGTTGTTTTTTTCCTACGGGCAGAACCATCCTATGTAGCTGCCTGTAATCCTCTGAACATGGAGGATTACAGTCATCCAATTGAGTGCAGGAGGAGTGCGGTGGATAGGATTGCAGCCATGCTTCCCTCACCCTAAAAAAACATCTAGATGGCCGATTTTGGCCGAATACATGTTTTACCTCTCCTCATGAAGAGGAGAGGCTCAGGCACCGCCTGGATTCCTCAAAGCCAGCAGTGACTCAGTCCTCCCCTCCCCACCCCCGGGAACCTAGCTGGAGCGGAAAGAACCGTGCCAGCTGTGAGGTGGGGGGGCAGGCGCTCTGCTCTCGGACTCCCCACTGCGACCTCGGAAGGAATTTCTGAGGTCACAGAGGGGACTCTGCATTATCCTGTGGCCTCCCCAGGCAAGGTTGGACGGCCATAGGATTGCACCCCTAAAGTGATAATGTATAGAAGGAATACATAAGCAACTATTGTACTTTTAAAAAAAATAATCTTTCCAGACAAATGGAAAGGAATACAAATGGAAAATCTTTCCAGAGAAATCTTTCCAGACAAATGGAAGGAAAAAAACAAATCAGAACATATTGCAGAATGCAATCAAATTAATACATATTTAGTGGGTTGCTACATTGTAAACAAAGAGTAACTAGTTATTAAACATGAGCCAGAAGAGAGCTAAAAATGGAGAGTAAAGGAGGAAAAGGGAATCTCCCAAGGATCTATATTAAAACTAGCTGAAGACAGAGATGATCAGTGAGGCAGCAAAGCTTGCAGAATTGCCTGTTTGGGATAGGGAAATCCCAAGTAGACTATGAAAAGCTCTGAAAGCAATATCACAGAAGATCCAATTCAACATATGCACAAAGTGATGCACACATTCCTAAATTCATATATGTAGTGATATGCTCTAAATTGGCTTACTCCCAGAAAAAAGACCTGGAGTGAAAAAGACAAATTCAGTATTGTAAATAAGGAAAGGGATTCTAAATAGCAAGTGTCATAGTGCTATGTTAATAAATCTATGTTTCAGTGCAGTTCTTGTTGGCCTGTTTCAAAAAGAGAGGACTGAGCCTGAAGTACATATATGGACAGCATATAATACAGACAACACTCCACCAGCTAACTTGTCAAGCCTACATTTTTAAAAAAGAAAGTGGCCTTCGTTGTCTTAGCTAACAGACAAGCTCTATTTTTGTTCTACAGGTAGATAGAGCAAACTTCATAGCTGAAATTGGAAACAATTCAAAAACACTGATAAAATATTGGATCTCTATCCATTTTTGCCACATTGTGGGAGGTCACTTTCTCTGAAGCTATTTTCCCAGGGTACTATAATAACTACCGTTAAATATCTGGTTAATTATGATTCTTCACCTCTGACTTACTAAGGATACACAGGGAGGCCTATTGCCTTCATGCCCTATTTGTAAGCTTCCCATAGCATCTGGCTGGCCACTGTTGGAAACAGAATGCTATTCTAGATTATCTGATCCAGCAGCATTCTTCCTGAAGTTTACTGGGAATAGACACCCCTTCTGGTGCACTTAAAGTATTGCAGCTTTTAGTGCAGGCTTGTTTATACAGTCACATCCTGAGAGAGAAATTAATTCACTTCAGCTTGAGAGTTTTATTTTATTTTACTCAGAGTTTAATCTAAATGGAAGTCAAGAGGAGATAACAAGCTCCTTGGATAATTGGGGACTTTTTCCATTCCTGTGATATAAACTTCAGGATACATTCAAGAATAGCCATGCTGAGGTACATTAGCTAGAAGGTAGGATGGATTTAGACAACCAGCAGCCATGTGCTAGCTACTTAAAAATGTCCTTCTTTGCATCAGGATCCTAATGAGGAAATGCTCAGCTGTAGCCTCCAACATGTATTTAAGACTAGCATTATTGTCCCTCTGCTTCCCTGATTTCTCAGTAGCTGTGGCAGGGTGCCAATCCTGGCCTTTAATTGTGTGGCTGAAGGCTACACTACCTTTACAGTTACCATATGGTAAGCTTTAAGCAGCAGTCCCATGTTTTCAGTCATCTAAATTGGCCCTCTGTGTATTTAATCAGTACTATTGCCATTACATTTGGAGGGCTCAGCTCAAAATTAGTCAAGGATACCATCTTCAGAGAGTGAACAAGGGTTTAGGGCTCAGGCCCAGTGCTTTTTTTCTGGAGAAAAGGGTACCGGAACTCTTGGATTACATTTCCTCGGGAGTAGATGGCGATTAAATTGTAATGCAATTAATAGAAGAAAAGGTGCTGGAACTCAGTTCCGGTGAGTTCCACCAGAAAAAAAGCCCTGCTCAGGCCCATTAAATTATCTGATTTAAAACAAAACAACATGAAGCTAATAAAACATTTCCCTGAGTAATGAATCAAGCAGTTGTTGAAATAGCTGCATAGAAATGTTCTCGGATTTGCTTGAGAAGCAGAGGTTGGCAACTGTCACATTATTTTCATTAAACGTGTGTTATTCTAAAATGTTATCCTTTTGTGATGCACTTTGGAACAGTGATAACTGCATCAGAAACAGCTGCAAAAAACCATGCCACTAAGGCCTGTGTGCTGATAATCACTTAATTTTCAGTTCCATATTCTGTGTTGTTTGTCTGCTGTTAGAGGTTCTGTGACCTCTTTCATGTATGTTTCCAGTCTTGCAAGATGTATGTGAACATGGTGATGTTTACTAGAGTTGCATAGATGTTTTTCCCTCCATTCAGGGCTTAAATAAAAATACACACTTAGATGAGCATTGGTTCAAAACCTGTTTCCAGTTCACAAAAAAGCCAAAGGTTGCTCTGGGGAGACCACATAAAGCAAACCTAGGAAATGGCAAAGTGAGAGAATATGATGAATGCTCACCAAAAACAGTGTCTAATGAGCAGCCAGAATCCAAGGATGCTTTAAAAAAAAAAAAAAAAAGGCAGAGAGAAGCCTTTTTGGCGCGGAGATATCCCAAATACATTGCCATGGGGGAAATATTATGTTCCTTCCATTACTAGTGCCCATCACCATACACAGGTGACTATGGACGGACACAAGCTTGACTGGTGAGCAGATGCCACTAGTGGCAACAGTCAGTGCTGGGTTGGCTGGAGGTGAGAATCCAGATCCCGGCAACTACAAAAATGCTTGCTCTTTAGCTTTACCAATCCATGAGTGAGTGTCATAAGACTCTGCAGGTTTCACTGCAGCCTGCTGATTCATGATCTGCTGTCCCTCCAACTTTCCCGCAAAAGCTGTTACAATCTTTCTCTTTCCTGTCCTTAATGCTATATTTGATACAGAAATTGGTAGTTCAGAATGAAAATAAGTTGTGGTCTTCATACCACAATTAGTCTTAAAATCCATGACCCTGGGGTGGTTTGTTTTAGCTTTTGACTTTACAGGGCATATAGATTGACAATTGTGTTGTCAGACAATGTTTACATGTTACATAGGCTAGATCCTTATAGCTTGCTCAAACTTGCTAGGCTGGAGAGAGAATATTTTAAGTGTCTTTTTTCAAAAAGACTTTGACTTCTGAGACTTAATTCATTGTCTGGTTGTAAGGAAATCTGATATAGTATTCAATAGATTCCTCATTCTCTTCCCCACCCACCTCCACTCCCTTGTCTGATGCAGACTGGCTTCCTGGAAGTAAGGTAAAGCCTCTTCAGCTGCTCTTTAAATCTCTCTCATCCACATGCTTTCCCAGGGTGATGCTAGCTTGCCATAATGAGCTTAAGGATAACTATCCTATTAAAGATAGAGCTTTCAAATCTACACTGAATACAATCTCTTCCTTCATTTGTTTCACATGCCTCAGTGGGTTGTATAATGTACTCTGCAAGAGCTGTGGTTTGTACAATTGTTAGCCTCAGCAAATCTGCTAGAAGGTTTATGTGAGGTTGAAATCTAAAATGATAGAAACCTCAGATGGTTTGATAGTTGAGTAATTCAATACTCATTTACCTTTTTTAAGCTTTAGCTGTATATAAAATATTTGCCTTGGCACAAAAAGTTTGGTTGCTTCAATAGCCAGTAATGTAAGGACCAACCTACATGTTATTGTTAAGCATGATTTTTTTAAAAAGCTTGTTTCATCTTGCTACTTCTCTTTTGAAAGAAAAGCATTTCTGCAGGGTCCCAGTCAGAAGCACAGGGTGCAGCTGCCAGTTCCCCACCAAAATTCCCCCCTGCAGCTGCTATTCCATGAAAGGCACTGACTGGGTTCACACAGCATGCTAAGGTTCAGTAGGTTAAGTGGCAGAGGGACTTAGTGCATTGTCTGCAGGTTGGTTTATATGCCAACCTGGTGTGGCTTATAAACCACCCTGCTAAGCCATGGCTTGTTGCAAGGTTAAGAAAACCCTAGTAGGCTTACCATGTCAGCTGAACCCAGACAACACACTAACCCTCTTACAAGCCAAAAGGCACAGAGCCCATGGCAAGAGCGGCAAGCAAGGGCTGCCACTCTGGCTGGTGACAGCCAGCCAAGTGACACTTGGCGCAGCTGTCATCGGCTTCCCTGCGCGCTCCTGCCCATGTCCTGCATTGGCAGGAGTGCACGGGGAAGCCACCGGGGTCAACCGCATGCCACCCGCTCAATCCTGGTTCGGGGCTTGGGGGGCCGGCACACAGCGGGGGAGCCAGCCTTGGGGAAGCAAGCCTGAGCGCCTGGATCCCACTTGCTGCCACCGCTGCCACACAGCTGCTCCTTCCTGAGCCCCACTTGGAGCTTGGGGAAGAGGAGACGGATGGCGGGGTTTTCTGCACACCCCTTCCCAAGCAGGAAGAGGGTGCACGGCAGACCCCGCCACCACCGCGCTTCCTAGCAAGGGCAGGTTTAACCCACCCTTGCTAGGAAGCACCGCTGAGGCTCTGGTAGGGGTTTGCCCAATGCTGTCTTTCCAAGCCTCCATCGAGGCTTGGAAAGACAGCGCAGGGCAAACCCCCGTCACAGCCAGCACCATACTTCCTAGCAAGGGTGGATTAAACCCGCCCTTTCTAGGAAGCGTGGTGGCAGGGGCTGTGATGGGGGTTTGCCCCGCGGGTTCTCATTCCCCCCTGCCCTCATTCCCCTTCCTCCCGGGCACCACTGTGAATAGGGCTGCTTGCGACTGCTTCTCCGGCGGCAATTTAAAATGCTCTCCTCTGCTGGGATTACTCCTAGGTAAGCCCAGCAGAAGGGATGGTTCGTGGCACTCCCAGGGGGATGGTTCGTGGCACTCCCAGGGCGAATCAGGTCCCTCTCCCATCCTGACTAGCAAAAGATGCTAGTCTGGTTGGGAGATGGACCTGATTCTCCCTGGTAGCACCACGCACAGCAAGAGGATCCGATGACATCTGCCAAAAGTGCCAATTGGGCACTTTTTGGCAGCTGTCATCCCTGCTCCACTGCTCTCAGTGGTCCTGCTCGGTGTCCCCTGGGATACCGGCAGAAAGACTGTGCGGGGAAGAGTGGAGAGGCAGTGCCTCCAGACCCCCGGTGTGCCCTATCATTAGTTGGGCACAGTCAGGGAGGGCCTGGGGCAACTTTAAGTGCACAGAGGCTACAGAGCCTCTGTGGGATGAAAGCATCATGTGAACCCACCCACAGTTTCCTGTAAACAAGGGGGGTTGGGGTGAGAAATGGGTGCAGAGCCCCAATTCAGATCAGGAACACATTCTGGCTCTGAGCCCACACAGCTGCTTTTCTTTCAAGATGTTGTCCACTTAAGCATGCTTTTTTTAAAAATGTGAATAATGTAACAAATCATAGATACTCATTTATTTATTACATTTCTGTACCACCGAATAGCTAAAGCTCTTTACATACCTCATTAAATGGTATCAAGCCATGTAGCTAGTTGCAATTTAGAGAAATGGGAATGTTGAATCCAGTACCAGGTCTCTTCCCTGGGAAGTCATAGCAGAAACAATTTTTCAAAATGTTAATTTTGGATTGTACATTATCACATACAGAGCTTCTAGCAATAATCCTACCATTGGATTAAAAAACAAACAGAGAGCATTAATCATGACCCTGAAAGTTTCAAATTATTTGATTGATAGATTGCTCCTTTAAATGAGAGATTCCCCTCATTTAGATGCCCAAAGAGGCATATTTCTTAAATGTATTGTTATGTTCTTAAAATTTGGTTTTTGATTGGTGAAAAGCCAGAGGGGTGTGTGTGTTAAATCTAGTTAGTTGATATCCCTGCTATTGCGAAGCTTTCTTATACTTCTGTTTTTGAATATAAACATTTTAATATTGCATTTTGAAGCTTGAAGCTGGTGTGCAACTGAGCAAAATTTACTGTATAAAACCTTGGATGGCTTAGCATCCTAGAGAAAAGGAAGAGTTCAGGGTGACCAGCTCATTTTCTTTGATACAATCCAAGGTTGTAACAATAATTGCAAGTAATCAGACACATAGTATCTTCTTTAACTTAAGCTTCTGAAAGATATATCAGAAGTACTAAAAGCTATTGGATACCATTGTTGACATTTTGTTAATCTTTCAATGTTGAAAATTAACTTGAAATTTAAAATATTCCTAGAATGCAGAAGTCTCCGTTTTCGAAGTGAATATCCGTTTTGTTGGTGGGCTACTTTCAGCATACTATCTTTCTGGAGAAGAGGTAAGACTAAATAGAAACTATGTACTACAGAGTTATGGGTTAAAGTCCAAAGTTCTGAAAGGGTGATTGAAATTGGCCAAAAGAGTCCCCTGCCCCTGTTGTAAAAGACTCTCAATCTATGGGCATTCCATAGACAATTAATAGCTGATACTATGTTGCTTTGATTAGAGTAGGAATTTGAGGAAGATTGAACATTTAACAATTTTGGGAGGTCCCACACATGTATATAGAGCAACCTTCCCGAAACTGGTGGCCTCCAAAAGTTTTGAACCACCTCCCCCATCATCCCTGACCATTGTCTATGTTGACTAGGGATGGTGGGAGCTGTACATCTGGAGAGCCACAATTTGCCTTCCCCTGAGGGTTTGGAAGAAAACATTTAAATGTTCTTTGTCCCCGTTTGTTCCTTTCTAGACAAGATGACCTTTCCAGATGAAGTGTCATCCTTTGAACCAGGGTGCTCAGGAGGGGACACACAAAATGGCAGTGGAATAGTGCCCTCTGGGAACATTAGTTTAGCTTTGCAAATAAGTCCACAGAAATTGTAAAATGTTTACTAACCTGCCTGTCAGTACATGTCTTTGTGTCATTTGTGGTCTGAAAAGAGAACAAACTCTGGGCCGGTTCGTACGACCCAGGCGGCAAGCGGGGGCCGCACCACGGGGCTGTCTGTAGGGTCCAGCAGGGCGCCACAGACGACCTGCACCCCGCGTGCATGAAGGCGCGTGAGTGACAGCAGAGCCCCGCGTGTGCTGGATGGGAGATTTAAAATCCTGTCTGTGCATAGAGGCCCATTATTCCACACACAGATCTTCCAGATCTCACCCCCCTCTGCGCAGCGTGCAGCGTGTCGGTTTGAAGCTGCCAGCCAGCTTGCCTGTAATCCGACTCCAGCTTCTAGCTTCCCCGGTTTGCAGACTAATCCAAGTAGCGAGTAGCAAGGAAACACTCTGTAACACCACAGGTCTATTTCTACCTGTTTATTCACTTAGCAAGTAAAGTTCTACAGAGTATACATTTCCTAGTTACAGTCCATGTGCAGAGTACAATGCATAGCAAGCATTAATTCCAGTGGAGTAGGTTGAGCTTCACTCCACTTCAGCAAAGATGTTACATTGTTGCAAAGTCCAGCAAGCAATAGCCAGAAGAGAGAAAGAATAGAGAAAGCAGTCCTGCTCTTCTCTAAAATGGCTTCAGACAGAAAAACAAGTTAGCACGTCATCAGAACATACAAACCATGTGACTAGCTCATAATGATCCCAGGATCTAGCTTTTCCATGAGAAAGAACACAGGAAAGTAGAAAGACACAACACACTTGTTTACCGCCATTCTGTTCCTCTTCATGTGTAAACACTGTGCTACAGCTGGTCAATGTGATTCATATCACAACATCCCCCCACAAGCTGTAGTACATCTTGTTTATACTTACTCAATGAGGCCTAGTGCCGTCATTAGTTTCCTGTGTCTTACTGCAGGCAATGGTTTTGTGAAAAGATCTGCCACCATTTCCCCTGTTGCACAGTATTTGAGTATTACCCATCCTTTCTGCACACAGTCCTTTACATGAGAGTAACGAACATCAATGTGCTTGGTTCTTGGCTTACATTTTTCATTTTGTGCCATGCTTATGCAAGCTTGGTGGTCCTCACAAATTGTAACAGCCTTGCCTACTGGTAATTGCAGATCAGTAAACAGTTGCTTGAACCATTCAATCTCATTGCATGCTTGAGATAAACTGATGGATTCAGATTCTGCGCTAGATACAGCCACACAAGATTGTTTACGTGTGTACCAGTCAATTAGACTGTTGTCATACATTATCATAGTCCCACTTGTAGACTTTCTATCTGTAGCAGACCCCCAATCAGCATCAGTGTACACACAAAAAACTCCCTCTGTGTGTGATGACAATTTCAGTTTGCAATTCATGGAACCTTTTAAATACCTTAACACACGTTTCACAGCTAGCCAACCATACATAGAAGGATTTTGGGTTTTCCTGCTAAGTATGTTTACAGCATTGCTGATGTCTGGCCTACTCACATTTGCCAAATATAGCAGGCTTCCAATAGCACTCTGATATTTTTCAATATCTTCAAATTCAGTGTTATCTGTGTGTTTCTGATATTCAAGAGTCATTGGAGTGGTAACTGGGTTACAATTCTCCAATCCATGAATTTCCAGCAATTTCTGAATTTTTCCACTTTGTTCAACCATGAAAGAACCTTCCTCATCTTGAGATAATTGCATTCCAAGATAGTGTTGTACCAAACCTAGATCTTTCAGTTCAAAGTGTGCTTGCAATTCTTGTGCAATTTTGTCTTTTTGACTTACTGATTGTGTCACCACCAGCAATATATCATCAACAAAGACCAACAAATACACCCAGTTTCCCTGTTCTGTGTGATTTGTATACAGACAGTGATCAGCCTTGCTTTGTTTGAATCCCAAACTAATCAAAACTCTGTCCAGTTTTTGGTTCCAGCATCGAGCTGCTTGTTTTAACCCATATATGGACTTGTGCAGACGACATACAAGACTGGGATTTTCTACAAAACCTTTTGGTTGCACCATGTAGATTTCCTCTTGTAAATCACCATATAGGAAAGCTGTTTTTACATCAAAATGAAATGCCATCATTTTTCTTTGTGCTGTCAATTTCAACAACAATCTGACAGTTGCATACCTTGTTGTTGGTGCAAACACGGAATCAAAATCTACCCCATGTTTTTGTGCAAACCCTCTTGCCACGAGTCTTGCCCTGTACCTTTCCACCTCCCCCTGGTGATTTGTTTTCACCTTGTACACCCATTTACAGGTGATGGCCTTGCGCCCTACAGGCAAAGATACCAGACTCCATGTTTTGTTATCATGCATTGCATTGATTTCATCCTGCATGGCTTCAAACCCAATCATTCTTCACTTCTGGTTCCATGCTTTGGATTTCTTCAAAATTTTGAGGTTCTAAAGCTATTTTGAGAGCTTTATGTACAACAGTTTGCCCACTTTGGAATTCATCCTGATATCTAACAGGTGTTTTACGTTCTCGGGTTGAACGCCTTAGAGATTGTTCACCTCCCTCCTGTTCCCCAGATATCTGCCCAGTGGCCTGTTCTGTTTCAGAAACTTCCTGCTGTGTTTCAGTCATTGCATTCATTGGCAATTCCACCAGCTGTTTCTGTCCATGTGTTTGCTCATGAAAAATCACATCCCTGCTCAGAATTACCTTGTTGTGTTGTGGTGACCACAACCTGTAACCTTTTGTTTGTGCATCATATCCCAGCAGAAAACATTCAAAGCTTCTTGGAGACAGTTTGTTCTGTTTTGAGCCTGTATATGAACAAAACATTTGCACCCAAAAATTCGCACGTGTGCTATCTTTGGTTTCCTCCCATGAAACATTTCATATGGAGTTTTCACAGTTGTGGTGTTGGGTAATCTGTTCAGCAGATAATTGGCATTTGACAGTGCATCCCCCCAAAAACGGTTTCCCACCTGTGAGTCAGCTAATTGAGCCCTCATCATTTCCTGGAGTGTTCTGTTGTGACTTTCAGCTACACCAGTTGAGTTTTGGGCCATGACTTTGTGCCCAATGCCCTCACTTTCCAAGAATTTCTTGAATTTTGTACTCATGTATTCTCCCCCACCATCTGTGAGCAATTCACCTATTGGGTATTGTTTGTATCTGTTACCAGCCCATTTCACAAATGATTCAAATCTCTCTCAAGAGATTTGTGCTGCAGAAGATAAACAAATCCAAATCTAGAAAAGTCATCAATCAGAGTCATGTAGTACCTATTTCCCCCATAGCTTTCTTCAAATGGCCCAGCAACATCAGAGTGTACCCGCTCAAATATTCTTGTGCTCACTCTATCACTGTGTTTCTGAATGTTAGTTCTGTGTGACTTTGCCTTACTACATACTTCACATTCCACATAATTAGAACAAGGTTTCATTTTCATACCCTCACACAGACCCGGCATCTTCTCGATGCTCCTGTAGTTGGCATGTCCAAAACGTTTGTGGAAAATCTGTAAACAATTATCATGGGGTTTACAATTTGCATACTTTGCACTCTCATCATGTGTTACAAATGGATTTATAACATACAGAGAATTCTGCAAATCACCTTTTGCACAGACTATCCCTTCACGTTAAATCACACATTTGCTGTCTGAAAAACACATTTCAAAACCATTTTGAGCTAATTGAGAAATACTTATCAGGTTTGTGCCTAGTTCCTGAACAAGCAGTGCCCTCTGCTGACCCAAAGTAGCAAAGTCAATTGTTCCTGTTGCTGAAACTTGTATCCGTTTCCCATCAGCTAATTCCACATGCTGACTTGTACATCCATCTTCTTCCAGAGATTGAAATATGTCTCTGGAGTTAGTCATGTGGTGTGAGGCCCCAGAATCAAGAACCCAAACATTATTATTAGAAACTCCCACCCTAGCAATCAAACTTTTGCCCATTTTAATTGCCTCCTCAGGTGCATTTGTAGTTTCCTGTTTGTTTCATTTCTTTTTCTGTTTGACCTTACAGTCTTTTTTCAGATGATTTGTAGATCCACAAGAAAAACATTTTTTCACTTTTAAAGCTGTAGCTCCCAGCTTGTTGCTACTCCCAGCTTGGCTGTGCCCTGCGTCAGCCGAGCTGTCTGCTGATTTACGTCCAGCATTGTTTTTCTTCCCTTGCCGCTTCTCCCACTCAGAGAGAAGTTTGCCTGACACATATTCCATTGTCAGGTTCTGATCTGGTTGCCCTTCCATCAATGTAACAGTTGTATCATATGATGAGTCCAGACTAGATAACAGAATGGAAACTTGATGTAAGGGATCAATTGTCATCCCTTGTGCTCTCAATCTGTTAAACAAGTCCCGGACAGTACTCAAATGCTCTGGCATAGACCCACCTGGTTGCAAGCTCAATTTGTACAGCTTACGTGCAAGCAGAATTCTACTTCCCGCCGTTTGCATCTGATACATGTCTCTCAAGGTATCCCAGATCTGTTTTGCAGTGTTTTCAAACTGGATAAATGGCACTTGTGAACTTTCAACAGATAAACACAAAATTGCCTTGGCTTTATCGTCTCGTTCCTTCCATTCATTATAAGCTTGATCCCCCACTGCAACTGCATCCTGTGTTACAACATTCCAGAGTCCCGCATGGGTCAAATAATGCTGCATTTGGAAATTCCACAACACATAGTTCGAGCCAGACAGTTTTTCTACTATCTGTGGGTTCAGAGATGGTGCCGCCGCCATTTCTGTGACCGGGGGATTTTCTGCCTCCTCCCCTCCAGAAACTTCGGCTTCGCTTTCTGAGCTTTCGGCCTTGAACAGAGCCTGCAAGCGTTCAGCGAACACCTCCCACTCTTCCCCCTCCTTACCGGACGAAGGCCCAGGAGATTTTTCTTCTTCTTTGATGTTTTTCTTCTCTGCCATTAATCATCGCAATCCCGGATTCGAAGTTGTTGACATAGCTGTTGGAAAACAGGTCCTGCTGCTGGTGCTGGCGTTGACATTCAGCCTGTACCGAACTGGTTCCGTTCGGTTCTGGGCCCGAATTCTGGGCCCATAACCTTGAAGGCGCGTGAGTGACAGCAGAGCCCTGCGTGTGCTGGATGGGAGATTTAAAATCCTGTCTGTGCATAGAGGCCCATTATTCCACACACAGATCTTCCAGATCTCACCCACCTCTGCGCAGCGTGCAGCGTGTCAGTTTGAAGCTGCCAGCCAGCTTGCCTGTAATCCGACTCCAGCTTCTAGCTTCCCCGGTTTGCAGACTAATCCAAGTAGCAAGTAGCAAGGAAACACTCTGTAACACCACAGGTCTATTTCTACCTGTTTATTCACTTAGCAAGTAAAGTTCTACAGAGTATACATTTCCTAGTTACAGTCCATGTGCAGAGTACAATGCATAGCAAGCATTAATTCCAGTGGAGTAGGTTGAGCTTCACTCCACTTCAGCAAAGACATTACATTGTTGCAAAGTCCAGCAAGCAATAGCCAGAAGAGAGAAAGAATAGAGAAAGCAGTCCTGCTCTTCTCTAAAATGGCTTCAGACAGAAAAACAAGTTAGCACGTCATCAGAACATACAAACCATGTGACTAGCTCATAATGATCCCAGGATCTAGCTTTCCCATGAGAAAGAACACGGGAAAGCAGAAAGACACAACACACTTGTTTACCGCCATTCTGTTCCTCTCCATGTGTAAACACTGTGCTACATCTGGTAAATGTGATTCATATCACAACAGTGCATGGGCGGACCCCGGTGGAGCCGGCAGTCCCCGCACTGCAGTGTGGGCCTCCCGGCGCTAGGGGGCGGATCGGGATGCCCAGAGGGGCCGTTTGGCCCTGCAGGCTGGAGCGGCCGCGGCTCCGGCCCGCTCTGGGCTGCCGCCTCTGTGCGGCCACGGAAGGCCTCCGTGGGACGGCCGCCCGCTGTTTGCACGGCAGGGTGGCCACACGCGGTAGGGGCTTACCCCTCTACTGCCCATGGTCACTTTGCGCGGCTGTCCCGCGGGGGTGCCCCCGGCCGGCGTTCGCACAACACGGGAACTGCGGGAGGCTTCTGCTCCCCGCGGTTTCTGTGTCATGTGAACCAGCCCTCTCTGTTAAACTCTGCTTCCACAGATAGAATTAACAAGCTCCCTGCTATTAGTGAAGAATGATAACCTTTGTCATCTTGTAATTATGCAAAAGTTTATGTTAACTCTGCAGAATACATAGATTCATGAGGACAAGAGATGACAATTTAGAAACTAGTTGTAGTCTAAATTGGTCAAAACAGTTAATAAACAGTGAATAATACTGGAAATCTGGGAAAGTATACTGAGACCTGCTCAATTTATTGTCATTAAGCTCCATTCAGCTCTGACCACAATCAGAACTGGAAGAATTTTCCTAAAGAAATTGCAATCTTGAAATAAAATATGTCTTGCACCTTGAATATTTACTAAAAACTGTAAAATTATTTGAAGACAAAGACCTAGTTCGCACAACACAATAAACCATGGTGGGTTGTCACTGTGGATTTTTATTTATTTATTTATTATATTTATACCCCGCCTTTTTTCCTGCAAGGAACCCAAGGCGGCTTAGTACATTATCCTCATCCTCCTCTCCATTTTATCCTCACAACAACCCTGTGAGGTAGGTTAGGCTGAGAGGCAGTGACTGGCCCAAAGTCACCCAGTGAGTTTCTTGGCCGAGCGGGGACTAGAACCCGGATCTCCCGAGTCCTAGTCCAACACCCTAACCACTACACCACACTGGCTCTCTGGATTGTTTCAGGATAGCTTGTCGTGACATCCAAACCTGGAGTGTTTTTTTCATCGTGGGTTGTTTTCCACCCTGAGAACCCATGGCTTGTTGGGTTGTTCAGGGTGGCTTGTTTTCAGGGTGGCTTGTCATGACGTCTGATCCTGGCAGGGCAACTTCATTATGGGTGGTCAGGAACAGCTAGTGAGCTGCCTGGCAAGAGCAGCAAAAATTCCTGCCACTCTTCACAATCTTGCTAGTGCCACCACCCTCCTCCCTCATCCCTTGCCAGTGCCCTCTATCCAGTGCTCCTAAAAATTGAGAAGAAATGACACCAGAGAGTATCCCAAACATATTCTCAACCTTTTAAAAAATTAATTTTTTCGGTCTTGAGCAAGTGCACACATTCGAAAGTCCGCTGCTGTGAAATTTGTATAATTTCCCCCTCTGCTTTACTGCTCTGCCGTGAAATTTGCATATCATTACCAATCCCATTCACTTCTCTGCACTTGCAACTGGAGGCTATGTATTCTGGGGGCAAAGCCCCACCTCCCAATTTCCCTGGCATTTACCTATTAATGAGATTAGAGTGTGTTCTGAATGCTTGATTCCTTCTGTGTGTCTGTCTGCCTTGGTGCCTTCTGCACTCAGTGCTGCTTAGCTGAGCACCATAGAACAAGGGGAAAGTTCTGAGCATGCTCAATGGGCGGGCACACATGCTTAATGGTTAGAACGTTCTCCTGCAGTGAGTTTATTGAGACTGAATGGCAGTGAGGGGAGACTGAACAGCAGTGAGGGAGTTTGATTGAGCCGGCAAAGCACAGACTGGGAGCTCCGTGGAGGCGTGGCTTGGCCGCTCGCTCTGCGGGCGCCTCGCACTGCCGCGCTGGCTCCCAGGCAGGGAGCCCTGTGGAGGCAGGCGCGTAGCTGCTCGTCCTTTTGTGAAGGCTCCAGGGCAGGGAGCCCCGTTGTGGCTGCTCTGCCGGCGTCTCCCACTGCTGCGCCTCCCCTTCCTGCCCCCTCCCTCCGCGGGAAAGGAGGCTTGGATTTTCGCACGCGTGTGGGTGCGAAGCCTGCAGCCTCTCCTGCCTTGCAAGGGGGGCGGTGAGTTTGAGAGCACATTAGGGCCCACAGATGGGAGTGGGAGGAAAGTGCGGGGTGTATGTGAAGAGTAGCAGAGCCCGGGAGAGGATGCCACAAAAGGCAGGGAGGCACCTGCTGCTCTTTGAGTTTTTGTGTCTCACTTCCTTCTAAGGCGCAAGGTCCCAACAGCGCCTTCCCGGGACAGCATCAAAGCCTACTGTATAAAGGCTGGAGGCAGGAGCGAGCAGGAGTGGCCCCTTGATCAATCAATAAATTAAAGCCAATGTGGCATAGTGGTGAGAGTGTTGGACTGGCATTCGGGAGATCCGGGTTCTAGTCCCCGCTTGGACATGAAGCTCACTGGGTGACTTTGGGCCAGTCACTGACTCTCAGCCTTACCTACCTCACAGGGTTGTTATGAGGATAAAATGGAGAGGAGGAGGACGATTGTCTAAGCTGCCTTGGGTTCCTTGCAGGAAAAAAAAGTCTCCCGGTCTCAGTCGGAGTGCCTCACTCATTCTCAACATCTGTACTGCAACAATGACCCCAGTGAGGAAGAAACAAAAGGTTGAAAACGAAGGCGGTAAGAAGAAGGAGATGATTACGGTGGAACTTAAAAAGGAAATCATTGAGAAGCATGCCCGAGGTATGCGAGTGGTCGACATCACAAGATTTTATAACAGGGCTACGTCAACAATTTGCACAATTTTAAAGAAGAAAGAAGAAAGAAGGGGGCTAGATGCAGCAAAAGGAGTCACGAGAATATCAAAGCAGCGGCCACGTGTTCTGGAAAATGTAGAAAAGTTGCTTCTCATCTGGATAAATGAGAAGCAACTAGCAGGTGACACTGTGTCCGAGAACATAATCTGCGAGAAGGCAAAGGTATTGCATGTCAACAGAAAACGACTAAGACTTCAAGGCGAGCAGGGGATGGTTTGAGAACTTTAAGAGGAGAAGTGGCATCCATAGTGTTGAGGCAAGGAGAGGCTGCGAGTTCGGACACTAAGGCAGCTGAGGCATTCACTGCCGAGTTCCAGCAGCTCATGGTTTCTGAGGGTTACCTGCCGCAGCAAGTTTTTAACTGCAATGAGACGGGTCTTTTTTGGAAAAAGATGCCAAGGAGGACCTACATCACAGCAGAAGAGAAAGCGTTGCTCGGTCACAAGCCCATGAAAGACCGTCTCACCCTCTTGTTTTGTGCTAATGCAAGCGGGGATTTCAAAATCAAGCCCCTGCTCGTGTATCATTCCGAGAATCCATGAGCCTTCAAGAAATGCAAGGTGCAGAAGGGCCAATTAAACGTTATGTGGAGGTCCAACAGCAAGGCTTGGGTCACTCGCATCTTGTTCGTTGAGTGGATCAATGAGGTATTCGCTCCTTCAGTGAAGGAAATACCTTTTAGAAAACGATCTGCCACTCAAAGTCTTGCTGATTATGGATAATGCTCCTGCTCATCCTCCAGGCCTTGAGGACGACTTACTGGAGGAATTCGAGTTCATTAAGGTCAAGTTCCTTCCTCCCAACACCACTCCACTAATCCAGCCCATGGATCAGCAGGTCATTGCCAACTTTAAAAAGCTTTACACCAAAGCACTATTTCAGCTATGTTTCGAGGTGACCAAAGGAACAAACCTTACCCTCTGAGAGTTTTGGAAAGATCATTTCCACATTGTGAACTGCCTCAAGATCATCGATAAAGCCTGGGAAGGGGTCACCCAGAGAACCCTCAATTCTGCTTGGAGAAACCTGTGGCCCAATTGTGTTCTTGGACATGACTCTGAGGGGTTTGATCAGGAACAGGAGCAGCCACTTGTCGATGAAATTGTGTCCTTGGGGAAGACCATGGGACTGGAGGTGAATGAGGACGACATTCAAGAGCTGGTGGAGGAACATGGCCAGGAGCTGACCACCAACGAACTGATGGATCTGCATCACGAGCAACAGCAAGAGGTTATGGAGGAGATCTCATCTGAAGAGGAGGCTAAAAAGGCGGAGGAATCCCTCACTTCAAATGAGATTAGGGAGATGTGTAAGATGTGGGAAACAGTGCAAAATTTTGTAGAAAAGCACCACCAAAATAAGGCTGTAGCAGTGCGGATGATAAATCTGTTTAACGATAATGCAATGTCACATTTCCACCAAATCCTCAAAAGGAGGCAAAAGCAAGTGTCATTGGATAGGTTCCTTGTTACAGTTGCAAAAAAAAAAAAAAAAAGGAGATTCCAGTGAGCCAACAGATAGCGGTGATCCCGTTAGTGATCACCGTCCTACACAATAATCCCCCGATCCATCCTCCTCTCCTCTCTCTCGTCTCCCTAACACCAGCCACGATTCCTTTCAAAGCTAAAGTGTAGGTTTGTTTTATTTCTAGTTTATATGTTCTGTATTTTGTATTACAATAATCATTCTTATATGATTAAATGGTTGTGGAACGAATCGTCTGAGTTTCCATTATTTCTTATGGGGAAATTTGCTTTGATATAAGAGTGTTTTGGCTTACAAGCACGGTTCCGGAACGAATTATGCTCTCAAACCAAGGTATTACTGTAATCTGACTTGACCTACCGGTAAATATAATTTGGCTTTAAAAATATATCTTCTAGTTGTCTCTCCCTGATAAAATAAATTACTTTAACCACCTGCCAGAGAGAAGAATAGGAAAGTGACATTCCAATTAACGTTTAACACTTGCATACTGAACTGGATTGTTCCTTAAAAGGTACAGCAGTTCAGAACATTTTATTTCAACCTTAATTACTTATTTTACCAGCTTATTCAAAACTGAAGAAAATACAACTTTTGTTATACTGAACTCTTGTTATCTTTTGTTCAGTTGTAATAAAAGTGTATTTACTGTGTCATGAATTGGCCTTCTATTAGCTGATGGGCAAGGACAGTATTTCTGTTTCCAGGTCCCTTTTCAGAATGTTCAGCTTTCATTTTAAAACAAGTAAGCCTCGAACTCTCTTGATTATGGAGCATGTGGGAAGTGTGCAGGCAGTATGCTACCTCCTTGCTCCCTTTGAAGGAAATATTTTTCTAGTGTCCAGCCAATGACTGTAAAGCCAATGTTTGCCCTGTCAGCTGAAATTAGGCAAGCTGTGGTTAAAGAATGAGAGAAATGGTGCCCAGAAGGGAAAGAAGGAGCACGTGAGCCTGCGGTACATTCCAAAACCTACATACCATGGTTTGGCAGTTTACTGATATGACTTCTGTACAGAGCTCAATTCATAACTCCCGGTTGAATTAGAAACTTAGTTTTCCTTGTTTCCTGTATCTCATGACTCTTGCTTATCTTAATTTTGCAGATATTTCGAAAAAAAGCAGTGGAACTAGGAGAGAAGTTGCTTCCAGCCTTTAACACTCCCACAGGAATTCCTTGGGCATTGTTAAATATCAAAAGGTAAAAAAATTAGCAGTTGTGAAAGAAATAGTTTGTTTGTCCTTTACATATTGAGCTGGATAATCAGGCAAACTTTCCTGTATTGTCTCACCTTTTAGGTTCCTGGGTTCTCTGAATCAATATCAGTGTGTCTCCTTTTCCTGCTGAGAACTAATGTTCTGCCAGCTCTCAGCAGGATGATAGTTCAGTCTTTTTAAAGTCTGCTCTGAATATCTACAACAGAGGTGGGTGACCTGTGGCTCTCCAGATGCTTTGGCCTACAACTCCCATCAGCTCTAGCCAACATTGCCAATGGTGAGAAACAATGGGAGTTGTAGGCCAAAGCATCTGGATGGCCACTACTTGCCGACCCCTGATCTACAAGGATGTAGTTAGACAAGTCAAGAATATTCTAGGTTGAATGTTAATCTTCCTGAAATTCATTTTATGCAAACACAGAGCAAATATTTACTTAACTCTCTGCTGATACAAGTCTTGAGTTAATTCTTGTGGAGAAAAAGCGTCAGAGTTTCCTGCACCACACACACACACACACACACACACACACACACCTCCTCACGTGTAAACAAGTATAATCCCAGCTGGGTGCTGGGAACATCATGCAAAATGTACATAGTTCCTCTGATGGCCCCTGACACCTCAGAGGCCCCCATGTCTTTGATGTCTCTGTGCCCAAGTATTCACATGCAGATGCGGCCCAAGCACTCTAGTCATACTCCAGGAGCCACCTCTCCCCTGCCTGGCCAGATGAAGTTCATCCTGATTGGCCGAAGACAGCTGGGCTACTGAAAGGAGGGGTGGGGGGAAGAATCTATACTGCGGCTGGGGCTTTTGAGTTTCGTTGTGGTCTGCACGTGAAGAAGAGCGGCGTAGGGCTTTTGCTGAGGCAGCCCTGAAGAGGACCAGCCCCCAGGTAAAGAGAGTGCCTGCGTAGTTATGTAGTAAGGGAACTAGCTTTGTTATTTTGTAGCTCTACTGTGTATACCAAAGTGTCTCCCCACCTTTTCTCCTTCCCTCATTTCCCACCTTCTGTTGTAATCTGTTTACCTTAAATAAACTTTCCTGGTTTTACCCCACATGCGTGTGTGTGGTTCCTCTGTGGTTCAGTGCTAAATCCAGTGTACAGACCCAGGGCAAGGCCCTGAGAGAATCGGGTCAAGACAGCAGAGCTAAGGATGGCAGTTTTGCACCTTTGATCTCTAGTCTTGAGTAAAGGACCTGTTGGCAGTCCTTCACAATTCTATATAGTAATATTGAACTCATTCTCTGTGTGGATCTTTATGTAGTAAAACAGCACTGTTCGTGCACAAGAGAGGCAACAGCAGGCTTGAGGAAACCCCAAGGTTTGCAGAATTACAAAAAACCTTTTGAAGAAAAAGGCTTGTACAACCCCAGTGCAGCTCAATGAAGCTAAGCATGTTCAATGAGCACCACCTGCTGACTGAGTGTTTGGGAGAGGGGGATGGAACAGAAGGAAAACAGGGAAGGAGGAGGAAATTGAATATCATGGAAAGAGGCATGGCTGGCTGGGAATCCTGAACAGCAGCACTCCACACTGCAACATTTTGTGCAGGTCCCACGTATGTTTGATCTGTTTTCAGGTTTCTCTGCAACCCAAAAGGGTATTCAGACAAACCACTGAATATCTGTATCAGAACCCTTAATCCATATTGACAGGCTAGATGATAACTAAAAAATTCAGTTACATTAAATAGCCCTTAAAAGATTTAAATTCTTTCCCAGCTAACTGATGCTCTGTGAAAGCAGTTACAGTCTCTGACAAGATGACTATTCAGTTAGGCTTGGACCCTTGTTCTGAACATCAGAGAAGGGTGTACAGTTTCTTACTCTTGATAGTGCAACTGCTTAAATGCATTATTAACTACTAAATAGCTCCCATGTGGAGCCAGTTTTGAGATGAAAATAATTACAATGACTTGAATCTAAGGCACTGGACACACAAGGTATATAGGAGGAACATCAAGGCTGGCAATGAACGTTGAACAAGAAGGGGCAGTTACTGCTTTGGATCCAGACTTAGTCATGCTTAGAAATCAAAGGGAATTAGGTCAGTAATACTAACTTGTTCTATTGATTTCAATGGGTCTACTCTAAGCATGACCAATGCTGGATCCAACCAAGTAACTACCCTTTCTTGTCCAACATTCATTACCAGTCTTGATGTTCCTCCTATATACCTAGTGTGCCCAGTGCCTTTTTAATGCATTTCTAGTCTTCCTAATGTTAAAGGAACCTTTAGTGAGTAGGAAAAATATAAGCAAAAGCTGCAGTCTTATATAGGATGATCATCAAACCTGAGAATGTAGGTGGCAAATTGTGTGTTTGAAGACAAGGCATGACATAACTGCCACCTAGCCAGACATCTGTTACAGTAAATTAAGATATTTCTATCACAGGAACCTGCCTAACAAAGTAAAAGTCAAGTAGTTGTCTTCTGCAGAATTGCTATCATGTATTTGATAGAATTCAAAACACACCACTGTGTTAAGATTAATCTAGTGGAGAGGATTGTATATAATGGAAGAATTAGTTCTTCTTCATGGTCTCTGTGCATCACACACATGGGCTCTGCGCCTATGTGGAGCCTCTTTCCGGAAACATCTCTAGCTAGCTGAGGAATTTAGGTGGGAACCCCTCCCCCACCATCTCACTGAGCATGCTCCTACCGGGTTCCCGCCTATTCCCTCAGTTCCTCTTCGACCGCCATTGTGGCTGGACCTCTCTGAGGGACTTCTCTCTCTCCTTGTGAGAGCATTTTTTTGAGCTGAGGTGTTCTTTGCAGTGTTCTATTCTAGCTTTTTCTCTGTCTGTCATTTTTTCTGTCTATCTGTTAAGTTTGCCAGGTTGCCAGTAACTAGACAAATGTTTCACTATTCTACTATAAAATGTTACTGCAATATGGAGAATACAGTGGCAGGCATTATTAGGCTGCCTGGAGGTGCTCTCTTATAAATTTCAGAAAGACTTGAAAATGATGCATTGTAATTAGCCTTTATCATGGATCATGCAAAGATCAGTTGAAGAACCATAATGCTGTGGGGGGGGGGGGAGTGCATTAATTATATAATTATATTATTCTTTGAAACTGTTTTAGCATACAGGATACATTAGAGCAAATCCTGAGAGATAAAAGCACTCGCTTAAAAGTGCAATGTAGATCCCCTTCCTTGAACTCTGCTAATCTTTCCTTACCTATGCTGTCTGATGCTAAGCTTTTAATGTACAATAGGAGTGCCAGCCCTCCCTGTACTAATTCATCCAATTGGCCGGTCAACCTACCAAAGTCACTTACTCACCTCTTTCCCTTCATATTTTTCAGTGAGGTGCTGCCTTCTCCCACTACCTCTTGCTTTATTTTATTTAACCCCCTCCCCCAAAATGGGTTAAAACTTGGGGTTGTTTCCTCCCACTACAACGATCTAGAATTCCAGGTTCACACAATGATGGCTCAAAACGTTTGGTTTTTAAATCCAATTATCTAGACTTTGAAGCATTTACTAAATTATGCAATAGGCCATACTCCATCTATCAGCTAATTTGTAAATATATGCTAGAAGTACTGCCTGGTCAAGAACAGCTCTTCTTCTTCCTTCTCCTTGCATCCTGAATTGGCTAAATACACTTATTTCAAGCCTCTCTTGTTCCTGCCAATAAAAACCATATGATTATTTTCCCATTTAAGGCACATATGCAGAAGCAACCCTCTTGAAAACTTTGGAACAGGCAGTGTTACCTCTCAATCTAGAGCTGAGATCATGCTTTAAAATCTTGCCAGTTTGTACCTGAAAGAAATGCCAAGTGACTGACTACTTCTGGGGTGGGGGGAGGTCAAGCTGTAAATGCTGATCTCCTAGTTTGCCTTTTGATACTTGATTTAGCTACTGATTGAAGTTGGAATAGTTCTATATGTCAGCTACAGGTGTCATGAGAAGATTTCTGCCAATAGAATCAGGGTGCAGCACAGCCAGCCTTGAGCAGGCTGCCTACCCTAAACCTACACACACACACACACACACACACACACACACACACACACGGTGGGCCAGGCAGGCAGTGGCTCTGACAGTGCAGTGGCTCTTTGGACACCTAGCCTCACCTTTCTTTTTCTGGGTTTCTTCCAAAGGCAAAAGGAGCTGCGCCGATTGTGTCTTTATGTATTGTGGGGGTTGAACTAAAATTCCCATAATCTCTGGCCATTGGCATTTTATGCCAGGTATGATGGGAGTTAAATTTCCCAGGATGAAGGAAATGCCACAGTGTCAAGACTGCTGGCTGTGTCTCCTATTATTTTTTGAAAGGGAAGGAGGGAGAGGCTAGGTGGGCTTCTTCTGTCCAACGAGCTGCCACACTGCTGGAACTGCTGCTACCTGCCTGACCCCCAAGATTTTATGCCTGGGGGTGGAGGAATGGGCTGGTAGGTGATGAAGGAAAGTTTATGATTGACGCTGCCTGAGGCCTCAGATATATTTTCAAAGTGAGCAGCAGCTCTAATCTCACCACCCTAAAATGTATTGGAGCCAGCATCATAGGTCAAACATCTGAACTTCATGTACAGAGTAGCCATAGAAGTAAGCTTGTCCCATGCAGTAGCAGTAGTCATTTGCCCCCTGGGTAACGGTCATGTCTTCTGAATATCAGTTTTCAATATATCAAAATGCCAATTACATTAAACAGTATCTGCTTATTAGCCAGGCAAAAGTGAGGCCTTCATTTTAAAGCTCCAGTATCTGATAATTCTGTTTGTAACACATTACCTTCCTTGACTCAGATATTTGAATATGAAAATTGGTACACATGTTCAGAGCACTATCCTATTTCAGGTTTGAACACCAGTTTAACACCTTGCATGGAGTGGGAGGATAGTGTGTTACAGCATATTTTCCATCTGAAGCAGGGCCTCTCAAACATTTGCTTTGCTAGTCTTAATTTTGAGATCGTATGGTGTATTCATATGGTGTATTCATATAACCCCCTTGACTATGGTCAGTGAATTACCATTTAAAGTCTGGTGGCTTCGTAGTATAGTATTTTGGTTCTGATATTGAGTCATCCCATTTTACCCAATTATACAAGCTGCTACTGTAGGAAATTTTGATCTTACACTGTTCTATCTTTCAGATAGTCTAATTTATTATCATCACATGGATGATAGAACAGTTGATTCATAGATTCATGGCTTTCTGATTTAGTGTTCTGCTTGCTTTTCTTAAGGGACCTGATTTAAGACTTGCTCTCACTGGTGCATATTATCTTTCAGTCTTCTTGTGTTTTATTTCCTCCTCCTGTGTTTAAAATCTGGAAGAAATGATTAATTAAACTCTTAGTGCATAAAGCAATAGGAAACATGTATTGTTTACTTTTATTCATCAGTGCTACACAAGTCTCCTGAATGCTGGTAAAATGTATGCATGAGGTTTACAAAAGTTGGCATACACTGCCTAATGAGAAACGAAACTATAAACATTACTTAAATAGGTGTATTCATGCTTAAAATGCACTGGGACTTGGATTTTACAGTAATTAAATTGCCTTTGTGTACCCATTTCTTGAATGCTTGTTGTGACTTGAAATGGAATGGCAATTGTGCTAACTTTGAAAAGCATTGACTAATCATATTTTTAAAGGGCATGTTGTTTGACTGTACCACTCTACTTATATTATGTGTTTGCTCATTTGATGCATCACTTGTATACATAATGCATTTGTTAGCCAATATGAACAGTAAGCCAAGGATGTAAAAATCTATACCCAATCCTCTGTACATCTGAGGTTATTGATAGGCTTCTTACCATAGTGTCAACTCAGTCAGCTAGTAAAAGGTGAACTAGTTTAACAGGAGGTTAGCTGAGAGAGTGGAGGAATGTGTTGTAACGTTAGGTGGATGTATGGGAAAAGGCCATGATTTGCCTCTTCTGCGCACACACACGTGCGCGCGCGCGCGCACACACACACACACACACACACACTTCTTCATTCATACATAGAGCTTGAAATCTTCTCCTATATCTACCAATAACTTCTATACAAGATTTTCACTTGGATTTACATCTTCTAGTTAATGGCTGCTTAAAGGAGTGTAGATGTAACTGTAAGTGGTAGTCAAACTTTGTAATGCAGCAAAAGGCATGCTTTCAGTGTAGGCACCATATCAACTTCTCCAAAGCACACATGGAAAGTGATAAGAGAGAGCACAGAACAGTGAGAACTATAGTACATTTTACACATTGGTCACGTTCACACGACACGACAACCCACCCTGTAAATAAACTACACAGTGTGGTTGTTCATGGAACAACCCATTGTGCGCCTGACAGATGATCAGGCTCACCGTGGGTTGTCCCCCACCCTCCTTCCCCCTCAGTCCTCCCATGGGTATCCCAGGGGACACCCCGGCAGGACTCGTCTTATCTCCTCTCTCCAATGCGACCCCTTTTGCAGTCGCTGTGGCTTGTTTTCCCTTTTACCCCTTTTTGGGCGGGGGGATTGCTTTTTGCAATCGCCAAAGTGGCAGCCAGTGACAGCCCCTTCAAAGTGCCTAAGCAGCACATTGGAGCAGCTGGTTCGCCACCGTTTTTTGTTTGGTTTTTGTGCCCAAGATTTGCACAAATGTTTTTGTTATTTTTATTATTAGTTTTTGGTCAGTAGTTTGGAGACTATCCCAAATGCACAGCCTTGACTCATCAGTGCCCTAGATGATGTCTCCTGTGAGAGTACAGGAGAGTACATGGACATTGGCAAAGCAAGGCTACAGCTAGATCCAAACTAGAGGATCTTGCCAGGAAGGGGATGATATACACACCACCCCCTTTCACCAGCAAAGATCACCTCACAGCTTTGCTTCTCACTTGACAGCTCGCCATTTTGACAGCTGTCAAATGAGAAGCAAAGCAACAAATTAACCTGATGGTATCTTTGCTTTGTCAATGTCCATGGATGGTGCCTCCTGTACTTTGACAGGAGATACCATTCAGGGCATTGACAAGTCAAGGTTGCACATTTGTGATAGTTGGAGTTGTGCACTTGCGCAACTCCAAACTACCAACCAATTTTTTTAAAAAATAATAATAACGATAACATTTGTGCAAATCTCAGGTGCAGGTTTTTATGTTTCTGTTGTTGTTTTTTTAAAGGGTGGTGAACCAGTGACAGCTGCTCCAATGTATTGCTTGGGCACTTTGAAGGGGCTGTCACTTCAGAGATCACAAAAAGCAATCTCCAAAAAAAAAAAAGGATAAAAGGGAAAGCAAGCCACAAAAGAGGTCGTGGTTGGCACAGAGGAGACTGAGCCAGTGACAGTTGCTCCAAAGTGCAGCTTGGGCTTTTGGTGGAGCGGCTGTCACTGGCAGTGCCCAGGCAAGAGCAGCAAGGGAGTTTTGTTGCTCTTGCCAAGCAGCTTGCTCACCACTTTCCTGTACCCACAGTGGGATCGGTCACCTGGGTTCAGATATCAGACATCCCATTATGGGTACAACTACCCCTACTGCAAGCCATGGGTTGTCAAGGTCGCTTGTTGCCCACAAACAGGCCTCCCTGTGAAAAGTGGTCCAGGTTCAGATAACACACCAACGCACCGTGGCTAGTTACCCATGATGGGTTGCCGTGTCATGCAAACCCAGTCATTGTGTGCAAATACCAACCTATAAAGGGTGCCCTCCTCCCTTTTAAACTGGGCTCATGTCTTTCTAAATGAAAATACCTATGTTAGAAACAAGCAAGGCTGAGAATTCCTACTTATAGTCCTTTGTTAGGAGTCACCTGGGAAAACAAATTGCACCATATGGGCAATTTTGAAAAGATTGAGGTTGATTAAAATAATTAGTCTCAGCCCTCAACTTTGCAGGCTGTGTGTGACCTAGACATTCCTGTATTCACTATATGCATACCACAAGTGAAATCCATTTACAGTCAGTTTTTTTTTTTAATCCTTGTGATAGAATAATGGAAGTTGTAATGATACATGGCTACAGTTGAGTTAGTGCACCAAGGTAATCCAAATTTTTCTGGTTTGTAAAATATTATGCAAATTTACCAAATGTTTATATATTTGCTTACTTTGTTGCATAATTATGTTTCTGCTAGCCATGAGCATGGGGAAAGGAAATGAATCATATACTTGCTTAAGAAGAAGTAAGTCCTATTTGAACTCAATGAGGCTTCTAAATAGATATGTATAGGATGACCCTGTATTAGGGAGCTCGATTGGAGGGTGGAAGACTGACAAACTCGTTGGGCTCAACCCCCTTGAGCTCTGCTCGCCCTACCTTTTCCCCGGCTCGACTCACATTCTCGCAAGCCAAGCCAGGAAGCGACTTCCAGGTTCCCAGCGCTACATTGTTTACATAGAAAATGACCTAATTTGCACAAATTAGGCTGTAATTTGTGCAAATTAGGCTGTTTTCTACATAAACAATGTAGCACTGGGGACCCGGAAGTCTGGTGAGCGCCTCAGCTGGCGCTCACACTCAGCTCACGTGCCACGAGTCAACTGCCAGGCGGGTCGCCCATCCCTACGTAATGTAACAACAATAACACTTGATCCCCGGTCACTAGAAACCTTGCTCACCACCCCACAAGCTAATATTTTTACTAGGCATTGTCTTCTATGCTTTCAGGTCTGTTTTTGCAACCTTAAGAATTAGTCAGGGGTGCCCAACCTTTTGGGGCTGGTGGGCACATTTGGAATTTTGGGAGCACAAAATGACTGTCATGAGGTGGGCATGGCCAGTCACAAAACACCCATTTCCTATGAGGAAAATGGATGGAGCTAAAATAAAAATAACTTTCCTGAGACTTTAATACAAGGCAGAGGTGGGGTCTGAATTCCAAAACACAAAACCGCTCTTTTAAATGCAGTTTTCTGCTCCTGCATCCATTTCACAGAAGGCAAACTGATAAGGCACAGAGTCAAGTAATTTGGCTAAAAAACTGAGTACAAGGCAGAAGTGGGTTGTGAGCCACAAATGCCAAATTATATATTTGCCCTGCAGAATGCAACAAAATACCCATTTCAGAGAAGGTAAACTGGTGATGCTCAGTGAAACACCCATACCAAAAAAAGCCCTCTAAACATACCATCACCATCATGCACCACAAAAACCCCAAGCACACAAAAGCACACAAAAACCCCAAGGCAAAACATACACCACACCAAAACAAAAACAAACCAGCTAACACACGGACGTACCACATTAAAAAACAAAACAAAAAAAGCAACCCTTCCCACACACACAGCACAGGCAAAACACCCCCTTCCTCCCTACTATCCTCAGCTAATGTTTTCTTCTTCTTTTTTGGATGGCTAGGCATGCTTCAAAACAAGGCACTGGACTGCAGCCAAACATTTATATTTTCTAAGAATGCTGCTGGGGCCCATGTGCTGCAGCGCTGGAGGGTGGTACTTCACTTTGCAGCAAGCTGACCTCCCAGTTGCTTTAATAATAATTTTTAAAAAAATCTTTCAAAGTAAAACGGAAAAAAATCAGGAGGAGCAGAGAGCCTGGTGGAGAGGTATCTGCAGGCACACTGCAGATTTCCCACGGACAGTATGTTGGGGACCACAGGATTAGTTGCTTCTTCCCCACCACCTCCTTTTCTTTTTAAAAATAAGTACACATTCTCAGAGTTTTTGTGGAATGTACACAGGGTGCAATGTATATACTCGTGTTGTAGTTGTATCCTACTTTGATCCATTCACTGTTTCTGTTCTGTACCAGAAGACTGTAATGGTTCGGTATAGGAATCTGTTACAGTGAGGAATTTAGTAAGACAAGAACTCTTACACTCATAGCTTATGTCGTTTCCTGTTGGTGTGAGTTACTCCAGTACTTAGCACATACATTTTTACAATTGTAGCAGTGAAATGTCCAAATAAAGCCATGTTAGGTAAGCTCTTTATGATATTTGATTGAGTCATTTGATTGGCCAACAGAGATAAAGGTGCGTGAAGAATATGCAAATATACTGTTGGAATTTTTAACGAGTTTTCATTTGCCAATGTCTTCAGCTGTTTAAAATCACCTGAACCTGTTCCAGATTTAATGAGCTTCAGACCCACTCACTCCAGTTGATGATCTGAAACACACTCTTCCGTAACACTTTCTGTAGTTTATAGCAGAAAACTAAACTTAATCCCTTATACTTTGCCAGCATAAAATATCTGAAGAATTTTAACGAGTGCCCTTCTGGCAGGAAGGAAGTGCAATTCTCAGTCTCCCTGGTATTTTCATCTTTTAACAGTTGAGTTTGCTATCTTTATTTCAAACTATTAATAAAAATAGATCTTAGCTTCTTAAAGAACAATCTTTTGAAGATGAAGTAAAATTAATTCCAAACATGATGTGCTGCACATTTTTCTTTGGATTCCCAAGTAGGCAGTGAGCTGCGTTGATCTCTCTTCTTTCTGTTGAGAGAGAATACTGAATCATATATAACTTGGTGAAAATATACAGAATTTAACAGTACAATCCTAAGCATGCTTTACTTAGAAGACCTGCTATATTTGATTGGGTTTATTCCCAGGAAATGTGCATAGGATTGGAGCCTAAGGAGTAAATCCAACCTTATGCAAGCAGACTTCCTCTCACACAATGGGAGTTTCCCTTTCCCTCCTCCCCCTGCAGCCACCTGCATGCCCCCCAAATCTGCTCTGGAGCAGATTTGAGGGGTGCAGTTTGGGCTGCAGGGTGGGGGATATTTTAATCTTCTAGCAGTGCCCATTATGCTGGTGGAAGGACACCACTGGATACAACCCTAGATCTCTTGCTACTAATCCCAGTACTATCATGTCATGTATATCCTTGTATGAAAATGCATACGTGTGCTAAACATACTGAGAATATTTCAGAGTTGTTATTTTTAAAAAAGTATCATGCCTAGTATTTTAGACCAAACATTTCTGAAGGACTGCAAACCTGAATTCAGTTTTGCTCAGCTAACTTCTGAAAGGGTTTATGGATCACTTCCCCTAATAGCAATCATAATTAAAAAAGAAACATTCTGTAAATTATTGCATTGGGACTTGTTGGCCTGGAAATCCTTGGTGGCTTTCTGTTTTGAAAGTTCATACTGTTAACCATAATCCTAATGTAATGTAAAATTAACTCATTTCAAACAGACTCATGCAGAAAGCTTTCCCCCCCTCTTTTCTTACTGTAGCATTGGGCTTATGTTTCACTGAAGGTCAAGATTTTGTTCAGTCAGTTTTGTTCCAGAATGCTCCTCTATTCCAAGTATATAATCATAGTTTTTAGAGTTCTGGAGACTCCATTTTTATATACGGTAACTCTCCATTCTGAAAAAGCAACTTCTATGTGGTAGTTTCAAATACCTTTGAAGAAAGGAAATACCATTTTTGGCACCAATCACTAACGTGTCAAGAGTTTCACTAATGTGATAACTGAGTCATGATCTTAACCAGCCTGAGTTGAACAAAAAGTGAGTTCCAAACTAAAGGTAGAGAATAGTGATGATGGATGCTAACACAAATCAGGATGTAATCCTTTGCACACTTACTAGGGAGTAAGCACCATTGAACTCAGTTGGACTTATTTCAGACAAGTTCCCTGCAGGAAAGTATGTAGCAGTGATGTATGCTACTCTGAGGAAGGATAAAATCTAACTTGCTTGAAAAAGGGGAGTATCTTTAATGCTAATGAGTATAGGAGACTTTAACAATTCTATTCTTTCTATTCTCCCAGGCATTTTAATCATCTTAATCATTTTAATCTTGTAGTTTTTAACTCTGTTATTGTAACTGCTGCTGCTAGCTCTGCTGTTTGTTTTTAATCTATGGTTTTAAATTTTATATTTATATTATATTATATTTTATGGTTTTAACTGTTGTAAACCGCCCAGAGAGCTTCGACTATTGGGCGGTATAAAAATGTATTAAATAAATAAATACATACATACATAAACAAACAAACAAACAAACAATAAATATGTTGGCTATCCCTCAAGTTACAATAGTAGCAAAGCTGTATAGATGGATTCAGTATACTAATATTGAAATGGAACTGAATAGTGGCATTCACAGGGTAATCAATGAGTGAACTCAAAGCTGAGTTAACCTTAGATAATAACTTTACACTAAAATTAAATTTCTTATCTGGGGTTATCTTAGCTGATTTGATAGGAACTTTGGAATTCACATGTTTAACTACATCAGCAGTGCCACTGACATCAGTGGTACTGTTAAGGAGTACTAAAAGTGCCAAACTAGATGTGAAGGAGGATCACTGATCTCCAAATGTCTTTTTCAAAGCTTGTAAGCAACTGGGAGGAACTGGATCAGGGCTATTTCCTGAATGAAATTACTAATAGCCTCACTGGAGGAAAAAAGACAGGTACCCACGTTGGTCTTTGCGTTGTAATAGGTCTTCTCTGGACAACATTCTCATAGGTGCTGAATACAGATCACCAAAATGTACCAAAGTTTCAAATGCAAATATTTGAAATGGAAACTCATTTTTTAACTCACTGCTTCTGAAATGTATTACTCATAATTGCTAAAACATATCTCTCTTCATGAGAATTTGAGTCAACTATTTTTTCATACCAATCAGCTATATCCTTTTCAAGTTAATGTTCCATTAGGAAGTGTCTAAAATTAGCATATTGCTGTATAGTTCAGATATGTTTAACCTTTCCTGGGTAAAACACAAAAGTTAAATCAATGAAGTTAAAAGTTAAATACATAAGATGTTTACCATAAATAATGTTGCAGATTTACTAAGTGGAGTATAATGTTTCCTTGTCTCATGGGTGGGCAACTTGTGGCCTTCCAGATGTTTTGGTCTACAACTCCCATCAATCCTAGCCAGCACGAGGGATGATGGGAGTTGTAGGCCAAAACAGCTAGCCAGCCACAGGTTGCCCACCCGTGCCCTATATAATGAAGAAGACTGTTAGTAATCTGCAAAGCTAGTAGGTTAATTTTATGATATATGGGGTCTGTCCACCTCTTTTTCTTCTTCTTTTTTTCTTAATCTGATGTCAGAATCCTTAAATATATACCCTTTTTTTCTCTCCCTTATATAGCTACAGAGCCTTCAGTGGTAAGGTGGGGTCTCAGGCAAAAATGGTTTAAGCTGCAAAGCCTCCTGGTTTCTGTCAAGAATTGTAACAGTGTATTTCACATGTTCTCAGTAGAGTCTTGCTACAGAGCATGGAGGTCTACCACCAGCTCCATAAGATACTAAATGAATCCAGTTTGCTACCAGCTCTGGCTGAGTTCCAAATACTGCTCTCAGAAAATTGCCAAGTCCTTATAAACTTGTTGATCATAAAACCGAAAAATAGAGAGAAAAGCTGCAGATATTTGAAAGTTTATAAAGTGGCTTCAAATCCTTTGGACCTTTGCATTTCAGTATTTGAATTTGTGGTTCTCAGATCATTTCCCCACTTGTTTAAGTTCTTGCTGACAATTATCTTTGTTTTGACTCTAGTGTAGAGCCACAGAGATCTCATTTAAGTGAACAGTACTCCACTGGTGAGCATATTTAGGATCAGGGGAAAATTATTTGGTAATGCTATTCCTCTGAGGGTTTTGAACTAGGCATACTCTTAAGCAATTACCATTCTAGGTGATATTTAACAGCACTGATAGGAAAGAAAAAGCAAAGAACATACGGACAGTGAAGGTATATTCAAGTGATCAAATGAGCGGTTGCCTAATATGTCTTGATCCTATTGCATGTTCACCAGTACTTAAGGCAGCCCTCCAGATAATGTTGGACTCCTGTCAGCCCCAGCCAGCATGGCCAGTGGTCAGGGATGATGATGGGAGTTAAGAGTCCAACAGCATCTGAAGGACCACAGGTTGTGCCTACCCTGACTTAAGGCTTCTACTTTTCTTGTCAAGTTCTCACATAATGCATGATATTAGAAGTGTCTCAATCACACTTCACTTTTCTTCACTTTTTTTTTTTAGTGGCATTGGTCGAAACTGGCCCTGGGCTTCAGGAGGAAGCAGTATTTTGGCAGAATTTGGAACACTGCATTTGGAGTTTATACATCTAAGCTACTTGTCTGGAAATCCAGTGTTTGCTGAAAAGGTTAGATTCTTAACATAAGTGTTTTGCAGGTAGCACATCAAAGTTTTGGAACTGATCAATGGTTGTCAAAAGCTGGAATACCTTCATTTTTGAATGTATTATTCTCAAAATACAAAAAGACTATCACTTTCTAGCATTCTTATCAAATGTGGAGATATTATACACTTGGGTGAAAGATTAAAGAGCTTTCTGTTAAGTATCTTAGGTTGACCTTGCACCTAAGCCAGGATTTAGTACTATGTGCATGAGCTGGAACAAGCCCAAGCAAAGCCTCAATTCTCACACTCTCCCCTTCCCTCTCTTCCTCCCATGTGGCCCGGAGGAGGATGACTCCTGCTGTGTTTTGCTTCACTTTCTTGGAAAGCTGGCTTCTTACATTCTAACCAAAAATTGTGGTTCAAAACAAACTCTGGTTAGTTAAACAAAACCAGCTCTGGAACTCCCCAGCAGGAGAGACCAGGCTAGCTCCATATTGGTTGTCCTTCCACTAGTAGGCACAGACTACTATTCAGGCAGGCTTTTGACTTTTAAACTGATTCATTTGCTGAAGTATGTTTTAACTGTTGGGTAAGGTATATTTCTTTTATTGATATGTTTTTAATTGATTTGTTTTTGCATTTTAATTATAATTTGATGCTTTATCTTGTATTTTATTGTTAGCTTCCATGAGCATTATTTTATAGTGGAAAGGCAGGATATATATATCTCCAGCATTGATCCCATTCTTACTTCTGCAGCCATGATTAATAGACATCCTTTTTTTAAAAAAGAACATGGATTCTAGCAGGAAGCCATTACATTGGTACCACAAAAGAGCTTTGGGCAATGTCTACCCCAATGTAGCGCATGTGTGTTGGGGGGTTTAAGCCAATGTAAAAAAAGGTTTCTTAAATGAGTTGTTCCCCCTTGTTTCCCAACAAGAAGTTTTTTTTTCAAAGAATAAATTCTCATTTTAGTGTAAATATATACTAAAAAGTGATGTGTGTGTGTGTGTGTGTGTGTATATATATTTAAATGAAACACAGTTACTATTTTTGTTTTGCAATAGGTTATGAACATTCGAAAAGTTTTAAATCGGCTGGAGAAACCAGAAGGTCTTTACCCTAATTACCTAAATCCTAATAGTGGCCAATGGGGTCAACGTAAGTACATCGGTTTAATGCAGGGGTGGAGTGGCACACAAAAGAACAAAGTATTTTTTAAAGTCATTTTTAAGCTATTTTGTCAATGTGGATCTTTCATTCTTCCTTCTTTGCTTGGGTTGTGTATAAAATAATGTTATCACTGAATATGCTCCGCACCAAAAAATCTAACAGTTTTGTTTTCTGGAAGTTTGAGGGCATTTGCTTAATTTATATGATTTTGAATGCAGTACACATCTTCACATGTGTATTTATTTGTTGCTAATAAATATTAACACTCTAAAGAGAGGTTTTCATAGTTATGGGAAATTCTAGAAATTCATAGTCACAATGGGTTGTATCCAATGTTTGTCCTACTTAAGGGTAGACTCATTGACATGTATAGGACTTAAACCAACTTTGTATTCAACTTAATGACCTGGTTTGCACATAACGACAACTCAGAATACGGTTTGAGTATGTGTTGTTGCTGAATTGTGGGTTGTCGTTATGTGCAAACCCTGCACTATGGTTTAACTATGGGTTGTTAACCACAAACACCCCAGAGTTCACGACCCAACAACAAACCACGAGTTGTTTGTGGTTAACAACTCATAGTTAAACCATAGTTCAGGGTTCATACATGACAACTAATACTCAACCCATATTCTGGGTTGTCATTACATACAGACCAGGCCAATACCTTCTGTTCCTGTTAGATTAGCTTCACTAGATCTCTGAAGGTCAGTACTGCTTTTATTGCTATTGTTCCTGTACATTTATTTAGCCTTTGTTACTTTGGTAGTAAATTGAAAGTGATTTGCAGCATCATGGGTCAATTAGATTTGTCTCTACCAATAATGGATATAATAGCAGGACTTATTGATGAGACTCTGCTTGTGCTATTTAGTCTGCAAATGTCAAGTGTTTCTGAGGTAATTCATTTAGGAAACTGTAAAGGTCATTTAAATGCTGCTATTCAGAGATCAGCCTTCCATCACAGAGAATGCACGCATTCCTTGGAGGAGAGCTTCTTTCTTCTTTATATTGTGGACACTTGCGTAATTAATGAGGTATTTCTTTACTTTTAAAAACTGTCCTGTTTCGTTAGCTCTTTATAATCCTATCTTGCCATCACAGAACATTTCTTTGGAAAGGGATACCAAAGGTAACATTTAAGAACACTAAATACCAGGTCACAGGCTGATGGGCAAAGAAGCACACTCTAAAGGTGAAACCTTTAATAGGGAAAAAAAAAAAAAGAGTAGATTATGCATGTGTTTGTTTTCCAACCGTTAAAAAAAATAAAAATAATACCTATACCATGTATTAATAATAGTAATAATACCATGTCCATCCACATCTTTGAAGGTTTTTAAAGGCAGGGATGGGGAATATGTGGCCCGTGAGATGTTGTTGGACTGCAGCCAAAACAAAATGCATGTGATATAGTATTTCATGGGGATTCTTCGCTACTAAGTTAATAAAGATGTATTTCCATTTAATTATTTTGCAGTTATACATCATGGTGCATTGGATATTCAGCTTGACCTAGTTGAGCTAATACTGTGTATCTACTGCTAATAAATAAAAGATTTGATCCAAAAAAATACTTGGTACATGAGTACTGTAGCCCCCTTAAAGGACCAGTCAATTTGCGAAGTTACACCACAGAATTTAAAATCAAGCTTAAAAAGTTTACTTGAAAATTTAGACTGGTTCACCATTTGAATTCCGATAACTCTATACATTGCATTTGATTGTCGGTTGCTCCCCCCAACATCATCAAAATAATATAATATGTTGATCCAAGTCAAGTTGACCCAACAAGAGAACCTTTTCTGGAGGGAAAGAGTTCAAATAAATGGGCCAAACACTTGGAGTTCTTTCATGCCTGCAGAGCACTTTATTTTGAAGTAGCATGGTGTGATTGGATTTATTCAGAATCAGCTCATCATACAAAACATGTTTTGTGTGAAGCACCTCATGCTGGAAAAAAAGGTTAAAACTATTTTCTAAGGCTTCAGACTTTGCTATACAACGTTATTTTGTAGTTCATCTATCTTACTTTAGAATTAGGTGTGTATGTGCATGCCTGAATTGAAGGTGAAATGACTGTAGAGTGCTTTTCTGCTGCTTTTGTTTCAGATCATGTCTCCATTGGAGGGCTTGGAGATAGCTTTTATGAATACTTGCTTAAGGCATGGCTGATGTCAGATAAGACAGATGAAGAAGGCAAGCAAATGTATTATGATGCTGTTCAGGTAAAGGAGATACATAAATCTACTTAAAGATGATATAATATGAAACTGCTCCTAAAGAAACAAGCTTTGGGGCAATAGTTGGGTATCTGTATTTTTAAAAAGGTTTCAACAATAAATGTCTTAAATATGCATTCCTTTTATAAATATTTTACGTAGCTTCATCTACACGTATTAGTATAACTTTCTATAAATCTGTCATTATTCTTAATTGATAGTCTGGCTCCAGACTTAGCTCCCACTGGCAGGAGCATTCTTGAGCATAGCTCCACTCAGGGTGCATTCCCATTGGTGGAAGGGAAAAGGTGACTTTTTCCCAATCTCCCTATTTCCTGAAAGCTCCCAGTACCTTCAGGAAATCTTCTCCAGCGGGTTGGAGGATCCTCCAAAATAGTGTTGGAGATGGTACTGGGGTCTGCAGGGGGAATCAGCTACATCACCCTCCCTGCCTTGGATGGAAAGAGCCCTTTCATTTGCAGATGGCAATATCTGAATCTAACCATCTGAATGGGGAATGGAGTTGGAGAATGATTCTCCTACACCTTTCTTCATTGTACTGATTATTTACCTATGTCAAGAGGTCACATTTTCTGTTTCCCTGAGTTGTAAGATTAGTTCAAGCCTATTCATCTGCCAAAAGAGATGCAGTACTAATAAAACATTTACAGTATTTCCCCTTTAGCTCCTCAGCAAAAGGGGAAATACTGTAAATTTAATGAAAGTGTGGAGAATTTGTCAGTTAAGATTTTGCCTTTAAACATTATGGTGACACTTAGCTTTTTCAAGTGCTTATATGTTAAAATATTTTTACTCTTCCAATACCAGCAGTGACCTTGCAGCATTGTTTTCCCCATCATTACAGGGAAGAGCAATAACTAAATATTGAAAATCTTTATTTTTGAATGAAGCCCTTTCTGGCTGTTGTGACTAAGATGTATTTTTATGGCTGTTCAATGAAAATAGGGCTTGGAGTGGGGATTAATTAAGCAAAAATAAAAGACGTGTAATATTCTGAAATACTGTACTAAATGTGGTTCTTGCTCTCCAATAAAAGAAAGCATAATAAGGCAGCCTGTCACCTCTTAAGCAGTTTAATCAGATTCATCAAGAAAGGCTAGGCTCCAAAGAGACCACTGCACATGCAGTGCACTTCTGAACACATGGTGGTTGGCCAATCTGCCCTTGCCATGGCAGGCACTCACTCTTCTATAATGCAGCTCTTGATGTCCCTCAAGCAGCTGGGGTGAGGACTGCTGCCAGACATACTGAAAAATTCCTGTTTATGCAGTGGCCTTTTGGATCCGAATCTCTGGCTTTATTTACCGGTAGTTAGTAAAAATATTTTTAACCCACCCTTCATCATAGGTTATCAGGGTGGAATAGAAGAGGCATAAAAACCAAACTGTGTCACAATATAATACAATAAACACATAACACAACATAAAAACAAATCAAAAGTATAAAAACAGCAAAGCCAACTAAACCAGCATAACACTTTAAATTGCATGGCCAAATACATTTTAAACTGGCACCAAAATGATGGTGCCAGTTGACCTTCAATGGGGGTCACATTCCAGAGACATAGTGCCACCACAGACAACGCCCTTTGCCTACTTCCTTCACAACAAGCTTTCCCGCGGCAAAGCAACCCAGAGAAGAGCCTTTAGTTGATTAGTAAGGTTCAATTTTAACCAGCGAGGCAAAGAGTTATGGTTACAGTATTTAATCAGTTAACAGCCCTAATTATAGATAATCTCTGTTTACTGAAGGAAGCTCATTCTAATGTTCAAATCACCCACTGTTAAAAGCCCCCACCACTGGAGGCATATCCTCTGTGTGAGAGTATCAGTTCATTCTCCAAAGAATAAGCCGCTTCTGAAAAATGGTTTTCCCCTTCCTTGGTGTGACATCCTCATTCTCCTTAACTGCAGAAGAGCAGCACCCTGGAAATGGGATGCGGCTATCATGTCCCTGGAGGTCTCACACACCCATGACTTCTGTCCAGCAGGATAGTCCTCAATACCGCTGGTTGGGTTTTTTCCTACCTTCATTACTGTTTTATTTATTGGGCTTGCTCGTTTGGAAAGTTGGCATTTGTAAAATTAAAAAAGGGAGAGGGTTGACTGTACCAGCCTCTGCCCTGTTGCTAAACTCACAGAGGTCCTTAACTTTTATACTCCTGGCCAGCTTCTCACAACTTCTGCTCCTTAAACTGGTATGTACCTGCAATATTAAAATGTTTTAAAAGGTGCATTTTATGCTTTTCTCATCAGCATCCCCAAGATTTTTACTGGGTGCCCCACATCAGGACTACAAAGCTGTGGAATCATTGCAGTTCAAGTTTCCATGACAGCAATATATGTTTCTAGATTGTTTTCTACATCTGCTTCTTTAGCATTAGTTATCCATGGATACGTATTGCATAAGTAACATAAAAATCATATACAGCATTGTACTGAAATAACAATCCACACAGAAACGAAAGCATTTTAATATCTATTTTGCTTGTATTTATTTATTTATTGCATACTGATACCCATTTCTGAACTTTTCTAGTCCGTAGAAACCCATCTGATCAGGAAATCTAGCACTGGTTTGATGTACATTGCTGAGTGGAAGGGTGGCCTGCTTGAACACAAAATGGGCCACCTCACTTGTTTTGCTGGAGGGATGTTTGTTCTGGGTGCAGATGGAGCACCGGCTGATAAAACTGGACGTCACATTGAACTTGGTGCTGAAATTGCCCGCACATGTCATGAGTCTTATGATCGCACAAGTAAGCATTTTACAACTTTGGAGTGGCTTTGTTCCAGAGTATTCTTTCAAATTTGCTTATCTCTATTTTGGTTTTTTTCCACCTAGTTGATATCTTGGGCTTAAGAACTTCTGTATTGAATTCCTGTTGCATGTAATTCCTACTTGATTTATTTAGTTATTTAGTTATTTACACTTATTTATTGCCCATCTGGCTGGCAAACCGGCCACCCTGGGCGATGTACACTAAATAAAAACAGGATAAAATACATTTAAAACAGTATAAAATTTTAAAATCTTAGCCCACCCCATATTCCTGCCTGAACAGCCAAGTTTTTAGTGAGTGGCGGCAGTTCAGCAGAGAGGGGGCATGGCGGAGGTCACTCGGGAGAGAGTTCCACAGTACGGGGGCCGCCACAGAAAAGGCCCTCTTCCTAGTCCCCACCAGTCTAGCTGCTCTGGCTGAAGGGACAAGGAGAAGGCCGTCTGTGGCAGATCTTGTTCATATGTTTTAGAGAGTTTGCCCCAGAAATTAGAACACAGAGCAGTATGCTTTGTACTCTCAGAGAAAAGTAGTAGGATTGCCTTTGGCAATCTTATCACGTCTTTGGACTAGTCAAACATACCACTAGAGTAGTCTGAAGCTGAAATTGCTAGGAGTGCCGTAAGAGCAATCCAATGTATGGGAGCAGTGTTGGCTCACAGCGGCCAGGGTGGGAAGTCTAGCGGGGGTGGCTTTTTTCCCCTTCCTGTTCTGACAGTTTATGTGTCTCTTTTCCCTCCTATTGAAACCAAGGAAAAGGAAAATACCTACAGCACCTCAAGGGTGGCGTACGTTTGGAGCCCACTATAGGAACATGCTAGGGAGCGAAGGGGCTTTGGATCCACAGTCCCTCCTGGAAATGCCCTATTTCAGGGCCTACTGCTGAAAACACTAACCGTTAGATCTATGCCCACAGAGCTTACCTTGGGTGTACCAGGGGGCTCCATGGTGGATGTACTCCACGTGCAGAGCTCTTCTGCACCAATGGAAGAGTACTCCTAACCCCCTTCAACTGGAAGCAAGCTTTGTAGCAGGCCCAACAGAGATTGAGTGTCTATATCAGTGATGGCGAACCTTTTTGAGCCCGAGTGCCCAAACTGCAACACAAAACCAACTTATTTATTTCAAAGTGCCAACACTGCAATTAAACCTGAATACTGAGGTTTTAGTTTTAGAAAAACAACTCATACAGTTGTCCGAACTAATTAACATCTTTTGTCTTTAAAGAAAAACACAATAACAGAGCTTTCAATGATACAAACAGTTTTTTGTTGAAAAAAAATCAACTCAAAAAAATATTATAGTACTACATTGTACACATAGCCTGAAGGGAATTTATACAAACTTTTTAAATAATTAGGCACATGTATTTTTGGATAAGGAATTCTCAACTTGTAATATGATTATATGCCAGACTGAAATTGTATGGGGCAAGCTTTGCTCCGGGTCCTTTCCTTGCTTCTACAGGTGTCGGATTAGTAAAAGTAAAAGTCAACCTGTACTAGGATGAGCAAGATAAACAAGAAAACTAAACGTGCTTAACATTTTAAACACTTTGTGGGCTTGTTCGCACGACACGGGAACCGCAAGTCCCCCGCGGTTCCCGTGTCACGTGCACGCCGACCGGGGGTGCCCCCGCGGGACAGCCGCGGGCAGGATGCACGCAAAGTGACCATGCTCAGTAGAGGGGTAAGCCCCTACCGCGTGTGGTCACCATGCCATCCGAACAGCGGGCGGCCGTCCCGCAGGGTCCCCACAGAGACGGCAGCCCAGAGCGGCCGGAGCAGCCGCCGCTCCAGTCTGTTGGGGCAAACGGCCCCTCTGGGCATCCCGGGGTCCCACCCCCTAGCGCTGAGAAGCCCGCACTGCAGTGCGGGGACTGCGGGTCTGCCCATGCGCGCGGGGCGCCGGTCGTGTGCGGCGCCCCACTGGACCCCGCAGACGGCCCCGTGGTTCCTCCCCCGCCGGCTGCTTGGGTCGTGTGAACCGGCCCTATATCTTGGACTGCAAACACTGCATTAGGTAAAAGTTTGCATTGGGCATGCTTTTGCACAATTAATGTGATTTTTGCTATTGCATGCATGCTGATAATTTGTCAAACCTTGGCTCATACTCCGTTAGTTTGAGAGCAACACATGCAGCACTCAGGTCAACTGTTAGGGCTTTACATCCAAGCCATGCTCTGTGCATCATTCTTCAAAATCTTTTAAATGTGATAACAATGTAGAAAAGAATTCTGTAACAGGAATTCTAGAATAAAATCATTCTGTTCCACACTGTGAGAAAGAACAAGATCATTAGTGTTTTGCAGAAGGGGACGGTCTTTTCGCGATCTGGTGACCAATGGCTCAAGTGCCCACAGAGAGGTTCCTGCGTGCCAGCTGTGGCACCCATGCCATAGGTTTGCCATCACTGGCCTATATTATTATTTTATTTATTTTAAAATATTTGTATACCGCTAAACATTTTAAAGTTTAATACAAATTATAAAACAATACATCATTATAAAAGCACAATAACATTTAGGCAAGTTCATGGTTGGAAAAAGCCAAAGTAAACAAGTAGGTCTTTAATCATTATCAAAAGCACATGATCGGCAGTGTCTGGGGTATCACAGAGGAAGGTCATTCCAGAAGGAGGGTGGCACCACAGTGAAGGCCCATTGCCGTGTTGCTGCCAAATGGGACTCTGCAGGAAGTGGCATGGACAACATCCCTTGAAGATCATAGCGGTCTAATGGTCTGTATGCTAGTTTGATAAGCAGATGTAAAAATCTAGAAAGAACTCTCACTCTGTTATTTGATAAACTAACACACACACAGCATACAACTGTATTTTTGCCCCTCTTAAAACAAGTTCCATAGATAGCATACACAGTCTTCCAATATTCATGTGTATTAAGTCAAATATATAAAGTGTTTATTTTTACAATTTTAAAAAAATGCAACATGTTCCTGAGCAGATTTTCTGCATTCCTATATCTGGATTTAATTGCCTTTCCTAATGACTACTATGTAGATTCCAGTAGGATTCAAATAGTTGCTTAAGGTTCCAGAGAAACCTGTTGAGCAGAAAATAGCCAACTGTCATGTACCCTGTAGATGTATATACAGAATTCTTTTGGGCAAAACGGAAACTTTTGTAGCAACTTTGGGAACAAAGTATGATCATTGCATACTATAGCTTAATTATAAATTGCCTCACACTTGTAACAAGCACAGATCAATATGGGCGAAGGCTGCTAATGGCATGCCATCTCCTTTGACCAACTGACCTTACATACTCAACAAAATTAAGATTTGAAATTCCCAGGCAAACATTTTCTCAAGCACATGTTTCATTTTAGGACAAGGCCCTGGAATGATAGGAAGCAATCTCATTAGTAGAAATAGGGTAGTTCAAGCAAGCCAATTCATGGTTCAGTGTTATGTCTGAGGCTGAGCCAACTCTCAGCCCGCAAGTATTGTTGCCTGTAATTTTAATAGGATTAATTCTTCTGGTTTTGTTTCAACCACATTGCCTCTGGGGCATTTTATTAAATATTCCACATAATTGGTTTTGTGGCCTCCTTTTTTATTCTACATTATTTCCTGTTGAGGATGTCAATAATTGTCATAGGATAGGTGCGCTTTGTTTTATTCAGATGTTTTTCAAAATATTGGTGCCCTCATACAAAGGACTGGAACTTTGTACATCATCATCAGGCGATCACTTGTGACCGAGTAAGATTGTCTTTCAGGATAAAAGGAGGAAATTCTAAAGAAGATTGGAGGAAATTCTAAAGAAGATTGTGTAGACTCTAGCGATGGGTCCGTAAGTGACTGTGGAGGCCAATTCTAGATCCACACAGCTTCCCACAGTGAGGACACAGGTTACCAGATAGAAGATGGTCCTGTAAAGGATTCATTTGACATGCTTTTAGCTTAGCACGTTTCTCCCTTTCACCTTGCACTCGGGCTTCTTCAAAGTCCATGGAACCTTTGTGAAAGGCCAACCTCCATTTAGATCGTTCATGGGCCAGAGCTTCCCAGTTTTCGATGTTTATATTGCATTTTTTTTAGATTAGCCTTATGAACATCTTTAAACCTCTTATATTGACCACCGATATTCCGCTTTCCATCCTTGAGTTGGGAATAAAGTAACTGCTTTGGGAGACGGCAGTCAGGCATTCGAACAACATGACCGGTCCACTGAAGTTGGCGTTGAAGGATCAATACATAGCACATGTATTGAATGTTGGAGTTTGGAAATCCCAAAATATTTCTGTAGTGTCGTAATAAGCTAATATCAATAATTCACATAAATTAATATGGCTCTTCTGCATGCTGAATAGTTGAAAGTCCTTCATGCCAGTACTGACTCTGTTGGATATTTAATATTCTGTCTAGGCATGAAGCTGGGACCAGAAGCCTTCAGGTTTGATGGTGGAGTTGAGGCAATTGCTACCAGGCAGAATGAAAAATACTATATTTTGCGGCCTGAAGTTATAGAAACCTATATGTATATGTGGAGATTCACTCATGACCCAAAGTACCGGCAGTGGGGCTGGGAAGCTGTCGAGGTAATATATTTTAGATTTATTTCTTTAAAGGTTTAATTTTGAACAAGGCATTTTATTTCAAAAAGTTGTATCATATTTTTTCACTTTTAAGAATTATGTCCATTCAGTGCTAGCAATAGATAACATACTGCTTAAAATGGACATACAATTGCAGCTAAATGTAGGCCTACAACTGCTTCAAGTTAACTAATGAAAAAATTAAGAATGTAACTGGACACAGTAAATTTTGAATATTCTCCACGACTGATAAATGTGCTCACTTAATTTTATTTTTTACTGTACACATAATGCAAAAAATACCCCACAGAGGATTCAAAATATTAAAAAGAATGTTTGAGAACTTGGGCTGGTTCGCACATCACTTGTTTAACCCAGGAATTGGTGGAACCATGCGGTAGCGAGGGTGCTGCATTCCACATGCTTGTTGCTTCTGCTTTCAATCAACTGTACTCTACAACCCAGGAAAGCGGTTGTTATTGTGACATCTGAACCCAGAACTCTAGGGGTTAAGCAACCCAGAGTTTAACCCAACAATCACCCTGCCCCACCAATTCCTGGGTTAAACAACCCAGGAAGTGGTGTGACATGCGAACTGGATCCTTGTGTAGTATTATAATTATTGAGCCAATAATTTTAATCCAGTAGTTGTTAAAATTATTAATAATTGTTTAATTAATAATTTATTAATAAATGTTAATGATTGTTAAGGACCTTGTAAATATAATTCTGACTTCTTGCAACAACACTTTTCCAGTATCAATAAAGTATGAGACAATTGGATGTGTGTAATTTTCCATTATTAATAATATTTAAAGCCTGCCTGATATTATCACTTGCTTTCATAAATCTCATCCAGTCTGGGTCAATATAATTAATTAGTAGTTCTTTTCTTGTTATCAAATATATTATTTTACAATCAGCAACAGGTTTATAATAAATACAACATACATAAACATTATAAATATTCTGAAATATAATATAAATTAATTAATGAGAATTTATCCCTAGCCATAAACAGCAGCATCTGAATCTTACTACCATAATACGTACCAGTGTAATATAATTTACAATTAGAACAATTAAATCATTTGAAAGCTCCTATACTTATCAATGCCTATGTTATATCTTTGCTTAATACAGTATTTTTCCATCTATAAGACGCCCCCATGTATAAGACGCCCCCACTGGGCAGTTTCGCAACCACGCGGTTCTCTCCTCTGCTTACTTCCGTGTATAAGACGACCCTCAATTTTTAGTCTAACGATTTTAGGGAAAAGTATAGTCTTATACATGGAAAAATACTGTAAATATAATGAAAGGTGGCCAGTATTTTCTAAAAAGAGCTATACTCTTGTCTATTTTCACTCTTGAAGATATATTCTGTAAATTTTTCAATGTTTCATCCATTTTCCAAACTCTCACTATCCATTCTTTTAAGGACAATACCTTGGATTTGTTAATTTAATTTAGTTATTTATTTTATTATTTATGTATTAACTTGTCTAAATGTTGTGCATTCTATGAAAGCAGTATATAAATATTCTTAAATAAATAAACAAATATCTTATCTTATCTATCTATATTAGAGGATCCAAAGGAAAAATATATTAAACATTAGACATAGAATACATTATTTCCCCCTAAAACTCCACAGTCTGGACAGCTCCACTATATATGGAGAAAATCTACTTTCTATATTAGAGGATCCAAATGGAGAAAATCTTCTTTCATTTGGCCACACCTCCAGCATTTGTCCTGAGTATTATAATAGATTTTGCTCAGTCAGTAAGGTGTCCAGTACCATTGATATAAAATCTTAGAGACATTTTCTCTAATGTTGACAGAAAGAACCAAGTGGGAGCTTTAGTACAAATGAAATCCCACATATGCAACGGTATTTAAATATTCAAGCTATCTTCCCACCTTCTCTGAAAACAGTGTCCTTTTCTTTTAACCATCATGCTGTATAAACAGAAGGTACAATGGAAGAGGAGACATGAGCATGAAAGAGAATTCACTGCATTTGAGCAGTTGGTCATGTCTAGAGAACTTATAGAAGGGAATGCATCAGCTAGAGGTATTACAAAGATGATATATAAAATGATCCAGAAATCAGAAGAGCAAGCGGAAAATCTTAAGATAGTTTAGGATATAGATTTTGAAGAGGAAATAGCAAAAGAAGAGTGGAATAAGATATGGGATAGACGAATATTGAAAAATATGTCAATAAGGATAAAAGAGAATTTCTATAAATTAATTTGGAGATGGTACCTGACTCTGGTGAGATTAAACAAAATAGATAACAAATGTTCTCCAATGTGTTGGAGAGGCTGTCAGGAGCTGGGTACATATGCTCATATGTGGTGGAGTTGTAAAAATGTATTGGATTTTGGGAAAAGATTTTTGAAGAAATATCAGAAATTATTGGTGTCGATTTAGAGGTTTGTCCTAAATTAGCATTGTTATCAATAACTGAAAAGGTGGCTGGTCCTCAAAATGTTAAAGAATTAATTGTAAACTTGTTAACGGCGGTTAGATTAATGATAGCAAAAAAATGGAAAGTTCATCAAGTTTTCTCTATTACTGACTGGTATAAGGAAGTGTGGGATATGGCTTTAAATGATAAGTTGACTTGTAGTATCAAATGTAAAAAGGGACTTAAGAAAAATAATTTTAAGGATATTTGGGGATTATTTTTGGATTTTGTGTTAAATAAGGGGAAAGGGAGCATGCCATGTCAAGATATGTTGTATTGTGCGTGTATTGGTGAGAGAATGAAGAGTCAGACACAAGTATGTATGGTTTAAAATCAGGGCCACATTTATTGAATTGATGATCTGAGAAGGGCGAAGGGCGGTACTAATCTACCCCTGGCCACTGGCTGCGAAAACCAAGATTTGAGCGAAGCCATCCTAACCGAACTGGAGACGGGATGCCCCACCACCGTCCAGTTGCACTCCATGTGGAGCTGGAGGGCCTTACCAGTGTCGCCTCCCATTGGCGCCATGAGACAGCCAATGCAGGTGAGAAAAGGTAGTACCCCAAAGGCGGCCCAATCTCCCTCTTGCCAAGCCTCAAGACATTAGCGAGGGAAGCCTCGGGTAACCGCCAGTCACTTTGAAAGGTGCCACTGGATGATCACCAGAACCCTAAGCCCCGCTGCCTAATTCCACACTTCCTGCAAAATGCGACCAATTTAGCTACGATCCAATTGAGCGAATCAAAAATTCCTCAGTCAAAAGTCTTTGTCCTCCACCCTGACTCACAGTGTAGAGTAGGCAAAATATGCCCATTGCCGCGGCCAATTGAGACAATGGACCAAAATTCCTACTCAGCCGCCGAACAGGCGACCAGAGGATCCCACACTGCTAACAGGGCGGGGCGGGGCGGAGCCAAAATGACAAAAGAGGCCGAGGGCGGGAAGACAGGGCCTTAAGAGCAGCTCCTATCTCCCCGCCCAGCTGCAGCCCATTGGCCCAGGTGTGTCTCTGACTCTCCCCCTCCCCCACGTGCAAAGTTCTCCCCGGCCCCAGGAGGCGGGGCCAGGTGAAGTCTATTTTTGGAATACAGTCATGCCTTGGATTGAGAGCATAATTCGTTCCGGAAATGTGCTTGTAATCCAAAACACTCTTATATCAAAACGAAATCCCCCAAAAAAATTTGTACAGAGATTTTTAATTTAAGCCGTACTACAGTACTTGTATTGCAAGACGTCGCTTGTATATCAAGTCAATTTTAAAAAAATAAATATTTAAAAATTTGCTTGTCTTGCAAAACGCTCTCAAACCAAGGTACTTGCAATCCAAGGTATTACTGTAATGAATAACAGTTGATTATAGAGATAGAATTTATCATTTGGTCCTGTGGTGATGGGAGCACTATATAAGTTGTATTTATGTTATTTTAGTTGTTTTATATATTGTTTGAAAAACTTTAAATAAAAAATAAAAATAAAAAATAAAAATAAAAAAAATTGTGGGTGGGGGGAAAAAAGAAGAAGGTACAATTGCAAAAGAAACCCCTTTATTTGTTTCCTGCTATGCGTTAGCCTTTCGAACTGGACAATCCAATTTGACTAACAAAACTTTACATCTTTTTTAAAAAACAAGAATTATTCTTCTTACACTTTGACTAACAAAATTTCTCAAGTGAAAATACTGGAACCAAAATGGTGCATCTCCTCCTAAAAGTTGAGCAATGTTGATATAAGGTAGACACTTTGCTTCTCTTATTAGGTCTTTATGTAGAACTACATCTTTATTATTTCACTTTTTACAACACCTCCTAAATCAATAAGGTCATGATAGGCAACGACAACCCCATACAGAGTACGTTCTCTATCTGTCCTAAAATTGCGAATACAGGCTCAATACATGGACTGAATCTCTTAATAGCCTTAGCTCTTATCATATATTTCTTATTTGACCATGGAAGAACTGATGATGGAATGCTTGCACGCGCCTGTTCTAATGTCAGTTTTGGGGCTCTTCTTATTTTTTCCAATAGGCAATGGACCTTAACATGGCTGCATAGTAAAATGTTAGATTAGGAACTCGTAGTCCCTCTTTTTTAAACAGGATTTTTTTCTGAAGTGCTTTCCTCTACCCTTGGCATTTTTGTTTTCCCAAATACATCTCAGCAGTGTGTTCCGCCAACTTCTCAGTCTACTTTCTGAGGTCTTCACAGGAACATTTTCAAAAAGGGAAAGAAATCTAGGTGAGATTCATTTTTATAGAGGTTATTCTCCTAGCCACAAAACACTAACTGTAGACCATTTAATTAGCTACTCTATTAGGAATTGGTAATTTAATTTTAATAGATCCTCTAGGGACAAATTAATCCCTGAATACCTTACTGACTTACTGAACAATTCTGTAGCGCACTGTGACCTTTAAAAAGCCTTTTGTTTCTTCCAAAAGATTTATACCAGTATACTTTGTATCATGAGACTGTTCCATATTCTAATATCTTTTTGAATGCCTCGTGAACTGAAATTTTAGGATTTAATAGTGATAACATTGTGTCAGCTGCATCTAACTAATTTTAAATTCATAGTCTCCTGTCCTGACTCATCTTATATCCTCTGATCTTCTCAATGACATGTCCAGAGGTTCAATACAAATTACAGATAATAAGGCCAGGAGGGGACAAGCCTGTCTCATATCCCTCTGTAATTCCCAAAATGCTGATGTCTGATAATGGATGCTAATGGTATTTGATGATAAAGCTTTAACATAATTAATGTCTCTTCAAAATTAAATTCTTCTAGGATCTTAAATAAAAAAAACATATCTCCATCCTACCATAATCTTTTTTTTAAGATCTAAAAATGCACAATCTCTCTTTCCCCCGCCCTCCCCCCTCTCTAATTGCTAAGGTTAATTGCTGATATGAAACCCTTATGATCATAATATATTTTGGTATAACTCTGTTTGATCTTTTTGTTAGTATTGCAGCTAAAATTGTATAATCCTGATTAAGAAGGGAGATTGGTACAGTGTCGTAAAGTGGTTAACTTTATCTTTCTTCTGTGCCAAGACAATATTGGCCCCTTTCTGTGAATCCAGTATTTTACCTGTCTTCAAATCTTAATTACGGTAGGTGCCTTGCAGTGCAATCCTATTCAAGTGGAAGTCCATCTCTTTCTGGAGACTTACTTGCTTTTAATAATCTCACTATGGCTTGAACTTCTTGGACTTTTATTGGGTATTTAGTTCATTTCTATCTTCCTCAGTCAGTGTAGTGATATTTAACTTGACTAAAAATTCTTGAATTCTTAATGGATTTGGTTTGTCCGACTTATGAAAACTTTTATAGTAAGACACAAATTCTTCTAAAGATGCATGATTATACACTACCATTGAGTTTTGTCTCTCTATGAAAATGAATGGGATTATTCACAGGATCATTCTCCTCTGTCTGTGTCTGTGTCTGTGTGTGTGTGTGTGTGTGTCTGTTCTTCTTTGAGTCTATTGGCTAACAGGTTGTCCACTTTCTTTCCCACCTCAATATAAATCTGTCTAGTAAAGGCTAATGACTTTTCTGTCATATATATATTCTGAAGATCTAATATTTTTTATAACTACCCAGTTCTTTAAATAATTCCTCATTAGTGTGTCCTTATGCATAGCTTCTAACTCTTTGATTTTACTTACGTTCATCTTTAGGCCTCCTTTAGCCCTCCTTTTCGCTGTTAATTAGAAACAAATACTCCCCTTGAATAGGCCTTGCGGGTATCCCATGTAGTTCTCCCACATCTCCTATTAAATTTTGCTTGAAAAATAGCTAACTCCAAATATGCATCAGTCCCTCACTCCCTCTTAATATGAACATATCCAGCCTCCAATTGCTCTGCCTGAAGTTAGATGCTGGTCTTCTCCAACTTATATAAATAGGGGTGTTGTCTGCTATAGTACTCTGCCCAATTTCATTATCATTGAATTTGTCAAAAAAGGTTGGCAAGCTGAAAAGCATCTCTATATGAGAGTGGCTTTGTCAAGGTATGGAATAAAAAGAATAATTCTCTGTCTGGGATCATTAAGTACAGGGATTGTATTCCTCTGAGAAAACAAGGTATAGAATTTGAGGATACTTTATTTTGAAGCTGTCAATTTACAGATTAAATAAACCATTGAAATCACCTTTCATGATTATTTCTTCCTCTAAAAACAAGTTTAAATCCTCAAAAAAAAAGTATTGCTAGAATTTTCCTTGCTTCTGATTAAGAGCATGAACATATACCAAGGTAATCATTGAATCAACTTCCCCTGTGCTGCAACAAGTCTATCTTTTAAATCTTTTCTCTGTTAATTCAAACTGTCTAATATTATCACTCTTTTTGCTTTCATAAATCCCATCTAGTCTAGGTTAATATAATTAATGACAACTTCTTTTAATTTGAGGGTCAGGATCCCAGCAAGTTTCTTATAATGCTTAGGTAGGTAAATGTTGATTGTTTCTGCATTAAAGATCTGTCTTTCTCTCTCTTTCTGGTGTTACTACAAACATTTATCATGGTCTTGAGTACTTCAACATCCTCGATTCAGTATTATAAATATACAGAGCAATCGTAAATCACCTTGAACAGCTATCCGAGAGGGAATTAGGATCCAGCAGAGGGGAGCAGAAAATTCTGCAAGTGTAAATCTACCTGCTGGTGGTTTTCCTGCCAGTGGTAGGCCCAAATCAGGGTGTTCTGGAGTCAGGGCAGAAGTGGCTTTGGATCCACTGGATCCCAAACCCCTCCATTATATGAGCCTGTAAGCCACCACCACCTCCGAATTGCTTTCAATGGCAGGGAAGTGGCAGGCAATCTGCCACTTCGTTTCTACCACCCCCAAACCCGTTTGGATTGCACTCATAATTGTCTTCATTACTCACGTTTGTATTTTTACTGAGGTGTTGTTTGTGTTTCGTGCATCAGAAGTGTGATGGAATTGAAGGTAACTTAAAAGAGTGGATCAAAATGGACGCTAAGACCTTTACCATAAAATTGAAATAACAAATTGTAAACATGCATGCAGATTGATCTATTAGTAATTGGCATTGTGGGGGGAAATATACTTGATGGAAACAATAAGGTTAAGTGCCACTACATGGTTGTACTGTTGGGACATCACAACAACCCTGAGTTTTTTTTAAAAAAAAACAGGGTTGTTGTAAATGAAGCAGGAGCAAGCAAACGTGCTAGCTCCCACCACACAAAATTGCTCCCACTGGGGCTAAACAATGCAGGGACACTCTATTTGGGTCATCCAAACTGGGAATTCTGGGTTGTTGGGGAAGGGACAACCCAGAATTGGAACCCATTGTTTGTTTAGCTTGCAGCGGGAGCAGTCGGGTGGCAGAAGCCAGCATGTATGCTCACTCACTCCCGCTTTGTTCACAGCATCCCATGGTTTTTAAAAAGCCTGGGTTGTTGTGAAGTCCGAACATCGTTTCAGCCCATTATACCATACAGATCCAGAGAAAGATAATCATGCTTTAGTTGCAAATGAGACTTGAGATACTCATGATTAATTTGCTCTATTGACTTCAACTGGATTTGATTGCTTTAAAGAATTAGTTTTAGTCCTTCTGTTTTATCTGCTGCTGTTCTGATTACTACTTTATTACATTGGGCAGTATCCAATACTGCTGCTGTGTTCCCGCTGTTTCTGTTGCATTAACGGAATGCATTGCTTGTGCAACAGGAACTAACATTCCCGACACAATCCTGGAAATGAGCAAAAATGCTCATTTCCAGAATGGGAGAGGTCAGCAGAGCTCCCTTCTGCAAGCTCTGCTGACCTGCCCCATTCCAGAAATGAGTGTCGCACTTATTTCCCATTGCTGCAGGACCTGCTAGCTTTCTGTTGCGCTAGCGATGGGGCCTGCTAGCATTCGGGCAGTGTTGGATACTGCTCTTTCATTTGTATCACTTTGCTGTAAGCTGCCCTGGAATTGTTTTACATTGAAGGACAGGATATTTTATAAAAATTATATCTTAGCAAACTCTTTCCCCTTTTGAAATTTAGGCATTAGAAAAATACTGCAAAGTAGATGGAGGCTATTCTGGTGTTAGGGATGTTTACAGCAACCATCAAAGCCATGATGATGTGCAGCAGAGTTTCTTCCTTTCAGAAACGCTCAAGTAAGCAATTAAAACTCTTCAATTGAAAAGTTAAAGAGCTACGGTTTAATACGGTAATCATTTGGGTTGGGCAGTGGGCAGCAGAAAGAAACCTCAAAAACAGAAAGGGGTTGGAAAACTTGTTGAGGGGAATGGTGGGTTGGGAGGAACAGCTCTCTGCTGCTTTGCACTGGAATTTTGTGAACTTAGCTTGAAGATGCAAAGAGCCAGTGTGGCGTAGTGGTTAGAGTGTTGGACTGGGACTCAGGAGATCCGGGTTCAAATCCCCGCTCGGCCATGAAACTCACTGGGTGACTTTGGGCCAGTCACTCACTCTCAGCCTAACCTACCTCACAGGGTTGTTGTGAGGGTAAAATGGAGAGGAGGAGGAGGAGGATTATGTAAGCTGCCTTGGGTTCCTTTCAGGAAAAAAGGTGGGGTATAAATATAATAAATAAATAAATAAATGGAACTAAAATGTAGATGCAGCCAAGAGCATACCCAAGTATTTCTTAACATCCTAATTCTTACATCCATTGCAGCATAGAGTTATTTTTGGTAGATACAGATACAAATGATTCCATTACTATTCCTGTGTAACCTTCTGATTTGGTAGTGTGTTAAATACCCTTTTTATTCCTTGCCAGGTACCTATACTTACTATTCTCTGAAGATGATCTTCTTCCATTTGAACATTGGGTCTTTAACACTGAGGCACACCCCCTCCCAGTTCTCACAAGAGAAGAAGAGGAGAAAAGAAAAAGCAAATAAAATAATTTTGTTTGGGGCACATGATGTAGTTATTAATATTCCAGAATTGTCATTTTTGAGTTTTGAACCATTTTTTGCAGTCTATCCTTACAATATTTATCAAGGGACCTAAAGTAATGAATTATAATTAATTTTATTTAAATTTTGACAAGAATAGTAGTAACTTGTCATCTCTAAATTTTGTTAGGCTGCAGTGTGCATCTGGCCAATTAGAATGCAGAGGTCAGCATGTTACTTGTTTTCTGTTTTATTTTTGACTGCAAAATTCTTTCCTCCTCTATGAGGAGATGTCTGCTTTAAGCTGTAATACTTTGCTGTGTTGCAAAAAGCCATAAAGAATTAAGTATGAAGAGCTTTTTCTTTTTTTAATCTGTGTTAATGTGGTTTCTCTGATCACTAGAGACATATCTAACTGTGACAGCCTCTTCTTATGCGGGTCTATCATTAATTGGTAATTTGAATATTTAAGAAGGTATACTGTTCATGAAAACTACATAAGAATATTTTCATCTTATCTGTGCACATTATGTTAAACTATGGCTTGTCTTGAAAGGAAATGCCTGATTTTTAAAAACCTTTTCTAATATAAATTTGGAACATAACTGCAAATGAAACCTTAACCACAGATAGATTTGGGTACCCAGTTTTTTCTGTTCTATATTTAATTTCACAAGCAGGCACCAAACTGAGAGCGTGGAAACTGCTATCTGGATGTAGCTTTACCTATATTCAGTTTGAGACTGCAATTCTCAAAGTCCTCTGCTAGTGCAAATGGAGCTTGAAGTTGAACAGAGTTTGCATCAGAAGGCAAAACCTGTTGTTTTTTTTCTGTAAATTCGTAATATGAGGTAGGTTGATCTAATATGTGAAATCCTTCATGTGTTTTGAGTGTTAACCTAATTAGAAATTGGGACAAGCTAATTCTCTAAGGGTGCAATCCTAAGCAAGTTTAGACAGAAAAAAGGCCTACAACTCCCAGCATGTCCCAGCCAGCTGTCATCATCAGGCTGATCACTCGTGACCGAGTAAGATTGTCTTCCGGGATAAAAGGAGGAAATTCTAAAGAAGATTGTGTAGGCTCTAGCGATGGGTCCGTAAGTGACTGTGGAGGCCAATTCTAGATCCACACAGCTTCCCACAGTGAGGACACAGGTTACCAGATAGAAGATGGTCCTATAAAGGATTCATTTGACGTGCTTTTCGCTTAGCACGTTTCTCCCTTTCACCTTGCACTCGGGCTTCTTCAAAGTCCATGGAACCTTTGTGAAAGGCCAACCTCCAGTTAGATCGTTCATGGGCCAGAGCTTCCCAGTTTTCGATGTTTATATTGCATTTTTTTAGATTAGCCTTATGAACATCTTTAAACCACTTATATTGACCACCGATATTCCGCTTTCCATCCTTGAGTTGGGAGTAAAGTAACTGCTTTGGGAGACGGCAGTCAGGCATTCGAACAACATGACCGGTCCACTGAAGTTGGCGTTGAAGGATCATTTTTTCAATGCTAGTAGTCTTTGCTTCTTCCAGTACACTGACATTTGTTCATCTATCTTCCCAAGTAATTCGCAGGATTTTCCGGAGGCAACGTTGATGAAACCTTTCAAGGAGGTGGAAGTGACGTTTATAGATAGTCCATGTTTTGCAGGCATACAATAAAGTTGGTAATACAATGGCTTCATAAACCAGTGTTTTGGTCTTCTTACAAATATCCCGATCCTCGAACACTCTATGTTTCATTCGAGAAAATGAGGCACTTGCGGAGCTCAAACGAATCGATGCTGGATTTCACTGTCGATGTTAGCTGTAACAGAAAGATAGCTGCCAAGATAGAGAAAATTATCGACATTTTCCAGTATTGTCCCGCCAAGCTGGATAGATGGCATCACCAAAGGGTTAGCTTGCACTTGCTGATGAAGCACTTTGGTTTTTTTGATGTTAAGTGAGAGACCAAGTTTTTTGTATGCTTCTGCAAAAGCATTTAGGATAGTTTGGAGATCATCCTCTGAATGTGCGGAGACCACATTATCATCAGCATACTGAAGTTCCACAACGGAGGTTGTAATTACCTTACTTTTTGCTTTCAGCCTGCTGAGATTAAAAAGCTTTCCATCTGTTCGATATATAATTCCCACACCAGTGGGAAGTTTCCCCTTGACAAGATGTAAAACCATGGCGTAGATGTAAAACCATGGCTATAGAGGCTGGGGCATGCTGGGAGTTGCAGGCCTTTTTTCTGTCTAAACTTGCATAAGATTGCGCCTTATGTCTGTCTGTTATTGCCATTTCAAACATCCCATTGAACACCTGGCAGATACGAGGATCAATGCTGTGAAAGTAGGAAGAGAATAATATTTCAAAGGTTTCAGAAATTAACATTTCAGCTTCTTTAATCAACTTTTGAAATATGAAGCAGACAACTATTGTTTTAAGTGGTTTGCTTAAATGAACTTCTACTCTGTGCCCTTGTTAATCAAAATGACAAATGAAATGTGTTTGATATGGCCCAGTTTTGTCATGAAACAGCTCTTTTTCCTGTTTACCATTTGGAATGCTTCTCTGAGCAGAATGGTTTTACTGAATGATAGTTAAACATAGCTACAGGGTGTTGTGTGATTAGTCACTTTTAACAGCATCCATGCACAAAGTAGAATGGAAATTGACCGTGTTGCTAGAGAGAATTGTTCTAGAAATGTTGAAAGATTAGAGGGAGCAGGGGTAAGAAATAGGAGGTAAATTGTCATAGTTGCATCAATTGCCTTTAAAACTCTATTTTGGTTTCTAGTCCTAAAGGATACATTTACCTTTTAGTAGTGCACACTCTGTACACAATGTAGCTACAGTAGCATCCTGTAAGAAACCTGAAACAACTCAACAATGTCATTCTGCTCCTCCATTGCAAACTTGTTTATGCTATCAAATATAGAACCATAGGATTGAGCCAACATAGCTGACTTCTTTGAATGGTGCATAAAATGAGCAAACCACAAACACAACCCGATCATACATAATCTGCATCCACTTTTGTCCTGATGAACACCTTTCCACAATGCTTCATCTCAATATAATAGATTTCCCCATGCCCTACAACATAAGCCATGCTGTAATTCTACTGCCTTATCATGAATCCATTTGCTGGTGCACAGTGTTGGGCCATAGGAATGAAATCTGTTACCTGTGTTGGTGGCAGTCTGAAGGAGCTATTCTGAGGGATCAGGCATGGCAGCTGAAGAGTCAGAAGGGAACAAATATGAGAGAAATGCTGGCATGCATGCATCTCTGGATCATGGCTATTATGTAGGACTCAGCTAGTAAATTAATGCTGCTTATACTAAAGGGATAACTTGATTGTTCAAGATTGTGATTCAAATAGTTGGGTATGGTGTTGGGGTGTGGCTCATTTTGGCCATTACAAGAACCACTATAATAAAGTATAATCCTGAAAACACATGCTTTTTTCCCCTATTTAACTAGAGCTAGTGTCAATTTCTGATTCTGCATTCTTGCTAACATCCTTATACTCTGGAAAATCTGCCAAATTTAAAGAAGCTTTTCATATGTTGGGCTCTTGTGTTTTTGTGTTTGCTTAATTCTTTACACATTTATGCATCTTCACGTTAAAAATATATATTAGAAAGCAGTTTGAAAGCCTGATAGGCGGAAAAAAACAGTCCTGTGGTAAATTGTTAATCTAAAATGTCTTGCACTCTTCCTTCTGAGATAAGAAATATGTTGTCTTACTTTATCTAAATATCCATTTTTCCAGTTGGGGGCATTAGAGACAAATTCATTTCTGGTTTATTTCTAGATCTTCATGTCTATACAGGTGTGACTTGAAGAAAGCCAAACATAATTCAGTTTAATCTCTTTTGAATTAACCTGTATCTAATTTATTTACTTTCACTTAGTTACTATAGTTTCTGCTGCCCGCAATAACATGTTTCTCAGACAACAGTGAACATTCTGTTGTATCATAGGAAGCACTACTATGTGTAGATTCAAAGTACAATTAATTAGTAAAATTAAATGCCCTAACATTTTTGAGCAAATAATGGTGGCTTCTGTAGCTGCACAACATGGCATATAAAGAGAAAGATCTGCAATACATAAACGTGTGCAAGAAATGGGATCTAAATATACACTGCTGTGTATATGTTGTCTCATCTTGTCACTCAGCGTGGTGTAAGTCTACTGATATTGATTGACAAACCTGTTTTTAAGGTAAATGCACTTTTCAAAAACAAATGTAGGGCAGTAATTACTTGTGTAAGCTAATAATGTACAACGCTATTGGCTGGAGAGCCACACATCTTAATTTTAAAATGTTGCAATCTGTGTAGCAGCTTTAATTCAACAAAGATGGCTTGTGTCCATTGCCTTAGCTTAAGTTACTGTTTCAAATGAAGCACCACTCTTACTTTCTATGGAAGCTACTATTGATATTGGAGTCCATGATGCCATCATGGCTTATCTCTCCTCAAAATTCTTTGCACCATAGACACATAGTAAAATACCATTCTGACAGTTCCACATTATAGCTCCATGCATCAACAGTCACTTCAACGCCCTGCCAGCACAATCCACTCCAATGAGCATGAAATATCCCAACCCTGTTTAAGATCCTACAAGAGGAATAAACATCAGTCAAGTGCAGGAGTGCCCTGTCTGAATGTTCTTTCCTAAGACTGAACCAATAAAAATGCCAGTGATCCATTTTTACCTAGTATGGTTTTCAGTTCTGTAATACAATAATACTCCATTTCTGTCTGAAGTCCTCCAGCCTCTATTTGGGTAGGTTGTCTTGTAGTATCATCAAGCCCCTTTTGTTAGTCAATCAATTGATTCTCTTCCTTGCACATATGTAGAATATTTCATTTTTAAAAAAAATGTATAGATCCCTACTTCACCAGTACCTATATAAAGTGATCCAGTATGTTTAATTCAGAAAATAAAATGTCCTGATTTTAAAGGCCACACTCCAGAGAATATTTTCCATTTACTTAATAGACTTTTGGACATTCCAGGAGTCTGTAAATCATTAGACTTAAGTAGCCTTTGCAGAAATGTTATGCTGAGGCTTAGCAGCTGAACTGTCGAAGATTTTTGACAGTTAAGCAAAGCTCAGCGAAACCTGTACCCCCCAAACTACGTATTGGTTCATTTTTAAGAACCGACTAATGCTATAATGCTATATATGATGAATTCCAAGTTTAATTTAAAAAAATAGTTCAGCCCCATGACCTAAGGCAGGGTACTCTACATCTTAAGCATCCTGTTCCCAAAAATGATAGAAGCTTTTTAAAGGGAATTCTTTACCCCATTCTCTCTAATGGTAATACTTAAGTTGGTGGTTCAAGTACAGTTGACATATTTTAATGCCTAATAGATGGATTAGGCCCCTCTTTTGGTTGCAGACCTTTAGTGTGTATGCCATCAAGCCCCACTGGTGCCATTTTGAAGGACCCTGACTCAGTATGTGAAATGGTTACTGTTCTCCAGTGACAGATCTCTACCTATTACTATAAACAATGGAAAAATAAGTTTATAAATGCAGCAGGAATTGTACCATTTTCTTTCCCCCATGGAGGCAATTCAGAGACAACTGGGTGTAATCTCCTTGAAGTCATCAACACAAGTGTTTTGATGAGTTACATATGGTAATTTTCTCATCATTATTATTTGAAAGAGCACAAAGTTTCTATGGTTCTATAACATACGGTAATCAGGTTGTATGTACAAGCTGCACTATAATGTACCTTTTTGTAAAGTGATGTAAGTAGACAAGAAGATTGTATACCCTGTAGAATTGCAAAGTGTAAGAGAAACATGTTTTATATCTTCAAAAGCAGTGATGTTGTGTTTACCACAAAAACACCAAAGTATAAAACTTCAGAGTGATCACCATTTTAAAAAGGTATGGCTGCAATCCTGAAATTATTTATTATAACAATGTAAATGGTTTCAGAATGACCTTTTTGTATTTACTAGCAATTGTCACACAACCAAGCTGGAAGTAACAGTTACCCTTGACATTCCATAGGACATAACTTAAGGGGTGACTGAGCTAATGCTGACCAATGTATATGTCATTTAAAATTAAGGCAATTTGGGTTTTTTAAAAGTTTCTCCCTGTTTAGACAGTGTCTAAACCTCCATTGCTCTTCAGCATATCACAATGCAGTTGTTTAAATATATATTAAATCCTGGAAATTACTAATTTAAATGCCATGTGTGTTGTATGACAGCTCTATGATCCCCAATGACACCTTGTTGATATGGTAAACTTATCATGCAGTCATTTTGTGTACTTAAAATGTTTTTTTTTAATTTGTGCATATCCCACTTAGTCTTTTTCCACCTTTATAGAAATCTCTGAAGTTATAAGAGATCAAAATGCTTAATTTTTAAGAACTATATTTGTAAAAAAAAAAAAAAAAAAAATCTATTGTGAATAAAGCCTTTTAATACATCCTTTTATTTTGGCAGATTTTTTTCATATCTTTATGCTCATTGAAGCAGTACAAGTGTGAAACCTCTTTTAAAAAGAGTAAGGTTGGTGTTGGCTGGCTGCATGGGAGATAGTGAACCCAAACTGAGTTTGCTGATTGGCTATTTCCACTACAACACTTACTAAATGAACATATGAATCTGTCTCCATAGTTAATCACAGTATGACTCCATTTAACCCAGTATTTGTCTATTCTAATTGATAGCAGTTCTCCAGAATCCCAGAGCAGATTTCCCCAAAACCTACCTGAGAATTTTAACTAGAAATGTCAGACATTGATCCTTTTGTACCCAAAGCATGTATTGGGTGGGTTCACATGACACACTATGCCACCCTGCAAATAAGCCACAGTGAGTTGGTTGTTCGAGGAACAACCCATGAAGCATCCAACAGATGATCAGGCTCACAGTGGGTAGTTTGCCCCCTTCCTCCCCACTCCTCCTCGGCACTCCCGTGGGTATCCCAGGGGAACCCGTGGCAGGACCAACTTATCGGCCCCACCTCCGCCACAATCACGAGCCCTTGCCACAGCTTTTTTGTCCCTTTTTCCTTTTTTTTGGAGATCGCAAAAAGCAATCCCCAATTTGTCAGCTAGTGACATCCCCTTCAAAGTCACTAGTTTGTCACCCCCTTTTTAATTTTTTTTTTTTAATGTGCACAATTTTTTTGTATTTTTTAATTATTTTCAGTCAGACTTCTGCAAGTGTGTACTTGCACATTTTCCCAGGTCCAAAATGGCCTGGGCAATGTCTGGGGTGTCTGCTATTCACGTGCAGCAGGCACCCCTCATTGGCATTGACCCAGAGTGGCTGCCAAAATCTTTATTTTGAATTTGGTTTCTCTTGACAGCTGTCAAAAGGTGAGCTGTCAAGAGAAACCAAAGTCGCAAGTGATATTAGCTCATACGAAGGGGGTGGCCACTAGATCACCCCCTTTGGGGTGAGATCCTTAAGGGGTGTTTTTGTTTTGTTTTGGACCAGGCTCCTCTGAGGGCCCTCTCACTCTTCCATCCTTTTCCAAGATTCTAGGTGCTTGGGAAGGTGGAAAAGAGTTAGCCATCCCCTTTTTATGGGACCTGTCAGTTTTGAGCTCTGTCAAAACTCGGGTTCCTTTTTAAAGGTTTTTTGGGTTTTTTGTTTTTTACAGGGCTCCCCTTTTCTTGTTTTTCAGCTTGAAAAATGCATAATTTGGGTTGGGGGGAGTTGTATTTTTTTCCAGCCCCAGAAAATAGTGCAGTTGTATTTGTATTTTTTTTTTATTTTATTTTTTTGTCTTTTTGTCAGTCTTTCAGAGGTACGCAAGTGCACTGTCCGGAAATATGCAGTCTTGCCTAGTCGATGTCCTTGTAAGTTTCAGCTGTCAAAGGGAGTGAAGTGCAGTTGGTAACATAGATGGAAACTGACAAGGCGAGACTGCATATAGGCCAATTTGTGCACAGTTGCCAAGCTGTCAATCGAAAATCACCGGTAAAGTGGAAAAAAGCCAGAGATGTAGGTGCACCAAAAAGGGGGTGGAAACAAGATCTCCCCATTAGCAATGTAATCCTCTGTTTCAAGTGTTGAACTGACAGTTCTCAGTGCCCTCCATATTTTCAACACTTCCCTGGGTCTCCAGCTACTCCAGAAAGGGGAGATATTAACACACACCCCTTTTCACAGCACCTTTTTGGAGCAATTACTGTGGTTCCCTAACAGATTAAAAAAAAAACTGAGAATGTATTTTATTTATTTTATTATATTTATAACCTGCCTTTCTTCCTGCAAGGAACCCAAGGCAGCTTACATAATCCTCCTCCTCCTCCTCTCCATTTTATCCTCATAACAACCCTGTGAGGTAGGTTAGGCTGAGAGTCAGTGACCGGCCCAACGTCACCCAGTGAGTTTCATGGCCAAGCGGGGACTAGAACCTGGATCTCCCGAGACCCAATCCAACACTCTCACCACTACGCCACACTGGCTCTCACTGTATCCAAATAGAACAGAGTTAAGGGGCCACTTGGGGGTTGTAAGTTCTGCTGGTGCTGGCACCCCATTTGTTCCATCCTGTTCAGTCACCTGTGAGGGGTTGTTTTGGTTTTTTTAATGACATTTATGCACATTTCTGGGGTTGGGGAGGGGGAAGTGGAGAGCCAGTGACAGTCATTCCAAAGTGCCTCTTGGGCATCACTGGAGGGGCTGTCACTGGCAGAAGAATGGACAAGATTGCAAAGAGCGGCAAGGGGCTTTGCTGCGCTTGCCAAGCAGCTTGCTACCGCTCTCTGAAACCATTGCTTGTTCTAGGGGTTGTCCAGGTGGCATGTTTTCTGAAAATAAGCCACCCTGTGTAAACTCTGGGTTCAGAAATGACAACCCACCGTGACTAGTTACCCACGATGGGTTGCCGTGCTGTGTGAACTCAGTCATTCTGTTACTGAGCTATGGCCCCTTCCTTTTTCATCACTCCATGCTAGAAAGTGCTGGTGCTCTCATAGGTGCTGTACAACAGGACCATGTGGGTAGTTCAGTCAGTGTAGAGTCACAATCCTCACCCCATCACTCCAAACTTGCAGGAGGGCAGTGACTTGCTGAAAATTGAAGGTTATGTGTGCGAATGTTCAGGGATGTTCTCTCTCTCTCTCTCTCTCTCTCTCTCTCTCTATGTATATATATATATATATATATATATATATGCAGTATTTCTGAGCCGATAGATAGATAGATAGATAGATAGATAGATAGATAGATAGATAGATAATTCAGTTTAGTACTAATGGATAAATAAATACAACTACTATTCCTCGGTCAATGATATTTATTTTCATTTATATCCTGCCCTGTCCTGCTTGTGAGGAAGGGTGCGATATAAATAAATAAATAAAAATTATTTTCTTTTTTCTGGAATTCATTACTTCTGGGATCTTTTAGGCAATATCAAATGCTTATCCTATGCTATGGTTTTGCTGGATTAGAAGTGTACATACTACCACAAAGAAAAACCCTAGGGGGTGACACAGAGGCCTCTTAAATTTTATGGCAATAATGGCCAGTCATACACTAGTCCTCTCAACAGTTCCCAGACTGTAGAGTTGTTAATGACCTTTTACAGTAAGTGCAGAAACTAGCTCTACTCTGTCCCTGCTATCATATTCTATGCACTACCGTGGGTGATAAATGTTAACTTCAGTAAGTCCCATGCTAAAATCAGTTTTGTAGGGACTTCTTGCCAGCCTACTGCACAAAAACTTCACAAAGGTTGTTTGGGGCACAAACCTATGTTTAGACAGGAAAAAAGTCCTACAATTCCCAGTATACCCCAGCCAGAATGCTAGGAGTGGTAGGCCTTTTTTTCTGTCTAAACATGCATAGTGTTGCACCCTTAGAGATTTACAGCATGAGATTCTGATAGGTCAGAGGCAACATGTTGCATCAGCCTCTCCTTACAGGGAAAGGTAGATTCTACATTGTAGAGGAATGTTTAAAAATATCCCATTCCTCTTGCAGAAGTGATCTGTTAATGCTTTAAGTGATGGCAACCTGCATATCTTGCATACCTGTCTAAAAACAATGTGAGCAATGGAATGATCATTATAGTAATCAGTAATAATGTTAAACAATTAAAACCCTGCCTGTTTGAATGCAAGCAGGACTTGCAGCTCTAGCACAGACCATTACATTCTGACATCGCAGAGCTGGCCAGAGTAAAGACATGAACTGGACTGCTAAAAGGAATAAATTGTCATCTTTCTTTCTGTGGGTTATAAGAGCATTTAAAATATGAAAATGAAATTCTGTTCAGAAGCCAGGTGGTTATTTAAAATGGCCTTGCATCATTAAAAAACTGCTCATTGGACTTGAGAGCTACAAGATATAAGAATTCCAAACAGAAATGCTCCAATGCAGCAAGGGGCATCCACTATAGGAACAAGCTCATGTACATATATTGTACATGCAACAGTGCTTTTTTTCTGGAGAAAAGGGTACCGGAACTCTTGGATTACATTTCCTCGGGAGTAGATGGCGATTGAATTGTAATGCAATTAATAGAAGAAAAGGTGCTGGAACTCAGTTCCGGTGAGTTCCACCAGAAAAAAAGCCCTGACATGCAAACCCATACAACAGATGAGGAATTGCATCTGTAGCACAATGCGTATCCAGACCCCAACGAACAGGCTGAATGTACATTTTTACTATAAATGGATGTGCACCTTCATCCAAGTCACTAATGCACAGGACTGATGTTTTAAGTTGGGCTGCAATATTGTTTGTGTGTGTGATAATTATATAATTTTAATGCAAATGCTTATTTCTAAAATTTACTATAGAAACTGCAGATGACAAACACTGTCTTAGAAAAGGTGTTCCCTCTTGTATGAGAAAGAAAATGGAATGCTTTTTGATTTATGCCTGCTACACACAGATATAATCTAAAAACAAAGTATAATTAATAGTAGGGTGGCTAAAAATCAGTCTTTTTGTTTTAAAAAATGGAATTTAAATCAGATTTTAAATATTTTTTTAAAATCATAAATACTAAATTTCTTACTTAAAAACAACATACTTACAATTACATCTCATCATAAACATGCTAAACCTTCATTTTAAAAAAAAAATTGCTCTATCGTACTCACACACACTGGTAGGAAATTCAATCCAACATGGGCATTCATTTTAGATTTTCAGCCCATGAAAATAGCTCTGTTCAGCCTAACTACCAACTCTTGCTTCATGAATGTTCTGGGCTTTCAGTTTCTGTTTCTCTGACTAAAGTTTAAATCAACCTTCTTTTTCCTTGCTGATTTAAATCAATTATTTAAATTACCTTGATTTAAATCAATCCACCCTGCTTAATGGGTTGTATCCAATCCTGTCTGTCCACCAGCCGAACAGAAAAGGCTGTGCAAACAGATTCACCCTATTGCCTGCACACCCCCAGAACTGCTCCAGAGGGTTCAGGGAGTCTGAAGCAGATTTAGAGGACGCACTAGGGAGAAGTAGAGGGGAAGAGATTGAGAAGTATCTGTACAAGCAGAGGACCATTTGCATGATGTTGGGTGTTGTCTCCCTAGTGTTTTACTCCTGCAATTGTTTTTTTAAAAAAGTATGGTTAAACAGTTAAATGAGATTTATCTAACTGAGTGATAGCCTTATTAAGGCTACAAAATTCAATGTGCAAAATGTCCATTTTCCAAGTTGCCCAGCAAAGGGCACGATTTTAAACTTTAAATTCTAGCTTAATTCTTGTAGCATCCATATCACCTTCAGATCCTTTCATCCTTTTTAAGTAGACGATGCCGTTCACTTTCACCTGTCATTGCAGAGCCTTCTTGACCATCAAAAACAAAAACAAAAAAAACCCACACCCTGATCTTTGTTCTTTGTGCAAGCCTGGAACACAACAACAACAACAATAAATTCTTACCCGCCTCTCCATTGGGATTGAGGTGGGGAACAACAATAAATATAAAATATATAAATTGGTTAAAACATAGGAAATATTATTAAAACATTCTTTAAAACTTCTTAAAATATCCTAAAATTCCTAAGATTCCACTGGGTAGGCCTGCCGGAAGTACCTTGTGCCCCTGCAAGAGACTGAAGGAGAGTTGCCATGTGTCACAGAACTGGAGTGGGGAGCACAGATTATATATAGTGCTTGCTATGGCTGCCAAAACATCTATTGCATTGAAACAAGAGTGGTCACACCACCTTCGTTTTACCTAGTTAGGATGAATCGCCAGCAATGAGTGGGGAGGAGTTTGCATCTGTGCTGTTCATGGTTGCCTAGAGAGATTTCCTTCAGAACTGAAGAGCGATCAGACGACATAATTTCATCATCCGTTCTTGATGCTCCCTCTGTCTTAAAGGATCTTCACACCTGAGCTTTAAATATGCCTTTGAGCCTTGGGTACACTGTTTCTGCCATGCTCAAATGTGTTAATGTGGGGCAAGGCACACAATAGCAACTGTGCATTCTAGCCAATGTAGGCTTTACATTTGCAATGTAGATCAATTCAAGCAGTCACAGCCAATTTAAGTCCCTTGTGAAAAGACCCTTCTCAGGTTACAATCCTATGTGCCCCTTCCTTGAAACAAGCCACGCCCCACTGAATAGGGTCCGCATGACCTCTATAAAAACTGAGCTGTTAATTGCTGCTGGTTGAACTAATTTGTTTTCTCGCCTTTTAGTCAGCATTTGAATCCTCTGTTTTCTCCATCTCAGATTCCAAAGTTGGAGAACCTCTTTTTTATATATATATATTTTATTTATTTTTCAAAACAAATTATAACACAAAAAATATATTTAACAAAATACAAAATTATCACACAAATATAACATAATCAACATACAATAAATCATAAAGTGCTCCCCCCCCCACCCTCCAAGGGACCAATTAATATACCTCTATCCTCTTGATCAAATAAAGTCTAAATTCCAAAAATATAACATATCCTGACAAGGCATGTTACCCTTCCCCATTATTAATACATAGTCTAGTAATTGATTCCATATCTCCATAAAATTATTCTTCTTTAGCAATCCTTTTTTGCATTTGATACTACTAGTTAGTTTATCATTTAGGGCTATATCCCAAACTTCCTTATACCAGTCTGTTATTAGGAAAACATGTTGTACTTTCCAATTTCTCGCTATCATTAGCCTGGCCGCAGTTAACAAGTTTACAATTAACTCCTTCGTATTTTGATCACAAATAAGCTTCTCAGTTATTGATAACAATGCTAATTTTGGACAGACCTCTAAATTAGTACCAATAATTTTCAATATTTCTGTAAAAACCTCTCGCCAAAACACCAATACATTTTTACAACTCCACCACATATGAGCATATGTCCCTTTTTCCTGACATCCTCTCCAACATAATGCAGAACAATTATTATCTATTCTATTTAATCTTACTGGAGTTAAATACCATCTCCAAATTAGTTTATAAAAATTTTCCTTTATCCTAATTGACATCATTTTCACAATCCGTCTATCCCATATATTGTTCCACCCCACCTTCGAGGTCACCTCTTCAAATTCATTATCCCATACTGTCTTAAGCTGATCCTCTTGTTCTTTTGCTTTTTGAATCAATCTATATAAATCTAAATAAAAGTTGGAGAACCTCTGACTCACAGTGATTAGAGGATTCTTCTCAAGAAGCCGACTGGTACTATAACAATTTGCCAGCATATTAATTTTTCTCTTGAGTTGAAAGCCCAGGGCAAAAGTGGCCAGTTGAAGATCTTAGGGCAAACATAGCGAGCATTTCCTTGACAAGTGCTACATGGTAAGCCAACTGTAAAGCCAACAGAAGAATCTTCCAGCCTATTCACCAGCAAGAACACAATATTAGCTCTGTTCAGGCACTATCCTCCACATGTAGGGCTAGCACATGGAAAGGAAATGGGATGGCACATCCTAGGGCTGCCCCCAACACTGGATGTCCTCACACCTCCAATCCCTGATCTCTGTTGAGTGACAGTCTTAAGGAAGAGCTGTTCTCATGTAGGCTCCACAACCAGGATTCCCATTCACATGGAGTACTACACAAGTACTGCCAAGTCCCTCTTCTGACCTTTGCCCAATGCTCAGAGGTTGGGTTGCAACCAGGTGGAGCCAGTTGCACAACCCTGCTCCCCTTACTCACATGTTAGCCCTTCCCAGGGCTGACACATGAATACAGCTAGTATGTTCTGTCATAAAAACCCTTATATTTCCAGCTCTTTCCAAAATGAAATCACACTATACAATATCTTGGAGACTGGCCCAGTACACACATTGTCCAGTGCCTTGCAAATCATGGCTTATGGACATTCTTTTCCTTCTCCTTCTGTGTGCTAATTCCCCCATCCCTTCCATGGTTTGCTTTAGCCATGGCTTGGATTGTGTGACATCAGTGTAGTGGTCAGAATGCCAGGCTATGACTGGGGAGACCTGGGTTCAGATCCTCACTCAGCACTGGGTGAGCTTTTCCCAGTCACCATCTCTTGGCCTAACCTACCTCACAGAGAGTGGTTGTGAAGCTAAAAGGATCACGGAAGAACATCTGGATTTCTTAGCTGCCCTGAGAGTACTTGTGCTGAAGGGTACGACAAAAATTGCATAAATAAAATAACTGTGTTGACCATGCTCCATCACTATATAAATCTAATCATTATTACCTTTCATTTTCTAAGCTGCAGCCCACTCTTGGCATGCCCCTCTTGCATTACCTTTGGACAGCTGTTACAGAATTTCCATAATATTGTGTGTATAACTCTCTCTCTCTCTATATATATATATATATATATATATATTCAGATAATTTATTGCTGCTTTCCCTTCGGTGAGCACTTAAAAGCTTCAGCTTTCTCCAAGGAACAAAAACTTGGTGGACTTTGATTTTCCACTTTCCTAACCAAAAATGAATTAAAGAAATTATTAAAGATGTTGTCCCTTTCAGCTGTTGCCTAGAAAGGCTGGGTTTAATCAAGAATCTGAAGCAACCCAGAGGATGCCATTAGTGTTTCAAAAGAAGATCGCTCAGGGAGCCCACAGGGGAATTGAAGGAAGGCTACAGAGTTCTCTTCTACCAGCTGGTCCACAAAGTTGCTTTTATTTCTCTGTGTACAGAATCAACAAAAGGTGTCAGGAGTACAGATGCTGGAAGGACAGGGGGGGAGGCAGGGGCTTCATAAGAATAATGGAATTCATTTAAAAATGTAAATTGAACAAATAGGGGAACAGATGTGAAGGGAGTTGGAGCTCCTCTTTGGGTTATATCCCCCCTCACATTCCTGCATTCACATTCAGTTTGAAATGCCACTTTATTTACATGCCCAAAATGTTATTAATTGGGCAATAAAACACTGCCAACACTTTAAAAAGACACACACATTTATTTGCAGGGCTGTTTGTGCTATTCAGGATGGCATTACTTAAAGCCCTACACCATCCCCTGGGAGTGCAATCTGTTATATTTCTATAGAAGTATCGAATAGAGAAGCTTGAATGAACGTCACACAATCTGGAGAAAGGGCAAGGAAAGAACTTAAAGCAGTGTTTCAGATCACATGTGACTGATCGTATTCCTTGGCTTCACCTATAGGCTGGCCAGCTCATTGGTTCTACACATGGAGTGACTATTTTTTTACAAAGACATACATGGGCATATGGCCTAGGACATGATCCAAAGAACTACTTTAGGCCCAGCAATGGTTGGGCACACTGCATGGGATTTCTGTGTGTATGTGTTTAATTCTTTTTTTCTATCTGGTGTTTATAACAGTGCTACAATTAATGTGAGGTATACTGGGGGGGAAATGCTGTTAAAATACACGTGGGTTTTTTTTTGCAATCTAACCTTGATGATCAGGCCTGTAGACATAGCTGAATCTGTATTCCCACCCACCAATCCGGGCCACTTACTGAAATATGAAATAGGAACCTACCTTGTCCATACTCACTCTGCTAAATAAGCCATGATATGAAGCCTTTTGCCCACACATGCAGACCCATTGCTCACACCATGATTAAACCAAGAACTCTTTTATTACCCGACATTTCTTTCCCATTTCATCTGAACAAAGAAACTATGGTTACCAGCTTAAGAACATATTCAGGATATGAAACCAAGCTGCTTGCCATAGTATCCCGGCATGGACAAAATGTGAAACTGTGGTTAATTAGGGACTTTCTGGCTTAATTGTGGCTTGCACACAGGGCCTGCGTGGGCATGCAAAAAGCTCAAGCATAACAGCTTATTAAACCAAGATATGATCATCTGAGCCGGGACAGTAGTATCATACTCATCCTCCACATTCTGAATGCCAGGGAATCTTGTGTGATGAGTCAGTCCTCCTGCGGGAGCTCCGTGCTAGAGTGTATGGCATGGCAGTGGCCAATTAATCTATAGGGCTGGGCTGGAATATTATCCAGAAAGAGTGGGATTAGTAATAGGTTGTTGAGCAACTTTATTGTGCACAAAACGAAACCATTTCTCCTTTTGCTTAATTACCGGCTTATCTCTGTTACTAATTAGGCGGCTTTACCGCTTCAGCCTTCTCACAGGTGTCAGAGAGACATTTCCAGTCAAATACAGGAGTCAATGGGCCCTAACCTCTGCCTTTATGCACAGAGATGAACAGAACAGGGCAGTTTAATTTATTTCTTTTCAGGAAGTGAAGCTTCAGCTTGCAATAGATGTTAACAAGACAGGCATTTCCTAAACATTTATCTCCTCGACACCTTCAAGATTAACCTGCATTGTAACAATTACTTCCACACAAACATTTTGGTTCTATGTGGACTTCAGGATAAACAATAAATACATTTTTAAAATATGGGATGTCACAGGAGCCTCATTTTTTAATGAAACCTCTGAATCTGAACATTGTGTTTAACTGTAAAGTTCAGGCTAACAACCTTGTCTTCTCTACTGACTGGTAAAGGTCTCCCCATGCTAACACTGCATAGGGTGTATGAGGGGCAGAATCCCCTGGAAACATGGATAGAAATTCCCAGAAAAAAATGTTCCACTGAATCTCTCTAAAATCATCATTGTAGTTTCTGCTGTCAGGCTAGAACATCATAGACACCCATTAGAAATATTTAATTACAGAGGAGGAAGACGTTGAAATGCTGGGGAAACTATGCTCATTTGAGAGTAAACAGGACTATGATTGATTTCCAGAGAGAAAAAGTAGAATTTTCATCAAGGCAGACTTTTCAACAGTTGCAGGAAAATATTGATCTAATCTAATTTCCAAGGAGTCACAAATCTGAAATGATAATTAGGTTTTGTTTCAAAACGACAGAAGGAATTGAAACAGTTTAGCTTAATCCTGTTTGGTTAGAAAAAAATAATAATGTGATAGCAGGACATTTCTCTTCAAACTTCCGAGGAGTCAGAGAGTGCAATCATTCCTCCAGCCTGGCCTTAAATGTTCTGATTCCTCATGATGCTATTTTGGCCTGTAGTCAAGGGTTGCCTCAGGGCACATCTAACTTACTTCTGTAGCAGTAGTAATAGAGGCTCAGGCTCCCATCCACCCAGAGCTACTATAACAGATACAGAAATGTAACTCTAGTTCTTACAGACAGCTTTTGGGTGACACAGGTTCTGGACAGATTCTGATCCATGGGGTTGGCAAGGACCGGCATGCTGTAGAAACAGTGAAAAGAATGGTGCTATCCAGCATATATTACCCTTTCAGGCATTTAAAACATAAGGGAGGGGTTGTGGGGCCACACAGGCTAGCCTTATCCTCTGCTGATGATGTGTGCACAAGCCCAGGGCCAGCCCTACCATGAAGAAGACTGAAGCAATCACCTCAGGCAGCAGAGGCTTGGAGGCGGCAGCAAGAAGTTGGAAGAGAGACCTATGTGCCATGTGATCTGCTCTGCATCCCCTTAGTTAGCTTGCTGTCTTCAGGGGCAGTGGAGGATGCTGTCCCATCATCAGTGTTGCAAATAGATCCACCTGCCAGTCCCATCAGTCTTGGTACAAGGGATGGAAGGGGGATGCTATCTCGTCCTTCACCTCAGGCAGCAAAATGCCTTGGGCAGCAGAATGTCATATTCAGTGGCTAAGCAAAGGGGCCTTACGTGCTTACAGTTTTAGGTGCATAGAGCTCCTTCCCACCAGGAGGGATCCTGGGCTAATCAGGGTCCTCTCTTGTGCGGACAATCAGTGCTAAGGGTGTACAATAGACAGGCAGACAGACTTGTGGTTGTTACGGATGCCCCTGTCATGGTGTTGGAGCTGGTTAAAGCTGCTCAGCTTGAAGGAGAGCCATTCATACGGTCACAAGAAAAGTGTGCATAGGGTGACACATCACGTTGCTGGGGTTTCTTGTTCTTTTGAGCTAAACATTTCATAATGGCAATTACAAGAAAGGCCAAAGTGATTCCAGACATATCTACTAACTACATTCAAACGAAGAATTGTCTTTACAAGCAAGGTCTTTGCCGTATGGGTAGTTAGCAAACAGTAATTTGGCCAGACACATTGAGATGACACACAGTCCTTAAGAATGTTTATTCTAATTAAAATTAATTAATGAAATAAGGACACAATCCTATGGGCTTCGCCCTCGATTATTATAATCCCCCCAAACTCGAAGGCTTATGAGCATCCTGTGCAGGGTGGGAGGAGCGGCAGAGGCAATCTTCTCCTCCCCGCCCTCCCACCCGGCATTTTTCGCTGGACAGGCTTTTTTGCTGATCTAGCTGGGGCGTGTCGGTGCGGAAAAGAAGGAGGCTGGAGAGGCCTCGGGTTCTTTCCTCACCAGCTACAAGGGGGAGGGGGGTCAGAGACCTCCAATTTCCCCCTCCTAGGTCGGAGCGCTGTCTCTGACCTCAGGTCAGGGAATCCTAAATATTCTATGGCCCCTTAGATGCTGTCTAGGGGCCATCAGATTGCTCCCTAAATGTATTAATAAAATTAATTTATTAAATTTATTAATTAATGAAATAAAATAAATCTTCACCCAAATTAAACCCGGTGAAGATTAGGCATTTCCCACATTGTAGAACAAGATTAAATAAGTGTTCACTCATCAGAATTACAACTATGAAAAAGAAACGGAAACCCCTTTTGATATCTACACATGCATGCTATCTTAGCCTAGTACCGTATGTACGATTGAAGGAAACTAGGCAAACAGGTAGCTCTAGGCTGCCACCTCCTGGCTTTTTGGAGATGCTCAAGCCTTCACCTCTGCATACATACTAGTGATGAATTGTCTCCTGTCACCATCCCCACCTTCTCAACATCCGTTAGGGTTCAAATCCATTTAATACAAATAACTAATGACTTCCATAGTTAGGTTTTTCCTCATAATGAATTTCCATTGTATTGATACGCGCCGTAATTTTCAACACTGAACGAAGTATTTTAGAAAGCTATTTCTGACAGAGTGATTTCTAATCTTTGATTCACGTGAAGCTTGGAGGTGCCCTGAAATAATATATAATGTTTGTTTGAATGAAAGATGTGGCTGCAGCCAGAGGCCTGACCAAATCCAAAGACCACCCCTCATCATGGAGCACTGCAAACAACAACATTGGGCACAATCTTTTCCCATGTGTACTCAAATAATATGACAGAAAAAGCAGGATTTTCTGCTCTCGACACATGTACTTTATAAATAAAGCTTTTATAAATAGTATCAAGGAGGAATTGCTATGCTGCTGGTGATGTGGGAGGCCGGGAGGAAATCAAAAATAGGTGCCAGGCTGAAAGCTTATAATGATGGAATGTCAAAAAGCGGCTCCGCCTTAACGAACATAGACACTCTGGCGGCTGTTTAATATGTGAAAAATGGCCATGGGTGCGTGACCCCAGGCCTTTGAGAGCTGCCATTATCTCCTCTGTCTGTAAACATAGCAGGGGGGGGGGGGAAGAAAACTCAAATTAGGAAAGGGAAATTCAATTATTATTATTATTATTATTATTATTATTATTATTATTGCCAGCAAAATGCTCCTTTCTTCATCCATTTTCATGCAGGAAAGTGTAAGACAACGTGGACTTCTCAAGACATTTCAAAATATTAGACATTTTCTTCTGAGGAGCAGCAAATGTATTTTGAAATTATTTCCCCACTGCAGGAGTCAAAGCAGCAGAGTGCATCATTATGTCACTGGAACATTACAAATATCTTAACGGCACATTTATGAAGTATCATTTAAAAATCACATTGCAGCTGTCAGTCGCAAGAGCTCATTGCAAGCCATCCAGAAGCCATTTCTATACATTCCACTGCCTTCACTTTCCTGCCCTGCGTTCTATTTTTCTTCTCAGTTTTGTTTTTAATTCTCTTGGCTTCCACATAGCACTTATTTCGCCTTATGATGTTTGTACGTCTAAAGTGCCCTTTTGCACTCATTAAGCTCTCAGCAGAAAATTGCTGTAAGTCTAAAATGACTCATACTGCCAATGTGTCTGGTGTGAGAGAAGAAAACATTGCAGAAGTGCTTAGTGCTAGGAAAACAGGGGGGCATGTGCTGGCCCTTCCTTCATGGTGCCGAGGGAAGGTTAATAAGTGGCCCAAAGGTCACCACAAAATGCTAATGCAAAATTCCCCTCAGCCAACACTTCGGCCCTTGATCAGAAGAAATAAAAGAATGCCAGTTCTTCAAGCTTCCCAGCTAAAGTCACGTCTATTATGGGGCGTCGGGGAGAACATTCCCTTCTAAATTTATGAAGGGCATTTATACTAATATGTCTAATTTGCCTGGAGAAAAACAGTGTACTGTTGCACATTGACCTGTTGCAGTCCTATACTTGTCTACTCAGAAGTAAGTTCCATTGAATTCAATTGAGCTTACTCCCAGGTAAGTGGTATAGGTTTGCATCCTACGGCTGCTTCCAAATGGGTGGTTCCTAGCACTAACAATCACTGATCTTCTGCTATAACCTACAATGGAATTTCAATTGACTTTCCACACTATTGGGGATATTTCTTCTTTTTTTTCTGTATCTTCATCTCACTGTTTTCCACCCACACCAGGGGATGTGATCATGTGACATAGCTGCTGTAGATGAGACAGGGGGAAGTCCAATTCACCTGAGCGGCCACTTGTGTGTGGGCGGGGAGGAAATATCCAAGTGATCCTTTAAAAAAAATATATATATTTATTTAGTGAGAAGAGCTTATTTATTTTACCATGATTGCCCATTACTACCTATGGGGGGAAACGGTTGGGTGCAGATTTAGTGATATGTAAAGCAAACACACTGAGCTCAATGGGACTTAATTTGAGCCCCATTGGTTTCAATGGGGCTTATCTAAGTATGACTAAATCTGGATCCAATCCAATACGTTAGCATCTGCTTTAGATTGGATTTAGATTGATCCTTGCCCCAGATCACCCTTACTCCAGATACTTTTTCTTCCATGAGGTTAAAAGGGTAGGTTTTGGAGGACAGGAAGAAAAGAAGCGGGAGGGGGGGGCTGTGAACTGAGGGCAGAGAATCTGTGGTCATGGGAAAGGGTTAAGCATCCCTTCCGCCATCTACCCCACCCTGTCTGCTGCTTCTCCACTGTAAATTTCCAGCTTCCAAAGCTGCTCTCCTGTGTATTACATGTAGTTAGACCCGCATAAGAAACTGCACTCTCTGCTGTGAACATTACACTTTCTATGGTCATAAACAGACATTTCTTTTTCTCATGTCATTTCCCCACAACAGATAGCACTACATACGTGCACACACGCGCACCACAGCACAACCATGTCTCTTTGGCTCCATTGTAGTAACATTTGCCTGATGTTATTCATGTCCATGTCATAGCGTTCCGAAATGAATATTTATATAATTTTTGTAGAGGAGAATGAGGGTTGCCTGGTCTCATGGCTTAATATGAAGTTCCAGGATTTTAGCCACCTTCTGAGAATCATCAGGAGGAGATTCTCCTTGATGGCACCTGGGCAGATTCTTCTTGTTCACTAGGCCTGCGGAGGCCAATCGGAATCCCCATGGAACTACTGCCTGAGGGGAAGGGATGCTGCAACTTTAAAAATTCACAGGAAGGGCCATAGAGTGCATCTTCTGCATGCAAAAGGCCCCGGATTCAATCCTGGGCATCTCTAGGTAGAGCTGGGGGAAAACCCTGTTGGAAACCCTGGAGAGCTGCAGCCAGTCAGCACTGACAATCCTGAGCTTGATGGACCAATGGTCTGGCTTGGTATAAGGTAGGATGGCCACTTAGGAATTGCCAAAAAGGAGGAAATGCATCACCAAAGAAGAGAGCAAAGCGGGACACCAATTTACATAAAGTTTACATATGCTAATGTATACGCGTAGATGCAAATTTAGGGGGGAAACTATAATTTAAATATAAATACCATAGAGATGGCATGGTGAGATGGTATTTAAATAAAAAATACAATCTCACCATAATGTAGAAGACTATGACCTGGTGACGTCTGTGCGTTGCTCAGTTTCCTGTCCAGGAGCTGTTGATGGGCAACTCCAAGGCCCAGTTGAAGTTACAGACTTGGACAGGACAGCCTGTTAAATAGAGAATGCCTTCAAAATGGATGACAGTCCTCTGGCAGCCGTTCAAACAGAGCAAAAGGAGGCAACCGTTTGGGCCTGTGGGTACCTTTGGCAATTTGATAAACTGCCCTGGGCACCACCACAAAATGGCTGTCATGGGAGGCATGGCTAGTCACAAAGGATACATGACCTGTCCAAAAAACTGAGTACAAGGCAGAGGTGGGGTCTGACCCTTAACACCCTTAATGCACTCCTTGAACGCACAGTTCAGCACCATCAGAAATCTATTTCACAGAAGACAAACTCCCTATTATGAGGCAACTTCCTGTATTGCTAGGCATTGAATATAAAGGCAAGGAAACAGAAGCAAGACAGCAAACTATTTTCCACAGGACCCTTCCCTTGCATTCTCACTCACTCTGAATGTTTAAAAAACCCTTTTTCTACTATGTTCTTCCAGGCTGAATGTTTTGTTGTTGTTGTTGTTGTTTTACTTTTGCTGTGGAAGAAAGTGGTTGCAAGAGGGACGTCAAGAAAGGCCTCAAATACATTTTGAAACCACGTGGAAAAACGAGCAATAATTCTGCACTAGATAGCTAGCCCATTTCGATGCACCAAGGTTTGCTGGAAGGGACCAACAAAAAGGCATGAATAACTAGAATAAATTACTTGTCTCCTCTTTTGTTTGTGGTCCACCAAGGTCTGTTATATAAGTACTTTTTAAAAATAGCTCCAAAAACATATTATGAAATGTGACAAACCCCTACTTCTAATATAGATGTACAGTACCCCTTAGAACATCTGGTTAGTTGGCAATGTGCTGGGCAACCTGAATAATTTTATCTAGCCTTATCTCACTTCTTTGCCTTCCAAAATGTGAACAAAACCGTAATCCCTTCTCGTGAATAGGCTGACTGGTTCCAACTACCTTGGGATTTTGAGAGGCAGGTTAAAGTCCTTAAGAAGGTGGGTCCAGCCACCAGTGAATTGCTGGCTAGACCACTGACAACAACTGGACAGACCAACCACCATCAGTCTCTGCTAAGGGGCTGGCTTTCACTGAGAGAAGATCCCCATAAAAAAGCCCCTCTCAGACCTTCTAGAGCAGGGCTTTCCAACCTTGGGTCCCCAGATGTTGCTGGCCTACAGCTCCCAGCATACCCAGCCAGCATGGCTAATGGCAAGAGATTCTCGGAGCTGTAGTCCAGCAACATCTGGGGACCCAAGGTTGGAGAGCCCTGTTCTAGAGCTTTTCCATACACCCACCTAACTGAAAACCAGATGCTCGCTCTCTCTCTCTCGCTCTCTCTCTCTCTCTCTCTCTCTCTCTCTCTCTCAGACCATCCTTTCTGCAATAAACATGGCATATGCTCTAGGACCCAAGGCTGTACTCAAGTAGGTAATGTGACTAGATAAGTTAGACTGACTTTTTCATTTTATTTGTGTGTGTGTGTGTGTGTGTGTGTGTGTGTGTGAGAGAGAGAGAGAGAGAGAGAGAGAGAGAGAGAGAGAGAGACTGTTGCCTTCCCTGTGTGTCCCCCCCCCCCTTGTTTCTCTTTTCCCCCTAAATAAACTCCTTTTTCTATTTGGACATTTAGCTGTGTTGTTTTGAAAGGGATTTCTCACTGAACCCTTCTCCACATGGAAGAACCGCATGGTTACAAAGTTAACACTTGTGTTTTAAGATTTTTAGAAGGGTTTTGGAAAGTTCTCTGTTTCTGGGCTTTGGGAAGGAAAGTCTGAAGCATCTTTCTTTTTCTTTCTTCCTAGGTCCGGGCTGAAATGACGGGTCCTTGGCAATAGGGTTGAGAAACTCCCCAAGCAGCTGGACAGACTAAGGTGTGTCAGGAGGTTCATCCTGACTGGTGGCTGCCTATCAGAAATTCTTTTCCTGGGGAAACCATGTAAAGAAGGGGTCCGCCAGGTGGAAAATTTATGCTCCCCCCTGCCCGTACCCGTAACATGGAGTTCTTTAAAATCCAGTTATGGAGAGGAGAATCTTATGGCCCCCAGACATTGTCTGAGGGACCATAGGATAGTTTGGATTCCCAGCTCCGAGGTCAGAGACAGCGCTCCAACCTCGGAGCTGGGAATCAGAGCTCCGATCCTCCACTCCGCCTCAGCCAGCACAGAAAGAACTGCACTGGGTGCACTCTGAGGTTGGGAAAGCAACCTCAGAGAGGGATAAAGGGGGGCATTTAGGGGTGGGGAGGGCAGGAGACTGGGGTGGCCAAGATATAGGGGTATCTTGAAGCTACTCCAGCCTCCTTCCCTCCTCCTCCGAAACATCCCAGCTAGACTGCTGAAAATGGCCTTCTAGCAAAAATGCAGAGCAGGAGGACAGGGAGGCGGAGAACCCCTCTGCCCTCCTCCCACTCTGCAGTGGATGCCCGTACAGCTCTGAGTTTGGGGGGGGGGGTTATGGGCATCCCCATAGGATTGCACCCTAAATGTGATTTAACAAATTTAGCAGCTACTACATATAGCATACCGCTTGCCTATGAGAACGTCCAACAAAAGGAAAATCAGATGCTTGACATTTCTATGGACAAAAGCATTTATTTTTAGAAGCAATCATTTAAATTTTCTTGCCATCGGAAGTATACTTGGCCTCTAACCCCATAATTTGTCTGCCTACTGCACCTTGAGAGGAGTTTGCCATTGAACAAGGCCCTGAATGTCATTAACAGGCTGCCTGTCAGCGCTTTTTCAAATGTAAAGGCTGGAGCAAGGAAAGATGACAGAAGCAGCAGGAAATGATGACTAACGCAGGGCAATTTTATTTTGTATATTCCAGCATCTCATTTAGCAGCTAATAAGCAGCTTCTTAAATCAGATCTGGATTCCCCTGGCAACTGAATTAACACCATTTCATCTGAGACTACTGAGGGTGGGGGTGATTATATATAGTATTTTCATCGGACTGTTTGATCTTGTTAGGAATGTGATGGGGAAATGCATGAATGCCTCTGCCGTTTCTGGTACGTTGGATAGATACAGTCAAACTACTGTATGATTTTTTTTATCTGCACTTTTCAGTCATCCCAGGCCATACACAGAGTTGGCTTTGATAAATCTATTTTAAACAGACTTTGCTGTACAACTAAGTTCTGTCACACGACGACACCATGGCAAAGAGATAGAAACAAGAGGACTGGCCTTTATAATTAGCACAAAACGCCTATCATTATGATCGGAAAGGGTGTGAGGCAGAAAGACCTGTCTGGTATAACTCAAAGACCACTTAGAGAGGCAACGTGTCTCTAGGCAGCATCTTGCCACAGAGACACATTGTGCCCCCAGAAGACCCCTGTCAGGGGAGGGCAGGTTTAGCCCTCCCTACAACAGCATCCCCGATTCCCTGTAAAGCATTTTACCTTTTCCCATATGACTGAAGATGGCAAACATTCACCAATATGGAAGCAAGGAAAGGGGTGTGCTTGGGCAAACTGGGGGAGGGGTTAAATTTATTACTTTAAAGAAAGAGTGTATATCCCACTCTTTCTTTAAGAAGCTCAGGACAGCCCTCCTCTCCCCTGTCCATTTTATCCTCACAACAAACCCTGTGAGGTAGGTTATGCTGAGGGAGAATAGCCAGGTTTGAAGCACTACTTAGCCCAGCGATGGCGAACCTATGGCACGCGTGCCACAGCTGGGCACTCGAGCCATTGGTCGCCAGATCGCGAAAAGACCGTCCCCTTCCGCATTCAGTGTTGGGCTTCCATATTAATTCCTCTCCACTCATTCCTCGCTGGCCTCCGCAGCCAGGCACACTCCAACATCTCCACCCCCAGAAGCGGACTGCGCAGGCACCCAGCCCTCCTTCTAACAGACAGCTCAGAAGCACAGCGCGCGCACGCCCAAATCTTTGTGCGCCCGGTGAAGAGCCATGCCCTGAGACAGAGCGGGGCGCGATTAGCTAGTGCCCCCTCCTCCTTCCTGTTTTTTAAGGCACTTTGAAATAAATAAAGTTGGTTTTGTCTTGCAGTTTGGGCACTCGGGATCAAAAAGGTTCGCCATCACTGACTTAGCCATTATGGTGTGGTGGTTAGGGAGACTAGGACCGGGGAGGCCCAAGTTCAAATCAACACTCTGCCATGAAATTCAGAGCACCCAGAATAGTCTGGGTCTGGACAAGAGAAGGAAGGGACACATGTTGATTAAAAGGGTAGTCAACCATGCAGTGCTTTTTTTCTGGAGAAAAGGGTACCGGAACTCTTGGATTACATTTCCTCGGGAGTAGATGGCGATTAAATTGTAATGCAATTAATAGAAGAAAAGGTGCTGGAACTCAGTTCCGGTGAGTTCCACCAGAAAAAAAGCCCTGCAACCATGACATTGTCTGGATCAGTCATGTTACAGAGGAGTTCAGACATGTAGGCTCTCTGTATATGTGTAGTTTGTGTTTGTGTATTTATTGGCATCACCCTGACATCTTGACTAAAGGATTCACTGAGAAACAATTTTAAAATGTCCCCAGGCTCAGACATAAGCCCATAGACATCAGTGGGGAAATCAAAGATGTTAACATAGCTGGGACTGGGAACAAACGTATTCACCCAATCCACAGAAGAGGAAAGCCCCAAAAGAAGAAAAGATCTGGAGTGGCTGCAACTCTGAACAGAAACACTCCATACTACAACATCTTGTTGAAGGGCCCCACTTGTATATATAGAAAGAGAATGATGGATGCTGAATGGGACTTTCTCTTTAGATTGGTAACATAGTTCGTATAGTGCTTTGTCTGACCCACCGGTAGTGATACAAAAACTTCACCGCTCAAAGAGACACACCCGTGCGCCAGGTGGGTTGCATACTGCAAGTCTATTTGTTACATTCCAGCTCTGCTATTTTGCAAAACGCCCTTTCGGGGCATGAAGAAAGCTTTGGCTGAAATGCCTGGTCAAAAAATGTCCACAGCAACCAGCTGCAGGGTTTCACAAAGATATTACTGTTTTTCCATGAAGAAAGAGGAGCAAGGACAAATTCAACGCCTTAGCAACAAAGGCCTTTGTTCAATGCAGCGGTTCCTGGCCATTTTATCACTGGTTCCCACTAATGGAATTTTGTTTCCACTCAGCTCAGGACCATGCACTGTGACTACTGCCATGGGGCAGCCCGCAAAGGAAAGGGTCGGGAGCTGGCTTAAATCTAAGCACTTGGTCTTTATCGGGGCCAGTTCACACATGTGCGTCCATCACTTGGTGACTGACTACAGCATTATGCGGCAAGTTGTGTGTGTGAATGTATTATCGCAAACCAAATGCCACAGACAGAACTTTCATATCACCCCAGATGTGGTGCTTTCCTCACTGCACACATTCATCTGCCAGTCACCAAGTATCGAATAACTGTGCGATGGGGGTGGGTGGGGGGAAATCAAGTGCTTTACATTCATCTGAATTTATCCTTGGTTGATGGACCTGTCTGTGGGACTTTGGTTCTCTGGCTCTTCCATACCCCTTCTCACATAAACACCCTCTTCCCTGCCCCCTCCTCCTGACAGCAGTCCCTCCAGCCCACTGAAAATGCTGCACAGAGGGCCAGGGGACCCTGCTGAATGGGGTGAGCGGTGGTGCTATGGAGGAGGGATCACTGAAAATTAGGCAAAGGCACCTTCCATCAGCAGAGCCCTTCCATCAATGGAAGACAGCTGCTGGCTCCAACCCATAGAAAATAAAAGTAACAGTGACAATAAGAGATCTAAATCCCTGCTCACCAATGAGAAAAACACAACCCCTGATCGCAACGACAGTCAACAGTAAGCAGCAGCATTCCTTAGTCGGGCTAGCCTATGGTTTTTTAATGTTACAAGTTTTAGCCTGGCACCTGAAAGAAGGCAATGTTGGGGCCTGACAGATCTCCCTGGAGAGGGCATTCCATAAAGCCGGCACCACTCTCAAAAAGGCCCCGCTCCCGGTAGTTGCCTGCCGAGCATCATTTGGCAGCGGCACCCAGAGCAAGGCCTCAGGTGTCAACTGGAGCATTAAATGCAACCCTTTGGGAGTATGAGAGAAGTGTGCTTCCAATTTGAATTCATAAAATGTATGCCTCAGCTATCTGAAGTTTGGGAAATACCAGCTTAATGGGTTTCACTTGAACTCAAGAAACGAGGCCACAGAAGTGGATGACTTGCTCTGGCCTTTTCCATACAAAGTGAAGTATTTCTTCAAAGTTTATGGAAATGATGTTTTCTATTGCTCTTAGGGCATTCCTTTCCTCCTTTAGTGCATCCTATCTACGCTGTTTCAGCTTGTTGCAGTCATTTACCCGTTGATCCGACTACCACATTTCTGGAAAGGTCAAGTACCACCAGGGATGTCTCTAAGGCTCTTTAAAAACACTCCATTCCCTTTCAGAAAGGATGGTAACTCTCTCAGGTGACAGGCTAATTAATTCAGCCTTTGCAGGTGGCCTGAACTGTGTGACATTTATAATTTATTCTGAAAGGAAAATAAAAGATAATTTAGCCCTGGTTGTTGTTTTTAATAACCATTTTCCCTTCCAAAAAATCACGTCTTACAACTGTCTGTTCAGCTGACACATCAAATATCATCGCTGCGTTAACACTCATAGACTATCCATATTCGGTGCCTGCCTCCGTTTAAGAAGCTAAAGAGCTAATATGAAAATAATATAAAAACAAATAAAATATGCTAGTATCATATAGTCATAGCCTCAGATACTGCAGTGGAACTAATACACTTCAAAAAGTGTATTTTTATATGGCATGTATTTAATGCAGATTCCTTCATGCACTTTAACCTGATTAAAAATCATGCAGTTACTGATTGAGAAGAGGGTAACTTGGATGTTACAGTTGATGCAAGTTCAAGTGAGGTGTCCAGTGCTCCAACTGGTGTGGTTTTGTGGGTTCAGCTCCAGCTATTGAGCCCCAATGCTGTGGACAAGATGCTTGAGGCAATGCATCCAGCTGCTAGCCTTCTTGATCCTTGAACTAGCCAGAGGGGACTGACTGGGTGGCTCCAGTGGGTGGTAAACATGTTGCTATGGGAGGGGCAGGTGCCTGATGCCTTGAAGGAGGCAGTGGTGTGCCTTCTTCTCAAAAAAAAGAAAAAGAAAAACACCAAACCCCACACTGGACCCAGAGGTTCTTAATAAGGGTGCTAAGAAGGGGATATTAGCACTGGACCACCCAGCTGCTAATATCCCCCTTCTTAGGGAAGGTGCTCAAGTTGGTGACCACACAACTTGAGACATACTTGGAAGGAAAAGATTATAGATGCTTTCCAGTCTGGGTTCAGGGCTGGTTTCTGAATCCACCTTGGTCACCCTGACAGGTGACCTTTATTGAGAGAGACACAGGGGGAGTGCAACCGGTTGATTCTCCTTGATCTCCCAGGGGCTTTTGATACTGTTGACCACTGTAGCCTTCTGGAATGGCTCTGTGGATTGGGAGTTGGGGGCACGATGTTACAGTGATTTCACTCCTATCTGCAGGGTCGCGTTCAGAAGATAACACTGGGTGATCATACCTCAGGCCCATGGCAGTTCTATTCTGTCCTGAACACTGTTCAACTTCTACATGAGGCCATTGGAGGTGGTCATTAGGAGATTTGGGGTAAAATGTCAGCAGTACACTGATGATATCCAACTCTATTTCTTTGTATCATCTGAGTCAGGAGAGGCTGTGCAGGCCCTGAACCAGTGTCTAGTTGCAGTGGTGGGCCGGATGAGGGCCAATAAGCTGAGGCTGAATCCTGACAAGATGGAGGCACTGTGGATAGCTGGTTCCCTTGTTCAGGAACTAGGGAAGTTGCCTGCTCTGGACAGGGTTGTACTCCCTCTGAAGGAGCATGTGTGTAGCTTGAGGGTGCTCCTAGATCCATCACTGTCAATGGAGGCACAAGTGGCCTCCATGGTGAGTGCCTCTTCCCAACTTCAGTTGGTACAGCAGCTACAGCTGCTCCTGGACAGGGATAGCTTGGCCACAGTGATCCATGTGCTGGTAACTTCAGGACTGAACTATTGCAATGCGCTTTAAGTGGGGCTGCCTTAAATTGAGACTGACCTAGAAGCTGCAGCTAATGCAAAATGTTGTGGCTAGGATGCTGAACGGGGCAGCTGAACGGGAACATATGACACCAATTCTGAAGGAGTTGCACCAGCTGCCAGTATGTTACCAAGCCAAGTTCAATGTGCTTGTGCTGACATATATAGCCCTACATGGCTTAGGACATGGATACTTCATGGAGCACCTTCTCCCTGATGTACCTACCTAGATATTAAGATACAGATGCCTTCTTGATGGTGCATTTGCCTTGGGATTGATACACAGCAACCCAAGAGAGGCATTCTTGATACAGGCCCCTCAGTTGTGGAACTGCCTCCCTCTCATATATATGCAACAAGTCTTACAAGTGTTGGCACCAACTAAAGACCTATTCATTCACCCAGGCATTTGATTGATTCTCTGTTGCTGAGTCTTGTAAACTAACTTATCTGTCTTTGTGTTTTCCCATTTTGCTGTTTTATCAGTTGATGCTGTATTGTTTTATTGTGCTTTATTGGTTTTGTACCCTACTTTGGGATTATATTATAGTGAAAAGTGGGTAATAAGTTGTATAAATAAACAAACAAACTTGAGGCCAGTCTACAGTGGACCTTATCCCTTGGCAAGTTGCTCCTATGTGGTGACTTTTGTGGCCCTGCCTTAATATACAGTATGGCTTGCTACCACAATCATCCCAATCATGTGAAGCCTACCCACATCATTTATGGTTACCTCCAGGAATGTCTGGTGCTGGCAAGTAAGCTCACCACAAGATCTGGAGGTGTCACAACTCAAGACAAGACACATGAGATGTTACAGCAGACTGCAGATATAATTGAATATACAGAGTAGCTCTTCTTGGTGTTGCAACATAAATTTCTTTTTTAAATGAAACAGTACTCAGTTGATTATGGCTTACATTCCTAATATCGGCCTATATTGTCTTCTATCAGGTTATATTTCTAAGACTACAATCCTAAACAAACTTCCAGCGAAGACGCTCCATTAAACATAGTGAGACTTATTTCCAAGTAATCACACACAGGATCACTTCATAAAGAAACTGGCTGCTAACAAAACAGAGCAGAGAGTTGACCATTTGCCTCACAGGACTCACAGGCATGCTATTCTATAAAAGCACATGTGTGTGACTGAACAAGGTAATTATGAATTTTAACACCATAATTAGTGAAATTAGGCAAATGCAGGCTACATTGTCAGATTCCTTAAAATAAAGAAGTTATTAGAGTTTTATGGTATATATAGCCTCTCCTCCTCAGAAAGAGATTACTAGTCCCATATACTAATCGCAAAATTGTTCTCTAAGTGCCAATTCTCAAGCAACTAAAATGGCACCATCAACATATAAGAGAGGTATCAACAGGCTTGAAGGAACCCCACAGTGTACAGAAGCACCCCAAAAATGGGAAACCTAAAGGGGGAGGGGACAAAAAACAGGCCAATAAGGACTGAGCATGTGCAGTACTGAGAGACAAAAAGCCCAAGGGGAGAGAGAAATGGAATGGACTGGAGTATCCTGGAAAGGGGCTGGCGGGCTGGCTGGCACCCTAAACAGAAGCACCTCACACTGCAAAATCTTGTTGCAGGTGCCACTTGTATTCACTATTTCATATGCATTTACACTAGTGCAGAAACAACAAGATCACACATATTGGGCAACTTTGGATGGGATCCTAACTACGGTTTTAACATTACATTCATGAGCCTGCATGAACCTCAGGCTCACATGCTCCTCTCTCCTTTCTTCTCCGGTGCAACCATGAGGAAAAGATCAGAATCTTTCACTTGCACTTTTAATCTAGCCAGATTTCTCCTTATGTCTGAACTTAGAGAATTCTAGTTAGCTTAAACTAGTTAGAGTTTAACTAGTCTAGTTAGAGTTTAACTAGTCTAGTTAGAGTTTAACTAGTCTAGTTAGCTTAAACTATGTCTAATTAATAAGCCAGGGCCATAAACCATGGTTTGATTCTAATTTGATTAGTTTAAACTAACCAAACAAACAAGCAAGCTAGAATGACACTGTGGTTTAGGATCCTGGCATGTCCATGAGCCAGTTTTTAAGCAGAAGCTTCCAGTCTCCTCATGGAACATGTCAGAGAAGGAGAGAGGCGGGGTGGGGAGGGGCATCCAAGCTTGAGACTTATGTACATCGCACTAAACCACAGTTTAGCATTGCACCTGAAAAGAATTATAAAATCAAACATGAGTGAATGGCCTTTGAATCAAATATAATTATAGCTCTGTAAGCAAGGGGCGTGCAGCATGATCCTCAACATCTGGATTCAGAAGTTAGCCCACTGCATGGGACTTACTTGCTAGTAAGTAAGTGTGCTTTTAGGGCAGTATGTGTTGTGCCTCCAGTGGGTCAGACGGAGACCAGCCGTGCCAGAGTGTGTTTGGGGTGGGGTCAGGCTAAGTGCAGCCTGACCCAGCTGGACAGCCTTGCCAATCAGCGCCTGCTCAAAAGGCAGGTCCCAAGCACACTCAGAGGCTGGAAGCAATTGTTTGCTTATACAGCTTCAGCCAGACGCCTTGACACCCCCGAACTCAGACTTGTGCCTTTGGACCTCAGAACGACCTTGACAACGCTTTGGCCTGCTCCTGAATTGGTTTCTGTTTGCTGCTTTTCGGACATATATATTTTGGCTTCGACCCTTGGACTGATAACGACGACGACGGCTTAGCTTGACACTGGCCGGATTTACAACAGTATCCAAAGAGACTGCTCCCCCTCTGCTGGTTCCATTGTGCTCGCAGGAGCAGCCATTGTGCAACGTGGTTTTCATGCTCCTAAAAAGTTGTTGCTGTTTAATGTTTGCTATAAGCCACCTTGAGGAATTTCCTTTCAATGGAAAGGTGGTATGTAAACGTGTGTGTGCATAATCTGCTATTAACTAATCCGCAGCCTACAATTCTTACAGAGGTCTGAAATGGGCCAGAGTGGCTGGACTATTAAGAGAGATCTTCTGCTTCAGATTCCATCTGTCCCTGCTGTGAAATTCTCTTTGCAGAGAGACCAGTCTGTCCCTTACCACAAATCAAAAACAGAGCAATTCTTCAACTGAAGAAAGAAAGAGCCAGATGGATGGCTTGCCCTTAGGCTGAAATAGGATGTACCTTTCATTCATTCCCTATGTGACTTGTCATGTCAGGAGACCATGCCAGTAATAAGGCTGCTGGTGTACAAAGCTAATGACTCTGAGCTTTTCTTTCAAAAAATATGCCGGTCCTTCATATCCAGTGCCTTTGTGTGCCCTTTCTGGAGAGTCCAGACATCTGGAAATCATATCAAAAAGCAGCAACCCCAGGACACACATACCAAATCCCACTAATTTTGCACGTGACCTGTTATTCTGGGATGAAAACTGTGGTCCCCCTCATTTTGAATTCACAGCCACCAATGCTTATTACAATCACCGTTCTAAATATTATGCTGTGAAAGTCTTACTTCGTAAGCATTTAATTCTATACACAAAACAGCGATTAAAATGTCAAAGGGGAACTAATCAGGGCTTGGGAAAGTTACCGAAGGGCTATAGCTCTGTGGTAGAGCTCATGATTTGCATGCAAATGGCCCCAGTCTCAATCCCTGGGTCTCAGTCCAGCCTGTAGGGCTGGGAAAGACCCCTGGATGAATCTCTGGACAGCCACAACCAGCCAGTGCAGACAATTCTGAGATAGATGGATCCATGGTCTGACTTGGTATAAGGCAGTGTCGTATGCCAGTTACTTGTAGAGGGTTAAGATCACTGTGGAGTTCTGGACACTGAACATTTGATCATTGTTGATCAAAACAAGATCATTGTCCGTGCATGAACAAGAATTATTTGTTTATGATGGTAATAACTGCCTTGATTAAACTAGAAGTGTGTGACTGATATCTTGGATAAAGTATTGGCTGATCTTTTCTTTCATTTGACTATTCTGGACTTGAGGAGTCTTGCTTGTTTTTAAATGCACCCAAATAAAAATCACAATATATAATTTTTTAAAACCTAATCTTCAGAATCACCAAAGTTTCCCATGGGGGAGAAATAGATGTGGGATGCTTCGCTGGCACATTCCTTCAGATATAAAGAGGGAAGGAAGCCATGATCTACTAAGCTTCTCGGATCTCAGTTTGTTACCCAACAGCCTCTTCTGGCACTGCCTGGAAACTTTTCTTCAGATCTGGCTAAGACTATTTGAAAATCTAGACTCTAGAGCAGCAGCAGGCAACAGATGGGCTCCCACACCAAATTGCCACTGAATTGCATGACAGACATGCAAAAATAGCAGCATTTTTGCTTTAAAACTTTAAATGCAAATTTGCACTCCCCCAGGGATCCTGGGAGCACAATTTTGCATTAAAACAAGGCAGTGGCAATTTCAGCACCAGGGGGTGGCTCCCAGTGGGTTCCAGGGGTCAGAAATTGTCCCCATAACCCTCCAAAGTTGCCCATCCCTGACCCTGGCCTGGACCCTTGGTGTTTGAGTCCAGATGCAAAAATCTCCACCATTCCACAATTTCCTGGCTTTCCCAGAATTCAAAACATGAATAACTTTCTCAAGTCTTTGATTGGAAGATTAATTTTTCAATCTTCTAATCTTGGCTTTTAGATTAATTGGAAGGCCTGTACAAACATACTTTTTCTAACAGGATTCCTAACTCTTTAGCCCGTTCTTGCAGAGGCAGTACTTCAGGGCCAGCGCTACCGCTAGGCAAACTAGGCGGTTGCCTAGGGCGCGTGGCTGAAGAGGGCGCAGAAACGCTGCGCTCCTCTTCGCTGCCGCCGCCACGCCTCCCCCGCTGGGCCTCCTCCCCCGCCACCCCGCCGAAGCCGCCAAAGCCGCCGCCGCACCTCCCCCGCCCACCGAAGCCGCCGAAGCCGCCGCCGCGCCTCCCCCGCCCACCGAAGCCGCCAAAGCCGCCAAAGCCGCCTGCCACGCCTCCCCCGCCCACCGAAGCCGCCGCCGCACCTCCCCCACCCGCCGAAGCCACCGCCGCACCTCCCCCACCCGCCAAAGCCGCTGCCACGCCTCCCCCTCCCGCCGAAGCCGCCCCCCTCCCCCGCGCCTCCCCCCGCTACCTACCTTCTCAGCGTCGCTTCTGGAGCCCCGCCCGCGTTGTTTTGGCGGGAGGAACCAGGGCAACAGGGCTTAAACAGCCCTGTTGCCCTGGTTTCCCCGGCAAAAAACAGAGCGCGGGGGTCCCGTCGCGTCACTTCCTCTCCGGAGGCGGCGGCAGCAGACAGGGCGGGGGAAGGTAGGTAGGTGGTGGTGGCGGTGGCGGTGGTGGTGGCGGTGGCGGTGGCGGCGGCGGCAGCGACAGCGGCGGCGGCGCGGGGGGAGTGTTTGCAGAGCAGGGCTGCTTTGCTCTGGAGGCCCCCCCCGGCACGAGGGGGGGGCGCAAATTTTATTTCGCCTAGGGCGCCAAACTGCCCTGCACCGGTCCTAGATTTCATAGATTTCATAGATCATAGAGTTGGAAGGAGCCTACAAGGCTATCGAGTCCAACCCCCTGCTCAATGCAGGAAACTAGAGGAGGGGTCTCCCATCCAAGTAATAACCAGGCCTGACCCTGCTTAGCTTTCCACACTCAGACAAGCTGAGCCAGCGTAAGCCACTGCAGTACTTCAATCTTTTCTGTACCTTTTCCAGTTCTATGCTACCCTTTCTAAAGGTTCCTTCCTTCTATTATGCAGGGCAGGGACTACTGGATCCATAGTAGTGAAAACACAGCATTAAGAGAAAAATGCAGGGTATTAAGAGAAAATGCAGGGTTTTGAATAGCTGGGAAAGGCACTGATGCAACCATGTATTTGAATGGCTGACAGTTAATAATCAGTTTCAGCTGCAGAGGGCAGCAAACACTCAAGATTTAACAATGAATCATTAAACCAAGCTATCCAGCTTGGATAAGGTAGATGCAAGACAGCATTGTTGAAGTGTTAACAATACTCATTTACAAAACTATATATAATCGTAGAGTTGAAAGAACCATTTAGGCCACCGAGTCCAGCTCCCTGCTCAGTGCAGAAATCCAGTTTAAAGCATTCCTGAAGGATGGCTGTCCAGTCTCTGCTTGAATACCTGCTAGTGATGGAGAGCCCACCACCTCTCTGGACAGTTGGTTCCACTGTCTGATCGCTCTGACCATTAGGAAGTTTTTCCTGATGTTCAACTGAAATCTGCCTTCTTGTAACTTAAGCCCGTTATTTCGTGTCCTACAGTCTTGGATGATGGAGAACAGGATATGGCCATATGTCAGTCAAACTCGTTTACAAGCTCTCTTTTTTTCTTCTTCAAAATTAGTTAATTATGTAGCACTGCTAAAGAGAATATTTTTGCAGAAATTTAAACTAGGCATGGTAACTTCAGCTGATCCATAGTCCCCTTGATAAAAGGAATCTTTACAGGAAAAGCTGCCTATTAGTATGATGTTAAATTCCACAGCTTGTCATCAATCCTCCTAAAAAGCCCAAAGACGTCACAGCTGACAGCAAAATTAAATCTCAACAAGCCTGGTCATTAACATGTCTGTCTACCTGGTACATTAATTCATGATCTTGCCTATCAAAGCTGGCAGGCCATTAACATATAGTGGTATATTAAAACAATCCAAAAGGAAATGGAAACCAAGCAAAATAGTTGTGGAAGAAGATCTCTCTTGCAAATAAACCAGCAGCCTACAGCCAAATTACGCTGCAGGCTTATTTTCTTGTGGCCCTCAGCCTGATTTCCAAAGTTCACTGCAAACAGTCAGTTCAGACCTCTGTCAAGAAAATAAGCGAAAGCTCTCTGGGCAGTTCACAACAATTCATAGCATAGGTACAATAATAGAATAAATAATAATAAAATACAAATACAATAAAATACAGCATAAAAATTCCAATATACAAAATGTAAAATAGTTTAAACAACTAAAACAATTTCAATAAAAAATTAGAACTATTAAAACAGCTGACATGTCCAATCATATGCCATGAAATGCCTGAGAGTAGAGGACAGTCTTTACCTGGTGCCGAAAGGATGACAAAGTTGGCGCCGCCAGGCAGGCCTCAGTGGGAAACTTATTCCATGAATGGGGGGGTCGCCACTGAGAAGGCCCTCTTCCTTGTTTCCACCAACTGAGTCTCCCTTGGAGGTGGCACTCAGAGGAAGGCCTCAGATGTAGATCGTAGCGTCCAGGTAGATTCAAGTCAAGGGGCATTCTGTCAGGTATTGCGGTCCCAAGCCGTTTAGGGCTTTATAGGTTAAAACCAGCACCTTGAATCAGGCTCGGAAGCATACAGGCAGCCAGAGCAAGCAGGCCAGAATTGGTCTTATATGTTCAGACCTTCTGGTCCCAGTTATTATTCTGGCGGCCGCATGAGGCAACAAGAGCATTCCAGGCAGATGCAAGGAGCCCTGGAAAATGTCAACTCAGGAGCCTTAGAAAACAATGTTTCCTGGAGTTCCTTGTGCCTGGGACATTGCTGTTGCAGTATTCTAGGTGTTCTGCTATTAGTTAGGAATGACAGACTTTGCTGTGGGCCCTACCCCACCACCACCAGGTAGGTTTAGGAGAAGGAAACGGGTAGAATGGAGCTAGAGGTTCACTGGGCAGTGGGCAGATCACAGGAGGTTGTGTAGAGACAATCCGAAACCTATTGTGTTCCCAGTGACATCATGGGGAGTGCGCTGGAGTTCCCAAATTCAGAATTGGGATTAGGAGAAAATAATAAGCTCTCTCTCTCTCTCTCTCTCTCTCTCTCTCTCTCTCTTCCTTTTGGAAACTAGCCTGGTTTGCAAAGCCCAATTCTAAATCAAGACCAGGAGAGTTTACCCATCACTACATAAGAACTTTACCAATGCAAAGTAACAGAGTGTATGTTCCTCAACATAAACTAGGCAGGGGGGGGTGTCCCCTCAACTCAATTTAGAACTGGCTTAGCAAACTCTTTTTTGAATAAAAAAAAGTCCTTTCTTTTCTTTTCTTTTTAATAAGAAAGCTTTTTCCAAGACCAATTCCAAAATTAGCACCCCAGCAGGCTCCTGATGACAGTTCTCTCAGTTCTATTTACTTCTCATAATATTTCCTGTCATTTTTCACTTATTTGCATCATAACTACATGTAAGCAGACATCTGTTTCCCCAACTTTCTCATCTGAAACACCTGCTGGCCTTTCCTGAGTTTAGATGGGAAAATTTTGTCATTCCCATAGCAGGCTTAGAGGTCAATGTAACGTTACAGCATGTCGGCATGAATGCTTGTCTTAGAATGCCTCTGTGTTATAATCAAACTAATTCAGACTTAATGCAGGAATATATCTTAAATATTTCATTTGCATCTGTATAAAAAATTGTTGCTTAGGAGAGTTTTGCAATTTATGAGAGAAATGTAGAAGACCACTTAGTTTTATTTTGGATAAATATTTGCAGGGTACCCTATTATGCAGGTTGGTGCAGGAGTCTTACAAGATGCAAAGGCTTCTGGGGCAAATATTTGCCACACTATCCCCTTCTCTCCCTCCATAGCACATTTAATGCTGCAACATCAGCATTCCAGGCACTAGGGAGCTTCCGAAATGCAAGTTCCCCAGGGCACTTGAATGCTGAATCCTTAGTATGAAGATCAGGCGCCTTGGAAATTACATATCTCAGGGCTCCTTGTACCTGGATGTTGCTGAGCAACGGGGGCAGGTGGTGGTACAGTAGTGAGAAGGATCAGTCTGTAAAGACACAAATATACTTCAGTTTTAAAAGGTTTAGCTATGGTTTGGTATTGATGTCAAGGCTGCGTCTTAAACATGTTTGCTATATTTAGAATGTATATTATTTTGTTAGGTAAATTAGAATCAGAGAAACTAAAAACCCACTGTTCTATTTTCAAAAAATCTATGCTTTTAATATCTCCCCCAACTTTTGGACATGGAGTATCCAGGGTCTCCCAGTGGTGAAAAAGATGGTCCTTCTTCAGAGAGGAGCTTATGTAATCGCTTTACACTTCAGCTTCATGAAGAGCAGGTTATGCCTGTATTTAGGGGCTGTGCCTGACCTCACCCCAAGTCTGAAAGATTTGGAATTTTTCCACACAGATGTAGCCAACATAAAAGTGATTATTCCAAGGCGCAGATCATTCCGTGTCTCGGTCAGCTACATTACTGGCTGGATTTACATTTGCCGAAAATGAGTGTATTTCTTTAGAGAGTATAATCAAAATCAGGCAAGCTTAATTGTGAATGATAGTACAGTAAGAAACTCAGCAGTTTTCTCAGTGCAGAATAGTGATCCCAGCACAAGAATTTATTGGAGCAGAAGACATTTCAGGCAGGGAGGGAGGGAGGGAGAGAGAGAGAGAGAGACAATGTCACCTTATGAGTCAGAGAGAAAGGAGAATGTCCTTTGTGCATGAGTGACGCAATGGGACAGGTTCACTCCTTGGGCAGAAATGCTAGGAATCACTAAACGATAGTGCTTATGACTGCATGCAAAAAGGCCTCCTTTCTGTAATATATCCCCAGTGGAGAAATAGATGTTGTCTGAAGTGACTCGGAGAGGTTAGTGGAGGTAACTGGCCCAAGGGGACCTCCTTTCTTCAGGCCTGAGAAGTCCCCACGTGCATCGTGCAGGTGAATACATTTGCAGCAGATATTTCTAAGCCATCAAAATATGGCCCGTTTTAGAGAAACCCATGTGGGTGGGTGGTCCCAGCAGAGCAATGCTAGCCAACACTGCTATTTCTGCACACTGTCCTCAGTTGACTCCCAATGCTGGTGCAATACCAGCTCATGTCACTGCATTGGTACAAGACCCATTCTGCCTCGTCCTAGCCATGGGTTTCATAGTGACGAGGCCATAAGTAACATCTCAGGTTGTAAGTGTAGCATGAAAAAGGAAATGAAGATCTCTTTGAGAATTGGTTTACACTCAGTGCAATGGCACACAATACTGCAATGCTCCTCCTGTTCAATCTCCTTTTCTTTGCCATGGCTATTTATTTATTTATTATATTTATACCTCGCCTTTTTTCCTGCAAGGAACCCAAGGCAGCTTACATAATCCTCCTCTCCATTTTATGCTCACAACAGCCCTGTGAGGTAGGTTAGGCTGAGAGTCAGTGACTGGCCCAAAGTCACCCAGTGAGTTTCATGGCCAAGCGGGGACTAGAACCCAGATCAGTTGTCTCATTTTAAGACTTGCACTTTTGGCATATTTATTTTCAGGTACACCAATAGCTTCACCGGTGTAAAAATTTATAGAGAGGCTATGATCTATGAATCTATGAATTCCTAAACAGAACTGTGACCCCAAGAACACTGACTGAGAAAAATGCTATGTCCTGATGAGGCATCATTCTAGGGGATTATGTCCCAGGAACATGGCCAGGTTGCTCAGAGCAGCCAAGCTACTACCTGAAGCAGCAGCAAGGGTTCCCCCCCCCCAAAAAAAAAGAAAGGAAGAATGAACCTTGGCTACCTTGTATTTAAAAGCAAGACACCCCCACCCCCAAATCCCTAGAATTTCACCCATCCACCCAAAATCACTGAATATTTCTCCCCACTTTTGCAGGAGGCAATTGGTCCCACGAATGGGCGGCGTAATCTGGCAGCTTTACCCATGGCTGCTATTAGTAAAAGTTTAAAGCAGTGTTCTCCAACCTTGGGTCCCCAGATGTACGCTGGCTGGGGCATGCTGGGAGTTGTAGGCCAAAAACATCTGGGGACCCAAGGTTGGAGAACACTGGTTTAAAGAGACCAGAGAACTGCTGAATCTCCATTTGGTCCTGGTATGTATGAAGATTGTAGCTTCCCGGAGGGAAAGAAGGGAGAGGGAAGCTTTCCAGAGCTGCTGCTGCTGCTGTGCACCAAGGAAGCACTTCATGTTACAGCAGGGGAGCACTTAACTTCTACAGGACTTATGGTGGGAGGAGACTTCTGTTACTTGTCACTTGTGCTGTCATGGACACCATAAGAAAAAGAAAGAAACGAGTCCTGCTGGATCAGATCAGTGGTTGATTCATCTGATCCAGCATCCGGTTTCCTCTCACAGTGGTCATCCAGATGCTGCTGGGAAGCCCATGAACAGGGCATGAATGCAATTGCCTTCCCCCACTATTGTCCTGCCCTTCCCCAGTATGCAACTGGTATTCAGTTGCATACTGCCTCTAAACATTTAGCTGTTGTGGTTAAATAGCTACTGATAGACCTATCCTCCACAAGTTTGTCTCCTCCCTCTTTAATGCCATCTCTGCCACTAGCCATCACCATAGCTTGAAACAACAAATTCCATTATGCGCTGTGTGAAGAAGTACATCTTTTTGATCCCAGGTTCTTTTGGTAAATTTTTTAATTTGAATTTTAAAATCCATAAAAACAAAATACTACAAAAAACAGAACAAAAACAAAAACCAAACAAACATACACTACAAAGACAAAACAACATTAAACTAAAAAGGACTTCCAATTTTTCCACAACCAAGTATAAGTAACATCAAATATTCTATATTATAATTATAAAGAAATTGCTTTCTTTTTTCTCTTAAGCAAAAAAAAAAATCCCCCCTCTCTTATTTATCAACCTCACAAATTCACAAAGCCTCGAAACCTTACAGCACTTTACTCCTAAACATAGATAATAATCCTTCTACTTGAACAATATTTAATATTTCTACTTATATTTAATGAACATCTCTATCTTCTTTCCCTCTATTTATAAAAACAAAGCCTAGCTTTTATTTTATTTTTTAAAAATAGTTTCACATTTCCACATTACTTCACATCCCAAATTTTAGTCCACATTTAGTTGGTTCCTTTCCATTGTAATCATTCTCAATGCTAAGTTTCATCCAGACTCAATACATTATTACCAATAACCAATTACTATTCAGATTCTCATTCAATATTAAACCTTATCCTTATTTTACTCAGCAACTAATCTTTTTTTCTAATCCCAGGTTCTAATGTGATGAGAGAGAAAATATTCACAACCACAGTTCTAGCAGTAGCAACTGCAACAGAAGAGCTAGCTGGGCCTGGGAGAGGGGTGGGCGGTGGGAGTCACATTTTCCCAGCAACAAGGTATTTCATTTTGTACACTGGGAAAATGGGATTTGATCACAACAGCAGTATTTCATCAAAGGAAAATGTCTGGATCCCCTGTATCAAATTGTTCTGCATTTGATGGTGGTGGTGGTGATGAGGATGATGAGGATGATGAGGATTTGAATAAACCCTTATAACAAACCTCTATAACAAACCTCCCTGCAGTGATTGATCCTTAATGGCTTGGACAACACCTGATTATTTTTTTTACACTTTCCTCACAAATAAGCCCTTTCTACTTGTGCTACCATCTGTGAATGCACCCTATTATGATTCTGCTTACAGTCAGTTGCTTCCAATACTCACAAATGTCAAACTACCTCACCACTGACTCTTTTTTCCACTTGCACATGCAGACTGAACATAAAAGAAGTGGATCAATTGACAGAGAAGATACCCGTAAAATGTCAAGTAAGGTTATAAGAATAAATGGAGAAAGGGAAAGGACAGCAGCATTTGAATTCAGTCCCTTCTGTAGCACATGTTTATGAGAAGGACAATCTTTGCTTTTTAGTTACTCCGGCTTCAACTCCTGATAGAAGGAGGGCTCTGAGATCAGAGCCCTCCATCTATCCAAAGCACTGCCAGCAAGAGCCAGGCAGGATGACAGGAACAACGGAAGTGATTTTGCCTCCTGTTCCTCATTTAAAAAAACCCCAATTCCGCTAGATGGGCCTCTGAGTCTACTTAGCTGACTTACCAGCAGTGGGTGGGGACAGCAACGGAGAGGCCATTGGATGCTGTGGATCCTGGTCTCTCTTCTCTACTCTCCACCAAACATCTCACTCCCTTTTTACCCTCTCCCAGCTCCTCCGAGCCGAGGTCATTGGATGGGGAGTGGGAGTGGCCTGATGTTGGATTCCTCCAGGTCACAGAAATATATACAGTATACAGTAGCCTCCAGAGGGGAAATCCAACATATGCTGTGGTCCATGGGATGCTCTTCAGCTTGCAGACATGAAAGATATGTGAAAGGAATGGTAAAGGAGGACAGGGAGATGCAGAGAAGACAAATTGTGTCAGTTTTTACTGCAGAAAATCTTGGGCAGATACCCACACCTTTTTTCAGGAAGGGTGTCTGAAGAACTGAGTGAAGCAGAAGGGACAACCGTAACATAGACAGCCACTGCTGTCTTAAGCCCAATATATGGTAGCAAAGCCAGGCTTCTGGCCTATTCCATTACATTCTAACCTCGCTCAGAGGTCCCTTGTAGCAGGGGTGGATAGACGGTAGATCTCCAGATGTTTTGGACTATAATTCCCAGAAGCCCCTGCCAGCATGACCAATGATCAGGAATGCTAAAGCTGAGAATGAGCTAAGGTTAGCGAGGGATGCTAAACACAACAAGAAAGCTTTCTTCAGATACATGCACAGTAAAAGACAGAGGAAAGAAATGGTGGTTCAACTACGCAATGAGGATGGCAAATTGATAACAGAAGACAAAGAAAAGGCAGAAGTGTTCAATTCCTACTTCGGCTCGGTCTTCTCCCAAAAGAGGGTCTATGACCCCCCTGGCAAACCTGAAGTGCAGACTGTAGGGGCAGGATTGCAGCTTGAGATTGATAGGCAAATGGTCAAGGAGCACCTGATTACTCTGAATGAGTTTAAATCTCCAGGGCCTGATGAACTGCATCCTAGAGTAATAAAGGAACTGGCAGAAGAACTCTCAGAACCACTGTCTATTATCTTTGAGAAATCATGGAGGACAGGTGAAGTGCCAGATGACTGGAGGAGGGCAAATGTTGTTCCCATCTTCAAAAAGGGCAAGAAGGAAGAACCTGGGAACTATAGGCCAGTCAGTCTGACATCAATCCCGGGGAAAATTTTCGAGCAGATTATAAAGAAGTCAGTCTGCAAGCACCTTGAAAACAATGCAGTGATTACTAGAAGCCAACATGGATTTGTCAAGAACAAATCCTGCCAGACTAATCTGATCTCATTTTTTGATCGGGTAACCTCCCTTGTGGACAGTGGGAATGCTGTGGACATCATATATCTGGACTTCACCAAAGCTTTCGACAAAGTGCCTCATGATATCCTGATTAGCAAGCTAGCTAAAAGTGGGCTAGATGGAACAACTATCAGGTGGATCCACAATTGGCTACAGAATTGGACTCAAAGAGTGCTTATCAATGGTTCCTTCTCAAACTGGGGAGAGGTAACGAGCGGGGTACCACAGGGTTCGGTCCTGGGCCCAGTGCTCTTCAACATTTTTATTAATGACTTGGATGAGGAGGTACAGGGGATGCTTATCAAATTTGCAGATGACACAAAGTTGGGTGGAACAGCTAATACTCTGGAAGACAGAAACAAAATTCAAAGTGACCTCGATAGGCTGGAGCGCTGGGCCGAAAACAACAGAATGAAATTTAATAGGGATAAATGCCAAGTGCTGCACCTAGGGAAAGGAAACCAAATGCAGAGTTACAGAATGGGGGCCACTTGGCTCAACAATACTACAAGTGAGAAGGATCTTGGAATTGTGGTGGATCACAAACTGAATATGAGCCAGCAATGCGATGTGGCTGCAAAGAAGGCACATGCTATTTTGGGCTGCATTAATAGAACTATAACTTCCAAATCGCGTGAAGTGATAATTCCCCTTTACTCAGCACTGGTTAGGCCTCATCTTGAGTACTGCGTCCAGTTCTGGGCACCTCACTTTAAGAAGGACATAGACAAACTGGAGAGGGTTCAGAGGAGGGCAACAAGGATGATAAAGGGACTGGAAACAAGGCCCTATGAGTAGAGACTAAAAGAACTGGGCATGTTTAGCCTTCAGAAGAGGAGACTGAGGGGAGATATGATTGCACTCTTCCAGTACTTGAAGGGATGTCACACAGAGGAGGGCCAGGATCTCTTCTCGATCATCCCAGTCTGCAGGACACGGAATAATGGGCTCAAGTTACAGGAACCTAGATTCCACCTAAACATCAGGAAAAAAATCCTGACTGTTAGAGCAATAAGACAATGGAATCAACTACCTATGGAGGTGGTGGGCTCTCCCAGTCTGGAGGCATTCAAGGTGCAACTGGACAATCATCTGTCAGGGATGCTTTGACCTGGATTCCTGCACTGAGCAGGGGGTTGAACTCGATGGCCTTGTAGGCCCCTTCCAACTCTACTTTTCTATGATTCTATGCTAGGAGATGAAGTCCAAAACATCTGGAAATCTACTTTCTGCCCATCGCTGACTTACAGAATGCAAACACTACAGACATAAACAAACAGGTCAAATACAGCATTTCTTCCTAGCCTCCATCAGTCAGTCATCTTTTCTTAGATTCAGTCTTCAGAGGCTGCAAACCAGTCATTATGGAATGGTCTTACTACCTTTCCAAGGACTACTTGGTGTATAAGAGGTGTAGTGCAGATACACATCAGCTTCTGTTCAATAGGTTTGCTTAGAGTCTTATTTAATACCATTTTCTTGATCATTATCTACCATGTCATGTGCAGTTTGTGCCAAACAAAACTAATGAAAGCAATGTATATTTAAATTCCACAATGTTTCTCAGATTTTCAGGCAAATGTAGGTCACCTGTAACAGCAACTAAGACAGCTTCACAGTTCACTGCTTCTTCACCTGCACTTTACCTAAGGGAGTCTGTGATGCTAACTCAAACAACATATTATGTATTAAATGCTTGTGAAACATACATTTAAAACTCTACAATTATGCCTTTGATCTCTGTAAAAATGAAAATGGATCCTCTTACAGGAGAATTGAACTAGAATGAAAAATATTAAACATTTGTAAATGGAATTAAACATCTTATTCTATCTTAAAATAAAAGATCATGTTACATATTACATTGTAGTGTTAATAAGTTTGCTTCACTTAATAGAATATTCTTTTTATTACTGAAAATATCTAGTTGTTGTTTTTTAGAACATCACTATATTGCTGCCACCACACTTGAGACTACCAGATGAACTCCCCTACTGGAGGCATATACGGTACCGTACATGTTTTTAAAAGATTGGGGGACAAGATCAAATTACTATGGGGAACTAACTGCAGGGAACAGTAGATATATTCACCCAATACTACCTTCAGAATCACACTTCTTCTGTCCATCCCTAGGTTGATTATTGACAAGAGCCACTAAAGCAGTCTCAATTCCAAAACCCAGTTTGAACTTTGGTATGGGTCAAGATCTGGGCACTGTAGTTTAAGAAGGATATTAACAAACTGGGACATGTTCAAAGAGAGTGGCAAAGATGGTGAGATGCCTAGAGACCAAGTCCTATGAAGGCTGTGGGCTGTCACATAGATGTTGGAGTAAATTTGTTTTCTGCTGCTCTAGAAGGTAGGACCCAGGGCTGACATCAAAGGTAGACATGGTTGGGCACCTGCTGAGGGCCCACTCCCCAGTAGGGGCCCACTAACAGAAGCCACCTGGACTTGCTCTTCCTCTTCACCACTGCAACCTCCTTGTTCACCTGCCTCTCGCTCTGGCCCAGACAATGGTGGTGCGCTGAGAAAGAGGAGCAGTAGATTCCATTGCCGGCTTGTTCACCGTCTCTTTGCCAGTCAAGAAATCAAATGGTAGCAATGGTGAGAAAAAGGATGACAGCTGCTGACAATGGTGATGAGAAAGTAGACTTAATGAGGGAGGGGCCCACTGAGAGTGACTTGCCCAAGAGCCCTCAAAAACCTGAAGCCGGCATTGGTAGGACTAGGACCCAAACCAATTGATTCAAATCACAACAGGTCCAAAGAGCATTTTGACTAAATATAGCAAGAGCCTCCTGAAAGAACAAGTTGTTCAACCATGGAAGAGATTGGGGCTGTTCGCACAACAGAACAGCTCACCGTGGGTTATGTAACCCACGGTGAGGTTGTGGCACATGCTGGATACGTGTGTCTGCCATATGCAACCCCCGCTCAGGGGTTGTCATATCATGTGAACCTGGTGAGTATGGGTTAGGCAAAGGTTAAACAACCTTTGCCTAACCCATGCTCTGTTTTAGGGTTATGTAAGGGTTATTTACCCTCTCAACTCTTGCATAACCCATACTGGCTGGGTTTGCACAACACAACAACCCCGAGCAGGGATTGCATATGGAACCTGCTGCCCATGGGCACCATAGCTCATCTGAAATCTGGTCATTGCCTTGTAAGGTAGCTCATTCTCCTTCCTTAGAGGTTTTTAGGCAGAGGCTGGATCTGCATGGTCACCTTTTAGTAGTGGATTTTCTGCATTAGCAGGCAGTTGGACTAGCTGATCTCTGAAGCCTCTTTCAACGTTATAATTCTAAGATAACCAACCTCATCCAAACCCACTTGCAGCTGTTCTGCCCCTGCTCTATCAGTTACCTTGCCCAAGAATGGAACATCTGAGACTGATCTGAAGTTATTCATATCAACCAAATCCAATGATTGGAGGCTCAGGGGAATAAGCATCTGTTTTAAGTCAAGAGGCATCACGCAACCTCTGTATCAGAAAACTCAATAATCACTTTTCACAACAAGCCAAGCCTCTCCCTGATGACCTTGGTCAGCCAAGATGGACAAGGGTAAAGGTGGGCAAAATTTCCAAGCAGCTTGTCTGTCTCCTCAGGAGGAACTATTTGAAACTGAACCAATTTAACTGGAGAAGAAATAGTTTCAGGCACCTTCACAGGAACTGGCATAACAGTAGCATCCAAATGGGATTAGTTATCGGGCATTTGTATTTGCAAAATGCTCTGCAAACTAGTCACAGTGGACAGTTGAGGGGCCATCCATCTTCTCAGGTGAACCAAGATATAATAAGAACATACAACAGAAAATAGCTCTACCAGACAACGGCAGGCACAGTGGTGGCAGATGGTTGTATGTAATGGTGTTCTTTCGCCAGTGGAACAGACACTGCTGGTGCATCAAATTTCCCCTCCACGCTGCAGCCCCCAAATTCTGCTCCAGAGGATAGAGGGATCCTCTGGAGCAGATTTTGGGGGTGGGTGGATGGCGCTTGAGGGAGGAGCGGAAAGGAAACTCTCACTGCATGAGCACAAATCCTCTCATGTAATATTGGATTTAGCCCAAAGTAGCCTGCAGCATGTGGATGATGTGCTGAGGAGGGAGGGAATCCTTATACAGATGCTTTCAATGGATGTGTGTAACTGGATAACTGAGAAGGAGTTTGCTGGAAAGCAAAGTGATATGCACTATGGCTTAAGGGTCAGTGGCTAAAGAGGAGAAATACTCGAGGAAAAACCTCTTTCTTCTGCTGTACTAGATTTTAAAGCCACAGGAGAAATCCAGCCTACAGTTCTGACTGTGCAGATGGATACACATCAGTAACTACCTGCCCATTGACTTCAGAGGCATCAGGATTGCTTGCCAATCAAATCACAAACCAACAGAATATTCTGTTTAGGAAGCAAAATCAGCCATAGATTCAAAGCCATTAGAACAGCAGTTAGAAGGCGAAATACCCAATGTTTTAAAGATTTATGTTCATGGGATTATTTGGGGAATTGTTCCCATGGATTCAGACCTGTATCAATGCTACATGTAATCATCACACCCATGCATCAAGTTTGAATATGATTCCAACTGCTGGATCTAACCCAAATCCGAGTTGGCAATCTCCTTGAACAAGATGCATGTGTACACATCCATCATATAATTCTAGAAGTTGTTCTTACATCTCCCATAATTTGGAGAGGAATATATAAAAATACTGGAAAGTTGTATTTTTTTCCTAAACAAAACAAATTGTAAAAATATCACCCTGAAACAATAAAACAACAGTTTTTTTATTATATGTTTGGCAGTGCTCGTGTACTTTTTATTTATTTTTTTGCACTATGATATAGTGACTATATCAAAAGCAGATACGGTAACAACTGTAGATAAAATACGGTACTTTATTTCTACTGGCTAATAAATCAAATAAAGGAGAGCTTCAAATAAAGGTTGATGCTTTAAGACTTTAAGAGTGGATTCAGACAACAGTTCTTTTTCCAATCGCCAAGTTGCCATTAGCATGACTGTACAGAAATGGGTTGTCTGACAAAAACAAATGTGTAATAATCTCAGCAGCCAGTGTATGTCCATGAAACCAGATTATTGACAGTTAGCAATAAGAGGCTTCATGGTGCAATAGGATCCTTTAACAATCCTGTTTAAATCCCACTCTGAAGACGATCGGACACAGGTCAGAGCTGCATCTTCAGCCTACCAAGTGGCAGTGAGGGCAGCAAAGAAGAATTTCTATGCTGCCTCCATTGCGTCTGCGGAGTGCTGCCCTAGGAGGCTGTTCCAAGTGGTCCAGAGCCTGGTCGGTCCAGTTGCTCCGGATCCGTTGGAACAGTCTAAAGCCTCCTGTGAGGCGTTAGCAAAGCACTTTGCAGATAAAATTGATCGGATTAGGAGTGGGATTCCATGCGTTGTGGACACAGTGGGTGAACGGGAGGAGGCCAGTGGCAGCAGTCCGGTTTTGTGGAATCGGTTCCAGCTTCTTCCTTCTGGTGGAGTGGACAAGGTGCTTTCTTCTGTTAAGCTGACCACCTGCTTGCTTGATCCTTGCCCGTCCTGGATTGTTATGAGCTACAGGGAAAACTGGGTGGAGAGATCAGGGCGGTAATGAATGCCTCCCTCGAGGAGGGAGTGATGCCATCAGCCCTTAAGGAGGCAGTAATAAGACTGCTTCTAAAGAAGCCCTCCTTAGATCCCCAAGATTTGAACAACTTTCGCCCAGTCTCCAATTTGCCATTTCTGGGCAAGCTGATTGAGCGAGTGGTGGGGGCTCAGTTGAAGGCACATTTGGATGAAGCCGATTATTTAGATCCATGCCAGTCGGGCTTCAGGCCTGGACATGGGACGGAAACGGCCTTGGTCACCTTGGTGGATGATATGAGGAGGGCTTTGGATAGGGGCGAATGCTCTTTTCTAGTCCTCCTCGATCTCTCAGAGGCTTTTGATACCGTTGACCACGGTATCCTCCTGGACCGCCTGGATGGGTTGGGCATGGGAGGCTCTGTATTGCAGTGCTTCTGGTCCTTCTTCTCTGGAAGGTACCAGAGGGTAGTTCTTGGGGAGGAGGCTTTGGACCCTCGGCCGCTCACTTGTGGGATGCCGCAGGGTTCCATCCTCTCCCCAATGTTATTTAACATCTACCTAAAGCCGCTGGGAGCTATCAGCAGGAGGTTTGGGGTGCGCTGTCATCAATATACGGATGACACACAGCTCTACCTCTCCTTCCAGTCCTCACGAAGGTTGGCTGTTGAAACCCTGTCCAAGTGCCTGGAGGCAATGGGTGGCTGGATGGGAAGGAACATGCTGAAACTGAACCCCAACAAGACCGAGGTACTTTTGGTGGGAGACAAGGGAAGGTTAGGGGATGTTGACCTGGTGCTGAATGGGGTACATCTACCCCTGAAAGGTTCAGGTCCACAGCTTGGGAGTCATTCTAGACTCCCAGTTGTCCATGGAGGCTCAGGTCTCAGCTGTGAGCCGGGCAGTGCTGTATCAGCTCCATCTGATGTGGCAGTTGCACCCCTACCTTCCTAATCATCTGCTCCTATCAGTGATTCATGCCTTGGTCTCCTCTCGTCTAGACTACTGTAATGCACTCTACGTGGGGTTACCCTGGAAGACGGTTCGGAAGTTGCAGCTGGTACAGAATGCAGCAGGTCGCCTGGTTAAAGGCTGCCGCCGGCATGATCACATCACTCCGGTGCTCAAAGAGTTGCACTGGCTACCAGTTGTTTGCCGAGCCGAATTCAAGGTGTTGGCGTTGACCTTTAAAACCCTGTACGGCTCCGGTCCAGTATATCTCAAGGAGCGCCTCCAGCAACATCAAGTAGGCCGCTCAACAAGATCTGCCACGGATGGCCTCCCTGTGTCATCAGCCAGAGAAACCAGGCTGGTGGGGACTAGGAGGAGGGCCTTTTCTGTGGCAGCCCCCAATTTATGGAACTCTCTCCCCAGTGACCTCCGCCATGCCCCTTCCTTGATTAGCTTCCGCCAGGCATTAAAAACGTGGCTTTTCAGGAGGGAATATGGGGTGGGTTAGGATTTTTAAGTTTTGTACTGTTTTTAATTGTGTTTTATACTGTGTGTGTGTGTGTGTGTGTGTGTGTGTGTGTGTTCCCCCCCTCTTGTGTTTTATTGGACTGTACATCGCTCAGAGTGGCCGGATGTCTGGCCAGATGGGCGATTCATAAATATAATAAATAAATAAATAATTGCAAAACTCATTTGTGAGGTCGCACACAAAAACATTACTAGGACCTAGGATTACACTGAATTGACAAGATCCATTCCTCATTTGTTTCATCTACCTTGAAATCAGCTGTTTTGTTTCAGCTATATTGTGGTGGTGAGGCAAAATTATTTTGGGGAGAAAAGGATCAGAGTGGCCACCATTTTGTTTTCCCTCCAGGAAGCCCTGTTCTGAGGTGTGTTTTTCAATTTTAGGAAGTTCAAAATGGTTACCATCATAAAAAGTGGCTTCTTCCTTTGCCTGTGCAGATCGTTCTTCAAGCACAGGGGTGGGCAACTTATGGCCCTCCAATGTTTTGGCCTACAACTCCCATCAGCCCTAGCCAGGACAGCCAATAGTGAAGGATTATGGAAGTTGTGGGCCAAAACATCTGGAGGGCCATAAGTTGCCCAGTTGTACAGGCCATTTCATGAAAATTACTGAGTCAATGTTAGGAATTTTTGCTTCAGTCATTGTTTCAACCTAGCCAGGTCCAATTCAGCACAAGGTAAGCACCTTTAAGTTCCACTAATTTAAATTGGAGTGTGCTTAGCTCTTCCAATGAAATCAATAGGAATTCAAAGTGCTTAACCTGAGGATTATGCCCATAGCCTGATTCTATCCTCCAGCTCCTATAATAAACTTGGTCATACTTACTCTTTTCTGTGTTACAATTTTCAACTCTAACAACTAAAACCCATGACCTTTAGACAAAGCTAGTTAATACTAAGAGACACCCAGGTTTCTTTATGATCAGTGTGCATTAAGTACTTGAGCAGAAAGCAAACATTTTATTCTGTTGCAAGGTATGTTTTGCAACTGTCAACATAAAGACACTGATTAATTTTGACAATTCTTTGCCCAAACCATGCACCTCAAAATGAACCATAGCTCGTGTGAAAATGCCAACACATCTAGACTTAAATACAGAGGTTATTGGCCACCATTCTGAAATATTATTTCATGCTTTCAAGAGCTACACAGGCATAAAACTTAGCAGTAGGGATTAAGCTCCAGACAGTGCAGTGCAGCATCAGCAACTAGATTTTAAAATAAATAAATAGGGCATTGTGGGTTTATTCCAAAATAATGTCTTACTGGATTTTGTTTTGCTTTTTAGGATCAGGGCATTGTTGCAGGCAGAGTACCATAGATATGCTTAAACTCTACTGTTATTTTAAGAGTTTAGACCAGGGCTCTCCAACCTTGGGTCCCCAGATGTTGCTGGACTACAGCTCCCAGAATCCCTTGCAATTAGCCATGCTGGCTGGGTATGCTGGGAGCTGTAGGCCAGCAACATCTGGGGACCCAAGGTTGGAGAGCCCTGGTTTAGACTGTTCTTTTTAATAATGACATTAAACACAGTCACTCACATATGTTCTCTGATATACTCTATTTTAGAAGCTGTATTTAATGAATGGTCAATATACATTTTTAGTTTGTATGTGTTTTATATGGACTTGAAAAGGCTTACGCAAGACAGGCAACAGTGGAGAATTGTTGTAAGCCAATCAGCAGAATGAAACAAGAGAGAGTGCAACTTCCTACAATTTTCATTTAAATTTCATTTAAATTTTTCCAGATTCAAAAATCACAATTGAACTATAGTATATTCAAAAACTCTGATCACCATCAGTCTCAGTACCTCAAGCTATTTTGTTCTGATCTAAGCAATAAAGCCAAGAATGGATACATCCAGCAAAAGTTAGTCATGACTAAGAGCCATTAAAACAACAGAATGAGATTGAGTAATGACTAACATACATTATATTGATTTCAATGGGATTAATTTATGAAGATTGTACCCAGGTACATTGCTGCCTGAATCTTTTGGCAACTGTCTTGATCATGTAAATGTTATCCTTACTAGTGCATACCCAAGACATGTCCACTATTTATTTATTTATTATATTTATACCCCGCCTTTTTTCCTGCAAGGAACCCAAGGCGGCTTACATAATTCTGCTCTTCCTCTCCATTTTATCCTCACAACAACCCTGTGAGGTAGGTTAGGCTGAGAGTCAGTGACTGGCCCAAAGTCACCCAGTGAGTTTCATGGCCGAGCGGGAACTAGAACCCGGATCTCCTGAGTCCCAGTCCAACACTTTCACCACTACGCCACACTGGCCCCAGTTAAGATGCAATAAGATGGTATCATACATACTGCAGATATGTATAGTAAGGGCCATTTCACACATTACACAGAAGTAAACCCAGGTTTGCCTCAGGGTGTACGCTCAACAGGGAGCTGTGGCTGATTATGATTCCCTGTTGAATATACCTGAATGGCACATTTGTTCCATTCATACTTTACATTGTGAATGTACACTCAAAACATATTCAATATACCTCTAAAAAATGTCTTGTGTGAAGTAGCAAAAAGGTGATTTAGGATGCAATTCTATGCATGTTTAGACAGAAAAAAGTCCTACAATTGCTGGGCATTGTAGGATTTTTTCCTGTCTAAAGATGCATAGGATTGCACTGTTATGACTCAGATTGAGAGCATAATTCGTACTGGAAACGTGCTTGTAATCCAAAACACTCTTATATCAAAACAAAATCCCCCCAAAAAATTTACAGAGATTTTTAATTTAAGCCGTACTACAGTACTTGTATTGCAAGACGTCGCTTGTATATCAAGTCAAAAAAAATTAAATAAATATTTAAAAATTTGCTTGTCTTGCAAAACGCTCTCAAACCAAGTTACTTGCAATCCAAGGTATTACTGTAATCTTGGCCATCTGGTTATGATTATGGCTCACAAGGAAGACCCAGCAACAGGTTGGTTAAGCTTGGGTTTGTGAGAAGTGAGCAGCCTAAGCCACTGACTGGCAAGGTGAGAGAGAAGTTGCAAATGAGGGCTTGAATGGAGAGTGATTGGAAGACATGAACAGCGGCTGAAGTCTTGCAATGATCAGATTAACACGCATAGGCTAAAGGCACAGGAGAGAGACTCCTGAAAAGAAATTGAAACAGCCCTGGAAAAAGGATGGCCTCCAACCCAGGACAGGATTCCATCAGAGTCTTAAACTAATCAGGTGAGGGGAACCTACAAAGGCATCTCAATAACACCCATCCACCTATCAAAAGTCCTGGCCTCACTCAAAGGATAAGATACCCTCAGCAATAGGAGCACACAGGAAATTAAAGTGGCAAGCACTCAACAGGGTGATCAACAGCGATTAAGAACATCAGGGAACAAAGGAGACCCTTACCCCTTTCATGTAGCAAGGAACTCAGGGGAAGGTGTAAGAACTGTGATCTTAGTAATGGGAAGGGGTGTCAGGAGAGAGTCAAGGGAGCCATTCTAAGTCATCCAGCATGCTGGCATGTTGAGATGCAGGCCTCTTGATCACCTCCTGCCTCCACGGGACTATGGTTGGGAATCCACTGCAGGGACCACCAATGGACAAGGTAGTAACCGGAACTTCTTTCTCTAACTGTCCCTTTTAGATGGAAGCTTTTCTTCCACCCCTTTTCTATCCATAGGCTACCAAGGCAAAAAGGGACTCTTTTCTTTCAGAATTATAGAGTGTGCTTGAAGATAGCGTAAGTGTACTTTGCTGCCTGAAATCACTGGGTTTACTGTACTACCAGAAGTAAGACACTGTACCTGCTCTATATTTCATCTTTAATAACACAACTATTTTGTTTCTGACATCAGTGTGTGTGTGTGTGTGTGTGTGTGTGTTCAGTGTTAAAGGGAGAAGCACACACTTCACCCAGCTGCTTGCGTCTTTACCCCAGCCAAAGATCCCAAACCTTTTGCAAGATGTGGAGTTAGCCTCTCTTCTTTAAGGGAATCTAATGCCCAGATTATCTGTCGTAACAACACCCTTATGCTATCTTAAAGTTAGAGGTGGTCATATACAAAGCCCAATTAGCTAGATTTCCAATTTAATGCTAGAATCAGTAACTTCGATGCATTAAACACTTTTCTTAAATTGCCATTAGGTCTTCTACAAATCAGTTTTCAATGCCACATATTTCCAGTCATCTCCATATCAGTGAATTAAAGTGTAACAGAACTCATATCTCAGGATCAAAGACTTTTACCCTTTCGATTACTTTGCTTTGACAAAAATGCTGCTCAATCATGAGATCAAATCTAAACCTTTACACAGTTATTAATTTTGCCCCCAAGACCCTACTATTGTGTGCATCCCACTTCTGGGAGCAGAAAGAATTTCCAGGGGCACTGCACTTATCTGGGTTTGATTTCCTTTGAAAGGAGGTCACTGGAGGCTTATTGGTGTTTTGTAACATTTGTGTTTATTTAGAAATATACAGGTTGAACATAGGTGGAGGCACACAGCTTAAATACCCCAAGAGATAGCCAAAATCCACTGCTTCCACACCAGATCTCTAGGAAGACAGAAAGACATCCCCCCAAGATATTTACAAAGCCCAAACTCAGCTCTGTGTCTGTGATTTTCCCATCCATCTCAAACTGCAGTCTCTCCTCACACCGTGACAACATCCCCACCAGGGGATGAGTAGAGACATGCCATCTTTCCAACATATCTCTCACCTTCCAGAACAAGTCCCATCCTAGTAATTGTGGGCTGCTTATCTGTGATTTCTGCTAGAGAGAGAGAGAGACTTGCCAGGACCACTAAGGTAATCTCCAGCAGTCCTTCCAGTTTCATTAACCCTCTCCTTTCCAACCCCCAAAGCTTAAGTTACAACACTACTTTTGAAGCAATGGTCAATGCATGTGTCATTGGGGTTGTATGTATGAAAAAATCCTCGTGATAATAGTGGATCCTAGGCTAGATTTTCAGAGCTGCAGGAGAAAAGTCAACTCCTTTCCTTGGCAAACAGCCCAGAAGGAAGAGATGCTGAAGAGAGAAATATAGTAAGAGCATTAGCTCTTAACATTCAGTGCAGGTGCCATAATAGAGCTGGAATGACTAGATCATGCCATCTCCAGATGCACTTCCCATGGCATTATAAATTAGATGCTTTCAATCACAGCTCATAATGTCCTTCAAAAATTAATGAAGGAGATCCAGAAAACTGTATGTCTGATGCTATAATCGCAGATGGGCTTATTAGAGATGCCTCTAGTAAAAGGCAGATTTCTCTTGCTTCCCTGTGTTTGAAACAGAACCTGTACTGGGTATTAGAGGTCTGTTTTTAAACATTTATACCCTCCAGTATATAGAACAGCATCACAGTACTGAAACGTTTGGTTTGCTGGTGCAAGATGTTGCAAAGAACATGGATATGTCTATAAGTTGTCTAAGAGTGCAGTCTTATACATGTTTACAAGTAATTAAGTCCCACTGTGTTCAATGTAGTTTACTGCTCTCTAAGTCTGAATAGGATTGTAACCTAAAACCCATTAGAATTTTAGTTCCTTAGGTTGAAAATGATGACGCAAGATGATGACGATGACATTACATTTATATCCCACCCTTTTTCCTCCTGCAAGGAACTCAAGACAACTTACATAATTCTCCTCCTCCTCTCCATTTTATCCTAACCACAACCCTGTGAGGTAGGCTAGGCTGAGAGTCAGTGACTGGCCCAAAGTCACCCAGTAAGCTTCATGGCCAAGCCAAGACTAGAACCTGGATCTCCTGAGTCCCAGTCCAACACTCTAATCACTACACCACCCTGGCTCTCTAATGATAAAACCAAAGTACACCAGAGACAGTTTTGTCCCCCAAGGTAGGTACAGGGGACCTCTTTACATTTACATTAGTTACCTAGGGTCAACAACAAAAAATTAAGTGGGCCAAAATCAAAATGAAATTTTGTTTAATTGGCAGAAACCTGATACTTTACTATGCACTACTGCACTACTATAGCACTTTTCAGATTAAGCTAGCATTCTGCCAAATTGTTCTGCACCCATCAATAAGATTAAATACATTTAGCAAAAAGTGCTTCACTTTGTGAAGTGCTTCACACATGATCTTGTTCAGTTTCAACCCTGACAACAATACATCTCACATTTCTGGCACATTGCGATTCTAGTTTTTGCACCGCTATTCCCTTCTATTCTGTGTATAACAGAAAGGTGCCTTATACCAGGTCAGACCATCTGTCCGTCTAGCCCAGTGGCTCTCCAGGGTCTCAGGCAGATGTCTTCCCCATCACCTGCTTCCTGATCAATTTAAGTGAGATGGTGTAGATTGAACATGGGATGTTTGTATGCAAAGCCTGTGCTCTACCACTGCTCTATGCTCCCTCTAAGGTTCTCAAGTTTTAGCCAAACTACTAAAACTACTAAGTTTTAGCCCACAGTGGGCGTGTTCACACATCACAACAACCCACCCTGGCAATAAGCCAGGGTGGGTTGGTTGTTGTGCCAACAACCCACGGTCCTACAGATGATCAGGCTCACTGTGAGTTGTTGGGCCCCTCCCTCCCCCTCCTCCCCCATCAGTCCTCCTGCAGGTATTCCAAGGGACACCACAGCAGGAGGACCGAGTTTACCCCCCTCGCTGTGATCACGAGCCGTTTTGGGCTTGCTGCAGCTTTTTTGCATTTTAAACTTTTTTTTCCTGAAGATATGATCCCCATTTTGACAGCTACAGACAGTCCCTTCAAAGTGCCCCAGCAGCACCCTGGAGGGGCTGCCCGTGGTTGCCACACATTTTTTTTCTTTTGCCCCACACCTAATTTTTGCAAATATTTGTGAATTATTTAAAAAAATAAAATACCTGCACTTGTGCAACTGCGGACATCTGAAGTCACATGGGTGCAGGAATGGAAGCCTTGGGTGGGCAATGTGCAAAGGGGTGCCTGCTAGCAAAGTCCAGCAGGTACCTATGTTGGGCATTGCCCCACAGAGGCTGTAGGTAAGTTTATTTTCCCCTTTGGCTACATCTGACAGCTGCCAAAAGGTGAGCTGTCAAATGTAACCAAAGGTGCATGTGATCTTAGCTCATGAAAGTAGGGTGGTGGCTTGATCACCCCCTTTGTGCCAGGATCCTTATGGGGGTTAGACTTGCGTCCTAAGGGTGCCCTCATTTTTGCACTTGTTCCCGAGATTCTACCACCTCAGGGACATGCAAAAGTGCAAGCCACCCCATTTACAGGAGTAGTTACTTTTGACAGCTGTCAAAAGTAAAGCTCCATTTTGAAAGTGGGATTTAGAAAGGATTTTTAAAAATTGCCAGGAAACTTTGCAGGTAATATACCTGTATAGTTTCCAGGACAATTTTTTTTTTAACCCTTTCTAAATCCCACTTTAAAAATTGAGCTTTACTGGACTTTGCCAGCAGGCACTGCCCTGCACATTGCCCAACTGAGGCTCCCCATTCCCACACCTGTACAGCAGATGTGCAACTACAGTGTGGGTAAATTGCAAATATTTGCAAAAATTAGGGGGGGGGGTTTAAAAAAAATGTTTGGCAATCATAGGCAGTCCCTCCAAGGTGCCACTGGGGCACTTTGAAGGGACTGTCTGTAGCTGTCAAAATGGGGATTGTGAAAGCCGCTTGACAGCCAGCTTTCGTGATCTCTAGGGGGGGGAAAGTTTAAAGTGCAAAAAAGTTGTGGTGAACCCAAAATAGTTTGCAATCATGGCAGGGGGGCGCCAGTGCCAGTTGCCCTAAAATGCCGCTTGGGCACTTTTGGGGTGGCTGGCACTGTCAGGTGCCAGGGCATGCTTGGCAAAAGTGGCTAGGGCATTTTGCTGCTCTTGCCAAATGAGTCGCTAGCTGATTCCCTGCACCTATGACGGGGTTGGTTGCCAGTGTTTGGATGACATGACAACCCATCATGGGTACAACAACCCCTGGTGCTACCCATGGGTTGTCAGGGTGGCTTGTTGCCCTCAAACAAGCCACCCTGTGGGAATAGGTCTGGGTTTGCACAACATGACAAACCATTGTGGGTAGCAACCCACGATGGGTTGTCATGTTGTGCAAACCTACCCAGTCAGTTTCTGCGCAAATTCCTCACCTTATTTATTTTTGCTCATCTGCATTTTTCATGCCTCTTTTCAGTATCATACCTACATTACGTTTAATTGGGACTGTCTGAAACCAATAGTACCACTTCTCCTATTTCATAAATATATTCAGTAGAATATCCCAAGAATTGCCTTCATTCATATTTAATTGCCTCTTTCTTGCCAAAGCTGAGGCCCCAGTTAACTACAAGTTAGTATATGTCCTATTAAACAGCCCTGTTTTATCCAGTGTCTACATCCTTTGACCGCATTATGTCTCAATTATTATTACAGTGCCTCCTTAAGTGAAGGATGTCCACTGCTATAAAAATGGAAGAAACACTCCTGCTATATTTCAAAACTTTATTAGAAATCCTTTGGTTTATATAAAAAAGGTTTCCTTAAGCTCTAAAATGCAGAAACTATTGTAAGATATAAGCTTTCCTTATGTAAAAGTGTTCCATCTCTAACAATAAACAAAGGAGAAATTTGTTTCTGTAATATATAGTTCAGCATGCCATATAGGATGTATGACCAAACCATGACAAGACTGCCACAAAGAGCACTGGCAACAGAAATGTGTGGCATATACAGTATAGGCAGAAGCATCCATCCAACTGGCCTGGTTTTGTAGAGTCAAGCCTGCATTCCTTGCATGTCTCTCCTGTGCTATGCTGCTCCCTCAGCATAGCACAGTGTGGAACAAAGACAAAATCACACCAAGCCTGTGATGGATTGCAGGACAGGAGGGCAAACCTTCCCTATTGGCAGACCTCTTTTTTGTATAAGTGTTCCCCCCAAAATGAATTACAATAGGCTGCCAGCACAGGCTGATTCTATCTTGAACACTAGGCTGTCCAACTACTTGGGGAGTTTGCAAGCTCTACTGCCAATTAACTCCTGTCAGCCTAGCTCTAAAAAATATTAAATAGTAAGGAGCGTCGTTGAAGTTACATACCCAAAGCCCAGAGGACACACAACTTAACTACACCTTGCAAAATATCCAGTGAACACAACGGGTAGCTTAATAACTATGCAGTGTTAACACATGTGGAAGATTTTAGTGAGACATTACAGAGAAATACCTTTTAAAAACAAGGAAGCCAAATGTATGTGACAGCTTATTTGGGGAAAAGAGGAACAAAAAGGGAAGGCAACAATCACACTCACAGGCTTGCAAATAAAATCAATTAAGCCAATATAACTTAGGGCACAAATCTATGCATATTTAGACAGAAAAAAGTCCTACAACTCCCACCTAGCCCATGACTGAGGAATGCTGGAGTTGTAAGACTTTTTTCTGTCTAAACACGCATAGGATTGTGCACTTAGCTAGTTACATTTTAACTGCTTGAGTACAATGTTGGATTTCAAAGCTTCATTGGACTCCTGGTCTGGACGGTTCCGGAAAGACGAAGACTGAGGGTGATACCTCACATATTTATGGGAATGTGAGGCCAAGAAAGCCAATCTCTTAATGAAGACAGATCTGTTTTTGGTCCAATTATGACAAAAGCTATATATCATATAAGCGGGCCAGATAGCTAATCAGAAATTTAATTATTCTAAACTTACATAATAAAAGAATGAGACAGTCCCAACTACGGTAGTTTCATTATTGTAAATAATAATAATAAAAAGATCATCCTGAGAATGTGTATTTAGAAACAAAGATACTTGCCTATTCAAGACTGCCACAGGAATGACAAATTGCAGGCACTCAAAGTGGTGCTGTTGGTCTATACCAGAATATAGGTTTTGTCACAAGTGTGAGGAATCTACTCCTTCGGGGATGGTGGTGGGTGGATTTCCCCAATATGTACCACCTGGAAATGGACGCCAACCCAAATGCACGTTGTGTTTGGAAATCTGTACATTTAAGGACTTGAGATGCATTCCATGGAACAGGAAATGCACACATTTGAAAAGTGTGGAAAGAAGAATTCATACATTTAAAAAACGCATACAAACACACTTTACTCATACAAAAATACATACACTTTGAACTGCACAGAATGGACTTGGAGGTGGGCAAAAGAGGAAGTCCACAGAATCGTACTTTACAGATCTACTCTTCCCTAGACACAAGGCCACTGAGTGGTGGTGGTGGGGAGCTGCATATGCACAGTGTACATTAGAATAGTACTATCATATTGTTGTGAGTTTCGCTGTCTTGATTACTGAGAATGAGTCTATCATTATAGTTTAAGTAAAAAGCACCACCTGATGGGAGCCAGGAAATTAACAAAAGAATGCTCATATTATTTGATAGTTGAGGTCTTTCTCTAGTTTCTGGAATGTAATCGCCACCAGAGTTTGGGAGGTAGCAAGAGCGGGTTAGAGAAACAGTCTGGGACCAGTTGGTAGCTTGAATTTGAAGAGAGTTGAGTCCTGCAAGTTGGCTGAACTGCTGTGAATTGGCAATTTGGCACCATGCGATACATGGTGCCAATTCACCATGATACAGCGGTTCTTTCTGGAAACCTGATGTAGCATTAGCAGATTTACTGTTAGTTAGCAGATGTGTGCCTACTATAAGAGTATTTATTTTCTCCCAGTAGGTTCTGCTTTTATATTTGTAAATAAAACAAATATTACTAAAACACCATCAGTCCCATATCCACTCTCACCCAAAGAAATGAAATCCTTAGCATTGTTCCTGAAATTTCTCCTCAACCCTTGATGTAGTGGGGAGCACTTATAACAGTACTTGGACTTGACTTGCTTCTTCTACTATAAAGACACAAAAGCCAACAAGAGGGGCCCTCTACTTCACTAAAACATCACTTTAATGATCAAGGTAATTTTCTTTCAGTACTTGTTTTGCCCTTAATGAAAAACAGTAGTTTTGCTTCTTTACCTATTTTTACTTTGCATTGGGGTTCTTTGCATTTTATTGAAAATGTTTGTATACGCATGGAATATAGACTGCTGCTTGTTCTCTCATGCCACAATTACCAGCTGGTGACAAACTACCCAAAATGGCAGAAAGGGCAGCCAAATATCCATGTAGATTAATTTTAAAAATATAGCTTCCTTTCATTTCAGTATCTCATACTGATAGAACTGCAGTGTCACATCAACTTAAACGTTTTAATTTTTTTATATTGATTATGTAGGTAGAATCCTGTCTTAGCTAGAACTGATGGCAAATTCTGTTTCAGATAAATCAGGAGGAGGGCCCCATTGTTGGCTTCTTTAAACATGAAGTAGTTAGTTACCTGTGTGACACAATGCAAATTAGCATATTATTTAGTACTAGCCAGCGTGGCGTAGTGGTGAGAGTGTTGGACTGGGACTTGGGAGATCCGGGTTCTAGTCCCCGCTCGGCCATGAAACTCACTGGGTGACTTTGGGCCAGTCACTGACTCTCAGCCTAACCTACCTCACAGGGTTGTTGTGAGGATAAAATGGAGAGGAGGACTATGTAAGCCACCTTGGGTTCCTTGCAGGAAAAAAGGCGGGGTATAACTATAATAAATAAATAAATATCAGGATCATTAGAATAATAAATACTAATCATGAATGGGGTTTCAACCCTTTACCAACTTTCTCAGCTTAGAAAGTTGTTTTTATGTACCTTGAAGGAATTTGGATTATAACCAAACAATATAATGAGAGCCAGTGTGGTGTATCGGCCATGAAGCTCACTGGGTGACTTTGGGTCACTCACTAACTCTCAGCCCAACCTACCTCACAAGGTTGTTGTGAGGATAAAATGGAGAGGAAGAAGACCATATAATCAGCCTTGGGTTCCTTGGAGGAAGAAAGGTGGGATATAAATGTAATAATAATAATAATAATAATAATAATAATAATAATAATAATAGAGTGGTAGATTTCATTTTTACGTTTAGCCACCTTGTGAAATCCCAAATGGTGGGATATATAGATACAAAAATAGCTAATGAATAAATACAGATGTGCTGTAACAGGATATATGTGCAATAGGACTGCTCAAGCAGTAGGCAAGGCTAAGTGCAACCTTCGCCACCAAATATTTCCTCTTGCATATATGGAGGCTGTCCTTTTAGTTTGATCTCTCTCCCTGAAAGAGGCGCATATAAGAACACTCTCTTTGAACAACCTCTGGAGTCCTTAGCAGATGTCTGGGGAGGTTCAAATAACCTTCCAAAGGGACGGCCGTCATCAGAAATGGGAGCGGGAGGGAGTTATAATCGCTCTCAACTGATGTTCACATAGCCTAGCAACCACCTGCTGTTGAGGCCACTCAGACCGTTGCTGCAGGCGAGGAAAAGACGCAACTCGCGCTCCCGACGCCAAGAAGAGCAGGAGATGCTTATTATAAGACTCATATCCTCAGAACCAGTTCTTATGTCTATGACACACGATACTCCCTTTTTACATCCCCCCTCCCTCCTATTGCGCATGCGGCCACTGCCGGCGGGTTTTAAACTCATCACCCCGGAGTGTGTGTGTGTGTGTGTGTGTGTGCTTTAAAGCCCCTTTCCGTGGTTCTGAAAGGGGCGGGGACTAGCAGCAGCCGGAAATGACGCCACGTGCACTGTGTAAACAGTTTGGTGAGAGCCTGGTAACGGAGTGTTCGCGTCTGTGGCCGAGAGCTGGACTGGGTGGCTAACAGTTGCCGCCGCTCCCTCGCCCGCCGCCGCCGCCGCTTCTTTTCTGCGCGGCGAGGCGAGCGTCGAGAGGAAGGGGAGCCCTGTGGGCATAGCAGGACGGCGGGAGGCGCTCCGCTCGGGCTCCCCCTCCCCTCGCAACGCCTAGTACAGTGTCCCGCGGGGAGCGCCGTTCCCGGAGGAAAGCGCTCCTGCGAGGGAAGAGCGGACACGGGCCCGAGCCCGGGCCCTCTCGGTCGCTCATCCCCCCCTCCCCCGCTTCTGCCGCCGGAAGGAGAAAACGGTGGCAGGAATCCTCTGAGGAGCAGAAGGCGGCTTGTCATTACCTCAAAAGAACCGGAGCTCATCCTCTGTCTCTCCCTTCCCCTCTCCCCCATCCCCCTTTCCCTCACCTTGGCAGAGGGGAGCGGGGGTGGGGGCTGCTGGCCCCTGCCCCTCTTCCTTTCTGCCGTCCAAGTAGGAAAATGATGCAGAAGGAGCCACAGTGACAAATCGGGAGGGAGGGAGCGAGAGACGCTGTGAGTGCCAGGTGCTGTGTGTGAGTGCGCGCGCGCCGGCGAGAGGAGGTGGAAGTGGGGGTGAAGAGGTAGCTTGACCTACCCCCACTTCCTTCCCTTCTTCTCTCCCCTCTCCCTCCTCGCCACAAACACCCGCTTCCCATCTCTATCTCCCCCCCCCCCCCCATTTTCCTGCCATCCTCCTCCTCCTCTACTCGGTGGCTGGCAGCGCGCTTGACAGGGTCTTTTTGCTGTGGAAGATGGCGACACCAGGGATGAGCTGGCAGCAACACTACTATAGCGGCAGCTCCTCGGCGAGCGCTGGAAAATTCACCACCTCCTCTTCTTCCTCGGCCACCTCCTCCCAGCTTGGCATGGAATATAATCAGGATCTCCATCTCAAAATGAGCAAGAAAATCGCTCAGCTCACCAAGGTAGGAGGGCGCCCTCCATCCTCCGAGTGTCTCTGGTAGTGCATTCTTATGGTCGCACATAGGCCATTATTTTCTAACTCCCACCTTTTTTTAATGTATGTACTGTATCTTAGAAATGTGCATTTAAAACCTTGCATAGCTTGGAGAGAGGAAAAGTCCCCGTTCTGTAAACCATTTAAATTACCAAAATTCTTTTCATGGAATACTGTATTAATATCACACTGGCTGTTCCATCTCTTATTGCAGAGGGTCCCTTAGTAGAGGGTACGCTGTATTCTTTGTCTTTCTTCAGATCCACTTAATAATAGTGTATTTTGGAATAAATGGATGCATGAATCTATGAGATTGCAATCCCATACACAGTCACTCGATAGTAGCATCACAGCAAAATAATATACAGTGGAGTATAATACTTGTTCATTCTCAAAGGCGAACTGGAACAAAAGTTTTTACCTGCTTTCAGAAAACCTCTCTTGCAAACAGTCTCAGGGCTGCTGCACAAAAGGCCCTGCTCCTGGTGGAAGCTAATCTAACCTATCATTGGAAGAACTTAAATAATGTGTTCTATCAATCAGTGCTTTAGGTTCAAGTACTGCTGAGAAATCCCATAATTTCAGATGTTTTCATGTATGCTTTTCCAGTATGTGTGTTTATGTAGGGGTGTGGTGTGTGTGTGTGTATATATATATATATATATACAGTTATACCTTGGATTGCAAGTAACTTGGTTTGAGAGCGTTTTGCAAGACAAGCAAATTTTTAAATATTTATTTAATATTTTTTTAACTTGATATACAAGCAACATCTTGCAATACAAGTACTGTAGTACGGCTTAAAATAAAAATCTCTGTACAAATTTTTTTGGGGGGATTTCGTTTTGATATAAGAGTGTTTTGGATTACAAGCACGTTTCCGGAATGAATTATGCTTTCAGTCCAAGACATGACTGTATATAAGATTTGATAGTGTTGCCCTAGACCACCCAGTGTGTTGTGTAGGTAATGAATTTGGATCCAGGATAGATTATAGTAATTTGTATGGACAATTATAGAAACTTGTTTCTACTTAAGTCAAGTAATCCTATCCTTTAACCTTATTTAAATATGTTTAATAAGGTGCAAAGCTTCCTTTCAGGAGGATACAATGCTCATACTATCCAGGCCCCTGTTTGTTAGATTTTGGAATGGGTATTATGGTGCATGTTTGCCAAGCTCTGTTAATCTATACAGTGGTAGTTTTGTTTGTTAGAAACACCAAGTTTGTCAAGCTAACTGCAATTGCCTGTGCTAGAGAAGCTGTAGAGGGCCTGGTATTGTTGGGCAAATGTGTCTGAAAAAGGGGAGTCTGATAGTTTAAAGTAATAGTGGTATATGTGTACTGAAGGATGTGTTAGCATTTTTGGAGACATTTTTGGACGTTAACATTTTTACTTGCCCCTGATGTGACATAATGTTTATGTTAATCCCAGGCAATTGATAGTTCTGAAGGCTACCTTTATTGACCATAGAACCAGGGTGGTGTAAGCTGGCACCCATAACAACAAATACTTTGAGTTAGGTTGCTTCTTCAAAGTCTGGTTTTAACTTTCATCAATTTCCATTGAAGTAGACTAATGTTCACAAAGAGTGTATTAACTCCCAATACAAGTGTAGTATTATAAATTCATAGATAAGTAGTCCTACAGTAGCTTCCTGTAGCTAGTTCGCAAATTTAGATGGCTTTAAAGAGAGGTTAGACAAATTTATGGAGGATAGGTCTATCAGTGGCTGTGTGGAACTTCAGATTCAGAGGCAATATGCCTCTGAATGCAGTTGCTGGGGAAACAAGAGTGGGAGACTGTTATTTTCTTCAAGCCCTACTTGTACATTTCTCCAAGTCATCTAGTGGCCACTGTGGGAAGCTGGATAAGACGGAACTAGGTATGATCCAGCAGTGAACTTACTTACTTACTTAATTAATTAATTATATTTTTAATCCAGCCAATAACAAACATTCTCTGGGCAGATTAAAAGACTAAAATGCAGTACAAACAGTTAAAAATATAAAATAAAATGCAAATATTTAAAAGAATAAAATAGAGTGCAAAAGAACAAACAGCGTAGGAATAAAGATATATAAGAACAGCCATAAAAATTTAGAACTAGGTCTCTAAAACACCCTATATGTTTTGTATTGTATGTAAAATACAAAACAGTGTCTAGGAAATAATTAAGTTTGTAGCTTCATCTCCATGTCATGTGAGAAAACTTGGGTAACTTATTTTTAATAGTTATTGAAAATGCAAAGTGTGTGTGTGTGTGTGTGAGAGAGAGAGAGAGAGAGAGAGAGAGAAACTGGTATCTGTTGTGCCTAGTGAAGAATATAATATAGGTATTGTATGAAATGCCTCTTCTTCTTTTTCTTCTTCTTTGTGTGTGTGTGTGTGTGTGTGTGTGTGCGTGCAAAATATGATATAGATGCCACAAGCTCAACACTGCAATGGAGCAGGGGTTCTGGAACTACCTGCCAAGAGAGGCTAAATTGGTCCCCTCTTTGTTGCTCTTCTGTGGGCAGGCAAATTGGTTTTTATTCAGGCAGGTCTTTGGCATGTAAGCTGGTCAGTTGCTGAAGGGGCAGGGGTATTAATTGGTTAGGTGTTTATTCTATTGCTGTGTTTTTAATTGTACTTTTATGGATCTGTTTTCATGTTATGTTTTAAATAAGATTTTGTTTTTAACCTGTATTTTATTATTGTTTGCTGCCTTGAATGCCATTGGGGGGGGGGCGGAAAGGCAGGATATAAATTAAATGATAAACACTGGAGTTGAGCTCCAGCAGATTTTCAGGCCTCACTTGCTCACACTGGCCTGAATTGGTGAGCAAAGTATATCTTGCAAAGCAGCCTGCTGTCAATTGTACATTCCTTGTATGCAGTGATTCTTCACTACCTCTGAGGGTGTTCTAGGTTGAGGACTGCTACCTTAGGTTCACATATTACCCTCTTGATGAGGGAACACATCTGTTTGAATCTGCTTTTCTAGTCTTTCCTCTGCCACCAACCATTGCAGTCAGACTTGCAGAACTGGCTTTGTTTTGCCCTGTACTCCTTGAAAGCAGATGGAGCTCTGTCCTTTGGAGGAGGAGCAGAGCAGCGGCCCTAGTTCTCTTTAAATTTTACACATCTTTAATCTGGTTGTAGCTGCCATTGCCCACTAGGAAAAACTAAGCATCTGTTGCCAGATTAAGGCTGCAGTCCTAAATTTACTTACTAGGGAGTAAGCTTAATTGAGCTCAGTTGGACTTAACTGTGCAATCCTAAACATGTTTACTTAGAAGTGATGTACTAATATTTATAAAAGCAATGTCCAATCTCGGCACTATACAATAAAGTGAAAAACATAGCCCCTACCCACAGGTTCATGAACTAAAAAAAAACTTGAAATGTTTCTCTTCTCCTTCCCTTTTGTATGTTAAGTTCTTGGGGACTCGGGAGATCCAGGTTCTACACCCCACTCTGCCATGAAGCTCACTGGGTGACTTTGGGCCAGTCATGGACTCTCAGCCCAACCTACCTCACAGGGCTGTTGTGAGGAGTAAATGGAGAGGAGGAGGAGGAGGATTATGTAAGCTGCCTTGGGTTCTTTGCAGGAAAAAAGGTGGGATATAAATATAATATAATAAATAAATAAAATTCCTATATTACAAAAAATGCATTATCGAATAAGTGTTTACTCTAGGCATATATTATGGATGTGATTACATTTGTATTTAAGATTTCAAATATTTCTTGGGTAATGAATTTTAATTTCATATTTGAAATATACCTCAATGGAGTGTCTTGTATTTTTATTCAGGCAGGCCTTTGGCATGTAAGCTGGTCAGTTGCTTTAATTGAATTACAAAGCACACATTTTTGTCTAGCCTTGTTTCAAAGTAAATGTTTGTTAAAACATTTTACAGAACTAAATTAGGTGTAGTAAGTTCTGAAGCAAATCAGGTTCAACTCAGAGGAAGTTTACTTATGAGTAACTTGCTTTGACTGGAGTCAGATGGCTACATATGCATTGTCAGGTACTTGAAGATGCATGTGTAATCTCCATTCATGTGTCTATTCTATTCTATTTATTTATTATATTTATACCCCGCCTTTTTTCCTGTAAGGAACCCAAGGTGACTTACATAATCCTTCTCTCCATTTTATCCTCACAACAACCCTGTGAGGTAGGTTAGGCTGAGAGTCAGTGACTGGCCCAAAGTCACCCAGTGAGTTTCATGGCCGAGCAGGGACTAGAACCCAGATCTCCCGAGTCCCAGTCCAACACTCTCACCACTATGCCACACTGGCTCTATGGCAGTTTAAGAGTATAAACTCTCCTAGATGGAGCACAGTTATCAGTTCCTTTACCTGTACTAACAATAATTCAAAGTCCTGTGCAAACAACCAGAAAATGGTACGTTTGAACAGTAGCATAGCTTTCTTCACAGTTGATTGGATCCTAAGAATTGTGAGCAGACTTTTGCTTGTAGAATGGACTTCCTCCTTCCCAGTGCAGATCCCTGCCCTGCCCCCCCCCCCACTCCTGTGAGTCAGGGGAGCCTCAGGAACAGCATGGGATGTGTGTGCATGTGGGGGCGCAGGAGCTGCAACTGGGAGGGGGAGAATCCACCTTCCCAACAGGAGCAGCAGTGCACGTGTGTGCAAGCAGACCTTATGTGCTAACCCAATATGTGCAGCTCATTTGTTAAACCTTAGGCTCAAGCTTGAATAAATTGCCACAACTGTTGCTGTTCCAGGGCTACACAAATGAAGAGGCCTCATACATTGTTGAATGTTGAGTACACTCAGGGATGTGTTCTGAAATACCTTAACTTCAAATACAAGTATAAAATTTGTTCAGGTTTACTTAGTACCGTATTTCTTTTCCTGTCTTGAGAGAGGTGGGAAGTGTATACCACTCCTTTTGTAGAAGGATTTTTTTTTAACCAAGGTATTCATTGGAGTGGAAATGCTGGCAACTTGCCTGGAATGTTACAAACATTATTTCAGACTGAGGGGCTTGTCTACATGAAAATGCTTATGATAGAGTTCCTTCCTTTTTGTTTGTAGTAGTTGAGCTTTTAATGAGTGTAGACACTTCTCCAAAGTAAAATTTCAAAGGAATATCTGCAACATCAATGCAAATAGTGCTATGGCATCTTGCAAATTGACTAGCTTATATGATAACAGGGTCTTTAATCAGATGATTAATTGAACTGAGAAGATGGAAGTTATCTTTTGCACATGATCAGTCTCTAATATACCATGGCACTGTTCACCTTTCTGTAGTGGTAACAGAAAGTACATGTGCCGATGAAATTCAAAGTTGCTTCAGTAGACAGTATGTTTGTTTTTAGAATCTTTGTCTCTAGTCTTTTGTGCAAATAAACTTGAGTGGTGAAGGAGTTCCAAAACTCAATGACCTAGTTCACAGGACACGGCACAGCTCATCGTGGTTTATTTAACCCATGATGATCCACAGTGCTCGCGGGCAACACATTGCATATTCAACCCGCTCAATGGTTGTCATGTTGTACGAGCATGGGTTATGTGAGGGTTAAACAGTGGAGCATGAATATGCAAAATGCCAGCCGCACACACTGCAACCTCACCTTAAATAACCTATAGTGGGCTGTCATGTTGTGCAAACTGGCCCAATGAAACTCTGAAGGAAGAAACAACCTCCAGTTCTGTGCTAATTAAATGAAGGTGTTTTTTCACTTTGAGTAGCTTGATGAAATTTTTTTTTTCCAGTTATGCTCCTGGGATGATATCAAGATGGTGCTGATTTGTGTTTTCTGCTTGCTGTAGTGTATCCAAAATATACTTACCGTAGTTCCTCAGCTGTGTAATGCTACAAGCTGTGTACTCTTTTCTTTATGTAGATTAAGGGTGCAATCCTATGCATGTAGGATTTTTTTCTGTCTAAACATGCATAGGATTGCTCCTTAATTAGATTTTAATTAATATGCACTCTGCAAATGATTTACTTCTCAATGTGGCAAAATACTATGTAACTGGTATCTGTCGGTAGCAATTGAGGCTTGTTACGTTGCTATTATTGTTTGGATCTACCTTTGGGATCTGAAACATAGGTAGATCCAAACAATAATAGCAACCAACATAACTTTTTAGAGGTAAAAATAAAACCCTACCCCCCCCCCCAATAGTAACTGCTGATCTGAGGTGTCTTGCCTGATATATCAGATTTCTTAAATTCTTTTTAATACATTTACACAAATTTTGGTTGTAATATACCAGTGATGGCGAACCTTTTTGAGCCCGAGTGCCCAAACTGCAACACAAAACCAACGTATTTATTTCAAAGTGCCAACACTGCAATTAAACCTGAATACTGAGGTTTTAGTTTAGAGTTGAATCGCACAAGCCACCACAGCTTAAATTTCATTTCATTTATTTCATTTATATACCGCCTCACAGCCGAAGCTCTCTGGGCGGTTCACAATAGATCACACCACCTCCAAGCTGCCAGTGCATCTTTTGAGCCCGACCCAGCAAGGGCTGTCTCCTGACTCCTCCACATCAGCCCCCCCCCCACAGCCCCTTCTATCCCCCCATGGGCAGAGAGCGAGTGAGCGCGCGAGGCGGAGATTTAAAGCGGCAGCCCAGCCACCCCTTCTCAGGCAGGCAGGCAGGCAGGCAGGCAGGCAGGCAGGCAGGCAAGGCTGGAGGAGGAGGGCACGTGAGAAGGAGGTGGGCAGAGTGAGCGCACGAGGCAGAGAGCAGCCAACCGAGCATTTAAAGCGGCAGCTGCCCTCCCTACCTCGGCTCGCCTCTCCCCGCTTGCTCCCCCGCCCCTCGGGGGAATCCTCGTGGCAGGAGGCGCCCAGGACCCCTGCCTGATCTCGCTTCTCTCGCGTGCCCACAGAGAGGTCCCTGTGTGCCAGCTGTGGCACACGTGCCATAGGTTCGCCATCACTGTAATATACTAATGGAACAGTGGGGAAATATGTGGTTAAAAGGTTTGAAATTTATATTAAGTTCTAGCCTTAAAGATAATTTTATAAGATGATGTATAATTGGTATGTCTCCGGAGAAATTGGCAAAAATGTCTAGAGGCTCTTCGAGCGTTTATTGGAAATGTGAACAACAAGAAGGGATATTTTATCATATGTGGTGGACTTGCAAAAAAGCAAAAAATAAAATAAAACTGTATACAAATTCATTCAATAATCCAAAAAATCTTAAAGACTAATATACGATTGAATCCAGAGTCTTTTCTCTTGGGATTAATGGACAAGCAGTTGGAAAGAAGTCATGGAACTTTATTCTTATATATGACAACGGCTATGAGGTTATTGTATGCACAAAAGTAGAAATGTTCAATATTACCAACAACAGAAGAATGGTTGGTGAAGTTGCTTGAGATGGCAGAGATGGCTGAACTCACGTCATTAATTAAAGAAAAGACCATATCTACATTTATTGCGGAGTGGATACCTCTAATTGACTTTTTGCAGATTGGAAAATAATGATTTGTTTATCTGTGGGTTTGTTGAATAAGAAGAAATTTTTTTGAGATAATAATTACATTTTCTTTGTAATGATAGTATAAGAGAAAATATTGTTACTTATATTTGCTGTAGAGAAAATTGGACATCCATTTTACTTTTTAAAGTTTTATTTGTTTGTAATGTTTTGTGTTGTTTTTGTTTTTAATTTTAATAAAGTACAAAATGAAAAGTAAAAAAAAATACATTTACACAAATACCGTCATTCAATTCCCAAAACAATACTGAAATATGCAGCTATCTGCTATGGTAATTTACTTACATTGACAATGGTTTCGTTGATGATGACTTAAGGAAATTTATCTTGTACTCATGGCTGTCCTCACAAGTAATAATAGGAAAGTTAATTGGCATTGTAGTTATCTTAACTTCCCTATGAAATTGAAGTTCGCCAAGACTTGTCAGGAGGTTCTGCAGTACCTTCAGTTTGTCCTCCCCCTTGTTCTCTTTTGTGGAGTTTGTTCTGTATTTTGATTATTGAATGTATAGTAGACTGTCTTAGTTTAAACACATTTTAAAATAAATATTAGCACTATGCTAGATAAGTAACTGTTCACACTCTTTCATGTTGCTTTCCACAGCAACTGCAGCCATAAATTTGTTACAAAGGGCTCTGGAGCTACTGGGTGGTATCCAATTAGTTCCTCCCTTTAACGGAATGGCTTCTGTCAGTGGAACAAGAAGGGGTGATTCCCTCTCCGCCCTGCACCCTCAGTCTACTTCAGATGGCCCTGCAACCCTCTGGAGTGGAGGGGACAGATAGGGAAGTTCTGTTGCATGAGCACAAGTTTGCTTGTGTGATATTGGATCTCACCCACCGTCTCCACAGTTGATTCCCCTGCCCTCATGCTACTTATTCTATAGGTTAGATTCAGAGACAGAGAAGCAGAACTCTGCTTGCAGAACAGGTATTTCCTGCCCCCCCCCCCGCCACTGTAGGCCCCTTCAAAAGCTACTCCTGAATGTTGCAGAACCTTTGGGAACAGTGTGATAGGGCACCAAGGTAGGGAGCTCCCACATGTTAAGGAGAATTTGGCAGGGCTGCCTTCACAAGCAGTAGTGCCTTTCTGTTCATGCAAAATATTTCTGGATCCAAGCCTATATGTTTGGATTTGCAGCTATCTGCACAGAGATCATAACTGGTCTAGCTTGTAGGTGTAGGGGAAAGTATCTAAATTGTTTTTAGATATTGAGAGAAAAATGTTTCCCTAATCCAGCAAGCCCCTTCTGTATGCAGTCATCCAGGAAATATGTGCATTGACTCATGGTTGAGCATATGCAGACCATACAATATCCTGCTGCATATGGAACACAAGCAGGTCCACCTGTCTTCCTTTTATTTGTGAAAATCCATGTAGAATCCTGCTGCGTGTAAGCTTCAAAGGAAACCTGTGCATGTTAGCAGATTCATTCCTGCATGATTAAGCTGGTGTTCATAGTTAAACAGGCACAACAGTGATGCATTGTGGACAGTTAGTCTGTCTTTCCATACTGGTTATCAGCAACTTAATGCAAGGGGACATGTATCTGGATCAAAGTACCACACTTAGTACTACTCACATGCAGTGCCGTTTCACATGAGTATATCTGGATCGAGCATATTCATCTTCTAGACAGCTAAATCTGTGTATATCCAAAATTTTAATGAGATTGCATTGGGCCAGCTATCTTTAGTAGTCAAACACTCAGGAAGCCAAAACTTTGTTTCCATGCAGAGGAGATAAATGGATCACTAAGCAGTATGTGAAAAGCTTTCTTGAGGGTTTTAAAAATCTGCTTCTGCAGTGTGTTGAATATCTATTGTGAGGATGCTTATTTCCTCAAACAATGGTAGGATTTGGGTCAGACAGTTCCCCAAAAATATTACTCTTCTTTTCTTTCTTAATTTTCACATAGTTCCTGCTAGTATAGATAGCTTCAATGCTTGGAAAACTAAGAAATTTGTGAACAAGAGTAAACTTTCCAAACTTGTCTACTGTAAAATTATATAACCTGATAAAATATGTCACATACAGGGGCAGGAAATGTCATGTGTTAAACTAGATCTGCTTAAATTTTGGGCATGGCTAGCACTACCACCCAGCAAAGTCAGGCACAAGAACATAAGAACTAAGAAGAGATTTTCTTGAATCACACCTAAAGCCTATCTAGTCCAGCATCTTGTTTCTCACAGTGGCCAACCAGATGCCTATGGGAAGCTCACAATGGGACCTGAAGGCTCTATCCCTCTCCTACCTGTTTCCCAGAAACTGGTATTCAGAGGAATTATGGTGCTCATCCTAGAAGTTACCTATAGCCATCATGACCAGTTAAAATTGCCCTGAAGCCATGTATCATTGGCGCAGTCTGAATCCTATTCCATTTTCCCTGGTGCTTGACAATAGGGCGGGTGGAATTCAGGATGCTTCCAAAACTTTCTCCAAATCAACTCCTTCATTTTAGGGTTTCATATTACTTGTTTCTGATCATGGAACAACACTGTTACATTATATATCAATTATCCTTTCAGTCTGGATTTCTGTACAGTACAAAGACAACTGTTCATGTGTTGTTTACTCTTGCCACAGCTTTCTGTTCCTTTGTTCATGTTTTTCCCTCTAGGTAAGTCATATGCACAAGTGATTATATGTACATTGAAAACATGTTCATATGAACAAAAGCATCAAGAATCTTTTCTTTCTTCTTCGTGGTCTCTGTGCATCACACATATGGGCTCTGCACCTGCGCTGAGACTATTCCGGAAATTCTAAAGCTGAGGTAGACTGGGCGGGAGCCCCTCCCCCTCGCATGTGCTCCTTTTTTCTTTTCTTTTTTTGATGAAGTTTCTTTCCAAAACAATGGCTCTGATACAGCTCTTGTTTGTGTTACTATCACACAGTTGGTTGCTCCAGATGGAGATGTGCACTCCAGTGTGCATCAAAAATACATCTAGCCAGTTAAATGGGTCCAGATGAGCATTACATTGCAGAGGAAAATATGAAACCAGGTGCACATTTGTATCTTCATTGCCTGGAATAATGGTTCTTCTACAATAGCTAGAACAAAGTGCTAGATTTGAAACAAAACAGATATCTGTATTCAGCTGTGTATTTAACATGTGTGTGATCAAATCAATACATCTTACTTTTGTTTTGGTTTTTTTGCTGCTCTGTTCCAACAGTTGCAGAAGAGCCACCACTCAAAGGCTGGATGGCGATAGAAAGCCATCATAGCACCCACTCAAACAGCTGCTCTGTTGCCCCTGAAGTATTATTAAGCTGTTGGCAGGTGGGTGTAAGATCCAACAGCTTCCTACTTCTTAAGATCCAAGAGTCCATTTACTGTGGCACTCTGTTTTCAATGGTGATCAACAAGATACTTCCAGGAAGCTCGCATGCAAGGCATGAAGGCAACAGCTATGCTTAATGATAATTTGTTCAACCCTTCTTCACTAGTGTGTGTGTGCACGACCATGGGAGTTCTATTTAGCTATGAATGCTAATAGCCATTCATAGACTGGTAATCCACCCACCCTTTCTTCTGCCTATCCAGCATGTTTAACTGCCTACGCGTTTTGCTATGCATCAGAATACCAGAAATGAGTAAGCAGTGTACTGGGGAGAGCAGGTCTCTTGCCATATATAATAGGAAGTTCTCTGCCTCAAGGGCCTACAACATGGAGCTGGCCCAGGTGCACATGTAAACCATTTGTCTTCTCACTTGGAGGACAAGTTGTTTAGATTGATACCATTCTTTCTGATGACATTTCAAAGGACTGCTGAAAAAATGCACGTGTGGTTGTCGGATCTCTTCTATCCCTATAATTAATGTTGTAAAACTAGATGTTCTCTCTAGAAAGCAACTTTCATTAACTATTTTATATCAAATAGTGAACCTAGGAACTTGAGCTTTCAGTGCAATACAGTGCCTTACAGAAGTATTCACCCCCCTTTGACTTTTCCACGTTTTCTTGTGTTATAACCTGGAATTGAAATTGATTTAATTGGCATTGTTACCACTTGATGTACACAAGATACTCAACACTGTGAAGGTGCAAAATAGTTTTATTGTGGCACAAAAGTTAAGTAAAGAAAAACAAACTTCCACTTGTTGGCTGCATAAGTATTAACCTCCCTGAGTCAATACCTGGTAGAAGCACCTTTGGTGGCAATTACAGCTGTGAGTCTTCTTAGGTAAGTCTCTATCAGCTTTGCACATCTGGATCGTGCAATGTTTGCCCATTCTTCCTGGCAAAATTGCTCCAGCTCTGTCAGGTTGGATGGGGACCATTGGTGAACAACAACTTTCAAGTCTTGCCACAGATTCTCAATTGGATTGAGGTCTGGGCTTTGACTGGGCCATTCTCAGACTTTCAGGTTCTTGTTTTGAAACAACTCCAGTGTTACTTTGGCTGTGTGTTTAGGGTCGTTGTCCTGATGGAAGGTGAACATCCGTCCTAGTCCCAGATCCCTTGGAGACTGAAACAGATTTTCCTCTAGAATTGTCCTGTATTTGGCTCCATCCATCTTGCCCTCAATCTTGACCAGTTTCCCAGTCCCTGCCAAGGAAAAGCATCCCCACAACATGATGCTGCCACCACCGTGCTTCACTGTGTGGATGGTGTTCTCAGGGCAATGAGCACTGTTGGCTTTGTGCCACACATAGTGTTTTGCGGCAAGGCCAGGAAGTTCAATTTGGGTCTCATCAGACTAGAGAACCTTTCCCCACATGTTTGCTGTGTCTCCCACATGCCATTTTGCAAACTGTAAATGGGCTTTGATATTGGTTTGTTTCAGCAATGACTTTCTTCTGAGTGAAGTTAGTTCTTTGGAACGGGACTAATGTCTTATTTTTATGTATGGTGTACATAGAGTGTACTAGACTCCTATCCTCTCTCCACCCCTCAAGGGCAGTCCCTCGTAAAGTACAAAACAATAATAACAGGCCTGTGGCTCAAGCTGGCTCAGCTTGTCTGAGCTTGGAAAGCTAAGCAGGGTCAGGTCTGGTTATTACTTGGATGGGAGACCCCTCCTCTAGTTTCCTGCATTGAGCAGGGGGTTGGACTTGATGGCCTTGTAGGCCCCTTCCAACTCTATGATCCTATCCTAAGATATACAGTACAATAATATGAATATTACCAAAGCATGAATGGTGGTAGCTAGGTCTCGATGTTCCAGAAGAGGGCACAACTAGCACATTGACCAAAGCTGGAAAGAAGGCACTCTCGGTCACAACCAAATCTGGCATTTCAGAAGCAAAGAGTACCCCCAAGCTGCATACCTGATCCTTTGGAGAGAGTTCAGCTAAATCTCAAACTGGCATGTTCTGGTCAACCAATTCTTGCATCATCAACTCTGTCTAGAGTTTGAGTTTATTTGCCCTCAGCCAGGCTGTTGCTGACTTCAAGTAAGCATTCAAAGTTGTTGGTGCTTCACTTGGATCTGATGAAAATTGACATACTGATAACAGTCAATGATTTTGAGAAGATATTAAAAAAAACATGGGAGACCAAATTAATCCTTGAGGAACCCCATGGGGTAATCCCCATGGTGAGGAACAATAAAGTCTCCTAGCACCACTTTCTAGAATCTATCCTGCAGGACAGGCTGGAACCACCACAAAGTAGCCCCAACCCTGAAAGATGGTCCATGGTTGAAATTGAAAGCTGCTAAGATGTCAAGAAGAATAAAGATGGCACTGCTCCTGTTTTCCCCCCAGCAAAGGTTATTTATCAGGGTGCCCAAAACAATTTGTCCTGAATACTGGGACTGAAGCCAGATTGAAATGGATCTAGATAAACAGTTTCATCCAAGAGTTCTTGGAGTTGCATAACCACAAAATGGGGGAGGGGTGTTTTGGCAATTCCCAGGGGTGGGATGCACAGCATTTTAAAAGGCAGGAACTTGTTGGAGCTCTGATCAGCTGGTGGCTACTGTTTTGCTTTTCCGGAATGCCCCATTGCTCTGGTGTGTGTGTTGGGGGAAGGGGGGTTGGAATGATAGCTGCCAGTAGGGGTGCCTTTTTGTGGTGGCTGCCATTTCCCTAGCCTCCTCCAATGTTCCTTGTCAGGTAAGAGAGTTGGTTTCTTTGATTACTGAATTTTAGCCTTACTTATGTGCTTAATCTTAAATATCACTGAAGATATTTGGATTATAGGATTATCTGCATTGTAAACATTAAAGTCCCATTTATCTGTAAGCAGTGACAGTAATGTAAGCAGATGGCTGTATTCACATGGTTTAATTTACTGGAAGCTGCTCACTGGCACTTGGCTTCTAGGCCCAGGACCTTCTGATACCAGTTTAATGGCAGTTCATAGTCAGGAAGTACTTCCTTGCTGTGACCCTTTAAGTCACAATGCTGGCTATTCTTCAGCTAAATTAGAGACTGATTTTTCCCTCTTCTACTATGAATCTAGCTAGCACACACACCAGCAATCCTGATATCGATTGTGCTTTCCTAGAAGCAGGAAAAGAGTGATCTGTATGAAGATCACTGGAGAGGGAGTGGAGACTAGAGCCTTCTCTCCATCCCCTTACCTGTGATCTTGATACAGAAGGCTCTCCACTCCCTCTCCCAGAAATCCTCATAGAGATTGCTCTTTCCTCACTGACAAGAGCTATCTGTATTGCTGATAGCAATGATACAATTGGCGGGAAATCAGTTGGGTGGAATTTGGGGGAGTCAGGGCACCCAAGGGGGCTGCAGCTACAGCCTGGGGGGGGGTGTCACATACTGTCAGTCTTTGATTTAAAATCTGTGTAGCATTAATCATTATGAAAGTGAATTATTTTTAATTTAAATTTTTAATTTAATTATTTAAATTTTTAATTTAATTATTAGTTTTAAGAAGTAACAAAAGACTTGTGTGGCTGAACCTCTAGCAAGTCTGCCCAGCAACCGGGAAAGGGAAGAAACCCCGATTGGTTGGGTAGTTTGTATAATCAGCCTATCTTGATACCTGGAATGGGAGGGGTTAAAAAGGCTGAAGGGAAGAAACTGTTAGAGCCGTTTTTTCCTTACCTGGTGTGTGTGTGTGTGTGTGGGAACTAAGAAGAGTCTGGGTGGTTTAGGCTTTTATTATTCCTACATATAGAGGTACCCAGGCAGTACCTGAGGTTGTGAGAATGAGATAGCGGAAAGATATTTCGGTAACAGAAAAGACAATAAACTGGAACCTGTTAACAGTATAAAAATCCCTGTACAAATAAAAGCTGTTATTTTCGTTGTTTTTCAACCATGGCTAGAATGCTTAATGACTTTGGTCGAAAACGCTACTGAGGATATTAAAAGGGACAGTGACAGGTCTGGGGCCAGGGCTTGTCACAACTTGTCTAATAAAAAAAAGGAATGAAAAGGATGCGGGGGTGGAATGGAATGGAACTGGTGGTGGGAGAATGAAGCAAGGGAATCAGTCATTAATAAAGTATGTCACATGTGAAGGTTGGGGGAGGAGATAGCAAAGTTGTGACGGAGGCAGAGGAGTATTGATTGAGATTCCATGTCACTTTCATGTTTGCTTCTTCTGCACCGTTTTTGTTTCACTAATTACATTTCCTTTAACCCCCTCCCCCCATTTCATGTGACCGTTTCTTTGACTCATATTGGATCGTTTTCAGTAAATAATACATTAATACAGGACATTGCTTACATGTGGTGATGGGCAAGCTTACCTCAAGTGAATTTGTTACTTACTCAGAAAGTGATGAATCCATCCATGTGAGTTCGGATGAGAACTCTCCTTTAATAGAAGATCTCATTCCATGTATACACAAAAAGACTTGTGTGACGGAACCTCTAGCAAGTCTGCCCAGCAACCGGGAAAGGGAAGAAACCCTGATTGGTGTATGCGCAGTATGAAAGTACATCTTGGGAGCTGTAGTTTGCAGTCACATAGTGTGGCACAATGTCATGTGTCACCATGTTATGTGCCCTCTTTCTGATTGGCAGTTTTCATGTGTCCTGCTGGCATGATGATGTCATGTGATGTTTACTTGCTGATCGTTGGTATATGGAGGAAAGAAGATGGAATCGCAGAGTTCTCTGCCTTGCAGAGCCAAAGCTGCAGCAACAACAAGGGATGCAGTAGTAGATGCACTGGATCATTCAAATGTTGGGGACAGTTGGAATTTACATACTGGTATTGGGGGCCCATTGCTTGCCATCCTAACCGAATCGGAGGTGGGATGGCCCACCACCGTCCAGTTGCACTCTATGTGGAGCTGGAGGGCCTTACCAGTGTCGCCTCCCATTGGCGCCACGGGACAGCCAATGTAGGTGAGAAAAGGTAGTACCCCAAAGGCGGCCCAATCTCCCTCCTGCCAAGCCTCAAGACATTAGCGAGGGAAGCCTTGGGTAACCGCCAATCACCTTGAAAGGTGCCACTGGATGATCACCAGAACCCTAAGCCCCGCTGCCTAATTCCACACTTCCCGCCACAGGGAGAGACAAGCTTTCGCTTAGTCGAATCTCCCCCACCTGCCTGATAAAAAAGCAAGCAGGGCCCTTTGCAGATTCTCAATGAACAAATCGTTACCGACATCAGATAGGTGCACACCATCCGGCCGATAAAGCTCCCGCGGAGCCAAGGATATCACAGGATGGGGTATGCAAAACCCGATCCCTCCTACGGCTCTACAGACCTCGCCATTCACCTTCGTACGTGCTCTGCTCATGGCCTTGGGGTTGGCATCACCCCGCCAACATAGGCACAGTAACATGAAAGACCAGAGTATCCATACCCGCAGCCAACGCTGCCGGATACAGTAATACCTTGGATTGCAAGTCACTTGGCCTGAGAGCGTTTTGCAAGACAAGCAAAAAAATTTTTAAGATTTTGACTTGATAAATGAGCACGGTCTTGCAAGACAAGCCCCAGTAAGGGTGTAACCGCTCTCCTCGAGCGGGCATAGTGGGCCGAAATTGGCCCCGCTCATGCCCGCCAGAGACTCGCTTTGATATAAGAGTGTTTTGGATTACATCATGGTTCCAGAACAAATATGCTTGCAATCCAAGGTATTACTGTACATGCAAAGTCGTTTGACACCTGCAAGATCAGGGCCTTGCCTTTTAAAAAGTCCAAATCATTCCCCCCCCAAATGGACCACCAGCACGTGGGGTGGGGAAGAAACCTGGTCAAGCCGGAACAGCATGTGGAGGAGGCCCTGCCATTTCATGCGCCGGCGGCCCAGCCACTGGACGTCGACCGACGGTCCGAGCCCCAAATGAGCCCCGGAGCTGGACATGGCGACCATCTTGCCGCCCAGTAAACCATACTGTGTTCACAAATCAGTACGCGGACCGTCCTGCCTCCACTCCGGTGACCTGGAAGAGAAACAAAGTCTACGGCAATACAGTCACTGCAATTCACGCATGTAGGACTTGTATGACTTGGACCTCTGACAACCCACAGCCTGTACTCTGCCCTGGGAAAAAACTGATATGGAAGGAATGGGTCCCAAAACGCAGGTGTCCCATGCCCAAGGTTGCTAAACCGGACTTAGTCACTGACCAAAACTGAAACCTGGTCAATGGTGACCCATCCTGATGACAAAACAAACTGCCCCCTGAAGGTCCATGAAGGCGTAGAGTCCAGACAGGACACAGCTCTACTACCAACCCCGCATATAGCATAATGGTTGTCCCTCTGCCCAACTGATCTGTGTTAGACCTTCGCGCCCGGAGCTTCGCCCAAGAGGCCTGCAAGGACAGGTCATAAAAATGAAGGGTGCATGCAGATACATCAAAACAGGATCGCGCTACTAGCTCCGAGATGCGGAGAGCGCCAAAAAGGCGGTCCAGGCCGCTGCATGAAATACAACTGCATCATAATGAGAACGGTACACAGTCAGCCAAAGCCCATGAAGCCTCAGCATGATCTCGGGAGGGAGCGGGACCCTTGGGTCCGGTGGTCAGGAGCACTTCCTAGACCACCCAGACAACATTCGCCTAAGCCAGAAATCATTCGTATTATCTGGAACACCGTGGCCTCGACCAGGAAGGATAGAGCAGCAATCTAACCCTTAACCGTTCTGACCCTCGTTGCAGTGCAGGAATACTAAACTGCATGAGCTGTTCAGCCGGCACCGGCCCTAATATTGGAAGGCGGGCGGCTAGCTTGAAGACAGTAAAATCCCTACCTGCACGCATAAGCAACCCGTGTGCTAGGCGCTCACGCTAGTAAACACCAGCTGGCCCGTGCGGTAACCGCTCGCCAATCTGCTGAAGATAATCTGGCATCAAAACGGGACTGGTGAGCCCACGGGGCAAGGGCCCAAAAATCTCTATTTGGTTCCTGGACAGTGCATCAGAAACGCCATTGTCCAAGCCAGGGACATGCTGCGCCCTGAGCAAGATATTGAATTTCCAAGCGTGTAAAGTGAGGGCCCGAACCAAACCCATAACTCTGAGGTTTTTGAAGACAAAGTGTTCAATACCTGCACTGTAGCCTGATTATCACACGAAAAATGGACTACGGAATTGGGCAATTGGTCTTTCCATAAGTGAGCGGCCACGTAAATTGGGAAGAATTCAAGAAAAGTGAGGTCCCTGCATATCCCGGAGCGCAGCCATGTACCTGGCCATGGTGCTGTACACCACTGATCTTGGAAGATGACTCTAAAACCCAGGGAACCCGAGGCATTGGACTGAATCTGAAAATCAGAGTGCAAGAGTAGTTCCCACCTCCAAAATGAAACACCATCAAATTGCTCTAAAAATTGTAGCCAAACGTGGAGATCTGCGCGCATAGATGTAGAGAGACGCACTCTATGATAGGGGTGCTTCAGACCACACGTGGCAGAGCATAAACGATGCAGAAATGCACGACCCCAGGGCAATGACCCAGCAAGCAAAATTGAGATGACCAACAAGGGCTTACAAGTTGCCCAAAGTAATTTTTTGGTGTTGCAAGACCCCATAAATGTGCTCAAGTAGCAGCACCAACTTCTCTTTCGGGAGGCGAGAACAGTGTTGCGCCAAATCTAACTCTATGCCAAGAAAGCTGAGTGTGAGATATTTCTTCTTTTTCTGGGTTTTTTTTGGGGGGGGGAGGGTCTTGGAGGTTGCTGTTCTGAAGGGTTTGGGTTTCGTCCCCCCCCCCTGAGTAGGAGGGTAGGGTTAGAGCGGGGCATGTTGCCCTGAGTAGGAGGGTAGGGTTAGAGCGGGGCATGTTGCCCTGGCATGGTAAGGGGGGAGAAGTCTATAGATGTGGGATAGGTGGGAGGAGGTGTTATGTGTTTATTGACTTCACTAGAGGGGGCCAAAGATTCAGAATTGTTTTAGTAATTGATGGATCCTAAATTGAGAATTTCTACGTTGAACGTTAAAGGCCTGGGAACTGTTATCAAAAGACGGCGCATTGAAGCACTCTTAAAGAAAGACAAGGCGGACATTATTTTTCTGCAAGAAACGCACCAGTCAAAGAAAGGGGAGAATGAATTAAAACTGAGGTGGTCCAGTTTGTATGAAACGGCATTTGGATCTTCAAATTCAAGAGGGGTGGCAATTATTATTTCTAAAAACTGTGGTTTTGGAGTTTTAAAGGTCAAGAAGGATGACAGAGGGAGATATATTATAATTAACGGTACTATGGGGGGAGAAGAATTTGTATTAATTAATGTGTATGCACCAAATCAGAATCAAGGTGAATTTTATCAAATGGTGTTTAAGGAAATGGGTGTTATACAGAATCAGAGGGTTATTATGGCCGGTGATTTTAATATGGTGATGGATAAAAGGGTAGATAAATCAAACCCTACGGATGGGGAGAGGAGGAATAATATTACATTTTTGAATAAGGTAATCACTAAGGAAGGCTTGGTGGATGTTTGGAGAGAAGTTAAAGGGCAAGATAGAAGATACACGTTTTATTCATCAGCTTTTAAGAATTTTTCTAGGATAGATTATATATTTGTGTCTAGGAGTTTGGTTTCTAGGGTCATGAGTACTGAGATAGGTATTATAAAAATCACGGATCATGCGTTGGTCAATTTGGATTTAAAGATAGGGAAGGATTATAGAGAGGCTAGAAGATGGAGGTTGAATTGTAATATTTTTAAAGTAAAACATATAATTGAAAAGATAGAGAAAGAGATGATGGAAATATGGGAATTTAATCAAACAGAGGATTGTAGTCAAGCTATAATATGGGACACTATGAAAAGTGTTATGAGAGGTATTGGAATAAGAGAGGGAGTTAATTTAAGAAAACAACAGGAGGCTTTTAATAAACAAATAGAAGAAGAGATTAGGGAGTTAGAAGAATCTTTTTTAAAGAATAGGGATAAGAAGGTATTTGCTGAACTGCAAGGTAAGAGGAAAGAATTTGAGAATAAAGATATAGATAAAGTGCAAAGGAATCTGATATATATGAAAAGAGAGTTTTTTGAGAATAGTAATAAAAATTCTAAAATGTTAGCTAGATCTGCGCAAAAAAAAAGAGAGAAAAATTTAGTGGGGGTGATTAAAGATAAGAAGGGTAAGGGATATAATTTAATGAAGGATAAACTAAAAAATTTTCATGAATTTTACTCTGAATTGTATAAGGCTGGGGTATGTTCTGAAGTAAGGATTATAGAATATATTGGAAAAAATTTGAAAATAAAAATATTAGAAGAGGATAGGGATTATATGGAACAACCTTTTACGGAGTTAGAAATAGAGTTTGCTATAAATAAATTAAAAGGAGGTAAAACTCCCGGAATAGATGGTTTAGGGGCTGAATATTATAAGGTTCTCAAGAAAATGTTAATTCCCAAGTTAAAAAATTTGTTTAATGATATTTTACAGGGGGGAGAGATCCCTCCTTCTTGGAAACAATCTTTGACCATTTTAATTTTGAAACCGAATAAGGATCCGGCAGATCCAGGATCCTATAGACCAATTTCATTAATTAATCAAGATGCAAAATTAATGTCTGCAATATTAGCTAGAAGAATGAATAGTTTTGTTAGTAAGTATATTGGTTTGGATCAATGTGGTTTTGTACAAGGTAGACAAATGGCAGATTTGACTAGAAGAGTGTTAAATATAATATATTTAATTAAGAAAAATAATTTGAAGGCAGGGGTTTTAGCATTAGATATTTTCAAGGCCTTTGATTGTGTGGAATGGCCAGCATTAAAGAGGATAATAAAAACTATGGGGTTTGGTGAAAAGTTTCGAGGAGTGATTGATCAATTGTATGCTCAAAACATGACGTCAGTCGTAGTAAATGATGGTATAACTGATCAAATTCATCTAGGCCGAGGTACCAGGCAGGGCTGTCCCCTTTCACCAATCTTATTTGTGTTAGTTATGGAGGTTTTGGCAAATGTAGTTAGAGAGGATAGTGATTTAAAAGGGATAGGGATAAAAGATAAGATAAAAATTAATCTTTTTGCAGATGATACTTTGTTAACAATTGAAAATCCCATGGAAATGATGGATAGGTTAGAGAATCATTTAAAGGAGTTTAGGGAAGTTACCGGGTTGCAAGTAAACTGGGATAAATCTGAGATTATGTTGTTCAATTATAGTAAAATAGAGGAATTAGAAGGGATTAAAAAGAGATCAAATATTAAGGTAAAAAGTATGATTAATATTTAGGTATAGATATTTTAAAAGAGTTAGAAAAAATAGTAGAACAAAATTTTAGAAAGTTAAAGAATGAGGTAAAAAAAAAGATAGAGGAATATAAGAAAATTGGACTTTCATGGTTTGGTAGAATAGCTTTGATAAAAATGAAGATATTACCAAAGATAAATTTTTTATTTAGAATGATACCAAGTAGTTTATCAGAGAAGGAAATTAGGGAATGGCAAGCAATAATTAATAATTTTTGTAATGGGGGGGAAAAGGCGAGGATTACTAAGAGCAAATGGTATAAATCCCAAAAAGAAGGGGGGCTTGGCCTTCCTAATATCAAGTGGTATTATATAGCTAATCAGTTAAGGTTTATTATGGATATTTTAGTTAGGAAGAATATTTTGTGGGTAGAAATAGAAACGCAGGAAATAGAAATGGGGATGGAAAAATTTTTATTTTCAAAAAAAAAGTATTACTAGTGTAAAAAGAATAGAAAATCCCTTCCTGAAAAATATGGTAGGGATTTGGAACAGTAACAGACAGATCTTTATACCAGGGATATCACCGTTAACTCCAGTTGTAGCAATGGAGGACTTTCCAGTAAATGCACAGCATTGGGAGGCAATATTTAGGGAAAATAAGGTTATCAAATTAATGGATTGGATGGGAAAAATTGAGACTAGACAACAAATATTGGAAATGATTGGGCCAGATAGAATTTCGTGGTTAAATTTAATGCAATTAGATCAGTGGACTAAGAAATGGAAAAAGAAAAACGAGTATGAGAGGGAGTTTACTGGATTTGAAAAGAAAGTGTTGTCTAGAGAACTTATAGAAGGGAATGTTTCTTCTAGAGGGTTAACTAAGGAGATATATAAAATGATGCAGAGGATTGAAGCGAAAAAAGACAACCTTAAGATGATGTGGGAAATGGAGTTTGAGGAGGAGATATCAAATGCGGGGTGGAGAAATATTTGGGGCAGACGTATATTAAGAAATATGTCGGTAAGGATAAAAGAGAATTTTTTAAAAACTGTTTGGAGATGGTATTTGACTCCAGTAAGATTAAATAAAATAGATAGTAATTGTGCTCCATTGTGTTGGAGAGGATGTCAGGAACTTGGTACTTATGCTCATATGTGGTGGAGCTGTAAAAGTGTATTGGATTTTTGGAATAAAATTTTTGGAGAAATTTCACTAATTATTGGTATTAATGTGGAGGTCTGTCCAAAATTAGCATTGTTATCAATAACGGAGAAACTTTTGTGCTCACAAGAGAAAAAGGAACTAATTGTAAGAATATTAGCGGCAGGGAGATTATTGATTGCAAGGAACTGGAAAGTTCAACATCAGTATTTAATAATAGACTGGTATAAAGAGGTTTGGGATATTGCTTTAAATGATAAACTAACATGTAGTATTAAATGTAAAAGGGGACAATTAAAGGAAAATAATTTTAAGGAAATATGGAGGTCATTTTTAGATTATGTTTTAGTAAAGGGGAAAGGGAGTAAGCCATGTCATGATATGATGTATTTTTGGAATATAGATTAATAATGGATCATGTGGATAGAATTGGTTTTGGCCCCGGGGTGACGGGTGCACTTGTAGTGTATGATTTGTAGGTTTATGGGGGTTTTTTTGTGTATGTGTGATCTTTAAAAAATAAATAAAAAATATAAAATAAAAAAAAAAGAAAAGAAAAAAAAAAGAAAGCTGAGTGTGGAAACAGGGCCCTCAGTTTTTTCAGCTGCCAATGGAACCCCCAACTCAGATGCCAATTCGCAAAGCTGGTCCATGGGGAATGCATATTGCTCTGAACCAGCTGGGCCTGTAAGCAAGAAGTCATCTAAATAATGGATGACTTGTGCGAGGCCAGTCCTATTCTGCAAGGTCCAATTGAGAAAAGAGCTGAAGCGCTCAAAAGCCGAGCATGAAATAGAGCAACCAATTGGCATTGCTCTGTCAAAATAAAAACAGCCTTGAAATAGAACCCAAGGAGGTCAAAATCGACAGGGTGGACAGGCAACAGCCAAAATGCTGAGTTGATGTCACATTTTCCCATGAGGGCACCAGGACCACAACGACGAACCATAGCCACTGCAGAATCAAATAAGGCACTCCGGACGGAACAAAGGTGCTCCAGTATGGCATCATTGACTGAAGCCCCCAGGGGAAAGGACAAACTATTTCATAGATTTCATAGATCATAGAGTTGGAAGGAGCCTACAAGGCTATCGAGTCCAACCCCCTGCTCAATGCAGGAAACTAGAGGAGGAGTCTCCCATCCAAGTAATAACCAGGCCTGACCCTGCTTAGCTTTCCACGCTCAGACAAGCTGAGCCAGCGTAAGCCACAGGCATGAATCAGGCGAAACTTACCCAGGGCCCTCGTTGGAACTATGCCCAATGACGATATTCGCAAAGAGGGCAGGGGCAAAGAAACAAAGGCGCCGTACACTCTACCTGCTACCACCTCTTTACCAATTTTGGACTGGACGAAAGACTCGGCCTCTACAACAGATTTCTAATTATGGGACATCATGTAAACCCTAGGTCCCTGAAATGGAATCTGGAAACCATAACGGAAACCATCGAGCAAATAATTGGCATCAGACTTGTTAGGGTAAAGTGAGAGTAAAGCAGCCAGCCTGTCCAGTTTAACTGGACTGGGGCCCTTTTGGAGGTGGATGCTGACCTGCATTGACGCTTGTTCCCGCCACCCCTGAAAGCTCCCCTAGAGGCCCGCAAAAGGAAGCACCATGCTGACGGGTGGGAGCCTCCACAGACATGTTTGTATGGGTACTCTGCGCGTGCACAGTTCCCCTTAAAAGCATACTCGCAGCATACCTGGTGGGGTTGAACCACCTGTCCTTAGTCACGAGGGCCAAGTGATACCCAAGAGGAAAGGAGGGGGGCCCAGGGGGAATTGTACCATCTTCAACCTGTGGGTAATGATCTACTAAACTGGCTGTAGGCTGGCCCTTTGTTACAGACGTCACGCGGCCCACCAGTCCAGACCGACAGTAGCACATGATTTCAATACCAGTGAAGTCACCCCCACCAGATTCACTTCAAAATATTTGCTGTGTTTGTTGGTAAACTGCAATTCTCCTTTTAAAAATACCTTTTCATGTTGGAGTAACATCACTAGTTCAAACAGCTATATTATACCAGCCTATAAACACTTTGGTAAAAGGGGCAGGATATCCCACTTTGCATTTGCACTTTTAAACATAATGATGGTGATGGTGGGAGCCAAAAAGTGTACAGTTTAAGTCTCTCTGGAATGCATAAAAGTATGGCTAATCTTTGTAAACTGTACTAGAATATTGCTTTTCCTCTACTGGTTTTATAAAGTTAATATCTTGGTATTTTTGAAAAGTTTATAGAGATGGTATGTATGTAATCCTTATGTTTCTAAAGCAGTTAGATATGTTCATATGTAAGCATCATGGAGTAAACGTTGAATCTTGAAGAGTCTCGTACACCAAAAGGTGTGAACTGATGTGCCTCACATATTTGTAATAGAAATGTTAATACATCTGTCTTACATGGTGGTCTCCTTAATCTATACATGTGCATGCCACATTTCAAATCTGTTCAATAGCACCAGTTATAAACCAACATTTCTCAACACAAAAATGGTTTGCACTGTGCCAGAGACTCTAAAACAAAAGGGGTATTGAGATAGAGAGGCTTAAATTAACTGGAAGTTGGATGTCTTTCAAAGAGGCTTCTTTTCCTTAGTTTTGCTACAGTTTTAGCTTTCCTGCCTACAGGCAGAAATTATCTGGATGGATTGTTTCATGTCCTGAAGAGGCATATGAATTGAGATAATCCATTTATTTTTTCTGAGAGATACTTCAGCTGGATGAATTTACTCTTGTGAGTATTATTGGAAAGGTGAGTATCACTGGAAATGTAATTTGCAGGCTTGAATTTTGGGCATTTACACATTGCTTTGAAGGATACTGCATTTATGGTATAAAGGCACATTTCCTATACTGCCTTTCAAAAAAAAATATTACAGGAATTGTTCTATAACTCTCTTAAAAGCTTTAACAGGTCACAGTGTTTCCTTTTAAAAAAAAAATCCCAACCAGATTTAATCTCAGTCTGAGTTAGACTGGCTTTCTAAACAGAGTGCTCTTGTGCTTCTGAAAGATGCTCAGTTTGGGATTGTCTTCAATGGGAATAACTTCACAATTGTAGGATGGCTACAAAACTCCTCTCTCCGTGTGTTTGTCATACAAATGTGCAGTATAAATTAGGACAGTGTATGAGCCCTTCATACTGAAATTATATATATAGGTACAACTACTCCAATATTTAGCCAGTTCTGTCCCAGGCCTCTAAGTGTGTCTCAGTAATTTTGATAAGGTTCCTTCCCTTCCCTATAGAGTTTCTTAAATTCAGACTAGGGAATCTGAAGGTTTAGGTACCCTGAACATCAGTCTGCAACCTCTTCCCATAACAATCCTTTCAATAAAGTAGTATTTCTTAAAATAATTTGTTCATTTGAAGAGGAAATCTGGTTCCATTTCTAAGCCAGTTGTTCAGTTATTTCCCCAGTACTTACATTCAGTCCTAAGTCTGTTTTATGGCAAATTGAGACTTCCTTGATAGTTAATGGTGGTGGTTTCTGTAATGGCTGGTAAGACATATTGTTATAGCAAGAATAGGCAGAAGGTTTTGGACTTGAACTCCCTTGAGCCCCTGCCAGTATGGTCAATGGTCAGGAATGCTGGGAGTTGATGTCCAAAACTTCTAGAGGACACCAGGTTGAGGAAGTCTGCTCTATACACAGATGTGAGATCTCCAGATTGTTAAATAATCTATCTTGAGTCCAATGGGACTTACTTCCAGGTAAGTGTGCATAAGATTGCTGTCTAAGGCTGCAATCCTATGGCCCCTAGAATAGAATCCCAGGGGCCATAGGAGAGATCTGATCTCCCCATCCAAGGTCAGAGGCAGAGTTCCAACCTTGGAGGAGGAAATCTGATCTTAAATCCTCCCTCCTTGACCCCGTGGATCTTTCTGTGGCCCTTCCTTCTCAGACATCAGAGCTCTGACATGAGATGGGGGGGAATGGATGAAACGGGTGTGGCATGGGCATTGCTGGGAAGGCTCTCAATACATGGTCTCCAAAGCCCTCCCAGGCCTATGCCACACCTCCAACATGGGGGAATTTAGAACCCCACACAAGAGCTGGTCTAAATAGTGGGGTTGGGGTAGAAAAATGGGAGGAAAGGAGCAGTGAATGCCACTCCTCCTTCCCTTCTACCCTGCTGGAAGGATCCTGGCAGAATTTAGGGAATGTCGCAGCACTCCCACCAAACTATAGAATTGTCCTGCCCATCATTTTGAAAGTTGTCCATGTATAGGGGATTGTGTCATGGGAAGCAAATGTTTAGATGGCTCTAACATGTTGACATCACCCTTCAACACATCCTGGAAAGCTTTAAAAAGTAGGTTGATTCTATGAATCTGTGATTGCAATCCCACTACATGTTGACCATTCACAAATATCCCTTGGAAAGATATAGCTGTATATATTTCTTAAATTCTAAGCATGTTTATTCATACAACTTAATCTTTATATTACTCTAAGTTTTCCTTGCTTCTTAGTATTGGTATTTGACATTGGTTTTCTTCTAACAATCTTTCTAATATTGTTCAGTGTTAGGAAGTCTGATCAATTTGTATTATCTAATAGTGTGAAACCCAAAACAAGCATATTACTTTCTGGCTAATATAAACTTTAGAGTGAAGTATCCAGGCATATGTGTCTAATGACCTCCAAAAATGCCAATAACTAAGGGCAAATATTCCAAAAATAACTTGAAAATAACTTAACATACATAAGTAGGCCATGCTGTTCACTATCTCTGCCTACTTAGCATATATTACCCTGATGCTCTTTTCTCAGTCTAGCTTTATCAATTTTATATAAATAAAGGCTGTGAGGAAATATCTTTGTTTTCTTGTAACAGGCAATAAGAAAGATATAGCTTGGGAGATGTTTTGTTCAAATCCTCTTCGATTTTATGCTTAACTTTTAAAATACAAATTATTATAATAATTGGAGTTCTCTTTCAAATAGTTACTCTTAATATTCTGCAAAGATAATAAAATACAAACAAAAGAATAATTTGAGGCTACACCATTAGTTTAGTAGGAACACTGTAACTAAAAGTTCAGGTTTGTAATTGGTCAGATTTTTTTTACCTGATGGGTATAATATGGTTCTAAATATAAAGATAGTCATGATAGCAATAGCTCATTTAAAAGGTGAAACTCACAACAGCCTTTGCCACTATTTCATTTTCCACCATCTATTAAAACTTATTAAGCATCAGCCTTGAACTAAGCATAGTCCCATCTAAGCATGTTATATCAGTCCAGCTGCCACAGAAGCGACATAGGTAACTGGACTATTGCAGTTAGAAACATAGGAAGCTGCCTTATACGGAGTCAGACCGTTGGTTCTTTTAGCTCAGTATTGTCAACACTGACAGGCAGCAGCTCTCCAGGGTTTGAGGCAGGCGTTTTCCCAGCCCTACCTGGAGATGCTGGGGATTGACCTGGGACCTTCTGTATGCAAAGCATGTGCTCTACCACTGAGCTACAGCCCCCCTCTCATAAGAGAAACCAGACCTTCCAGACTTCTCCCTTTCATACTAAAGAGCCTGGGGCCCTATGCTTGTTAGGAAGTAGTTCTATATGACTGAAATTGAATAATTATCACACTCAAGATAACCGCTGGCTAATATTTATGTTCTAGCTACTCCAGTTTTATTATAGTATGGAATCAAATGAGAGTGTATTTACAGTTTCTGATTGAATTGTGTTCAGTAATATACTAATTAACAAATTATATTTTATGATATAATTTACCACTTACCTCTGTCATAGCATAATAAACTGTATTTTTCTTCAGTGGGGATGAATGGATAGCCTCACCTTTCATTTACAAACATCACAGGAAAGCACAAAATATGTGCCTGGTGTGACAAGATCAGTTATTAGGGTGAGCTGTTTGGATTTAAAATACATTCAAAGTAGAGATACTTAAGCTGTTGTTCTATGCATGCTTACTTGGATATAAATGCTTGGACTCCCCAGGAGGAGGCCGAGGAGAAAGTGACCTTGCTCAGTACGGCCACTACTTTGCTGAGCAGCAGCTATGCCGAGCAATTCAGGGATGTGCCCCTTGGCACTTGGCTTCCTTGAGAGGAAGCCGAGTGCCATGGGGCTCATCCCCAGCCCTTGCTTGGCATGACTGCTGAGCAGCGACATGCCACACAAGGGGAGGAGGGCCAGGCCTCTTACAGATGCCCAAAAGTCCCGCTTGGGCACTTTTCAGAGGCTCTCATCCTTGCTCTGATCCCCTCAGTGTCCCGTGGTGTCCCCTGGGATACTGGTGGGAGGACTGAGGGGGAAGAGTGGGGAGGAGGTGCCTCAGGACCCCCACAGTGTCTGATCATTATTTGGGCACAGCTGGGGTCCCAAGGTAACTTTAAGCTCCAGGTGGCTGCATAGCTGTCCTGGGCTTAAAGTGTTGTATGAAGCTGTGCTCTATTATTGTTTAGTGCTCCCTATATCCTTGGGTGGTGAGATGTTTTTCAGGGGCAGTGTCTTTCCTTTAGATAAGTGAACTGTTGAAGCTTATTTATTTATTAATTATATTTTTTAATCACCCATCTGGCCAGTCATCCAGCCACTCTGAGCAATGTACAGTCCAATGAAATACTAGGGGAAAAAACAGAGTGTAAAACACAATTAAAAACAAATATACAAACTGCATCAGTGGAAGCAAATAGCATAAGCACATATTGTGAAACACTTTCCTCTGTGAAGTGCAGGTGGCCCCCTCTTTGGATGTTTGCTGGTTGGTGAAGACACTTCTCTTCTGGCAGGCTCTTATGTTCTATGTCTGCTTAATTAAATTTAAATATTGTTTTATCTATGGCCTCCGCAGGGCCAGCACAAGCTCTCCTGCCACCTGAGGCAGAGGGAATGCACACACGCACGCCTCCTCCGTGTCTCCCTGCTCATGCCATGGTCTACAGAACTAATCTTAGTAGATGTCATGTTGCATTCTTCAAAAATAAGGTATAGCACAACACATACATTGTAAGGCACTTCCTTTGTATTCCATCAGGCATGGAGTCAAATAATTCTTTGTGTTCTACAAATAGCTTGTTATATCAAAGGTGGAACAGCATGGGCCTGGCCTCAGTGGCTGTCAGTCAGTCCATTTATTAATTTCTCTAGCTGATTAGTATTGGAATTCAGAAACAGAATTTAAGGATGTAATCTTGTTACCAAGAACGTAACAATCTCTGTGTGCTTGAATTGCAAATAGTAAATAATTGAAAATAGTCAAAAATACAAATTTATCTGTATTATAGCACAAATTATGATGGAGATAGCTGTGTGTGTTGAAAGTCTCTCTACTACATTAATAAAGCCATGATCCAGCTTCTGCTTTCTTGGCCACCACACACAAGAATCCTAGCTGAATATTATGCAGTATTTCCAGTGGTGAGTGCCTCAAATCTCCCTGTAGGGTGCCCAGCTGCCCAAGCCTACACCTGTATTCAGGTTACTAAAGCTTGGACTACATGAAAGATCTGTTCAAAGTCAGGCTGCAAGTGGAGGCAGCGTATCCTGCATGGTGTGTGATGTAGTCTTACTATGGGTTGCCATACTATAGGGCTCAACTCAACTCCATGAGCTGTAACTGGACTTGGTATTAGGGGTACAAGTGAACATTTCTGCTTTCTGAGCCTTACCTAGAATAACTGCATCTTCCCCTATAGTTGGCGCTCTGTAGCACGTTTAGGCAGAAAAACACAGGATTTAGTCAGGATGAAAAGATCATCATGCTGATGAGATTGCTAGCAGCAGATAATGGCCCTTCTATAGTTGATCATGCAAGAATATGCCATCTGCTCTAGAGTCAAAATTGTGTCTCTGCCAAAAAAAAATAAAAAATCTTAAGACTTTTAGATGCAATGAATGTTAAAACAGTTAAACCAGTTTCTGTAGAATCATCCCAAGGCACACAGCAGTCTAAATTTAAAGTAATATGTTTTTATATGTTAATTGCTTTAATATATAGATTGTGAACCCCTTAAGGACAGAAGTGTTGGCATTTGTAAAAACTGCTGTAAGCCACTCTGAGACCATGGAATGGGGTAGGATATAAACCTAATAAACAGTATAATTTGTTGTAGTGGTTTCTTATTATGCTGCATGTAACAGTTCTGCATGCAGTCAAGTGAATAATCTTTTATATGTTTATATGTGCAGGTAATATATGCTTTGAACACAAAGAATGATGAACATGAAGCTGCTATTCAAGCCCTCAAGGATGCTCATGAAGAAGAAATCCTACAAATTCTTGCAGAAACTAGAGAAAAGATTCTGCAATATAAGGGTAAAGTTTCTGAGGAAATGGATCTGAAAAGAAAGATCCAGGTTTTAGAAGAGTCATTGGAAGATCATAAAAAGATGAAGCATCAAGCCTTAACTGAGTTTGAAGCTTATAAGGACAGAGTTGAGGATATGCAACTTTGTGCAGAAGCTCAGCATGTCCAACGTGTAGTAACTATGTCGCGAGAAGTAGAAGAAATTAGAAAGAAGTTTGAGGAGAGGTTACGGAGTTTTATACAACTTCAAGTACAGTTTGAGAAGGATAAACGTTCAGCTCTTGAAGAGCTGAGAGCTGCACATAGACTTGAGGTTCAAGAACTTATGAAGACCCATCAGAATCAGAATGCTACTTTAAGCAAGGGACAGGAAAAGTTAGAAGAATTACACAGGCGGGATGTGGAAGAATTGAATTCCAAAGTTGAAGACCTAAGATTGGAAAGAAAAAAGCTTATTGAGGACTATGAAGGTAAACTCAGCAAAGCTCAATCTTTCTATGAACATGAACTTGATACTATGAAAAGGTCACAGCTGTTTACAGCTGAAAGCCTGAAAACCTGCAAAGAGAAAGAAGTAGAACTAAGAAAGGAGTTTCAAAGCCAAGAATCTATTTTGCGGAAAAACCTGGGGAAGCTTAAGACTGAATTGCAGATGGTACAGGATGAAGCTGGCAGTCTACGAGAAAAATGCCAGAAGCTTCAAGTAGCACTAAGTACAGCAGAAAACAATGTACAGGTAAGCTGAGCATTGCTACACTATTTGTTTAGTACAAAACCAATGAAACTTACAAGAAGTAACAGACACTTGTGTATGAATTTTTTATGAAGATTCAAATCTTTACCACTACCATATGACAGTTTTCCATCTTTGCTACCTTCTTGATAAACCATTTCTTGAATATTGAATCTCAAAGCCATTCAGATGTTAAGCATTTCCTATACACAACAGGCTTCCATGTAGGAAAATGCATAAATAAACTATGGGTTGTCGAATTCTGGGTTGTTGTGATGTGCAAATCTAGCCACACTAACAAGTCATGGTTTCTTAACTACGAACAACCCAGAAAGAGAACCCATGGTTTGTTGTTGGGTTATGAGCTCTGGGTTGTTTAAATCATGGGTGGTTGTTATGTGTGAACTGAGAACCGTGGGTTGTTCATAGATTGATTCACCAGGTCACAGAGGCGGCAAGCAAGGATGATGATTATAATTTTTTTTTAAATAGCTGCTCTACATGCCAGTACTACAGTGCCACAAAGGCATTTGGGATACAGGGAGGGAGCAGGCAAAGGAGGAGGGAAACAACCCAGGGATTGAGAAAACAAACTACAGTTTCTTCAGACATCTGCCAGACAAGGACAGGGCAACAAACTATCGGTTAAATAAACCATGAGTTAGCATTATGTGTGGACCATGCCATTATATCCAAGAACGGGTTTTTCATTCATATGAACTGTTTCACTAATTCCATTGATATATGAAGTCTTCTGGGGCTTAGTCATGAACTCCATCAGTTTTTGATCACATTATTCTAATTTCTTTCCAATTTAGTTCTAAACTGGTTGTCCTGTATGCATCCTTTGCTACTGATAGAAAGAATATATATGTTGCTTGTTTTAAAATTTTATCTTGCTGCATAGTTTATTTGCTTTTCTTTCTAGAACACTAAGGAGTGAAGTACTTACATTCTTCCTGAAACTTTGGCATATATTGTTTTGCTAAATAATGCAATCATTAATATTTAGTACATTGGCATTTTCAGTCTACTGCCTCCATGCATTTTAAGCACTTATCAGTTTTCTATGACTGTCATCTAACATAGCTTAAGGCTTGAAGGAAGGATAAAAGTTGTATATTGTGCATGCATAATAAATGACACTGATTTGCACTCAGTGGCAGATAGCGTAGTCATTCCTTTTGTTTCTTTTTGCTTGTAAGCTGCTTTTTAAATTCAATATTTTCTTTAATAAAGTTCATTTTTGAAACAGGAATTTACGTAATATATTGTCTAATTAAGATACATCTTTATTTGTCATTTTAAATTAACTTTTCTTTGTTAGGGCAGAATGTCAATATGTCTGTAGTATCACTAGAACGTTTGTTATAAATATTTTTAAATGCACCATCACTTGGTGAGTATGTGCTGCTGTTTTATGGCTTTTTGTTTTAGCTTCATATGTTTTAAGTTATTATAAGGAAGAATCCAACTAGTTTACTTGTGTCATCAGAATGGGGAATGGCATGATTTTCAGCAATTCCACCTCCACCCTGCAGCCCCTGATGCACACCCCTAATCTGCTGTGGAAGGCTGGGGGGACCCCCAGAGCAGATTTTGGGGGGCATAGGGGGCTACAGGGGAGAGGAATCGCTGAAAATCTCACCCTTCTCTGTTCCTCTGACAGCAGCATTCCATCTGCGGAGGGAAACTAGTTGCATTTCACCCATTGTTTTATCATATTTTGTGAGTCACATTTCAGGCCCTTCTGGGGCGAAAAAGCAGCACTCACATTTATAATAATAAAAGAGGATGTGTGTCTGCCTTTCAGTGCCATAGCTCCAAGATTATGAAACCTAAACACCTGAAAGTTGGCATGCATACTAAGGAGAGCCTACAGGTGTGCATCTTGGGGTTGTTTGGTTTTTAAAGCACATGAATTAATCTTAATTTAAATGTGTTTGGAGCTTGTAGTACTATCTTCAGTCACTAGATGGCAGACTTCCCTAACCAGCACATACCTTTGCAGCTGATACAGTTTGAAGTCGGGGGAGAGTAGTCTGAGTGATACTTGTGCAAAGATTTATGCAGAAGTAGAAGCATGAGAACTGCTATAGAATCTACCTGTTATAGCACTGTGTGCACTCTTGTGTAAGCTCTTTCAGAACAACACTCTCAGATGTTTTTCTTCTAGTCATGGTGCTTGGATCCAGCCCATTGTGTGAAAAGAATGGACTCACTGTTCACCAGCTGATTTCCTCTCATAGGAACACTACTATGAACAATCTGTCATAAAATGTTCATATTTTTACCAGAATATCAACAAATGATTTACTAGCAAAAAGTAAAAGTGTTGACATGGGTCTATCAGATTTGTATGCAAAAGGAACATTCAACTTGTCGAAATCACAGACTTGTATGATTAAAGCACTGCAAAATAAATGTGCAGACAAATGTTTTTGTTTTATAAATTGGGTAATTTATAAAACTATGCTCCAATGCCATCTGCATTAGTAAATTTCATTAATACTTGTCCAATTTTAAGAACATTACTTTGTCCTTTTAATAAGGTTCTCTATTCTCTTAGGCTCTTCAGAAACAGCTAGATGACGTCAAAGAAGAGGAAATGTCATTGTTAAGCAAACACAAAGAGGTTGAAAGTGAGCTAGCAGCTGCCAGAGAACGCTTACAGCAACAGGCCACAGATCTAGTACTGAAAGCCAGTATGTGTGTATATGTTTTTATGTGCTTTGTATGTAATCTACATAAGTATTTATTCAGAATGTTAGTTTTTGTTCAGTATTTCAATGCAAAATGAATGGCAGGTTTTATACCTTTTTCTATGCTCTTCATTAAAAAAAAAATTATTGAAGGCAATTTGTGGCCTTTGAAACAGTTTTGTTTAGCAGTCTCTATTTCCATTGTTTTAGTGAAATATAATATATAACACATGAGACGTACGTTCCAGCATGTTCAGTGAGGCATACTCCTAGGTAAATGTGCATAGGATTGCAGCCTTATGATCTAAATGCTTAGGCTCATGAACTTATTCCATAGGGAAAAAAAATAACCTGTTTGGCAGTGTAGTATTCTTTGTAATGTCATCTGCAGGTTCTGATTCTGCTACTACATGTGCTTCACAGCGTATTAACTTTTACATAATTAACATAATTCATTACATTTAGATGGTGGAGTTGCACTCCTGCCAGCCAGTACAAGACCAAGACCTATGCTGAATGCAGAGTTAGTGAAATGTCACATCTTTATTTGCTTTGTTAGTTACATTGATAAACAATAAATTTGCTAACTCAGCAGTTGTTTCTTTTTAAAGAGGCCAAGACAACAGCATGTAGGTTCAGGCGGGTGGCCTGCTCATTGCCCGGGATAGGGCAGAGCCAATGCATATCTCTCTGTGAGGAGTGTTATAGTCATATTAACAGATCGGCATGATGCATGTTTGCCCAGTACAACATTTGTCAGGGATGCAAGGGTTCGGGAGTGAAAGAATTCAATGGATTCCAGAGGGCAGGGGTTTTGAACCTCAGGCCCATGGGCCAAATCTAGCCCTCCTGGGGGCCAAATCTGACTCTCTAGGGTTCCCCAGAAGGCCATGTCCTCTTTCCCTGGCTCCAACCCCTTTCCCCTGACCTGGGCTTGTGCACAGGTTTTTCCCCATTCTAAAGGGTTGAAATGCCTTCCGTAAGGCTTAGTTACCAGCAGTAAGTGCTTTAAGCTAAAATATACTGGTATTTTGGCCCCAGCCCCTTTTGTCTTTGGCCCTGCCCCCTTTTGACCGCCCTCACTCACCACTGGAATGCAGCCCCTGAGAGCTTCTCTGAAATTGAAATTGGCCCTTGGACTGAAAGAAGATAGATACCCCTGCTTTAAGGGATTACCTCCTACTTTAGCAGCTCAAGAACTGTGTGTATAGGATGGGGTTGATTGTGCCCTTAGTTTAATTACTACTTAAATACTGAAGAAAATATAATTTTAAAGACTGTTAATTATTAGTGTCCCATCTCAAACTAGATGTGCTTGTTTTTCTAGAAATTTGCCAACCCTGGTTTGTGTTAGGATTTATGGGACCTCTGCATTGTAGAGTTGTCCCTTGTGCTTGGAATCCCCAGTAGAGAATATATGAATTATTTATGTTTTCTTGGTGCTAGCAAAATATTTAAGATAGTGATGATCTGATGTTTATGGCTGATGACCAAATGACATAACTATAAAAGTTCTGTGAGAGAAGTTAACTGTTCTCCAGTAGACAATGAGACTTTAGTTGTGGCACAAAATGTTTATTTGAACAGTGCATATAATGCGGCATTTGATCATTATGGTGTTTTTTATTAATACACTCAATATGTCTAAATAACACTTGGAGAGTATGACTGTGCTTAGACAATCATATCTTGGTTTAACAAGATACCATGACTTAATAAACCAAGATATGAACAAGCTTTGGGCCCATGCACACAGCCCCTTTCCTCCTCCCTTCTCAGCACACTGCAGTTAAACCCAAGGTTCTTTCATTAACTATACATCAATTAACTGTAGTTTCCTGTTACATCCAAGTGAGGAAACTGTGGTTACCAGGTTAGAAAAAATCAGGAACTTAAAATTCAAACCATAGTTTAAGATCCAAGATACAATAATCTGAGCATAGTCTATATGTGAAGCCATTCTAACATGAGATGTTGGATGTACCTGAGATTCTAAGTGAATGCTTCATTTTTACAGGTCACATTGGAATGCTTCAAGCTACTCAAATGACCCAGGAAGTTACAATAAGGGATTTGGAATCAGAAAAATCTAGATTAAAGGAGAAGTTGTCTCAGCTAGAAGAGGAAAGAAGTCTATTACAAAGCAAAACGCAAAGCCTGGATGAAAGACAAAGGCAGCAAATTCTTGCACTGGAAAAGGTAAATGATGTAATGCACTTTCAAAAAGCAAAACGTCTTAATGATGTATCAGAAAAATGTTGAAATACTGAATTGACAGACACTATAAAACAGGTAGCATTTTACAATTAGATACTTTTCAAATGGTATCACTTGAATTTGTGACCAATCTAGATAATGTTCATAACATTACATTGTCAGCTAAATTGGAGGAGGAGGAAAAGCAGGAGGAATAGAATAGAATGAAACAAATATTGCTCTATATTAACACACACCAAGTTTTGATTCTCATTCAGAATGCTTTGACAGTAGCAAATACATGGAAAACCACCAAGATCTGTAAATGCAACAGGGAAAATATCAAGTTAAAATGTGGTATGAAAGATGACTATTTGTTGGTTTCTCATTTTGGATAACATTCAAACCTTTAGAAACATACTGGCTTGTATCTAACGGTGTCATGCTAGTGCAAAGCTTCAACTACTTGCAGAAACATGATTTTCATCTTTGTGCAAGTGTCAGATCCGATACTTTGATTCTGCTTGCACAAGCTGTTACACAAGCACTTTCACAGCTCATTGCAACTTCATTATGCTAGCTAACGCTTGTGCTAGTTGTTCCACTAGTGCAGAGCTCTCCAACCTTGGGTCCCCAGATGTTGCTGGCCTATAGCTCCCAGCATACCCAGCCAGCATGGCTAATAACAAGGGATTCTGGGAGCTGTAGTCCAGCAACATCTGGGGACCCAAGGTTGGAGAGCCCTGCGCTAGTGCTTGTGCAACCGCTAGTGGAGATGCAACTGCTAGTGGAACATGCAATTACTAGTCGAACATGCAAACACTAGTGGAACAATTCAACCTCTTGTACTTTTTTTACTAGCGTTATGCTGAATACATTCTTTTGTTATTATTTTAGTGGCATCAATGTACACGCATTTTATAGAATTCTATATTCAATAAAGAGAAATTCCTCCCTCCAAATGGCTTAAAATCTAAATTTTGACAGCGTGCAAGTTAACAGAATAAGGAGAAGGAAGGGAATGTGAGAGAGAAACAAGGGTCTAATAAGGAATGAACGTGAGCAAATGCAATCATATGTACTTGGTTTCTGGGTTAAACAAAATGCAGTATGAAAAAAGTGAGTTTTGAAGAGGGGTCAGAAGGAGGAAAAAGAGAGGGCACTACATACCTGTTCAGGAATAGAATGCAGCAAGAGAGTATGGGTGGCAGCAAGAGAGTATGGGTGGAGTCCTTTAGGGGAGCATGAGACCGTTCAACTGCTAGGATGGTAGAGTTGCAAAACTGAAAGTCACAGGTAGGAACAATGACTACAGTGCATGCAATTTTTAAAAACATATTTAAGCTGATTTTGATGATTTTGAAATTGTTATTGTTTGAATTAACAGAAAGTGAATGAAGCAAGAGAAACGCAACGAGAATATTATGAGAAGGAGCTGATAAAACTGCAAGCCAGGCTGGAAGGGGAGGCTGCACAATTAAATGAGGCTCATTCTAAGACCTTGGAGGAGTTGGCATGGAAACATCATACTGCTCTTGAGGCAGCACACAGCAATGCTAACAAGGAGAAAAAGAAACTTCATATGGTAAGAGAACTATAATGTGAGAATCATTCCTGTTTTTGCTGTGTAAAATGCTTTTGAGTAGAAATTTTAACTGTTTAATGTACCTTAATTGTTCCAAATATTTCCGGCGGAGACCCGGTCTACCCAAGCGGCTAGTTGGGTTCTCGGTGGAGGTCTGGTCAACTGCACGCTGCTAGCTGGGTTCCCGGCGGAGGCCCGGTCTACCCAAGCGGCTAGCTGGGTTCTCGGCGGAGGCCCGGTCTACCCAAGCGGCTAGTTGGGTTTTCGGCAGTGTTCCCCAAGTGTTCGTGACTTTTTCGAGTCACGACCCCCTTTTATAATAGCAAAGCAACCGGGGACCCCTGCCACATTTGCATAAATTTGCATTTTAATAGGGTAAAGAAAACACATTAAAAATAGATTTTTCAGAATATAATTTAATCTAACCTAATATTTAATGTGATGGTTGCTCTTGCATCTGGGCAACCAGCTTCAAAAGTTATGGCTGAGTATTTGCTAAAGCCAACCTCATGTCATCCTCAACATTGAGTCTGTTTCTCGCCTTTGTTTTGATATAAAGACACAGAGGAGGCAACTCAGGCAGCAAGTCTCAGGGTGCCAAGCACGGTGGCGTGGGCAGGTTGGAGGAGGAAGGGAAGGGGACTCCTCCAGGTGGTTAAAACAAACAGGGATTGTGCGGAGCTCCGAAAGGGTCTCTACAAACTGGGAGAATGGGCCTAAAAATGGCAAATGCAGTTCAATGTAAGCAAGTGTAAAGTGATGCACGTTGGAGCAAAAACTGCCAACCAAGTATAATCTGAAGGGATCTGAGCTAGCAGTGACTGACCAAGAAAGAGATCTTGGGGTTGTGGTGGACAGCTCGATGAAAATGTCGACCCAGTGTGCGGCTGCTGTGAAAAAGGCAAACTCCATGTTAGGCATAATTAGGAAAAGAATTGAAAATAAAACTGCCAAGATCATACTGCCCCTATACAAATCTATGGTGCAATCACACTTGGAATACCATGTACGGTTCTGGTCACTGCGCCTAAAAAAGGACATTGTAGTGTTGGAAAATATGAAGAAAAGGGAAACAAAAATGACCAGGGGGCTGGAGCAACTCCCCTATGAGGAAAGGTTACAGCAGCTGGGATTGTTTGGCTTAGAAAAGAGGTAAGGGGAGACATGATAGAGGTGTACAAAATTATGCATGGTGTGGAGAAAGTGGACAAGGAGACACTTTTCTCCCTCTCTCATAATACTAGAACCCAAAGGAGTCATCCCATGAAGCTGATTGGTGGGAGATTCAGGACAGATAAAAGGAAGTCCTTCTTCACACAGTGCATAGTTAAACTATGGAATTCACTTCCACAAGATGTAGTGATGGCCACCAATTTGTTTGTTTGTTTGTTTGTTTGTTTATTATATTTATTATATTTATACTCTGCCTTTTTTCCTGCAAGGAACCCAAGGTGGCTTACATAATCCTCATCCTCCTCTCCATTTTATCCTCACAACAACCCTGTGAGGTAGGTTAGGCTGAGAGTCAGTGACTGGCCCAAAGTCACCTAGTGAGTTTCATGGCTGAGCGGGGACTAGAACCCGGATCTCCCGAGTCCCAGTCCAACACTCTATCGATGGCTAGTAGTCCTGATTGGTTCTATGCCACCCCCAGTATCAGAGGCAGGATGCCTGTGTACTCCAGTTGCTGGGGAGCACAGGCAGAGGGTGCTCCTGTGCTCCTGTTCTGCCTGTGGGATCCCGGCAGGCCTGGCCCCCACGGAGATGCCTGCTCCAGCCCAGCCTTCAGCCTGCTCCAGCGCCAGGGCTCCCACTGCTGGTACTCTGGCTGGTGCGCTGAGGCGGGGGATCCCACTGCTGCCTGCCTGGGCCTGCCCGTGGCGCACTCACCTGCTGCGCCTGCCGCCTTCTCCCAGAGCTGGTTGAGGTGGACCAGGAGGAACTGTGCAGGAGGGGCTGGCCGCTCCCACCCCCCACCCCATCCTCGTTGGCCGCGCGCAAGTACTTCCCCGCTGAGGCAAGTGGCAGCACATGCAGAAGCTGCGGGGGCGGCAGCAGCATCTTGCCCAGCCGAGGTGAGCCCAGCCTCAGGGAGAGGCAGGGACTACGCCTCCCAGCGTCCTTCATGCGCCTGGGGCATCCCGGGAGTGGTAGTCCAGAAGGCGGCATTGGCTCCGGGAAGGCACCGCCGCGGGGCCACGGCCTTCCTCACGTCCCTATTGGTCATCCCCTTACCTGTGTCAACATCCTGCCAAATGCGGGGGGCTGGCTGAGGCCGTAGGGAGCTCCTCACTCACCAGCTGCAGAGATAGGAAAATGCAAAGTGCTGCGGTGCGTAGGCCCCTCCCCCTGGCATAGGGGGCCAAAGCCCCGCAAGCGCCTTGCCTGCCCTGCCCTGCGCTTTCCGAAGCGGACCCACCCCCTGCCCTGCCCTGCCCTGCCCAGACCGAGTGGCTTCGCGACCCCCCAGAAAACACCTTGCGACCCCCTTGGGGGTCCCGACCCACAGGTTGGAGAACACATTATTTCCAGTAGAAGAGAGAGACTGAATATTAATATTAAAATTTAAAAAATAGGCAGCCTTTCCCTCATATTTCTCATTGATTAATAATAGACAAATGAGAGGAATTGGCTTTCTGAGCCTTCCACAATACCGACTAGGGATAGTTCCACTCCTCTGTCTATCTTTTGCATCACTTCCACTGATGGATAAGGGGAGCAAGCAGGAAGAAAGCAATAGAAGGTGCATCTGGAGCTGTGTATTGGGAATGTTTCCAAACTCCCAAAGAGTCTTTAAACTGGTCACAAGTCATCAGATTCTTGGGCATATAGTAGTATAGATATGTGGTCAGGTAATTGGAAACCAGTTGCCTAAATAATCAAGATAATGTACATAGAGTACAGAGTAATGGGTGAAAAGTTCGTTGTTACTGGTTTGCATTTTTCTTACTGCTGTTGCATTACATTAGTTGGAAAAGAGAGCTTTTTCTCCATGCTAGTTGTAGAGAATTATTGTAATCTGGTTTCTTTGTACTCTTCCTTTTCCTCCCCCCTTTATTTATTTAATTTTTTACTCATTTTATGCCACCTTTTAGGACAAAGTCGTCACGAGGTGGTTGACATACTAAAATAAAATTTTAAAAATGTACAAATTAAAACCAAAGTCAGACAAACAAATTACAGCAGAATAAAATTACTTAAAACCAATGACTTAACAGCATAACACCATTATTTAAAACTACAGACCAGATAAAAGTAAATAACACAGTGGCCAAAAAACACACACTTTAAACCTTGAGAAAGAAACAAAGTCAGAACGATTACATTCAAGAGAAATTAACTTGAAATAAGTGAGTTTTTAAGGCTCTCTTAAAATTGACAGGATTGAAGCTAGTGGGCTTCACACAGTGGGCAGGATGTTCCAGAGCCTGGGGGTTACTACTGAAAAGGCTCTGGCTCTTGTGTCCACCAAACAGAATGATCTTATAGGAAGGGCTGTTTCCGTCTTGTATGCTATATGAATACTTGAGGCAAGCAAATGAACTTACTTATGTCTATCCTCTTAGCCACAGGTAAGTCAGAGTATGTACAGTATGATGTTTGCTAGATGTGCATCCATTAATTTTTTTCTTTGAACTGCTTCTCTGAATTATATATGATATTAGTTTATACTGTGATTGATTTAATATTGTTTTTCTGATAAGGTCTTATTGTTTTCTTTTTTTCTTGTAAGCTGCTTTGGTCTATAAGAATCATAGAATCATAGAAAAGTAGAGTTGGAAGGGGCCTACAAGGCCATCGAGTCCAACCCCCTGCTCAATGCAGGAATCTAGGTCAAAGCATCTCTGATAGATGTCTGTCCAGCTGCACCTTGAATGCCTCCAGAGTGGGAGAGCCCACGACCTCCCTAGGTAGTTGATTCCAATGTCTTATTGCTCTGACAGTCAGGAAATTTTTCCTGATGTTTAGGTGGAATCTAGGTTCCTGTAACTTGAGCCCATTATTCCGTGTCCTGCAAACTGGGATGATCGAGAAGAGATCTTTGCCCTCCTCTGTGTGACATCCCTTCAAATACTGGAAGAGTGCGATCATATCTCCCCTCAGTCTCCTCTTCTGAAGGCTAAACATGCCCAGTTCTTTCAGTCTCTCCTCATAGGGCCTTGTTTCCAGTCCCTTTATCATCCTTGTTGCCCTCCTCTGAACCCTCTCCAGTTTGTCTATGTCCTTCTTAAAGTGAGGTGCCCAGAACTGGACGCAGTACTCAAGATGAGGCCTAACCAGTGCCGAGTAAAGGGGAATTATCACTTCCCGTGATTTGGAAGCTATACTTCTATTAATACAGCCCAAAATTGCATTTGCCTTCTTTGCAGCCACATCGCATTGCTGGCTCATATTCAGTTTGTGATCTACCACAATTCCAAGATCCTTCTCACTTGTAGTATTGTTGAGCCAAGTGTCCCCCATTCTGTAACTCTGCATTTGGTTTCCTCTCCCTAGGTGCAGCACTTGGCATTTATCCCTATTAAATTTCATTCTGTTGTTTTCGGCCCAGCGCTCCAGCCTATCGAGGTCACTTTGAATTTTGTTTCTGTCTTCCAGAGTATTAGCTGTTCCACCCAACTTTGTGTCATCTGCAAATTTGATAAGCATTCCCTGTACCTCCTGATCCAAGTCATTAATAAAAATGTTGAAGAGCACCGGGCCCAGGACCGAGCCCTGTGGTACCCCGCTCGTTACCTCTCCCCAGTTTGAGAAGGAACCATTGATAAGCACTCTTTGAGTCCGATTCTTTAGCCAATTGTGGATCCACCTGATAGTTGTTCCATCTAGCCCACTCTTAGCTAGCTTACTAATCAGGATATCATGAGGCACTTTGTCGAAAGCTTTGCTGAAGTCCAGGTATATAATGTCCACAGCATTCCCACAGTCCACAAGGGAGGTTACCCGATCAAAAAATGAGATCAGATTAGTCTGACAGGATTTGTTCTTGACAAATCCATGCTGGCTTCTAGTAATCACTGCATTGTTTTCAAGGTGCTTGCAGACTGACTTCTTTATAATCTGCTCAAAAATCTTCCCGGGGATTGATGTCAGACTGACTGGCCTATAGTTCCCAGGTTCCTCCTTCTTGCCCTTTTTGAAGATGGGAACAACATTTGCCCTCCTCCAGTCATCTGGCACTTCACCTGTCCTCCATGATTTCTCAAAGATAATAGACAGTGGTTCTGAGAGTTCTTCTGCCAGTTCCTTTATTACTCTAGGATGCAGCTCATCAGGCCCTGGAGATTTAAACTCGTTCAGAGTAATCAGGTGCTCCTTGACCATTTGCCTATCAATCTCAAGCTGCAATCCTGCCCCTTCAGTCTGCACTTCAGGTTTGCCAGGGGGGTCATAGACCCTCTTTTGGGAGAAGACCGAGCCGAAGTAGGAATTGAACACTTCTGCCTTTTCTTTGTCTTCTGTTATCAATTTGCCATCCTCATTGCGTAGTTGAACCACCAGTTCTTTCTTCTGTCTTTTACTGTGCATGTATCTGAAGAAAGCTTTTTTGTTGCTTTTAGCATTCCTCGCTAACCGTAGCTCATTCTCAGCTTTAGCCTTCCTGACGCTATTCCTGCAGTTCTGTGCTACCTGCCTGTACTCTTCCCCTGTAGCCTGTCCTTCCTTCCACTTCCTATACGTGTCCTTTTTTGTTTTCAGGTCATCTTTGAGTTTATTGTGAAGCCACATTGGCTTCTTCTGTTGCCCTCTGCCTTTTTTCCTTTTGGGAATTGTTTGCAATTGTGCCTTTAAAATTTCCTTTTTTAAAAACTCCCACCCCTCCTGGGCTCCTTTTCTCATGAGAGCTGCTTGCCATGGGATCTTACTAATCATTGTTCTGAGTTTGTTAAAATTGGCTTTCCTAAAATCCAGGGTACATGTTTGGCTACACTCAGCTTTTGCTTCTGTTAGAATCAAGAACTCAAGTATAACATGGTCACTTTCCCCCAGAGTTCCCGAAACTGCCACTTTATCCACTAACTCGTCTCTGTTGGTTAGAATCAGGTCAAGGATAGCCGATCCTCTAGTTCCTTCCTCCACTTTCTGTAGGAGGAAGTTATCAGCAGCACAGCTCAGGAATTTCTTGGAGGGGCCATGTTTGGCTGAATAAGTCTCCCAACAGATATCAGGGAAATTGAAGTCCCCCATTACTACCACATTGTGCCTCCTTGAAACAATGGCAATTTGCTTTTCAAAAGTTCCATCCTCGTCTTCTCCTTGATTGGGTGGTCGGTAGTAGACTCCAACCGCCATGTTCGTTTTATTCTTTGCCCCCTTTATTTTAACCCAGATACTCTCAATGGGGCTGCCAAGCTCCTCTTCCTGTATCTCTGTGCAGAGATACGTATTTTTAACATACAGTGCAACTCCACCTCCCTTTCTGTTGCTTCTGTTCCTTTTGAACAAGTTATACCCTTCAATTACTGTATTCCAGTCATGGGAGTCATCCCACCAGGTTTCAGTTATCCCTATCAAGTCGTACTTGCCCTCATGTATCAAGAGTTCAAGTTCGTCTTGTTTATTGCCCATACTCCGGGCATTAGTATAGAGACATCGAAGACTATGTGCTTTATAGTCCGACTTTCCCCCTACATTTTGTGGTAGACTATCAATGGGCACCGCTGGAGCTGTTCTCTCCATTGTGGCATAGAGGCCTTCTTCCATTGGTACCCCCGAGTTTATGTCTCCCTCCCCTGTTGGATTCAGTTTAAAGCCCTCCTGATTAAGTTCCTCATGCTGTGGCCAAACACATTCTTCCCAGTCCTTGTGAGGTGCAACCCATCCTTTGCCAGCAGTCCATCTTCCAGGAAGTGTAGCCCGTGGTCCCAGAATCCAAATCCCTCACGTCGGCTCCACCTTCGTAGCCAGTCATTCACTCGGAGTATTTTTCTTTCCCTTTCTATGCCTCTTCCAAGTACTGGAAGGATGGATGAGAAAACTATCTGGGCCCCGAAGTTCTTGAGTTCCCTTCCCAGCTCTTCAAAGTCTGCCGTGATTTCTTTGTAACTCCGCTTGGCAGTATCATTTGTACCCACGTGGAAGAGAAGAAAGGGGTATGTGTCGGTGGGCTGCATGAGCCTCGGCAGCTGCTCTGTCACATCCTTAATCCGTGCCCCAGGGAGACAGCACACCTGGCGAGTCCATGGGTCTTCGCGACATACTTTGGCTTCGATCCCCCGCAGGAGGGAGTCTCCCACTACGAGTACTCTTCTCTTCCTCTTGCTGTAGGCCTTGGTTTGATTGCCTCCACTTGACTGACCCTCAGCCTCTTGCTCGCTGTCACGTTGGGTGCCCGGTAATCCGTCCTCTGCAGGCTGTCCTCTGCTCTCGTCCTCAAGTACATGGAAGCGGTTCCATAGCTCCACTGCTTCCACAGGCGCAGAGTGTCTTGTAGTTCTTCTGCTCCTAACAGTCACCCTTTTCCAGGGAGTTCCCCCTGCGTTATTTTCCCTTGCCTCTGCAGTCTCGGACTCCGCCTCTTCCTGCCGTTGCCCTTCTGGCTCCTGTACTGTGCTTTGGTGCTGTAGATCCACCGTTCTGTCTAAGAACTCCTCGCTTTCTCTTATGCTCCTGAGGGTTGACACTTGCTGCTCCAGTCCTCTGACCTTTTCTTCCAACAGTGTGACCAGCTTGCACTTGTTGCACGTGTAGGCCATGTCGATCTCCGGCAGGAAAACAAACATTGCACACCCCTTGCAGGTCACCACCACTGCTGAGTCCTTTCCTTCCATAGTGCTCTGTTTCTGTCTTCCTAGAATATATATATATATATATATATGTGTGTGTGTGTTTATTTATTTATTTATTTATTTATTTATTTATTTATTTATTTTTAGGGACCTCCCCCTTGATCTCCCCCGTCGAACTCCGCTGCCAAACTCCTGTTTGCTCTCCCTGTGCGCTCGCTCTGTTCGCTCGCTCTCTGGGAGCCTGCTTGCCTTTTCACTGTCCCAAAAACAGCTGGAGCCTCTCTCCTGTTGTGCTCCTGCTCAGCTGGGAGTCAGGAACAGAATGAGCTCCCAGGCCACGCCCTGCAATCAGCCCCACTTCCTGCAATCAATCAGCTGCAATCAGCCCCAGGTAGTTGCAGTCAGCAGGAGCTTCTGCTCAACAGAATGAGCTCTCAGGCCACGCCTTTCCCTTGCAGCACTTGTTGTTGTACTACTCCGCTGCCAAACTCCTGTTTGCTCTCCCTGTTCTCTCGCTCTGTTCGCTCGCTCTCTGGGAGCCTGCTTGCCTTTTCACAGTCCCAAAAACAGCTGGAGCCTCTCTCCTGTTGTGCTGCTGCTCAGCTGGGAGTCAGGAACAGTATCTTTTGCAATAGAAAAGTATCTTTTGCAATAGAAAAGAAGTATATAAGTTTAAATATAAATTAAAATTAAAATACCTCATAGAGTAATAAGTAAATACCCCAATCCAGCAAAGGCAATGTACACATGGAAGCAGCTTCCTATGTGCACATTCCCCTGCTAATCTGGAACCATATGCACAAACGTGCTTTGTACTTGCAGTTCCCAGCACTGGATCTCTGCATGCAGCACTTGGGCCTGTTTCTTGCACCAGCAGTGTCAGTCATCTGTTGGAAGATGTGGGTGGAAGCTGAATCAAAAGCCAATAGCACTGGCCATTTGTTGGTATGCATAGACATAGGCAGCCCACTTATATCTCCAGATCATGGCCTAACTATATAGGAAGTGATTCAAAGTACTGCTTAAGTTCTTCTTCGTGGTCTCTGTGCATCAGAAATGGGTTCTGCATCTCCACAGAGCCTTCAGTGGCACCTTCTAGAGCTGAGACATTTAGGTGAGAAAGTCCACCCCACCCTATTGGGCACGCACAAGGGGTGTGGCTCTCACCTCTATCTCTATTTCTCTTTAACCACTGCAGCAGCAGCGTTGAGAACCTTCTCTCTCTCCTCACTCTGAGGGGACCGGGTTGAGTCATTTCTTTTTCCCCATAGATTTGTTTTCCTTTCTTCCTTCTGTTATTCCTTTGGTTTCTTTTTTGTTCACCTTAGTTTGCCTCAAAGTGGTGTCCATTGAGCCTAGGGGCATATGACCTTACAGGTCCCTTTCAGAAAATGCATTAACTGCAGGAACAAGCTACTGCCTACAAACAGGCATTCTCTTTGCTTGCTGATTCTCTGAGAGGGACATATTATTGACGTCTGACAACTGTTGACACATTATCAGAACTTTACCCAACAAGCAAGGCATAGAATAACCTCATAGCATTTGAGGTTATTCTTTGGGAAAAAGCCATACAGGTGGCCAGTACTGTTAAGCAGACAACATTGTCTACTCTCCACATTTCCTTTAATTGCCCTCATCAGTGTCACTTCTGACCAACCCACATCTGACCATCTTGACTTCAGGGCTATCAGCATTTTTATTAGCTTCCTCCATGCTACCAACCCCATCAGTTTCAAGGCCCCCGATATTAGCTGCTGCTTGCCTTCTGCACAAGCGGAGGCTGATCCTCCACCTCTGTCATGCCTGGCGGTTCTGTTCAACTTTCTGGATCCATCACTAAGAAGTCCATGTTCAAGTGCTTCTCCTCTTTGGATTTGGTGGAGGAGCAGAAGGAGGAGGAGGAGATGGTTAGGTCAGATGAAGTCATGTCAGATAATCCTTATACTGACATGGGTCCCAAACTGTCAGACCCTGCCTCCAGTGCCAGAAACCTCCGTTTCATTGATTATACCATTGCCACCACCAATGCTAGCCTCTCCCATACTGATCCTGGGGAAGTTGTGCTACAGTCTAGAACCCCATGTCGGATGTTGTACAGATAATAGGCTCTGCATTGGATGGAGAAATTTGGGACTTTTTGCCTGCTCTGGTACTGAGGGGTGTAGGTCATCTCAATATTCATCTCCACATGATGCTACTCGCCCACTTGGGGTAGATGCATCACTCCCATAGAGGGTCACCTGACTCCTGTTGTACCACTATTCGGATTGCTTTTATTCCAATAGAAGATGCTGGGGTTCCATATGGTAATAATCTGAACTTTATCAGTATTCAAGATGACCATCTCGTTCATGCACAAAGGATCTCCTCATCACTGGGACCATGGTTCCTCAAGTTACTCCTACTGAGAATGCCATGAATGTACTTCGAACCTTATCCACAACAACAATGGGACCATTCTCCCCATCATTGTAGCCTGCCATTGATGCAGAGGAGTATGTCCTCAAGTCTTCACGTGGTTACTGTGACATAGTCAAAGCTGAACTGGTCCGGACAACAAAACTATCTTCTACTACTACTATTCCTAATTATGTTCTTCCATAGGCTCCAGCAAAGAAGGGCCTTCCGATCCATCTTCAGCACCACCAGTTTTCACTACTGAAGCTTCCATGTCAGCTGGGCTTGCCATCCTGACATAATTCCCAATTACGTCAGCAGTTCAGGAACTGCAGTCATTGTCACTGCTGGAGCTCCAAGGCCAAATCATGGCCTCAACTTCCACTTCGGTGATTACAACATTGGTTTCCATCTCTTCAGCACTTACAGCTCTTGCTGGGTTCCTCAGCTTCAGTCTCTGTTCTGCCCCCAGAGGATACCAACCACCTTAGTTTTGCGTACTATGCTATCGGTCCCAATTTTTTGGGAGCTGGAGGATTACCAGTCAGATTGTACTTCAACAGTCAGTGGATCCGTCATCCTCATCACCTGATCAACTTCTCCAGTCTCACCAATGGAAGATAATAGGCCTTATTTGGAGCAGATCCTCTTAAGTCATTGAGTCTGGATGTTAATCAGCCTTTCCCACCAGTTGATGATCTAGTTATAGACTTTGTTCATTCGGAGACTACTGTTCCAGTTGCCCTTTCAGTGTTGTCATCTTTGCTTCAGGCAGCTCAAAAGTCTTGGCAAAACCCATCTTCTACACCACCAATATCCAAGCAGTTAGAAAATCTTTGCCAAGTACAGACTGAAGGCTGCAGTTTTTTGTTCTAGCATCCCGCTCTGGATTCAATCATAGTTGAATCAGCTCAAAGTAAATCTTCTAAAAAGTCCATTGAACACCAACAGACTGCAAGGGCTGCAGATTCAATGCAATGGGGCAAAAGAGTTACATGGCTCTGTTCTTCTGCATCGTAAGTTATCAGACCCGTATGGCCAGGTATCAGTTCTTTTTGTGGTAGAAGACCACCTAATTCCTTGACTACCTGCCAGAGGACAAGTGGGAAGTGACTTTGGTGTTTCAAACCAAGGCATGCAGTTGGCAAAGCAGCAGGCCAGTAATGCTAGACATATGATGGACTGCTGTTTGAAGGTTATGGCTAGTGCCATAGGTTTATACTGCCATGCATGGTTAAGATCTGCTGGTCTGAATAAGGAAGTCCAATCCCGCATAGAAAATGTGCCCTTTGATGAAGAGGGGTTATTTAGTTCAAATGAACTAAATAAATGAAAAGCAGTGTCCCTTTGGAAACCAGTTCTCCCAACCATCTTGTCTTCACTTCCAGATTGGCCAGGTTTGCGACCACGTGGAGCCAATTCACCACAGACACGTGGGTATTGTCCATCATATGCCATGGGTACTGTATAATTTTCCACAAAGCCACCAGATGTGGTCGTAAAGATCACCCCTTCACTCCCCCCTCCCCTTGGAAAAGGAGGTAATTTTGTTACTGCAGAAAGGTGCTATAAAGCCAATTTGCCCATATCATGTCCTGGTATTTTACGGTACCAAAGAAGGATAGAGACCTCCATTCCATTCTTGATCTCAGGGATCTCAACACGTTTATCCCCCCCCCCCCCGGAAGTTTTGTATGGTGATTCTAACAAGCATCCTTGCTTTGCTCCAGGTCAGAGACTGGTTTGCATTGGTTGACCTGAGAGACACTTACTTTCATATATCAATATTACTTTGCCACCCTCAAAACCTTCAGTTTGCAATAGGGGACAATTCAGGTTCCTCCCTTTCAGGCTTGTCACTGCCCTCCCATGTTTTTACCAAATGCATGGCAGTGGTTGCAGCACATCTTTGGCTACAGGGAATTACAGTCTATCCATACAAAAACAACTGGCTCCTTCTGACCCCATCCAGATCCATCCTTTTGAGGCACATCAAGTTCACATGGCACATTCTGACCAAGGTAGATCTCTGCATGAATTATGACAAATTATACACACACACACCCACCCGGTTATCTGTATCCAGGACATTGGAGCTACTTTGGACTCTGGTGGATTGAACATTCCTGCCAATGGACAGGGTGATGACAGTGCCCTCAAAAGCAAACCTTATTGCTAGACAGGGCTCAGTTTCTGCTTCTGTCATCCAGAGATTACTTGGGTTGATGGTGGCAACCACATAAGTCATCCTGTTTGCCAGGCTGTGTGTTCTGCAATTTTGGTTCCTCTGAGCATTTTGGAATGCTAGTAACCCTGTTCAAACTCAGCATTTAATACTGGATATGGTCCATTGATTGCTTCGTTAGTGAACTGTTCGTTCTCATCTTCTCAGAGTCTCTCCTTTCTCACTTCAGCAGCCATCCCACATAGTGAAAATGGATGCCTCTGGACAGGGATGGAGGGTGTGCATGCCACATAGTTGGACATCAAGAAATGGCTTCACATCAGAATGGTGGCCTTTTGTCTAATTCTCATACAGAACATCTACAACAAAAATACCTCAAGCCTTCCAGCACATGTGGATGCAATAAACTTATATAAGACACAACAGAATGGCTGAAAAAGAAACTACAATAGAACAAGGACAATTTACCTAACATCAGTTCATCATACCTCAGATACTTACCTATCACAAAATTGACTACTTTGTGGATGAAAAAGACTTTGGAAAAGGCGCCCAGCCGGATTTGTTCCTTTGAAATTCTAATTTTGGGGTGGGATTTATTTTATTCTGGTTTATTGCAATCTCTGTAATAGATTGGATATTTTGTTTATTGCCTGGTTGTTATATATATGTTAAAAATTTAAATTAAAAAAAAGAAAAGAAATGGCTTCACATAAATGTGCTCAAACTCTTAGCGGTAGTGAAAGCTGTTCGTGTGTTCGAACTGGTACTTCAGAATCATGTCACCCAGATCGCATTGGACAACACAGCAGCAATCTACTATATCAACAAGCAGGAGGGAATGCAATTCAGGGTGCTCTTATGGTAGGTGTCAGAGTCTGCACCCTAGCCCAGCTTCCTGTGCCCCAGACAGTGAGAGCGCACTTGACCAAAGCGATGGCATTTTTGGTAGCATTTGCATGCAGTGTGCCAGTTAATGATCTCTGCAAAACCATCACATGGTCACACAGCCATCCATGTTTAACAAGTATTATTATATTGATTCCCAAGCCCAGGGAGATGCTGCATTCAGACGGACAGTGCTATTGTTGTTGTCCTGCCTCACCACCTCTGGTAAGACAGCTTGTTACTTCATCCATATGTGTGATGCAGAGAGACAACAAAAAAGGACAGGTTGCTTACCTGTAAGTGTAGTTCTGTCATCTGTGCATTCACACAACTCCGCCCCTCCTCCATCCCCGCTGCAGGTGTCCTTCTGCCTAACATTTTTGGGCCACAGTGGCTGTCTTCGGAAACTGAGAGGGAAAGTGGGAGTATGTGCAGTAGGGTGGAGCAGGCTTTCCCGCTTAAACTTCTCAGCTCTAGAAGGTTCCTGATGAAGGCTCTGCACACGCATAGAACTTACATGTGTGAATGCACAGATGACCACTCAAAGAACTACACTTACAGGTAAGCAACCTGTTCTTTGTGGGCTTGCAGTAGTCCAGAGGAACTTTTTCAAACCCTGATGCCCAAACCATATCACAAAACTGTTTTTGAAACTCTCCTCAGTTTTTAAAGCAGTTTGCCATGTGACAAAGAGAAAAACAAATCTAAAGTCCTTTGGGGCTCACTAAATCAGTTCCTTGGTGGTTTGGATCCTGACCACAACTTCAATATGTAATGAACGCTCAACAGTCATGAAATGTTTCTATTCCATTTTTCATTTTCTTAAGGAACTGGAGCAGCAATTTGAGAAAGAGAAGCTACATTTTGAAGATGAGAAGAATCAGCTTCGACAGCAGTTGGAAAACCTGAGGGAAGAGCTGACAACCAAGCTGACTTCATCCAATCAGGAGGCAAGAATGAACTTAATCATATCCACTAACTGTCATGTGCACTTGAACACATTTAATCAATAATGATATGTTTTAGAGTTGTATATTAAGTTTTGGTATGTTCTGCTTGTTTCTATTTAAAGGAAGCATTCTGTAAACTTTTAAAATATATACACCATTTTTATATCCACAACTTGTACATCTATGAATGGTGTAGTAGAGTGAGATGTGGAATGAGGAGGAAAAAACAGCACCTCAGTTAGTCATACCAGAAGGGAGGAAAGGATTCCAGTGCTGAGTGATAACAGAAATCCTTAATGTAGCTCTATGCATTTTGGAGTAAAGACTTCTTCAGGAGCTTGCAAGGAAAATGCAGGAATTCCAAAAGTAGGAAAAAATTTTATTGCTCTCTAAATACATATAAAACCTTTAAAAAATAAATTTAAGAAAACCAAAGTAGCAAAGGAAGCTCCTGAAGAAGTTTTTACTCCAAAACACATAGAACTACATTAAAGATTTCTGTTCTCACTCAACACCATAGTAGAGTAAGGGAAATTGTTCTCATAATGCTAGAATGGGCTCACTCAAAGCTGATTGGTTTTCTACACAATACATAATTTACATGTGGAATTTACTACCCCAAGAGATGGCAATTGGCCACTAGCTTAGATAGTTTTTTAAAGCATTAGTCAAATTGAAGATATGGCTATCAGTGGCTGCTAGCCATGACAGCTAAATGTGAAAGCTTCATATATGAAATGTGAAAATTCAAAGGCAGTATGCCTCTGAATACTTGATGCTAGGGACAAACAGTGGAAGGTCATCATCGTCATGTCCTACTTGTAAAAAGTAGCCACTATTGAAACCAGAATGCTGTACTAGATGGACTTTGATCTAATTTAGCAAAAAAACCAAAAAAACCAAAAACCTTCCCAGGTAGCTGCTTATTTTCAGCATGCATGTGCATTGTAAAATGTTTGAGATATTTGTCTTATTTATTAATTGTATGTATACCACACCCTTCCTTCAAAGAGCTAGGGCTGATCTACATCAGTTTTTCTTATTTTAACCTCATAATGTAAGCTAGGAGTGAGTGACTGGCCTAAGATCAACCACCGAATTTAATGGCCGAGTGAGGATTTAACCTCAGTTTTCTGGTCCAAATCCAGTACTCTACCCACTACACTAACTCCATCAGCTGTTCGTCTTTCTTTCTAATATGAACAAAAACATCCAGTATACTTTATTTAGATGGGGTACATCAAGCCACCTTGCTATAGCTTTATTTTTAGGTGCTATGTGATTATGGGGTTCTAATTTCTTTTTGTGATTGAGTGGATGCTTCGTTATACCAAACCTGCTAGAAGTAATGCTAGAACTATTTTTGGTGGGGAGGAGTCTTATTTTGTCCAGGCTGGATGAAGGCTACAGAATAGATGGCAGAAATCTTACTCTGAAGCTGGCCAAACACTGGCTAGAGCACATAATCATGCCTACCATGTGGCAGTGCAGGCAGTAAAGAAGGCTTACTTTGCTGCCTCAGATTATCTAGGCCCATTTCAGGCTGGGTTTAGGCCTGGTTTTGCGACCAAATTGGCCTTGATCACCCTGACCTTATTGAAAGAGATAAGGGGAGAGCAAGCTTGCTTTTGCTTGATGTCTCTGAAGCTTTTGATACCACTGACAATAGTATCCTCCTGGACCAGCTTTGTGGGATGGGTGTTAGGGGCACTGTACTTCAGTTATTCCATTCCTACCTACAAGGTCGGTTCCATTGGGAGATTGTCTTTTGGCCCCTGACACTTGTGCTGTGGAGTACTACTACAGGGCACTATTTTGTCCCCTATACTGTTTAATATCAATATGAAGTCATTGGGAGAGGTCATTAGGGGATTTGGTGCAAGATGTCATCAATATGCAGATGACACTCAACTCTGTTTCTCTATAACATCTGAATCAGGTTTGGCTGTGCAGGCTCTGGACTGGTATCTGGACATAGTGGTGGGCTGGATGAGCACCAATAAACTGAGCTTGAATCCTGGCAAGACAGAGACCCATTTCACATGATCAAAACAAGCCACCATGGCTTGTTTTAATCCCTGGTGTGGGCCTGTGTGGGCCAGGCACCATTTCTTTACTTACCCACCTGGGTAAGTACAACTTTATCCTGAACCCAGAGATGTGTGGCTTGTTTGAGTGAGAAACAACAGCCCATGGGTTAATCGAGGGTTGTTTCCCCCTCAAACAAGCCATGCCGCCCAGGTTCAGATGACATGACAACAAGCCATGCACCAGGTGGGTAATTAGGGAAATAGCATCCGGCATGTGCAGGGGATTAAAACAAGCCATCGTGGCTTATTTAAGACACTGGGCAAGTTTGCACATCATGACAACCCACCCTGTGAATGAGTTACAGATGATCAGGCTCACTGTGGGTTGTCCCCCCCCTTCCCCCCCACAGTCCTCCTGTGGGTATCCCAGGGGACTCCACGGCAGGACCCATCTTGTCTGCATATGTCAAAAAACCCTGAGTAACCCTGTCAAGAAAGAAACGCCTTTTAAAAAGAACCAGAGTTTTGACAGCTAGCAGTCAATTTCTCTGCTCTCATAAAAGAGGTGGCTCGCACTTTTCCACTTTCCCCGAGCACCTAGAGTCTCGGGAAAGGGTGAAAAAGTACAAGGAACCTGACAAGAGTCAGCCCCCACAAAAAAACCTAGAAGATCTCGGCGCAAAGGGGGTGATCTACTGCCCTCCTTTTCACGTGCAAAGAACTCAGTCTTTGTAAGTGAGTAAAATTCTGGGAAATAGGTGAGTTCCTTGTTCTGGATGGGGTTGCACTTCCTCTGAAGGAGCAGGTGCGTAGTCTAGAGGTCCTTGATCCATCATTGTCACTGGAGGTCTCACTGGCTAGGTACGACTGTTTCTGGACCAGAATAGCTTGACCGCAGTGGTCCAGGTATTGGTAACCTCAAGATTGAATTACTGCAATGTGCTCTATGTGGAGCTTGCCTTGAGGCTATTCCAGAAGCTGCTGATTGGTGCATCCTTTCAGCAGCATGTAACAGCTTTGTTGAGAGAACTGTACTGTGCTCCCCACTTCTCTGGTGCAGCTGTAAGGAGGGGTTTCGAAGCTGTCACTGCCATTTTAGATTAAATACAGCTTGCCATGTTGTCTGAGCCTGGACAAACTCTGGTTATTCTTAACTAAGGATAGTGGAAACAAGCCAACTTCAAACCACAGTTTGAAGTTGGACAACACAATAAACAATCCCTTTAAAAGCTGGTGCATTATACTGTGCCTTGCAGAAGTATTCACCCCCCTTTGACTTTTCCACATTTTGTTGTGGAAAATGGATTTTCCATTGAAAATTGAATAGAAATGGATTTAATACATTGTTACCACTTGATGTACACAAAATACTCAACACTGTGAAGGTGCAAAATATTTTTATTATGGCACAAAAGATAAGTAAACAAAAACAAACTGGCACTTGTTGGTTGCATAAGTATTTACCCTGTGTGCTATGACATGTTTAAATAAGCTCTGGTGCAATCCACTGCCTCCAGAAGTCACATACTGGCGTTGAATGGAGTCCACCTGTGTGCAATTCCAGTGGCACATGATTTCAGATTAAATACACCTGTTTCTGGAAGGCCCCAGAGTTTGTCGGAGAGCATATCTAAACAAACAGCACCATGAAGACCAAGAAGCTATCAAAACGACTCCAGGATAAAGTTGTACGGAAGCCCCAATCAGGGTTGGGTTATTCAAAAATATCCCAAACTATGAACATCCCCCAGAGCACTATTAAATCCATTCTTATGAAATGGAAAGAATATGGCTCAACTGCGACTCTGCCTAGAAAAGGTTGTCCACCAAAACTCTGTGACCAGGTAAGGAGGGCATTAGTCAGAGAAGCAACCAAGAGGCCAATGGTAACTCTGAAGGAGCTGGAAAGATCTGCAGCTGAGATAGGAGAAACCGTCCATGGGACAACTATCATAAAGCTGGGCTTTATGGAAGAGTGGCGAGAAGAAAGCCATTGCTGAAACAAACCGATATCAAAGCCCATTTAGAGTTTGCAAAAAGGCATGTGGGAGGCACAGCAAACATGTGGGGAAAGGTTCTCTGGTCTGATGAGACCCAAATTGAACTTCCTGGCCTTGCTGCAAAACACTATGTGTGGCACAAAGCCAACAGTGCTTATTGCCCTGAGAGCACACCATCCACATGGTGAAGCTCAGTGGTGACAGCATCATGTTGTGGGGATGCTTTTCCTCAGCAGGGACTGGGAAACTGGTCAGGATTGAGGGCAAGATGGATGGAGCCAAATACAGGGCAATTCTAGAGGAAAACCTGTTTCAGTCTGCAAGGAATCTGGGACTGGGGTGGAGGTTCACCTTCCATCATGACAATGACCCTAAACACACAGCCAAAGTAACACTGGAGTTGTTTCAAAACAAGAACCTGAAAGTCTGAGAATGGCCCAGTCAAAGCCCAGACCTCAATCCAATTGAGAATCTGTGGCAAGGTTTGAAAGTTGCTGTTCACCAATGGTCCCCATCCAACCTGACAGAGCTGGAGCAATTTTGCCAGGAAGAATGGGCAAACATTGCAGGATCCAGATGCACAAAGCTGATAGAGACTTAGCCAAGAAGACTCACAGCTGTAATTGCCACCAAAGGTGCTTCTATTGACTCAGGGAGGTTAATGCAAAATAACAAGTGGCAGCTAACAAGTGGAAGTTTGTTTTTCTTTACTTAACTTTTGTGCCACAATAAAACAATTTTGCACCTTCACAGTGTTGAGTATCTTGTGTACATCAAGTGGTAACAATGCCAATTAAATCCATTTCAATTCCAGGTTGTAACACAACAAAACATGGAAAAGTCTGCAAGGCACTGTATATTTCCTGGTGTGGAGTGAAAACAATTTTTCTATAAAATGTTAACGTTGTTCCTTATTTTGTTTCCCAAACTTTTGTTTGTGCATTCATTTTTAATATGCTACATGGCTTTCCTGAAGAGGGGTTGTGTTTTTTTTTTCTGAAAGAGAGGGGTATTGGTTAGTAACATGAAAATCTTAACATTCTGTTATTGCTATCCTGAAATGTTTATGAAGATATAATACAGCCCGTATTGCTGCTTTTCATAATTTTCTTGAAGCTACTCAGTAATCTTGTGAAAACCTATTTTATGCTTATCTTCAGAGTAGTAAGCTGAAATGTTAAAAAAAAAGTCACTCAGCTTTGCAAATAATTAAGTTGCTTACGATTTGTTACAGAAATGATTGTTACTATTCAGTACCCTGGAAAAGCCAATTAAGCCAATTAATAATTTCAAGATTATTCATTAGATTATACATTAATTCATACAAATACCAGTAAACAGCTTTTAAATGGATTAGGAGCTATTCAGAATTAAAGCTAGTTGCTCCTATTGAATCCAGTGGGGCTTTCTGGTAAGTAGATATGTGCAGGATTCATGCTTCAAACGCCCCCCCAACATTTGTGTGTGGGGGACTCTTTCAGGAGTTCAGAGGACTGCTGCTAGAAGTGGGGAGCTAAAGTACTCTTTTGTGCACATGTGAAACACTGAGCATGATGGCGCTTTGAACTTGGCTGCTGAGTAGGTGGTAGTGAAGGGGGGCTGCGGTAGAATGCTGTGACTGGGCAGATTCACACTGTGATTCCTCAGGATCTTCAGTTGACAAGAATGTTTCCTACATAACAGACACCTTCTTAGAAAGAAAATACCAAATAAAAGATTTGTGTATAGTCATTAGATGCATCTGCAAAATTTCTTTTTTGCAGCCGTAAGAACATAATTGTGTAATCACAATAATATTTTTGAAGCAACATGTCTAATTAATTATAAAAGGAAATCTTTTTAAAAAGACAACAGTGGTGAAACCTATCATGGAAGAAGTTTAGGTATAGATAGACTGTTGTTGTTGTTGTTGTTGTTGTTATTATTTTATTCATATCCTGCCTTTCTCCCAACATTAGGATCCAAGGCGGCTCACAGCCTTTAAAACATACAATTAAAACAAAAATAGTCCCAAATGCCTTCTGAAACAGGAAGGTCTTTGCCTGCCTCCAGCAGCTTACCAGGGAGGGTGCTACTCTAGCATCCCTGGCCGGAGAGAATTCCACAGTGCTTGGGCAGCCACTGAGAAGGCCCTCTCCCATGTTCCCACCAGGCATGCCTGTGATGGTGGTGGAGCCGAGAGAAGGGCCTCCCCTGAGGATCTCAAAGTGCAGGCAGGCTTGTATTGGAGGTATAGAGCTTTAAAGGTCATAACCAGCACTTTGAATTTTGCCCAGAAACAGACTGGGAGCCAGTGAAGCTGTTGTAACAGAGGAGTTGTATGCTCCCTGTCATCATCATCAGGCGATCACTCGTGACCGAGTAAGATTGTCTTCCAGGATAAAAGGAGGAAATTCTAAAGAAGATTGTGTAGACTCTAGCGATGGGTCCGTAAGTGACTGTGGAGGCCAATTCTAGATCCACACAGCTTCCCACAGTGAGGACACAGGTTACCAGATGGAAGATGGTCCTGTGAAGGATTCGTTTGACGTGCTTTTCGCTTAGCACGTTTCTCCCTTTCACCTTGCACTCGGGCTTCTTCAAAGTCCATGGAACCTTTGTGAAAGGCCAACCTCCATTTAGATCGTTCATGGGCCAGAGCTTCCCAGTTTTCGATGTTTATATTGCATTTTTTTTAGATTAGCCTTTAAACTAACATCTTTAAACCTCTTATATTGACCACCGATATTCCGCTTTCCATCCTTGAGTTGGGAATAAAGTAACTGCTTTGGGAGACGGCAGTCAGGCATTCGAACAACATGACCGGTCCACTGAAGTTGGCGTTGAAGGATCATTTTTTCCACGCTAGTAGTCTTTGCTTCTTCCAGTACACTGACATTTGTTCGCCTATCTTCCCAAGTAATTCGCAGGATTTTCCGGAGGCAACGTTGGTGAAATCTTTCAAGGAGGTGGAAGTGACGTGTATAGATAGTCCATGTTTCGCAGGCATACAATAAAGTTGGTAATACAATGGCTTCATAAACCAGTGTTTTGGTCTTCTTACAAATATCCCGATCCTCGAACACTCGATGTTTCATTCGAGAAAACGCGGCACTTGCGGAGCTCAAACGATGCTGGATTTCACTGTCGATGTTAGCTGTAACAGAAAGATAGCTGCCAAGATAGAGAAAATGATCGACATTTTCCAGTATTGTCCCGCCAAGCTGGAGAGATGGCATCACCGAAGGGTTAGCTTGCACTTGCTGATGAAGCACTTTGGTTTTTTTAATGTTAAGTGAGAGACCAAGTTTTTCGTATGATTCTGCAAAAGCATTTGGGATAGTTTGGAGATCATCCTCTGAATGTGCGGAGACCACATTATCATCAGCATACTGAAGTTCCACAATGGTTCCACACCTGATCCCACTTTAAATGGAGCACCATGAGAGCCGTTGTTGTCCAAAACCTTTGCCGTCATGTTGTCATGGAGAAGTCGCAAGATATTCACAAATTTATTGGGGCATCCAATTTTCATAAGGATAGTCCAGAGTGTAACTCCCTGTAACCAGCCCCAGTCAGCAGTATGGCAGCAGCTCTTTGAACCAGCTGAAGTTTCCGAACACTTTTCAGAGGGAGCCCCACATAGAGCGTGTTACAGTAATCCAAACAGGATGTAACTAAGGCATGTGTCACTGTGGCCACATCAGACATCTCCAGGAACGGGTGCAGCTGGCGCCCTAGCTGTAACTGTGCAAATGCACTCCTGGCCCCTGCCGAAACCTGGGCATCCAGGTTCAGGGCTGAATCCAGAAGTACACCCAAGCTGCGAACCTGTGTCTTCAGGGGGAGTGTTACCCCATCCAATACAAGCTGACAAGATAGATAGATATAGATGTATAGAGAGATTATTATTATTTAGAGTATATTTATCCCACTCTTCAGCAAGAAAGGCTCTTGGAGCAGCTTACAAATAATCAATAGTCCCTGCCTGCAGGCTTATAATCTAAAAAGACATGACACACAAGGAAAAAGGAATAGGGAGGGTAGAAGAAAAATTCAAGTCTTTCAGCAGGGCTGGTGGAATCGCCCTTCTTCCCACTCCCATCTCCCTTAGGACAACCTGCTGGAATAGAATGTGTGTGTGTGTGTGTGTGTGTGTGTATTCCACATACTACATAGAATATGCAGATCAGTCTGACAAAATCTTGAATTTGCATTATATGTCCCCTCCATTTACTTTCCAGCCATGAAATTTGCATATATATCCTAGTCAAAAAAGGGGGGGATTTGAGAAACAGTTTTAAAAAAACCCTTAGAGGTGGCAGAATGGGATGGAGCAAATGGGGCACCAGCACTAGCGGGAGTTACCCCCCCCAAAGTGCCCCCCTTCAATCTGTCCCATTCAGCTGCCTCCTCAGGGTTTTTTTTAAGAACTGTTAGGGACCTGCAGTAACCACAGCAGTAAGTGTTCCAAAAAGGGGGGGAGTAGTTAATACTAGTTAATATCTCCCCTTTCTGGAGTAGCTAGAGACCCAGGGAAGTATAAAAAATGTGGAAGGCACTGAGAATTGTCAGTTCAACACTTAAAATCCAGAGGATCACATTGCTAAGGGGGAGACCTTGTCGCCACCCCCTTTCGGTGCACCTAGTTCCCCCCCCCCTTTACCAGTGATTTTCAATTGACAGCTTGGCAACTGTGCACAAATGAGCCTATGCAGTCTCTTCTTGTCAATTTCCATCTATGTTACCAACCACACTTCACTTGCTATGACAGATGAAACTTACAAGGACATTGAGCTGGCAAGAGTCATCATCATCAGGCGATCACTCGTGACCGAGTAAGATTGTCTTCCGGGATAAAAGGAGGAGATTCTAAAGAAGATTGTGTAGACTCTAGCGATGGGTCCGTAAGTGACTGTGGAGGCCAATTCTAGATCCACACAGCTTCCCACAGTGAGGACACAGGTTACCAGATGGAAGATGGTCCTGTGAAGGATTCGTTTGACGTGCTTTTCGCTTAGCACGTTTCTCCCTTTCACCTTGCACTCGGGCTTCTTCAAAGTCCATGGAACCTTTGTGAAAGGCCAACCTCCATTTAGATCGTTCATGTGCCAGAGCTTCCCAGTTTTTGATGTTTATATTGCATTTTTTTAGATTAGCCTTATGAACATCTTTAAACCTCTTATATTGACCACCGATATTCCGCTTTCCATCCTTGAGTTGGGAATAAAATAACTGCTTTGGGAGACGGCAGTCAGGCATTCGAACAACATGACTGGTCCACTGAAGTTGGCGTTGAAGGATCATTTTTTCAACACTAGTAGTCTTTGCTTCTTCCAGTACACTGACATTTGTTCGATATGGCATTTATCGATTTGGCTAAGGCCTTTGATACTGTAGACCGTACAGCTCTCTGGACTATCCTTACGAAAATTGGATGCCCCAATAAATTTGTGAATATCTTGCGACTTCTCCATGACAACATGACGGCAACGGTTTTGGACAACAACGGCTCTCATGGTGCTCCATTTAAAGTGGGATCAGGTGTTAAACAGGGATGTGTTATCGCCCCAACATTATTTGCTATTTTCATCGCCGTGATTTTACATCTTGTCGAGGGGAAACTTCCCACTGGTGTGGGAATTATATATCGAACTGATGGAAAGCTTTTTAATCTCAGCAGGCTGAAAGCAAAAAGTAAGGTAATTACAACCTCCGTTGTGGAACTTCAGTATGCTGATGATAATGTGGTCTCCACACATTCAGAGGATGATCTCCAAACTATCCTAAATGCTTGTGCATACGAAGCATACGAAAAACTTGGTCTCTCACTTAACATCAAAAAAACCAAAGTGCTTCATCAGCAAGTGAAAGCTAACCCTTTGGTGATGCCATCTATCCAGCTTGACGGGACAATACTGGAAAATGTCGATCATTTTCTCTATCTTGGCAGCTATCTTTCTGTTACAGCTAACATCGACAGTGAAATCCAGCATCGTCTGAGCTCCGCAAGTGCCGCGTTTTCTCGAATGAAACACGAGTGTTCGAGGATCGGGATATTTGTAAGAAGACCAAAACACTGGTTTATGAAGCCATTGTATTACCAACTTTATTGTATGCCTGCGAAACATGGACTATCTATAAACGTCACTTCCACCTCCTTGAAAGATTTCATCAACGTTGCCTCCGGAAAATCCTGCGAATTACTTGGGAAGATAGGCGAACAAATGTCAGTGTACTGGCCAGAGGACATACATTTCTGTCAACTGTTAAGTGCACACTTGTGCACCTCTGAAAGACCAGCAAAAAACAAACAAAAAACAAAAAAACAAATACATTTGCGCACATGTTTGCCCCCCCCCCCATTAAAAAATATGACACACACCCCCAACACTTTTGAAGCTCGGAATTTTTTTCTTTTAAGGTGGCAAATGAAAAGGGGTTCTGCCGTGAAGGACACTGGGATACCGGCTGGATGACCAAGGGGAAAGGGGGGAGAGAACAATGCATGGTGAGCCCAGTCACCTGTCAGGTGCACTGTGGGTTGTTCCATGAACAACCAACCCACCATGGCTAATTTGCAGGGTGGCTTAGCATGTGCAAACCTGCCTACAGACTGGGTTCAGACAAGATGATAACCCACACTCAAGGCTGGAGAATGAGTTGAGTGTGGGTTGTCGTTGAACCATGTATTGTTGTTGAAACATGGTTTATCATGTTGTCTGAACACAGCCATGCTAACAAACCATGGTTTGTTAACCACAAACAACCCATGAAGAGAACCCATGATTTGTTGTTGGGTTGGGTTGTGAACTCTGGCTTGTTTGTGGTTAACAAACCATGGTTTGTTGAATGGCTGGATTTAGACAACACAATAACCCACATTTCAGCAACAAGGTAGTGATGAACAATAGGTAGCAGCTGCACTGCATGGTTCCTATGATTAGGTGCTAATTAGAGCTGGTTTGAAAGATTTAGATTTCATAGATCATAGAGTTGGAAGGAGCCTACAAGGCTATCGAGTCCAACCCCCTGCTCAATGCAGGAAACTAGAGGAGCGGTCTTCCATCCAAGTAATAACCAGGCCTGACCCTGCTTAGCTTTCCACGCTCGGACAAGCCGAGCCAGCGTATGCTACCACCTAAGTGATCTTCCATTCTGCACTGCCCACTCACTCCCATTGGTAGTCCTGCTGTCTTGGTTTGGAGAAAAAGAGCATGAGATAATGCAATAATCAAAACAATATTCACTCATCCATTCTAGGGAGTTGCTCTGGAATTCTCTCTCCTGTATCTGCTTCTTCTGTTATGTGTGTCCTGCCTCTGATTCTGCCACAAAATATAGGCTGTGAGTGTTTGGCCAGCAATAGTAATAGGTGGAGTGGAGTGCTGTGTGTTTACCAACAACAAACCATGGGTTCTTTCTTTTGCTTGTCGGGAGAGAAAAGCCAGAGGTCTGGATATGCATGTCACACCATGTACCAAAGGTCTGTGGTTTAGCCTTGGGCAGCGTGCACAAACATGCTGCTCATACACAAATAAGCCAGGGTTCTGGAGGAATCCTGGCTTATCATGATGTACGAACCAGGTCTATGTGTATTGAATTTATAGAGTCAGCAATAATAAATGCAAAACGCAGCTATATTGAACCTGAATATAAAAGTGCTTCTTTAATGTTGGACAAAGTCTGTGGGGAAACTTCAGGTTTTCCTGTATTTAATTTGTACAGGTTGCAAACTAATTGCATTACCAAGGATCTATGATGAAGCAGGTCCTTGTATTCATTGGGTTGGATCCAACACTGGTGATCTACTAGTGGATTGGACACCACTACTGGAAAAGATTTCCCTTCCACCCTGCAGCTGCCCCCTCACTCCCCCAGATCTGCTCCAGAGGGTTGGGGGACCCTTCAGAGCAAATGTGGAGCACTAATGGGGGGCTGTGTGGGAAGGAGGTTATGGGAGAGTCCTGTTCTTGTTGCGCCCACAAAAGTCTGCTCGCATGATAACATGACAATAAATGTTGTTAAATGAATAAAAAAGAAGCTTCCTTGCTATTTCCTATTTTCGCTCATGTTTATCTCAAGAGCCCTGCCTCTTCTTCCTATGCCTCAGATGGAATATATTATGTACATAGCACTTAAATTATTAATATTTTATTCCCCTTCCTTGTCTCCTAGCTTTTATTTTCTTAGCTGAATTTCTAAGGAATTGTTTTAATGAAGTTTCAAATGGAAAAGAATGTAGGTTAGCAAAAAAGGCACTGGTTGAATATTTTAGATCTACTTACTACAAACTATATAGAGTTATCGAGATGAGTTAGGCTATCACTTCACCCATTTACGTAATTTCATGTTCTCAACCAGTAGTCTCACATTCACATTGAACGAGGGAATAAAATAGAACCCTGCTGGTCACCAAAGGGCGAGTCCCAAGGAGATGATAAAGTCCCATTGCCATCTTCTGCACCCTCATGAGTACAATTGCTTCATAGCAATCTTGCAGATACCTACTATGGTCCAAATACCTATTTCAGGCATGCAGAAGGATTTGTATGTGCCCAGGGAGATTTTGTACTCTTTTTCAAGCCTGCAGTCTCAAAAGCAGTATGCTATACAACGTGGTGAACTGCTGTTTGAGAAACACAAATCCAAAGCTCCATCAGTCATGCAGAACCTATGGATCAATTATTTGAGTTTTGGTCTAAATTATCGATTTTATCAAAGACTGCTGATGGGATCAGTAGGATATAATTTCCCCTACCTATATATAGCCAGAGATTGTCAGTCAATGTCACAACTGCAATCTTAGTACATACCCAGGTTAAAAGGTCAGACAGTCAGGTATATAAGCAGCTGAGAGCATCTATGTATGCCTGATACCACAGACTGACCACTCCTTTCTTTAAAAATAGAGTTTGGGCGGAGTCATAACTGGTTGGGAAATTAATGCGAAAATACATACATTAAGTAGATGGTAAACAACTGTAGATATCAGACCTTTCTTTTAAAGGCTGCTATTGATAACCTGTGTAAGAAACAATACCCCAGTTTTATCAAGCACAATGGACATGTTATAGCTGATCACTCTAAAAACATTGATGAATAGTATCATTTGAAGTCAGTCCATATGGATGATGCAGGTATAGACAGCTCAAAAATCAGGCCAAATATGAGCAGTATATAAGGGAAATGTTGCCTTGTTAATAGGGTTCCCTTATGTGGTGCTCAAATTCATAGTCTCATTGATACTGTCAGTAGTTCTTGAAGAGGGGAATCAGACTGTCCTATATAGAGAGCGGGAAGGCAGCGATTGGGGAAAAGTAAAGTTTGCTGCTTTGCGCGTGTAAAGGCGAGATAAAGAAGAGGCAGACACAGGGCATATGGTTTCAAATCAGGGCCACATTTATTGAATTGAAGATCTGTGAAGGGTGAAGTGCGGTTCTAACCTAGCCCGGCCCTTGGCCGGGTAAAAGACCAATATTTGGCAAATACATCCTAACTGAACCGGAGGCGGGATTGCCCGCCACCGGCCAGTTGCCCTCCATGTGGAGCTGGAGGGCCTTACCATCGTCACCTTACTTTGGCGCCTCCAGGCTCCCAAAGTAGGTGAGAAAGGTAAAACCCCAAAGCCGTCCCAATCTCCCTCGTCCCAAGCCTCATGGCATTGGCAAGGGCAGCCTTAGGTAAACGTCAGTCACCTTGAAAGGTGCCACTGGATGATCACCATAACCCTAATTGCTCCTGCCTAAACCCACACTTCCCGCAAATGCGACCAATTTAGCTAAGATCCCCCTGGCGGGATCGAAATCGAATTCAAAAAGTTCCCTACCCTGCTTCACAGTGTAGAGTAGGCGAAACATGCCCAATGCCCCGGCCAATTGAGACAATGAGCCAAAATTCCTACTTGGCCCCCAGGAAACGGGAGGCCAGAGGAGCCTACACTGCTCAGAGGGCGGGAGTGGAGGGAGCTGGAAAAACAGGAGCAAAGAGACCGAAGGCAGGAACCCAGGAGCTTAAATAAGCTCTTACCTGGGTCCCCGCCCTTTTGAGCCATTGGCTCATTTCTTGTGACCCACCTTACCAGGTGCCTGCCTCCTCTCTCCTCCCCCACGCGCAAGCCTTCTCCCTGTTCCCACATAAGGGGCCATTGGAAGTTCTTTGCGCGTGTAAAGGCGAGATAAAGAAGAGGCAGACACAGGGCATATGGTTTCAAATCAGGGCCAAATTCAAATTTATTGAATTGAAGATCTGTGAAGGGTGAAGTGCGGTTCTAACCTAGCCCAGCCCTTGGCCGGGTAAAAGACCAATATTTGGCGAATACATCCTAACTGAACCGGAGGCGGGATTGCCCGCCACCGGCCAGTTGCCCTCCATGTGGAGCTGGAGGGCCTTACCATCGTCACCTTACTTTGGCGCCTCCAGGCTCCCAAAGTAGGTAAGAAAGGTAAAACCCCAAAGCCGTCCCAATCTCCCTCGTGCCAAGCCTCATGGCATTGGCGAGGGCAGCCTTGGGTAAACGTCAGTCACCTTGAAAGGTGCCACTGGATGATCACCATAACCCTAATTGCTCCTGCCTAAACCCGCACTTCCCGCCACAGGGAGAGACAAGCTATCGCTTAGCCGAATCTCCCCCACCTGCACGATAAAAGAGCGAGCAGGGCCCTTCGCAAATCTCCAATAAAAATATCATCGCCAATATCGGATAGGTGGACCCCATCTGGCCGATACAGGTCCCTCCGGACCAAGGTTATATTGGGATGGGGAATACAAAACCCGATCCCACCTATGGCCCTACAAATTTCGCCATTCACCTTCCTAACCGCCCTATTTAAGGCCTTAGGCCAACTGAGGCGCGGTATGATGAACGACCAAAGGATCCGAACCCCCGGCCACCGGTGTCGGATAAATGCTATATCGCATAGCACCTGGAGAACCAGGGCCTTGCCCTTTAGCAAGCCCAAGTCATTCCCCCTCAAATGTAGTACCAGGACATCTGGGGGGGACAAAAACTGGTCAGTCTGGAACAAACTGTGGAGGAGGTGCTGCCATCGCATGCCTCGGCGACCCATCCAATGCACGTCAGCCGAACGCTCGACCAGGTGAGACCCGAAGTCCGAATTGGTGGCTTGTCTTGCTGCCCAGTACACCATACTGTGCCTGCAAATCAGCACACGGACAGTCCTGCCTCCACTCCAGTGACCTGGAAGAAAAACACACAGCCCACGGCAGTACCTTCAAGGCAGCTCTCGCACATAGGCCCGGTAAGACCGGGACTTCCAACGCCCCATTGCCTGAACCTTTTGCTGAGAGAACCCCAATTCTGCCGCAGTAGATGCAGCACTGATCCGGAAGGAGTGAGTTCCAAAATGCAAATGGCCCCAACACGTCGCCACCAAGGCAGACTTTGTTACTGACCAAAACTGAAATTTGGTTAATGGCGCAGCATCTTGATGGCAAAACAAACTGCCATCAGCCAGACCCCGTCTAGCTACAAATGCATGCAGGGCCCTAACAGGACACAGCTCCGTCATTGATCCTGCGTGTAGCAAGATGGTAGACCCTTTACCCAACTGGTCAGTCTTGGATCTTCCCACTTTTATTGTCGCCCACGAGGCGTGCAGGGAAAGGTCTGAAAATTGTAGGGCGCGTGCAGATCTATCAGAACGGGATTGCACCACCAATTCAGAGATGCGAAGAGCACCGAAAAATGCTGTCAAGGCTGTTGCATGAAATAAAACCGCCTCATAAGGAGAACGGCAGACAGTAGGCCATTGTCTGTGTAGCTCGAGTAAAACCTCAGGTGACACCGGGGTCCTTGAGTCAGGTGGACGAGGGCACACCCTGGACCATCCTGCCAGGATCCTTTTTACCCTAAAATCATTTGAATTATCGTGAATACCCTGTGCCTTGGCCAGAAAGGACAAGGCAGCTAATTTCCCTCGAACAGTCTTAACTGATGACCCACTCTGCAATTTGGAAATGCAAAACTGCATAAGGTGTTCGACTGGCACTGGCCACAACATGGGGAGGCGGACAGCCGCTCTAAATAAGCTCTTACCTGGGTCCCCGCCCTTTTGAGCCATTGGCTCATTTCTCGTGACCCACCTTACCAGGTGCCTGCCTCCTCTCTCCTCCCCCACGCGCAAGCCTTCTCCCTGTTTCCACGTAAGGGGCCATTGGAAGTTCTTTCTCTATATTCCAGTTAATCCTTGTGAATAAAAGGTTACAAAATATTTGCTTTCCACAAAATCCTGTTACAGAAACCTTTCATAATGTTGCAGGCAGCAAATGTTTCAAAACATAGTCATAACCTCATACAATTAAGTTCCTCTCCTTACAGTGAAGGGGAGGAGGGTCAGAGGATTATCAAGAACTAGAGCCAAAGCAACCATGTGGACCTGGCTGCAGTGCTGCCTATACTGTGGCAGAATGCTGTGCTGTTGTGCATCTTGGATAAAAGCTTCCACAAATAAGTGTAGATCTATAGCAAATGTCAACCACAGTTGGTACTGTGGTAACCCTTAGCATCCCTCTCTTCTCTCTGTCATTGTCTTTTCTAACCTGGTACAAGAGGGAGCTAAATATTAGGAATTTATTATATTTTTGTTTGTTAGAAATGTTTGGGGTATGTTTTTTTTTAAAGCAATAGTGAATAATAAAGTTAATTGGGAAGTTGCTTTCTCTGTGTCAAAATGATATTTAAATGAAGATGAGATACATATCACTATTTATAAGAAGCTGAATAACATGTAGCAAACAGAAGTAAAGAATCTGAAATTAATTTTGTTAGGCTATCACACTTTTTTCTTTCCTTATTGTAGATGGGTCGTCTACAAGATCTAGTAAGAAAAAGTGAGCAGGGCCTTGGTACTGCAGAAGGGCATATCTCCAATCTCCAGGAAACCCAGGAAATACTACAAAAAGAACTAGAATTAACCAGGGCAAGACTGAGGGAAACCACAGATTCTCTGTATAATGTTGAGGTAATTGCATTTTATTTATTTATTTTATTTTATTTTATTATATTTATACCCCACCTTTTTTCCTGCAATATATTGTCCATCACACAATTCAGATGCTCATAGGAGTGCACACACACATGGGCACATTTGGGCACATTTCCCCATTTTACTACAGTGTCACTTACTGTAACTTCACACATGTACCACCATTGTGATTTGGTAATGGATTCTAGCTTAGATGGTTTTAAAAGGGGATTAGACAAATTAATGGAGGATAAGTCTAGCAATGGCTGCTTGTTATTATGGCTATGGCTATATGCAACCTTCAAGTTCAGATTCAGCATGACACTTAATTCCAGCTGCTGAAAGCAACAACAGGAGAGGGCTATTACCATCATACCATGCTTGTGGGTTTCCTGGTTGACCACAGTGGAAAGCAAGATGCTGGACTAGATGGACCTTTGGTCTGATTCAGCAGAGCTCTTCTTACATTCTGCATGCACATCAAATGGCTCATGGAGCTTTAGGTGATACCCTATTTAATTTTGTTTTATCTACTTAATTTTGATGTGCTTGAAACCCTTGTTCAAACACATCAAAATTAATAGTTCATGGGAAAAAGAAACTTAGTTCATATCAGGGTCAGGCCTGGTTATTACTTGGATGGGAGACCCCTCCTGTAGTTTCCTGCATTGAGCAGGGGGTTGGACTCAATGGCCTTGTAGGCCCCTTCCAACTCTCTGATCTATGAAATCTATGAAATCATTAAAGTATTATTTTAAAAACACACTCTCTTTTTTTGGAATCATGATGTTAATTAAGTAAAAATTATGAACCAAAATGTATCTTTTTTAAAAAAAATTTTAAAAAATTTTAAAAAATCACTGCTACTCCTTGGGCATTTGGGATGGGCTTCAGAGCAAAATATTGGCATGAAATTATTTTGTTGTAGTTTAAATCATTATGTAAACTTTGTTTCTAGGGGGAATTAGACCAAGAAAGACAACAGCATGAGGCTATGATTGTAGCCATGAGAGAAGAGGAGAAATTCAAAGTTGACAGGATGGCCCATGATCTTGAAATAAAATGGACAGAAAACCTTCGGCAAGTGTTTCCCCCCCCCCCTTTTTGTTTTTTCTCTTTTAAAACAGAGCATTTATTAAATGCAATAATTTAGTATTGGTCAAAGCTATGCATTTCAGCAGTGTTTTTCTCCTGTCGTTAAAATACCAGAATGTGTTTTAGTTCTGTCTCTTCTTCTCAGGCAGGAATGCAGTAAACTTCGAGAAGAGTTGAGGCTTCAGCATGAAGAAGATAAAAAGTCAGCAATGACTCAACTCTTACAGCTAAAAGAGAGGGAAAAAAATGCCACCAGAGATAGCTGGCAGAAGAAAGTGGAAGATCTCTTGGATCAGGTAACTGGAATTATTACTTCCATGTGTTATTACCCTCTTTAAATTACATTTGAAGTGGGATATATTGTTCCAGAATGAATTCATTTAGAATTTAAGGGATGAGCAAGAAAAAAAAAATCATATGCAGAGCTTTGTGGCCATTGTGTCTGTTATACTGACACTGTACTGAAAATATGACATGACATGCATCAGTGATGAACTGGGAAATGCCTAAAAAAAGCTAAGGCCTGGTTCTGTTCTCTCCACTGTACAACTTTGGACTAGAAGAACAGCCAGATTCCTCTGTGACTGTCACCTCATCCAGGTTTGAGAGGAATCAAGTTTTAAAAACTGAACAACATGTTTTTATTCAACAATGTATTTGCAGCTATCTCTTTCAAAGCTCAGAGCTACTCAGAGCATGAAGCATAAGAATAAAATCTGAAATGTGAAAGCATACACAAGTAATAATTAATAATTTAATTAATTATTAATAAAACAATCATACCTAATATATCAAGCAGTCAATGTTACATAATAAATAAATGAGAGGGAGAGGAGCAAAATACACAAGAGCAACATAACTCTGAATTTGCAAAAGCATCTGACATGCATATTTTGCATTGCTTTCAAAAAGCAAGCAAAGATGTAGACACATGTAGTGACCTGAAAAGTGTCCAGTAATAAGTGTCTTGATTGTAACACATACTGAAATATCTGTTCATAATAGAAACCACTTGGTTTTCTGCATAAAATTCTTTATTGGAGCCTTCATACTTAAAAATGTTGCCTAAAAGTTGTCAAATCATTGCTCTATAGAAATAAATAGACAGTACATAAATAAAAGACAGTTAGGGCACAACCCTATGGCTGCCAGACACTGTCTAGGATGACCATAGGAAAGTTCGGAGTCCCAGCTCCAACTTCGGAAAAGCGCTCCAAGGTCAGAGCTGGGACTCTAACTTCAGAGCGCTCTCCCTCTGCCCTCGCAGCTGGTGCAGTTCTTTCTGCACCAGCTGCAGCTCTGAAGATGGAAGACCTACTTCGAAGCTGGTGCTGAGGGGACATTCTGGGGGTGGGGAGGGGAAGTGCGAGGCACCGCCATCCTATGAGGAACCCTGGCAGTGCCTCCGGCTCCTCTCCTCGCGAGCTGGTGTAAAAGACAGCCAAAATCATCCATCTAAGTGTTTTGGAGGGCAAGGGAAGTGCGGAGGCAAGTCTTGACTCCTCACTCCTCCTGCCTTTAATAGAATGCCCGTAATCCTCCAAGTTTGGAGGGTGACAGGCAGCCACATTGGATTGCGTTGTTAAGTGCTTGTAAAAGTTATTGTCCTTTAGACAAAGTAGGCAGAGCATAGGAGGTCAAATGAAATAACATGTTCATTTCAGAATTGTTCCAGCACTGCCACCAAAAGTGTCATGTGGAGACAGGTACAAATCCTCCTCTAGGGATTATCCCACTTCTAGTTCCGAAAATGTATTTCTGTTCTTTAACCAATTCTACTGCCATCAGGAAACTTCCACTCTCTTATTTATTAAACCCCTTTTTATGCCTAAGGTAGCTTAGCATAGCAGTGGGACAAAACAAATCAGAAGTCCATGTAGTTTAAAACAAAGGTATGGTTAAACTTTTATTAAGAAATTATAAACAAGATACCTTTCTAAATTATAGTAACTGTTTCTTTAAAAGGTTCTAATTTATTTATTTATTGCATTTATACCCCGCTCTTCAGCCAGAAAAGGCTCTCAGAGCGGCTTACACAGATTAATAATAAGACAGTCCCTGCCCTCAGGCTCACAATCTAATGATTTTATTGTAACCACCAGGATCTGACTATGCAAGCTTTAGTTCCTTTCCCTAGCCAACCAAAGACCAATTCCCCTATCAAGCTCCACTCCACTTAACTCACAGGCCTGGCAATGACAGCTTGATAAGCAGTCTACCCTCTGGTAGGATTTGGCTACCAATTGGAACCTTTGATGCTGTTTGCCAGACTTCCCCTGAAATCTTCCGTTGGGTCCAGCAGCTGATCTGTCTTCAGATCACTGCCACCAGCTGATACTCAGGCCTCAGCTCATCCCCGAAATGCTGCCTCTGGAGTCTTCCTCTCCTAACTTGCAGATCTTCTCCAGCTTCTGCCCTGCGTGCTCTCAGCTCTCAGTTTGGCTTCCTGGTACTGCTGCTGCTATTCTTCCTGGTTGATGTCTTCCTCAAGCTCCCAGCCTCTCATAAAGACACCCTTGATGACATTCCCCCAGATGCCTCTCCACAGCTAACCTTGTATTTGTTCCCGCCATCACCCCACCTTTTTTCAAACCCAGGACCAATAAACACATTTAGAATGTTCAAATAACTACCAATCAGATTGTACCAATTTGGAGTCTGCCTTCCCTTTTATAGAGAGCCAGAAACCTAGCTTCACATCCTGTTAGTGGTAACAATAACAGTTAATTGACAAACCACTGGGTAAACCTTGTGTCTCTTCTCTGGCTCAAGCCAAGAGTCAAAGACACAGATTTTTCCTTTCACAGTTAATCCCTTCATATTTCAGTCCTTGTTTCAAATAAATACACTTGAATATATTATAATTTATCTCAGGTAAATACACAGGAAAATCATTAAATCTTATCCCACCATAGTTTCCACAGGAGCACAAATGTCTTCCAGTAATGGACACTAAAGGAATTTCTCCTCTTTTGCTCCATCACATCTTGTAAGGTTTTCAAATTGAGGCCTCTGGGCTTTAGACATCTTTATTTCTGAAAGAAATGAGTTAACTTCACCAAATACTCCTCTAATGCATCAGAACTAGAAAGCATTGTCCTTGAAACCAATGGTCGTGGACAGATGGAGCATGGATTTAAATCCCAAGTGATGCATACTAGTCCTTTGTAGGAACACACACAAAGATTAAATAGGATAAGCTCTGCATTTTGGTGTGTTCAACATGCAACCCATTTATAGACACATTTTAGAAATGTAATAATAAAACATAATTTAATCCTGCAATCCTATGCACACTTACCGTACCTGGAAGTAAGTCTCATTTAACTTAGTGGGGCTTACTTCTGAGCAGACATGCATAGGATTGTATTGTTAAATAATAGTAGGTAGTATACCTATGCTCTTCATCACAAGAGAAAAAAATAGAGGTGAAAATTGTTATAGATTATGAGGTAGCTTGGGTATAGAATATCTAACATAGTTATCTATATTAGCATTTAACGTGGATTTTTCAGCATCTCAGCTCGAATGGAAAGCCTCCATAGATACAGGGGGCTCTCCTCTTCAGACTGTCACCCTCCACAAGTTGAGGACAACAAACATGACAAGGAAGAAGGGTGGGGCTGGAGCACTCCTCACGTGTTGATTTTAACACCTCTCTGAACACCTGAATAGGACTTTAGTGATGGGGTAATGCAGAATCTGGATTCCAGTACTGCAAGCTGGTTTTGCCATAAGTACAGCAGCAAGTTCTTGCATTTCCTGGACTGGGGTATTTGTCTAATAGCTTTTAAGTTTTCTGAGTTTAATTCAGCTATTACTTTACTTCATAACTGAGTTTGTCTCAGCTACTAGTATTTTGATTAGCATGTTGAATCTGCACATTGAAAGTTTATCTTTGTAAATTTAGACTTTGAGAAAATATGATTCATACTTCTTTAGCAAAAACATTAAGGAAGGAAAGTACATACATCAGTAAGCATCTTATTGACCCTTACTGGTTTGATTGAAAGATGAAACAATCTAAAATGACTGGTATCTGAATCATAAATCATGTATCCAACAATGAAATTTACCCATCATTCAATTTTAACTATTGTATTGCTCATATATATGTTACATCTGATGTATATGGTGATGTACCACTTATACATGCTGATAGTACATCTTCGGCTTGTTAGTAAGTGGCACTATACTATTATGTATAAAATGTCATTTTGCTATGGACCACTAAATAAAAATATTTTAAGTAAAATATTTTAAGCAAAATTCATGTCTAAAAAACAATGATTCAGTAGAAATCCAATTTATTTACAAATTGATTTGGGGTTGGCAATGAAATAGGCTTAGATATTTAATTATGTTGCCAGGTTATTTAAATGCAATAGCAAAATGTATGTGTTCACTATTTCAAAAATATAGCTGAACATTTGTTTAAAATATATAAAGGATATGCTAACAAAGGCCATAACTGACCATTCTTCCAGAACATATTTACTGAAGGATCAGATGTATTAATTTGAATCAAAGAAAAATAATTTAATATAGGAACATAAATTCTGAGACATACCAGTATACTATTTCCCCCAATTCTTATCTTTTAAAAATGGGACAAAATACTTCAGTGATGTAATTTCCATGCGTTCAGTGGATTTATATAACAAACCATAGCAAAAAATATTCTATGTAATGTTTTTCCCAATCAGTTTTCAACATACTTTTCCTTGTCAATTTAATATTAATGTTCTGTGTTTTACTGTCCCTTCTTTATCCCATCTTCTTAGTTATTTCTGAATGTTTCCCTTTATTTCTGTGATCTTTCTTTCATAGCGGCACTGTCTCGGTGAAGCTTTGCATAAATCTATCAGCAATGTAAGTGAGTTGCACTTACAATTTGTACATGAGGGCATGCTTGCACTTTTCAGCTTGCATACTGGCCAGTGCTGCTTCAAAGCATTAGCCTTTGGGAAAAAAATGATGCTCAAGGGAAGAGATTACACATTAATTTCATAAAAAGCTCTGTGCTGCATTCATTCATATGTGTATGTGTTCATATCATTTGACATCAAACATCACACAGTCATTTTCTGTAATGTAAAAGCAAGCTTGCAGGCAGTACATTTGCACATTATAAAGCTTTTTATAAGCATGAAATGTGTGGTACTATGCTATAGTTTAAAATAAATAATGCAACTCCGTTATAGTTGAACTAGTATATATCCTTTTGTTTTTTCAAGGACGTGGAAGATAATCAGTGGGACCAAATAGCCATGCGCAGAACATTGTGCATACACACAATGTAGTTCTTCCCTCTCTCACACAAACATACACACACACAGAGAGAGAGAGAGAGAGAGAGATAGTTTAAAAGCCACTCTAGAGGGTCTATGGACCCTCCAAAGAGATGTATAATTCATCATGTTGTAATGCAGCAGGGGTGGAGGGGTGCAATTGGCAATTCCTCTGTGTGCACATGGAAGTGCTTTTCACTCACACTTGGGGCTGTTTGGATCCCAGCTAATATTTGCAAGTAATATTAGAATAAATTGAAGAATATTAATGTCTTTCATCTTCAGGACTATCAAAACAGCTGAAGATTGTCTATCGCAGCCTTCCCCAACCTGGTACCCTCCAGGCATGTTGGACTTCAACTCCCATCACCCCCAACCAGCATGCCCAATGATGATGAATGCTGCAAGTTGTTTTCCAAAACATCTGGAAGGCACTAGGTTGGGGAAGGCTGTTCTATGGCATTGAATTATAGTGATGAGGAGTTTGTTGGCAAGCCTTCATGGCCATGCCACAGTTTGCTAAAACAAAATGTCACTTTAGCTGTAATAGCACAGATCTGCCACTAAAATAGTCCCTTACAGTGCAAACCTATAGATGTGTACTCAGAAATAGGTCCCACTAAATTTAGTGGAGCGTAATCCCAAATAAGTGGGTATAGGATTGCAGCTTTAGTGTCCCTATGGTTGTAACTCTGGGCAGGATTATAACCTTCAGTCTTAGATGGCCACATACATAGATGGAGAAGAAGCACATGCACATCTGGAAGAGATTTTTTTTTCCTGCAGCCCTGCTGCTTTTCCATTTAAAACTAACTTGCCAATCCAGATGGGTGTTCAGCTGCAGTAGAAATGTTCAAAATACAGTAGGCTGTATGCACGTTTCTCCACCACCTGCACATATGGCTGTTTGAATTGCAGCCATGGTGAATAATGAAAATAACATTGCTTAAAATTATTTACATCTGCACCTTTTCAAAGCCTTAAACAAGCTGCTACTTAAATTGAAGCCATCTTAAGAAAAACTTAATATTTCATTAGTTATCCAAATGGGAAGATAATGGGAGTATTAAAAAAAAGAATATTCAAGCTATCTATACTAATTAACACAATTGGATTATTTCTATCGCTGTATGCTATTTTGGAGATCCACTCTTCACAAAATGCCTATGAGTTGTATCCAGTAGAAGCACTCACTTAGGGTTTATTTATTTATTTGTGATAAATAAACTTCTTTACCACCTAATATAATACAATCCCTAAGTGGTTTGCATATAAATATTAAAATCACATGTAAAATACATGATTAAAAACAGTTCCAATTACAATAATAGTACAGAGCACTACAAGGAGTAATAAGATGGAGCAGTATGATTAATTAGAATCAATTATGATTAATTACTCAGTTTTACTCATGCAAGTCAGGACACCCAAATTTTGCTGATCCCCCCAACCCTGATGCCCTCTGAAAAGCTGCTCCTGAGGGTTGGGGGAACAGAATGGGATATGGTGAGGAGGGTTGAAGAAGGCAAGAAAGATAAATGAAAATTGGGTGTCCCAGCCCGTGTAAACTGAAGCGCTTTCCACTAAGATAACACCATTATTGGATACAGTGAATGTAAAGTACTAAGTCGGGCAAACTTTGACATTTTGTGCAGCTGTTAATAGGGCTCTTTATATAATGAAATATAAATCATAATAATTTAAAGCTGTACACAGGTACAGGGGTGGGGTTGCAGAATTTCTTACCAGATTCCACTATTGTCAATATAATGCAAGGAAAGGAAATTAGAGATTATTATTAATAACTAACAGAATTGAAATAACACTATTTTAAAATATGGAAGCTTAATATGGAAGATTCCTTATATTCTTCATATTCTTCATATTGAGAGCTAGGTAATTTTTCTAATTCAGCCCACTTATTTAGATGACCAGACTGAGCTTTCCTTTTTATCCTTGTCCTCCTCCTTGAAAAGGAGATAGTAAGTAAGGTTCTAAAATTGATTTATTTGAGTAAAACAACTTGTTTCATGCATGTTTGCATTGCACATAAAACATTATGGGTTGGATCCAGCATCTGCCTTCTATGGACATGTAGTGCTCATGGAAGGTGCCTCTGCCTGATTTTCAAGGATCCCCTTACCCCTGCACCACAATTCACCCTATTCAGCAGGGTACCCCAAGCCTCTGTGTAGCATTTTCAGGGGGCTGAAGGGAGCCATGGGGAGGAGGGGCCGGGGCTGTGCCTCCACCAGCCAAGTTGCAGGCACCTAAATCTGGATCCAACCCTTTGTCCTTAATTCTGCCACTTTTTATGGAGTTGAATGTGATGCATCTCTTTTGTATTTTTGTTTGCAACAAAATATATTCTTTACATATAAGGTATGTTCCCTGATTTGGTAATGATTAATTAAATTTAAATAACAAATATGTTGTTTTAAAGAGAGTCTTGAGAGAGAGTCTTTATTTCTTGAGAGAGCAGGGCTCATGTCCAAGCCTGGTCAATGCTGAGTTACCAGACGTTGGATAGGTACTACTACCGAGGGGAGAAATTTTAATTAATTAATTATTTCTTTTTTAAAAATTTAATCTGGTTTTTAGGGCACACTGCCCTCACAAGGTGGCTTACAATATTACAAAATATGAATATACAATTACAATTAAACATACACACACACATGCATGCAGGAGCAGCAGCAGCTAATGCTTTTTAAGGACCAAATGCAGACTCAAATAAATGTTTTCAAGGTTTTTTTTTTTTTAAGTCAGCACTGATGAGGCCATATATATCTCCCTCGGGAGGGCATTCCAAAGGTTGGGCCACCACTGAAAAAGCCCTGTTCCTAGTACCCATCAGCCTTTTGGCTCTTGCTCGTGGGCCGAAGAGTAGGGCCTCTAACACTGATCTTAATGCTTAAGCAGGCTGTACAGATGTAGGCGGTCCTTCAGATCATGTGTTCCCAATGCCAAAGGCTTTAAATGCCAAACCCAGCACCTTGAATTGGGTCCAAAAACGAACAGTCAGCTAATGAAAATGATACAGGATAGCTTGGGTGGGCAATTTCAGGAGGTCCAGGGGCCATTCTTGCCCCCTGCCCCCCTGTGGGCCACAGTCTTCCAAAACATGAATTTCTAAAAAACGGCATCTGGATCACCAAAAAGGTCAAATCTAGTTTGCATGCAAGCATGCTAGATTTGACCTTTTCAGTGCTCTGGACATCAATTCTTCAAAAACATTTTTTAACTTTTATGGGGCTGTGGGGGCTGCATGTTGCTTACCCCTGCAGAATAGGAATAATATGATCCAAGTGACTGGCCCCCACAAGCATTCTAGCTGCTGCATTCTGTACCAGTTACAGTTTCCAATTCATCTTCAAGGGCAGCCCCACGTAGAGCGAATTACAGAAATCTAACCTGGATATCACCAAGGCATGTGTCACTGTGGCTAGGTCAGCTGTCTCTAGATAGGGCCACTCCTGCCAAACTAGCCTAAGCATATGATAAGTATGATTATCTTATTTATAATTGTGATGCTTATAGTACAGAAGCATAAAAGTCAAAAGTAGAACTCCGCTCAAGCACTGCATAGGTCAATTTCATTGTACCTGTGGAGCAGGCAAAGTAGAATACAGCAATAACAAGGAGTAAGACCACTGCTGAGATAAATATTATTTATGGATGGAGAATTATTTTGGAAACGTATGTGTATTTGGAAACAAACTCCCCCAGTTTGAAGGCTCAAGAATGCTCCAAAACCTCTGTTACAGAGGGCTGAAACTTAAGAAGAGTTCATTTCCCCTCAACAGTGAGTTTTGCAACATCTGGGACTGGGAGAAGGCAAGAACTGGTTAATGACATGTCTGGCAACAGTGGAGGAGACTCCCCAGATTGGGTCTTTTCATGCTTTGGAAAGTTCTCAGTAAAAGCCCAAGCCTTTTCTGTGAATCCTCCAAAAGGTTTCCAAAAGACCCAGCTGATTCTGAGTAAAGATGGGTAGGTTTCATTACTAGTAGTGATAAAATAACAAAATACTTTACAGAAGGTGCAAAAAGTGCAGCCGATGAACCACATGAGGCCTACCAAGCTATTTCTGGTGGAGATAAGAGCGACTGCAGATAAAGAAGAAAATTCCTTTCTAGCACTATCAAGAAAAACCTCTGTGTGTGCGTGTGCGTTTGTGCGTGTGTATGAATAGCTATTGCATTTAGCACTTTCTATTTGGTATAATCATATAATGTTGGACTTGCCAGCCACTTGTGATCTGGAGACATGGTGCAGGCACTTTAACAATGTGCAGTATTAAGCTTAAGCTACTTAAGACCCTTTTGTTGTCAGGTCTCCTATGAAGAGCCCTTGGTTCAAGGTTATTTGTTCCCACAGGTACATAAAGAAAATCAAGATTAGAGGAGGGAGGAAAAGCTCAAATTAAAAATGTATCATGAATATCAGTGAATTTCAGTACAGGCACTGGAATTGTTGCAGTAGCCTTTCAGCTTGCTGGATTATATGTGTATCATATTTATTTATTTATTTATACCCCGTCTTTTTTCCTGCAAGGAACCCAAGGCAGCTTACATAATCCTCCTCCTCCTCCTCCTCTCCATTTTATCCTCACAACAACCCTGTGAGATAGGTTAGGCTGAGAGTCAGTGACTGGCCCAAAGTCACCCAGTGAGTTTCATGGCCGAGCGGGGACTAGAACCCAGATCTCCCAAGTCCCAGTCCATATATTCGCTTCTAAATGTACATACAATATAAATGCAAAGACTGATATATTGAATGGTTACTTCATTATTTTACCTCTATCACAGTGTAAACGTAGCTTCACTTAAAAACCTCTGAGTTCAGCCATGATAGTAATACTGCTACATATATACCATCATTCTTGGTATACTGATCTTCACTTTATTTTATGCTGTGAACAGATACAGGCTAATGCAGAGCATATTAATGATTGCACTGGTGTTACCAGCGAACTTGTTCAGTCTGGTGAAGCATACATCCTATTACTAAGCTGTTTGAGGGCTACTGCACCATGGGTAAAAGCATATGGGAGGGCCCTTTGGTCCATGCTCTTACTTCATGTGAACTTACTCAGAGAATGGTGCTGCCCCTACCCAAGTTAAAATGACCTAGCTAGCATCTGCACTAAGCGATGCCATACTCCAGAGGCCTCTGATCCACTCCTGGATTTAAAGTGGCACTTCCTTCCTTTGCCTGCTGATCTTGGCTTCGGTGGTTCTATTTCCCACATATCTCACCAGAATTACTGTGTGTGACAAGTACGTTGCTTTCTATGTGGCTAGCATCCATGCCGCCCTTCACCTTGTTTGACAGGTAGGTTTACAGGGTATGTAGGAAATCATCTGGTTGAACTGAAGGCTGCCAGTTGGTCATCATTGGTCTAGAAAGGCATGAGCTGTGCCATGGAGTCATAATGGATCACAACTGAATTAAAAGGACATGAATTTTCTTTAGCAAGTATGAGTTTTTTAAAAAAAAATATTGTTTATTTGTCACAGTGTAATATATTAGACAATTTTAGTATTATAAAAGAATCTGATATTTAGTTTCTTAAACGTGGTGTATTGCTACTTTTAAAAATTATATGTAATTTACAGCACAATCTTATGTTTGTCTACTCAGAAATAAATCCCATTGAGTTGAATGGGACTTACTTTCAGGTAAGTATGTGTAGGATTGCAGCCTTACAGGGCATTCTTATATATTTCTACTCCAAGGCAAGTCCCATTCAACTCAATGGGACTTACTCCCAGGTAAGTGGGTGTAGGATTATAGACTGTTACAAAAACCCCAAAAGCTGGGAGTGTTTTTAACTTGTCTTTCAGATGTATGAGAATCTTACAGAGACAGGTGGTGCTGAAGTAGTTTATAGAATGCAAACTGGTAACTTATCTGGTAGTTTTCCTTCACTTTTTAGCTAATTTATAATAATTTCATTTAGTTCAGTTTAATAATTCATTAGAAATATAGTATACCTGAATTTCTGTTTGATGGCTGCTATTTGGCACAGTGGGGCAGTATATTTGTGGATCTGCGTAGTTCTCTTGATTGTGACCAAAGTAAAAAATCTATAAATAAATATAAATACAGTATTTTTATAATTTGACATTTCTAATTATCTTTGCTTTTCTGTGAATTAGATCTCCCTGCTAAAGCAAAATCTAGAAATGCAGCTTTCCCAATCTCAGACCTCAATGCAGCAACTGCAGGCACAGTTTAGTCAGGAACGGCAGAGGCTGGCCCAAGAAATTGAAGAGCTGGAAGAAGAGCATCAGCAGAGACACAAGTCCATGAAAGAAGCACATATCCTTGCATTTCAGAACATGGAAGAAACAACAGAACAAGAGCAAAAGGCATGTTCATTTGGTTGTTTGTAACATCTAACATATTCAAATGACAGGCCAGAAGAAATGTAGAAACATGAGCTTAGTTTTGAGCTATTAGTCAAAGAAACATCTTTATCTTCATTTGGACACCCAAAAGGTTTGCCAGAATAAGTACCTTTTCATCTCCTTATTCCATATCTCAGAAAGCTGTGTGACCTCCAACATTGTCCCAAGGAAATACTGGACAGGTGAAAGGTAGGAGTGGGGAGGCACAGAAGGAACTGCATTTGTGTGCTCCATCTTCTCCTGAACAGAAATGACAGGGAATGTAGAGATGAGCTATCCTTCAAACATTACCTCAGACCTCACCAAAGCCCCAACAACACACAGAGTTTTATTTTTTCCAATCCTCCCATATGCTTTGTCCAAAGTGGGGGGGGGGGGGAATAGGAAGGCGGGGATTCTACTGTATATGTTAGTGCTTACCTTGCAAAGATGGGGGAATCCCATGGTAAAAGAGGAATGAATTACTTCTTATAACATTGCTTAAATTTTCTCCTTAACTGATCAGTTATTTTTGGCATACCATACAGTAATAACTAAACAAAATGTAAACATGAAAATATAATAGCCATATTATTCCATTGCACGAATACTTCTATTTATTTATACTCCAGTTTATAACCTGCCTTTCTTTTTAAAAAAAATCTAATTCAAGGCAATTTACCAGTATAACACCACAACTGGGACCCGCAACAAAATGTTGTGAGGTGGAGTGCCAAGCAGCCAGCCAGCCATGCCCTCTTCCAGGATACTCCATTCCTTTCCCCACTCCCACCAGGTCTCCTCCCCACCCCGCCCCCTGGAACGCCTGCTAAACCCCTTTTGCGACCTTAGAAAAGCAGCCGGAGCCAGCTGCCAGTTGGCAGGAGGGGGATCCAAGTACAGATCCCCAGCTCCAAGGTCAGAGCAATTTTCCGACCTTGGAGCTGGGAATCCAAACAATGCTATGACTGTCTAGATACCATTAGGGGCCATAGGATTGCTCTGTAAGTCTGTGGTGGGGGGGAACTTGCTCTGCAGAATATGTGTTTAATGTACCAGCATGCAAGCAACACACCTTCCCACCCCAACTCCCCAGTACATTTCCTAGCACTATAAACGTTCTGTCTTTACAGGCAAGCAACTTCTTTTTGTTAGTTATTTAGTAAAATATGTACGGTAGGTGTAAAAATGACCATTAAAATTCCTGGTTTTAAAATGCTGTTAAGTTTGGTTTAAAATGCAGTATGCCTCTCAGTACCAATTGCTGGGGGAAATATGGGGGAAGCTGTGTTTTCATTCATATCCAGATTGTGGGCTTCTCAGTGGAGCATCTGGATGGCCAGTGTGTGAACAGAATGCTTTTGGTCTGATCCAGCACAGTTCTTGTTATGTTCCTGTGCAGTTAAGTTTCTTCTCATGGTCTCCGTGTGTCACACATATGTACTCTGGGCCTGCATGGAACTTTAATCAGGAACCTTCTCTAGCTGAGGAATTGTTGGTGAGAACCCTCCCCTACCACCCCAATGTGCATATCTGTAGTGGGTTCTTCTTTGTGGCCTCTGTGCATCACACATATGGGCTCTGCGCCTGCGCGGAGACCGTTTCAGGAAGATTCTATAGCTGAGGCTATTTAGGCGGGAACCCCTCCCCCCACGCATGTCCTCTAGGGGGTTCCTGCCCTCTCCCTCAGTTCCTCTTCGACCACCATCGCGTGTGGCAGCATTTTGGAATTTCTCTTGCGAACAGCAAATACTCCGCTGAGGAAAATTATTTCAACTATTGTTATTCATTTTTCCTCCCTATTCGTCGTCCTCCAACTTTGTTTTTTGTTATCTGGTCTTTTGGCTTTGCCTCTCAGCATTATGCCTCCGAAGGCAGCTTTTCGCAAATGTGTTCGCTGTGGCACAAAACTGCCCCCGGCAGACGGACACTCATTGTGCCTTATCTGCCTGGGAGAGGCTCATAATGTGGAAACCTGTCACCATTGTCAGGCTTTCACGAAACAAGCCAGAAAACATCGGGCTGACAAACTTAAGGCCCTGCTTTGGAGTAAGGCCCTCCAAGCTCCTGCGGAACTGCCCACTCTCTGTTAGTGAGGCCTAGTACGCCGCCCTCCCATACTGTGACCTCTGCGGCCGCAGCAGACAAGTATATGGAAACAATGCTTTCAAAAAGCAATGCGAAGAAACTTCGCAGGGAGAAAGAGGCCTCTAGAAGACAAAATAAAGAAAAGAAAGAGAAAGCAAGAAAATTGGCAAAAAAAACCTTGCAGCTTCGCTCTTGGGCTCGAGAGCGTCGCCAACGAAAGAACCAGCGGCTGCCGAATCTGAGAAAAGCCCAGCTGGGCAGAGCTCTTCTCTTTCTCTACCGGTTCCCTCAGGCTTGAGGGAACCCGCTACAAGGTCTTCTTCTCCTTCAAAGGGTTCTTTGAGCTCAAAGAACCCTCTCCCATCGGTCTCAGAAGGAGAAATAATAGACTCTCCAACGGTAACAAGACCGACAGAGCGGGATATACCGACACCGCCTCCACCAACTTGACTGTCTCCAGCTCGGAGCACACGGGTTCGTGTCTCTCGGACTCAATCAGTCTTCCTCGAGATCAGGAGGTGCAGATTTCGAACGACGGTGTTCCTGTTAGAATGTATCGGGACCGAGAGCTCTACAGGTCAACCTACACTCACTGTATTCGTTCTCGATCTCCGTCCTACTGAGAAAGATCAATCTGCTCTATGGAGTCGAGGCGTTCTTCTTATTACGACCATGGTTACTCCTGCCGGCGCAGATCGCCTACCCCCGATTATCAGGATCGTACCGACAGTCGGTACCGCTCTCGAGATCGATCTCCACCTCATCGTAGTTCAAGGCGGACGCCCTCTACAATACCAGACCGGACTTCACCTCACCGAAGTTCAAGGCGGATGCCTCCTTCGGCTCCAGAGGTAGCTCCATCTTCGTTGCTACCTACCCAGGGACCAGAGAGGGAATGTCTGGCTACGGAATCAGTGACGGATGTTGCATGATCCCATAGATCAACTTCTTCTTGCGGTTACTCCTCCAATTCCGGTTCCATTATGTCTGTGGCCCCCCTGTCAATTTCTCCGGACCAAAATGTCTCATCTCAAGCTGGTGTTTCACCATCCGAAGATATGGGGACATTTCAGGATCAAGTTCTGAGAATGACTCAGGCGTTAGGTTTGGAGACTGCAACAGAAGAGAAAAAGACAGTGGATCCTCTTTTTGATGTGGTCTCAAAATCAACATCGGGACCGACGCTCATCCCTATCACTCCTACGATGCTTGAAACTGTACAAGGATCTTGGAGTACACCAGCGACTGCACCACCTGCTGTAAGACGGCTTGATGCCTTGTACAAGGTGCGTGAGGACACTGCTAAATTCTTATTTTCACACCCTCTGCCGAACTCGATTATAGTGGAATCGGCACAGTCGAAGTCCAGGAAACAGCGCGCCACTCCGGCTGACCCGGAGGGCAAACGCCTGGACAATTTTGGAAGACAGGTGTACACTTCTAGTGCCCTCAGGATTTGGGTTACAGGCTATCAGGCCACCATGTCCAGATATCAGCTCTTCCTTTGGGAGAAAATGGTGAGTCTGATTGATTATCTACCCAACAAGAAAAGAGACTTGGTGCGCGTATTCCAATCTGAAGCCATCAGCCTGTCTAGAGAGCAGATCCACACGGCCAGACACCAAGGGGATTGTCATGGCAGGTCGCTAGTGAGCTCCATTGCACTTCGTTGCCATGCCTGCCTCCTCTCTTCGACTCTAACGCCCGAAACAAAAACAAAAATAGAAAACCTACCTTTTGATGGCAATGGTTTGTTTAATGATAAGACTGACGGGAAAGGGAGTAAGCCATGTCATGATATGATGTATTTTTGGAATATAGATTAATAATGGATTATGTGGGTTTTGGCCCCGGGGTGACGGGTGCACTTGTAGTGTATGATTTGTAGGTTTATGGGGGGGGGTTGTATGTGTGTTCTTTTTAAAAAAATATAAATAAAATTTAAAAAAAAAAAGACTGACGATTCAATGCCGTCCAAAAGGCTCGAGTGAACGCCAGGAAAATGGGCCTCGCACCACCATCCGCTCCAAGGCCATTCAAGCACCGCCGATGGACCCAATACCTGTCCTCGACAGCTCCTCATCAGCCTCCATACCAGCCTCAGCAGCAGTGGCAAGTCTGTCGTGCTCTTCCACAGCAGCCCCGGGCACTGGGCCGACAGTTCAACGGTACCGGGGCTCCCGTAAAGGAGGCGACTTCCAAAAGCGGCACGTTTGACTTCCTCGAAAGCTCGACTGACATTCACGCTCCAGCTACTCACCCGTCTCGTCCTCAATTCGGCACTCGACTGTCCCGCTTCCTACCATCTTGGAAGAACATTACCACCGATCGCTGGGTTCTGAACATCGTCCAGCACGGGTACAGGATCGAGTTTGACGTCCTCCCACCCTTTGTTGGCATCCGCACCACGCAGCCATCTCTACCGCTGTGGGAAGAGGTCGATTCCTTGCTGCTCAAAGGGGCTGAGATGGTTCCTCCACACCTTGCACAGGACGGCCTTTACTCCAGGTATTTCACGGTGTCAAAGAAGGATGGAGGGCTTTGACCGATCCTGGACCTACGTTCAGTCAACTTCTTCATTCCACCCAAGAAGTTTCGGATGGTTACCCTCCAATCGATTTTGCCTCTCCTTCACAAGACCGATTGGTTTGCATCCATCGATCTCCAAGATGCTTACTTTCATATCGGGATTCATCGAGACAGTCAGAAGTACCTGAGATTCAAAATAGGTTCCGACATGTACCAATTTCTCGTTCTTCCGTTCGGCCTTTCCACGGCACCGAGAGTCTTCACAAAGTGTATGGTTGTAGTCTGTACGGCCCTTCAGACTCGTGGGGTGACGCTGTTTCCTTAGCTGGACGATTGGCTCCTGGTGGCACCATCTGCACCAGACTTGAAAGACTCACTTCGCCTGACAATGGCCATGCTGGACTCACTAGGACTCTGTCTCAACGAGAAAAAATCAATCCTCTATCCGACTCAGAGGATTCAATGCATCGGGGCACTCTTGGATTCAACTGTCGGTCAAGCCTTCCTTCCCAAAGACAGAATAACCAAACTCCTTACTTTGCCAAGCTTCAACAAGCGACTTCATGCACCGCGTACTCGATCCAGCAACTTCTCGGACTCATGGCATCATCGATACCGGTTGTAGCTTTCGCCCATCTTCGAATGCGTCCGCTACAAAACTGGTTCATAAGGTCGTACGATTCTGAGATGAATGCACATCAAACCCGACTGTCCATCCCGACCGACATCAAGCAATCTCTGGCGTGGTGGACAGATCGAAGGAACCTGATTGCAGGCCTCCCATTTCAACCCGTCTCACCAGCACTGACTCTGATGATGGATGCCTCGCTTCTAGGTTGCGGAGCACACTGTGGCTCCAACACAGTGCAAGGACTTTGGCCTCCCCGGGACCGAGGCAAGCATATCAACATGTTAGAGCTCCTAGCAGTCTAGAATTCAATGAAATCTCTCGAATCCGTACTATGGGCGAAATCGGTACAGGTGGTCACAGACAATACGACAGTGGTAGCCTATCTGAACAAAGAAGGCAGCACACGCTCTCTTTGTTTGACCTACCTAACACTTCGTCTGTTCAACTGCATGATCCCACGCCAGATTTCGGTGAGAGCCATCCACATCGCAGGGAAGGACAACATCCTTGCGGATGCTCTCAGCAGGGCGTCAGTCAGCTCACACGAATGGCAACTCAACCGTCGAGTTCGACAGTTACTGTTCCAGTGGTGCGGTACTCCGACAGTGGATCTCTTCGCCACTGCAGAGAACTCCGCCTGCCCGAATTTTTGCAGCAGAGTAGGCCACGACGAGGCTTCGATCGGCGATGCGTTCCTCACCTGGTGGAGGACTCTCTTCTACATATTTCCACCAACTCCGTTGTTAAGGAAGGTAATTTCAAAAATTCAATCCGACTGCACACATTGCATCTTGGTGACTCCTTGGTGGCCGAGGCAAGCATGGTTCGCACCGTTACTCCACCTCTCCAAGGGAGCATACTTTTATCTCCCGAGAACGCTGACAATATTATCACAGGCCAAGGGCTCCCTGCTGCATCCAAATCCGACCATCCTCAAACTTACCGCATGGCGGATATGATTCCGAGCTCTCTTCCTCTTGAAATCAAGGACGTATTAAAAGCAGCATGGAAGCTGTCGACCAGAGCTTCCTATGCAAGAAAATGGAAAGCTTTCTGCAACTATCTTGGTACCACTGAAGTGCTCTATTCTTCCGCTTCCATACAGCAGGTGCTACAGATCCTCATTCATTTACAGCACAAAGGATTGCAACTGAGCTGATTAAGAGTGTACTTGGCTGTCCTATCGGCTTATCATAATGGTCGTGAAGGCTTCACTTTGTTTTCGCATCCCCTACTAAAACAATTTATTTATTTATTTATTTATTTATTACATTTATCAATCGCCCATCTGGCCGGTCACCCGGCCACCCTGGGCGATGTACAATTAAAATACAATAAAACACAATAAAATATAATAATTAAAACAATATTAAAAAATTCTCATTAAAAACCTAACCCACCCCATATTCCCGCCTGAACAGCCATGTTTTTAATGCACGGCGGAAGCTCATCACGGAGGGGGCATGGCGAAGGTCACTAGGGAGGGAGTTCCATAATGTGGGGGCCGCCACAGAGAAGGCCCTCTTCCTAGTCCCCACCAGCCTGGCTGCTCTGGCTGATGGGATAAGGAGAAGGCCGTCCGTGGCAGACCTTGTTGAGCGGCCTACTTGATGTTGCTGGAGGCGCTCCTTGAGATAAGCTGGGCCGGAGCCGTGTAGGGTTTTAAAGGTCAAAACCAACACCTTGAATTCGGCTCGGCAAGCAACTGGTAGCCAGTGCAACTCTTTAAGCACTGGCGTGATGTGATCACGCCGGCGGCTGCCCTTAATCAGGCGAGCCGCCGCGTTCTGTACCAGCTGAAGCTTCCGGACCGTCTTCAAGGGTAACCCCACGTAGAGCGCATTACAGTAGTCTAGGCGAGAGGAGACCAAGGCATGAACCACTGATGGGAGCAGGTGATTAGGAAGGTAGGGGCGCAGCTGCCGTATCAGATGGAGTTGATACAGCGCCGCCCGGCTCACAGCTGCCACCTGAGCCTCCATGGACAGCTGGGAGTCTAGAATGACCCCCAAGCTGCGGACCTGGTCCTTCAGGGGTAGATGTACCCCATTCAGCACCAGGTCAACATCCCCTAACCTTCCCTTGTCCCCCACCAGAAGTACCTCGGTCTTGTCGGGGTTCAGCTTCAGCATATTCCTTCCCATCCAGCCAGCCACTGACTCCAGGCACTTGGACAGGGTTTCAACGGCCAACCTCGGTGAGGACTTAAAACAGAGGTAGAGCTGCGTGTCATCCGCATACTGATGACACTGCACCCCAAACCTCCTGATGATAGCTCCCAGCGGCTTGAGGTAGATGTTGAATAACATCGGGGAGAGGATGGAACCCTGCGGCACTCCACAAGTGAGCAGCCGAGGGTCCGAAGCCTCCTCCCCGAGAACTACCCTCTGATACCTTCCAGAGAGGAAGGACCGGAACCACTGCAATACAGTGCCTCCTAAGCCCAACCCCTCCAGACTGTCCAGGAGGATACCGTGGTCAACGGTATCAAAAGCCGCTGAGAGATCGAGGAGGACTAGAAAGGAGCATTCGCCCCTATCCAAAGCCCTCCTCATATCATCCACCAAGGCGACCAAGGCCGTCTCCGTCCCATGTCCAGACCTGAAGCCCGACTGGCACGGATCCAAATAATCGGCTTCATCCAAGTGTGCCTTCAACTGAGCACCCACCACCCGCTCGATCACCTTGCCCAGAAATGGTAAATTGGAGACTGGGCGAAAGTTGTTTAAATCCTGGGGATCCAAGGAGGGCTTCTTTAGAAGCGGTCTTATTACTGCCTCCTTGAGGGCTGATGGCATCACTCCCTCCTCGAGGGAGGCATTCACCACCGCCTTGATCCCCTCACCCAGTCTCTCCCTGCAGCTCATGATGAGCCAGGATGGGCAAGGGTCAAGCAAGCAGGTGGTCGGCCTCACAGATGAAAGCACCTTGTCCACTTCATCAGAAGGAAGAAGCCGAAACCGATCCCACAAAACCGGTCTGCCATTGGCCTCCCCCCGCTCACTCCCTGTGTCCACGACGTACGATATCCCACTCCTAATGCGATCGATTTTATCTGCGAAGTGCTTCGCTAAAGCCTCACAGGAGGCTTTTGACTGTTCCAGTGGGTCCGGAGCGACTGGACCGACCAGACTCCGGACCACTTGGAACAGCCTCCTGGGGCAGCACTCTGCAGACGCAATGGAGGCAGCATAGAAATTCTTTTTTGCTGCCTTCACCGCCACCCGGTAGGCTGAAGATGCAGCTCTAACCCGTGTTCGATCGTCTTCGGAGCGGGAATTTCGCCATCGGCGCTCTAGCCTTCTCACCTCTTGTTTCAGAGCTCGCAGCGACGGAGTGAACCATGGCGCCGCGCGAGCTCTGTTTAGGCGAAGAGGGCACTTCGGGGCAACTCGGTCTAATGCCCTGGTGATTGCAGCATTCCAGTCATCCACCAGGGTCTCGACCGAGCTACCGTTTGTGTGCTCCAATTCCCCAAGCGCGTTCAGGAATCCATCCGGATCCATAAGACGCCTGGGGCGGACCATTCTAATAGGTCCCTCACCCCTGCAGAGGGGTTGTGGCACCGAGAAATCCAACCCCACCAGATAGTGATCTGACCATGACAAGGGGGTGGTGGATATACCCCCGATCTCCAGATCATTTCCCCCCTCTCCGGAAACAAAAACCAAGTCCAGTGCACGACCGGCTACATGGGTAGGTCCAGTTAATACAGGGTGCAGCTCCCAGGAAGCCATGGTCTCCATAAAGTCCCGAGGTGCCCCAGTGAGGGAAGCCCCCGAATGCACGTTGAAGTCCCCCAGCACCACTAGCCTGGGGGACAACACACGCACATCGGAGACCACCTCCAGCACTTCGGCCAGGGAGTCTGTCGTGCAGCGGGGTGGACGGTACACGAGCAGAATCCCCAGGCTGCCCTTTGGACCCAACCTCCAGTACATGCACTCAATAAACTTGGTCTCCCGGAGAGGGAGTCTGGTGAGGACCAAGGACTCCCGGTAGATAACAGCCACTCCCCCTCCCCGTCCCCCAACCCTTGGCTGCTGGGCATACGAGAAACCGGCCGGACACAAGGCCGCCAGAGTTGGAGCAGCGGCCTCGTCCAGCCAGGTTTCCGTAACACATGCCAGGTCCGCACCCTCATCCATGATCAAGTCATGGATGAGAGATGTTTTTTGGGTAACGGACCTGGCATTGCACAACAGCAAACGCAGGGTGGGGGGAGGAGCAACACATCCCCCAGTTATCCCTTGGCTCTGGGCAGGCCCGGAACAAGGGATAGATATTAAGCATCGATCCCTTGTTCCCCTTACTCGGCGTGGCCTGCCCCTAGCGCTCTGCCAGCGCTCTGCCAGCGCCTGCCGCTCAACGTTGGTACCGTTTGCCCCCCAGAACTCCCCCCACTATCTCCCTGGAGAGACACATGCCCCCTCGCTTCCGCCAGTCAGGCGGGAGACCCACCCCTAAAAATCAACCCCTAAAAAACCCCAGCCCTTCAAAAAAGGAAGGGCCTCTTTAAAACTCCCAGCCCCACCTATATCCCCAACAGCAATTTATGAAGGGCTTAAAGAACTTAATGCCTCCAGTTCGTTCATTGATGCCAGCCTGGGACCTACAGTTTCTTCAGGTTCTAATGTCAAAGCCATTCAAGCCCATGGCGACCGCAGATCTCAAGCTAGTCACGTTAAAGACTGCATTTTTAGTAGCTGTCACTTCTGCCCGTCGGGCTTCTGAGTTGACAGCTCTACGTGTCGACGCTCCGTACCTAATCTTTCATAAGGAAAAGGTCGTTTTGCGCCCGGACTTAACATTCCTACCTAAAGTAGTCTCCACTTTCCATCTTAATCAAGACATTGCATTACCAGCTTTTTTCGCAACTCCATCATCACCTGTAGAACGCCAGTTGCATATGCTGAATGTCCGAAGGACGCTAGCATTTTACAAAGCACGGACTGAGCCTATTAGAACATCCCCCCATCTCTTCATCTGCAATGGTGGGGCTTCAAAAGGCTCTCTGGTATCGACACAGAGTGTATCATCCTGGATTGTCGACTGCATCTGACTGGCTTATGAAATCAAACATCGCCAGTTACCGACATTAATACGTGCACACTCCACTAGAGCTGTTTCAACTTTGACGACTTTTGCGAGAGGTGTATCTATGGTTGATGTTTGCAAGGCGGCTACTTGGTCCCAGCCTTCCACGTTCATAACTCATTACCATCTCAATGTCAGATCACGGAAGGACAACGCATTTGGCAGAGCTGTCCTTTCGTCAGTTCTACAGTAACCCTGACACTGACCCTCCTCCGGTAAGTCAGCTTGTTACTCTGCCCATATGTGTGATGCACAGAGACCACGAAGAAGGAAGACAGGTTGCTTACCTGTAACTGTTGTTCTTCGAGTGGTCATCTGTGCATTCACACAACCCGCCCTCCATCCCCGCTTCGGTGTCACTGTCGAGTTTGATAGAGTACCGAAATAGGAGGCTACTCTTTGGGCTGTAATTCTTTCGATACCGAGTAATTCTCTCGAATTTGACTGTCTATATCCATCTATAAAGATTTGGAAAACTCCTTCCTGAAGTTTCTCCCTTAGTACTGGGATCGCGATGGCAGTCTCAGGGAACTGAGGGAGAGGGTGGGAACCCCCTAGAGGACATGCGTGGGGGGAGGGGTTCCCGCCCAAATCACCTCAGCTATAGAATCTTCCCAAAACGGTCTCCGCACAGGCGCTGAGCCCATATGTGTGATGCACAGATGACCACTCGAAGAACAACAGTTACAGGTAAGCAGCCTGTCTTTCCCACCTGTTTTCTCAGTTCTCTTTCAACTGCCATTGTGGCAACATCACAGAGAATCTGCTCTGTTGGTTCTCTTCTTCCTGACGGAAATTAGAACTTGCTGAGGTTTAATTATTATTTACTTTTTCTCTCTTCTTTCTGTCTTCTTGTTTTTCAACTATTTGTCATTTACTTCACACCAATTGAAAGCATCCAGGTTTTGTTGTTAATAATATATTTGTCTTGCTCAGAAAATATAAGATTACAGACTTGATTATTTTTATTGAGAAAAGCACCAAAACACGTTTGTGTGGCTTGAGGCAGTTGTATCTTGGGCTTCAGGTGAAAAATGGGAGGAAGGATATGGAATTTTAAAATTGGGATATCACAGTTTGTTGTTGTTGTTGTTGTTGTTTTTAATATTTTATTTATTTTTTTCAAAACAAATTATAACAAAAAAAAATATTTAACAAAATACAAAATTATCACACAAATATAACATAATCAACATACAATAAATCATAAAGTGCTCCCCCCCCACCCTCCAAGGGACCAATTAATATACTTCTATCCTCTTGATCAAATAAAGTCTAAATTCCAAAAATATAACATATCCTGACAAGGCATGTTACCCTTCCCCTTTATTAATACATAGTCTAGTAATTGATTCCATATCTCCATAAAATTATTCTTCTTTAGCAATCCTTTTTTGCATTTGATACTACTAGTTAGTTTATCATTTAGGGCTATGTCCCAAACTTCCTTATACCAGTCTGTTATTAGGAAAACATGTTGTACTTTCCAATTTCTCGCTATCATTAGCCTGGCCGCAGTTAACAAGTTTACAATTAACTCCTTCGTATTTTGATCACAAATAAGTTTCTCAGTTATTGATAACAATGCTAATTTTGGACAGACCTCTAAATTAGTACCAATAATTTTCGATATTTCTGTAAAAACCTCTCGCCAAAACACCAATACATTTTTACAACTCCACCACATATGAGCATATGTCCCTTTTTCCTGACATCCTCTCCAACATAATGCAGAACAATTATTATCTATTCTATTTAATCTTACTGGAGTTAAATACCATCTCCAAATTAGTTTATAAAAATTTTCCTTTATCCAAATTGACATCATTTTCACAATCCGTCTATCCCATACATTGTTCCACCCCACCTTCGAGGTCACCTCTTCAAATTCATTATCCCATACTGCCTTAAGCTGATCCTCTTGTTCTTTTGCTTTTTGAATCAATCTATATAAATCCCTTGTTATACCTCTTGTTGATGCATTACCTGGTAGGCCGTCTCTAGACATGACCATCTTTTCAAAATTAGTTAAATCTCTCTCGTACTCAGTTTTCCTTTTTCATTTCTTCGACCACTGTTCTAACTGTACTAAATTTAACCATGATAATCTTCTTCTCCCAACAATTTCCATTATTTGATCTCTAGTCCCCATCTTTTCCACCCAATCGGTCAATCTAATAACCCTTTCTTCTCTTAGTTTACCCTCCAGCTCTGATCTTAAGTTTTCAGGAAAATCCTTAAGAGCTACCACCGGAGTTAATGGAGATATCCCTGGTATAAATATGCTCTTCATAGTACCCCAAATCATTAACAGATTTCTTAGAAAAGGGTTGTCTATATTTTTTATCAATTTATTATTATTTTTTTGAAAAAAAATATTCCCCAAAGTACTACGTAGTTCACCTGTTTCTAACTCCAACCACATTATTTCTTTAGGGCGTGCTATAATATCCACTATATGTCTTAATTGATTCGCTATATAATACCATTTTAAATTCAGCAAACCCAAACCCCCTACTTTTTGTGCTTTATACCATCTTGTTTTAGTAATCCTAGATTTTTTTCCCTCCATTACAATATGTATTAATAATTGATTGCCAATCTTTAAGTTCCTTATCTGATATCGCACTTGGTATCATCCGAAATAAAAAATTTATCTTTGGCAAAATCTTCATTTTAATCAAAGCAATTCTACCAAACCAGGAAAGTCCAATTTTTTTATACTCCTCTATTTTATTCTTTACCTCATTCTTTAATTTCCTATAATTCTGGTCTCCCAATTTATCTATATCTTTTGGAATTACAATTCCTAAATATTTAATTACATTATTAATCTTATAATTACTTTTTTTTTTACACATTTCAATCTCTTCTCTTTTACTATAGTTAAACAACAAAAATTTAGATTTATCCCAGTTAATCTGTAGCCCCGTTACTTCCCCGAACTCCTTTAAATGATTCTCCACTCTATCCATGTTTTCCATAGGGTTTTCGATTGTCAAAAGAGTATCATCTGCAAAAAGATTTATTTTTATCTTCTCCCTAATCCCTATCCCACCTATATTTCTATCTTCTCTAAATACATTTGCTAAAATCTCCATTACCAATGCAAACAAAATAGGCGAAAGGGGACATCCTTGTCTAGTTCCTCGACCTAGGTAAATTTGCTCTGTTAAACCATCATTTACTACAACTGATGAAACATTTTTTGAATACAATTGATTAACTACTCCTCTAAATCTTTCTCCAGTCCAAACCCCATAATTTTAATTAAACTTTTTAATGCTGGCTATTCCACGCAATCAAAGGCTTTGAAAATATCTAACGCTATTACCCCTGCTCTCAATTTATTTTTCTTTATTAAATATATTATATTTAAAACTCTTCTTGTTAAATCTGCCATTTGTCTTCCTTGCATAAAACCACATTGGTCTATCCCGACATATTTAGTAATAAACTTGTTCATCCTTCTCGCTAATATTGCTGTCATCAATTTTGCATCTTGATTTATTAAGGAAATGGGTCTATAGGAACCTGGCTCCGTTAAGTCCTTCTCTGGCTTCGGGATTAAAATAATCTTAGATTGCTTCCATGAAGAGGGGATCTCTCCCCCCTCCAAAAAAATATCATTAAATAACCTCTTTAGTCTTGGAACCAACATTTTCTTAAAAACCTTGTAGTATTCAGCCCCTAAACCATCCGATCCAGGGGTCTTACCCTCTTTCAGTTTATTTATTGCATATTCTATTTCCAATTCTGAAAAAGGTTGTTCCATAATTTCTCTATCTTCATCCACTAGTCTAATTTTAAAATGTTTTCCTATATACTCATTAATCCTCTCTTCCGTACAATCTCCAGCCTTATACAATTCTGAATAAAATTCATGAAATATTTTTAATTTATCCTGCATTAAATTATGTCCTTTCCCTTTTTTATCTTTAATTACCCCAACTATACTTTTTTCTTTCTTTTTTTGTGTGGATCTTGCTAACATTTTCGAATTCTTATTACTATTTTCAAAAAACTCTCTTTTCAAATAAATCAAGTTTCTTGGAACTTTTTCCAAATCTTTCTTTTCCAGCTCTTTCCTTTTAGCTTGTAATTCAGCAAAGACCTTGTTCTCCCTTTCCTTCAAAAACTTCATTTCCAAATCCCTAATCTCCCCTTCTAACTTTTTAGTAAACTGTTCTCTTGTTTTTTCCTTAGTATCACACCCTCCCTGATACTTATCCCTCTCATCACTGCCTTCATTGTGTCCCAAACAACAGCTTCAGAGCAGACTCCCGAATCATTAAGCAACCAAATCTCTCGCATTTCCTTTTCTATCTTTGCTATAATATATTTATGCTGTAAAATCTTACAATTTAATCTCCAACTCCTTGCTTCTCTATAATCCTTCTTTATTTTAATATCCATATTAACTATAGCATGATCTGAAACTTTTATAACACCTATTTCTGAACTCCTCACTCTTGACATCAGGGACTTGGAAACAAGTGAGAAAAGCACCAAAACACGTTTGTGTGGCTTGAGGCAGTTGTATCTTGGGCTTCATGTGAAAAATGGGAGGAAGGATATGGAATTTTAAAATTGGGATATCACAGTTTGATGTGATGAAGTTAGGAAATAAAACTTTCTATAGCTACTAGATTGGGTTGAGTTAATAAATAAATGGAGTCAGTTTAGTGATAGAGTTTCTTTAGGTGAGTTAAAAATAATTCTGCCTACCTTATCACTAAGAATATTTTTAGATATCTGTAGAGCAATTTTCTTTTTAAATTTCTTAGGAACTTGAGGACCGTTTACAACAAAAGCACTCAGAAGAACTTCAGGCTCTAAAAGAAGCACACAGACAAGCTATGGATGCTTTCAAAATAGAAATGGAACAGGAACTGCAAACTCTTCGTTTTGAGCTGGAAGATGAAGGGAAAGCTATGCTTGGTACTATACTTTCATGTCACTGTTTTAAGACTTAGGCCATTACTTTTTCTGCAGAGGGCAGAAAGCATGTGCTGCCCAATATACAGTTAGAGAAACCTGAACTGTTTCCCATACATTGGGGTACATCTAGCCTTTTTTACATGAAAACTCTGACTACTCTCTGAGGTGTAGTAAATACCCCATAGTTTATAGCATGATAAATAAACATTTTATAGCCACTGTAGTGCAGTCTGCACCACATCTTGAGATTTCATACCCCTTGTTCATATTAATCCTTCTTTTCTGGATTTTTTGCATGTGCCAAGCTAAGGAAATACAATTATGGAAATACAAACTTTCCCATAAGTGGTTGGGAAAGATGCGTTGTGCTATCCCTATTCCTGAGTATTGCCTTCCCTCTCATCTAACACTTTTCTATAGTGTTAGATTTATGTGTATTTATCATCAGTCATCAATCACTCCTTCTATTAACAAACTCAGTGCCCCCATGCCAACAGAAACTGGACCAAAACGGAACCACTGAGAAACAAGAGAAGAGATACCAGCATGCTTGGGGGAACTCCTGAGATTTTCAGATGTACAAAAAAGTATTTTAAAAAACATAAAAGGGGATCAGCCCCCCTCCCATAGCCTACTGAGGGCTGAGCATGCTGAGTGGACACCAGGAGTGTCCTGAGCACTCAGCTAGGGCTGGAGCAATGGCTCAATTGGAGCTGTTAAGCCAGCAAAGGTCTGGGAGAAGACTATACTTGCTGTCATCTTGGTTCAGCAGCTGTAGCAGGGTCTTCTTTCTCACTTTCGGTAGCTGGGTCTTTTCTCCCAAGTGAACCCTTGCTCCTGAAGAGACTCTGGGTAAAAGGGTCTTCTGGCAGCCCAGTGGGCGCTCCAACTCTGAGCTTCCACCTTGCCTGCTGCCGCCTATACTCCGGAATGCTGTGGCACAAGGCAGGAGAGTCCTGCGGCAGGGCTCAGGATAGGTTCAAATGGGTTCTTCAAGAACCTTGCAATACAACTCCTCAGGCTGCCCCACATCTGTCATGAGAGTGGGGTTTGCTGTAGAATCGCTATGAAGAAATCTCCCCTGAGGTCGGATTGGCTGGGAGTCAGACAAGGAGCCAAAAAATGTCATGTTAGCTGGAACAGAAAACAGACAGGTGAGGTGTGAGAGTGAACAGACTTGCTTGAGTTCCTAACAGCTTATGCAGTGCTTTCCCTTTTATGGTTTTCTTATACCAGTTGTTATGCTGTTCTTATGTTCATTTTATATAGTTTTAAAACCTTGGGGTATATAGTTGATCTCATTTTTTAAAAGTTTATTTTGTGAAGTTGTGAACTGCTTTGAGTCCACATGGTAGATAAAAGCAGGATATAAGCACTTCAAATAAATACAAATTCAGTGTTGTATATGTGTGTGCAGTAGGAAGGAAATTAAAAAAAAAAATCTGTGCCCACAACCAATCTGGAGGAGCAGGCACATATCTGCAGAGGAAACATGATTAGCATCAAGACAGCAAAGGACAAAACAGAAATTAAATGTAACTTGAATTGCTAGTACTTAAGTTGAAACTCATGAATACTGGAAGAATAGGATGGAAGTGAAAACTAATGCAAATGTAACTTCTTGTAGGTGAAATGTTGCTAGAGGAGTGCTATGCCTTTTAAAGTAAATTAAAACATACACTTTTCTTCCTTGCATATTGAACCCCAACTAGCTTCATTCCAGAATCAATAGTGGTATATACTGTTCCCCTATGAGAAGTATGTGTCCAGTTACAAGCTGCTTTACTGGTGCTTGCCATGTTTTCAAAGGGCAGCATTGGTGTTTCCCTGCTTGAGTGGTTCAGCAGGAGAGCACTCAGCCTCTAAAGAAGTACATAAATAATAGAAACTGAAATAAAACTTTAAATGGTCACAAAAGCAGTATAGGAATGGGAGGGAGGAGCTGTGTAGCTTTTTATAAATTTCACAGGTGACACTTAAGCAGCTACATTCCATGCAGTACTCACAATAAATTGCTTGCATTTTTCTAGGAATAAAATATTGCTGTTTGATTGTCAGGAAAATGTGATATGCATTTAGATTGCCTGCAACAAACTAATACAGCCCTGGAAAGGTCCTAATTCTGCAAGCTTTCCAATGCTTAATTTGCGTTTTGGCACCTTTTTATTAAAAATATATTAATGCTATGTTGTTAAATGTTTTCATTTATTTATTCATTCCGTTTATTGCTTATATGACAAAACTGAATACATTCCAACTTGGAAAATAACAGGAAAACACATTTGTTAAAAGCTAGGACTGTAGTCATTCCAAAAAGTAATAAATCATAATGTATGCATATAGGATTGTGGGGTTTTTTTACTATTTGTAGAGCTGTATTTTAAAAAATGAAATTCTGTTTCTTTGTATCTCCCAGCATCTTTGCGCTCAGAACTAAATCATCAGCATGCCGCAGCAATTGATCAACTACGGCATAATCATCAACAAGAACTAGCAGCTGCTAAAATGGAACTTGAAAGAAGCATAGAGCTCAGCAGGCACCAGGTACACATCTTCCCTATAGCCAGAAGAGTGGAAGGACACCGTTCTATGGAGATCAGTGTAAGCCCCTCAACTCAGAGGCTCACACTCATCCATTGCAGACAGGAACGGTGCAGGGCTGTTTGGCGCCCTAGGCCAAATTATATTTAGCGCCCCCCTCGTGCCGTGGGGGGGCTCCGGAGCAAAGCAGCCCTGCTCTGCAACCCCCCCCCTGCGCCGCCGCCGCCGCCACCACCACCTACCTTCCCCCCGCCCCCGCTGCTGGCTGCTGCTGCTGCTGCCGCCTCCTCCTCCTCCGACGCGATGGGACCCCCGCGCTTTACAACGGGAAGGTAGGTAGGTGGTTGGCGGGCGCGCGGGCGCACGCGGCGGGGGAGGTGCGGCGGCAGCCGGCAAGCGGGCGGGGAGGCGCGGCGGAGGCGGCAGGCAGGGCAGGAGCGCGCCGGAGGCGAGGAAGGGGCGCAGAAACTCTGCGCCCTCTTCCGCCACGCGCCCTAGGCAGCCGCCAGGGTCTGCCTAGCGGTAGCGCCGGCCCTGATTGCAGAGCAGGAAGAGTGGCAGAGGTAATCTTTGCCTGCCTGTTCCTTCTGCTCTGCATTTTTACTAGACAGCTATTTTCGACCATCTAGCTGGAGCATCTCGGAGGGGGGAGGGAACGATGCAGGAGTGGCTTCAGGATACCTCATATCCTGGCTGCTCCAGTCCAGTCTCCTCCCCTCCCTGCCCCCTTCTACCACTCTCTGTGGTCGCTTTCCCAACCTCGGAGAGCAGCTGGTGTGCCAGCTTTCTGCGCCAGCTGCGATGGGGCGGGGGACTGGATCTGGGAATCTGAGAAATCCTATGGCCCCTCAGACAATGTCTAGGGACCATAGGATCACTCCCCAAACATGCTTTTAATTAGGGCACAGAGCATTTGCTCTCTACCAAGTAAAGATTATAATTTCTCTAGTATACCTTTTAATAAATAATTTTAATCTTTCAAAGCTTCATACTTTTGTCCATAGCATTCTGTCTCCCAGCTTCACAGGGTGAGTGCCAGTGCTTAAAATGGCCCCACCCAAGCACAGGAGGGTGGCATCTGTTGGAATATGGTTTCAATATTCTGGGTTTGCCTTCGGGCGAGAAAGCTAGCCTTGGAGACAGGTACAGAGTTCTGTTCAAGGTCTAAGCAATGACTTCACTCTCCTTTGCCCCAGTTATGAGTTTTTTCTCTAGATGGCTCCAAGGACGGTGAAGCCGGGAGTCTTAATTGTATGCAGGTGGCATTACCTCATGCAATAGGGATGCCTATACAAAATGTATATAAGTATGACAATGAAGATGTATTCTTGTTTGGGTGTTGGGTGTTTTGCTAGGTGTTTGGTTTGAAGTTTTTGAGGAGAAAGTTGTGTATGTTTAGACAGTCATTCATTTTTGTGTCTAATGTACTGTTCTCTGTAATTTTTGTATCCTGCACTCTGTGTATGCTTTGTTCCTGTGTTTTATTTTCAAGTCATAGTTTTAGTAAATCTTTTGCTAAGGAAGCTGGCTTGTGTTTGTTTTACTTACTGGACTAGCCTAAGCCACTAAGATAGCACCGCTGCTACGCTGCTACATCTGCTGCTGCTGGGGAACATTGTTTTTGGACTCTGTTTCTCACCCAGCACTGCATTCCAACAGCATCAGCATGCTCAGGGAAACCCAGAGACATGGAAAACTGCTTTGTAACCATTTCCCTGCATTCTGAATAAGGCTCAATCTGGAAGGGCACTCCTGTAGCCCTCAAGTAATAACACTCAAGAAACCAAGTGGGCAGGGATGGAGCTGAGCAAGAAGACAGGACATGGAGGAGAGAGACAATGGATGTATGGGAGGGAAGGAGGGAGGGAGGGGGCACAAGAGGGAAGAAGTAGCGAGAAACAGAATCAGACTCAACAGGGAAGGCCTATGGGAAGTTAGAATTGGCCCCATGCCAGACAAATCAGAACCAAAACCTTTTTCTTTCTGGAAGAAAAAGTTAGAGGACTGGAGCGGCAAGTGTCAACCCCCAGGAGTATAAGAGAAAGCGAAAAGTTCTTAGACAGAATGGTGGAACTACAACAGCAAAGCGAAGTACAGGAGCCAGAAGAGCAATCGCAAGCTGAGACATAATCAGAGAATGCTGAGGCAAGGAAAAATGAAGTAGAGGAAACTCCCTGGAAAAGGGTGACAGTTAGGAGTGGAAGAACTAGAAGACATTCTGCACTAGTGGAAATAGTGGAACTATGGAACTGCTTTCAGGTATGTGAGGACGAGACCGGAGGACAGCCTGCAGAGGAAGAATTACAGGGCATCCCACGTGACAATGAGCAAGATGCTGAAGTCAAGTGGAGGCAACGGAACTGAGGGCTACAAGAAGATGAAGAGAAGAGTACTATTTGTGGGAGACTCCCTCCTGCAGGGGATTGAAAACGAAGTATGTCACGAAGACCCACATGTACTCGCCAGGTGTGCTGTCTCCCCTGGGGATGGATTAAAGATGTGACAGAATGGTTGACAAGGCTCATAACGTCCACTGACACGTATCCCTTTCTTCTCACCCACGTGGGAACAAATGATACTGCCAAGCAGAGTTATGAAAAAATCACATAAGACTTTGAAGATTTGGGAAGGAAACTCAAGAACTTTGGGGTCCAGATAGTTTTCTCATCCATCTTTCCAGTACTTGAAAGAGGAATAAAAAGGGAAAGAAAAATACTCCGGGTGAACGACTGGCTATGAAGGTGGTACTAACATGAGAGATTTGGATTGTGGGACCACGGGCTACACACTTCCTGGAAGATGGACTGCTGGCAAAGGATGGGTTGCACCTCACAAGGGCTGGGAAGAATGTGTTTGGCCACAGCATGAGGAACTTAATCAAGAGGGCTTTAAACTGAATCCAACAGGGGAGGGAGACATAAGCTTGGGGGTAACAATGGAGGAAGGCCTATGCACCAAAACGGAGAGAACGGCTCCAACGGCACCCAATAATAGTTTACCACAGAATGTAGAAAGAAAGCCAGACTATAAAACACATGGTCTTTGATGTCTATATACTAATGCACAGAGTATGGGTAACAAACAGAACGAACTTGAACTCTTAATACATGAGGGCAAATACGACTTAATAGGTGTAACTGAAACTTGGTGGGATGACTCCCATGACTAGAATACAGCAGTTGAAGGATATAACTTGTTCCAGAAGACAAGAAGCAACAGAAAGGGAGATGGAGTCACACTATATGTTAAAAATACATATCTCTGAACAGAAATACAGGAGGATGAACTTGGTAGCCCCATTGAGAGCATCTGGGGCAAAGAATAAAGGGAACATGGTGGTCGGAGTCTACTACTGACCACCCAATCAAGGAGAAGATGAGGATGAAACTTTTGAAAAGCAAATTGCCAATGTTTCAAGGAGGCATGATGTAGTAGTGATGGGGGACTTCAATTTCCCTGATATCTGTTGGGAGACAAATTCTGCCAAACATGGCTCCTCCAAGAAATTCCTGACTTGTGTTACTGATAACTTCCTCCTACAAAAAGTGGAGGAAGGAACTAGAGGATCGGCTATCCTTGACTTGATTCTAACCAACAGAGATGAGTTAGTGGATAAAGTAGCAGTTACGGGAACTCTAGGGGAAAGTGATCATGTTATATTTGAATTCTTTATTCTAAAGGAAACAAAAGCGGAGTGTAGCCAAACGCGTGCCCTGGATTTCAGGAAAGCCAATTTTCATCAACTCAGAACAATGATAAGTAAGGTCCCATGGCAAGCGACTCTAATGAGAAATGGAGTCCAAGACGGATGAGAGTTTTTAAAAAAAGGAAATTCTAAAGGCACAATTGCAAACAATTCCCACAAGGAAAAAAGAGAGAAGGCAACAGAAGAAGCCAATGTGGCTTCACAAAAAACTCAGAGATGACCCGAAAACAAAAAAGGACACATATAGGAAGTGGAAGGAAGGCCAGGCTACAAGGGAAGAGTACGGGCAGGTAGCACAGAACTGCAGGAATAGTGTCAGGAAGTCTAAAGCTGAGAATGAGCTGAGGCTAGCGAGGGATGCTAAAAGCAACAAAAAAGCTTTCTTCAGATACATGCATAGTAAAAGACAGAGGAAAGAAATGGTGGTTCAACTACGCAATGAGGACAGCAAAATGATAACAGATGACAAAGAAAAGGCAGAAGTGTTCAATTCCTACTTTGGCTTGGTCTTCTCTCGAAAGAGGGTCTATTTCCGCCCTGGCAAACCTGAAGTACAAGCTGAAGGGGCAGGATTGCAGCTTATTGACAGGCAAATGGTCAGGTAACACCTGATTATTTTGGATGAGTTCAGATCTCCAGGGCCTGACAAACTGCATCCTAGAGTAATAAACGAACTGGCAGAAGAACTCTCAGAACCACTGTCTATTATCTTTGAGAAATCATGGAAGACAGGTGAAGTGTCAGATGACTGGAGGAGGTTCCTATCTTCAAAAAGGGCAAGGAGGAGGAACCTGGGAACTACAGACCAGTCAGTCTGACCTCAATCCCTGGGAAAATTCTGGAGCAGATTATAAAGAAGTCAATCTGCAAGCACCTTGAAAACAATGCAGTGATTACTAGAAGCCAACATGGATTTGTCAAGAACAAATCCTGCCAAACCAATCTGATCTCATTTTTTGATCGAGTAACCTCCCTTGTGGACATAATTTAGCTTGACTTCAGCAAAGCTTTCAACAAAGTGCCTCCTGATATCCTGATTAGCAAGCTAGCTAAAAGTGGGCTAGATGGAACAACTATCAGGTGGATCCAAAGTTGACTACAGAATCGGACTCAAAGAGTGCTTATCAATAGTACCTTCTCAAACTGGGGAGAGGTCATGAGCGGGGTACCGCAGGACTCGGTCCTGGGCCCAGTGCTCTTCAACATTTCTATTAATGACTTGGATGAGGAGGTGCAAGGGAATGTTTATCAAATTTGCAGATGATACAATATTGGGTGGAACAGCTAATACTCTGGAAGACAGAAACAAAATCCAAAGTGATCTCGATAGGCTGGAATGCTAGGCTGAAACAACAAAATGAAATTTAATAGGGATAAATGCCAAGTGCTGCACCTAGGAAAAAGAAACCAAATGCACAGTTACAGGATGGGGGATACTTGGCTCAACAATGTGAGAAGGATCTTGGAATTGTTGTAGATCACAAGGTGAATATGAGCCAGCAATATGATGTGGCTGCAAAAAAGGCAAATGCTATTTTGGGCTGCATTAATAGAAGTATAGCTTCCAAATCGCATGACGTACTAGTTCCCCTCTACTCAACACTGGTTAGGCCTCATCTTGAGTACTGGCACTGCATCCAGTTCTGGGCACCACACTTTAAGAAGGATGAAGACAAACTGGAAAGGGTTCAGAAGAGGGCAACAAAGATGATCAGGGGACTGGAAACAAAGCCCTATGAGGAGAGACTGAAAGAACTGGGCATGTTTAGCCTTCAGAAGAGAAGACTGATGTGGAAATTTTAAAGAAAGTAGCCACCTTTCACCCATGTAGAGTGAAAGATGTGGAGTGAAAGTATGTGAAGGATTGTTGAAAGTAAGATAAAGAGTCGAAGTCAGAATGTCTGTAGAGCAAAAGTCAACCTAACACATGTTTATGTAAACATACCATTCAGAAGCACTCCCTTATAAGGATAGATCATGCGTTGTTCCTGTGCTGACAACATAGAATTTTGTATTGTCCTTTTGTGTGTGTGTGTATGACCAGATACCCCAAATAAGAGTACTAGTTTCTTCCAAGAAGATTCCTTCTTTGCATAGGTATATGCTCCCCCCCCATAAAACCCCAGAGCTGCATTTGTGAATTTGTACTTTCCTTGTATCTGTGCCAAGAATTTACCTCTGATCAGACCAATAATAAAGTACTTAGTTTACTGAAAGCAGAGTAGTTTATCTTTCCAGTAGACCTCCAGATCAGACTCAGAAATTCCACAACAGGACTGAGGGGAGATATGATAGCACTCTTCAAGTTCAAGTACTTGAAAGGTTGTCACACAGAGGAGGGCCAGGATCTCTTCTCGATCATACCAGATTGCAGGACACAGAATAATGGGCTCAAGTTACAGGAAGCCAGATTCCGCCTGGACATCAGGAAAAATTTCCTGACTGTTGGAGCAATACGACAATGATACCAACTACCTAGGGAGGTAGTGGGCTCTCCCACACTGGAGGCATTCAAGGTGCAGCTGGACAGCCATCTGACAGGGATGCTTTGACTTGGATTCCTGGGTTAGACTCGATGGCCTTATATAGGCCACTTCCAACTCTACTTCTATGAACCACCCCTGCAACATTTTGTTGCAGGTCCTGCTAGGCTCCAGCTACTTGGAGGAGGAGCAGGAGCAGGAGCAGGAGCAGGAGGAATATAAAGAATTCTGCTGCCCACAGTGAACCATAGTGATAGGAGAGAAGCAGAGAAGCTGTGTGTGTGCACACATATGCACAGAGTGAGAATGGGGCACTCCCAGAATACAGCACAGCATTTTGTTGAGGCTCCCACTTCTTACCTGTTCAATCTGGCCATCTCATTAGCTGGGTTATTTCTGGAATTTGGATGAGCTGGTTTATAGTCACATTCCATTTATGTCCAAAATCTTGGAGGGTTGGATGATGCATATGATTTCCAGTAGGGCAAGAATATATCCATCAACTGTTTTCTTTACACTCTAAAACTACTAAACTGGGTTTTTTCCGTATGTGTTCTGTTTTAATATCCATAATACTTTGTATTAACTTTGTAGGCTTGGATCCAGTGATTCTGTGAGCTTCACCTCACTCACAGGATGCTCCCATGGTTGAAGGGGTGGATGTGATTTTTAACGATTTTCCCTTCCCCCTGCTTCACTTTGAAAATCTTCTCTGGGGATTATGGGATTCTCCAGAACAGTGTAGGAGGTGGCCCGAGAGCTTGTAATGGCAATAGGCAAAAATCTCCTCCTCCCCACCCCTCCTTCTGGCACTGGGAGCCTCTTTTGAATTAAAGACCTTTCCACAAATGAAAGGAGCCCTTCTGTTTGTGGAAGAGCCAAGTCTGGATCCAAGCATACTGAGACATTCCAAGTACCTTTTTAATGTGGTCAAATACAGGGTAGGAGAGGTTTTATATTAATGGCAGAGACCACCTAACCTTGCAGAAAAATAGGTGAGTTAGAATGATCCCTAGTACTTCCCCTAGGTCCTCCCTGTATTAAGGTTCTTCATGTGCACTTCCCTCACACTGAGACTTTCCTGACAGTAGAGGGTAGTATGCAGGTACAGTATTAGCCCTGGGCCTGCAGAGGGCTTTGGAATTGTGTTGGCTGAGAAGAAGCAAACACGGCTTTGTCAGTAAGCCCAATTGCATTTCCATAATCATCGTTCAGCTCTCCCTTTAGCTCCAAAATGATTGCTGTATTTGATTTGTTGCAGAGAAGGAAAAGAGGGGGAAAGGGAAGGAACAATCTTTGGTCCCCATAGTTCCCTATAGATTCCCACATGTAATCTTTCTACATATAATCTGAACAATTATCTAGTGAGTAGAAATGTAAAAGCAGGAAAGTATATTATGTTCATTCAAGAAGAGGCAAGTGTGCTGCATAGAGTGTTATAAAGTTTTGTTTGCTTTTTGATACTTGCTTAATAGGAAAAAGAATTTGTGTGCCGGATATCAGATCTACAGGATGAACTGAGGCATCGAGACCACCATATATCTGAATTGGATAAGGAGATACTTTCACTGCATGAGAACATAAGTGCACTAACCAAGGAACTGGAGTTCAAAGGGAAGGAAGTTCTTAGAATACGTAGTGAATCTAACCAACATATTAGGTATGAATATTTGTGATGTCAGGTATCATGTTCTGATTAATTCAACAACCTAAAACTATCAAAGGACAGTACTTGGTTTTTTGAGACTTAAGTAGAATATTTTAGGCGTCAGATTCAAACTGTTGCACCCATATAAATCCATTTGATGTCATTTGGTTGAACAGTGCAGTTTAATGTTTGGGCTGCACATCACATGACATTACAAATTGCACAGTTTAGACACTAGCTATTGGTAAAGCACAATCGTAACCAACTAATCTGTGTTAATTAAAATGCCCTTAAGTGTATTTTGTTTACATTTCAACATGTTTATTTATAAAGCATTAAAGGAGATGACGTTTTAGTGAAATGATCTAGAAGGTTAGGGAAACACAAATAGCAGAATTAGATTTTGTAGCTCTTATCAGTGATACTGTGCACAAAGCCTTTGCAAACATGGCAGGAAGTCAAGATGAACAAAGCTGACTGATGTAAGAATAACTTTTTTTAACAAAAAATAAATTAAACAGGCTGCATGAACAAGATTTAAACAAGAAACATGAGAAAGAGCTGGATGTCATGACAGCAGACCACATCAGAGAGAAACAAAGCATGCTGGCAGATTTTAATAAGACCCAAGAACTACTCAAGGAAATTAATTCAGCTTTGCAAGTTTCGTAAGTTTTATTACATTAAACAATTTCATATGTGGGCTGAGTTTGAGTGGAGTGATCTATAATATTACTCAATAAATTATGACTGATATTGCAGAGGTATACACATGTAATAGCACTTTTAAATGAGAAGCCTAAAACTGTCTTACTTGGTATATCTACTAACTTTGGAAACATTTAAACCTACAGTGAGTACAGAATTGGATCCATGGGGGTGGGGAAAGGAAGATGCCCAACTCTTAGCATATTGAAAGGGTTGCAAGATCTGTATTTTTAAAAAATGTTAACAAAATTTAAAATGCCAGTTATAAGCAAGCACAGTTTAGGGACAACCAGAATTCTTGATAAACAAATTTAATTTTATTAAAACGTTACCAAGGTTTCGATTCCATGTTACCTGGAAGGCTCCTCTTTAACATGTGAGACCTTTACCTTTCTTTTTCCATGCTATAACTTGTGAATTGTTCAAAAAACAGTTACAGTACTCATTTTCAGAAGTTATATTTATTTACGTAAAATATTTATATTTCACCCTTCAGCAGAGCTTTCAAGGTGGTTTACAAGATAGAAAATACAAATATAACAACAACACATTAAGAGAGAAAAAATACACTTGCAGTGCAATCCTAGTCATGTCTACTCAGAAGTAAGCCCCATTGACTTCAATGGGACCTATTCCTGGGTACATGTGTATAGGATTGCAAGATTTTAAAAGCCTGGGAGACAAAGTTGGCACCAGGCTGGCCTCCCTGGGGAGGACATTTCATAAACAGGGTGCCACCACTGACAAGCTTCTCTTAGCATACTACCAATGGAGCAACAGCCCAGCAAAATATGAAGCTCATTAAAAGCTGTGTCTGATTTAATTTATTTGGCTGCACCATCCTTATGATCTCTTTCATGTCAGGTATCCTTATCTCTGTCTTGTCTTCTTGTTTTCTTCGTCCTGCAGGGGCAATGAAAAGGGAAAGGGAAAAAACAGTTTTTGGTAGAAAACAGAGTTTACAGTTCTTCAGTCAATCGTTTCCCTTTTTAGGACTATTATTTTTAACATAAATATATATTCAAACTTTCAGTGCAAACTTATAAAAATATTTGTAATAATAGTTTAAGTATAGGGAGACTACTTTGCATTCTTGAATGCTCCTCTAGGTTAAAAAAAAATTCCTTGAATGTGGAAAACCAACATAGCTGGGAGAAGGCTATGCTTAGAGTTCTTTTCTCTGACATGCTCATTTTCTGTGTGTGGGGGGGGAGTATTAAACCCCATAATTTCCTACACCACTAGCTGTAGCCTGAAATGGTAGAGCCCAGTACGTTTCATTGTATTATTTGCTGTTTTTGTAGACCAGTTCTACATCATATTAAATAAGTAAACACACAGATCTGTCCTAAACACAATTCCAATGAGAAAGAAAAATAGGAGACATCTAAAAAAAGCCGACATGGTTGCATAAAAAGCTTAGTGAGGAGCTGGAAATAAAAAAGGACATATATAAGAAATGGAAGGAAGGGCAGGTCACCAAGGACAAGTACAGATGAATAGCTCAGACTTGTAAGAATGGTGTCAAGAAAGCTAAAGCTCAGAATGAGCTATAACTGGCAAGGGATGCTAAGAGCAACAAAAAGAGCTTTTACAGGTATGGAGGAAGGAAGAGGTAGTCCTGCTGCTCTGTAAGGATGGTGAAATATTAATAGATGACAACGAGAAGGAAGAACTGCTAAATTCCTTTGTTGTCTGTCTTCTTCCAAAAAGGGAACTGTGTGCAACCTCACATAAGTAGCCTGACTGGTGAGGATGCCAGGATTTTGGTTAGGCAACTTGTGGTCCTCTACATGATGTTGGACTGCAACTCCCATCAGCCCTAACCAGCATAGCCAGTGGTGAGGGATGATGGGAACTGCAGTCCAAAAACATATGGAGGGTAACAAGTTGCCCTCCCCTGTATTAAAGGAAGTTGCTGGTATACTTTCACTGTCTGACCTTTGAGAAATCCTGACAAATAGGTGAATGGACTGGAGATTGGCAAGTGCCCCAGTCTACAAAAAGGGGAAGAAGGAAGGTCCAGGAAACCAGAGGGGTCAGTTGGACTTTGATACTAGAACAGATTACAACAGAATCAGTTTTAAGCATTTTGATAACAGTGCAGTGATTAGTAGAAGCTAGCACGGATTTGTCAAGAATAAATCTTGTCAGACTAATCTTACCTTAATTTGAGCAAAACACTTGATAAAGTTCCCTAACTTTGGTTACCAAAATGGCTAAATACAGGTTACAGGCTAAATAATACCATCAAGTGGGTTCAGTGCTCCTTGAAAAACTATATTCAAAGAGTGATCTGATCAATGGTTCCTCATCAAACTGGAGAGAGGGTCCGAGTGGGGTGTCACAGGACTCTATCCTGGGCCCTGTACTCTTCAACATTTTGATTTAGAAGAAGGGGTGGAGGGAATCTTTGTCACATTTGCAGATGAAACAAAACTGGGAGGCGTAGCTAACACCTCAGAAGACAGGAATAAAATTCAAAATAACCTTGGTAGAATGGAAAACTGGGCAGAAACTACCAAAATGAAATTCATCCGCATTTAAGAAACAAATTTTTTTGCACAGGCATAGATTCTTCTTTGTGGTCTCTGTGCATCACACGTATGGGCTCTTTGCCTGCCCAGAGCCCCATTCAGGAAACTTCTATAGCTGAGGAATTTCTGGTGGGAACTCCCTCCCACATCCCAGTACATATGTCCCTAGTGGGTTCCTGCCTATTCCCTCAGTTCTCTTTCTACCACCAGTGCGGTAGCCTCCTAGGGAACTTCTCTCATTGTTCGCTGTCCGTAGTACAACTGCTGAGGTGGGTTATTTTTTTTCCTTCTGCTTCATCTTTCTGTTCTCTCACTTTTTCTTCCTGTTACTGTTTTGGATATTATTTCTTTTGTGTTTACAATCTTCACAATCACCTATGGTCATGAGGGCCTCATTCAGAAGTATTTCCATTGTGGCAGTAAACTGCCTTCTCCTGACGAGCACTCCTTGTGTCTTTTCTGCCTGGGAGAAGGGCACAAAGTGGAAGCCTGTGCTCATTGTGAAGTCTTTACAAATCAAGCAAGATGTAAGCACTCTGACAAGCTGTGGGCTGTTTTGTGGAGCAAAGCCCTTAAAACGGTGGAGCTGTCAGCTTACAAGTCCGCTGTGGCACAGGTGTCAAAGAACACACATCCTTGCAGTGTCAGAGACCCTTTCCCACTTGGATGTTTCGGAGACTGCTTCCTCCCCTGCTAGAGCCCTGAATTCAGGCCCTATCAACCCATGGGCGATAACACTTGTCCTGCTGTTTTCTGTGCTGCCACCACAGCACAGACTGTGGTGTCATCCATTCAACCACTCTCCATGCTACTTCTGAGCACATACATGGCCACCACTCTGACCACCTTGTTGGTTCAGATGCCTAAGGTATCAGCGCAACCTACCAATTTACATTCCAGGTTGCATCTTGGGGTGTCCCCACAATCAGGGACAGATGATTATCAAACGGACTTGACGTCTTTGTTTTCCCTGGTGCTTTCCATTTCATCACCAGATGCGGCCATGAGCAGTCTGGCTCCAGCTTCCCCTTCAGAGGATATGGGCCTGTTTTCGGGGATGGTACTCCATATGGCACAGTCCCTTGGGCTGGAAGCGCAGTTGCGAGGGAGAAAGAAGTGTACACACAGAAGTGTCAACTCCTGTTGCAATCCTCCTATTACTGACCTTGCTGCAAAGTAGCCAACAATCCTGGAAGGCTCCCTCCTCTATGGCTCCAACGTTGAAAAAACTGGGGAATATATATCGGGTGCAAGAGAAGGATGGTAGCTTTCTGTTCATGCAGCCGCCTCCTAACTCTATCATAGCAGAGGCTTCTCAAGAGAAGTCACAAGAATTCACTTCCTCCATGGATAAGGAGGGCAGATACCTGGATCTCATGGGCCACCAGATTTACTCCTCAGCAGCACTGGGTTTGCGCATTCTAATTATCAGGCTGCGATATTGCACTTACCAACTTTTCTGGTGGAAAAAAGTGGGAGCTCTCTTTGAGCACCTCCTGGAGGACAAGAGGGACTTGGCAACCCACTTCAGTGTCAATACCGACATTGGTACTGAGGATCCGCTCCATTCGAGGCTGCGGTAGGCAGTCTCAAACAACTGAGGGGATAGGCGGGAACCTGCTAGAGACATATGCATTGGGACGGTGGGGGAGGTTTCTGCCATAAATTCCTCAGCTACAGAAATTTCCTGAGTAAGAAATAAGAATCTTTTGAAGCTGTCAGATTTATGAAATTGGAGCTATGTGACCCTTTTCAACTTGACACACAAGCAGACTAGCAGCAGTTAGCCAGGGGATATCATCTCATATGAAGTTGAATGAATAAACTCTTTTTCATCAGCTGTCATTCATCTGAGCCTGAAGCTTAAAAAGTAATTTATGATCAAAATCAAGTATCTACTTCTGTAAAAATGCTCCTTTGAAACAGTAAGTTACATGTAGTCCAAGACCCCTTTTGAAGTCAAATTTGGGCTGGCTAACTAACTGATTCAAGGCTTTTCTAATGCATTTTTGCTACTTTAAATACCATAGCCTTTTCTGAAAGTCAAAGGAGTATTCTAGATTCTTGAAGAAAGTGTTTTCTGGACACAATTGTTTATGAAAGCTCAGGGCAGGTTCACAGCCCAGCCATGTAAACTCCACCCCACTCCTATGCGCCTCACCCCATGTGGATAACCTTTGTGCCTAGGCCACATATGAACCAGTCCTTCAGTTTATGCTTATCTGGAAATTAATATTATTAACCTGATTGCTGCTGTTCAGGAATGTGGAAATTTTTATTATTCATTAATTTATTATCTGATTTATACACCATCTTTAGGTCACAATTACTCCTTAAAGGTGGTGTAAAAGATTTCATAATTTTTATTTATTTATTTATTATATTTATACCTCGCCTTTTTTCCTGCAAGGAACCCAAGATGGCTTACATAATCCTCATCCTCTTCTGTTTTATCCTCACAACAACCCTGTGAGGTAGGTTAGACTGAGAGTCAGTGACTGGCCCAAAGTCACCCAGTGAGTTTCATGGCTGAGCGGGGACTAGAACCTGGATCTCCTGAGCCCCACTGCAACACTCTCACCACTACGCCACACTGGGTAAATACAATAATAATAATAATAAAACATAATCCAATTAAAACCACATTATACCCCCTTAAAATTGAGCAGTAGCAGTTAAAACAGCAACAGCAATTAATGAAAGCAGCAGCAATTAATAAATAGACTGAAATAAAAATGTCTTTAAGTTATTTCTTTAAAGTTTTGAAAGATCCTTTTGTGTTTCCTGGGGTCAGGGTTCCATAAGTGTGGAGTCACCACTGTAAAAGTCCCTGTCCCTGGTAGCCATCAGTGTAATATCTCCTATAGATAGGCCAGAGAGCAGGACCTCAGTGACTGACTGTAAAGCCTGGACAGCCTTGTATGGGTGCAGGTGGTCCTTTAGATAACCTGGTTCTAAACTGTTATGGTCTTTAGAGGCCAAACTCAGCATGTTAAATTGTGTCCAGAAACAAACAGGCACCCAGTGCAACTGGTACAGAATTGGTATAATATGTTCTGAACACTTAGTACCTATCAGCATTCTTGCTGTCATATTCTGTACTAATTGTAGTTTCTGAATCACCTGTGAATGCAGCCCCACATAGAGCGCATTGCACTAATCAGCCTGGATGTAACCAGAGTATGTGTCAGAGACAAGGTCCGCTTTCTCTAGATGAGGCCACAGCTGAGGTTGGTTAAAAGCACTGAGGTTTCCAGTAATGCAATCTGTGCCTCCATTGAGCGCATCGAATCCAGAAGCACCCTCAGACTGCATACCTGATTGTTCAGGGAGAGCGCAACCACATCTAAGACAAGATGCACATCTCCATCCAGATCAGCAGACTTCCCAGTCCATAAGACCTCTATCTTGTCTGGATTTAGCTTCACCTTGTTCACCATCATCCATCCCAAAACTGCCTCCACACACCTGTTCAGAACTTGAATAATGATTGAATACCAAATAGCAATCTGTAGTTGTATTCAGAAGTTACTAATCTTTCTACAAAGGCAAGACTTTATTTTCTTGGGTTTGCTATACACTTTTTCTGTAACTTAAATAACTTGGTGTGCTTATAATTCCATTCTCTCCTTTAATGCTGCTTCACTCTCTGTTTAAAGCCTTTCCAGAATTTTCTTGTCTTAATTGCTATTTTCTTTTGTGGTGTTTATACTATTTGTGCTAAATTGTTTCTCAGCAGTTAGTTTGATACTGTCTTACACATTAGCTGATTTATTTTAGTTTTATTTATTGTATCTTTACTGTGGCTTCCATTGCTGATTAGGACAAATGGAGATTAGCAAGCTCAGAAAGCGATTTCCTTTATTGTAGCTCACAATGCAAGAGACCTGCTTGTATGTAGAAGCTTATATCATAGCCCTTGTGGTTTATTCCTTAATTGAGTTGGTTTGTTAGTATGGTTTTATGGCATTATATTTGAATTTTGAGCTATTATTAACCCATGGGTGATGTTTTTGTCTCCTATAAAGTTTAGAAGAAATGGAAGAAAAATATCAGAACAGGGAATCAAGACCAGAAGACTTGCAGCTTATTGCAGAATTGAAAGACCTGATTGCTGAGAGGGATCAACTGATAAAGAAACTGATTGTAAGACATTTTTGTACTCTTTTGTTTTGAGCATGCCGAAGGCTAATAACACTTGTCTAATATCCTGAAAAATAGTCCTGTTAAAGTAGATTTAAAAGTTGAAACATCAATAGAACGTAGTAATTCTACAAAGCACATACGTAATGGTCTGAAGAAAAAAAAGATTTACTTTGAATTATTTTTAATCTCAATTACATAAACTTCAGGCATTCCAATTAACCTTTTATCTGCTCTTGTGTTCTTAAAGAATGGTTCATTTTTTTAAATTGTTCTCCTAGTCCAAGGATATAGCCCTAGCCATAAAATAATTCATTCCTTAAAATAATTTAACTTTTGTCCTGTCTCTGCAATCCACAAACTACTTAAGACAGAGCACTTGCACTGAACTTGATACCCCTAATCACACACTTTTACACTGTAGATCATACACAATCCCGAATGGATTGAAAGAAGCGGGGCTACTGTTTTACCACTCTGTAAGCATCTAGATTGCAAATACAAAAGTGTGGCTGAATTGGAGTAAAAGGTAACTTCTTCTTCGTGGTCTCTGTGCATCACACATATGGGCTCTGCGCCTGCGCTGAGCTTCCTTCGGAAATTCTTTAGCTGAGGTGAACTGGGCGGGAGCCCCTCCCCCATCGTGCCTGCTCCACAGCACGGCTCCCGCCCATTCCCTCAGTTCCTCTTCGACCGCCTATTGCTATAGTCTTTCTTCGAGGTTCTCCATTCTTCTTTTGGCTGAGTACAACTTTACTCCTTTCTCCTCCTTCACTCTTTGTCCTATAGAAAAACAAAACAAAACAAAAGTTAATCCCCGTTGTTCTATGTTACCCTTCTTCGGCTTAATCTCCCTTCAAATCTTTCCTCTTCTTTATAATGGCTCTTCAAGCCCCCTTTAGGAAGTGCTCTGGCTGTAAGGCTAAATTGCCTCCAGCTGATGGGCATTCTTTATGCCTTATATGCTTGGGCCAAGAGCATATTGTAGAAAAATGCAAGCATTGCCAGGCCTTTACAAAACCAACGAGGAAACAGAGGGCCTTAAAGCTAAAGACCTCTCTCTGGCAGCAGACATTATCCGCAGCAGGCCCCTCTATGCCTCGGGCAACCACAACTAAAGTGGCTACGTCTCAATCTGAAGCCCAGGGAGAAACCACCTCCCAGCAAAAGAGCAAGAAAGCAAAAAAACGCTCTAGAGAGGAGGGGAAGGAGAGAGATGTCGCCAAGGCAAAAAGCCCAAAACATGGCCGACCTCTCTCAAAACCCGCAACTCCCGCCCATTCGACAGCGAGTCGCGCGGTGTCAGCATCACCGGAGAGGATCGAGAGACCAGCTTCGAGCTCGTCTCACCGATCAAGATTGCCATCGACAGGCAAGGGACAGGCCTCTGCACCTCCGTTTCCTCAGAAACCCAAGGAATCTTCGGTGCATGTCGTGTCTATTTCAGATGGGGAAATATTAGAATCCCCAACGCCGGTCCCAACAGTCTCTCCGAGACCTGAGAGCGCACACCCGCCACGACGTTCCATCTCGTCGACTCCTCCTCGACACCGAAGCAGAAAGTCCCGCTCGATATCGATGTCCTCGTCTTCGCGCTCCTCTTCACATCGATATGCGCGTACCTATCGAAGGGACGATATACGCCACCAGCAACGCCACACTCCTCCTCGGGACCGAAGGGAGAGAGAAAGCGCTGACATTGATGTAAGAAGGGATCGACGCGATCGATCTCGATCTCGGCAACGCTCGGCTGGCCGTTCGACTCGACACCGTGGCTCTCCCGATGTCGACCGCCGTCGTCGAGATCGAAGCAGCTCTATCGATGATGACCGCAGCTCTCGATCTCGATGTCATCGATCTCATGATCGGTCCCGACGTCGCCGCAGCCCTCTCGAGCTCGAGCGCCACCATCGCCGCAGGGAGAGTTCCGTCGACATCGATCGTCGGTCTCGATCTCGTCACCGATCCACCGATACCGAGCGCTCGCCTCGACACCGAAGCCCGCTCGATGTCGAACGTCGCGATCGACACCGTACAAGTCCAGTCCCAGCGACGAAAACTGGAAAATCAGTGGCAAAGACAAAGCACTTAAGTGCCACTGCTAAAACAAAAGCACCACCAGCGGAATCCTCTTCAGACATGCCTTATTCAGAAAGTGACTCTGAATTGTCAGGTCTGCCCGATACTTCTCCTGATCTACAAATAGAATCCCAAACATCCACTTCTCCAACAGAGGACTTGGGTACTTTCTCTGATCACATTATGAGGATGACTGCGGCACTGGGGATTGAGACACAAATTGAAGAGCCAGAGATGGAAGACCCAGTATACAGTTTCATCCTGGCCACACAGACATCTCCCACGCTAGTCCCATATTTGCCCTATTTGTTAAAAACTGTGAAGAACACGTGGAAGACCCCAACGGCAATCCCACCAGTGGGCAAGAGACTGGAGTCGCTCTACAAGGTGCAGCCTGAGGGGGTAAAATTTCTATTTTCGCATCCAGCACCAAATTCCATCATTGTGGAATCAGCCCAGTCTTCGTCCTCTAAGCAACACTCTACCCCTACAGACCAGGAGGGGAAGAAGTTGGATACCTGTGGCAGGCGTATTTACGCATCCGGTTCCCTGGGGTTAAAAGTTAGCAACTACCAGGTGATCATGGTGCGCTACCAACACTTCTTAATAGAAAAGTTGGGAAACATCTGCGACGACCTGCCAACAGAGAGGAGGGACCTAGCACGAACGCTACAAGCAGAGGCTATGAGCATCTCAACTATGCAAATGAACAACGCGAGGCATCAGACAGACTGCCATGCAAGGTCCCTCATTGGTGCCGTCGCCTTGAGACGCCATGCATGGCTCCGGTCAACAGCGCTAAATAATGATGTCAAAGCCAGAATAGAAAACCTTTCTTTTGATGGTGAAGGTCTCTTTAATGAGAAGACAGACGACTCATTAGATACTGCTCAAAAGGCTAAAGTATCTGCGCAAAAGATGGGTCTTGGGAACCTACCGCGGCAAAAACAATTCAAACCACGGCAGTGGACCTGGTTCCCTGCTTCTTCAACTCCTTTTCGGCCAAGGTACCACCAAAGAGGGCAAGACACACGCCCTCAGGACAGACAGGCTGCTGGAACAAGAAGACCTTTCCAGCAGTCAAGGTACCAGGGTCCTAAGAGGACTGGGGCAGTAGGCAAACGTCGCCTTTGACTCCTCCGCCATACCAAAAAAGGAATATCAACCGGACATGACAAACAAACTGACTGTGACAAATATACTGGACATGACAAAACCATCAAATTTGACAAACCCAAAGGATATGGCATTAAAGCCAAAACAACTAGTCTCCTACACAAACAGACTTTCCGCGTACCTCCCGTCGTGGCACTCCATCACAACGGACCGGGTCCTCAAATAGAAATAGAAATCATCCAGCACGGGTACCAGATCGAGTTCGACGTCCTCCCCCCCTTTCCTCGGCATCAGTACCACACAGCCCACTCCACCATTGTTGGAGGAGGTGGACGCTCTGTTGCAGAAGGGCGCCATCCAGCCTGTCCACCCACTTCACCTCCAGGAGGGGCTCTATTCTCGGTACTTCACAGTATCGAAGAAGGGAGGAGGACTTCGACCGATCCTGGACCTCTGACTTGTCAACTTCTTCATAACAACAAAGAAGTTCAGAATGGTCACCATCCAGTCGATACTGCCTCTACTTCGCAAGACAGATTGGTTCGCGTCATAGATTTGCAAGACGCATACTTTCACATCGCCATTCATCAAGACAGTCGGAGGTACCTGCGGTTCAAAATAGGAGACGAGGCATATCAATTTGTGGTTCTTCCCTTCGGCCTCTCCACCGCTCCGAGGGTGTTCACAAAGTGCATGGCGGCAGTCTGTGCGAATCTACGTGCCAGGGGGATTCGGATCTTCCCGTATCTCGACGATTGGCTGGTCGTGGACTCGTCAAGACTTCGCCTCAAGTCAGCTCTTCGCACAACACTGAACCTGCTCGAGGAACTAGGCTTGTGTCTCAACACCAAAAAATCAATACTAACTCCTACCAGAAAAATTCAGTTTATAGGAGCGCTACTGGACTCTGTTCACGAACGAGCGTACTTACCCCTAGACAGAGTGGAAAAGGTACTCTCCATTGCCAAATCAGTATATCGCGCCAAAACCAGCTCAGCAAAGACGATCCAACGCCTTCTTGGACACATGGCATCAACAGTGCAGGTTGTGTGCCATGCACGTCTACGCATGAGGACTGTCCAAAACTGGTTTATCCGTACATACAATCCTCAAAGACAGTGTCCTTTAGTTCGCCTCTCCATTCCAAGGAGCATCAAGGCGACACTCCTGTGGTGGTCAGACAGAAGAAATCTTGTACAAGGTGTACCGCTCCATCCGTTGAAACCAACAAAGATTCTGACAACGGATGCCTCCCTCCTGGGCTGGGGAGCACACTGTACAGGACACACAGCTCAGGGCACTTGGAACCCTATAGAACGCAAAATACATATCAACATGCTGGAACTGTTAGCAGTGTGGAAGGCCATGAAGGCACTGGAATCACACCTGGACAATCAACACATCCAGGTAGTGACAGACAACACGACCGTCGTTGCCTACCTCAACAAACAAGGAGGAACGCAGTCGTTGAGATTGTCGAGGCTGACCCTCAGAATTTTCAATTGGACAATTCAAAGATCCATCTCCCTTGTGGCGATTCACATCGCAGGCAAAGACAACACATTGGCAGACACACTCAGCAGAGTCTCATTGCAATCCCACGAGTGGCAGCTGGATCCAGAGATACGCCATTGGATCTTCTCAATCTGGGGTCATCCACAAGTAGACCTTTTTGCCACCTCGGAGAACACTGCATGCCGCCTTTTCTGCAGCAGAGCAGCGTCGGATCCAGACTCCATTACAGACGCCTTTATGATGCAGTGGTCGGGGCATCTATTCTACATCTTCCCGCCTCTCCCTCTGTTGACACGGGTCGTCTCGAGAGTCTGGACCGACAGGACGGACTGCATCTTGATAGCGCCGTGGTGGCCCAGACAGCCGTGGTTCCCTCAACTTCTGCATCTCTCCAGGGGGGAATACCAGTCGCTTCCAATCATCCCAACGCTACTAACGCAAGCACAAGGCAATATTCAGCACCCAGACCTAAAGAGCCTCTCCCTCATGGCATGGAGGATTCGACGCTGATGATACAGAACCTACCAATCGCCATCCGTAGTATCTTGCAAGCTGCCCGCAAGCCATCTACAAGGGCGTCTTACGCTAGAAAATGGATAGGCTTTACAAACTTTGTGACCCAGTTTGGACAGGACCCAAGAGTACTTGCACACGCTGATGCTGAGAGGCTTAAAATTATCGTCGATAAGAGTGTATTTGGCAGCAATTTCAGCCAATAGGCCTTATACCACCACAGGAACAGTCTTCACTCACCCATTAACAAAACAGTTCCTGAAAGGCCTGCGAAACATCATTCCTCCAGTCAAAAACTTAATACCCGGTTGGAACCTGCCACTCGTATTACGTGCACTCCAGCAAAAACCATTTGAGCCGCTCGCCACCATAGACCACCGCTTACTGACGTGGAAAACAGCTTTCCTAGTCGCCATCACGTCGGCGAGGAGGTCAAGTGAGCTCTGTGTGCACTAAGAGAAGACTCTCCCTTCATGGTCTTCCATAAGGACAAGGTCATTGTAAGACCTGATTCTTCTTTTGTGCCAAAAGTGGTGTCAGAGTTCCATACCAATCAGGACATAGTCCTTCCAGCATACTTCCCGAACCCATCTACCGACTTGGAAAGGAAGATGCACGCACTAGACGTGCGACGTGCCCTGGCTTTTTACAAAGATCGAACGGCTTCGTTCAGACAAACATCACAGCTGTTCGTCTGTTATGGAGGCAAATCGAAAGGTCAGCCCGTGTCCAGGCAAAGATTTTCGAAATGGATTGTAGAAACAATTATTCTCGCGTACCAAATAGTACACAAAGAGTTGCCGGGTTCAGTGAGAGCACATTCAACCCGAGGGCAGTCTACGTCGGTGGCGTTTGGAAAAGGCATCCCCCTACCAGAGCTATGTAGAGCAGCCACCTGGTCCACGCCATCTACATTCATAAAACATTATAGACTTGACCTTCGAGCTCGGGAAGCAAACGCCTTTGGCCGGGCAGTCCTCTCATCGGTGTTGCAGTGACGTGTGCCGCCGTCCCGCTGCCGGTAAGTCAGCTTGTTACTCTGCCCATATGTGTGATGCACAGAGACCACGAAGAAGAAGGACAGGTTGCTTACCTGTAACTGTAGTTCTTCGAGTGGTCATCTGTGCAGTCACACAACCCACCCAACCGTCCCCGCTCGGCGTCATTATCGATTTCGATGGATCTGCCAATGGAGACTGGGTGCGTCGCTCCAGCTCATTTTTGTTATAAATGAATATGTTTAGTGTGATTCCACAACTATGGATGGTAACACCAACAATTATCTCTCGGTTCATGGGGCCGCAATAGGCGGTCTCAGAGGAACTGAGGGAATGGGCGGGAGCCGTGCTGTGGAGCAGGCACGATGGGGGAGGGGCTCCCGCCCAGTTCACCTCAGCTAAAGAATTTCCGAAGGAAGCTCAGCGCAGGCGCAGAGCCCATATGTGTGACTGCACAGATGACCACTCGAAGAACTACAGTTACAGGTAAGCAACCTGTCCTTTCTTTCATGTTAAAATAATTGAAATGTGTTCCCTAAAAAATTTAATGCTTCTAGCACTGCCTTCAGAATTTGGGGGCCCACCAACAAGGAACCCCCAGTGGGCTTCCATAACATGGAAATGACAGTTCTGTTATGATACCTCTGAACTTCCTGGGTGTTCTGTGTAAAGTGAGAATGGCAGTGCTGTTCAAGTGGTGGGCCATAGCAACTGCCCATCTTCACCACCTTCTTGAGCTGGCTCCTGAGTAACCAGTTCCTCTGAGTCAACTATATCACTACAACTGCTGACATGATTTATAGACTTTTGATACTAGCGCAAGGCCACAATTGGGGACAGGAAATCAGGATCCCATTACAGCCCAGTTGTGGGAGCTTCTCCGCTGGTGGTTTTTCCTTGGTGGGACAGTAAAGTGTCTTGCAATATGGCAAGTGGATTGGGACATAGATGGAACCAATAGGCACAATTCTAGCAGCCATAATATTATTAGAAAGCTAGGAAAGCCAGTACAACCCTATGCACAACTTTCAATGAAATAAGGGACTAGGTGAAAAGTTTCTATGGTAGGGGACAGAGTTGGATCACTCTGCCTCATTCACCATACGAATATAAGGATTGTCATGTTGAGTATTAAAATGGGCACCTTCCAGACTTCTGGTTATAAGTTACCAATTTTAGTTCAAGTTCAGCACCTTCATATTTGAGTTCTTATTCATGACTTTTGAGTGAATGTTATCTGGCCACAGTCACTTGATATTCCATGATAAGTGATATAGAAATATAGTTGTGAGTTATTGAATATGCTTGAAACAATATGGACTTTCACTGTTTGTTCTTTATTAGGATGACAAAAAATTCTATCAACTGGAACTAGTCAATAGGGAGACTAACTTCAACAAGGTGTTTAATGCAAGTCCTAATGTTGGTGTTATTAACCCTCTGGTGAAGGTAGGTATCATAGTTACACTGTTAAAACTGGGGGGAATGGATTGCAAATATTACACAAAAAAGAAAGGATCAGTAACAACCATGGGGGCGGGGGGATACCCAAATTCATAAAGACAGCTGTACAGGTGGATATACCGGTAGTTCCCAACAATGTGAATTCAGTGACATTTTTCTTTAAGGGAAATTTTCAAGTTTTCATGACTATTATACTTTGAGTATTAAGGCTGTTGTGGTGTTTTATCTTTGTATGTATTGTAATGGGTGTTAAACAATGTTTAAACATTAAGTTCTTAAGCTGCTTGCACTGTGTATATCAGAGTCAGATACTATTACATTTTTTTAATGCAGCATATCATATTAGGTGTTGTCTTTTAGAGTGTATGGTTTTGTATTTGTTTTTACAGAAACATTTCCCTTGAAATAAAGAATTTCCTTGAAATGCATTGGGAATCATATCCAACTGTGCAGCTGTCTTTTTTGGTTTTGGATTACCAGTATTCTCTTTGAAAAGCAAGCTTTGCTGAAGGTCCAGTTGAATAGTCACTCACATTGTAAATAATTATATGTAGTGATGAGCCATCAATGTTTTTTTCTAGAGCTTGTTAAGATTAAGTTGAGATGTTTGTCCCATTACCGCAGGCCTCTGTGGGTTTGTTTCTCCTTCTTTCTAATCTCCACATTGTTAGGGTTGGATCCAGATTTGCCTGGACACTCCTGTAGGTGGAAGGGAAGGGGGGCAAGTTTCACTGATTCCCCCTTCCTCCTGCAGCCCGCTTTGCCCTTTGAAAATCTGCTCTGGAGGGTTGGGGGACCTTCTAGAACAAGAACATAAGAGCCATGCTGGATCAGCAAAAGACCTATCCAGTCCACCATTCTGTTCCTACAAGCAGAATATGAATGCAATAGCACCCTCCCACTCATGTTCCGCAGCAGCTGGTATTCACAGGCATACTGCCTGATACTGGAAGTAATATACAGACATGATTACTAATAGCCTCCCAACAGGGTTGGAGGTGGCATTGCGGGCTGCAGGGGGAAGGACAAATTAGCAAAAATTGCCTCCCCTCCTGTTCTCCAACTGGAGTCTCCACTGGAGCCCTTCTGTTTGCAGAGGGGCAAGTCTCTATTCAACTTCAACCCATTGTCTTTTTTGCAGTTTGATCTGTTAGGCCCTTTCCAGATGACAGTTACATTGTGCATGGAATATGCAACCATTACTAAGTTGTTAAATGGGATCCAAATGCCTTTCCCATAGCTATCATCTACTGTGATAAATGGTTTGTGCTAAAATATTATCAATGACATCACCAGTTCATCTCTCTCCTGGTATTAGTGAGTGTTTTTCTCTCTGAAAAAGAGATTCATGTGTGCCATCTAGTGGAAAGAACTATCATTTTTATACTTCCTGGCAAGAAGCTGGAATAATATTAGATTACAGTTGTTTCCCCATTAGCCCCTTTTTCTGGAATTGCTATCCTTTGTTCACTCACTTTTTACAGAGAATCCAGGTGACGGCTGCCTCCAGGCTCTTAGCGTTCCCAATCAATGCTCTTCTGCTGTAAGCTAAAAGCGGGATTCCCATTCACTGTCCACACTTCAGGAGGTCTAGCGCTTTTTTGGTATATGCATCTCACTATGCCCCTCATGGTTGTCACATACCTTCTCCTGACATATTAAACTGGGTGCTTCTTAGTATCTTGCTTTTGTGTGTGTTGTAAAAAAATTATTTTTCAAAAACTGCCTGCAGCACAGTGCAGCCTTACTTCTGAGTAAACATAGTTTTGAGGGGGACATAAATCCTCACTTTTTCTGATCAGTTTCGCAACCTTGCTTTTTCTGCTCAATTTCAAATTCGCCCCTTGATTTTTTGGTGTTTCTTCAAAGGGAGACAGGAAGGCAACATTTGAAATTGATGTGTGTCACTTTCATATTCCTGTCTCTCTCCTTTTCTTTTCTCTTCTCTGTAGAATAGGCAGCTTTTGTGCAATTTCAGAGTGCTTCTTTTCTGAAGAGTGAAATTTTGAAATAATAATTTTAAATCCACAGTTGGGCAATGCCTCTATTAGGACCAACCAAAACACCACAAATGATTGTGCAAGCTTTTGAGTTCTCCAGAACTCCTCATCAGGCTAGTTGGTAAAAAAAATCAGGGAATAGGGGAAGAACAGAAAAGTCCAAAAATTGGTCAGATGTTGTGGCCATGAGAACTACGTTTTAGATCCAGTCTCTGAATCAGTGACTGTAAGTGAATCAGTCACTGGTAGGTGTTGCAGCAGGTATCCGATTACATTCTGGAACAAAAAAGCCAAAAAAGGCTTTTCAGGGCTTATGTGCATTTATTTAAAAGTTTCCTGTTTGAAGGTCTTTCCTGACTTATTGATGAATAGCTTCTTAATTTCTCCTTGAATAGCCTCTCCTAATTGCCCCAATATCAGGGTTATATCCAATGGTGTCATTCCACTAGCACGAAGCTTCTATGGCTTGCAGAAATCCTGTTTTTATATTTCTGCAAGTGTCAAATCCAATACAGTAATACCTTGGATTGCAAGTAACTTGGTTTGGGAGCATTTTGCAAGACAAGCAAATTTTTAAATATTTATTTATTTATTTTTTACTTGATATACAAGCGACGTCTTGCAATACAAGTACTGTAGTACAGCTTAAATTTAAAAACTCTATACAAATTTTTTGGGAGGGATTTCGTTTTGATATAAGAGTGTTTTGGATTACAAGCACGTTTCCGGAACGAATTATGCTCTCAATCCAAGGCATGACTGTACTTTAATTCTGCTTGTGCAAGCTGTTGTGTAAACCATTGCACAATGCACTGCACAAGCTGTTGTGCAAGCTGTTGCACAAGGCATTTCACAATGTGTTGCATAAGCTGATCTGGAAACCATTACACAAGACATTGCACAAGGCATTGTACAACTCATTACAACTTCTGTTAGATGAGGTGCTGCTTGTGTTAGTTGTGCTAGTTCTGATAGCAGTTGTACAATCACTAGCAGAACAACACCCAACTCTTGTCATTTCCTGCTAGTGTAACATTGGATATAACCCAATGAAGCTTACAGAATTACAGCTGAAAATTTTGATTGCTTTCTTCTAATTTCTACAGAAAAACACAACAAAAAATACTGACTGTGCATTTTCCAAACTGAAAAAAGTGGTGGTGGTGGGAATTAAGACAGATCCGGCTTCTTTTAAATAGCTTTTTAAATAGGATCGATTACGTTTCTGGTCTAGCTAATCAAGCTCGGTAATTCCTGTGCTATTTACAACACATCAGCTGTATATTATGGCCTACCAGTTGCTTGATAAACCCACTGTTTTTACAACCTGCCTAAAAATGAAAGAACAGAGAATATATAAAACAATTGGTGTCAGTCAAAATACATGACTGGTGGGCCACAAAAGGCCTGGTCCAGATTATACTGTAACTGAACCGACTTTGCTGGGGAAAATAACAGAACTTTGATGTGCCCAGAATGCTTTTAAAAGCAGGAAGCAGAAGTTTCTGTGCAAATCTAAAGGTTGTGGTCCACACCAACACTGTTGGTCCAGTAACCTGTCTGTCCTGGTTCATACATTTAACCAGTGGTGGCACAGAAATCAGAATGGTGGAGGAATGGTGTGAGCCATTTCCTTCCATCAGTGTGAGCCAAGCCTCCATGTGAGTAGTCACTATCACAGAAATTGCTTCCAGATGACACGTTTGTGCTGCGATCACCTTCCCTCAAACATGGAAATTTATAGGGAGCCCATAAGAAGTTTTCTTCCATTTATAACCCTTCCATGTTTTCCCACTGCTTCTTCTGTCTTTTTTCTTACAAAAAGAAATGTTAAGGAGGAAAAGATGGAATAGCCGCACAGTGCCTGTTGACTGGAAGTGCTAGGAGCTTTTCATCTGGAAGCACCCAGAGGCTCAGTTCATGTGATTCTCACATCTATTTTTTGAGGGAGAAGAAGCTCACAAACTGGGCCACATGATCAGGACACTGTTTCTGCACAAGTAGAGGAAAGTAATTCATACCAATCCACCACCACGCTTTCAGTGATCCTAGCTGAATGCATGAAGATTGGAACTAATAAGGCAACCCCTGCTGTGCTCTCTTCAATGAATTTAAGATTACATTTGTCGGAGCAACTGTGTAATCCAGAGAATTAATATAGATGAAAATGAAGATTTTAAACAAATTATATACTTTTGTAGAAATTTCATTTAATTCCTGCCTTAATTTTCCCTTAGGAGTGAAATTTACTGGCTCAGAAGCTTCTTGCTATCTAGTTTTCAATTTAGAAGCAGCCATTACACTAGGAATTTATAGGGGTGGGGGGTTCCTTCTGCAATGGGATTCTCCTGCTACATTTGTACATTTGGTACTGAATTAGTGCCTATCATGTTAGTGTTTACAGAAAGGCAGCATCCATCGTTCTTCAACAATAATAATCAATAAGACTAAATCTGCCAACATTATTTAAAGCTAGGTCAGACATCTTAATATTGCAGTAAATGGGCTGAAGCATTTAGCTTTCATATCCCTCCAGAGAAATACTGTAAATGCAGCAGAAGTAAAATTGCAATAAATAAATGATCCCCGAAGCCTAACTTGTAGGTAAAACAAAGAAACATTTAAAAAAACAAAACAACAACAACAGCAATTTCCTCACTTGTGCAGGCCCTTCCTTACATTTGTTATTTTTAATGCAGCAAAAGAAGAAGAACGATAAATCAGCAAACAGGTTTGTGAGTGTCCCCAATCTAAGTGCTCTGGAATCTAGCGGAGTGGGCAATGGACATGCTAACCGCCTGGACCCTATTCCTAATTCACCCATCCACGATATTGAGTTCAACAGCAGCAGACCACTTCCACAGCCAATACCACCCAAAGAGCCCAAGACGGTTTTGAGGTGAGCACTGCCTCACCAGTTTTTGTTTTTCTTAACTTGGAGAAAAAAATGATTTCTTTTTAGCTGGACCCCACCTGTCTTAAGAACAACACAGGAGTACAAATCTTACCATGGAATTTTAATTTTCACACTATATTTTAAACCTCTTTACAGTATCCCTTTTTTATCGTAAAACTTGTTGAAATGTGATTTCCCCCCTTCCTAATAAGTCTTGAACCCTTCTTTTAAATTTAAAGAGCTACACTATCAAAATGATTCATGTTTTCAATTGTTTACTTTTATGAACAATTGTGTGAAATGTTTGTTTTATTACTAGCTGTCCTTTAGGAACATGTTACAATCCCCATATTAAAATTCATTATTGTGTAATAGTGGTTCTTACCTGACAAAATTGTTTACCAGGTTAGATAAATGTGTGTTGGTTTATTCCTTTCCTTACTTCAGAAAAAAATATCTTTTGAAAGCAAGCTTAGCATAAGTGCATGCATTAGGTGTCATTTAATGCTATGCTTCAGCATTAAAATACCAAATTTAGCTTTGGTTTAGGAAGTGGTGGAATGGGTTTTTCTACCAGACTAAAACAAAAGTAATTCTTTATGTTCTGGAGAGAGTAAATCCCTTCTCCATCCTGCTTTTTAATTTCATTTCAATGCTACCTACAAAATATAGTTGGGGGCAAGGGATAGAATAGTAAGATTACAAAATAATAGTATTTTATTTCTAAAGGCAAAGCAGAGTTCCTGTAACATATAATGTTCCTTATTTTTCCCTGTGCATGTGGTATGCATGTATACTCAGACGTCACTAACATGCATGTGCATGAATTCATGGATTGTGATGCTGGAGTTTCCATTGCAAATTATTTCGTACCTTGTATTGCCCTCAGAACGGTAGGGATTATTTTCTTTGTTTTTCTGACCAAAGAATTTCATTTATCTAAAGCATTAAAGTTTATATAGAGATTATATCATGCAGGTTTACTTGGGAATTATATTAGTGGGTGAAAAGTTGTGCTTGCTTTGCACTGAAATCCTTGTTATTATGTATTCAGCCCCGTCTGCATGCAGCTACAGTAATTCAGTCTGAGTTACGTAAGATTTAAAATATGTAATTGTTTAGTTATTGGCTAGTCTTTGTTCAGCACGTCTTTAAGAATATGATGCTTGCATCATACTTCTGACAACTAAACGTGACCAGAAGAAAAGGATGCTAAAAGAGGGTCTTCCAAAAACCACTTTTGCTCCCAACACGAATTTTTCAAGAAAAGCAGCAACCCCATTTTTCCAAAATACTATTTTTCCACCATGTCATGTGGCTTAGTAAGTTTGTCTGTGCTGCTGATGCTCTCCAATGGAGTGGATGATCGAAGGTAGAAAGGGGCATTGAACTGCATCATGACTCATGAGCTACTGAAATTTGATACTTGAATTGTAAACATTGTGTGCTGTGTATTGGCCTCTCTGTGCTTTTTCCAGGCCTTTTGCACTTTCACTGTTGGTTGTGGGTTAAATCTGTCTTTTCTCTTTATGAATTTAGCCCTCCTCAGACTGAAGCTTCTCCAATGGCTTCACCAGATCCACAACGCCAGGAATGGTTTGCCCGTTACTTCACATTCTGAGAGATTATTTTTGTGTGTGGCACAGCGTGGTGTGGACTGTTCATAAGAGCATGACCTTAAAATAAACCCTTACGTGAACAAGCTTTCCTGTAATATGTCAAACACTGTGAATGAGAAAGTATTTGTCTCTCTGATTTGAAAATGCACTGTATTTTATGTGATATTTGTTGGAATCACTTGACATGGTAATATAAATGTGCTTAATGACACTTATTTTTATTTAAAATGGAAAAGTATTTAAACTTTGTAATTACTGCATAATAAATTTTCATAGAAGAAACGTAAAGCTTCCCTCTGCTTTTCCTATAAATACGTATTTTCTTTGGATTCAGGAAAAGCTTTCCCCTCCTGTCTCCTTCCCCAAATGCAATCTATTGCATGGTTATTGTATATCAAAATAAACTGTCAACAGTTTTTTAAAAAATCAGACTGTGGCAAGATGTTTAAATCCTATTTTTATTTAGTTATCTTTTAGAATCAACTTTGAAAATTGTGTTTACTCTAAAGTGTTGAAGAATGCAAAATAAATAAGTTTATAGTAGTATAGCTGATGGCCTTTAGAGCTGAGTGGTTTTAAGATCATAGTAAGAAAAATGGCATCCTTATTTCTTGTCTGCAATTGATCTGCCCTCTAGTAACTATAATTACTATATTTTAATGTTGAATTTCATCCATTTTTGTCATAAATGTTTTATAAATACCTACAAATACAATGCTCTTTAGAACATCTAGGGTACTACACTATGTAATGCTGTATAAATGAAGAATCGTTTATGGAAATCTGCATTTTGAGGACATTTTCATCCCTTGGGCAAAACTCAGGCTTTACAAAAAAAAAAAAAAATAGTGCTAAACCAATTATGCATAATAAAGCATGCACATTTTTCATTAGAGCTCCAGCATACTTAATTTACAAAGATGTTCCTTCTTCCATTATAAAATTAAGCCAGGGACCACATGACCTTTTTAATATGGAGTGAGCCTGATTTTCCACTTTATTACATCTTACAGTTGTACAAGTTCTCTGGCGGAAAAGATGTAATACACTGGCAAATCTGGTTTATATACTTTCGTTGATGCTGTTGCTGTTAATTCCAAGATTACCACAATGTAACCAACACTGGTAATCTCAGGGAGAACATTTTTGTTTTATGAATGTACTTTTAAGACCTGATCTTTGTATCTTTAAAGGGGGAGTGGGGAGATGGCTTGGTTATTTTAAATAAGATTTTTATCCTTAGATACAAAAGTATAGCTCTTCATTATTTCTGCTGAAGCCCTAAACTGCGTCTTCCCATTATGCAAAGCATAATTAACCAATCAAAGGTACCGTCACTAGTTACAATAAGTTTTATATGTAGCATATGTATAAAAGAATAATTTGTATGTTTTCATATAAAAAAAATAAAATATTCTAAATCAAAATTTTAAAAATGTATCTCCTGTAAACTCAGCCTGAAAGCTTCACTGGAAGCAGTGCTCTAATGCTCTCCTGCTAATCTAAAGCAGTACTTGGCAGATACTCTATGGTTGATGGATTTAACTGTAGGTATATGCAGCCTTTACATTAAAAGAAAGCCATATTGAGTCAAAGTCAGATTTCTTGGCTGTTACCTGAAATAAAACACACTGGATGATTTTGCTATTATGTTCTGAAGTATTTGTTGTGTAGTGTTTGTTTTTCTTCCCTGAAGTTACTATATCATTTGATTAGAATAGTGCAAAGAGTGAGGAGGTTTGCATCTCGTAGGTATAGCAATATTTAGTGTCTACTTTCATTTTCTGGTTCATGAAATGCTTTTAATTCTTTCTAATAAGTGTTATGTCAGAAGAATCTGACATTAATCTTCCATAGTGAGAACAGGGAAGGAGTCATCAGTTTTATTCCTGTACTTGCATCTTCCATAATACTCTGCTCTGGAAAACTTATATACACTACGTAAGGACATGGGAAGGATTGTATCAACCAGTTATTACACTATGTGATGCAAAGTTCATGCCTAATTTTTCTAGAATTTTTAAAAATCGTGTTAGAATAAGAGCCTGCATTGTTGTTATTCATGCCCTGTTGGACTGGTCTTGTGCAGTATTCGTGTTCTTCTTCTTCTCTTTCTCCCAAATATCTTATGATTAAGGAACCCTTTCCACATCAGTTGGACTAGTAAGGAACCCCTGCACATCTGCCATGAAATCCTTGTATGTTACGTAGAATGCTAGGGTGCACTCTCAATGTACAGTAATACCTTGGATTGAGAGCATAATTCGTTCCGGAAACGTGCTTGTAATCCAAAACACTCTTATATCAAAGCGAGTCTCTGGCGGGCGTGAGTGGGGCCGATTTCAGCCCGCTACGCCCGCTCGAGGCGAGCAGTTACATCCCTACCAAAACGTCGCTTGTTTATCAAGTCAAAATTTATTTAAAAATTTTGCTTGTCTTGCAAAACGCTCTCAGACCAAGTTACTTGCAATCCAAGGTATTACTGTACATGTAATGCTGGCCTGGTTTGTTGGACCTACTGTAGTGTGTCCTAGAATATGCTCACACATATTTATAGCATACCCTAGAATAGGGGTCACTAACCTTTTTGGCCTATGGGCACATATGGAAATTTAAGGAAGTATCATGGGCATCACCACAAAATGGTTGCTATCAAGGGGGCAGGGCTAGATACAAAATGGCTGCTGTGTGGGCCTGGCTAGTCACAAAGGATAAGTAACCTGTCCAAGAAACTAAATACAAGGCAAAGGTTGCAGCTGATGCCCAAATGCCAAACCACATAGTTGACCTCACATAACACAAAACATTTTTATTTCACAGAAGGCAAGTGAATTAATTTCCCTAATTCACTTCTAAATAAATTCCTTTAAATCTAATGTATTCCCCCAAAATACATCCAACATCACCTCCAAGTCAATTTCCCCTCAATTCATTACCCAAATCCATTCCTCTAACTCTCAATCCAGTCATTTCTCCTCTGCCAGTCAACTCACATACAACCAAATCTTATTCCCTCTGTCCCCCTGGATCAGCCACCATCCACACACACATTTTCTCAGCCACAGATAATCAGTCATTGACACACGCACTTTCTTTCCCTCACACACATCATCTATTCATACAAACATGCATGCATGTGCTCATGTATAGACGTACACATTATACACATGCAACCCACACAGCCTCACCATCCATTCGAACAAACATATGCAACCCATATACACACCTCCCTCCTACCCCAGCCTGTTACTCCCCATTGCCTCCTTGCTCCCACTGTTCCCCACTGCTTTTTCAAGCTCCCCCCTGCTGCCCCCATGGTGCTCCACAGCACACACACCTCCCCAGTAGCTTACCAGATGCTGGGAAAGGGTTTTGTTTTTCCAGGGAAGCTTGGTATACTAAAATATGCAGCACTGGCACAGACTCCAGCCACCCTGCCATTTTAATTTCCTTGAAGTGCTTCTGGGGTCACATGGAAATCACATATCACCCCAGAAGCACTCCATACTACCAGCATTTAAGATGGTAGGGGAGCTGGAGGGAGACTGTTGCTTGCCGTGTGCCCTGCCACCCAAGAGGTGGATCGATTGCGGGGGAGTGGATTCCTCACTGGGGAAGCCCGCCCTGTTCCAGAGTGTGTCCCAGCCATTAGGAGCAACTTTTCAGAGGGGTGCAAGGGGCTGCACCTGGATGGAGTAGGTAGAAACTGAAAGCCCAGTTGCACAAGCAGAAATCTGTTTGTTTTGGTCCTACCCATAGTGACCAAATGCGTTATGAAGTTGCTGTCACACATTCACGTTCAATCTCTCAAACACAAACATATGGGATTGTAATTTTTCTCCAATATACTTTACATGCCTGCAAGTGGAAAAGCTGCTTAGCTGAGAAAAGAGCTGGAGAATATATTTTGACTAGATGAGTTAAACATTTGCTTCTTATATTATTCTGATTAGATAGATATTGATTATAATTCAGCGGAGGAATTATGAATGCAGTACCTGTTCACATGTGCAATTCCTCATACAGTTTAGGACAGTGCATGGGAGCCTGCTTCTATGTTGATTTATACTTGCCAGCCAGATGGGCGATTAATAAATGTAAATAAATAAATAAAAATACCGAGCTGGAATGGAGCACTAGAATTTGATGCAATATAATTGGCCTGCAATGTGCCAATTTGAAATACAAACAAAACAATACCCCAAGTTATACATCCAACAACCTGAAGCAGCATTTAATCCTTCTTTCATATAAAAGATTTTCTCAGGGAAGAATGAATATATAACATTTTTTTCTATCGCGCTCATCGTTTTCCATTGACTTAGAGCAGTGATACAGTAAGTTGTCATTCTTTTATTATATTCTACCTCCACATGTAAAAGGTACTCTGTTATTATCAATCTTCTCATCTAAAAGACTCCAGGAACATAGCTTTTCTCTACCCACCTGTCAGCTAAAAATAAGTGTATAAAAATGAGTCAGTGGCAGTTTCTGAAGATGTAACACATTTGTTAAAGAATTAGATTTAAAATGGAAAAGCAAAGGTAGCCATGTTGGTAATAAGAAAAATTCCAAAACCTTTATTAGGCCAACTCAAAAGGTCACAAAATGGTGTACAAGTTTCCAGGTTCTCCAGAGATCTTAACCAGGAGGGCAAAAGAAAAAAGTGGCTGATGTTGAAGCCCTATAATTGCATTTAGTTCTGGAGATTTAGTTTTGTGTGACTTGAATACTGCATTTAGTTGTCTAACAGCAGGATGCTACGCTGGAGAAAGATTTTATAACTGGGACTTCATTCACTGAGGGTACGTCCCATCCAACTACTAGGTAAAGCCACCCCCATTTGGCTTCTATTGACTTTTTTTTTAATAAACCTAGTACATCATTAAAATTATTTCCACCTTAATATAAAAACTTCCTAGTTTCTCTGCACTTGTTTTCCACCTGCCAAGGAATCTGTGTGTTGTATCTAAGGATGGAGATGGTTTTGAGTAACAGCTAGATTTTAAAAATTTCAGAAATGGGGGATCAACCATTGCCCTAGGTGCAACCTGCACCTGGTAGATGTCTGCAGCCTCCTCCCACATTCCACCAGAAGACTGTGACCAAATGCAGATTATACGGGCTTCAGCATCAGCCACTTTGTTTCTCTCTGCCCCACCCTACCCTTTGTTGTTGTTGTTGCTTTGTTTTCCATCTACCTGATGCAAAGTTCTCAAGAATTCAAAAGTTTGCACTGTTTTGTGACCTTTGAGTTAGCCTCATAAAAGTATTAACCTGATACATTTTCAAGTTCCAAGATCATATATTTCATCACCAGATTGTGACTACACACCAGAGGGTGTTGCACCAGCCACAGTAAATAAGATTCTCAAAGCAGCCAGGATCATGTGTGACTTAAGTGCAGCCTCTGTGTCACAGGCAGGCCAGATTCTAACTCCTGTTGGGTGCAGGCCATACAAAAGGGAGTGTCTTGTGACATGCACCTGCTCCCTCTCAGGTCCTGGCAGCAAAGTCACTCCATGCGACACACATGGGTTTCCTTACTGCTACCCCATCCATCTTGCTTCATGGCAAACTTTGGCAAGAACCGTGTGTGAAGACTTGTGGTGTTTCCAGTAGAGGCTTTTATTGTGCAATTGCCCTGCCTCATTCACAGAATTTCTTGAGGGTGTTCCATTTGTAATGTTGCTAAATTTAAATTTGCCCCTTGATCTATGACAATGTGCCTGTTTGCATGGACGCAGGGGGAAATAAGCCACAGTGGCTTATTTCACCTGCCACGTGTGCAAATCGCGTGCCAGGGGATTTGCACAATTACACTCTCCAACAAGCCACCCTAGAACAGCCCATGATACAACAAGCAGCACCAGCAAGGGTAATTATGCAAATCCCCCTGGCATGCAGTGGGGAAATAAGTGACCATGGCTTATTTCCCCCTTGGTATCCTGCAAATTGGGTCTGTCTACTCGTGGTTTGTTTCTAACAAGAGAATTGCTGGAAACCAAACATGCCTTGGAAGCCCAGTGCCTCTAATGGTTCTTCCAGAAGGAGGGCTCCTAGTGCCACCAATAAGAAGGTATTGTGAAGCTCTTCTGTCTTTTCTTCCTCTGCTGTAAGATAAAAGATGGAAGAAATGGTGGGAAAACACAGGCGGGTTATGAGTGGAAGACACCATCTGAACCACCTGTAAAATGAGGCAGGCCAGTGGCATGACAAAAGCCTCATCTGGAAGAACCCCAACTAAAGATGCCTGGGAGCTGACTTATTATCCAGTGATGAAAAGAAGAGCGCTCTCCAAGTACTCCATTCCTTTCAATGCATTTCAGGGCCAAGCCCTTCTGGGGCTGAAAAGTGAAAACAGGTTTGTAGCCTGGTATCTAGCTCAAATTAAACCTTCCTTGCTACCCCCATTTTGGACAGATTACTTCTCTGGCAGGCCACCCAGCACACAATACATCCCCCCCCCCTCATTATTATTTTTCACAAGAAGTCCCTACGTTGGTCCTTTAAAAAATGACAGATGAAATGCAGGATTATTCCTACTTCATGAAAATTGCAGTCCAATACAGTAACTTTTCTTACAGTGAAATCCTAAGCATATTTACTGAGAAGGAAGTCCCAATAGGTTGGCCTTATCTCCCAGGTAAGTGTATGCAGTCTTTATTATTTGAATTAGATCCAGAAGGATCCCCAAAGGCAGTTTACATAAAATAATAAAATATAAACATATCTCTGGTCTAGTACGCTTCGAAATAAAAAAAAAAAAAAACTTACATCAGGGTGTAACAGCCTATTTCCCCTTCCACTGATAATTGATTCCTTCAGTTTGTTTTCAATAAAAAGGGAAATCGAGGCACACGCACACACCATCCTAATCCAGGTGTGGGCAAGTTGTGGCCCTCCAGATGTTGAACTACAACTCCCATCAGCCCTAGTCACCATAGCCAATGGGGATGGATGGGAGTTGCAGTCCTAAAAACATCTGGACAGCCACAAATTGCCCACCCTTGTTCTAATATTGTAAGAGTGGCTTACATTAGTTAAAACAAATCAAACGTAAAACATCAATAAAACACAACAAGCTGACACCTAATCTTCAACGGGCTTAACCTATCAGCCTTAACTTGGAGAGAAGGCGGAGATCGAGACGCGTCGTCGCCAGCCTGTAGAACTCCCCCCGCCCCCCGGCAGTGGCAAAGACCGTAGGGGCGGGCCCAACTCTGCAGCGCGCCGTACCGCGCTCCCAGTCCAGGTAAGCCCTGAGAGTCTCCCATGCTCAGCCTTGGAAAGGAGGGAGAGCTCCATTGTCGCTGCCTGTTTCCTTTTTCTGGGTTAGTCCCTCGCGCTTCAGCTTGCCTCCCGCCTGACTTTTATTCGCCCGCCGGCTCTTTACTTGGTCCTGCGGACGGTATGTCGTGTGACGTGGGTGGGAAATAAGTTAAGTTACTGCTTTCGAGAAAACTCTTTCTTCTTCGCGTTGCGTTGCTACACCACTCCACGCTATTTCCATGGCTTCCCCACGGCAGTGGGACTGATAAGAGGATGACACAGCATCATTTATGCAGCCGCTCGCTGGCTGCCTATAGCCGCTCTGCTATTGCTTGGCCCTCTCTGACTTCTCGCTCTATGAAGAGTCTTGGCGCGCGAGCGCTGTGCCTAGCAATCAAATCCCCGGGCTTTTGGCGCCATGAGCGCTGGGGGCGGGACCGGGAAGGGAGGTTGGCCAGCTGGCTGCGGTTGCACGTGCTACTGGCTGGAGGGTGCTGGGAGTTGTAGTCTCAAGACATCTGGAAGGTACCAGGTTGGGGAAGGCTGTGCTCGGTTCTGGAGTCAAGGAAACACGGTTGCTTTGTGTAGCAGATGCAGCCACGGGAACGCCCTACCCACTCATGTTTTCAAAGATCCTGTAGGACACCTGATGTTGAGCGGTTACCGCTGCTTTAGGAGCGGCACGAACTCATTAATAGGCAATGTTGAGACTTCGTACTTGGGACATCCTAATCCTTTACGCTCTCCACCCACCCTCGACGTGCCTGCTCTTTTCAGTAGGACTTAGTTTGAGCCCAACTCTGAAGTGTGTGAAGAGCGCCTCTGAGCATGCACAGAGTGCCTTTTCCGCAACACTGGAGTCACAGCGTGTTAGACTTCTTTTTAATGGAAACTGCTTTGGGAGGTTCGGTGTAGAAATAACAATAATCAAGTAAATATTAAGGCGGACACAGTTTCTGCATCTTTATTAGTTGTAGAGAAGAGAGAACTTGGGCAGTACAGCTTTATTCCATCTCTCTACCCCTTAGCTGTGCCTTCCAAAATTACCTCTTTTCCACAATTATTATAGGTGTAGGAGCCTGTTATCTTCTTTAGCAGCTGGCCATTCTCTAGCAGTCCCGGCACACCTGAAGTGGCTGGGGAAAAGCTGTCAGGGCTTCAGGTGAGCTTCTGTACCACTCTATGGAAATTAACCCATAAGCATTGGTCAAATTGATAACTGAACAATATTGCCGCATTTTAAAGGGATTGGAAGGCAGGTCTGTGATCAGGCCAATTTTAAATTTTAGGGCGTAATCCTATGCATGTTTAGACAGAAAAAAAAGTCCTACAACTCCCAGCATTCCCCAACCGACATGGCTGACTGGGGAATGCTGGGAGTTGAAGGACTTTTTTCTGTGTAAACATGCATAGGATTGCGCCCTTAATTCATTTATTGACTTGACCAATATATACCCTGTCCTTTAGTATTAGTATTTTCAGAACAGCTAACATATTTCAGTAAAAGAATAGACCTCTTGTTGAAGTGTTTTGGAGAAGATGGGATGCTTTTAAAAATTTGCTATGCTATTAAATTTTAACAGCCTCCCTTTTCAGAACTCAATCTGCACCAAAGGGCAGCTTTAAATTTGCATGGATTTAAATAAGCACTGTTGTACCCAGACATAATTATACTTAGAGTAGATCCATTGAGATCAATGGGCTTGAAGTTAATCATGACCAACTGAAGCCTCTTATTTCAATGGGCCCTACTCTAAGTATGATTGTCTGGATCCAACCCATAGCAAAGCTCCCAGCCTGAGGCCTTCCAGATGTTTTGGACTACAGTTCTCAGCATTCCTGACCATTGGCCATGCTGATGGGAAATGAAGTCGGATGAGCTCTGGAGAACACCAGGTTGGGGAACGTTGCCATAGTGTAATAAGAACACGAGAACTTATTTACCAGATCAGTAATAATATTTGTCATTGGTTAAACACTAAGGCAAGTACAGTCGATAAGAATGAAAAAAATAAATGGTCCTTACTACAGGTTTACAAACCAATGATAACACAAAAAAGGAAGAGAAGTAGTAATAAATGGTGGTGGGGAAAAATGAACAAGTCACTCCAAAGATGCAGCTAATCCAAGAGTTTGTCTCCAGCAGTGGCCAGCCAGATGCTCTGGAAATTCGTAAGCATTGCATGATGGGTATCCCCAGTTCCCCCACCCCCATACATATACATTCTCTCTCTCTCTCTCACACACACACACACACACACACACAGGTTAGAGGTAACCTGTCCTTGAACATGGAGATAATATTTAGCTATCATTGCTAACAGCAGTTGATTGCGCTATCAGTGGATTTCTCTAGTAGTGCAATCCTATTAATGTCTCCTTAGAAGCATGTCTCATGGAGTTCAGTAGGGCTTACTCCTAGGGAAGGGGGTATAGGATTGCAGCCTAACTGTATTTTAAAAACACCTATGCAAGTAGGCCATCACTACTTAAGAATCTCATAAGTTCATTGTGTTGTACATGAAGAAATGGAGCCAGCAGAGTTCACTGTTGGACTGGGACTTGGGAGATCCAGGTTCTAGTCCCCACTTGGCCATGAGGCTCACTGGGTGACTTTTGGGCCAGTCACTGACTCTCAGCCTAACCTACCTCACAGGGTTGTTGTGAGAATAAAATGGAGAGGAGGGGGAGGATTATGTAAGCCACCTTGGGTTCCTTGCAGGAAAAAAAGATGGGATATAAATATAATTAATGAATGAAAATAAACTGGCTGACCTTAGATTCTAGTACTTTGAAAGAGCATATTCCTATTCACTTCTTTCACCCCATTTATATTTCTGTAAGTTTGTCATAGGGGGGGCAGATGCAAAAGAGATTGGGGTGCCTGCATCTTTAATAGTTGTGGAGAAGAGGGAATTTCAGCAGGTGTAGCTTGTCATGCAAGTTGCACCTACTGAAATTCCCTGTTTTATACAGCTGCCCTCTTTCTCATCTGGCCTCGCCCTATTGTCATATCTCTCTCTTGGCTATCTCTGTTAATGATCAAAGTAGGCTTTCAACAAATGTTTGACTGGATGTACAAACACACTTGACTGTGAAGTTGCTCTCCTATCACCCCACATGTTCTGAAACTATTTGCAGCGCTGTAAAAAGCCAGCAATTCAGATGCTCCTTCAAACTTTGTTCCTTTTCAAACAACAGAGCACCCTGTACCCCAGCCTTTTCCAACCTAGTGACCTCCAGAAATCTTGGACTTCAGTTCCCACCAGCTCCAGCCAGCATGGCCAAGGGTGAGGATTGCTGGGAGTTGGAATCCAAAATATCTGGAGGGCACCACATTAGGGAAGGCGGTTCTACCCGCTCTTCCTCTTGCTTCAGATCTGGGCAGTTTAGCTGAACACCTGGCTCGGTTTTGGATTTGTCTATATATGCACCTAAAAGTTGGTGGGAGAACAATGGGAATGTGCCACTAACTGTATGTGTGAATATAAATATTGTCATTTAGATGTACAGGACTAGAGAACATGGAGAGATTTCACACAAGAAGCTATGCAGAATAGATAGTATAATAGAAGTTCAAGTGAAGGGCTCAAAATTAATTATAGAAATAAATCCAGAAGTGGGGGTGCGTGTGAAAAAATATTGTCCACTAACAATGTGATGATAAGGTAATTATCACTGATGTAATTTTGCCTATCTTCTAATTATAGGTTCACGATGCTTCTAAATACTGAGCAGATAACTCTAATTGGACAAGTATTTGAGTCATATATTTTGGAATACCACAAAAATGATCTCTTGCAGATTTTAAGAGAAAAAGATGATGATGCCCATTACCCAGTTATTGTTGATGCTCTGACGCTTTTTGAAACCAACATGGAAATTGGTGAATATTTTAATGCATTTCCCAATGAAGTGCTCCCCATTTTTGATAATGCATTGCGCAGGGCAGCTATGACGCTTTCCCAGTCTGTTTTTCAAACTCATGATTTTATCATTAAGCAGAATCTTCATGCCAGAATATCAGGTAAGACGAATTTCATGAGATGATATACACATCTTGGGTAGCATAGTAGAGAACCTCTCCGGGTTGTATCATTAAGTAATTCCTTTTTAAAAAATATGTCGTTATAGCAGGGGTGGGGAACCTATGGCGGGGAACCTATGGCCCTCCAGATGATATTGGAGTACAACTCCTATTAACCTTGACCACTGGCCATGCTGGCTGGGGCTGATGGGACTTGGAGTCCAACAACATATGCAGGGCCATAGGCTGCCCACCCCTGAGTGCAAACAATGGTGTGGGGGGTGCTGACTGTGTTGTTGAAGAGGGCAAGATTATGGGATTGCCACACAGAAACACACAGGTCTCCATCTCCCCCCCCCCCCCGAGGTGGTCCTAGTAAATTTCACCAACGCCTAGATTTTACAGACATTTTTGCACTGCTGCCCTTGATTTGTAGATTCTTTTCCCGTTGTAATACACTTATTCTCTAGTCAATTGTCTCATTACTTTCCCTCTGGACGACTGTATTCTTTTCCTTGCTGGCCTCCATATCTCTCCTTTTGTATTTTGTATAACAAAGAGCAAAACAAGGCAGCCCCTGATTTTTCAAAGACTTATATTTTACTTTTAGATTCCAATTGTTTGCTTGTCTGATTCCTTGTCTGACAATCATGCCAAAAAGATGTGCAGTAGCTCATTGAAGCGCTGTAGCATTCTCTGGCTTGAGGTACATAAGCTCTGCTTTAAGAAGGTCATAGAGTATAGGCCTATTAATAGAAAAAAGGGTGCTGCAGGCAAAATTGTAGGAAAACACAAAGCTCTTCTTAATTTTTGTATAATATATCCAAAGTTACAAAAATATAGGATAATCCTTTTTAAAAATGCACACACTGCAATTATTTTGTGTTCTGACTGATGGAGGTGTAGTTTTATTTTTAAAAATACAGTTTGTTTTGTGATCTACTTTTATATAAATCACTCTGTTAAAAGGTTTCCTCCCATAAGATGCTATACACACCCAAGAATACTGGGAACTATGGGAACTCAGCACGTTATAACGCTGGCGTGCCCATCCGTTTTAAACCTGAGTATATGTGGTCTGTCTTATGCATATTATCCTCATTATATACATGTGCTTGTGTTTCCCATATTTTAGCCAGTTGCACATTCATAGATATTTCTCATGCCATGCCCCATGAATCTTTGTTTCTGAAGTTTTGTGCAAAGTCATTCAGGTGGAAAATACTCTAGTATGCATTTCTGATGTAATTCATAGGAAATAGTAGCTGGTGGGTTAGTTGATAAATATACCAGAGGCAAAGATCAAGGATTCTGTAGCAGAAGTCCCATCAAGCTCAATGGTGCTTACTTCTGAATAGACATGTATAGGATGGATTGTACTGATAGGGTCGTTTCTTTTAGCACTGAATTTTACCCAATTATTTAATTTTAAAGTCATGTGAAATAAATGATAAGCTTGCATGTACAAACGTATGTAGAAAAGTGTTTTCCTGAAAGTTACTATTTTTGGTCTCTCTTCCACAAATGGATAGCAAAAAGTAAGTCCTATTAAGTTCAATAGGGATTACTCCCAGGTAAACCGGTATAGGACTGCAGCCCAAGTTATTTAAATAGCCAGCAAACGTGTACCTGCGACCTCTGTTTTGAGAATGCATTGCCATCCTGTACTGCTAAGAAATTGAAAATTCAAACTGGGCGGAATGGATCAGCAACGTAATTAAAATGATGTTTTATTTATTTGTTTGTTTATTTATTATATTTATACCCCGCCTTTTTCCCTGCAAGGAACCCAAGGTGGCTTACATAATCTTCCTCCTCCTCTCCATTTTATCCTCACAACAACCCTGTGAGGTAGGTTAGGCTGAGAGTCAGTGACTGGCCCAAAGTCACCCAGTGAGTTTCATGGCTGAGCAGGGACTAGAACCCGGGTCTCCCGAGTCCCAGTCCAACACGCTCACCACTATGCCACACTGGTCTTATAATTGGTGTAATAATTTTTTTTCTGTGTGCTGATTTACCAGGTTTACCTGTTTGCCCGGAGCTAACCAGAGAACACATCCCAAAGACCAGAGATGTAGGACACTTCCTTTCAGTAACTGGCACTGTTATTCGTACCAGCCTAACAAAGGTCCTGGAGTTCGAACGGGATTACATGTGTAACAAGTGCAAGAGTGTTTTTGTGGTCAAGGCTGACTTTGAACAATACTATGCTTTCTGCCGTCCATCAGCCTGCACTAGCGAAGAAGGTTGCAACTCATCTAAGTTCACTTGCCTCTCTGGAACATCCCATGCTCCGAACAGTTGCAGAGACTATCAAGAAATCAAGATACAGGAACAGGTTTCAAAAATATTTAAATTCATACCTTGAATTTGCTGGGTCCTAATTTTGCTGAAGGAATGAATGGGTAAATGTTAGGTGCGGTAAAAGATCTTTTCCTTTTTTGGCATTGCTTCTGTGTAGTGGAATTTAATTAATGGGTAACTGACAGACAGAAATGTAGCCTGGTTTAATGGTGTGGTACATTACTGCCCATCTATCCCACAATTAATCTCAGAGTTGCAGAATTGAGGTCTCATGTTAGGGTTCACACAAGCTGGCAAAATGCCTAAACAAATGACTGCCATAGTCAATATACTAACTGGGATACAAGAGCAGAAAGTATTTACTATTTTACTGTTCTACTTGCAGAGTATCTTACTACATTTACAGCAAACTTCAGATCTGCCATGACGAGACTGCATTGAATGCCCTCCCGAGGCCAAAAGCAGTGTAACAATTACCAACATACTTGTCAGGGGGCTAGATCCAGTTTCTTTTTTATTTATTTTATTTATTTATTATATTTATACCCCACCTTTTTTCCTGCAAGGAACCCAAGGCGGCTTACATAATAATCCTCCTCCTCTTCAGTTTATCCTCACAACAACCCTGTGAGGTAGGTTAGGCTGAGAGTCAATGACTGGCCCAAAGTCACCCAGAGAAGAGTCCACTCAGAAAGCACCCACTGACAGAAGGGGGTGGTCTTTGCCGATTCCTTCCTCCCTCTGCAAACCCCAGTTCCAAATCCCCCCCCCCCCATTCTAGAGGAACCCCAACCCTGCAGAGCAGAAGGGCGGGCATAGGGAACTGCAGGTGGAGGGATGCTCGATGAAGATGATTGCCTCCATTCCACCATCAGGATTCTGCTGCTGGATCAGAAGCCCTCCCATAGAGGGAGGAAGATTCTAGATCCAACCCAATATGTAGTTTCCCTATTTTCAATTTGATGTCATAGTTTTTTCTTTCTTTTCAGAACTACAACATTTATAATAACCATTTATTATAAATGTTGTAGTTCTGAAAAGAAAGAAAAAATGGCGCAGTAAAATCTCATTATTGCATCCTTTTATGAATAAATTTTTGAGCAGGCAACAGTGCCTGAAGTAAACTGTAAAATCACATTGGGTGTGCTTTAAGTAAACCATCATTTACAGCACAATATTGTTCTTTAGTTGCTCTTTCTGTAAATATTTTCCAACAAATGCTGAGAGATGTGAATTAAATTGATCAACCCTACCCCGCCTTTTTTCCTGCAAGGAACCCAAGGCAGCTTACATAATCCTCCTCCTCTCCATTTTATCCTCACAACAACTCTGTGAGGTAGGTTAGGCTGAGAGTCAGTGACTGGCCCAAAGTCACCCAGTGAGTTTCATGGCCGAGCGGGGACTAGAACCCGGATCTCCCGAGTCCCAGTCCAACACTCTAACCACTACACCAAGTCCAGTTTTGTGTTGGTGGCTAATTTCCCACTAAATTTCATGAGCACCATTTGCATGAGTTCTATAAGAGAAAGATAGAGCTTTTGATTTAAGGCAGAAAAAGAAAAGTTTTAGTATTTTGATACATTTGTCTTAAAATATGGAATTCCCAAACTGATATTGTAACACGTGAAATTCATGTACAAAAGCAAGGTGGCAATTGGGTAGCAGTTAAGTTTCTTCATGATCCCCCTCTGCCCCCGCCAGATAATAAATGTAACAGCCCAGCTGGTATCTCATCGCCCCCTTGTCTTGTTTTTATTGATTTGGTGCATCAAGGAACCTTCATGTTATAACAATCTGTGTCTGGTTAAGGCTGCAATCCTGTGTAGACTGATTTAGGAGTAAGCCCCACTGAACAGGATGGGACTTACTTCTGAGTAAACTTGCATAGGGTTAGGCTGCACTGGTTTGGGAAATTGCCATTGTAGTACAGTACTTATTCATATCTGAGTAAAATATAGACCAGATGAAAGCAGACTTGTAAATAGGCACTTGCCTGGTCACCTATGTGTAGGTAAAGAATCCTTTTTAGGTGATCAGGCCAGAAAGCTTTGTAATAATTGGCCATAAGTAGCCAACACAGTTGTGTAACAGAAGACTGTCTGGTAACTTCTGTAGAGTTAATTTGCAAGGGCTCTAGACTAGACTTTCGAGCATTGTTTATCTTGAAACAAAATAAATACACTTCCCATCGTCTAGGTTCAAAGGCTATCTGTTGGAAGCATTCCTCGTTCTATGACTGTTGTCCTTGAAGATGACTTAGTTGACAGCTGCAAATCTGGTGAGCTCTGTCAGATTTCCTTTTGAAAATATCTTCTTTTTAGGGCAGACCATATCTGAAGAAGGAGAAAGCAGATGAATGTTTTAGTAAAATTGTTACTGCTGAGGTCTCGTCTGACAGTAGAACAGTGCAATTCAATCAGGATGCCCATAGCACCCTCCAAACTAGGAGGATTACGGGCATCCTATGCATTTGCAACCTTGGAGAAGCAGCTGGCGCAGTTCGTTCGGCACGAGCTGCAAGTGGGGGGGAAGGCACTCCGAGCTCCCAAGTCCTAGCTCCGACCTTGGGGCGAGTTTCCAAAGTTGGAGCTGGGACTCTGAAACATTATGTGGCTCCCTAGATGCTGTCTATTAGCCGTAGGATTGAGCTGCCCATGTCTGTGTCATATTGCTTTGTTGATGTCAAAATCATTGTGGTCATACAACATGAAAATGTCATCACTTTATGTCAAAACATCAAGTCATATACCTTCTGCCATTCAGAAGTTTCCAAGCCCCAAGAGACTATTCCAAGATAACTTTGTGGGCGCCAAGTTCAGTGGCTTGATTAAAAATAGACTGTCGATTAATCATGGGCTGCCCCTAAACCAGGAGTGGGCAACTTCTGGTGCTCCAAATGTTTTGGCCTACAACTCCCATAGCATAGCCAGTGGTGAGGGATGATGGTAGTCATAGGCCAAAACATCTGGACGGCCACAAGTTGCCCACTGCTGTCCCTTAACCAACCTTTTTTCTGTTGGGAATTTCTGGTTTGAGCCTCACTACTCCCATCAAAAGATGGGAAGTTACAGGATGCTTTCATTTCCCGATGGGATGGGTGCTTGGAAGAGGCATTGGAATATGACTCTTGTACACTCCTTGTATTGCTCCAGAGGGTCCTGGACTAGTCCACGCCCTCCAGGCACCTTGCCCATCAGTGCTTCCAGGATTTCTCATTTCCTGGTGGGAGGGGTGTCTGGAGGGAGAGAGTGGTGCTCCAGTAGGGCTGAAAGGGCAGAGTTGTGCTCTGATCCTTTCTCCATGAACTGCCTCATTGTCTCTGCTGGGAGGCAGAAGTGGCTTGGAGTGTTAGGCAAGGTCCTGTTTGCTGCACACCATCTCTGCAGTGGGGAAGGTAGTGACTTGGCATGTCAAGCAAGGTCCTGCTTCCCCCACATTAGTCTCTTCTTTGGGTCTTGGTAAGCCCAGCAAAAGTATGCCAGAGAACTGTGCTACCAAAGGTAAGCTTGCCTTTCTAAAGAGTGGGGCAGTTGTATCTTGCGTCCCACTCAGAGAAACATGACAGAAGTCTTGATCTTGCAACAGTATAGTTGTCTATCATAAAGAGGTACTGTAGTTCATTTTTGTTTATTTTTGCCCTTTACAAAAAGCCTATTTATTTTATTTATTTATTTACATTTATTAATCGCCCATCTGGCCGGCAACCGGCCACCCTGGGCGATGTACATAGGATAAATAGTCTATTGCTCTCTAATAAAAGAACAAGAAAATATGCCTATTTTTAAATTTAAAAATCTAGAATTTTTCATTAGAAATCTAGCATTTTTTCATATGTAAAATTATGCAAATGTATCTAGTAGATTAAGGAACATAAATCTGATGATAAATTAATTAAATTTATTTAATCAGGTTGCAGCCCTAGTTGCTAGATTAGGGTTTTTAAACCCTAAAAGTTAATTTGATCTCTCTTCAAGTAGATTCTTTGTCTTATTTATTGAGAGAGAGAGAGAGAGAGAGAGAGAGAGAGAGAGCAGATTTATAGGTTGCTCTTCAGCCAGAAAGGCATCCAGAGCAGCTTATATCAATAAAAAAGATCAATAAAAACAAGACAGTAGCTGCCGTTGGGTTTACAATCTAACAAGACATGACACAAAGGAAAAGAGGGATGGGGAGGAAAACAGGAAAACTCAGGCACTAATTCTAAGGCTGCAGTTCCTTACACACTTTCCTGGGAGTCAGTCAATGAGACTTACTTCTGAGTAGACATGCACAGGATTGTGTTGCTAATGTTAAAAGAATTGTATGATGATCAGCTGTAATGCAGCATGGAAACAACTCAAAGAAACTAAAAATTGCTTGTCCCTCAACTGACCCTATAGGGTGGCCCTGCTTCCTTCTCCAATGAAGCAGCTTCTCGCAAAGGCAGATAGTGGCCCTGTTTTCCTTCTCTGTCCCTGCTGCAACCTCAAGATATATGCAGTATCTTAAAAGCCTAGTGCTTCCACTCCATATCTTTATTACTCCTTGCTTGTAATTTGATTAATTAGTGATTTTGATGTTAATTTTGTTAATGTTAACATCTTTTTTTAAAGCAGGAATTGTCTTTGTGTGTGTGTGTATTTTGAACATTATGTCTTTGATCTTATCCTTCAGAGAGCATCTAATTTATTTATGTGTTAAATAGATGCCTACGGGCATTAACCAGACTTAACTAAGGGAGCGGCTAGTGTTCTGTGGCAAAGCAAATACTTTGCCTGGAAAAGGTCCCAAATTTGAGCCCTGGCATTTCCAGTTACCCCTGCTTGAAATTCTGGAAAGCCACAGCCAGTCAGAGTAGTCAGTACTGAGCTAGACTGGCTAATTGTCTGACTCCGCATAAGGGAACTTCATATGTTCAGACCGTCATATGTGCACAATATTATTGTGACCATTCCTGCTTTTATCCTCAGGTGATGACCTAACAGTTTATGGCATAGTCATGCAGAGGTGGAAACCCTTTCACCAAGATTCACGCTGTGATGTGGAGATTGTCTTGAAGGCCAATTACATTCACGTAAACAACGAGCAGATGGCAGGAGTTGTAATTGACGAGGAGGTCCGCAAGGAGTTTGAAGATTTCTGGGGAAAGCATAGGAGTGATCCCTTAGCAGGTCTGCAAAAAGGAAAAATTAGAATAATGCACACAGCTGTTGGTAGAAGAAGAAAATGCTAACACACCAATATTGTCATTACACACACACACACACACACACTGTCACAGTCCTTTGAATTGTATTTCCTGTTATGTTAGGTCAGTTTTCTGAGGTGCCTGGTTTTGTAGTGCAGGGGGGGGGGTTCAACTCGTATACCACTTGGGTAATAACAAGTAAGGCAGATCGTTGAGGAGCCTCTGTAATGTTTATTCTCCTAGGGCCTTTCTGCATTCTCAGCTGTTTGCTCAATATAAATGCATGTTTAATTCCTATTTCTTGCATGCTGTCAGCAAGGCTTTCTTCGTGGTAGCACTTTGGTTGTGTGTCCAGAATAGTTTCTTGAGCACTAAAACATGTAATTGGAGAAAATGCTATGCTTTCCCCAGATCGTTCATAGCGAACTCATTGCAAGTACTGTGCTGAATGGGGCCGTGCAAATGACAGGGACAACTTCAATTAAAAAAGAAAGAAAAAGGGCTTATTATTGAAGAGTAACATCACTTTTCTTCCATCCCTCTCTTGTGCCTGCCATGTTGTGAACCTTTTTTATTTTTTTATTTTCATAGGTGGCTGTGTGTTCCCCTGTTGTACAGTGTGCGTGTGAGGAACACGCATCTAGCTAGCATGATAAAAAGAAGAAAAGGCTGTGGACAGCAGCAGAACTAGGAAGCAAGGCTGTCTTGTCCACCTACTTTATTTAGATGTGACATGGTGATTGAAATGTAAAGAGCATTAATTGAGCAAGTCTGCCACCTACTAAGCTCTGTTGTACAAATGTTTGGTTTGCTTCAGTGGGGTTTGTGCATAGGTTCAGCATACTTCTGTGATTGTGCAGAAAAGCTCTTGTTTGTTGGTTTTGCCTCTCTGCTGCGCTTGAATATCCAGTGTTAAACTGAAATATATGAGCTGCTCATAATGTTTAATGTACAGGCAGTCCCCAGGTTACGAACGAGTTCCATTCTTAAGAATGTCTTTAGTCGAATTTGTATGTAAGTCGGAACAGCATAGCGTTCTATACATTAAAATCGGCATTTACACAAATTGTGTAAATTACTTAAATTGCGTAGTATACTACGCTATGTACTCTACGTAAATGATGTAGTGCCGGGGAACCCAGAAGTCCGTTCTTAAGTATGGGTTGTCTGTAAGTCGGACGTTCTTAACTCAGGGACTGCCTGTAATTGCCTTCACAGTGCTATGCACGCAGTTTTTAAAAAAGAGGGGGAAATTGTTATAGTTGTGTTTAAGTTCTGTTAGGCAGCAATCTGTGATCCATTTGTCCTAGAGCGGTTCTGCTGATATGAAGTGGGAATAATCTAGACCAGGGGTGAGGAACCTGTGGCCTCCATCCACTGTTGGCTTTGGGCACACCCACTGCAGTAATGCAGACCCCCAACAGGTTTTGACCTGTTGGGGGTCAACATGGGCTTTGACAGGAAAAAGGTTTCCCAGCTTGAGATGAGGCCTGCACAGCTTGTGACCCACAGAACTGAATACAGCTCACCACCAGCCATGTACTACGGCCTCCAGGTGCTTGACAGCTCACCTGCTTTTGCACTCAGCAAGACAAGCAGCAAGAACAGGAGGTTTAGTCACCATGTATACCTTGTGGGTTGTGGATCACAAGTTGCGTGGCCCTGGGCTAGGGCCTGCTAAAAGCTTGTTACCTATAAGGTGAGATTCCTATATAGCCAGTGCAAGCAAAGAAAATGTGACTTGTGCTGCCAGAATTAGGTCCTGACTTTTTTAGGGTCACGTCCCTTCCTCCTCCCCAGCTCCTGTGTAACGAGCATAGTTATGTGGGGAGAGCAGGCTCCTCAGAATGGCTTTAGGATGCCTTGCATGGCTGCTTGTGGGTCATGGAGGCTGATGCAAACTTGCACCAGATGTAACCAAGAGCAAGAAGATGGATAGAGGCTTCCTGGACAGCGCTTCCTAGCTTCCGTGGCACACATCTCTGCTTGTGTTGCATCAGCGTATGCTGATTCATGGGCCTGGGGTTCCAGTCTCTCTTCAGTTGCACTGAATCAGCATCATTGCAAAATATAACCATTTTCCAATAATTTTGTAGAAAGAGCTGTTCTTACGTTATTTCAAAGTCACAAGAAACTGGATGTAACTTCCTTGAGTCCCTCTTAGCCACCAGATCACTTTGTCTTTGCATAGCGGCTGGGAAAAAAGCAACGTTCTTGTCATTTTAAGCAAACGTGTGTGGCATCAAAAACATAGTGGCCCATTGGTTTGCCACATTATATGGCATGTTGGGCAGCATTGCATATTGCTTTGTCAGCACAGATTTACAACACTTTCAGTGAGAAATATCAGAAGAATAATATCTGATAAAGAAACTTGAATAAAACCACAATGAACAGAAGCATTAGTAGTAGTAGTAGTAGTAGTAGTGGCAGTAGAGCATTGCTTTATTCCGGTCTATATTAACATTACTTTAAATCAGGTGGGGTACATAGACATCCCCAGATGATGTTGGACTACAATTCCCATCAGCTGCAGACAGCATAATGAATAGTTAGGGATGATGGGAGTCTAACATCTGGAAGGCCCCAGGTTCCCTGTCCCTGATTTAAATGCTCTCGTAAATGAAGCAAATACTGGTCGGGGGTAATATGCAGCATCCAGCTAACGAGGGCTGGATGGAGATCCAGGAGGGACACACAGACTCCCATTCCCCATAGTACCCAGGTGTGCTACTTCTGTGCATGCTTGTGGGGTGCTCGGGAGTGTGGGGAAATGGGTTACTACAGAGCCCTGTGTGAATCTTAACCTGCACAGGCACTGAGTCCCACAAGTCCATCACTGGTTTTTCTTTTTTTAATTAGGAAAAGTGAGCCTATCCTAATACTGTCTTGTATTAATTTTCTGCAGTGGAAACACCATGAATGTGTAGTTGCTCCATCTTTGTGTATTCATTCCCTAGGGTAGAACTGACCTCTTTTAGGGATAAAAGGTGTCTTCTTTTTTCCAAAACTGGCAGTTGGAGTTTTCTATTGCTAAAAGTGACAGAATGTACCATTGAAAATTTGGTCTGGTACACAGGAAGAATCAGTACATCAGGAAGCAGAATTCATTCTATCATATCTCTCTCCCAGTAAAATCAGCATGAAGGGATCATGCAGAAGGGGACAGAGAGAGAGAGACTTCAGAGAAAACACGAAAGAGAGTGACAAGAGTTGTTTCATTTTTATCAGAAAAAACTAAGGCAAGCTAGTTTTGTGCTTAATGTGCAATATGTGGTGTCTAGATTAATTTCATAGTAACTTTTATTTTAGCTGATGGAGCAATGCCATGTCTGTTCAAGTTGATGGATGAGGAAGAGATATCCTAGAGTCTGCTGCTTTTGTGCAAGGGAGAAGCAGACCTGGGCACAGACAGAGCCACACATTGCTTTGTTTATTTCTTGGTCATGTCTGTGTGACCAAGAGATGGAAGCCAGAAAGTTGGCTTTTTTGTATGTAATAAATCTTTCATATTGTTTATCCAATCCAGAGTTGGATGTGCATTCAGATACACACACAGAGCTCCATGAAGAAGTACCCATTCTTTTCAATGGAGAGACTTGATTTGTGCAATCCTGCTTCCACTGAAATGGATAGAGGAAGCTTTTGCTGGTGGGAGAATTCTTCACATGCAACAAAACTCCCATCGCCATACCCAGCCTCCCATAGCCATAACTCCATCCATGAGAACTAATATTAAAGTCTATTGATAATTCAGACTTCCCCGACATGGAGGTTTTTTTAGATGTTTTGTACTACAACTCCTATCAGTCAGTATGACCAGTGGTCATGATGATGGGAATTGTAATACAAAACATATGTAGCGGAAAATTCAATAAATTGATCTATACATCTAATTTACAAAACACTTCGTGCTCTTGGGTCTCTATTGCATCACCCAGTGAGAAGTGCTGAACGTTGCATTTTTCCTTTTAGCATCATGTAAGGCCATTCCACATAAAATGGAGATTAAAGAGAACAAGTCACATCTGATTTTTTTTTTTTAATCCGCCACCTGTAATCATCTCTCACTTTAAACCAAGGATAGCAGATGATTAGTAAATTATAAGAAGCTTGCTTGGAAATTGTGTGTGCTATCAGTCCTAGCTTATTTATCAAGTGTACTAATTTCTCTCTCTCGCTCTCCTTTCCAGGAAGGAATGAAATTTTAGCAAGCTTGTGCCCTCAGATTTTTGGGTTGTATCTTGTGAAGCTGGCTGTAGCCATGGTGCTTGCCGGGGGTGTGCAGAGAACAGATGTTGCAGGCACTCGCGTTAGAGGTTAGTATATAAAACTCTTTATCGCTCATAAGACACTGGCCTGAATTGCATCACCATTTTCAGGGGGAAAGAGCTGTCATTAGATTACTTTTTCTTCCTTAGTACTCTCTTCATAAAGAAACCCTTTTCAAGGCCTTAATGTAAAGTTACAAGTTATATCCTAAAAACATTTTTTAAAAAAAATTCAATTCATGTTTTTGCATGGCAAGGAAAGGATAAATCAAAACAGCTACAAACAAAATCAAGAAAAAAAGACGAAACATGACCTACGTTTTACCATTTTAAGACTAAAATAGTATAATGAAAAGAAAATGCACATACTTTTAAATAATAAATCAGTAATTTTTTCTCATAATATACTCAATAAAACATAAGATTGTGCTGCATCTTAAACTGTTGTTCCAGTGCAAAATAAATCAACTGCATTCTCAATAAACCAATTTTGTTGCTTTCTAAATTATTTCAGGGCGCAATCCTATGGGTTGTACTCTTGATAGACAGAGGGCTCCGAGTTCAGAGCCCTCTGTCCTGTGCCCTGCCAGCAAAAGCCAGGCAAGGCGAGAGGAGGACAGAGACAATTTCGCCTCCAGTCCTGTGTTTAAATTGCAGAAAGCGGCTAGACAGGCCTTTGAACTTGTACCGTTCAGTGGGTGGGGAGGGAACTGGAGAGGCCATCCTGGCCCCTCTGCTCCTCTCCCCTCCCCTCCCCCCCTCCTCTCCCACCAGTACACCCCTTTTTCCCTCTCCGGCTTCTCTTACAAGGTCATAGCTCTGTGTATAGGCACAGAGGAGGACATCCACAGCATCCTATGGTGCCCCAGACACTGCTCTCTTAATCTGTTTGTTAACTTGCCCATATATACAGCATCCCATACTATAATATGCCAACTATCCAAAGAAAGAGCACTATTTTCCACTTGAAACAAATAGCTATTTGATAGCTGTCAATAAACAAATCATCTCTCTATTCTCTGATAATACTACATTTTTAACGTAACACAAATGTATATCCTGTCATTTTCGGGGGGGGGGGGTTATAAGAGAAATGTAGAATAGAAAATCAGAAATAGAAAATTCTAGAAAGCAAACATTCCCTTTCTGGTGCTACTTTGGTACATACGCTTCTGCTGTTCAAGAGAAGAAGGAAAACCAAGGGCCTTGTCACCATACCCACCACAGACAAAAGAAAAAATGGGGAGAAGGCAATGGATAAGAAAACTGAAATAATGGAAACAGATGCACCAGGCAGGAACCACTGGGCCAAAACTTAGCGTGAGGGGGTGAGGCAGTTTTATCTGTGTCTCAGAACACAACAGCAAAGGTCACAAAGCCGGCTTTAGATTTAAATTTACCACTGAAACATTTGTCAATGTTTAATGTAGGTGTTTAAAAATGTACGGTACATTTCTGATTACTACTTTAACCTTTACTGATATTAATTTTAACTGCAAGTTAGTAGCCTATTAAGACAGGTTCAGCCAGGGTTTGGAGTGGAAAATATTACTGTTTTAACAGCCTGTAATTTCTAAGAATCTGACTTAATACTAGCCTTTTACTTCCATACGTGTATGCGCATTTTACTTAGACCTGGTACTGTAAACTTTTAGCGAACTGCTTTTCTTTGTGCTGTTGGAAGGCAAAAGTGGTGTGTGCAAGGTGGTACATGTCGCCACTGGAGTAGGTGGTCATAATCCTAAAAGGGCTTTGTATACATGTATTTATATCTTAAGGTCAGTGCTAAATTTAAATACCACCTTTAAAGTATTGGTGTCATTCCTGTAGAGGTCTATTAAGGTGAGGTTTTCTAAAATAAAGGCTATCCATTCTATACTGTGGATTAATATTCTTGAGTAGTTATGGCCATTTTTATCAGATAACTACTTCTCCATTTAGAAAACACAGGTTAGTACATGTTCTTCTTGCATAATATCAAAAGGATGGAAAAATTGTAATAGTTTTTACAGAGGTCCATGTTTTCCCTTTCACATGTTATGGTTAAGCTAAACACACATGTAATGGCAATCAGCACAAAAAATATAATTCTTCTAGCAACGAGTCAAAGGTCTTGTCATTGTACCTGACAACACACAATCCTTACTCAGCAAAATCTAAATATTGCAAGTTAGTGGGCTTACACAAATTGGACTATGCATGTAGGTACACCAGTAGAGTATAGATGGGTACCATGTCAGATTTCTGGGACTGGATCCAGATTTAGTCATACTTCGATTAGACGTTGCAATCAACCCATTCAATTTTTATTATTCCTTGATCCTGCTATTGTAGTTACTTACTTCTAAAATGTACTTTTTAGAAAACATTTGTATGTTTTTGTTTCCCTGCAAGGTGAATCACATCTTTTATTGGTTGGAGATCCTGGAACAGGGAAATCTCAGTTTCTGAAATATGCAGTAAAGATTACCCCACGATCTGTACTTACAGCAGGAATTGGATCTACAAGTGCAGGTAAATGGAGATGCTGATATGCAGGGACATCAAACTCAAACAGGTTGGTGAGAACCAAGCTCCCCATTCAGTACCTGGGGCCACACTGGTAATTTTGCACCACCGGTTCATTTTGAGGGTGGGACAGACCCAATAATTCGCTTCAGAACATCTCTCTATGATCCAGACCCCCACACATTGCCTGCCAACATCCCTTCATCAGCACCACTATTCCAGAATCGTCAGCTCACCCCCTCCCATGGCTTGTGGCCCCACCTGCAGCTCACAACTCCCCCACTTTCTCAGCCCCCTTCCCTTGTGCTATTGCTGGACCCCCAAAGTGGTGTGTGCAAAGCAGCTCCCCCACATTCTGCAAGCCAAAACACCCATCATCTAAGTCTCTTTTTCCACTGAGCAACTGCCACCATCTATTCCCCATCTCCCCACTTGACAACTTGGACAGGGCAATTCCTCCCAATGGACTTTAGAGGCAGGGCAAACTTCTAAATTCCCCATCTCCTCCAGTCATCCCATTACTAGAATTGTTTGAATTACAAATGGGGAGAGGGACATTTCCCTTCCTTGCTAATCCTTCTGAGCAACAGCCAAAAAGTTCTACTGTCTGCCCAGACGTGCCCTAGAGATTTCATAGAAGCATCTCTGTGACTGCCTTATTTTGCAGTGGTCCCAAAGGATGGAAAGGACTCACTCTGGAATTCAGGGGACTGAAAGCATGAATCTGACTTGTGCAAAACGCATGAGACTTCTGCTCTGGCTGCCAGATCATCAATGGCTATCTCTATTTGCCAGGGCATCCTGGATATGCCAGCTCCTGTAGGATATACATCCTGATAAAGAAACACCTCAGGGAACGTTTCCACAGGATGCTACCCCGGACTGCTCTGGAGGGTGGCAGTGGCTCAGCAGGAAAAAAAACTTGGATGTTTAGGGTTGCAGAATGTGGGGGCAGGAAAGCTATTGAAGATATCCCTGTTGAAAGGAAATGGAAGGCTGTGTGCCTTTAGCTCCCAGGAAAGTAGAGATGTGAAGGCCCAAAAAAACCGTGGGGTGGGGACAGAAAAAAACACCAGAAAAATCTTTTTCCCCCAAAGACCTTTGTTTTTCCAATAAATTAAACATTGGCCATACTGGCTGGGAATTATGGGACTTGCAATCTAGCACATCTGGAGAGCACCAGGTTGAGGAAGGTTGAACTAGGGGGTAGTGCCAAAAGCTTCACAGAAAAGGTGGGTTGTGAATTTGGCAGGATTTGAAAGAAGCGAGTGGCAGCATCACACATGTTCTGCGAGGCAGTGCCAGCCAGGTACATGGCCCAGCAATGCAAAAAAGGTCGAGTCTTGAGGGAGAACTTCTGACAGCCTGTTACTGAAGGGATCATGGCCCATTCAGTATGGGGAGATGTAACTTGGCATACTTTGGGCAGAATGCCAGGCTGAGAACTAACATGTGGTGGGAGCTCTGTTGAAGAGTAGGTTGAGGTTGTATTTTTCACTAAAATTTCTGGTGTGTCCCACATTGCTCAAAAAGTCCCGCAGCCAGCAGTCATTTCTGTGCATACATAGTCACTCATACTGGGCTATGCTTGTGAACTCTTATTGCATTAATGGCATCCAAGGAACTCATATGGATTTAATTCGGGTCTGCACAATGTGTAACCTACCAAGCCAAACGCATTCTACTAGCCATGTCTGGTGGCCCTCTAGGGGCTCCATAAACCTCTAGTTTGGGGGCCTGCAAAGATAGGCCTTGTCACTCAGCAGTGACAATAAGTGACTGGTGATCTGGGCTGATCATTCTTTAGGGTCATGGTTTATGTATAACACTTGCAGTACTTATTGCTTGATGAGGAATACTGTAGTGTTTGGGGGTGGGGTGTAGAATACAGTGGCCATGATGCAAAGAACTACCCACCTTGATCCATGCACTCATGGAGGTTTGTGGCTTGCTTCTCTTAAATACCGTAGCTTCCCATGGTAGCACTCCGTGGCATGCCACTTAAAGGGAAAAGGGGCCAGCCCTACCATAAGGCACACTGAGCATCTCATCTCAGAAGGTGCATGGGGAAGTGAAACGAGCACGCCACCACCACCTGCTGAAGCCACCATGTAGTTGCCATGCTAGAACAGGCACACCCTCTCTGACAACTGCTGCTCCAGCCACCTGGGGCCAGGATGGCACTCTGCCTATGGCATTCCACAGCCAGGCCCAGCTACCACACTTCAAACAAGAGGGAAAGCGAGCAGTAGTAGCTGCTCACGTGCAGCTAGAGGACCAGACAGGGCAGCAGCCACCCAGGAAGTGAGACCAACCCTTATATACGCCTCCCAAACTCTTGTAAGATTTCTGCCAGGCTTGCAAAATGTGGAGTGGCTTCTCTGCAGGTCCTACAGGAGATCGCTGCTGTTCCGTGTCAGGTGGTGAAGTGGCATTGGCCGATCCTGCCCACAACATGCAAAGATATACGTGCCTTAAAAAGACACTTGCAGGTTATGCTGTGCTTCCTGCTATGCTTCCAAATAGAGGCTAATCTTGCATACGTATCGAAAAACCTGCCTGCGATTAACAGCTAAATAGATTTAACTTCCTATCCTCCTCCCCCCCTGTATTTACAGCAGGGCAGGAGGGGCAAGAATCACACGTTTTAACAACAGATATAGGCTCCTTCTAACTCTATGATCTATGAAATCTGTGACTTAGTGTGGACTAAACAAAACCTCAGAGACTTACTTAAAAATAGGTTTATTTATACATCCACTCAAATACTTTTTCCTTATAAACTTTCTACAGGAGATGGGAGTTTTTTAAAACGATCTTTGCACATTTTGTTGAATATGTAATTCCATGGAAATAAGTTCTGGTGATGGGTGTGTGCGTGTGTATGTTTCTACAGCTTAACACATACATAGCGCTGAAGGGTAGTCAGTCACATGCAGTCCATATGAGATTCTAACATAACATTTAGCGAGTTTTCCGATGTTGACCACCCTTTTGATGCGGAAGGCAGCGCGTCTGTAGAAAGGAGTGACTGAAGATTTGGGTTGCTGCTCTCTGCGTCTGTCAGTTTTTCAGTGTTGTCCTCCCAATTAATGTGGAATCTTGTGACCCTGGGATTAGACGCCAAAATATTCCTTTGGAGCTAGAAAACAAGGGTGTCCATTAACATTTTGGAATTAGAGAGTCAAATTGCTAAAGCAGTCTTTTATAATTTCATTATGTGGTAGAGAAAGAAGATTGAAGCTGTTGTAGTTCTAAAACATTGTTGTACTTTGTATTTCTACTACCAAGTTGAAGATTAAGAGCAGATGTTGACAAAGTATTAGAACAGTTTAAATGTCCAAATTCAAAACAGGTCAATTCTTACCCTTAACTCGGCTCTATGATAAAATATAAAAAGGAACCAATTTGTACAAATGTGGGTGGCCGAGAGAGAGATGTGGGTGGCCCTGTCCAGTGCTAGTATCCACCCCCTGAGAGATTTCCCCTGAGGAATGCAGCCTTTCCCTGTTCCTGGCCATAAGGTAACACTACCCCTATCCCTCGGTGCCCCTTATTTTTTTTACTCCGTGATCCAGACTGTCCACTCAATGTCAAATTGCCTTGGCAATTTTAGCTTGTGGTTCATATCTTCACACTCCAAGCCCCTGTTCCGGCATAATGGCAGCTTTCAGCAGCAATTCATTAACCCACAAATTAATTAACCCACAAATTGCGGGGATGTGCGTCGAGTATGAGCCGCTTCCAGTTTCCAAGAACCTATGGATGCGGCATTTGTAAGTTGTTTCCATTACATCCAAACCCGGGCACTTGGGGTTATTTGTGGGTTGAACAGCCCCAAGTTAACCCAGGAACAAACTATTAACCCACAAACTGTTGCTGAAAACTGCTGTTGTGTCCGAACAAGGTCAAAAAGTAAACAGACTACAGCAGCCTTCCCCAACCTGGTGCCCTCCAGATGTGTTGGACTGCAACCATGCTGGCTAGGAATTATGGGAATTGCACTCCAACATATCTAAAGAGCAACAGATTAGGGAAAGCTGGACGGAGTTGGAGGGATTCCCAGTGCCAGGGGTATACAAGTTTTAGATTAATTTGACACATGTCAAACTGAGCCCTCCCTCTTGTCAGTGGGAATCTCCTCCAGTTTTGAAGGTTCCCCCAATACTAGCAGTCTGTTTCACTGTAGAACTCATGTTACATACAGCTGTTATACATATGATGAAATAATTTTGTGCTGGAACTTGAAAGTGACCTTATTTTCTGAACGTGTTCTGTCACCAAGTAATTAGCAATTCCCAAATTGACATAACATTTCATAATTATGTTGACAGATGGAAACAACACATTTTCACCACATAGTATGTCTACATTTTGCTTATTAAAACAGTTATATTTGGGTCATTCCATGTAAAATCAACCCAAAAAATTGAAAAATTTACCTCACCATCTGCAATTTTTTTTTAAACTGGCATACCGGTAGACCAGCATGAGAAATTAACACACACCAAATTATAGGTCATTATACCTCATGGTTCAAAAGTACAGTGTGCTCAAAAAATGCCCAAAACACGATTTTTCAGCGTTTGTGACTACACAAAAAGTATCATAACTTCCTTCAGAATTAACCTAGAAAGTAAATCATGGTGTCATATGAAAGCTCTCGAACTACCCTTTTATTTGATATGTAACATGAAGCATGCATGTGAAATAAAATATTCAAGGTCATAGTTTCTTTAATTTGACCTTGAATTCCAAAAAAACCAAATATGGTGTTTTTTTTGCTGATTTTTTCCCTCAGATAACCCATGTTTACCTTGAGTATATGTACCAATTTCCAGAACGGGGTTCCGAACAGTTCAGAAGATGTGAATGTTCTTATACATGCACAGTACCTTCCTACAATAACTTCACCCCATTATACACACTTAAAACAGAATTTTTTTGGAGGGAAATTAAACTTAAGCCCGCCCCCTCCCTTCTGGAGCTTCCGGGGCCTTCAGGCTGAAACCAAACCAGGCATGGGTAGGCCTCAAACCTTCACAGAGATATATCTCTTTGGATGTCTACATTAAATTAAGCTTTATTCAGATTCTGATAAGAAAGAAAAAGGCAGGCCTGAAGCCGTGACAAGTGCCAACCCCACTTCTGCTGCAATGTGTTCATGACTTTTCAAATTGTTGAATTCCTGCACACCATTTCTACAGGTAGCATAACTAAGATCTATTATTTCCCTGATGGTGCAGCAGCACAGTATAAAAACGGTAAAAACTTCAACAACTTAAGTAAGCATAAGTCAGATTTCGGTATCGATGCAGAATGGCGCTTCTTTGCCATTCGTATGGCAAAGGGCCTTGTGATGGTTTGGGTGGCACTGTGAAAAAGTTAGCAGCTCGAGCAAGTTTGCAGCATCCGTATGAAAAACAAATCATGACCCCTCGTCAGCTCTTTGATTGGGCAAAGGAGAACATCACACAGGTTGCATTTCAATACACCACAAGTAAAGATTATGAACTGGAAGAAAAGCTTCTGAAATGTCACTTCGAGAATTCAAGACGATTCCTGGGACACAGAAAGTTCACGCTGTAATTCCATTAACAAAACACACTGTTGCTACTAAAATATATTCATTTCAATGCGAATCCAGAAAAGAGACAGTGACTATTAAAGAAGGAGAACTGGAATTGCAAGAAATACGAGGATTTGTTACGTGTTTATATTTCACAATGGTGGTTAGGTTGTGTTTTAAAAACAGATGATCAGAGAGCAGAAGTGTTAGTGAGCTTTCTTCATCCAGCTGGACCAGCAAAATCATTTCTGTATCCAGATAAACAAGATGTCCTATGGATACCATCTTCAGATGTTTTATTTATTTATTATTTATTTATTATATTTATACCCCACCTTTTTTCCTGCAAGGAACCCAAGGCGGTTTACATAATCCTCCTCTCCATTTTATCCTCACAACAACCCTGTGAGGTAGGTTAGGCTGAGAGGCAGTGACTGGCCCAAAGTCACCCAGTGAGTTTCATGGCCGAGCGGGGACTAGAACCCAGATCTCCCAAGTCCCAGTCCAACACTCTCACCATTACGCCACACTGGCAAAAGCTGATCCTTGTTGCCCAACAGGGCACTTCTATACACTAACAGACAAAGAGTGTCAAGCAGCAACTTCAAGACTAGAAACTACTGTTATGAAAAGCTCCTTAATTTAAGACTTGTTAACAAAATGTTAGCAAGTAATATTTGAACTGCGTAAAATCTGATCAGTATATATAAAAGTAAAATGCACAATAATGTTTTTTCAAGCCCACATCTAAGTAAATAGCGGTCTTGGAAAATAACTATGCTAGTAAGAGTCCCATTTTGAAATCAAGTACAGTACATGTTTCCAGGGATGCTAAACGTTATTTAAAACAAAAGGAGTTTTTTGTCATTACTGAAGGTCAAACTTCTGTATATTTATTTGAAAAAAATAAAATGAACATGTTTTCCCCAAGCATACTGGTGAGTACCTTTTTTAAAGTACATATTTTAGACCTAATTCTTCTGAAAACAATAGGCCCTGCAACTTATTTTTTAATAAGCAGAACAAGTTCACCAAATCTTAAGCAATTTGCTTTCAGTTGGAAATATTCTTTGATTGATTTCATACCAGAATGACCACCCAGAGGAAGTATCATTATTCTACACAAAATGTCAGAAGTATGCTATTGCGAAGAAGAATACCTAATTCAGAGCTGCACAATTATGACAGGGTAGCTTGTACTTGTGCACAATGTTTTATTCGAAACCTAAGTGATAATGCATATTTTCTTAAGATACGTACAGTGAGATAGCAACTTCATATGAACTATGATGCATACACACAGAGTGCCCCAAAAGATGGAACTCGTTTTCTGTTAAGAACCCCATTTTGAAAATTGGTACATGTATTCAGCACTGTCAGATGAAATACTAAAACAAAAATAATGGAGAATTTTTTTTTAGTTTTTGCAGAATTCAAGGTCAAATTTTACTATTTGACCTTGAATATATACTTATTCCAAAAAACCACTTACCTATGTTACATATCAAATGAAAGAGCATTTCAAAGGCTTTCCATCAACACCATGATTAACTTTCTAGGTTCTGTAGAACTGGAATTACTGTAATTTTAATGTTGTCCGACACACAAAAATTAACACTTCATATTTTTGATTGCCATATCTCCAAAAGTTTTTGTCCCAGAAGTCTAATTTTTGGAGATTATTTTCTCAGAAGACCCAACAAGTTCACCAAGTTTTTTCAAAATCGGTGACGGTCAGGTAAATTCATTGGTTGATTTTACATGGAATGACCCATTTTCACAACTTATATGTAGCTTTGTGTATTAGGGCTACTGTTTTGAATGTCAACACGTCATTTTGAATGAAATCAAGCAGTAGAACCAATGCACTCTTGCTTGAAGCAAGCAGAATAAAATTAATATAGGAAGATTAATTGTCAGATTTGGACATTTTGGTTTTGCCAGCTGAAATATTCAGTTACAGGGATGCCACTTTCTGGAAAGTCTGTGAAATGGAAATTGGTCAGGGAAAATTGTGATTAAGATATACTCATGTAAAGGGTTTTTTGAGATGCCGCTGCAAGAGGAGAGTCTGCACTTGAGGCAGTTGGAGTAGAGAAGTGGCAGAATATAAGGGTAATGTAATGCACACATATTCCATAATATGATTATATGATTTTGAAAATGTTTATTGGCTGATGGTTGTTAACAGTAAAACAGAATAAATTGAACCTGCATGTGATAGCACTATTTTATTATGGAGAAGCTGACTGGCTTCTTGCAACTGGGTAATTTGTGCATTCAAACAAACTGGAATCAGTTTCAGTTGATTTGAAGAAGTAAATATTTTGACAAGGGGCAACAAATGGTAGCTGGCTGGACTTAATAGGCAGTCATCATTTCTTCTAGCCAGCTGTGAAGTCCAGTCCTGCCACACTTTGTCTCCCAACAAGTGTAGCTGCCAAACATGAACATGATAGCGCTTTGCAAAACCCACTTTACAAGCGCTGGAAAAAAGGGGGGGTGGAGTGTAGGAAGTACCCTTAGCAGCAGAATCTTGGGATTTTCTGGGGGTGTTCATGTGCTGCCCTCACTTTTCCAAGTGTGGACAACCCAGGGCCACATAAGAGTCCTCCAAAAACCCAAGGATCAAGTTTAAAAGGGTGCTTTGGAGCACCACCCCCTCAATTGCCCCTCTTTCCAGCAGGATCCCGGGGTTTTTTGGGGGGGTGATCACAAATCCCAAGTGTCCCCTTGGTTTTGTCATTGACCCCAAGTTGCTAGCACCTCAGGCAGTGACAAAACATGGGGGGATTCCCAGTGCCAGGGGTACACAAGTTTTAGATTACTTTGACACATGTCAAACTGAGCCCTCCCTCCTGTCAGTGGGAATCTCCTCCAGTTTTGAAGGTTCCCCCAATACTAGCAGTGGGAGGCACTTGCAATTGGGGGGCCACTAGGGACACCCGATCTCCCACAAAGAAACCAGGGGATCATGCTGCAAAAAGGGGGGGAAGAGCCCCTTTCCGCAAACTACGATCTCCCGGGGTTTTGCAAGGAGCTTATAGCTCTGGACCTGTCAAACCTGTCAGCTCCTTGCAAGGGGGGGGGAATACCTGTAGCCTGTGGTAGGCACTGGATTTGGCCGGTAAGCACCGACCCTGCCCAGTACCTAGCCCAGGGACCCCCTTGCGCTAACCCACCCTCCTGACTTGCGAAAATCAAGCAGGTCAAGTTAAAATATATATATATGAGGGCAATTATTTGCTCACATCTGTACAATTTTTTTTAAAGGGGGGGGCAACCACGGGCAGCCTCTCCAAGGTACCGCAGGGGATCCTTGGAGGGGCACCTCGTGGATGCCCCCATGGGTATTGCAAAAGCCAGCTTGACAGCCGGCTTTTGTGATCTCCCCCCCCCCCAAAAAGGTGGCAGGGAAGCCTTTGCCAGATGCCCCAAAGTGGCACTTGGGCACTTTTGGGGTGGCTGGCAATGGTGGTTACCCGCTGACTGCTTAGCAAGAGCGGCAAGGGGGGTTTGCCACTCTTGCCAAGTGGCTCACTTGTAGTCATGGGTTGACCCTCATTGGGTCATATCAGCCGGGTTCAGATGACAAGACAACCCATCATGGGTCAAACATACCCTAACAAGCTATGGCTTGTTAGGGTGACTTATAACCCAAAAATAAGCCACCCTGACAAACCCATCCCAGGTTCGCATGACACAACAACCCACCATGGCAAACCCAGTCTCAATGTTTAAAGAAGCTCATATTGAAGCTCCTATCTTGACAGAAAGCACTGCCTTTCAGTAATTGTGTCGTTTTAAACCATTTAATAAAACTGTTATTTAATGTAACATAACCTATTAATTCTTTTACCTTGGGGTTATTTTTGAATGGTGGTCAGGGAAATTGACAAAAGTTGGCCAGGGAAAGTCAGGGAAATGGAACATGAAATTTTAGTGGCAACCCCAAATTAATGGCAAAGCCTGGGCGCGCTTCATTACAGCTGCCCTGAGATAACTTTCTGAAAAACTTAAGCCTGCATGGAAATCATATGCTGAGGCCTAGAAAATCTGTATCTTAATCATAGCATATATAAAACACACACACACACACACCATGTTTCTTTTATAAAACAAATACAGACCAGCATACAGATAATTTTAAAAACAAAAGCATATTGTCTCATTATATTGTATAACGCTCCGGAATCTGCTTGATGTGGAGCGGTATACAAATACTGTAAATAATAATAATTAGCTGTGCTTACTCTGCAAAAGAAACATGGTTCTCTACATATGCTCAGTGTCACTTACTCATACATTTCTGGGCTGAACCCAGCATTAACATATACGCTCTGGGGCTGATCCCTAACACAAACTGAACTCTGGCTGGACTACTAGAATAATATTGATAATCACACTGTACCTAGAAAGCAGGGGAAGAATAGTTCAGCAGGCAGGGAAATGACCTGCAAGAGGGCTGTATGGCGCAGCAGCCACTAAGCCGCATTGTCCCCAACACAGATGTACGGTATATAGGCAGGAGTGGGCAGACTACAGGGTTTTAGTATAAAAACAATGTAGATTCCATGAGCCTCAGGTCCACCAACCAGAGCCAGGTGTAAAATACTGGCTTGATCAGGCATACATACACTAAGAATTAAGGAACAGTGGGCTTCCAGGAACATGCTCAGCCCAGAAATTTGTGAATTGGTACCAGAACCGAACTCAGCCTTTTATACAAAAATCCACTCCTTTGGATTTTGGGGGGAACACATTCCCCAAGGGTTCTTTTTCAACAATATTCTTTTTTTGGAGAGGGGGCTTTTTAATTGTTGCTATTCTTTAAAAAAAGGGGGGGGGAGTCGGTAACCCTTGCCAATCTACTGGAAAACACCCAGAGATCTACCACTAGACCCTGATCTTCTGCCCAGCCCTATATAGGGGAATTCAAAGTTGTCATAATAATTGATGACTACAGAGGATGTACAATAGTTACATCATTGACTGATAACCCAAGACTACTTCAGATTAATTGACAGGACTCTCATTCTCTCTCAGAATTCTTACAAGTCACTTATTTTTGTTTAAATAACTTTGACTTGCTGACTGTTTTCAGTTCTCTGGATATTTCAGTTAAAATAAATGGGGGGGGGGAACATAGGCAAAGAAGAGTGGGTGGAAGTTTGTTTGCGCCACAGGACTTTCTCCCTCTTTTGAGCCTGCCACACCCCCAAAAAGTCTACTCGAGGGTCTCCCAACCCACTGCAGCAAATGTTGAGGGTGCACAGGGAGGTGGGGCAATCGCCCCCTTCTGGTTCTGCTGACAGAAGCAGCTCCATCAGCAGAATTAGTTCATTGGATTTCACCCAGTATGTCCTACCTTAGAAAAGTCTGGCTTTACTGGAGGATTTTCTCTCAGTTCTATTTCAGTATATTCGTTGTTTACATAATAGCCAACTCTAATAAATTCTTGACCTCTGTATGTGCAGGTGATTAACACGACTGTTACTCCTACAGCATCTGCATCAGGAATAAGTCCTGGATTTGGAGCATCTGCCTGCAGCAACAACAAAAAAAGTTAGAACAGGATTAACTAAAACTCTCCCACTGTTGTTTTTAAGGAAAGAAACCGCTATGTATGTCTAGGAAGAGAGATGTGGTTCAACTCTTTGTCAAGTAGATCTTGTAGTACAAGTTCAAATCTTGAAAAACTGATACTTCAGGGTTCAATGAAACTATGCCTTAATTGTTTCAGCCCCTTGATAGGTTATTCTTCAAAGTCAGTCCTTTATTATTGTGAGGACTTTAATTTTTTTACTAGCATCCTTTCCCCTGTGGAATTTCTTTAGTACAACTAAGAAAATGCATGCTTTTATTTGGGAAATGTTCTATTTTAGCCTAATCTGCCTTAATTCTACATCTCCCCCACACAGCCACATACAAAAAATTCAAACATCACAGCTTTTAGAAGGCTGGGTGGATTCATCCAGCTATTTATCTACACATAAACACACAGGGATGATTTTGCTGTCACATCACAGTACAGAGCCGCACAGAACTACAGTGCATGATAACTAATCTGTACTGGGATCACAAAGTCACATGTTCAATTAGCCTCACAGTTAGTGGTCAAATGCCCAACTGACTAGGATGTGGAATGTTACACATATAGCACCTAAATGTGTTTTTAAATTGATTTAGGGCACAATCCTATGCATGTTTAGACAGAAAAATGTCCTACAACTCCCAGCATTCCCCAGCCAGCCATGCTGATTGTAGGACTTTTTTCTGTCTAAATATGCATAGGATTGTACCTTTAGAATAGCACCCTGCATAGTGTTCAGTGTCTAGTTAAGATAAGCTGAGAAATATCACAGAAGTTTAGATCATGTCTTCTTTTCATAGGTTTCAGTTAACGATTCAGTTAAATGTTAGCTGGAGTTTGTCTTAAATTGACAAGTTGTCTTCTCACAGTTCTCCTAACCCCGCACTAAGTTAGTGTTTTAAAATAAGCCATGGAACTCCTTTACAGAAGTTTAACATGGATGCTGCTCTTCTGAGTGCCAGTAAAAAAAATTAAAATGTTAGAACAGGATTGGCCAAAGCTCTCCCCATTTTTGCCCATATGGTTATAACACCATGTTTACATACCAAGCAAGTGATGCCTGACCACCTTCAGGAGATCCACTACTTGCTGGATATATGAATACAGAATCATGAAAAGCTTTTCAAGTGGAAGCTTTCATATGTACTGGTTTGGGGTGTTTTCATGTACCAGGACCATCCACTCCTGTAAAGGTGTGTGTAATTGGGAGTCTTAATTTTCCTTCTGAATTAGAATGTCAGCTGAACTGTTACTTGTGACCAACACGGCTGCATTTTCAGCTTGTCTACAGGCCACAGATTTCTCCCAGTTAACAGGAACTGTTGTGACTACATCCTCCGAACTTTGGAGGAAGTCATATTGGAAGAAGTGGGTTGGATCCAACTCTCGCCTGGGCAGAATTCTGCTCACACAACGGAATTACCTCACCCTCTCCTCTTCCCTGCAGCCTCCCGCACATGCCCCAAATTACTCTGGAGGGTCCCCCCAATCTTCCAGAGGAGATTTAGGGGGCACAGGGGTGCTGCAAGGGGGAGGGGAAATTCATTCCAATGGCAGTTTCAATTACACTAGTGGATGGACACCACTGAATCCACCCCCAAGCATTCGTTATAGATTTATTGGCAGCATAGAGAGGAAAAGAACAATGGAGCTTAATAACTAGTTGCATGAACTGTGGTGGGCTGAACTGTGGGTTGTATGAGCCACAAATAGCTTATCTGATTGCATAGAACCTTTCCTGAAGAAATCCCCGAGCTAAATTGTGCCCATAACTTAGAACTATCCTTGCACTAGCATGCACACGCATCTTAGCTGACCTAATCCTTCAAGATAGGGCTGTGCCTAGAACAGAAAACAGGTGGGTCATGTTGATGAACTATAGGGGATTCTCAGGGGGATTACAATTAACACCTCTATCCTTTGAAGACCCAGTGCAAGAATAAGCAGACTGGTGTATTCACATTATTTATATGTCTAATATTTTTGTGCCATCTTTTGGCCTTAGAGACCCTAATATGGCTCAGTAGATAGATATAAAATAATCAAAAATAAAACGGCTAAGTACTTACAATGACCAAAAACAGCATCATCACAGAACTCAGGGGGTTAGACAGGCTTTTAAAGCATACTTTTAAAGGTATCTACCAGGGATGGGGACTCGGACTCAAGGACTCGACTCGTGAGTCGGACTGAGTCCCCCCACTGACTCGAGTCCCAATATTTTTAATGGGACTCGAGACTCGACTCGAGACCAAGAACTCGTGTTCCTCAGATGCAACATGGATAGGTTTTAGGAAGTACAGCAAGTTTATTTTTTAAAATCATTTCCCTAAAATGCAACCTTTCAGACATTTTGGGTTTGGCTGCCTCTGCCTGCCTGTTTGGGGTTCCCTGCCTCCTCTGCCTGCCTGGTCTCTTCTTAACCAGTTCCACAGTTTGAATTGTCCAAGACAAAGGCCTCTGCCTGCCTGCTTTGGGGTTCCCTGCCTCCTCTGCCTGCCTGGTTATTTTGGGTTTGTCTGCCTGGTCTGTTCTTGCCAAAATCAGTTGCAGAGTTTTGAAATAAAAAGGCACACTTGTGCCTAGAATTTATTTAAGCCACACATATGAAGTAGCCTTATTTTGTTGGGGGGAAACCCCATTGATTTTAATAGGGACTCGTGGAGTCAGTTTTGGGAGTGACTCAGGACTCGTGACTCACAATTTTGGACCAAGGACTCGGACTCGAGACTCGGGTCCAAAGACTCGTGACTCGAGACCAAGGACTCTTCAACATCCCTGGTATCTACAATCCTCCTTAAAAAGTTGAGAAGGAAGGCAGCAGATGGGTCTCCTAGGGGAGGAAGTTCCAGAACATAGGCACCACTACCAAGACTGGGTTCACACAACACAATACGCCAATTACACCATGGTGGCTTATAAGCCATGTGTTTCAGAGTGGCTTGTTGTGTTGTCTGAACCCAGCAGCATGGTTTGTTAACCATACACAAGCCACTCTGGCTGGGTTCAGACAACATGACAAGCCACTCTGAAACAAACATGGCTTATAAGCCACCATGGCGTATTGTGTTGTGTGAACCCAATCCCTGTCTAGATACCTACCAATTGCACATCAGGGGGTGATGGGATGCAGAGCAGGGCCTCCCCTGAAGATCTGAATAGGTGAGCTGTCATAAGCATGATAGCTAGACTGTATCTAGGGTTGCATAAACATAGCTTTTGTGAGTAATGTCCCTCTTTCTTCCAACATCCCCCCCCCTAAACATATCAAAATGAGGCAACTTCTACTGTGATACATTTACTGTCCCATATGCAGATGTCCCTCTCTTCTGCTGCTAGAACAGATTCTTCTTTAGCAACTCTCTGTTCTGGAGCCAGATAACTTATTGTACTTATGCTGAATAGCACTGTGCGCACACGTGTGTGCACGCATGCTTGTGCATGTCCACATGTTCTTAATCTAAAATCAGCCTCCAGAAAAAGAGAGCTGCCCAGCCTTGGGTTAAACCTTAGATTTGCTCTTTAAGCATAGGATAGCCCTGAACTTCACTGGCTTTTAACATAAGGATTTGTGACTGCTCATCATGTAAGACTTGAAGAGCAGCATCTAAAGAGAAAGACATAACTCTGTAGTATTTCCAAAATATTTAAAGACAGACTTACCTGAAATACAAACATGTGCCTTCCTGCAGGAACAGGGCCCACCAAAACTGAATCTAAAACTTGATCGTATTCTTCACTTTCTGCTGAGCCCACATAGATAATTTTCCATTCCAAATCTACATTAGAAGGGGGGGGGGGAAATCAAATAACCTTAAGTACTTTGGTTTTACCTAACAGAAACCCAAAAATTCAGAGTTGCCTCTAACACCCCCATTCCCATGGTCTCGAACTCAGAGGAAAATTAAGAGACTGTGATGTTAACCACACTTATTTGAAAACAAGTATTGAAAATCAGTGGGACTTATTGAAAATAATTGGAATTTACACTGATTTTTTTTTCTTGAAAGCAGGTGTATTTATTTTTATGATTTGCACCAACATGCAACACTTTCATGTTACTCTAGGCAATTGTAGCCTTCTGCTCAATCACTGCATAATTTTCTAGTATCTGGTGGCAAGAAGTGTGTTCAAGTGTTCCACCTGGGGAGAAGACACTGCTGAAGGGTGTCATCGGAAGTAGTCTGTCTGCCCTACTTCTGGGAAGGAAAGTATTGCTGACCTCACTACAGGCACCAGTATATCCCAATTTACAGCCCCCGGGGAGGGGGGGGGAAGAGGTCCCAAAGAGTGGACAGTAAATTTGTTACGCTAGAGAGGAACACAACCCCACAGCCCCCAGTTAAGTCAAAACTCTGAGTTCCCAAAACGAAATAATCTTCTGAAAGGGAAGCGGCAAACAGGCATTATGCAAGCATTAAAAAGTAGTACTAGCAATACTTTTCAAACTAAACCGAAGAAAGAGAAAGAAAAAGCCATAGGTAATTTCCAGTTTCACGGTAGCATTTTTACAATTTATGATAGGTAATTAATGATGATGAATAATCCCGTGTCCCAAAACATTGCTGAAGGAGACTACCAGCACTGAACTAGGAGAAACCACGTAACTTGTAAATGTATGCCTGCCCCCGTGTTTACACTAACCCCCCCTTAGCTGCTCTGCTCATCCGCAGCTCGCCTCTTAACCACCCCCTCGCGCCCCCCGCCCCGCTAAACCCGAAGCGCGCGCGCGGTTCCTCGTTACGCCCTCCTCCTCCCCCCGCGTACGCGCCCGACAACCCCGGATCGCCACAATGCTGGCAACATGGCTGCTCCCAGCACTCGAACAAGTTCCTTGCAACTTAATGGGCTTCCCCTTGAGAAGAGACCCGCGCAGCGGAAGACCCAGCCACCCGCCCGCTTCCCTTTGCTCCCCCCCCCCCGGGCGGCAGCGGCGGCACTTCGGGGAGCAGCTACTCGCACCATCCTTCCGTGCAGCCGAAGGAGGAGCAGGAGGAAGAGAAACTGCTCACTAGCAGCGGAGGCGGCGGCACTAGCAGGCCTTGGCAAAGTTTAAGCCTGAAAAGACCCCCGAAAGGGCTGGCCCCGCGTCCGGAAAGACCCCCGGGCCGTGCGGTGCTCACCTTCGGACAGGTCCTCTATGCACTCGAAGGTGATCTCGAACTGGAACGGGTTGTAGAAGGGAGACGGGTTGTCCAGCACCACGACGTTGTTCACCTGAACCTTTGCCATATTTGGCGGCGGGGAGCGGGGGGAGGAGAGCCACAAACAATAGTGGCGGCGCGTCCCTGCAGCCCCAGAAAGTCCCGCGGGCTCTCCCTTTGCAGCAGGCGAACCCCAGAGCCGGCGAAGGACCACGCAGGGAGTTGGGAAACTTTGTTGCTCGCCGCGCTCGCTCCCTGCTTTTCTTATTTTTACACCACCAACCCGCGCTCCACACGGTTTTGCAGCTTTCCTCTGAACACTCAACTACAAGCCCATTCTGCTCGGTTAACTGGCAGCGCCCGCGCGGATTGGCTGCACCCTGAGCTATGACCCTCCTCCTTGCCGCCGAGGCTTCCCTGACAGAGCAAGATGGGCTTCCGTGGCTGGAACCGACTGGGAAATATTAGCTGGTGCTCCACCTGCTGGACCAGAGAAGGGCGAAGGGTTTAGAGAGGCGCCCCAGAGGTGCTTGCGAAGAATGCAGCGAGGCTTCAGGATTATTTTGGCTGAATGCCATGAAAGAAAAAAAGATGGAGATGAGGATGATGAATACTGCTTCAAAAGGGATTTTCTCCAGTTATTTTTTTTTTTGCTTGTGATTTCCTAAAATAATATATGATGGACTTTAAACACTGTTTTATTTTGCCTGTAGCACTTCTGCTCATTCAAGCTGAGGCTCCACATTTTCATGGCTCACCCCCAAAAGGCTGCTCTGCAGGTCCGGGGACCCTTTGGAATAGTATGGGATATGGTGTGGAGACCTGTGTCAGGTAGGGTGCAAAAATTGGGTGCCCTGCCCCCCCCCCCCCATTGTTAGTGAAAAGCCACCATTGGATGCAACCTGTTTACGGTACTTTAGTTTTAAGGACTGGTTGGCATCCAATACAGATAACGAGGGCCGATCCTGTGAAAGTTAGTTGTGCCTAAGGCCAGTAGAAATCAAGTGTTTTCACATGTGAAAATTTAAATGTGCCTTTGCGCCAGATGAGAAAGTTGTTAATGGAACATAGAGGAGAAAACAAGTGTGTGTTGCCACCAGTGTAGGTTTGATGTTTGTGTCGTCCACCAGCAGGGCCATTAGGTAGAGTGAGGTGACAGCCTCAGGCAGCAGACGCTGGGAGACAGCAGCAAGGTGCTGGAGGAGAGAACTGTGTGCCGTGAGGCCTGCCCCGCCTTCCCTAAGCTAATTTGATGCTTTCAGGTGCAGCTGAAGACACTGTCCCATCACCAGTGTCGAAGAAAGATTCAGTTGCCAGTCTAGTTGGCTTTTGTATATAGGGCGGGAGAGGGTGCCTTCTTGTTCTTTGCCTCAGGCAGCAAAATGTCTTGGGCCAGCCCTGCCCACCAGTTCAAACCAAAACCAGTGGCCTGATTCATACATTATTGATAAGGGTGTGGGAGCCATTGGGGTGTGGCTTCTCTCATGCCATTCCAGTAACCTCAGAAGGAAAGGCCTGACAACATGGTTCCACCCCACACCAGCGTTGTCCCAGTTATCAAATGGATGCTTAGCTGTGGCTGTAGCGTATGTGCTGTTGCCGTAGGTATGGCCCCTGTATCAGTGGTCCACTGATTTCAAAGTCTTCCTTTTTACTCTTAGAAGTCAATGGTGAGGATGTGCAGGGTTCCATCTTGTGTCTCGTGCTGTTTTGACAACTACGTGAAACTGCTGGCGAAGTTTGCCTGGAGATTTGGAATGCAGTATCATCAGTATGCTGATGACACTGAACTCCATCGCTTCTTTTCTTCAGGTCCTAATGAGGCAGTGGATGTCCTGAACCACAGCCTGGAGTCAGTCAGTAATGGGCTGGCTAGATGTAGGAAAACAAGCTGAAATGTAATACAGATAACATGGAAGTTCTTTTGATTGGAACTATGCCAGGGTTGCCACTTTCTGGAAAGCCAGGGAAAGTCAGGGAAATGGAAACTGGTCAGGGAAAAACAGGGAAATAGGTCAAAAGTAAGGGAAATTGTGATTAAGATATACTTGTGTAATTGATTTTTTTGAGATGCCGCTGCAAGAGGACAGTCTGCACTTGAGGCAGTTGGAGTAGAGAAGTGGCAGAATACAAGTATAAAGTAATAATGCACACATATTCTATAATATGATTACATGATTTTGAAAATGTTTATTGGCTGATGGTTGTTAACAGTAAAACAGAATAAATTGAACCTGCATGTGATAGCATTATTTTATTATGGAGAAGCTGACTGGCTTCTTGCGACTGGGTAATTTGTGCATTCAAATAAACTGGAATCAGTTTCAGTTGATTTGAAGATGTGAATATTTTGACAGGTCAGCAGATTGTGGCTGGCTGGACTTAGTAGGCAGCCATTATTTCTTCAAGCCAGCTGTAAAGTCCAGTTCTGCAACAGTTTTGTCTCTCAGCGAGTGTACCTGCCAAACATGAACACTAGCACTTTGCAAAACCCATTTTGCAAGTGCTGGGGGGAAAAGGGGTGGGGGTGTAGGAAAGACCCTTAGCAGCAGAATCTTTGGGGTGGTACTCATGTGCCCATAGGCTGCTCTCACTTTTCCAAGTGTGGATAATCCAGGGACACATGCGGTCACCCCAAAAAACCCGAGGATCATGCAAAAAAGGGTGTTTGGGCTACCCCCTCAATTGCCCCCCTTTCCAGCAGTATCCCCGAGGGGGTGATCACAAGTCCCAAGTGCTCCCTCGGTTTTGACACCAAATTGCTAGCACCTCAGGGAGTGGCAAAACATGGGGGGATTTTTAGTGCCAAAGGTACACAAGTTTGATGTTACTTTGACACATGTCAAACCGTGCCCCCCCTCCTGTCAGTGGGAATCCCCTCCAGTTTTGAAGGTTCCCGATGCCAGCAGTGGGGGGACACTTGCAAAACTGGGAGAGCACTAGGGACACCTGATCTCCTGGGGCTTTGCAAGGAGCTGAGAGGTCCAGCCCTTCAAACCTGTCAGCTTCTTTGCAAAGGAGGGGAAATACTTACCTGCAGTCTGGGGTAGGCACTGTACAGGGTGGGTGCCTGCTGGATTTGGCCAGCAGGCAACCATCCTGGCCAGTACCTAGCCCAGGGACCCGCTCACACTAACCCGCCCTGCCCAATTTGCGCAAATTGGGCAGGGTGGGTTAAAAAAAATGAGCACAGTTATTTGCATCCCCAAGCTCATATGTTTCACAAATGTTTTGACCAGCATGTCTGGTTCAAGGCTTTGTACTAATTAGCAAAATGATTTTTGTTTCCTCCAAACTGTGGCTGTTGAGTTCAGTGCCATTCTTATTCTGTTCAAGTGGATGGATATATAATGCAAACAAGACGACCATAGAAACATCCTCTCCTTGTTCTTTCTTCCTACTGCAGGGGTGGGCGACCTGTGGCCTTCAGATGTTTTGCCCTACAACTTCCATCAGCCCTAATCAGCATAGCCAATGGTGAGGGATGATGGGAGTTGTAGGCCAAAACATCTGGATGGCTACAAGTTGCCTATTGGTACTAGGGCAGACTAGGAAGAAGAAGAGCCAAGCAGCAATGCAAGGGCTTTAAGTAGAGAGTCTCTAGGGATTGTGAGCCAAACTGAGACAGGGAAGGATATCAGTAAGAGGGCTGTGTCTTGTGGCTCTCTTGCATTTGACTTTTTGGGTATGCACTTTTTGAGCCTATGAGCCTTGAACGTTCTTGATGTATAAGAATGAGATGTGTGAGTTAGATATTTGAATCCATGCGGTCACCACTGCAAGGGTTAAATAGCAGGTTAATGAGAGTTTGGAAAACAGACATTTCTATTAGGATTTCTTTGCAGAATATTTTCCTTGGCCTCCAAACATCCCCGTTATTAATATCACTGTTCTATGCAAATGCCAAAGAATACAAGGATCTGCAATATGCTGGCTCTCTAAAAGCCAGCAGGAAGGATGACTCATAGTCCTGGTTGGCCTATTATGATTTGGCATTTGTGTGCAGCCTTTCAGTGCACTTCCTACTCAGTGCATACTCTCTGCCCCTTCTCCATGAATTGTGAGCATATGGGTATCATTAGAATGGGGTATGTGGCACTGTCCAATCATGTCCTGGCATCACAAGGCCCTGTCGCTCATGTCTTAGTACATTCTTTATGGAGGCTTTTTGAGCTGTGGAATTTGCCACTTAATGGCCATGTTTTCCATTGCTGTGTTGCCCCTGTATGTGTGTCCTTGGTCCCACTGATGTGGCTAGGATAGGCCTTCCTGCTGCCCATGTATGAATCATTAAAGGCTTTATGGTGCAATTGCACTACCTTGATAGTTTCACTAGTTCGACATCCTAGGTGTTCGCTAGCACAACTATTGATGTGCAACAGTCCTTGCACCAAACCTCATCCACTCTTTGCATATCTCAGCAATATGCTGAAAAAGAAACTGCCAGAGCAGCACAAAGACAAGGATACACTGCTACTGTTTTCTCTTTCATGGCTGTAACTAAATTTTTTCTCTCCTTTGACAAATGAAAGTTTATTGGTTTGCCATTAGCCTATTTATGTTATGGAATATCACAGGTGGTAAAATATCAGGTTGAGTCTGAAGATGGATACAGTATGAAAAGGGAACATGCAGGCACACTATGAATCTGCCTCCCTCCAGGCTTCACATTTAGAAAGACAGATGTACGTTACCAGTGAGTCAGTTGCTGGTTTCTCCATCAATTTTCCCTCTTGCTCATGCTTGAAGCAGGCTGCCTGCCATTAAAAAATTAAACTCTGCATGTATATTTAGCCATTATTATTGTTGTTGTTGTTGTTGTTATTATTTAATCAAAATAGAACTTCTGTGAGGATTGATAAGGAAGTTTTTTTGTCACGTCTGTGTTCACCCATAGTTATCTGCACTGTCAGCTTGATGTATTTTAGGTCTGAGCCTTAGTAAGCCTTGCTCAAATGGACCTCTGAGCCAGATCGCTGAGTCTCCCAGCAATGTCTGAGTCCCTTTCTCCGTGTGGACCTCCGCCTCTCAGCACGGAGAAAGGCGAAATGGGCAAGGCGATGACATTAGTGCATGTGTCCACACCCACTGACCGCGGAGGGCCAGGTGGGGCACAGCCCTTCCCTCCACCATCACAATATGGTTCTGCACCCGTTTCACAAGAAACATTTTGTTCCCAAGGTTTGACAGTGACTGCTGTGAAAGACTCTGGAGAATGGAATTTAGAGGCCGGAGCACTGGTGCTGGCCGATGGAGGACTTTGCTGCATTGATGAGTTTAACAGCATCAAGGAACATGACAGAACCAGCATTCATGAGGCGATGGAACAACAAACAATCAGTGTAGCCAAGGCTGGGTAAGTGGTTTTTCAGTTTGTGTGATGAATTAACATCTATATTCTTTTTAAAAAAATAAAAATCTCTTGATTGTTGTGCCGATGCTGTATGAAAGCCAGTGTAGTGCCGTCTGTATTGGTTTGAATCTCAAACTTGGACTGGGGAGACCATTCCCACTTAGCCATGAAGCTCACCAGGTGACCTTGAGCTAATCGGTATCTCTCACCTTAACCTACCTCACAGAAAAAGCAAAGGTAGCTGTGTTGGCCAAAAGGAAAATGCTAAAATCCATTATTAGCATAATACCTTTATCAGGCCAACTCAAAGGTCACAAAATGCTGTGCAAGCTTTCAAATACTGAACCATACATTGTAGGAAATGTGGCATATAAATGTAATAAAATATTTTAGTGTACCTACTGATGTCAGGGACAGCTCAATGAAACTTCTAAGTAAAGAAGAAAGGTCTGTGTGGTTTTGCAGGAAAATAGTTTTGAGTTGTGTCACCCCACAGACACTACAAATCTCGAAATTGTTAAAATTTACTTGTTTGTATACCCTACTTGCATAGGCAAGCAGGAAACTAAGGGCATGCCAATGTATTGCGTGTGTGTGTTTGTTTGTTTTTAAAAGCCCAGCAAACAGAAATTTCAGAAGCAGGGAACAGCACACAAATCCCCAAATTAAAAGGCGCATGGGCTGCAAGAGTACTTTTTTTTCTCCCTACCCTAGTTTTTTGCTCAAAGAGACAGCTGAATGTACCTGTAAGGGTGGAGACAGCCAGTAGTTCTTAAGAGAGTTGAAAAGTCTGAGAGTGGCTTCATTTCCCATGGTGTTCACACACGTTTCTTTAGTCCCATCGTGGCTTCTGTTCAAACAGGTTTTGTGGGTTTTTGAAAGAACAAGGAGACCTGCAACCTATTTAGCAGAAGTGAACCTGGAATGAGCACTTCCCCGCTTTCAAATCATCCAGCCTAATAGGCAGAAATACACATGAGACCAAGAAACTAAGGGCTAAATCCCAAGTTACATTTAGCAGACTTCCTCTCGCACAGTGGAAGTTTCCCTTCCCCATCTCCTCTCCCCCGCATGCCTTTCCCACCCCCCAGATCGCTCCAGAGGGTCCCCCAAACCTCTGAAGCAGATTTGGGGCATGTATGAAAGGCTGCAGAAGAGAGGGGAAATTCAATCCACCAGCAGTGACTGTTCCACTGGTGAGAGGACACAATTGGATACAATCCAATGGTGGCCATATTGAATCTTGCTCTCTTTCTCAGTCCCAACAATCCCAGATTTATTATTTGTATTCAACTGTTCTCATATATGACAAAGATTTACCCATTGGAACAAGCTATCTTATGGTTATGAATAGCACTATATCCTTCCAGCAATTTTCAAACCTAGAAACCAGCCATTTTCAAAATAGATTCTGTTGATTTCTCTGTTTGCTCCCTCTTTGTCTCACCACTATCCCAACATAGAGCAGGGAACTGGTTAAATGTATACCTACGGTAAAGCTGTAATCCTGAATACACCTACTAGGGGGTAGCCCCATTGAACAGAGTAGGTCTTACTTCTGAGTAAATATGCATAGGATTGCACTACAAGAGCTAAGTGCGCTGCTCAGTGTTTATTTTGAATGGTGTATATAAAAGCAGCATGGATGGGAACAAATAATGTTCTTTGATCTCCTGTTTATCTCTTCCTTTTACCGATATAAGACTGGACATAAACACACCCCAAAATAACCATTATTGGATACTATTTTCAGTAAAAAAAGGGAAAAGCCATTTTTAGTCAGAAGAGCAATGAAACAGTTTAGTGTTGCAGATGGAATTTTAGACCCTTCTTCCATTCCAAGTATGTGTTCTAGGGCTTCAACCTTTCACTTCCATATTTAGAGATCCTTAAGGCATTATAGAGTGGGGTCAACGCTGATTTCTTTTTTGAATCTGTGTTGTTACTGGCAAAGGCTCAAAATACTTTTCCCATGTTATGTACTATGAATATGAAAGCTAAGGTTATTGGTGCTACACTTGTTCCCCTCAATACATGAGGTAAAAGCTAAGATGGCACCAACTAGAAATAGATTACTTCTAAGTTAGATTTAGAACAGCTGTCTGCAACAAAAGTCTTATGCTATGACTACTTGGACAAAAACACTCTTCTGGAGCTCTGAAAACAAACCTTGGGTCAAGGTCAAGTGAACTGAGGAAGAGAAAAATATTTACACTGTATTAAATGTTGTCACAGATACGCTCATTATGAGCAGGGTTGTTTTGTACATTCTTTGTACACTGAGACTCTGTTAGTTTGTGTACAAAGATCTGAATGTTTGTAAATGTGTATGTGACAGGAAGGGAGTACATATGGCCATGCATCAAATAGGCATATTTATGTGTGAGTGTCAGAGACAAGAGTGTAAGAGAAAGTTTTCATACAGGAGAACATACACATATTTTCCAAGTATTAGGTTTGTCATTTTTTTAAATTTAAAGAATAGTGGTCCTTTGGTGAGGCTGGGTGGTGGGGCCAGGTAACAACCTGGTGGGTTGGGGTGGAATGAGGATGAAACGATAGGTAATGGGCAGAGCCCGGAAGAATCTGGAGTTTTTAGAATTCAGTACTGGCTTTTACAACTCCCATCAGCCCTAGCCAGCATAGCCAATGGTGAATGGACATGGGAGTTCTAGGCCAAACATCTGGAGAGCCACAAGTTGCCCACCCCTGGATTAGAGTGTGCCAATTTAAAACTATCAGTGTAGCCTCCAATCCAGATGAAGTTTTCCTATCCCCGATCTCATCTGTTGCCACATGCGTAGGGTTTGCCACATGCATACACATCTTGCTTTACATTATACTCTGCAGAGATTGGCAGCCCATTGTCACCTATCATCTAGGCTGTTCAGCCTGTATGCAGTTTATGAAGTGCTTTGGGAAGGTCCGAAACTCAAGATGCTCTGCCAGGACCTTAACATTTCCTCTCTTTCATTTTTTGGTAGTTTGATTCTATTTGCTACAGGAGCTAATGTAGATCATATTTCTCTTCAGCTTAGTGTGCAAACTGAACACAAGGACGAGTATTTTGGCAGCAACCAATCCAAAGGGCCAATATGACCCTAACGAATCTGTCTCTGTGAACATAGCCCTTGGAAGTCCTCTTCTTAGCAGGTTTGACCTAGTCTTGGTATTGTTGGATACAAGAAACGAAGAATGGGATCGCATAATTTCTTCTTTCATATTGGAAAATAAAGGTAATGTGGCTTTAATTTAATTTAATTATATAGAACAGCCTTCCTCACTCAGTCTGTTGTCCTCCTGATGTGTTGGACTGAAGCTCCATTGTTTTCAGTTAGCATGGCCATCTGGAGGGCACCAGATTGAGGAATGCTGCTGTAAAATGTATCTGACTCTGAACACAAACTAGGCTATTTCTGGGTCACTGGGTGACTTTGGGCCAGTCACTGATGCTCAGCCTAACCAAACTCACAGGTCATTGTGAGGATAAAATGGAGAGGAGGAGAACTGCCTTTATTTATTTTATTTATTTGTTGTATTTATGAATTGCCCAGCTGGCTGGCAAACCAGCCACTCTGGGCGATGTACAACATGATAAAATATAAAATACATTTAAAACAGTATAAAAATTTAAAATCTTAACCCACCCCATATTCCCGCCTGAATAGCCATGTTTTTAGTGAGCGGTGGAAGCTCAGCAGAGAGGGAGCATGGCAGAGGTGACTAGGGAGAGAGTTCCACAGTATGGGGGCCGCCACAGAAAAGGCCCTCTTCCTCGTCTCCACCAGTCTAGCTGCTCTGGCTGAAGGGACAGGGAGAAGGCTGTCTGTGGCAGATCTTGTTGAGCAGCCTACTTGGTGTTACTGGAGACACTCCTTGAGATAAACTGGACCGGAGCCATATAGGGTTTTAAAGGTCAAAACTGGTGGTGGGGCCGAGCCTGGAGTCGGCTGGAGGCTCGCTCCGGGCTCGGCCCTCAGCGAGCGGCGGCGGCCCGATCCCACTCTTCAGAGCGGCGCGGAGCATTCTCTGCGCTGCTCCCACCCCCCGCCACCGGAGAGCCCCCCCGCGCACGCCCCCCGCCGCTGCTGGACACCCCCCGCCGCTGCCGCCAGGACCCCCCCACCGCCTACCTGGTCCTGCGCGCCGCCGCCAAAGCCACTGCTCCAGCGCACTGGACCCCTGCCCGCGCTCTGTTTTGGCGGGAGGAACCAGGGCAACAGGGCTTAAACAGCCCTGTAGCCCTGGTTTCCCGCGCCAAAAACAGAGCGCGGGGGTCCAGTGCGACGGAGCAGGGTCCCGTCGCATCACTTCCTCTGCGCCGGAAGTGACACGACAGGACCAGCGGATGGGGAGGCAGAGCTGGAGAGCCTGCAGGTAAGCTCGCGCAGGTGGCCGAGTAGCCTGGCGGACACGAGCAGGCCCAGTTCGGGCCTTGCTCCTGTCTGCCGGGCTACTCGGGTACATCCCTAACTGGAGACTGAGTGGAAGTTGTTCAGATCTTGGGGATCCAAGGAGGGCTTCTTCAGAAGCGGTCTTATTACTGCCTCCTTAAGGGCTGGTGGCATCACTCCCTCCTCGAGGGAGGCATTCACCACCGCCCTGATCCCCTCACCCAGTCTCTCCCTGCAGCTCATTATGAGCCAGGACGGGCAAGGATCAAGCAAGCAGGTGGTCGGCCTCACAGATGAAAGCACCTTGTCCACTTCATCAGAAGGAAGAAGCCGAAACCGATCCCACAAAACCGGTCTGCCATTGGCCTCCTCCCGCTCACTCCCTGTGTCCACGACGTACGATATCCCACTCCTAATCCGATCGATTTTATCTGCGAAGTGCTTCGCTAAAGCCTCACAGGAGGCTTTTGACTGTTCCATCGGGTCTGGAGCACTGGACCGACCAGACTCCGGACCACTTGGAACAGCCTCCTGGGGCAGCACTCCGCAGACGCAATGGAGGCAGCATAGAAATTCTTTTTTGCTGCCTTCACCACCACCTGGTAGGCTGAAGATGCAGCTCTAACCTGTGTTCGATCGTCTTCGGAGCGGGATTTACGCCATCGGCGCTCTAGCCTTGGGTTCCTTGGAGGAAAAAGATGGGATATAAAAGTAAAAATAAATAAATAAAATATATATTTTTTAAGTGATCAAAAGCAAACTATTGATATAACCAACCAGGGAGAACTAGCTAGTTTTCATATGCCTAGTATTTCCTTTGCCTGCCACTATTTTAAAATGATTTTTGCTAAGAGACATACTCTAGCAACTGTCTTGTGTTCTTGGGAAAGAAAATACACAAGATTACAAGTCCTTTCAAAGCACTCTGATTTTCAATTTGACCAACGTACTGGCATCAGCAATTGCAATTTAATTGGATCTTGAAATTGATTTGCTGCTCACAGTCTGCGTTGACATTTTGAAAACATATGAAATAATCTTCAGGCCTTGCAACAAAAAGTTAAAAATCTCCATAATCATTACAAGATGTAGAATTCAGATAGTGCAGGTGGATACGGGTACACAAAACCATGCACCCAGATTCACATGCCCAGCACACTATTGCATGCAGGATTCTTGGATCTAGCATCTGATAGCTCAAAGCATCTTGAGCTTGTGTGTGTTTAGTAATGTAGAAGTCCTCTGGAGGCTCTGTGATATTTATTTATTTATTTATTATATTTATACCCCGCCTGTTTTCCTGCAAGGAACCCAAGGCGGCTTACATAATCATCATCCTCCTCTCCACTTTATCCTCACAACAACCCTGTGAGGTAGGTTAGGCTGAGAGTCCATGACTGGCCCAAAGTCACCCACTTAGTTTCATGGCCGAGCGGGGACTAGAACCCGGATCTCCTGAGTCCCAATCCAACACTCTAACCACTACGCCACACTGGCTCTCAGATATCCCAAATAATGTTATTGATTTAATTTGGGTGGTGGGGATGCATTGCGATCCTGCTCCCGCTGAAGTGAATGAGCACTCTGATCACGACTGACAAATCATATTACAGTGAAAGGGTGTGTGGGTGGGTGGGTGTACACATGCACACACACAAAATATCTAGACCAATTAAGGGGGGGGGAATGAATCAAGTAGATAAAAAGTGTTATCTTACTGGATTTTTCTTACACCAAAGGGCATTTCTTCCCACCTAATCTGTACCCTAAAATTTGGTGGCATTAACTTGCATTTAATTCCATAATAGGTTACTGTTAAGGTTTTGTTAATGCAGCTGCTTCTGAAAACTTTTTATTTGTTTTTTTGCAGGCTGCCCAAACGTGTCTGAAAAGCTCTGGACTATGGAAAAAATGAAAACGTACTTTTGCCTTATAAAGAACCTACAGCCAGTATTGACTGATCAAAGCAACCTGATCCTTGTCCGCTATTATCAGATGCAAAGGCAGAGTGATTGCAGAAATGCTGCCCGAACTACCATCCGCTTACTGGAGAGTTTGATACGGTTAGCTGAAGGTGAGTTTGGGGTTTTCTTTTTGCTCCTCTCCTAGCAGTTACAAAGCATTCATGGGAGCACCTGGAGCCACTGTTTATGCAGCTCATTAGACTTAACTCCTAAATGCATGAACAGGCTTGAATGTTAGAGCCCCCATACAGAGACCACAGAAAACATGTACTTGTGTTGGCACACAATGTGGTGGACATAACATCTAAAACGTCTCTTAACCTGTGCACCAGCTCATGCATGTGAAGTGTTTCCATGCCAGCATCGTATGTTCCAGTCAATGACCGTTCTGTCTTGCAGATGTATGAGCTGGAACGTGGATTAAGAGGCTTTTAAATACTACGTCCACCACCTGGAACCTTAATATGGGTAGATGGTTTTCTGCGGAAATGAACAACATTCACAAGTGATGTATGTATTCTAGACTGAAAAGCCTCACAAGCATTAAGTAGCCCAAGCTCCACCATGTATAAAGCTTACTGCAGCTTCCGAGTTGCTCATGAGATGCCCCAAGGAGATGAGTGAAAGGGTCCAGGTCCAGGTTGTTGTGTCATAGCCTCGGGGTGCTGGAGAAATCCAAGATGGATTAAAATGAGTTGGGATTTCTATGCATTCGACCTGCAGATTTCACAGTGGACCAGCCTCTTCAGGACTTTCAGATCATTTTTTTTAGTTTCCTAAAATTTACACAAATTTCTTCATTGGAAATTATGAATGTTTACACTGATACATACACCACAGAAACATATATGCCATTATTTTAAAAAATACACAAATATATATGATATTTCTTTAAAAAACACATTTGATACATCTCCGATCTCTTCAGCCTCCATGCAGCTCTCTCTTTTTGTGCGCTCTGCTCATGGGAACTGAACGGCACGGGGAGAAATATGCTAAATGTTGCATACTAATGAAAATTACATAGATTGCAGCGAAACTCATAACAGATTTTTTGTGTATTTTTTCTGAATTCCGGCGGAGAAATTCCAACACCATCTGCAAATGGATGGTGGAATGAATGACACCTGACATACATGGGGCAGATTCCACAAAATCCAGGCATCCCTAGTCATGGCTTGACAGAGAGGGAGCTTATGCACCAAGCCATCTTTATGGGGAGAGCAGACTTTAGGTGCCATTTGTCCAGCATAAGAAGTGGAAAATATCAGGAGTGTACCCAATCATTGGTATATATGACAAATGGCTGCAAGGCTACCCAGATGTATGTGTTTTCCCACTGTACTTCTATTTCTGTGCATTCTTACACACTAAAATAAGTTATATTTTAAGAATTACAGTAGTTACAAAAATAGTTGCTAGTATAATCCTACCTCAAGCCTTCTGAGTAGGTGGAACATGGATTCATTATATTTACATGATTTGGTCATCAACTTTAGTAATGTTTGTTGTACCTCTTTTTTCTTTTTTTTTCTTTTAACAATCTCTTAGCACATGCTCGGTTGATGTTTAGGGAGACCGTAACTGTGGAAGATGCAATAACTGTGGTTTCAGTGATGGAATCTTCTATGCAAGTAAGTTTCCTTATACAGATTGTAACTAAAGCAATCTTCTGTGATGTGACACCACATCTGTGACACCAAGCTGAAGACACCAACAGTATGAAGAGGCCTTGCCCCACCTCTGAGAACTAATTTCTTTGGTGTTATTCAAACACTTCCCCGCTGTTATGTACATTTGACCATGGAAATAAGATGCCTCCGCCTCACGTCACACCCAATATGCTTTCATGACAGATTTTTCTTTATAGCCGCTTAATTAGCATAATTACCCTCACCGGGCATAGGTTGTTGTGACGTCCAAACTCGGCAAGAGTGGATGGCTGGAGTTGTTTACAAACCACCCTGAAACACATGAACGTCACAACAGCCTGCTCCCGGCGAGGGTAATTATGCTAATTAGGCAGATCACGACCAACATGTGCGGGCTTATTTTCCCTCTGTGATCGTGTGAACCTGCTCGCTGACTGGGTTCACACAACATGATAAGCCACGGTGGGTTGTGAGCCTTGTTAGTGTCAGTGTGGCTTACCGTGACGTGCAAACCTGGCGTGGACAATTCAGCATGGTTTGTTAACCACACACAAGACACCCTGAGAACCCATGACTTGTAGTAGGACTGTTGAGGGTGGCTTGTTCTCAGGGTGGCTTGTCATGACGTCCAGTCCTGGCACTGTAAATCCGCTGAAGCGCGGTCACCCCAGCAGAAAAGGGGGGGGGGAAGGCGAGAGAATTGCTCCGAAACGGAGCCACGATGATGGGGCATGGGACACTGGGACAGTAACACCCATTTGTCAACTTCATTGGGACTCGGGGAAGGGTGGAAAGAGGGGAGGACACTGACAAGTGTCAGTTCAGAACGTAATAGTGAGAGGATAACATTGCCAAACTGGAGTGATCTCTCCCCACTTTTTGGTGCTCCTTTTCAGAGCAATTATTCTCTTGCTGTTTTTTTGGTGCTTCTGAATTGCATAAATAGATTAATACTTTCTCTTAGTATTATTTTTTCCACAGTCCTTCACAAGTGTGCACAGATTAGCCTCTCTGCAGTGTCACCTTGTCGATTTCCTAAGTACTTTACATGCTGCACTTAGGTGCTTCCCTGGACAGCTGTAACATACAAGGAAATTGACAAGGCGAGATTACATATAGCAGATAAGCCAATCTGTGCTCTTCTGCAGTTGCCAAAGACCGGGGGGGGGGGGGGGGGGGGGGGTTAGACAAAAAATTACAATCCCATTTGCATACTTCCAAAGCACCGAAAAAATATCCTCATGCTGGAGTCCAGCATCAGAGGGAGGAGTGTCTGCACAATCCTTATGCCAGTTTTGCTTCACTTTGAAGCTGTAGACAGCAATTCAAAAGATCCAAAGTGGTTTGAGAGAGCCATCACTTCTTAAAGTGTACAGTAGTGCTTAGTCTGGAAGATATCAACACTAGGAAAGAGCTACTTCTAGTTGAAGTGCTATATTTTCATTTATGTAAGTATCTAAAAAGGAAAATCATCCTTTTAACCCAAGGACTATACAGTAATACCTTGGATTACGAGCATAATTCGTTCCAGAACCAGGCTCGTGATCCAAAATACTCGTACATCAAAGCGAGTTTCCCCATTAGAAATAATGGGAACTCAGATGATTCGTTCCACAACCATTTAATCACTGCTTTGCCCCATGAAGGGAGCCGGCAAAGCAGTGATTAAATGGTTGTGTAATGAATCAGTGGAGTTCCCATTATTTCTAATGGGGAAACTTGCTTTGATGCGCTGGCTCCCGGGGTCCTGGCCGCGCCTCGCCTGCCTACACTCACTCTGCCAGGAGTGGACAGGAGACGGGGGCTTCCCTGGAGGCGCGGCGCGGCCGGGCTTGGCCCCCGCCTCGCGCTGCTGCGCCGGCCGGCCGAGAGTCCAGGAGGAGAAAGCTTCCCATGAGGCGCGGCGCAGCCGGGCTCGCCCACCGCCTCGTGCTGCTTTGCCAGCCGGCCGAGAGTCCAGGAGGCGGGGGCTTCCCGCGAGGCTCGCCCGGGCTTGCCCACCGCCTCGCGCTGCTGCGCCGGCCAGCCGAGTGCCCAGGAGGTGCATCTCCCTGCCAGGGAGCCGGCAAGTGCTTTGCCAGCTCCCGGGGAGATGCGTGGAGCCGCTCCCGCTGCTTCCTGCCATTCTAAACAAGCGGCAGCTCGCCTCTCCGCTGTGAGCCGTCCGCGCTGCTGGTGCCGGTCCCGTCGCGTCACTTCCGGATGCGACAGGACCGGCGCTGGCAGCGCGGGGGCTCGCTGCGGAGAGGCGAGCCGCCGCTTGAAAATACATAAAAGGGAGCCACATACTGTACCTATAGTAGAAGAGAAAAGGGAGCCGCTTCAGGATGCGACCCGGGTATGGCAGCGCGGGCGGCTCGCCAGCAGAGAGGCGAGCCGCCGCTGGAAAAGAAAAGGTGGGGAGTGGTGGGAGCGCCTCCACGCAGGGAGCCGCGGAGGCCAGGCATGGGCGCTCACTCTGCGCCGGCTCCCGGGCGGCTCCACGTAGCGTGGAGCCGCCCAGAGCCAGCAGCGAGTAACCCGGTGTGCTCGTTTTTCAAGCCCTCGCTCGTTCAGCGAGTCAAAAAATTTTAAAAAATTTTGCTCGTCTTTCAAAATGCTCGCACACCGGGTTACTCGTAATCCAAGGTATTACTGTATGATTATATTGTGTCTATAGTACAGTATTTGGATAACAACTGTATATTCCAAATGAAGGTGTCAAACGTTTTTGATGGTCATTAATTAATGTAACAGTATATATTTATATAATTATAAATATATATTTAATAGGCAGGCAGATATTGTCCTGATTTTTACAGACAAATTAGTAATTAAAAACTGTAATCGACAGGAGCGCGGTATTGCCCAAAATAAGGCTTCAACCCTAAATTAGGAGAAATTCATGGTAGGAAAATCTCCCCTCCCCTCCCACCCTCCTGCTTCTTCCCACATTGTCTGGGAAGGTCCCCCAGCCTTTGAAGAGGCTTTTGAGGGGATGCAGGGAGGAGGAGGGGATTAGAAACTTTTCTTCCTTGAACTTCTTTAAAGGAGCTGCCCTATGCATGATTAGACAGAAAAAAAGTCCTACAAATCCTAGCAGTGCTGACTGGGGGATGCTGGGAGTTGTAGGACTTCTTTCTGTCTAAACATGCATAGGATTGCGCCCTAAGTTAACTTACCTTAGTATCCAAGCCAAAGAAGCCAGAATTTCCTCAAGGCCTTATATATTAATGCTTGTTTATATTAGCTAAGGATACACTCTCTCAAAGGCTTATGTAGGTAAATAATTTTATTTGAAGCTAGAAAACCTGCGAGTCTTCACCATGCTTAATTTAACTCATGAAGTTTACACAGATGTATCTAATGAAAGTGCTTTTACATTTTATTTCTCTTCTTTCTGTAGGGTGGTGCACTTCTTGGAGGTGTCAATGCACTGCACACTTCATTCCCTGACAATCCAGTGGAGCAATACCGAATGCAGTGTGAACTGATCCTGGAGAAATTGGAGCTGCAGGACCTTCTGTGTGAAGAACTGAAAAGGCTTGACAGGTGACAGACATTTATGTGGGAGGGAAAAATAAGACTTTTCAATCAGGGTGGATTCAGACAACACACATGCTGCAAGAACAGACAGTGCCACACCATGACCACTAATCTCGCTGTCCCAGGGAATATTCTGAAAGCACCTGATGCCAAATAATTAATAACTCAGTGGTGAGTCAGTTGCTTTCATTTAGGTATTTATATACAAAATCAACAGGAATAACTAGGGCTGCAATCCTAAACACACTTTCTAGGGACCTATTGGAGACAGTGGAACTTCCTTCTGTGTTCTGAGCATAGGATTGCGCCCTTAAAGAATGTTTAAGAATTTTTATTTGCATATGAAATCTTTTGTTCACATACTGTAAAGCAAATGTACTAGTTTTTTCAAATGTGTGAAGTTATGTAGTTACTATTTTCTACACCTTTGAAGTGCAGCAGATTCTGCATTTTAGAGGTTCTGAAAAATTGCAACTTGCTTTTGTAAAGCATCTTTTTCTATTTTGTAGATTACAGAATGAAAATTCATGTCAGTTTCTGCAGTCCAAAGCAGCATCTTCAAACAATTGCACACGTGGGAAATCAGAGCAGATGTCTCATCCCCAACATACAGACAAAGAGAGAAATGATGTTCAGGTTGCAACCAGTCTTGGCCAAAATAAACCCTGAAGCTGATACACATCCAATATTCTTAAGCAGCCAAACATCTGATGAAAACAGAGTAACAGAGCAGTGGAGCGAACCTGGTGAAAGCAGCAATGATAGCAGCTTGAACTGGTTTGATCGTATAGAGGATGGTAGTACTAAAGGTGAGAAGAGCATTTATGAGTCTCCAGTTGCAAGAACATCTCAAGACAGTTCAGCTTTGAAAGCACCAAGCAACAAACCCTGTTCTAAAGACAGAAATTATTTAAGGGAAGCCAAGCAAGCCGAGAAGGGGAAATCACTGACAACAATAGTCCCAGGAAATCCTTGTAGACAGGTTGTTTCTGGTCTTGAGAGGGCAGACAAGCCTACAAATGTCCTTTCAGGAGCAATCAACAAGAGTGCTAATGTATCATGTCCTACTCCACCTGATTTAGTGGTTACTCAAAGGGCCTCTAGAAAATGGCAGAGGATCAACATTGAAAAGGTTCGTGGATTTTGTGCAAGTACACCTGGATCCTAAGGCTCGGGGTCCTCTAGCTTCATTATCTCCTCATCCAGTGGTTGCCCGACAGAGCTCTGTAATGGACTTGAATGCATCCCCATCTCACAATGTCTCTTTAAGGCATGAGAAATTGATATCTTCAACCAGAAAGCGAAGTAGAGACCCAACAAAGAAAGGAGGCATAGTAGAAAGTTCCAATGAACCTGAAATCCTTGAGAACATGGGACCTGCACCTGCTAAACTAGCTAAGTTTTCCTTTAAGCAGAAGCCAAAGCTTGCTCATTCTCCTGAAAATGTGGATCATGCCAAATTACCCAAGACTATTTGTAACCTTCAAACTCTTACCAGAAATGTATCAAAAGGAAAGAGACCAAGAGAAGAATGTCCAGAGAAATACCAGAAAGAACACCATACTGATGTAGGAAATAAGAGCATGGAGGAACAATCCTGTGGTAAGAAAAGAGAGGCAGAGCATCAAAATAAAGCTTTTGCCCCTTCATCCACGAAAGAGACAAGAATGGGAGAAGAAAAATTGGATGGTCCGAACACAAAAAAAGTGTGCTCCAGTACATTAGCAAAGTTAGCCAGGTTTGCCTTCATGCCACCTGATGAATCAAAACCAGAGCCTCCCATTAGCTTGCATGTCACCAGTAAGGATGAGGACAGAAAAAGGCACCCACTGAAGACTCAAACTGATAGCGTAGGCCCCACAAGGAAGTGCTTTGAACTGACAAAAGGCAGCAGTGTTGCAGGCAACTCTTTGTTCTCAATTACTGATTTTGATGATGCCATGTTAGACTTTGATTGGGATGAAGAGATCAAGGAGAACCCCAGACCTTAATTAATTCAAACATGACTTCTGCCACCACCTGTGGTAGTTTTATACTTGGTTTAATTTTTGGTCATGGCAAAATGCTGTAAATAACATCTAGATTAATTGCGCCTAAAATAATAAGTAACTAGCTGGCCTCTTTACAAATATCATATCAGGCACTAGACTTAGAAGTCTTCTAAATTCCAGGTACCTAAAATATGGTGCTCTCTGGCTGTTATCCTCAAATAAAATAAATCTGTTGAAGTTAGCAGGACTACAATGGAGGATTGCTTTCAAGAGTGCAGTAGGTCAGATGCTGTTCTTTTCAAGATGTCTAACTCTATTGACTGTTCAGTTGGTGTATTTTTGTAAAAGTGAGAGAAATAATAATGCAGCAGAGTCTCCCCACCCCCGCCCCCAGTTTTCTCCTTCAATCAGCTTACCACACAAATGCTTGATTCCATTAGGTCCATTTTTGTCCATCTTCCAAATAAAATTAACAAAAATCACACCTTAAAAAATAAGTGATGTAGAGGTTTTTTCCCTATCTTCCTTTTTATATTTTGTTTCATTACTTTATCGCAGACTGATTCCACTGCAAAATGGCTTTAAGTCTATGGCTTTCATGTTATCTTCAAACTGTGTTAATTAGGTAATATCGTGTGGCATAAATAACATGAGCATTTTCTTTTATCTGTTGTCGCAGTGCAGCTTTTCATGGAAATAACATCTTGCAATGCAGACTAACCCAAGGTGTTCTTGCTCCTGGTATTCTACTTGAGAATTTCATTTATATTTTATTTTTTGCTACGGGCCTCTCAGCATAAAGTATTCTTTCACCATTACATTATATAAAGATAATTAATGGTCTTGAACAGATTTTGTTCAAACCGGAGCTTGTATTCTTTGTCCAATCGAATGAAATTGGAATGGTTAGGCAATATAGAGCTTTAAAAGATTGAGGTACCATACATACTTCAGTTAAAATTTGTGATCTTTGTTAATCTCCTCTAGTAAATATCAGTTAGAAAGTTTGTCAATCCAATTATTTAGTAAATACAAACAATGTCATATTTGTGTGATTGAAAAAGTAAATAAACCTTGTACAGGTGCCTTAAAGGAATGAGAGATGCTCTTATTTGTATTAAGAAACACATAGACAGCAGCTGTTCATGCAACTGCATATGCACATGATTCCATTAAAAGTGCATGTTGGTACATGCATTTGAATTACTGTGAAAACAACCAGCAGCCCAGTCTTATACTCTGCTGTGCAGTGGCAGCAAAGCAAAGGACACGCCTGGAACCTAAATCCACCCACACACATTGCATCATGACAGCCAACAGTAATGCTGCATGATCACTGGGAAGAGCTCTCCTTCAGTGCAGGAACATCTACAAGAGGGCTTTATAGTTCAGGGAGGTGGTAAAGATGGGTTGGTTGTGATTTGCAGTTGAGTCTAAAGGCCACTAAGACCCAATGCCCCTTACCTCAGTACAGTTGTGTGCTAACCAGAAGTAGGAAGATTCCCGCTGTACTTGCTAGGAACAAGATGCTGCTTTGTTGCATGCAAGCCTTTGTTTGCTATGATAAAGCAAAAGAAAATAGTCTGCCAGTAAAGATGATTGCATAAGAAAAGATCATTCTGAAATGTTAAGACTTCCTCCTTTCTAAAAGGATATGGTCCAGAGAGTTACTCAGTCAGCTGATCCTTTTGCACGGTGGAGGAACAAGTGGCTGCCCCTCGTTTCCTGCACTTAAAAGTAACGTGATGTGGGCCCTCCATACAAAGTACCATGTATGCAAAGACACAGTTCATGTGACTTTCCGTCCCATCATCCCACTTTTTCCACTAGAGGAGAAGCCTATTAACGGCCCTGGTGCAGAGGAAGGGCCTGAGTCAGGCATTACTTTAGGGTCGTCGGGGAGGCTTGGGTGCCTGGTCCTCCACCAAGTGCTTGGATTGCCCAGCCAGGTAAGTTTCTGAATCCAGTCATAATCTAGCTTTAATGCTATTTAGATTGCTTCTAGAATGACCACATGATCAGTTGCATATTCTCATGGGTAGTATTATAATATAACTCAGTGAAATATGCTCCTTCCTGAAATATAGTTTTGATTCGCTAAACAAAAACTGAACTTTTTCTTTCCTAGTAGTCAAGGAAAAGAGCAAACTTGAAATTCAAACGTACTTTTTATCAAATGTTGGATGGAAGACACTACAAAAAAGTAACACAAGCAATGTTAGAGTTAATTCTCATGAGGCAGTTTATACTATAGTATAGAATTATACTACAAATTCACATGTACTGCATTGATTATGACGGATGCATGCATATTCCAAATAAAATCTTTTTAAAATACATGGAAGTGGGGGCTGATTCTTTCAAAGTTGCCAATTCTGTGTATTTTAAAGGGAAAGACTGCAACTACGGTATTTTAATCTATGTAGTGTGTATTTCATATAAATGTGTCTCAAGATTAATAGACCAAATACAAGATTTGTTCCAAAAATGCCTATATGGACACAGAGCATTTTCCTTATGATTTACTTACCTGGGCACAATCCACCAAGTGCTGCTACAAGAAAACCTTCCTTCGTTTTAGTGTTTATGTCCTGTTGAAATTATGGTGCTGTGGCAGTACTTGATGGATTATGTGCTGCTAGCCAACTAATCCAGACGAAAAAATTAAGGCATTGGTGAACAGTACCACGGATCTATAGCTAAACGTCAGTTCCATAAATCATGTAATTTGTTCAAATGCGACTTATTTATTATACATGTGTGTCTGCTATTCCTGCAAGCAACTGATCAGTGACAATATAGCACAACGTGCGGTGAAAAAGTACCCTTATTCTAGGTGAGAACACTACCAGTGGAATTGCTCACTGTCTTAAAAATATGGCGATAATTTGATGTGACTGGCGCAGTCATATTGTACTGGAATGGACTTTAGGATATTGGCTTTGATTCCTAAGGCACCCTATGCAATGAATATTGATTAACTGAAAGCCTAGAATCTTCAGCGGCCAGCAAATTTGGAGTATATTATTTTAATGGCACATCAACTTCAGGAGAATTCAGGCAAGGATTTAGTAGGCGAGACCAAAAGCCTTTTTTCCCTTACAAATTTGTGAAGACATAGGTTTACAGTAGGAGAGATCAAGCTTGAGTTTTTCTATTACTGAAATGATTAATTTTTATTATTCACCTAATTTGCAAAGTGCTTTACAGTAACAGAAACCAAGTTTAGGCTGAAATCCTGTACCAAATTACCCGGGAGCAAGTCCCACAGAATTCAATTGAACTTAGTTCTGACTAGACCTATGTCCTGAATATTGGGGTTACTGAACTCTGCATCATTTCTTCAAGCCACTCCATGAGTTGGCATTGGGTCTGGGCCATCTAGCAATCTACCTGATCTAATCTCACCCACAACCTCCAGCTATTGTGTATTTGCACACCTTGGTTGAGAAACGAATAGCTGATGACCTAGTGACTGACCCTTGCTTTGGCACACACTCTGAACCCTAGATTGGTGCTTGCTAATGTTTTTATTCATTTTAATGTTAACTTGGTGTTTTATGTTTTAAATGATTTTACTATATCTTTTACACCGTGCTGGAAAAATATTTGTAATTTAAAAGATGGCTTAGAAATCTCTCAAATAAATAAAATTAAAATAATAACAGTACCAGCAACTCTCCAGGCACTTCAGATCACTATTTAAGCAGAACATTGTCCCTTCTCCACGCAACAAATGCACTAGAGTACATTCCACACAAGAGGGTGTTTGTATTCTTGTTGTGTCCAAAGCCATGCAGCGTTCATGCCAAGAGCCAATGATAATGCGTTTGTGGTAGAAAGCACATTGATGTGCAAAGCTGTGACCTTTAGTAAAAAGCCTGATCTGCTTTTGGTACAAAATCATGACTCAAGAAGGCACCTCAAAGCCATCTCCCATCCTTACTGCTTTACTTACTTCAAAGGACTTTTGCACTTAGAACATTATTCCATTATCTTGGAATGTCTCTAACAAAACAAAACAAAAATTGCAGAATATTTAAGCTTTCCAGAGTATTTGTGTGTTTAGTTCAGTATGGGGATATCGCTTGCTTTTGATCAGGCAGCTTTAGTTACAATTGGGGCCATGCAGTCCAGCAACTGCTCTCCCAGTATGCCGGGGGGTGGGCACCTTGTGGCCCTCCAGAGGTTTTGAAGACAGAAATGGGAGGAGAAGAGCACCCATTGGCAACAAAAAAAAGGAGAGAACTAGGTTCTCGGGATGCAAACTTTATTAAATAGAGGAGCCTGACGTGTTTCGGCCTGTGTTTTTTTCTAAGGCCTTCCTCAAGGGGCTGTAAAAGTTCAAAATATTGGTTCTGCTGGCTAGGGCTGATGGAGGAGTTGTACGCCAATATATCTAGAGGGCCACAAGTTGCCCACCCTTGTGGTACATGCATAAATATACTCCTGGCCCAAAAAAAACCCCTCCAGTTCAAGAGTCCAGGTGCATTATTACAAATATTGTGGCTGCATCTTTGAGAAATCTTATGAATGACAGCATTTGCCCTTGCTTTCCTTTTATTGCCTAGGCTTTGTCTGAAGTTCCTCGTGGTTTTGTGAAATTCAGTATCAAAGATTGATCTCTTGTTGGTTTAGAAGTAGAATAATATTTCACAATCGTCTAATCACTGAAGCACCCTGTCTGAACATGGTCTATTAATGTACATTGGGGGGGTGTCTGTGAGCAGAGAACACTGTGGGTCATTCTGAAAGGCAAAGCTAGAATTCTTAGTGATTAATAAATCATCAGTTGGGTCTCCCAAATGATGCTGAACAGTATTGCATATCACAGGGAATGGACTTATTGATGGAAAACTAGGTACCACATGCTCAGTATTTGTTGCAATGGGATCACTAATTTCATTAATAATAAATACTATACTTTTTATCCACTGGTTACTGATATTACCTGTATTATCAGTTTTCAAAACAGATTACTTTGTTACGCATGAGGATAGCAAAAAAACCCTCCTTGGAATGACACCGTCCTTCCTGAACAAGAATTTGTGGTCTTTATACAGTTTCTCCCACTGACTTTTCCTGCACACCCTCTCCATAACCTGGCTTTGTATATACATCTGGACTTTTAAAGCAGCAAGTCATAGCTTATGCAGAAGTAAGCTCCACTGAACCAAGTGGGACTTAGCTTTGAGCAAACATGCATAGGACTGAGCGACACAACTTTTGTCCAGGCCAGGCAGGTGCATCTTTCTGTGTCGTCTTGGCTCAAAAAATGATGGAAAAGCTATACAAGCTGACCTCTCTCTCCCATACAGTTAGTAAGGGCACAGTAACTTTTGGGGGTTAGGCACTGGCCATAGAATCATAGAAAAGTAGAGTTGGAAGGGGCCTACAAGGCCATCGAGTCCAACCCCCTGCTTAATGCATCCTGACAGATGGCTGTCCAGCTGCACCTTGAATGCCTCCAGTGTGGGAGAGCTCACCACCTCCCTAGGTAGTTGGTTCCATTGTCTTATTGCTCTCACAGTCGGGGAATTTTTCCTGATGTTTAGGTGGAATCTCGGTTCCTGTAACTTGAGCCCATTATTCTGTGTCCTGCAAACTGGGATGATCGAGAAGAGATCCATGGCCCTCCTCTGTGTGACAATCCTTCAAGTACTGGAAGAGTGCGATCATATCTCCCCTCAGTCTCCTCTTCTGAAGGCTAAATATGCCCAGTTCTTTCAGTCTCTCCTCATACGGGCCTTGTTTCCAGTCCCTTTATCATCTTTGTTGCCCTCCTGTGAACCATCTCCAGTTTGTCTACATCCTTCTTAAAGTGTGGTGCCCAGAACTGGACACAGTACTCAGGATGAGGCCTAACCAGTGCTGAGTAAAGGGGAATTATAACTTCACGCGATTTGGAAGCTATTCTTCTATTAATGCCGCCCAAAATAGCATTTGCCTTCTTTGCAGCCACATCACATTGCTGGCTCATACTCAGTTTGTGAGCTACAACAATTCCAAGATCCTTCTCACTTGTAGTATTGTTGAGCCAAGTGTCCCCCATTCTGTAACTCTGCATTTGGTTTCCTTTCCCTAAGTGCAGCACTTGGCATTTATCCCTATTAAATTTCATTCTGTCCTCCATGATTTGTCAAAGATAATAGACAGTGGTTATGAGTGTTCTTCTGCCAGTTCCTTTATTACTCTAGGATGCAGTTCATCGTACCACTGACTGCCACCTACACTGCTTGTGATGCCCTTTTGAACACTCAGTTATCAAAACTGCTGATAAATGCCTTAATGCTTGTATCCATGTCCCCTATCTCCATACTACTAAACAGGAGTAGAGTTTTCAAGTTGTCTCTTTATGAATGGAGGCTCTGGGCAGTATCCAATGGGGAGACTGCCCCGTGAGCAACCAGCCCTGCCAATTCCCTTCCACAAGCAGTGCCCATAGTTACAGAACGGCGATTTAGCACTTCCAGAAGCAACTCAAAACGAGCAGAAACACTCGTTTCTGGAACAGGGCAGGCCGGCGGAGCTTGCATAAGAGAGCTCTGCCAACCTGCCCCATTCCAGAAACGAGCATTTCTGCTTGTTTTGGGACTTGCCCCCGGAAGTGTTAAATCTCCATTCCACAAGCAGTGGGCATCACTTACAGAAATGAATCGGGGCTGGCCGCTCACAGAATGGAAGCAGCGACAGGCCCTGCCCATGGACAGGCAGAGGCAGAAATCAGGAGACGACATTTTTCCCACAACGGAAATGAAGTTATGGCAAAAGCTTTACTTGTGGATTTCTGTCCATTATTCAGCTATTACTGGCATGGAGCCGCTATAACTTAAAAAATAATAATAATCATGGCAACCCCCCTCCTGTTAAGAGTACAATCTTGTGGTCCTCCCTGGATGACAGCAGACCTTTCTGCCACTGCAGCACCCCTGCCGGCAACACTGCCATCAGTAAGGGCACGAAGAGGGTATGCCAGAGGCAGATCACAGGAGAGTCTGGATCCATTGGATCCACAGCTCCCTTGTTTCGCAGGCATAGCCTGAGACCAGGCACGGTGAATTTCCCTTTCTTTGAAGACAATGGGAAGGAAATTCTCAAAATGCTAACTTAAAAAGAAAAACAAGCCAGTCTTCCTCTCCTGTTCTGGCCTGCGTGAGCCCAGCAAAGCTTTGGAATTGGCAGGTTTCCCACCACAGATTCTCCTTCCCCATATCCCCATAGGATTGCTCTGCCTGTGACAAGTCATAATTGAAGGGAAGAAGGAGGGATGTGTAGCTTATGGGCCAAGGTCTCATCGTTATGGTTCTCCCTAGGTGGCCTTTAATCCACCCTTTGCCAAGAGAGAGTCTTTATCCAAGCCAATAACATCCAGCGCTTAAATCATTAAATTCTTTCACAGTTAGGGTACTTGTACTTGTTTGTAAACAGTATTGTTTTAAAATTTTACTTTCTGGCCACCAGAGGGTGCTTTAACTTTTAAATTTCCAGAGGTATAGCCATGTAATGCTAGTCCGTTGCAGCAAATGCAATAAAGAATCTTGTGGCACCTTAAAGACTAACACATTTATTATGGTATAAGCTTGTGTGAACTAGAGTGTTGCACTTAATGAAGTGAACTTTAATCTATGAAAGTTTATGGCTTGCCGTAATAAATTCATTAGTCTTTATGGTGTCACAAGACTCTTGGCTGGGTATTATTTTGACCACGCTCACAAATATTGCCTGAGCATTTTCAAGCATTTTCTAGTTCAAATATTTCTTGGTGCAATATTTTGGTTTGGTTTGTCCATTTTTATGTTCAGGAAATTCTGCTAACACTCAAAAACAAGCTGATTCACAGCATTCCCACTGAACGGACAGCAAGGGAGCCCTTGGCTTCTGTGGATGTGGAAACAGAGGAGAAGCTGGTGATCAAACACCGTCCGTGCTCATTCTTGACAATCACTACTAGGGATATCAGAGAAATCTGCAACTGATTAAAATGAAATCGAACTTCTGTGGATCCGGCCCACAGATTCCGCAGTGGACCGTATTTTTCTGAGTTGCGTGAATTCCGTGGATTTGCAGACCATTTTTTATACTTTTTGGAATTGTACATGCATTTAGTTGTACAAAAATACAAATATAAAGAGAATGAACAAAAATGCACATTTTCCACAGTAGACTAAAGCGTGAAAATGCACATGGGGGGATTTGCACATATGGAGGGGGGATTTTGGCATTTTCAGAAGTGCGCATTTATGCAAGTATGCACCTTCCAATGCAAACACAAGTTCGGGAAATTAAGAAAAACCCAATTCCATCAATGAGCAGACGATGGGACGAAAGGCACCAGACAATCCACGAAACACAAAACCTGTACATCCCTAGTCAGTGTCCAGAGATTGTCAGGTCAACATCAGGAGAATCCTTTAAGAGCTCTCTGTCAAAGAAAAGCAATGGTGCCCTAGCTTTCTCTAACCCCACTGCTCCCACAATCTCTATGTCTAACTTCCCTGACCACCTCCTGTGGAATAAAATTAGAGTGTCTGCCTGTTCCAGGAGCAAATGATGGGACTGTCAGCAGCAGGAGGGAAAGAAATTACCTCCAATGCAGCAGGTCCAGAAAGCAGAGGGTAGCAATGAGTGATTATATATATACAGTTTTATTGTAGAGTAACAGAGTATTATAATTGCAGTCTCCCTGTACAAAGGGAGCTTACCATACAGTAGTAGTAGCAGTTGTTTCTTATCCAAGGCACAGCAACACGCAGTAGGCTTGCAGCAACAGAGTAGCTACTGCAGCAGCCTAGAGCACAGCTCAGCTGCCTTAAGTAGCAGCTAATAGGTGCCTCACCCTGTTCACAGGTGCAGGCAGTTACATGCCTTCGCTGTGAGTCAAAACTTAAGTTGTGATGTTACACAAAATACCAACAGTGACTGGGTAAGGAGCGAGGTGGAAGAAGTGGCAGCGGCATCATCTTTTGCTTCTGCCGAGGTATTAATAGGTCTGCATGTGATCTCTAGGTTGCCAACTGATCAGAGAGCCTGGCCTGGCCTTGTACCTTTTGACAGTCATTTGATAAGCAGGAGTCAGCTGATGAAACTTTTCACAGCACAGAACATTTTCACCTGCTTGTGGCTACAGATCAAATACTTTGTTAAAGGCTCCGCTGATGGGGCCAATTGAAAAGTTGGCAACCCTACTGTTCTGGTATCATCACGCTACTTAGCTCTGTTGAGAAAATTACTCCAGTGCCCATAGCCAAGAGCTTTAGTTCATCAGACAGTTGCCTGTGCACAAGTTGCTGAAAGGTTCTAAATCTGGATAATTGTTCTTGCCTATCTAGTTAATAAATGCACAGTTGCCTGCATTTTTTGCCTGCTTTATAGGGTTGCAAGCCAAAGCACATTCAAAGGCCTTTAAATCTTCTGTTGCAACAGGAGACAAGGCAGCCATGGCTTCTCCTGCCGGTCCCCTCCCAGGCCATGACATCGTCCCTTCCCCCGCTTAATGTGTTGCATACTGGGAGCCCTGAACACTTACAACAGGTTGTGGAGGCAGTGAGAGAGCCTGAGACCTGCTATGAGTCTGAGTAGGCAATACTGGACTAGAAGGACAAATAGTCCAACTTGCCCAACCATTAAGTTCAGCTATGAAGGTCCTGCTCATATGCCCACCAGGATGTGAAGTTAGTTGGCAGGTATGAGAGACAGGGCCTTTTTGGTGGTGGCACCTTACTTATGAAACTCCCACCCTCAGGAGATATGATTAGCTCTCTCCCTGTTATCCTTTAGGCAAGCCCTAAAAACAGACTTTTAATTAAGAGGGTCAGTTAGCCCTGCTGCAATAAGGAAGCTTGAAAGGCTGACCCAAATGCACTTTTCATTGCAGAATGTACACAGGAGTAGACCTACAACTGTTGGACATCTCAGCCGCCGGGGGGAAAACAAAGTTAAACAACCTTGTCCCAGCGGCTGCAGAAGTTGCAGCGGAAAGATAGGGTAGCGTGAGAAGCGTGTGCTAGGTCAGTAGGCAAAAAGCAAAACAACAAGTCTGTTTCTTTTAAACACAGAGGTTTACTAAACTAAGACTTGTAAAAAACATGAACAGAACATACACAGAGTGCTATTGTACAAAAGTGAAAGAGAACAGTATGTCAGACAAAACAGATACAGTCTAGACACACAAACTATCTCTTTACTTACAGAATGCTTTTCTAATCAATAATTCCTAATCCAATTAACTCCTTATCCCCCAACAAGAACACAAAGACTTTGCACACCTTTTATACAATACTGTACAGTCACATGCTAGATGATGCAATTCCAGCTGCACCCATATCATGATGTCATCCCAGCTGAAAACAATCTAGCATGACCCCTGCTCCAGATACCCTGAAGACAAAAAACTGTACACCCACTACACTGGGCCAAAGGTGACACTTAGCTCAGGCATGACCTTGATCATGTCTGCCGGTTCTGTTGCTTCTTTGCCCGAAGGCAAACCTGAATATGAGAACTCCATATTCCAACAACAACATAGTCATCCCATTGCATGATTGCATTCTGCCACCTGTATAATGTCCCCAAATTCCAGCCTCTTACCACTTACTGTTTTCTTTCTGGAAAAAAACCTTGATGTGGTGCATAAAATATCCCCAGAATCTATTGATTTTGCCATTGGGGTGTCTATGTTCCCAAAACCAGACAATGTATAGGGCAGGGGTCTGCAACCCGAGGGGTCTGCAACCCGCGGCTCCGGAGCCGCATGCGGCTCTTTCAAACCTTTGCCGCGGCTCCTCTCCGGTCTGAGACTCCGCTGGAATGCTGGGGAAAAAAACCAAATATTTTCCCCCCTACCTTCCTCTGCGTGCCTCCAACCGGTCCAGTGGAAGACAGGAGGAGGGCTCCTGCAGGGAAAAAAACTTGGCAGCGGCAGCGGCACCCCCCCCCCGGAAGCAGGGACTCGAGCAGGCAGGCAGCGGAAGAGAGGAGAGCAGGACAAGGCTGCCTGCTCCGCAAAAAACTTTGCCGCCGCCTCACATATGGCCTGATTCTGTTGGCGGGGGCAGCCCGATTTCGCTCTTCTGAGCGGCGCGGAGCGTTCTCCGCGCCGCTCTAGCTGCCGCCGCCACCACCACTGGAGTCAATGCTGAAGCCGCCGCCGCCGCCGCGTCACATCCAGCTGCTTCAGCGCGCTGGACCCCCGCGCTATGATTTTGGCGGGGGAACTTTGGCGGGGCGGGGGAACTTTGGCGCGGCGGCAGCACCCCCCCCGGGCAGCAGGGACGCAAGCGGGTGAGCGGCAGAAGAGAGGAGGGCTCCTGCACGCGCCAAAGTCCCCCCCCCCTGCCAAAAACATAGCGCGGGGTCCAGCGTGTCGAGGGACCAGCACGGCCGGCTCGCCGCGGAGAGCACAAGCAGGCGAGGAGGCAGGTAGGCCTGCGTGAAAGCAGTAATAGTTATCAGAAAACAAGGGGGAAAAGATTCATGTACAAATTATTGGAAAACTAATAGCAATAGAACAAAATAATATCTCCATAAATTTATTTATTTATTAACTGCTTTTTTAACCCTGCATTTCTTAAAAACAATCCAAAACAGGTTATAAAGAAGAATAAAACACAAATTACAATATCGCTGCGGGGATGGGAGCGGGTGCCAAAATGAAGGAGTGGGTCGGGACCGGGGTATCATGAGGGGCTGGGGGACTCGGGGGGAGAGATTTTCATGCGTGGCTGTGGCGGGGGAGCCACCGGGGTTAATTTGGTAAATGTATGGCCGGCCCAGGATTGAACCCCCCTGATCCCCTTGTGGTATTTTCATTGAGATTCTTCCCCCCCCTCTAATCAGGGCACAAATGGATCAGGGGAGAATTAAATTGGCTGGGGGGGATTACAATCAGAGTGCCTCCAGCTGTTGCAAAACTACAACTCCCAGCATGCCCGGACAGCCTTTGGCTCTCGCTGGTGGATTATGTTGGGTGCATAGGTAGGGGAAATTATTACATTTTGTATGTGGGGCACAGGATGGGGCATTATTACTTTATGTGAGGGGGGCAGATTATTTTGCAAATTTTGCTATGGGGCCCTCTGATGGTTTTGCGGCTCCCAGTTTTTTTTTTCTTCGGAAACGGGTCCAAGTGGCTCTTTTTGTCTTAAAGGTTGCAGACCCCTGGATAGGAGAATGAAAATGTCCCGTGGAATTTTCAAAGAAAACTAGTCTAGAGAAGCAGACTTAAGTACTCTGGGTGTTAGCAGATTCCAGATTGGCACAAACTATGGGATTTGATTGGGGAACATTTACCTCACAGAGCTAGATCTGTTAGGGGGTTAGAAAATACCCCACAACACCCAAAAATGTTAGTTCTTAGTAATAATAACATTTTACCTTGACAGTTTGATACATTTTGAATTGATAACTGTTGGAACATGTGGCAAAAAGGCGTCAACTCTGAAGGGAGGATTTTTAAGCTTGCCATTAAAGGGTTAAAGCAGACTGTGTATAGTCTGGTTGAAGGGCAGGATTCAGTGGACTGAAGCACTTGATTGAATCAGGGGAAGGAATACTGGAGGTTGCTTAGCAACAGGTTTGAATCTAACACTCCTCTGACAGATAGACAAGTCTGGTGTTAATTGACAAGTGATGCTTGCTAGGGTTTAGCAATATTGACCAGTGTGTGTTTTCCTTACCTCACAGAGTGAATAACATTTGAGAAACTGCACTTCTGTAACCATCAAGCTTAGTACCTGAGTAACCTTATGTTACTGTTATTTGTCTTTTAAAAGCATCTACTTTTAAAAGCCCTGTGTGTACATGTGTTTGTCCTTTGTGTCAGTCAGGCGATCACTCGTGACCGAGTAAGATTGTCTTCCAGGATAAAAAAGAAAATTTACAAAAAGGAGATTTTAAAAGGAGGAAAATTCTAAAGAAAATTGTGTAGACTCTAGCGATGGGTCCGTAAGTGACTGTGGAGGCCAATTCTAGATCCACACAGCTTCCCACAGTGAGGACACAGGTTACCAGATGGAAGATGGTCTTGTAAAGCATTCATTTGACGTGCTTTTTCGCTTAGCACGTTTCAGGCATTCGAACAACATGACCGGTCCACTGAAGTTGGCGTTGAAGGATCATTTTTTCAACGCTAGTAGTCTTTGCTTCTTCCAGTACACTGACATTTGTTCGCCTATCTTCCCAAGTAATTCGCAGGATTTTCCAGAGGCAATGTTGATGAAATCTTTCAAGGAGGTGGAAGTGACGTTTATAGATAGTCCATGTTTCGCAGGCATACATATCATATATGTATCATATATATCATGTATACTACTACCAACCCCAGTTTTCTGAGTGCTGATGCTTATATAGCCAAAATGACACCTCCCATACACAAGAGGGGAGTACAAAATACTTTAGGAACCCCCCCGCCCCGAGGGGTTGGGAGCCCCAAAACATCCCAATGAAGGCTGAAGTTGAACATGCTCAGTGCGCCACAGGTTGTTGTGTGTGTGTGTGTGTGTGGGGGGATAGAACAGAGGGTAGGGAGGGGGAGTAGAATGGAGCAGCTGGAATTCGGAACAGGGATTCCACACTTCAACTGTGTGGGAACGAAATAGGAAGGCATGGCTGCCTGCCTGCCTGGAACAGTGAACACTCCTCATTTTGTTGCAGATCCCACTTCTGTACTAACAGTGAACTCAGGTGGCTGGGTTGTGATGGTTTTGTAGGCAAAATGGAGCTACTGAGAAAGAGAGAGGTATCAGCATGTTTGGGGAAAACCCCTTGGTTTTCAGTAGAGAAAAAAAATCTTTAGGAACCCTCTCCCTGCCCCCTCCCCAGCCCCAGTGGCAACAAACAAACAGACAAATCCCAAGATAGCCCAATGAGGACTGAACATGTTCAGCGGCCACAGAATCCTGTGGGGGGCAGGGATGGAAAACCGGGGTTGGGGGATGGCATATCTTTAAAAATGGTATGTCTGGTTGGCTGGCAGCACAGGAGGATTCCACACAGCTATGTTTTATGCAGGTCCCATGTGTGTATGCGTGTACATGTGTATAAGATGTTTGCCACTGCTGGAACACGGTGCATTTTTGCCAGCCATCGATCAAGGTGGAATCTCAGAGAGATTGTTTAAATTGCCTGTGGTGTGTGTGTGTGTCACACTTTGACTTCTCCAGGTCTCTGTATTGCTTGTACTGCTTGCAAACAAGATACCTCTCTGGGTGGGAACTGCTTTTCATTGTCCTTCCTTCAGTCCAATCGTTTCTTTCCCCCCTCCCCCCCAATCTCAGGAAGTAGGAATTCATCAAGGTCCGTGGTGGCATGAATACAAGGAGAGCTGAAAGTGATCTGATGCTGGAGAAACTGCTACAAATTTACTTGGCTCAGCCATTTCCGCTGTTTGGCAAATAGGATCATTTTACATAGGCACAAGCAAAGTAAGTATTGCTCAATGACACTTTCTCCTTGGACAAAAGGGTGGGAGGAGGGGATAATTCTTTTGTCTTTTACAGCTTTACTTGAAACAATCCAAATTCAACTAGTATGCTTGAGATCAGAAGGTTAAGACCAGCACCCCTTCCAGATCTGTTCTTTGGAGTTTACACAGGGTGCTGCCTTATACCAGGTGTGGGTGGTGTTTTTTGTTTGTTTGTTTATTTAACAGATTTATCAGCCACCTTTCAAAATACAGTATTTCCTCAAGGCAGCCCATAGAATATAATAAAATCAATTTGAAATCATATCAGTATTAAAATAATCAAGAATACAGTAATCAGAAACAATTTAGATCATTTCATTCCATTCTACCATAAGATCTAAAAAGCAGAGGCACTAAGAACAGATACAAATCTAACCCTCATGCAATGATTGTAAAAATATATATACACCAACATTTTTGTGGGGGCAATTTACTACCCCAAGCCATTTCCCAATGTATCCTGGGGTAGTAAAATGCTCTCACAAACAAACATGTGTCTGAGGTGTCAGAAAAAGTGTTATTGATAGCAGAGCGCAAAAGCGGCTCTCTTAGACAAACACATGTACACAAAGGACTGCCGTCTCCCAAAGCAGTTACTTTATTCCCAACTCAAGGATGGAAAGCGGAATATCGGTGGTCAATATAAGAGGTTTAAAGATGTTCACAAGGCTAATCTAAAAAAAATACAATATAAACATCGGAAACTGGGAAGCTCTGGCCCATGAACGATCTAAATGGAGGTTGGCCTTTCACAAGGGTTCCATGGACTTTGAAGAAGCCCGAGTGCAAGGTGAAAGGGAGAAACGTGCTAAGCGAAAAGCAAGCACGTCAAATGAATCCTTTACAGGACCATCTTCCATCTGGTAACCTGTGTCCTCACTGTGGGAAGCTATGTGGATCTAGAATTGGCCTCCACAGTCACTTACGGACCCATCGCTAGAGTCTACACAATCTTCTTTAGAATTTCCTCCTTTTATCCTGGAAGACAATCTTCCTCGGTCACGAGTGATCGCCTGATGATGATGATATGATATTATATAAAATGTGTTTTCTTTTGTAAAACGTCTATGATGATAGTGGTATTATTGTTGTTGTCAGTGTGATGTAGTGGTTAGAGTGCTGAACAGGTACTCAGGAGGCCTGGGTTCTAGTCCCCATTTGGCCATGAAGCTCACTGGGTGACTTGGGTAGGGTGAACCCTACCTCACAGGGTTGTTGTGAGGAGAAAATGGAAAGGATGAGGACCATGTAATCTGTCTTGGGTTCCTTGCAAGAGGAAAAAAGGTTGGGTATAAATGTAATAATAAATAAATATTATTAATACCAACACTGAGCCAAAGCACCATTCTTGTGACAGTAATATATTGGAGCTTTGCTTCTGGCTTGACGTTAATATCTACATTTCTGGGGAAAGGCTCTTTTCTGTGAAATTAACTTCTTCCTGGCTGTGCCCTTTTCCAGCAAGTACATGCATTTTTGCTTTAGGTCTTTTTGGTTTAAAAGCTATTAGCCACCCACAAACCATTGTGCTAATGTTCACTAGAGCAAAAGCAAAATTATTCCTTTTCATAGAGGACTATCTCTTTAATGCCTTGGGGGGGCTAGTATAGTCTACTTCTAGCTAGATCTTGTTTTCCCAATACAAGCTGAAAAGCAGAATCTAACCTGAGCTGACATAATAAGTGCAGCGTAATATGCAGTGCGCGTCATCTCTTGTCCATTCTTTGTGTATGTTAAGGAAGTAATATGGGGCATGTCTGCAGCTGCCCAGCTTTTTAGTCACCTAAGGGTTTTTGAACATGCACTTTTTAACCTATAGTGTCCTGATTCAGAAGTCACTGAAGTGAACCGAAAGCTTGTCTTTTATTTTATTTTTTATGGTGGCTTTGGGGGCTGCTTCATATCTTGTGGCAGAATTAACACTTCCAAGATGGTAGTAGTTCAACATGAAGGCCATAATGCAGGGGTGCAGAACCTCTTTCAGCCTATGGGCTGAATTCCATTTTGGAGAAGAAGCTCTCGGGGGCCGCATTCCAGTGGTGGGCGAGACTGACCGCAAAAGGGGCGGGGCCAAAATACCCCAAATTACCGGCCCATTGTAGCGTAAAGCTCTTACTGCTAATAACTAAGCCTTGGGAGAGGCACTGCAGCCTTTTAGAATGGGGCGGGGCATTGCAAAAGTTGGGAAACTACCAAATGACTGGTGATCAGGGGAAAGGGGGTAGGGCCAGGGGAAGGGGTTGCGGCCTTCTGCCATCATGTCCGAAAGCTCCTTGCTACTGAAAAGTTTAGAGTCTTCGTGCTAGTGGCAGGCTGGCAGCTGGGCCAACTGTCTGGCAGCAGGTGTGGGGAGGGGGCCGTGGAGAGGACTAGCTGGTTTCTTGTTCTACCTTTAACAGAAGCTTGATCTGAAGAAATCAGCGGGTGAAGTTTTTCACAGCATGGACATGATCATATACAGTAACAGTGAACTCATTCTCCAAATGCAGATCCTTATGAAGCCAAAATGGAACCATTCACAAGCAAAAGGGGGAGGTATCAGGCAGCTCAGGAAAACTCAAAGGTTTGCAAAAGTACAAGAAATATCAGTAAATAAAACCTTTAGACAGGGAACAACACCCCCCCCCCCAAACAGCCCAATTAGTATTGAGGATGCTCAGTGGCCATGGCTGACTGTTGGAGGGGAATGGCAAATCGGGGGTCGGGGGAGGGAAGAAATGGAATAGAATATCCTGGAAGAGGGCACTGCTGAACAGGAGCATTCCCCAGTGCAAAGTTTTCTTGTAGGTCCCACCACATGCCAATTTCTATGTCTGGTGGGGAAAAATGCCCACTGGAGTAAAACAGGCTTAACAGCCCATTTAAAAGTAGGCAAGGACGAGCCTCCTTAGGACCAGAGGTGGCAAATGTAGTGCTAGCAGTGCCCAGGAAAGTGTGATGCTAGCGTTCCCGTAAGATAGGTTCATTCTGTGTGGTTAATAGCTTCCATGTATTACGGCCCCTGGAGGAGTCACCACCACAAGGAGCTTGTTTGTCAGTGGCCTCCACGTGGTTGCCATAACTTATTAATTGGACCTAATAAGCCATTCCCTTAATGAACCTTTGAAATGTAACAGATCAAGGAAAAATAAATGCTACCTATACATATTTACTGTAACTTTATTTCCTTCACTCTCTCATCTATTTTTAGTGGATTAATACACAGCAGAGCAAGCATGATCTGAAACAGTATGCCAAACAATTCTTTTTTTTTACATATTTGGATTCATTTTTCTGCCTTTGGACAAGAAGCAGACTGTGGCTGCAATCTTATAAACACTTACCTGGGAGTAAGCTCCACTGAAAACAATGAGAATTTACTTCTGAGTAAGTATACATCTGAGGATAAGATTGCACTGCAAATACCAGAATCCAGAGAAAGTTAGATCTGCAAATGATGACTGTGTTAAAATGTGTGTGGTTTTTAAATATGAGTTTGCTTGATGATTAGTCCAATGCTTTGCAATGTTTCCACCTTCAGAGAACCAATTCGATACTGACTCCTGCTGAAGAAGCTCTGCTTTTTCCACAAATCCCCAACACATTGAAGAGGATTCTGGGAGATGTTCTAAGATGCCATTCCATTTCACACAGGGTACTGGCCAGGATGGACTTCACCACTGCCCTGTATGAATATGCCCTAGAACAGGGCTCTCCAACCTTGGGTCCCCAGATGTTGCTGGACTACAGCTCCCAGAATCCCTTGCTATTAGCCATGCTGACTGGGTATGCTGGGAGCTGTAGGCCAACAACATCTGGGGACCCAAGGTTGGAGAGCCCTGCCCTAGAACAAGGTGGGCAGAAAGTCAATTTCCAGATGTTTTGGACTTCAACTCCCAGCATTCCTGACAATTGGCTATGCTGGCAGAGGCTTCTGGGAGTTGAAGTCCAAAATATCTGGAGATCTACCTTCTGCCCACCCCTGCCCTAGAACACTGCCAATGTCTTATGTGATTGCACATTACAGGAAAAGGTCAGGAATATTTATCAGCTGTCATTCAGATCTGATCTTTTCACTGAGAAACACTGGACAAATTTCCAGGGAACCTCAGGATCCCCAGAAAACCACTGGATTAATCAGATGATTTATAAATGTAAATACATGTATACCGTATATTGAACACTGTGGTTAGGATGAAGCAGAGTTTTCCCCCTTATGCACAGCCTGGCTATTCAAACTGGCTATCACCACATGGGTTGCTAAACCCTGCTAAAAGGCTCTTAAAAGGAAACAGATTGTCCAAACAAGGTTTAAAACTAATAAAGACATTTATTAGTTTTAATTACAATTCATTTATTCATATATGCAGGATGCATATAGGTAGATTAGAGTATTTGGTGTTAAGAGTCTGCTTCATTGGAGATCACTGGCTGGAAGCCAGCTCAGACCTTGTGTTCATCATGCTGGAGAAGGAGAAGGAGAGAGAGAGCGCCACAGAGAGGCCAGAAGTAGGGAGGAGGGCACCCTGGGGAATTGTTCGATTAACCCTTTCCTCCCACTGTAGTGGTTACGTTACCTCGTTGATTTAAGCAGGCAATATTACAATTTCCATTGGGGGGGGTAGTATTAAGTCACATTTGGTGCAGGGAGCGGGACGCAGGGCCTCTGAAGTATGCATGATGGCATGCCTCTCAGAAGTACTGAGCTTTCTTTGTTTTCAGGCCAACCTATAATTGATGGGAAGTATTAGTCTGTGATTAAAGCTATGTTTGAGTTATCTAATTATGAAATATATTAATGCATGCAATTCTAGCTGAAATCAATGCACTGACATCCATAGTTAATTATGTTGTATGAAAGATTGCTTAATTTACATCACTGTTGTGTATTCCTTTGGGGAATTTAATTTGGAATTTAATTTAGCTTTCTCATGTGTAGATGTAAATGCCACAAATGTATCATAGATATGTTTTAGTTAATAATACAGTCTACTGCATCATGCTAGTGTTCCATTAGACTCTAATGATTAGAGTACATCTTCAAATTTTGCTACTGAGATACCTTGAGAACTATGGTCGTTTATGGCTATTTCAAGAGCATTTTCACTAAAGTAAACATATTACTAAAGTAAAAAAACATGTTTAACTTTAGGATCAAGGCACCAGTCAGTCATTTTGAAATGAGTTCACTGATGAACATTTGCTCTCTCTCTACTAGCCCTTCTTCATGTCAATATCTTACAGATGGGCTTTATATAAATTTTGTGCCACTCCAACGTTCTGTTTCCACATTTGTCACTTTCTTGGCATATTTTCTAGAGTGGGGTTTTCCTAATACACTTTTTGTCACTGGCCCAAAAATATAGAAAGGAGAATGTTCAGAAAAATAGCCAAAACTTACATGTAGTATATAGACATCATATGGAGGAATTTGAGAAATGAACTGGTCTTTAGTTAACCTGGACAGCTAATAATATTAATAAAATTGTTCCACTGAATTTTAATATCTACCAGTTCACTTGTGTCTCATTTGTCTGCCCAAAGAAAAGATGCTACCAGGTACTAGGAATCATGACCCATAGACTCTGAGGGGCAAGTGGCATGACAGCTGGCAAGAGGAGGAAACTTGAGTCTGGAAGATAGGTGGATCTGCTGAATGAGGCAGTCAAGTGGCCCATAGCAGGAGCCGCCTCCATATGTGTGTGCATCCTGAATCTCCACAGCTCTCTAGCTGTCAGGCCCCCACTGGAGGAATCCTCCTCAGAGGAAGAGCCAGAGCTCCCAGAAACCAAGAGTACCCCAGATCAGCCACTGCCACCAGACCAGGAGGAGCCTGGGCCCTTAGGGGAGATGGCTGCAAGTCCATCCCTGTCAGGGGGAGAGGACTCTGCCTCAGAGGCAGGGACTGAACAACACCTTGGCCACCAGGAGCGTTGTCGCCTCAAGAGGCAGGCCAGCAGGGCTCCTGTGGGGAGTGCTCACTTGTGAGAAGGATTCCTCAGGAGAAAGCAACTCCTCATGAGTAGGGCTCTGGCCAGCTCTAATTTACTACAGCTGAGCCCTGGGTGGGGCTCTCCAGGCTCTGGAGATAAAAGCCTTCAGTGACTGCCTACCCAATACTTGAAATAATGCCATTCTTTCAGCTTCAGCGTCTTCTACCTTGTCTCCCAGACCCTGCTCTGTGCTCCTGATCCTTGGACTCCTGCTTGACTCTACTTCTGGACTATGTAAGGTATCTGACTACAGGTCTTTTGACCTTTGCCTGCTACCATGACCACACCTGTCTTAGCCTGATCCACTCTGGAACCTTTGTGCTTGAACATTTGCCGGTTTCCTTACCTTGCTTTTTGGATAACCCCTTCACTAGAAGTCTGCTTTGGCCAAAGCAGTCAGAAAAAAAGGGTTCTATCCTAAACCACTCCTAGATCACAGAACAATGTAGGTTTTAGGAAATTAAATATATATGCATATATCCAATATAAAATAAATTTTAATATATTACAAACATAGTTATGTTATAAATAGAATTTTAAATAAACAATAAACAGTCCTCTAATGTCACTTTTGTACACATTATCATAACTGGTTTCTGTAGCAAGCTATACATATTTACAATACCCTATCCCAAGCGTGTTTTGACCTTAATGATCTTCATCAGTGGGGGAATAAACATAAATTACAGCTGATATATTGTGGTTTAAGGCATCTTACATAAAACCTGTAAAACAAAAATACACAGACTTATGCATATCTAAGATGTTGTAGCTTACTCAATCAAAAAAAGTCATTAATGCATATATTAGATGCCTGACAATCCACAAAATACAGATGGAATGGATTTAACAAAATTCATACATCCCTACTTGCCACAGACATAGCTCACCCAGCCTTTATCTTTTCCTATATCTGCCTCATTTCACCTCACCTGTGTCTTATTTTTACCTACACCCATGCCTCATCTCAGCTGGTCTTGCCAGCTAGCTGGCAAGACATCTCAGCTACCACAATATCTGATCCTTGTGAGGTCTACTAGAGAGGAAAACCTGTTTTCTGCTCTTAAATTCTCTGTCCTAATTACTAGACTGATGCCAAGCTAAAGGGGGGATTGATGTGCACCCACTTTTGCTTTCAACCCACCACTCCTACCTTTGGCTAGTTGAGAGGCCTGTCATTGCAGCCATGTTTGTGGGAGGGAAGAAGGAATGCATTGTTCTGGTTGCCAAGAAACTAGGCCAACACTCCCTGTATTTTTATTGTGGTAGCAGGCAATAAAAACAAAGTGCAGAGTGGGAAGATAGGAATCATCAGCCCGGTTGTCTCGGCAACAGGCCTAAGCGTTCTCTCCATCTTCCCACCTCATTTCAAAGTGAGGACAACATGAGAGCTTCCTTTCCTGTGTAACTGATACATAGCTACATCTGATTGGCTACATGGTGCCAAGGTATTAAGATGGTGACATAATCCCTGATTGGCTGAGATTACATAGCCAGCAAGTAGAAAGATGGATATATATTTAAAAACATCAAAGCAGTGGCAGATCGAGCAGTGAAAACACTACAAACTGGCATAGAATCATAGAATAGCAGAGTTGGAAGGGACCTACAAGGTCATCAAGTCCAACCCCCTGCCAATGCAGGAATCCGATTAAAAGCATTCCTGACAGATGGCTGTCCAGCTGCACCTTGAATGCCTCCAGTGTGGGAGAGCTCACCACCTCCCTAGGTAGTTGGTTCCATTGTCTTATTGCTCTCACAGTCGGGGAATTTTTCCTGATGTTTAGGTGGAATCTGGGTTCCTGTAACTTGAGCCCATTATTCCGTGTCCTGCAAACTGGGATGATCGAGAAGAGATCCTGGCCCCCCTCTGTGTGACATCCCTTCAAGTACTGGAAGAGTGCGATCATATCTCCCCTCAGTCTCCTCTTCTGAAGGCTAAACATGCCCAGTTCTTTCAGTCTCTCCTCATAGGGCCTTGTTTCCAGTCCCTTTATCATCCTTGTTGCCCTCCTCTGAACCCTCTCCAGTTTGTCTACATCCTTCTTAAAGTGTGATGCCCAGAACTGGACGCAGTACTCAAGATGAGGCCTAACCAGTGCCTAGTAAAGGGGAATTATCACTTCCCGCGATTTGGAAGCTATACTTCTATTAATGCAGCCCAAAATAGCATTTGCCTTCTTTGCAGCCACATCGCATTGCTGGCTCATTTAGTTTGTGAGCTACAACAATTCCAAGATCCTTCTCACTTGTAGTATTGTTGAGCCAAGTGTTCCCCATTCTGTAACTCTGCATTTGGTTTCCTCTTCCTAGGTGTAGCACTTGGCATTTATCCCTATTAAATTTCATTCTGTTTTCGGCTCAGCGCTCCAGCCTATCGAGATAGCTTTTTAATTTTCTGTCTTCCAGAATATTAGCTGTTCCACCCAACTTTGTCATCTGCAAATTTGATAAGCATTCCCTGCACCTCCTCTTCCAAGTCATTAATAAAAAAGTTGAAGAGCACTGGGCCCAGGACCGAGCCTTGTGGTACCCCGCTCATGTACCTCTCCCCAGTTTGAGAAAGTACCATTGATAAGCACTCTTTGAGTCCGATTCTGTAGCCAATTGTGGATCCACCTGATAGTTGTTCCATCCAGCCCACTTTTAGCTAGCTTGCTAATCAGGATATAATGAGGCACTTTGTCGAAAGCTTTGCTGAAGTCCAGATATATTATGTCCACAGCATTCCCACAGTCCACAAGGGAGGTTACCCGATCAAAAAATGAGATCAGATTGAGGCTGAAATGTAGAGAGCCTTGATGTAAAGCCTCTCTTTTGCGCAAAAATGTGTGCAAAAAATGGTGTAGTGCTAATTATTTATCTACTCTTTAAATTATCATATTTTGTGTAAAGGCCTTTCAAAATTTTGAAGGCATTTTTATTTATTTATGATGGTTCTATGCCACCCCAAAACCAAAGTTATCTGGGCAGCATACATAAAACATACTGCTATTGTATTTTTATTGTTTTAAAAAACAATACGTATAAGCAACAAAAATACACTCACAATAAATCTTTGAGAGGCCGCACAGAGCTTACAAACTTTGTTACGTTTGATTTCCCTCTTGCTCCAAGAACCTCAGAGCAGAGGATGTGAGTCCATTTAATTCTTGCAACAACCCTGTAAAGTAAGTGAGGCTGAGAGTTGGTTTCAATATCTCACGGTTGCTGCTTTTGCAGAAACCCTACCGAGGACTCTCACAAGTGGTCTGCTCACATCAACTGTGTAACATGCAAGCAGTTGACTCACATGAACTTGAGTCAACTTGAGATTTGTCAGTTCATTGAAGGAAGCGGATGACCTGCCCCCGTGTTACACTGCTCAAGATGGAAAGTGGGGGTCATCTGTGACCTCTGACAGTGAAATCCTGTATGTGTCTACTCGGAAGAAAGTGGATATAGGGCTGTAGCTGTAGCGAAATGCAATCCTGAATAGAAAGTGAGAGACAGTGACCCAGTTCACACAATCACAGCAGGTGAAATAAGCCAGGGTAGCTTATTCCCCCCCCCCCCCCGCTGTGCATGCCAGTGAGATTAGCATAATTACCCTAGCAGCCCAGCTTCCCATGTCACTTGAACCCAGACAGGGTGGCTTGTTGCCATGCATAACAAACCACCCAGAATCCATGGACTGTTGTAGGGTTCTGGGTGGCTTGTTATCCATAGCAACAAGTCACCCTGGCCAGGTTCTCTGGAAACGACAAGGGTAATTATGCTAATCCCTCCCCCATGTCACCAGCCCATGCAGGGTGGTTAACAAGCCAACAAGATTTATTAATCACCCTGCAATCATGCAAACAGGGCCTATGCCTTATATGGAAAAATGAAACTAAAGGCAGAAGGAATGAAGCGCAAGGAAGAGGAGCCTGCTCTGCTCTAGTGAGTTTGTTAGAACTGCTCTCTAATTTGTAGGTAATAAAATAGTTATTAAGATACTGTAGTCTGTGGCTTTCATTAAACAGCAGCCTAAGTGTGTGAATGGGATGAGTGGATGGTGTGTAGATCAATGTGTTGCGAGTTGCACATGTGAATGAAGTATGTAAGTAATGCTGAGTGAGTAAAGGGGTAATGGACACACAGGTAAGGTACAATTTTAAGCATTTTATAGTGTTTTTTCAAAATTGGCTGGCATATTTTTACAAGGTTACTGTTAGTCTCACGGATAGGGCAGGTTATAAGTCTAGATCAGTCTTTCCCAACCTGATGCCTGCCAGACTGTTGGACTTCAACTCCCATCATTCTCAACCAGCATGGCCAATAGTCAGGAATCCTGGGAGTTGTAGTCCAAAGCATTTACAGGGTGCCAGGTTGGGGAAGGATGGTCTAGGTGAGGGGTGGGCAATTTGTGGCCCTCCAGGTGTTTTGGCCTACAACTCCCATCAATCCTCACCATTGGCTATACTGGCTAGATATGGGAGCTGTAGGACAGAAGATACCCACCCCTAGTCTAGATGAATAAAATAAACAAATCTGCACTTTCATCTTGACTAACCTTGTAGATGTTTACCATAAGACTATTGTAGATGTCTTTACATTTACAATTTAAAATAAAACTTTTTTAAAAAATTGGTTTTTGAACGTAGCAAAAAGATTTGCTCTCCTTTAGAAAGGAGTCATACACCCCAGTGTTACATTCACTTTGCTTCCTTACTGCCAGTGATTGGGCTGGGGCTCTTGCTAGCTACTTATAAAATGTACAAAGCATAAGGATAATCTCCCAGTTCCACTTCCCACCCACTCAAACAAAAAATTAATCAAGTGTACTTACTTACCTATGACTCAAATCACTGACTCAGCCTTCAAAGAGATGTGCTGCAGAGCTTAGTTTTATCATGGACAAAGGGATCAGTTTGCATATGGCACTGTAACCACACAACCTTTCCGGCCTTCCTAGCTGAGATCATCTTCCCTAGGCCTGCTCTTCTGCTGCTCTTGGTGCTTCTGTTACATTTCACTTCACTTTTGCCCTTCATAGATCTCGGCACCTAGCGCAGGAAACATTCTCCTAACCGAATTGTTGGTTTAGGGTTGGGGGGGTGTTTTAAAAACAAACCAAAGTAATGTTTGTTAAGAATGCAATAATTATTTTTTAAGCAAAGGTAGCCATGTTGCCCATAGGAAAAAGGTATTACAGCAACATGGTTTTTGGAAATGTTTACCGTATTTAAAAATCTTAAGTGTCAGATCTACACTAGTTGAACTACTGCCTCCACACGCACAAACCCAAGCATAGTCAGCATGTACAAAGCAGAAAAGATACATTGCTTTTAGGTTAGTGCTGTGTACGCTTACCTGGGCTGGGAGTACATTCCATTGAATTAATTGGGGCTTACTTCTGAGTAGATGTGCATGCAGGATTGTACTGTTAGTGATTTAGGGTGTAATCCTATGTATATTTAGACAGAGAAGTCCTACAACTCCTCTGTTTGAAGGGTTCTTCAATCCAATTCCTGTTTAAAACTAAAGAACCATAAGAACTGCTGTTGCCCATTAACAGTTGGCACCTGGAGTGCAGGCCAAACGGGCAGGCACAAAGGTCACCTGGCCACAGTTCCATACTAGGATGAGATTTACTGCATTTCTATGTTATAATAATTTCTAGATTTGTATCTAGACATAAATCAGCATATGCAAATGTTATGCAAATCAGTCCTTTTTCTTTTCTTTGGTCAGGCATAAGCAGCCACCCCAGCTATATATGGACTAATTCTCTAGGGTTGCAACCATAACCAGATTAACTAGGGAGTAAGCCGCATTAGACACAGTGAACCTTGTGAGTAAAGCTTTCATAGACAGGGGCAGCATCAGCACCTGCCATCTCTAGGTATCTGCCCAGGCAGGGCCCACTGTTCATGCCTGTTCTGAGGGCCCCTTTAATGTTTTTCTGGCCCAGGTCAAGCCACCCTTTAAATTTCCAACATTGCCCTTGCCCTAGCATCATTCTGGGGCATTGTGGGAAATTAACAGGGTGGCTGGCTAGACTCATCAGGGCCTACTGACAGAGCAGGGGGGGCCACCAGAGGACACTTTGCCCAGAGCCCCCTCAAACCTAGAGCCAGCCCTATGCATAACGTTATGCTGTAACCGTCCTGCTTAATCAATTACAAAACGCTTTTGTGCTTCCTGTGGAAAGCTGCCAAGTCCCATACCCAAAGCCACTCTGGATTTAGCCATACTTTCTGAAAAGCTACACTCTTGGCAACCTGTTCATAAATGGGATGCTTGCAGTGAATGTGTCTTCAAATTGCCTTTGGTTTTACAACTAGAAAGCTTTGCACTTCTCTAGCAAACTGCAGGAGGAGGAATTTGCATTTTATCATAACTACTACTGAGATAGTTTCAAGGGTACACCTTGTCTGTCTGTTTGTCTCGCTATCTCAGGAAAACAAAGTTTGCAACATATTTCTATTGTCTATTGCAGGGGTGCAGTACCTCAGGCCTTGGGGGCCAAATCCAGTCTTCTGGGGTTCCCCAGCTAGCCCCTTGGAAATTGTAATATTGCCTGCTTAAAATCGACAAAGTGATGTAACCACTGATGGGGTGGGAGGAATGGGTTAACTAAAGAATCCCAGAGTGCATGTTTTTTGTAACCTCTCCTCCCTACTTTCGGCCACTCTGGCCAGAGCTCTGCTGCTCTCTATCTACTTCCGGCTGCTTTGTGGAAGTTAGGGTTGCTCTCTGCTCTCCCAACATGGAGGATGCGAGTCAGAGCTAGCTTCCAGCCAGAGATCTTCTATAATGAAACTAATCTGTCTATATGTATCCTGCATATATGTGAGTGATCTGAAAGTAAGAACTGATAAATGTCTTTAGTTTAAACCTTGTGTGGACATTCCATTCCTTTTAATAGCCTTAAGAGACAAGAGTTTAGCAACTCATGTGGTGAAACCAGTTTCAATACAGCAGGCTGAACTTAAAGGAGGAAACTCTCCTTTGTCCTAATCAGTTTAGGACTGACTCCTTTTAACCATATCCTCCAACAGTCCCACCCCCCCTTCCACCACCACCCCTGATCAACGCTCGCTCCTTTGGTGGTTTCCTGGCTTTTGTGCAGTTTTTCCCCATTCTAAAAGGTTGAAATGCCTCCTCTGTGGTTTAGGTTCTGGCAGTAAGAGCTCTATGCTAAAATATGCTAGTGTTTTTTGATCTCACCCCTTTTGTCTTCAGCCCTGCCCACCACTGGAATGCAGCCCCCCCCCCCCAGCTTCTCCAAGATTGAATTTGGCCCTTGGACTGAAAGTTTCTGAACCCCTGGTCTACTGTCTATTTAAATATACATTTTAAATTCTATTCTTTATTTAAAATTTTCACTGCAATTTATTATTATATTTATTTATATCCCGCCCTTTTCCCAATATTGGGACTCAAGGCGGCATTTTGTTATCTTTATTTATTTATTTTTATGCTTATGATGAAGCTGGATGACTGGAGGCCAGCTCAAGGCTGATCCAAATGCAGCTTCTCAAATCAGTCATTCTCTGCAGAGGGCAAGGCAGAATGCTCTGGGTTTCCCATTTCATCCTTTAAGGTTAGACAAAAAAGCCCTTTCCAGAGTGAAAGTCGAGTAGCATCAGCAGAAGCTTTCATTTCAACACTAGTTTTCCAGCCCAAAACATAAAGCAGGAGGGGAGGCAAATCTGACAGGTCGCATTTGCTGTCACTTGAATGAAAAGATTAATATTAATGGAGGAGAAATATCAAATTAGCCAGCCTGCCTGCCTTTTGTAGATGCTGGTGTGTCAAGGGCCATTCCCTCTCCTGAGGATAATGGGGCCCAGGTGGCTGAGAAACCTGTCATGACTTCAGACAAAACCCACACAAAATAAACCAGAAACTGTTGGCACTAGCATTTATTATTTTATTTTATGTTTGGACTCCTGGTTTCTTCTCTTCTAAGAGTAAAGCCATATCTCTGAGAAGCTGTTTGTCCCTCATTCCAGCCAATTCCATCTGTAGTGATCTTTCCTTTTTAATTGAACAGATTGGGCTGCTGCCTGACAGAGTTTTATGGGGCTGTCAATAAACTGACTTCAAAACAGGTTTATAGATATTCAGATGAAATCTTTCCCATTCATTTTTACTCCCCTCCAGAAGCTACTAAGTCTCCTGTGGGGAACAGGGCTCAAGGACAGCCTTTGGAATGGAAGAGAAGTATTGTGCCTTTTTTCGTTAAGTATGCATCTTTGGGGATTGATTGTTTGTTGTGGCAATGGCTTATTGAAGGATTGTTCTCCCCCCCCCCACACACACACACACATCCACATATTCCATTTCTATATTCCATTTTCTTTTCTTTTTTGGCCTTATTGTGTATTCACTTGTGTAGCGGGTTGCATGTATCTTTTGGTGCCACAAACTGTCAAAAGCATATCTATTAAATCACTAGAGGGATGCTAGTGGTATTCCAAAGAATTTATGGCTTTTTAAGTTTACACCCTCCTTTTCTTTCTCTGGGTTCTAGCATTTCACAGGATTTGTCAAACTGGATTAGTGTATAAATCCACTGATCCACCTGCCTTGCCTTCACAGCTGACAACTGAGTTGCCTTCACAACTCTGCTTCTGAGCAGAGATTGAATATTTCCTGCAATAACCACACCAGTGGGTTTCTACACAAACAGCCCTGTAAAGTCAGTAAGCTCCATTGGCCTATGTGAGCGTTTGTTTCGCACACAATGCAAAATATTCTAAAAATGTATAGACTGCAATCCTAAACACACCTATAAGGGAGTAAGCCCCACTGAAAACAAAAGGACTTAGGTTCAAGTAAACATGTCATAGGATTGTACTGCAAATCTCTCATGTAAAACTGGGCACGTGTGAAAGTTGTTAATGCGGAACAGGAGGTAGATAAGAGTCATTTTAAAATCAGGTATACATTGATGCCAGTGAAGATTTCACATTAGCAACAGATGTGTGGAATGCAAAAATGGCCTCCCTGGGAGGCCTGTAAGGCCTGCACTTTCTTAGGAAAGCTGTGACAGACTTTTCCTTTCCCAGGGCCACCTTCTCATCAGCTGAGTGAGCTTTTTGTTATTCTGGTGTCAATTCTCAATTAACAGCATCTGGCTATTTTATTTGGTTTTATTCATTTACAGTGCAATTCTACTCCGAAGGAAGTCCCACTGTGTTCATTGGGGCTTAATTTTGAGTATGTGTGGCGAAGATTGTGCTGTTGCTTATTTTTTAACGTTTGCTTTACACTGTTTTGCTTACAGGCCTATTTGGTATCCAAAAGGCAGGTTAGAATATACATGCAAAAGTATTTACCTAAACCTATATTCTATGCCTGGTATAACCTGGTATCAAACACCAAGTGTGAATCTGCCCTCCTTGCAAGTGCATACACGAGCACAAATGTTTATGGTCAAAATGAAAATGGAAAGATGAACATTTACATTTCAGAACAGAAATAATGGGTTTTCTGCAGTTGGCTCACCTTTTTTTAATTAAATGAATTCAGGACATAACTGAGGCTTATGGCTACATCCCCCGAACCCAGAAACGGTTGGGATACCTCCATACCCAGATTAGTCTGAGGGCAGCAATTTCCAGGCAGGTGAATGGGAGATAATTTATTCAGAAGAATGCTCCTCTTCCCCTATTTATTTAAAACATATACCACCTTGCACCAATATTGCCCCTCAAGGCAGCCAATCCATACCCAACATTGAAAATATATACTTTCCCATAGCATGTGGGTTTGCTTTAATATTCAACCAAATACTGTCAAAACATGTAACTTAAGTCCTGCTTTGACTCACCTTCATAGTACCAAGAGTGCCTCACGAATAGTATGGTATGTAAATCTGCATTCTTTAGTAATCTGGCAATATTTGGAATATATAAAAGGTTCGTGGATAACATTTTAAACATTCCAGGCTTATTGCAAGACTCAATTCATTCTTTCTAAAGGTAAGACTAAAAACCATTCCTGCATTTTGTAGTGTCATTATAGTGACACTGTCAAGTACGTGTGTGTGTGTGTGTACGTACCAATTCAATGCCTCACCAATTTTTTTTTAGAAAAGTAGTGGATAGAATTAAGAGGATGTCCAAATTAATTCAGTATCCAAAGCTTCTAACCACTGCCTTTTATATTTTCAAGAATGGGGGAATTAGCCATTCTGTGTTTGTTTGTCCCAACAGTCCTAGGTATAACCTGAAACCTACATAAATGAAACCCAATCCATTTAAATCTGCACTGCTGCTGCTGCTGCCTCGTTCTCCACTTCAAGCTTAAGACTCTGGCAATACAGACTTCATGACTTAAGCATCAAATCAGCCTTCCCCCCAACTCCCGCATTCCTCTTCTCCACCCCACCCTCACACTTGCTTTTTTGTAACATCTAGCCTGATGAAAAGATCTGGAAATCTCAAAAGCTTGCCCACAATTCTGTGCATATTTGGTTGGTTCTAATAAAGGTATTGTCTGACCATGGATTTTGGAATACTTAGGGCAGTTTCATACATTACGTAGCAGCAAATCTGAGTTTGCCTTTATCCCAATACTATGGTGATTCTGCCTATATGATAGATAGCAGTATACATGTTTTACATGTTGAGGTGTATACATAAATAATCATGCATTACAAATGTAATGTATGAAGTGGCGCACTATGGCTTTCCCTGCAATGATTTGTGTTTCAGTATAGATATCCTAATACAAAATAGCCAAGTGTGAAGGGTGTGTGTGTGTGTGTGTGTGTTATTTGCCAGTTGGTCCCCTTTAAACAGATAGAAACAGAAGTATGATCCTTCCCTGATCATCATTTTGAAGTATTTTTAAAGTATTTATATACAGTACATGAATGTGCCCTTCATGATTAACACAGCAGACCCAAAGTTTGCACTTGGGTTCCTAAGGACAAAACATTACGTGAGAAGCTGCCCTTAAATTCTGTCCTTCAGGGTACTTCACTGGAACTAATGGAAGTTTTGAGCATGCTTGAGGGCAGGATGTACTTTTTAATACTGCATGCCCTCTGGATTTGAAACTGAAGTAACATTAACACTGTAAAGCTTTTTCCCCTCACTATCATGTTGTTGAAGACAAAAATAGTGGCTGAATGAAACAAAACAACTAAGCTCAAACATTGGAAACATGGGTGTTGGACCACAAGTTCTGGAGTCAGGCACAAAAGCAGCCAGGAATATAAATTGACAAATACTGCTGGTTAAGAGAAAAATAAATCAAATCACACAGACACATGTGTGCAGGGGGGTAAAAAAAAAAAGGGGGGGACATATCCATTTGAAGTGAGCAATTTACAGAACAAGAAATTGGATTTATTTTGCCAGGAAAGGGGGAGGGGGAGTAAAGCAAGCATCCAGATGAATAAATGATTTAAAGTAAGTCTCTAAACAATAAAACAGAGGGAAAGGAGTCCAATATGTTCCCTAAAGTGATATGTTTCCTAAAGGTAGGTTATTTCTTAAAATCCTGTGTCTTGCTGTGCAGTCCAGGACTCAGAAGTAATTGTAGGCCGCAGTTACTGACGGTTGTCAAGTATCCACTGACTGACAACTGGGAGAAAGGCAAGACCTTCCTTTACAATCTGTCCTCTTCTCTCCTTACAGTCGCCTCAGAAAGAATCTCCATACAGTGGCTCATCAGGGTAAAAAAATGGGTTGAAATAATGCTATTCCACCAGAAGGCTGCACCCACACTCTATGCTATTCCCCCTCCCATCCTGTGAATAAGAGCTTATGAAATTCCATAGGCTAAAATAGGGTGAAGAAATCACACTTTTTTCAAAACCTACAAATACTTTATACCCCTTCTGCAGCACAGCACAGCACAGACCTTTGCCCTTACTGCAAATGACAAAATGTTTTCCAAGAGATGTTGTACAAATGGAGAAATGTTACTACAAAGACAACCCCATGTAATTCTGTGGGAGAGAAAATAGACAATACCTGTCAAACTGCTGGTGGACAATCGCCAAACTTCACCTTCTAATAAATAAGCCATTACTTGCCCTTCATATTTGACCTCTCATGCTTCAGACAGGCTGACCATCATTTTAGCATAGTGGTTAATTCAGCTGAAAGGCCCAAAGGGTGGAATTAGGTGAAGGAGTTAATTGAATTAGGTGAAGGAGTTAATCGCTCTTTACCTGTTAAGTGCAGCAAATGCTTCATGTGCCACTTGAAAACCTATTGTGTAGTCCCTCTACCTACATGGGGATGAGGTCAACTGTAGCTTTTGAATGCTTAATTAAGCCTTGTGGTTACTTCTTTCCTTGCCTGTACTAGTGGCCACAGAAGGGTGTTAATACTGGGTAATTAACCATGTGGGGTTAAAGCTTCAGACTATCGCAGCCTCCTGCAACCTAGTGTCCTCCAGATGTTTTGGACTTCAACTCCATCAGCCCCAGCCACCATGGCCAATGGTCAGGAATTCTAGCATTTGTAGTCCTAACCTACCTCACAGGGTTATTGTGAGGATAAAATGGAGAGGAGGATTATTATGTAAGCCACCTTGGGTTCCTTGCAGGAAAAAAGGTGGGGTATAAATATAATAAATAAATCTGGAAGATACCAAATTGGGGAAAGCTGGACTACCACATTTCCATATGGTTACTGGTAAAATGCCATGACATTTAAATTGTATTCTGCTAGGCTCTTAGTCATTTAAATCTATCCTCAAGTACTCACCAAGATTAGCTGAAGATCAAGTTTTATGTCAAGTTTTATGACAGGGGCAATCCTATACTGTAAACCCTTACCTGGGAGAAAGTTCCATTGAACTCTGTGGGGCTTACAGCTGTGTAGACATGCATAGGATTGTTCTTTTAAAGAAGCAACATGTATGGGCCAGAAAGAGCTTGCAAGCTACATGAGTCCCATAAATTCCTGTGACGATGGAGCAGAAGTTTGACAAAAGTGACAGGAATAGAAAATAATTATTCCAAATCTGGTGAAAGTTAATTTCAAAATGTTCAGGGGTCTGATGATAGACAAGTGTCTTATTTCTGGTTTTCTACTCTGGGGATCATGCTGAGAAATCATCCTTTGTTAGGCTGATCGATTGCTAGTGGTCCAATATAATTGCTTGATGTTTCATCAGTGGGAGATAATGATAGGAGATGGTCTCTTCATATCATGGATTCTCCCTCCAGCTTTTGGAATATGAATCCCAAATACGGTATGCCTCCAGGTAAGGAAAAGAAAATTTGGAGCCAATTGGCAGCTTGAGTTTGGAAAAAAGAGAGGAGCTGAGAAAGCTGTGAGTTGGCAGAAACAGAAGCATCCTTGAGGTGCAGTTGCTCTCTTTAGAGACCTGATAAAGGATTAACAGTTGACTTTATGTTGAAGGCATCTACAGTAATACCTTGGATTGCAAGTAACTTGGTTTGAGAGCGTTTTGCAAGACAAGCAAATTTTTAATTTTTTTTTTTTTTTTTACTTGATATACAAGCGACGTCTTGCAATACAAGTACTACTGTAGTACGGCTTAAATTAAAAATCTCTGTACAATTTTTTTGGGGGGGGATTTCGTTTTGATATAAGAGTGTTTTGGATTACAAACACGTTTCCGGAACGAATTATGCTCTCAATCCAAGGCATGACTGTATTTGGCTCCAATAGGCGCTCTGTGTTTATATTTGTAGATAAAACTAACATTGCAAAAGACACCGTAAGTCTCTATTGCACTGTCATCCAAAAGAAGCTAAAGCTCCAATCCTACAACCACTTATGTGGAAGCAAGCTCCATTAAACTCAGTGCGGCTTACTGCTGAGCATATATTTATACAATTAAACTGTAAACCTTGTAGTGTTGTCCCTGGAGCTTCTCACTAGTTGAGGAAGTGGAGCAAGCACATTATTGTCTCTGTATTTGCAGACCCCAATCCTAATTATATTACTCTCTGTTACAGGACTGGGAGGGCAGGATAATTTTTCTTCCTGGTGAACCGCTTCTTTACAAGGGTTCCCCAGGAAGGAGAATAACTGATAGGCCACCACTGGTCAGGTTGAACCTCCTGACACACCCTGGTCTGTCCAGCTGCTTGGTGCGTTTCTGAGCCCAAGGTCTCCTCCTTACAGCCCAAACCTAGGGAAAAAATAAGAAAGGTGCTTTGGACTTCCTTCCTCGAAGCCCAGAAACACAGAACTTAACAACCCCCTTTTTAAAAATCCTAAAAACACAAGCAGCAGCTTTGTAACCATGTGGTCTTTCAGGTACAGAAAAGTTTAGTGAGAAATCCCTTTTAAAATAACACTTCCAAATGTCTAAATATAGAAAGGAGTTTACTGGGGGAAAGGGGGGTGGACAGAGTGAAGACAACAATCATACACATACACAGAATTCCTAATAAAATTAATAAAGTCGGTCTAACTAATCTAGTAAAATGTAACCTAGTTGAGCAGAGTCTGGGGCTCCAGACCATATGCAGAGTTAATCGCAGAGAGGATTGTCTGAGAGAGTGCATGTTGGCCTCCAGCTAGATGGCATATAGAAAGCTTTAGAAGGAGTGAGTTAACCCTTCTTTTAGGGGGATCTCAATTCAGTAAAAGTCAGCCCCTTCACAGAGGCTGATGGTTGTTTTATTCAATAATGTGATAGCCTCCATCTCTGATGTCAGTGGTCTAGCCAGCAAACCAGAAAATTACTTAGGGCACAATCCTATGCATGTTGACAGAAGAAATTCCTAGAACTTCCAGCATCCCTCCAGTCAGCCATGCTGGCGGGGGCATGCTAGGAGATGTAGGACCTTTTTTCTGTTTAAACATGCATAGGCTTGCTCCATTAGTAGCTGGACCCAACCTCTTAATGACAGTAAACTTACATCTCAATAGCCCAAGGCGGCTGAAACCAGACAGCCTATTCTAAAAAAGAGCGTACGGTTTCGGTTGCATTTTTTAGGACAAAAAAGTGAAATAATGTGAACTAAGCCTGTTCAGGTAGCATGGCAGGGTGCCAACTGACCAGATGCTCTAGGAGGCACTGTTGAGCTACATCAGTAAATAGGGGGTTTGTCAGTCACATTCTCTTAACATACTTCTAAACAAAGATACAAATTGTTATGTCCTACTCTATCATATATGCTTACAGTTGCCTTCAATTTTTTGAGACACAAAGATGGTTGTTGTTTATACAGCCCTTAATTTTTTAAAAATTAAATACTAAAAATTAAATATTCAATGCACTGAAAATGTGCCAGGCTTACATTCCCTGCATCTGAATGAAAGACCTAGTAATTCAACTGCATCTGTCATACATTTCAAGCATTGTTAGTTCTGCTTAACACTCCATTTCCACTCACTTCTCTGCAGCCCACATGCCTCACTGCTCAGCTATTGATTTACATTTTTAGTACACAACTTAAATCCTTGGCATAAAGAGAAAATTGGGCATAATGCTTTAAACAATTGCTTATCAACAATTTATTGACATTCCTTCCTTTTTTATCAATAGGCCGCAATTGGAACAAAATAAAGTACCAAGAAATCTAATCAGCAGAGAGATTAATACCTCTCTATTCTCCCGATTTGCCGTAGTTGTTATATGGTTCTAAACAGGTGTGACTGGATAGTGAACACCATCTTCGATTATAGGAATGTAGGCACTTCTCAAAGACTGATGAAAAGAGCAGCAAATGCTACTCTGAACATTACTACATGTTCCTAGATAATGGAACCCATTCAGTTGCTTATGAGACTAGCTTTATCCTTGTAATATATTATTGGTTAAATGATTGTTCCTAATTTTTCTTATATTTCTGTATTTTTAATATACATTTTACAACATCCTACATTCTCAAAAAAATTATGTACTCAAAAGACGTTATGCAGTTACCCAGGAGATCCCCCCCCCCCCGCAATATGCTTATTTTGCGGTAACTAGGTTAATCTGCAAGCTATTTTCCAAATACCATGTTACGTTCCGTAATTTTTGGATGTCATTTGTCAAAGAGCAATGGGGTTGTAAGAGGGGAAAGGGGCAACAGAAATAAGGTTAATAGAACATGATAGGAAGACATCAAGGGGGAAAGGGTAATTGCTACACGAGGCAGATAAACTTATTTAAAAGTACATTTTTTTCAATCAAATTCATGTTTTTTAATCTGTCTCCATAATCATATGGACTAGAAAGTTGCTTTTTCTATACATATATGTATAAAAGAGCTGAGAGTATTAGTGCCAAATTCTGCAGAGCTGCACTCCTGTAGCACTTAGGATCAAGTGCTACATATTGTTTAATTAGTGCAATAGCTTCTGATGGTGCAACAGTTGATTACTCAATATGCTTACCCAATATGACAGGTTTTCCTCTTATTTTTTAGCTACCCCAAAGAAAAATACACACCGTGATGAGTTCAGGGCTGTAGAAATATGAGATCCAGTAATTATTTCTTCAGTACTATAACTCCTGTCACTTTTGTGGTTGTTATGGCCAATCTATACATGACCAGCTGGGTACATGGTGGCAAGTGCATTGTCTTCCTTGAAGGGAAATAAATGTTCCTACTGAAGCAATTAATCAAGTGTAACTTAATTTCTACCACAGATAAACCCACAAGCGCCAACAGCATAAACAGTCAGTGAATACTTTATTATAAAATCCCAGGTAATCAATGAAATGGCAAGCAATATTTCACTCTTTCTCAAAGTCTACGAAGTAGTAATCATTAGCCAGTGCTAGCTCTTCCCTTACACAAAGCCTATTCATACTTCAGTGTGATCACCTCCTAGCTTATTCTCCTGTAGTTCAACATTTAAGAGCAATTAAAACCAGTATGATGTTATTAAGTAATAAAGAGATCATGACAGTACAGGCCAGAACAAGGGACACACACACACACACACACACACACACACACACACACAGAAAGAGCATCTTTGGGAATGGTAAGTCCAAGTCCTACATGACTAATCAATCATAGGGCAGTGACCAATTTGGCACTAGCTCTAACATGAATTACATTGTGCTAGCATAAGCAACCTCTAGCGCAACACCAATAGCATTTGGTGGTATGATGGGTTCTCCAGGGAACCCATCACAGTGTTGTGCCAGCAAATACTATTGGAATGGCTCCAGAAGGTCCCAGGTTCAGTTCCTGGCATCTCCAAGTAGGGCTGGCAAAGACTCCTGTCTGAAATCCCACAGAGCTATCACCAGTCAGTGCAGACAGTACTGGATGAACCAATGGCCTGGCGCGGCATTCCTGTTTCTAGAAACTTGTTATGAAAACAAAGATTCCCAATGTTCTAACATTTTTGTGAGTCACAGAGGAATGCTGCTCCCAGATTATGGAATGGCCTGCCGGAGGAGATTCATCAACTTACCAGTCTCTTGGAATTTAAAAAACCCCATAAAGACCGATCTCTTCTGGCAGGCCTATCCGGCAAAATTTTAGGATGCCTTTATTTTAATAGTATATGTTGTGTTTGATTAGTTTATGTATTTTATATTTTCTGCTGTTCCCCGCCTTGATCTAGACGGAGAGACGGGTAAGAAATAAAGTTATTATTATTTTTATATTATTATTATTATTATTATTATTCATCATCAGGCGATGATGATTATTATGCTGGCTGTGGGATGATGGGAGTTGTAGTCCAACACATCTGGAGGGCACCAGGGTGGGGGTGGCTGCCACAAAATATGTGTCTGCACACATAGACATGACTGGCGCCGCAACCTGTCACAGCTCCAGGGAACTGTTTACTCTGTTCTGCAAACATGCATAACTGCAGCATATTTATTATATTTTTGAATTGCCCATCTGACCAGTCATCCGGCCACTCTGAGCGATGTACAGTCCAATAAAATACAAGAAAAAAGAGTGTAAAACACAATTAAAAACAGTACAAAACTTAAAAATTGTAACCCACCCCATATTCCTGCCTGAAAAGCCATGTTTTTAATGCACGGCGGAAGCTAATCAAGGAAGGGGCATGGCAGAGGTCACTGGGGAGAGAGTTCCATAAATTGATAGGTAGGTTAGGCTGTGAGGTAGGTTAGGCTGAGAGTCAGTGACTGGCCCAAAGACACCTTTTCTAATATTATGTGAAGTGACACTTTTAAGTCATTTGGGCTTCAACCATATATATACTTTCCTGGGAGTAAGTCCCATTTAACTCAGTTGAACTTACTTCTGTGTAGACATGCACAAGACTGCACTGTTGGAAACTGTTTGCTCAAACTTTCTAAAAGACAGTCAATAATCTGGCCCTGTAAAACAGGTTTAGGATAGATATTACAATATTTAAAGTGAACCAGGTGCTGGGGAAATACAATATTTAAAGTGCACTGTTTTTATTCTGAAAATGTGGAAACTTTCAGGTAAGATAGAGCATGTGCTTCTCATCCAATATGTGTATATGATGATTTCCCTATGTAGATATCCTAGAGCTTCACAGAAAAGCTCTATTCAGAATGATGTCTATTAACAATGCAGATTTTCATCATGCAGGCAGAGTCATATGTGTAGCCTCTTTTTAATGTGTCAGTTTAAAATCTGCATGTAAACTGCAAGCAAAATGGGGCTAAAGATAGTGCAGTTGCACAGCTCAGTGCTGATTTGCTTCTGCAAATTGCAGTGTGTGGTTTGTATTCTGATTTCCTGTCAATTTCCTGTCAATGGCAGCTCAACTGAATATGTTCCAGAGGATGTTACTGAGACAAGTTAGGTGTTGCCTTAATTTGAAGGTATTTGATTAAGATTTTCCTTTGCACTTTGCTCTGCTTGTTGTAATTTAGTTAAAGTGCTTTTAAAAATTCACTAGGGTTAGAGGGGCTATGGATCAAATGAGTGTAGCTATCATCTCACTTTTAAAGTGTTTTTCCCCAGCACATGGTTCAGAATGTACCATTGCATTTGGTTCAGGGAAATTCTTTAATTTAGTAAGTCTGAAACTGAAGTGACTTTTAAAACGTTGGCTGTAAAATGTTTCTATGGTGAGGATATCCAATAAGAGAACCAAGCCCTTTGCCCTAGAATACCAAGGCCTGGTGGACTGCATATGCTGCAAATTGAGGTAGTACAGGCCTGCCGCAGTAGATTAGACTGTACTCCTTCAGACTGCAGGTGAGAACCACATTTTTAATGCTTTCCTAGTATAAAATCAGATTGCTAGCACAACAGGGCCAGGGGCAGCCCTTCCATTAGACAAAGTGAGGCAGCTTCTGCAGACAGCAGATTTTCAGTGTCATGAAGGGACAGCAAATTGTTATTTACTTTGTTATTCCTGAGTTTTTATTGCCAGGGATGGGGGGGAAAGTGTTTATAGGGTTTTCTGCCTTGTGTGCCAAAATACCTTGGCTGGCTTTGGGTACTATGGATCTTGACTTGGGTGGGTGGGTGGGAGGCAGTCTTTGTTGCTTCTGCCTCAGGCCGTTTTGAGTCGGCCCTGTTTTGAGTGTTAGAACCCATTTCCCTAAAGGTTAAGGCAGAAGTAGACAGCCTGGTGCCTTCCAAATGTTATGGGACTACAGCTCCCATAATCCTTTACTAGTGCCCATGCTGGCTGGCGCTGATGGGAGTTGTAGTATGGAGGGAACTAGGTTGTGTACACCAGAGCTAGGGTTTCGGGGGGGGGGGTTACCTGCAGGGAGCAATTTACACATGGGATCATTAAAAATGGCACCCTTCTTGTGCTGCCTTAGGGTATACAATCCACTCTGCCACCTCAGGATTTTACCCTCATTCTGCTGCATACATAGACCAGGCAACAGTGTTCCTTAAAAGCTGGAACTGAAGAATCACGTTTTCAAAGTGGTGAACAGAATGATTTATGCCTCCTAATGAGGCCTTTATACTCTGCTTGAGTGCAGACCTGTCCTAACCTTGGTCATAAAACAGGTCATTTGGTATGAAGAATATTATTTGTACCTTTCGCTTAATGGCAATGGTTTCCTGACTTGGTAACAGGAAATGGGGTGGAGGGGGAAAGCAAGCAGACCCACCGTCTGACCTGTTCAGATAACGCAGTTCTCTACACACTGAATTATGGTGCTCTTCAGGGGAGACACTATCAATACAAACCCATTTAGAGGCGGATCTCTCAGCCGTTGCAGTTCGATTTCATAAATGCACTTAGATTACAACTATATTTCAAAAACAAAAGCCTGAGTAACAACAACAACAAAAAGAATGCCTTTTTTCCTGTGTGAAGAATGGGGGTGAGAAAAATTGGGTTGCTGTGCAGCTGTTTCACTGGCAACATGGAAAATGAGCCAAAGAGTGAGACACGAAGGCTGTTTTTACTGGGTTTTGTAACAACACAAAGCCCTAATAGTTTCCTCAGCACTCTTCAAGGTTGAATGTCTGCACACTTTGTAAATTGCAGCTCCTTCTTTGATAAGGAACTGAAGATCAACTGCTATGGTTGATGCTATCTAGGTATCATAAATCCAGGTGAACAAACTGATGTTTATAGTTTCTCACTGGTAGCTTTCACCCATCTCAACAGTACTCATTTTGAGCCAAATCTGGATCAGTACATGGTTTTCCTTCTGTGTTAAAATACTGCCTTTATGTGTGGGAATTATTGCTGGGGGAAGGAGAGGGAAGGTGGCCATATATCCTACTTTACTATCTGAAGAACTATCAGAGGACAGTTCTCTATTTGAAGGTGCCCTCTGAAGGGCTGCCTGGTCCAAGTCCAGTTTAGAGATAAAGAACCATAAGAAGGGAGTGAAGTAAAGGGCCTTGAAGTAGCCCATCAATAGTTAACATGTGCTGGACAGCAGACTGGGCAGGCACACCCTTGGTCACAGTCTTCCACACTATGGGGAGATGTACTGTATTTCTATTGAAATTGTACTGATTAATTCTAAATTTGCATCTATGCATACAGATTAGCATATACAAAGTTTATACAAATCTGTGTCCTCTTTTTTGATGATACATTTTCTTTTGGGTGGAGCGCTGATGAGTAAGTGGCCACCCTAAGCAGGAATTATAATGCAACAGTGAAGCAAATATGGCCATAAAGCTTTGTGATCATAGAGTGGTCCATTTTGTAATGGCTGCATGGAAAAGAAGAAACCTCTAATGTTATAGGGTTCAGTCAAGAGCCTCTTCCATGAATGGAGGGGCTCCAGTTATTCTCAATTTTGAGAATATGATGTGGCTACTGTAATCCTCTCAAATGGCAATGTAGAAAACTGCCATGAAATTCAGCCAGACCAGGACTGCAACGAATATTCTTCAAAGATAGTAGCTCATATCACCCATAGTTTTGTATGTAGTGCAGTGTAGAGACCCCTTGTAGTTTGTGTGAGAAATTAAAATATTCTGTAATCTTGTGGCAAATGGCTTCCTAATTGGAGCTAATTTCCATTTCTGAAATAATACTGAGAATAAAAATACAGCCCCTGGGTAATACTGATGCAGTTCAGTAAATTGTAAGGGAAGCTCTTTGGACATAGAATTGGAAATGCAGCCTTGATCAAGAGAGTAAGAAAATGAACTGTAGCTTTCTTAACTGAATAGATATTCCAAAAAGAGCTTTTTTCACAGTTGGCTTTTAAGTTACTGGCCTGGACCCAGAGTTGTATGAGCAAAGGTCCAGTTGCACAATAGCACTTTCCTACCCCTTCTCTCCAGTGTAGCCCTTTGTGGGGGGGGGCAGTTGCTCTTGAGAGTCAGAGGACCCTCTGGCGCAATGGCGCTTGGGAGGCTACCATGCATGGGGAAGTTGGCAGGAATTGTGTGGTGGCACCTTGCACAAGTGATGGAAAGGCTGTAAGTAGCAGAAAAGCCCTGCTGTGCAAGTGGAACATCTGCTTGCGTAACTCTTGATGCAACCCACTTTTGCTATTCAAACTTAAAGCCTAATCCTATAGTCTATTGTGCCATATTAAAATCAATGGACAAGCATTAATATGTGTGCATAAGACACACTGGCCATATTCACATATCACGCTAACCTATCGTGGGCAATAAGCCACGGTGGGTTGGTTGCTGTGAAAACAACCAATGGTGAGCCCAACAGACAATCAGGTTCATCATAGGTTGTTGGCTCTCCCCTCCTCCCCCCTTGGTCCTTCTGCAGGTATCCCAGGAGACACCGCAGAGGAACGAGTCGTTTCCCCCCTCCCTGCTGCGACCACGAGCCATTTCGGGTTCACTGCAGCTGTTTTTCCTTTTTACTCTCCCCCCCCCCCGAGATCATGGAAGGGAGGGAATCCAGTCAGCCCCTTTTTAGAAAGTCCAAACCCCCTTTTTAAAAGGATCCAGAGTTTTGACAGCTAGCTAGGAAAAGGGGAGGGAGTGCACATTTGTACTTTCCCGAGCACCTAACTGCTCAGGACGTGTGAAATGTTCACCCTGATCTTGTTGTGAAGGGGGTGTAAATCCCCCCCAAACCCTTTTTGCACCAAAAGATCCCTCGTGTCTTTGGTTTTTCTTGACAGCTTGCCTTCTGACAGCTGTCAAGAGGAACAAAAGGGGGGGGGGAATTTGGAGCCTCTTCTGGGCAATGTCCAGGGTTGGTACCTGCTGCCTCTTGGCAGCAGGCACCCCCCTAGACATTGTCCCAGCCAAGACTTCAAATTCCTGCAGTTGCACAACTCTGAAGGTTCGCAGTTACACAACTGCACCTATAATAATAAATGCACACACACACACACACCTTGGCAACCATTGGGCAGCCCTTCCAAGGTGCCACTGGGGCACTTATTCATAGATTTAATAGAGTTGGAAGGGGCCCATAGAGTTGAAGGGACTGCCCATAGCTGTCAAAATGGGGATCTTGACAGCTGGCTTTCTCAATCTTCGGGTGGGAGAGTAAAAAGAAAAAAAGCTACAGTGAGCCCAAAATAGCTTGCAATCATGGTGGGGGTGGACCAGTGCCAGCTATTCCCAAGTGCTGCCTGGGTACTTTCAGGGCAGCTGGCACAGGTGCTCATCCGGGAGCGCCATGGCAAGAGTGGCATGGTTCTTTGTCGCTCTTGCCATGGGGCTCTGTAGCCAATTCCCCGTACCCATGATGGGGTTGGTTGTCCAGGTTCGGATAACATGACAAGCCATCGTCATTCAACGACCCCTCAAACAGCCCATGGGTTGTTGGGGTAGCTTGTTCCCCACGAACAAGCCACCCTGGGGAAATTGGTCTGGGTTTGCACAACGCAACCCATCGTGGGCAGCAACCCATGATGGGTTGTTGTATCACCTGAACCCAGTCACTGAGTTCAACTTTCTACTGATTACACACAGTCTGGTAATTATGGTGCGGATGAGCTTTCGCATCCATCCATCAAGGTTATGTAACTGCAGAGACCTTTTACAAGTGATACTGTGGGCAACAGACCCCTGCTTTTAAACATGGATCTGCCTCAATCGCATGTAAAGAGTGCAATTTAAAGTTCAAAAGTGGTGCATAGGAGTGGGGGCATGCTGCCCATTTCTCCACCAGCCACTATCTCTGCTCTGTCATCCATAATCTAAGTAATTTGGGAGTGCTATTAATTCAGGATATTCAGGAAAGTGGAAAAGAACTATCTTTACATAATAACTAGAGCCGGTCATGACAACATGGCGGCAACGGTTTTGGACAACAACGGCTCTCATGGTGCTCCATTTAAAGTGGGATCAGGTGTTAAACAGGAATGTGTTATTGCCCCAACATTATTTGCTATTTTCATCGCCATGATTTTACATCTTGTCGAGGGGAAACTTCCCACTGGTGTGGGAATTATATATTGAACAGATGGAAAGCTTTTTAATCTCAATAGGCTGAAAGCAAAAAGTAAGGTAATTACAACCTCCATTGTGGAACTTCAGTATGCTGATGATAATGTGGTCTCTGCACACTCAGAGGATGATCTCCAAACTATCCTAAATGCTTTTGCAGAAGCATACGAAAAACTTGGGTCTCTCACTTAACATCAAAAAAACCAAAGTGCTTCATCAGCAAGTGGTAGTTAACCCTTTGGTGATGCCATCTATCCAGCTTGGCAGGGCAATACTGGAAAATGTCGATCATTTTCTCTATCTTGGCAGCTATCTTTCTGTTAAGAAGTCCAAAACACTGGTTTATGAAGCCATTGTATAACCAACTTTATTGTATGCCTGCGAAACATGGACTATCTATAAACGTCACCTCCAACTCCTTGAAAGATTTCATCAACGTTGCCTCCAGAAAATCCTGCGAATTACTTGGGAAGATAGGCGAACAAATGTCAGTGTACTGGAAGAAGCAAAGACTACTAGCATTGAAAAAATGATCCTTCAACGCCAACTTCCCAACTCAAGGATGGAAAGCGGAATATCGGTGGTCAATATAAGAGGTTTAAAGATGTTCTTAAGGCTAATCTAAAAAAATGCAATATAAACATCAAAAACTGGGAAGCTCTGGCCCATGAATGATCTAACTGGAGGTTGGCCTTTCACAAAGGTTCTATGGACTTTGAAGAAGCCCGAGTGCAAGGTGAAAGGGAGAAACGTGCTAAGCGAAAAGCACGTCAAACGAATCCTTTACAAGACCATCTTCCATCTGGTAACCTGTGTCCTCACTGTGGGAAGCTGTGTGGATCTAGAATTGGCCTCCACAGTCACTTACGGACCCATCGCTAGAGTCTACACAATTTTCTTTAGAATTTTCCTCCTTTTAAAATCTCCTTTTTGTAAATTTTCTTTTTTTTTTTAATCCTGGAAGACAATCTTACTCGGTCACGAGTGATCGCCTGACTGACTGACTGACAGCTAACATTGACAGTGAAATCCAGCATCCTTTGAGCTCTGCAAGTGCTGCATTTTCTCGAATGAAAGAGAGTGTTTGAGGATAGGGATATCTGTAGGGAGACCAAAACGTTGGTTCATGAAGCCATTGTATTACCAACTATTGTATGCCTGCGAAATATGGACTATCTATAAACGTCACCTCCAACTCCTTGAAAGATTTCATCATCAACGTTGCCTCCGGAAAATCCTGCGAATTACTTGGGAAGATAGGCGAACAAATGTCAGTGTACTGGAAAAAGCAAAGACTACTAGCGTTGAAAAAATGATCCTTCAACGCCAACTTCAATGGACCGGTCATGTTGTTCGAATGTCTGACTGCTGTCTCCCAAAGCAGTTACTTTATGTCCAACTCAGGGCTGGAAAGAGGAATATCGGTGGTCAGTATAAGAGGTTTAAAGATGTTCTTAAGACTAATCTAAAAAAATGCAATATAAACATCGAAAACTGGGAAGCTCTGGCCCATGAATGATCTAACTGGAGGTTGGCCTTTCACAAAGGTTCTATGGACTTTGAAGAAGCCCGAGTGCAAGGTGAAAGGGAGAAACGTGCTAAGCGAAAAGCACGTCAAACGAATCCTTTACAAGACCATCTTCCATCTGGTAACCTGTGTCCTCACTGTGGGAAGCTGTGTGGATCTAGAATTGGCCTCCACAGTCACTTACGGACCCATCGCTAGAGTCTACACAATTTTCTTTAGAATTTTCCTCCTTTTAAAATCTCCTTTTTGTAAATTTTCTTTTTTTTTTTAATCCTGGAAGACAATCTTACTCGGTCACGAGTGATCGCCTACTACTAAGAGCCGGCATGTGTACAGGAAATGCAAAAACTGATTTAAATGCCACTTGTTGAAAATAGGTTCAGACCACCACACTATGGCTACAATGCAGTGCAGAGAAGTGAGAGGCAAGATGTGTATATGCACGGAGGATTTTATCTTCCTTTTCCAAGCAGCAACTAGAGTGAGCCTGGAGACTGGGAAGCTGTTTGGAAAAAAGAAAAGTCTGCTGCGCGTAGGCTAGCAATGCTTTGCCCAAGCTTAAACAGATTGCTAGTTTGTACGAAGGTGCAATCCAGCCCACACCCAAGCATGCTGAAGTCCGGAATGGTGCAATTATTTTTCACTTAAATGTGGGGGAATCCCATTGTTTCTTGTTCTGTCTTTTCAAGAACTGAAATAGAGACAGTTTGTACGATCCCAGTTTGCATGATCACCGCAGCCCAGCATGTCTTATTTAAGCCATGCTAGGTTGTGGTGTGTGCCGGTGCATACCAGACCACCTTGTGTTGTGCGAACCTGGCGAGGGTGGGTTGTTGGCGGGGTTAAGCCACTCAGAACCCATGGCCTGTTTTAGGGTTGTGGGTGATTTGTTAACCATGCCAACTCCTCACGCTCGCTGGGTTCACACAACGCAACAAGCTGCAATTGCAGCTTGAATATTCAAAACGGCATCCAGCACACACCGCAGGTCACCATGGCTTGAATAAACAAACCATGGTGGGCCGCTTGATTGTGTGAACCGGCCCACAGCCTTTATGTTACTAACTTCCTGTATTTAGCTGATATTTTTCAAATCTACCTTGCTCCACATTTATTATTTATTCTATTTATATCCTGCCTTTTTTTTCTGCAAGGAACCCAAGGCAGCTTACATAATCCTCATCCTCCTCTCCATCTTATCCTCACAACAATCCTGTGAGGTAGGTTAGGCTGAGTCAGTGACTGGCCCAAAGTCACCCAGTGAGCTTCATAGCCAAGTGGGTTATGCAAGGGCTGTTTAACTCTCACACAACCCCTGCTGCCCAAGCTCAGATTACACGATAAACCATGGTCTCAGCTTGAATATTCAAAATGGCCACCCACACATGCTGGCATGTGCCACAGACCACCGTGGCTTAAATAAGCCACGGTGGGCTGCAGCACATGCTGGCATGTGTGGGTGGCCATTTTGAATATTCAAGCTGTGGCCATGGCTTAAATAAGCCATGGTGGGCTGTTTGATCGTGTGGATTGGCCCAATAAATCTTACAAAATCATCTTGTGGATGACACTATGTGGCAGACAAAATTATATACTATTCTGTATAGCATACAAAGGGATACAGTAAAAATATGTTATGTGACTAGGACTTTGCCATCTTTATTTATTTCAGCAAAGTGAAAGCAAACATAATTTCTCACCAGATGCTGCTTTGTGTTGTCAAGTCCCAATTGGGATCATTTATTGCCTGTTGAAACCATATCATCATTTGGCATGGATAACATCTTTACTTTGTTTAACAAGTGCAGTTTCCTCAGTGCTAGATCATTAGACTTGGGGAGAGGACTGTGTGTTCCTGTAAGTTACTTTATTTAATGTTTATGGCACAATCCTACGCATATTTAGAGAGAAAAGTCCTACAACTCCCAGCATTCCCCAGCCAGCCATGTATAGGATTGTGCCCTTAAAAGTATTTTTAGCCGCTTTTCAGGACTATGCCCTCACAAAGTACTGAACAAAGAAGAGTACAGATACATGGTAACCACAGTAGCAAGCATACAAAATACTTTGCGAAGCTGCTCTGAACACGTGAACCAGTTACGAATTCAGCTGAATGCAGAAAGTTCTTCACTGCTCGCTTAATTGCTTGCACAGAAGGGGTTAGGCTCCCACTAGTAGGAAGGGAGTTCCACAGTGTTTTCAGACTGTCCATCTGCCTATTAAAGGTTGGTTGACAAAAATGTGGAATATCTAGCTGGGTTGAAAATTACTGCATCAAATACAGGTAAGGTGCATTTAGTTTGATAACGAATCTTGCCTTGATCCAGAGCAACCATCCTACTCACTTAGTAATTTTAAATTTTCCCTTACAAGTGATTTTGTTCAAAATTATTTGTCAAAACCTTTAAAGTGTGTGTGTGACTTTCTTTATGTAAGCGAGCTTCATATCTGAATGACTGTTGATGCGTTATTTGTGAAGTGGGAGCACAGAATATTGCAAGGTGCTTAATGTAATCCTGGAAGAGGCAGAAAAAACAATAGACAAGAAGAGCGAATTATTGTTTTAAAAAAAGGCCCGAAATAGGGCAGTATCTAGTACTGCTGCTCCACTTACACAATTGATGTCGCACTAGTGCAAGTGACCTCTAGCACAATGGCAATAGCATATGCTGGTGCAAAAGGTTTCCTGGGAAAATCCATTGCACCAGCATATGGTATTGCTTACGCTAGCAGATTGTTAATGGTGTAAGCGGAGCGGCAGTATTGGATACTGCCCATAGTTGTGTTGCAATTGGAGAAAGCAGTGGTGTGAAGTTAATGTAATACTTTGCTTACTCTGAATCCACACAAGATAATAGCCAAACCATAGCATTCCTGTGATTTCCACATTTTTATTCCAATATTTTTCTGACCAGATTTGTGACAGATTCTCTGTCTCTTGCACTGTTGCTGTGCAAATGTTTCTCTTATAGACAAGTGATGCACTATTGTTACACTCAAATGGTGGGACTGATTTAGCCTGCAAAACTAGCTTTGTAACCTTTCTGCCCCACTTCTACCTTTGGTGTCAATTTCCACCATTTTCTGGCCTTCACCTTCCACATCAGCTGTCTCACATTTGGCAGCTTTTCCACCATTATTTGAGCAACTATCTTCCATTTTCAATTTTTATTTCTTAGGTAATTTGTTCTTTTTAATACTGCCCCCCCCGGGGGGGGGATATTTCAAATGTGCACCTATGCAGCTGTGCACAATAGTGCATATTGGGTTTTCATTTCTTTTTTTGAGCTGAGTAGCTGTGCACAACTGCAGAGTCACTCTTCTCGATTTATATCTTTCATGCATTAGCACAGGATGGTGTGCCAATGGCATAAACCCCTTTCTCCCCTCAAATATATATATTTCAAGCTGGACTGATGCCTATTTGCTTGGACACATAATTCTGACTTCACAAAGACTAAGAGTTGAAGGTCACCTTTAGGAAAAACAAAACAAGTGGGCTTGTCAGCCCAAAACTACACTATAAGTTGTCACTGATAGTGCCCACAACCAGAGACAAAAGGACAAAGGCCAGCATGATTAAGAACAGCCTGCGTGACATCACAGATACACCCCACTTGCCATGTGCCACCCACTTCAGTGTTACTGCAGTGTGAACAAGAGCTTCGGCTATTGGGTGGTATAAAAATGAAATAAATAAAATATCATGTAATATTGATACACATGAGAAAAAAACAGAGAGCATTGTGCTGAACCCATGTATGGCCCCCCCTCAACACAATGGGCCAGTTTGCATGTAATGCCAATTCATGGGCTATTTAACCCACAGACTGGCAGGAGTGAATGGTCATGCTGCCTCCCGCATGTCTGCAATTTCTGCTTTTAATCAACAACTTATGACCCAGATTACCATAGGTTGTTGATCGTGACATACGAATGAGGAACGCTGGGTTGTTTTGGAGCTAAACAACCCAGTGGTTAACCCAACAAACCATGGTTTAATGCTGGGTTGTTCAGCCCATTTGCAAATCATGATCAACAAACTATGTCCCGGCCGATTGCAAGTTGTGATTAAAAGTGGGAGCACACAGGAGGCAACGTACTTCCTCACTGCCACTCATGCACAGCAAATAGTCGTAAATTAATCCAGGCAACGTGCTTCCTCACTGCCACTCATGCACAGCAAATAGTTGTAAATTAATCCATGATTTGCCATTATGTGTGAACCAAATCAGTTTCTCTATCCCCACTAGGGCCCAGGGCTAATACCTGAGCGCTGCTCACTGCTGCAGCTGATATTTTGCAAACTGCCTTGAAATCATTGATGAAAGTCAGTATATCAATGTTTTTAAATTAATTAAGTATTCTCCAGCTGACACTGTGGTATACACCCTTATTTGGGTCATTCAATGGTTGGGGCTGGAGGGAACCTTGGGATACTTCTATTTTTCTGAAAGTCTAGCGTGGGTCTCTATCTGTTCTCTCCTAGCCTATCCATATGTGCTCATCCCACATTACAAATATAGGAGTGATTATCTCCAGTTGCACTACTTTACTCTCCTCCCTTTTGTGTACCATATTACAGATGAGGGGATATGAAATGGAGCTTAGCTCAGCCAATGGAGATTCCACACCTCTTGAGAACTCCACTACTTCTTCCTACCAGGATTGATTCACTATAATTAGAAAGCTGTTTACTCTCTTGGCCCTGCTTAAGTTTCTTGGGCATTACTTTTCACTGGAAGCCATGTGGAGCAATATTACCCCATGCAGAGCACATGTTGCAGAATGTGCTGTGTGTGACAACCATTAGCACGGTGCAACGTGAGCTCTTCTTGGGGGGAAAAAGAGAAGGCGGTCAAGGACAGAGCCCCCGCTTCTCCTGCCTTCCTTTCATGTCACTAGCCGATCCATCTTGGGATGCTCGTAAAATGAGCCTCCTCCACACCCACTCTCAGTGCAGGCTGCAGAAAGGAGTTTTAGCCTGGTCTTACATGTGCTTCTTACACTGGCTTGAATCTGTATGAGAACTCATCCAGACAATTTTAAAAACCCTGAATGTTTCTTTTATGTTAGCACTATACTTGTGTTAGCCCTTATCCAGCAGCAGTTGCATGATATCCTGCCCATACATCATGTACACATAGCCTATTCATGGAGAGGCATAGCTCTCAAAGAACATTTTAAAAATGTAAAGGGTCCACAAAATGTTTAGAGCAAGGATTAATACAGAGCCAGAAGTGTCTGTCCATGTCATCTTTTGTGATGGACCCCCCAGCCAGTTTTTGAAGCCTACAGGGGAGCATGATTTGGCTAAAATTGACTGGGGGCTTGTGGATTTCAGTAAGGCCCCTTACTTTTTCCTCCATAATTCAAACACTGGTGTTTGTTATTTTTTTAAGGTGTCCAAGTATTAGCAGCAGGGCCGGCATCAAGGGTAGCCCTAGTTGGGCACCTGCTGAGGACCCACACCCCAGCACAGACTCACTGAGAAGAGCTCCCTGGACTTGCTCCTCCTCTTTACCATTGCAAACTGCTTCTTCACCTGCCTCTCACTCTGGCCCAGATGACTGTGGTGGTGAGAAGAAGCAGTACATGCCACTGTCAAGCAAGCAATGAGAAAGATGAGCAGGAGCCATAGCAGCCGTTGACAGTGGTGGTAAGAAGGTAGACTGAGGGAGGCCCCCCTCAAAAACCTAGAGCTGGCACTGATTAACAGGTTTAGCAGGTCGTCAGATTTCAGCCAAGAAAGATTTTTATTTTTTGTAGTTAGAAATTTGCATGGGCACATACCGGGAGAACTATGGTGCCTGTCATTGATGCCACAGGCACTAAGGTAGCCTTCCCCAATCTGGTGCCCTCCAGAGACTACAACTCCCATCATCCCAGCCAGCAAAGCAGGCTGTGGAATTATGGGAGTTGTAGTTCAACACATCTGGGAGGGCACCAGGAAGGGGAAGGCTGCACTGTAGAATAGGTGCCCAGGACACTAATGTAGCCACATTCCACGTGGCAATTGCCAGAGCAATGAATGTGCTCATTGGATGAATTTGTTCACTGATTTTGTGTTAAACATAATGAGCCCTGCTGACCAAAGGCCTACCTAGTCCTATTTCCCAGAAATGGCCAATTGGACACTTTTGGAAGCCCACAAGCAGAGCATAACCTCAATGGAAGCAATAGTTCGAAGAAAGGCATAGACTTCTGTCTGCTTTGCAACAAATAAGTAACAACCGCACATTTATTGTGGTATGAATTGATGGTTCAAGAAGACTCAGAATGCAAATAGCTTATATCTTATACAGTATTCGGGCTTCTTTACTTTTGTTCCCTCCCCTCAGGACCAAACAATGGAAACAATAGTGGATATGGCTTTACTTAATGCACATAAGGTTTCAGTTAGTCTTCCTTGGGTAGGGGGCTCTATTTTTGCCTAAGGCTTGTGCATGAGTGTATCGGGGACACACAGACAGACACACACAAGGGTAATTTAAATTCACAAGGCACGATTCCGGCACACTGTATTTCTACATGTTGAATTTCAAATGAGTCTTAGAAAATCTGCAAAGCAGTCTTGTAATGGCTTGTACACAAAACTCCTGCTGGCTGCCAAATGCCAAGCACAGTCTTTGTTTTCAGTGGTAAATGTCATACAGACAATAGCAGTGCTGTGGGTGTAGAAGCTCAAGTGCCACCACAATGGATTATATGCCAACTGAAACCATGCAGCTCAAAATTTGTTTTGTAGAAGCCACTGAGTGAACAAATTGCTCAGAAAATTATTTTCACTCATCTGGGAACTATTTTTTCTCAATGGATTTAGGCACTAGGCAGCCAATTGGCTAGCCTCACTGACCTTGGGTTAAAGGATTTCTACAACATTTCTTGCAGGACTTTTTTTGGGTGTGTGTGTGTGTGTGTGTGTGTATGCATTTAAAGGCAAAAACTAAAAAAAAAAAAAATACACCCTGGTGGTTTAAGGGTTTGGGGCTGTAACTTCACACTAATTTGGGGGGGCAAGAGGGCTCAAAATGACTGGATGAGATTAATAACTGGTAGAAGCATCAAGAACAAAATGCAGAATAGATGGTGCAATGTGTGGGAAATCCCAGTGTCTAATCCACATTTGTTGCAGGATGCTTCCCCATATCATTTCATTACATGGTGACTCTCATTCTTCCTCTGCACCGATTCATTTATCGCATTTCTATACCACCCACTAGCCAAAGTGCCCTGGGCGATTCACAAAAATTAAAACCATAAACTACAGCATGATAAAACATAATATAAAACCTTTAGCATACAAACATTTAAAAGTTTGAAACTGCTAAAAACAATTGTTTGATCCCTAGCATCTTCCACTTTTTAAAAGGACACAATCAAGTAACAGGAAAGGGGGAAAGGCCCGAGATGCTGGAGACTATAACAAATAAGCTAAACACAGCCACAACACTATTGTGGCAGTGAGAACTGTTCAGTCAACTAGCCTAGGCTATTTTCTGCCTAGGCTACCAAAGAGAAGAGAGCTAGTGGACAATCCTGCCTTCTTAACATATTCCAAGTTGAACCACACTTGCCCATCATTCATACCTTCACTTTCCTGCTGACCATTAGGATTAGTATGCACATACTGTTTCAAATTCAAATGTTTCTTCTTCTATCAAGTCATAAAAGTGAAACAAACACAAGATATTTTGGGACCATTAGGTAACCTTTGAAATTGAAAACAGCTCCACCCAGTTGTTCCTGACAGCCTTGCTTACTTCCAGCTATTCCTGCAGCAGAGGCTCCTGTGTGATGAATTAACAGGGATAGGCAACCTGTTGCCCTGCAGATGTTCTGGACTACAACTCCCATCAGTCCATCAAGCATGTAGTCCAAAATATCTGGAAAGGACCGGGTGGCCTACCCCTGAATTACACAAGCACTGTGTAGTCCTATGTTCAAGGCTAAATAAGGTGAGAAAAATAGCTACTTCCTTTGTGGGTCTCCTTTTGTAGGTCTCCAAATAGATGGTGACCCTACAGTCTGTAATAAATAAGTTATATATGTACAGGCTGAGCTTTGCTGTGTTAGATGCTTGGTTCAGAGAGTCGTTGCGCAGTTGAGTTGTAAACATCTGGAAACAGCTTTATAATGCACTCTGTGCCAGTCAGATCCTGGCATGCAGTAATGAAAGTAGGTGCTATTGCAATAATACCCAAAAGGAAACCTCCAGCATATTTCACAGCTGCTTTCTATTGTTCCTTTTTCACAACCTGCAATTAATTGCATGGAAGGAAGGGGATCAGACATATAATATGTAAATAAGGGGGAAAGAGCAGGGGCCAGAGGAAAATTGGACTGTTGAATCAGAGTCCTTTTGCTTTAATCATTGTTTCTAGTTTCTGAGAAGCACGTGCTGTAGCCAGTGATGAGAGTCAGCTGTTGTGCTTTCAGTAGATCTGTCTGTTTATTGTGACCAGAATATATATATTTTTTGTGAGGGCGAAAGCCGGTAGTAAAATTGCAAAGCACTGAGAAATCAAGAAGCATTTTTGAAAGAAGGGGACAGCTGAGTTTTCAACAAGCCGCAGTGAAAAATGCTGCAAGCCAGTTGTTAAAACAGCTTTTTGATTCCCATTGCATGTATGGTACTCAAACATACCAATGTTTGCTGTAGTTCAGTTTGTGGTTTCAATCTGCAAAAACTGTAGCAACACTGGTGGAGATCATAAGTTACAGATGTATTGTTCCAAGCCCCCTTTGGGGTTAGAAGTCTATAGGAGTAGCAGTGCTGTGGATGTACACTGCTATTTCTGGATCTTTATAAACCCCCTGTGGGTGGCCAGGGAAACGTAAGGGCAAGGATACTTGCGTCTCTTTGTTTCTCTGCTTTAATAGTGGTGTGGCCCATTCTACCATAAGTATGCATGCTGTGATGTCAACATGCACCATGAGATGGAACAGTCAGTTGCCAAATTCCCCTGCAATATGTGCAGGCCTGTTTCC